>CM070549.1:64200911-65420911 GCA_036346405.1 Phyllostachys edulis
CGTGCTGTAAACAACATCACTTTAGGACATAATTGTGCTCGTGGATAAATGTTACATTTTGTTGGGGAACTCGAATTTTTACCTTGAAGGAAGCGAAGTCATTCATGAAACGTGTCACCTCTGAGCAGGCCTTGATACCATCAGTGCATCCCATTACCCACTCAAATGCCTCGTTGGTCACCACATCACCCATGCCAATTAGTAACCCAACACATAAATTTGGGATTGCCGAAGACATGACAGTCACGTTCACTTGGTCTTTAAAATTTGGCATGTAATTGTGATGAAACCATTCTTTTTTTTTTTGAATGAAACCGGCAGGAGGGTTGCCCGTTATATTAATAGAGAAGAAGCGGTGCAAAACCGCACAGAGCCAGAGTTAAAGCCAAAGACCTTAATTACAAAGAATTAAAACACTCCAAAGATTTGGCCCCCGCTAGGAACCAAGCTCTTCCCTCCTCTTTGATCTTAGCTAGGAAATCTAGAGACGCATTTGCTCTATTGTTAAAGATTCTCGCGTTTCGCTCCTACCAAAGCTCCCTTGAGATTAAGATCATGGTCGTCATCCTGGTCTTCCTAAGGGCACCTGAAGCCTTTTCCACATTGGACCACCAATCTTGGATGTTCAAGCAAGTGGGCCAGTTGGAGGGTTGAAGGCTTTCCAACCCCGACCAGTCTGCCAGAAGCTTCCAAATGCGACCAGAGAATTGACATTGTGCAAAGAGGTGCAAGGCTGATTCCGGAGTGTGTCTGCAGAGGGGACAAAAGTGATGGTTTGGCCATCCCCTTGCTTCGAGCCTATCTGAGGTCCAAAGTTTGTTTTGAATTGCTAATCAGGCGAAGAGTTTTCCCTTTGGAGGGGCTTAGGATTGCCAGATTAATTGTTTGAAGTTGGTCGCTATGGAACCCAAGAAGAGTAAAGTGTAGGCTGATCTTGAAGAGTAGATTCCGTTCTGACTTAGTTTCCAAGAAATCTTGTCAGGGGTGCGTTGAATCAGTTGGATTTGGTTGATTTTGATCCACAGATGAACGAATTGTTCGATGTGGAGGACTGAGAAGCCTGTCCCAAGGTTGATGTCCTACACCCAACGTCCATTCTGTAAGGCCGAGAACATAGTATGATATTTGTGACAAGAAGATGCAAAAATCTTGGGAGCTATGTCTTTGGGGGCCTTTCCAAATAACCAAGCCGAAAACCAGAATTTAGCCGTTTTTCTATCCTCGAGGGAGATCCTTGTTGCCGCCACGAAAAGATTTCGATCCGAATCTTGACAAGGGATTTCCATACCAACCTAGGGTTTAGATGAGTTCTCCCATTCTTGCCATAGCCAGCACAGTCTAATTGCCGAGGAGAAATACGGTAGACTAAGGATGCCTAGACTGCCAAGATGGGTTGGGCAGTACACTCTTTCCCAGTTGATCTTGCACTTGGCACCCGGGAAGTTATCATGTCCGACCCAAAGAAAACGACGCCTTAATTTGTCTAAGGTGTGGAGAATCGCTTTGAGGATTTTGAAGACTGTGAGGAAATAAATAGGGATCGAAGTGAGAACCGATTTCACTAAAGTGGCCCGCCTTGCTGGAGAGAGGAGACACCCCTGCCAGCCTGCTAACCTTCCCGCCACCTTGTCGATAAGCGGTTGGAAGTCCACTTTACGGAGTTTTTTGTAGGTGAGCGGGAGTCCCAGATACTTGATCGGGAAGGTTGAACGGATTGCCGGGCAGTCTTGAAGGGCCGGGTTAAGGTCTAAGTGGTCATAGCTGATTAGAAGCACAGTGCATTTCTAGAGATTAGTATGGAGACCGGTGGCCTTCCCAAAATTGAGGATGATCTGAGTGGTTATGTATAATTCACTTGGGTTAGGATTGATGAAGATAGTCGCATCGTCCGCATAGATGGAGGTTCTGATTCTAGCGAGACGGTCACGCGGGGGAGCGAGGTATCCCAAGTTCGTAGCTGCCTCTAGGAGACTTTGGATGGGGTCGATGGCCAGAATGAAGAGGAAAGGCGAAAGGGGGTCTCCTTGTCGCAGCCCTCGCCCGTGAGTAATCGCATTGCCAGGGAAGCCGTTGAGAAGGACTGTCGACGAGGCGGACCTTAAGAGAGCTGCCACCCATTTTGTCCATCTAAGGGGGAACCCTCTTTTGTGCAACAGGTCCAGAAGGTAGTCCCAGCGAACCGAGTCAAAGGCCTTGGCTATGTCTAGCTTGAAAAAGAGAGAGGGGGTTTTGGAGCGGTGAAGTCTAGTAATCAGGTTACGGACGTAGAGAAAGTTGTCATGAATGCTTCTTTTCTTTATGAAGGCGCTCTGAGCTCGTGAGATTAAGCTATTGAGGAACGGCGCCAACCGCCGTGCAAGCGTTTTAGCGATCAATTTACCAATCCCATGAATGAGGCTGATAGGTCTATAGTCTTGAACTTTGTCGGCTCCCTCCTTTCTTGGGATCAACGTGATATTTGTTGTATTGAGTAAGTGAAGGTGCGACGTGCGAAGGGAGTGAAAGCTAAAGAAAACTATCATGGTATCTATTTTAATGATAGACCAGCAAGATTTGTAGAAGTTTGTGGAGAAACCGTCTGGCCCAGGGGCTTTGTCCCCTGGTAGTTGATCTAGAGCTAGGCGCACTTCAGATTCTGTGAAGGCAACCTGCAGATTTTGCAGATCATGCGCCAAGTGCAGAGCCTCCGGGCCAGTGGTCCATGACACTTGGTCCCATGACCAAAGATTTCTTGAAAATACTTTTGTATAATGTCTTCTTTCTCTGAGTGCGAGATCGCCCAGCCCTGACCGTTTTGGAATTTTTGGATGAAGTTTTTCCTTTTGCGGCCATTTGCCTTAATATGGAAGAATTTTGTGTTAGCATCATTTTCTTTGCGATTGGTTATCCGGGAGCACTGGCGTTTCCTGGTTTGCTCAATCACTGCCAGACCCAGGACTCTCTTCTTTAGGTTGGCCCTCAAGATCAGTTCAGATGAGGACAAGGCCCTGCACTCTTGAGCTACGTCGAGTCGGAGAATAAGCTCTAAGGCCATGTGAAGAAAGAGCTTAGGCTGGAGGAAGAGGGAAGAGCTCCATGATGTTAGAGTGAAAGCCGTGAACGCTAGCTTGTGATGCAACCTATGCATGGGTTCTGTGTGCATACAGGGTGCTAGCCAAGCGTTTGTGACTATCTCGAAGAACCCTGGCATCTTGATCGAGAAGTTTTCGAAACGGAAGGATTTGGGGCAGGTAGGGCCAGAAATGTTGGAGGGAAGGAGGGGGCAGTGTTCAGAGATTGAAGAAGACAGCGCCTGAAGAACGTGGTTATCGAAGAGGGTGTCCCAGCCTTCGTTAGAAAAACTCTGTCCAGCCTGACCAGAGTGGGTCTTTGGCGTTCACTGCTTTAAGTGAACTTTCTGTTTTGGAGGTGAATTTCTTTTAGCTCGCAAGCGTTGAGGGTGTTGCGGAAGAGCTCCATGTGACGTGGGTTAATGTTGGAATTATTTTTGTCTTGAACACAATAGATGAGGTTGAAATCTCCTAAAACCAGCCAATTAGAGCCAGTGGTTGGTTTTAAGGAGGCAATTGCTTGAAGGAAGGCCACCTTGTTTCTGCTTTGGGATGGCCCGTAGACTATCGTGAGGCGAAAGGACGAGTTGCACTCCTTTAGGAACATCGTCGCCGTCAGGCTGAAGACTGAGTTGAGGACGTCTTCTACCTCGATGTAGTCACTATTCTAGAGAAGAAGAATTCTGCCCCTCGTGCCCTCCGTCGGGTTATGGGCGATGTTCCGCAGATTAATCCCCCCAAGGGAGCAAGCAAGTTTATGGTCTACCGTCGTCAGTTTGGTTTCCTGAAGGCAAACAAGATGGCACGTTGTGGACCGAAGGGTCTCCTGGATGAGCAAAATCCTAGCCTGGTTGTTGAGACCCCGCACATTCCAGCAGAGAATGTTGATGTTTGGGCTAGTCATCTTTGGGGGCGACAACCAATGGAAAGGGGTTGGCCTGGGAGGCCTGGCCGGTTAGAAGAAATAGGGAGTCAGGTGTTGAGGTTGTGGCTGTGGCTGGCTTAGGCCTACTGAGGAACAACAGAGACTGGCTATAGGCACACTTCACCACGGGCAAGGCTGCCCTCCACTGCCGCCAAAGCCTAGCACGGGTGCACGTCCCACAGGGTGATCCTACCATGCGACGAGAACCACGAGCGGCCGGCTGGACTAAAAATCGTAGCAAAAGAAGAGCGAAAAGGGGCAACGTCCGTGGCGGTAGGAACCGCGGATCTAAGCTAGAAATGCAGGCCGAACCCCGGAGGAGCCAACAGACAGTGAGGGAGCGATAATTCGGCAGTTCACCTAATATCTGCAAATGACTTGACGAGCCGAAGATGCAGACCGAACCCAGGGGAAGCCAAGAGACATCGAGGGAGTTGGGATTCACCAGTTCACAAACCATCAACAATTAACTTGAGTTGGGATTCATTAGTTCACAAAATATCCACAATTGACTTAACAAACACATCAAAGACTTAAACGGCAACAATGTTGCAAAAGAGGCAGGATCCGCATGATCTACAGCAGTAGTAATTAAGATCAGCATGGTCCGGAAATTGTCTAATCTTCAACGAAGGGGGGTTCCACCTTCTAGGCCACCGCCACTTGAGCGCCCTACGCGGCTGAAGGAGCTTGAGTAGGCGAGGCCACGAACTCCTGGCTGTCCGAAAGGAAATGGCCTCCTATCTCGACTAGGGCGTCGTCCGCTCGCTGAGTGAGCTGACAGTCCACCTTGAAGAGCTGCGCTAGAGCGGAAATGGTGTCTTCCGGAAGGGGGGGGGCTTTGAATGTTGCGAGGTATTCTTTGAGCACCGTCTCCGTGAGAGGGCGGTCCTTCGGGAGAGTGCCCAACTTGTGGGCAAGGGCTTTCTGGGCTTGTAGCATCATTGAGCCCAGCCTTCTCTTGGCCACCAAGCGAACACTACGACGGAGGTTGACCCGCCCAGTTGTGCGCTTGAGTTGTGGGGAGGCCAGTGAAGTAATGATCGAAGGAGGCAGGCTGGAGAACAGAGCCGCCTTAAGAGCCTGCCACTGTACTGTCCCCTGCTCCTCTAGCTGAGGAACTTGGGTTGGTTGGTGAAGTGAGATGGGGTCGACCCTCTCCTGGTGTGTAGGAGAATTCTCACTGGACTGGAGCTAAGCCAAGGTTTCGCCCGTCAGTTCCTGTGGTGGCACAGACTGCATTAGGGCGTAGCCTCCCAAGGCGGGGTCGGCGGGGGAGGCCAGCTCACAGGAGGGCGACCCTTGGAGCTCTCCAATAACCACCACCGCCCTGTCAACTGGACTGGGACCCTTGCTGGCGTCGGTGGAGAAGCAGGGTGCTAATTCCAGAGAAGGCAACGGCGCGAGAGGAGTCTAGCCGAACTGATGTTGCAGGGGGGGGGGGGAAACCATAGTCAAAGAACTGGAAAGAAGGGGTGTTATTCGGAACCTGGAAAGTAGTAGCCAGCATCTATGCAGAGGTCCCTCCCGTTGGCTCCTTTGGGGACGAAGTTGACACCATGGCGAGACCTCCCGCGAAAGGGACAGCAGAGGAGGCTGGCTCCAGGGGGTCAGTGGATTGGCCTGGGACGGCCCTTGTAGCTCGCCAAAGAGCATCGCAGCCCTAACAGCTGGGCTTGTAACCTTGCTGGCGTCGGTGGGGGATGAGGCATCGGCACAACCTGAAGAGTCCATTAAAGGCATCGGCACAGCCTGAAGTGGGTTGGACACAGTGGAGGTTAACGGTAGCTGTGGGGCAAGACTGCAATCCTGACCTGACATTGCCTGAGCCAGAATCCCGCCAGGCAGCTCTTGCAATGCCTTCGTTTGCACCAGGGTGACACCACCTTTGCCAGAAATGGTGAGGAAGTTTGGCACCAAAGGGTTCGACAAGCCAGCCTAGAGCGACAGCTGGGGCTCGCCGAAGTATAGCACAGCCCTGCCCACTGGACTGAACCCCTTGCTAGTGTCAGTGAAGAGAGCAGGAGTCGGAACTAGATAGGGCTTTGGTCCAGCCTGAGGGGACAGAAGCTTTGGGGTCAGGCAAGGCTCTTGTCCTGGGGCTGCAGTTGAGGACGAAGGAGCAGCTAGCTAGCCTGCCGCTTGGAGGAAGGACGACCAGGTTGGCTTGAGTTGCATGGTCGTCGAGCTACTTGGTAGAAGACCAAGTTGAGCAGCAGCCGCCGAGGAAGCCTTGACGTAATCTTCTGCTCTACGAAGCCAGTCACCTCGCAGCTCCTCCGTGTAGGAAGGTTGATGTTTGTTCTTGTCAAAACACTCTTGGAGGGCTTCACGCAAGGATTTGGCGTAAGACGCGAAGAGGTCCTGCAATGTACGATCCATTGTAGTCTTGACATGCTCCGGAGATTTGGTGGAAGGGCCGAGGCTATCATGGTCGGCCCCCAAGGCACCGTGTTGTTGGGCTAGAAGCCCAACCGTTCTAGCTCTGCGACGACCTTCTTTGCTGCTGCCATGTTGGTGGCCCCAGCGGGGGGATCTTTTGCGGTCCCGACCGGAGTTAGAGCGAAAGTTGGCCGAGGTGACGAGGCTCCTGTGGCTTCGGTTGATGTGGTTGTAACGACCATTGCCGCCCCCCCCCTTGGACTCTAGTGTGCCATCCACCACCCCAGGTTCCAAGGGAGCCGAGTTGTGATGGGCTCGTACGGGGCGATGTCGACAGCCGAGAGGAAGTCGTCGAGGGGGGCAGCCGTGTGGTCCTCGACGTAGTCAAGGTGAAGGATCACCCGATGGATGAGTCCTCGCCTCCATTTGTCTGGGAGGCGGGAGCTCGCTTCTAGCTGGTTTGGATCCTCCCCGCCATGCATGAAGGTGATCCAGGCCACCTTCGGGATTGAGCTCGGATTGACAGTCTAAGCCTAGAGGTTTAGGGTCCTCGTGTCCTCTCTGCTCGCCGAGACCCCCTCAATGGAGTGCAGCGAGCACTTCCTGCCCACAAGATGCTCTGCGACATCAGGTGTCCAAGTGAACACTAGGAGCCCTTCCAAGCAAAGCCGAATGTGAAAGAACATGGCGGCTCCAAAGGCGTGACACATAGCCCTCCATGGACGGACGTGGATCTCCAAATCTTTGTGGTGGAATTTCTTCGCTTCTCGCACTCTATCCCTAGAGTGCTTGTTGTTGAACCTGAGAAGGAAGGTCTTCGAGTGGTGAAGGGAGACAGAGACGTCTTCGTGACGAAGGTTGAAGCGGCGGCGAACCGCTTCTGCCACGGCTTTGTCGTCGGTGTTGGAGTCACCCCGCAGCACCCAGGTGACAAGGGTAGTGTCCTCCCAGTCCTGGTGGGCACGATCGAGCAAGGGGTTGGCATTGACGATGCAGTAGTCCTTGTCCGGACGATTGTCGGGTGCACCGAGAAAGGCCATGGCCGAGGCGCACTGGCTTCGGGGAGCCAGACGCCACGGAATCTTCAGAGGGGCTTGACACAAAGGAGCAGGTGAAGCGGTTGAACGGTGGATCCTGGGCCGGTTCTGGCACTCCCTAGCGCGATGGCCTGAGTGGAAGCAGAGAAAACACCGAAGGGGATCTCGGCAGGAGGAAATGTGATGGTCTCTGGAGAAGCAGCAGAAGCACCTACCTGCCGATTTAATGATGAAGGGAGCTGAGGCTGAGTAATGGTGGGGGTGGACTTGCGTCGAGCTGCACGCCACCACCTCGGTCGCTGGACAGTCTACCACCCCTCTGCTGCGCCAGGCCGAGCGACTTTGGGGGAGGGCGAGAGATCTCCTATTCTGACATGGGGATTCTCCGCGGCCTCAAGGTTGCTTCGATGAGACGGGCCGCGCCGAGCTAGGGCCATAGCCCTAGGGGAGCTCGAAGACACTTGAATGTGCTTCTAAGGGAGGTGGTTGTTAAGGTTGCCAGGCGCAGTGAATGGGGGGTTGAAGCTCAATTGACCCTTGCGCAGGAGGATTTACGCAAAAGTAGGTGCCTGGGCCGGTTGAGGGAGGTGCGGAGAAAAAGGTGTTGCCCCTGGGATGGCGCTGCCTGGGGGAGCCACGGCCTGAGGAGACACGACACAGAAGGGGGGCCGATGACCAGATGGCGAGAGGCAAGGGAGCTGGGAGGCGAGATCAGATCTGGATCCAGCCTCGGGAGGGGTTTGGGGTGGGGAGGAGGGGCGCGGTGAGCTAGGGGTAGGGGAGGAAAGGGAGGGGGGGAGCTGAAGGAGGAGGATGGGGGGGGGGGGGGAAAGGGGAAGGGTGGAGGGGGGGGTCAGGAGAAGTGGGGAAAGGGAGACATCGCACAGGGGGAGGATGGCTAGGGAGGGGCGGGGAGGGATGGGGTGCCCGCCGGTGCCGGAGTGGCATCGGCGGTGGGGGAGATGGAGGCGCACTAGTCGCCAAAGACGCCGCCAGAGTGGAAGGAGCTACGCTTTCGAGAATCTTTTTTGCTTTGCTTTTTAACTTGTTTCTATGAAACCATTCTGACCCCTGGAGATAATACTTCGATAATATTTGAAGCTGTAGATGACAGAAAGGAAATGTATCATTTTGGTTCAAGTGGTACGCACTTAGAAAGCGGATCACGATAATGTTTGGTTCTACCTATACTCCCTCTTTTTCTAAATCGATGTTGCGTAAGAACGAGTGCAGTCAAATGTTTACAATTTTGACTACTGGTATACAAAAGTATTTACATTCAAATGAAAGTGAAACTAATAGATTTGTTATCACTCTCGATGTTACTAATTGTTTACTAACATATAATTATAAAAAAGTAAGGGTCAAGAGTGTGTACTGGAGACTATATCAACGGCTAAAACGACATAAGTAAAATCTATATCATATTGAAATAGTGAAATATCCAAGTTGCAAGAGAAAAGAAATAAGCCTAATTCTAGCAACTCCTATGCTACTAGCTATTGTTTTTGTCTGATCGTGGTCAAGATATTAGGCAGAGAATGCGCAATGCCAACAAGTGAGAAATAAAAGAAAGTCATCATCTGGTTGTGTTGTACCGCTTTCCTGTTATAAGCAACGCGATACTTCTCGTTTGGTTCCAACTCCTCAAACTCTGAAGTTTTCTATTAGCTTGATGTAGTACTTCTTTATGTACTCTGGAAGAAGTGAAGTAGCACTCTCATCCCATCTGCGTAGATAATTGAGACTTATAATTAATTACTTTGGAATTATTATATTTATGTATTTCCCTCTAAAATAAGGTTTAGACAAGCACCGACACCAACCTCTGTATAGCTTCAGTAAGCATTCGGCTCTCCTCCAAGGTGGCACGCACATCATAAGTGTCGTCTAACACCGACAATAGTGCAAATATTTTTGCAAGTATCATTCTTGCATTTGTGTACTCTTGCTCGTAGTACACTGTATGGGCCCAGAAATAGCACTCAGCCACACGATCACGAGCATAGCTTAGTCCCACATCTTCATAGAGTTCCTTCCACCATCTGATGTTAATTTTGGTGTTTGTTAACATGTTATATGTGTGTATGTGTAGTTTTTTTGTAAAATGTGTAGAAATGTCTATCTTTTCTCTAACTCTCAAGTTTTTAGATAAGATGATTAGAAGACGAAACTCTAACTCTGTATGTACAAGATATGTGTAACACATTTAGCCATTAGGGCATGTTGGAAAAGTGTAGCTTCTTCTACAAAACTTCTTAACTGATCTTAACATAAAAACTGAGTAAAACATGAAGTCCCTACTATTATAGTAATACCATGTTTGTTAGTGCTCAAAATTATGGCAAGTTGAAGTCATAGAAGTTTAGAGCCTCCAAGTTTTAAGTTTGTTGTGTTTAGATAGGCTGGTAATGAGACTAAAAGCAGGATTCGATCAGTTGATGAATGAAATCGATTGTATCTAATCTTAGCTGAGCCTAGCTGAACATATAATAAAAGTATATAAGTTCTGGAATGGTCAATCATGGAAGCAGTGTTGAATTGGTGAATGAATCGATTGAATCTAATCTTCGTTGAGCCTAGCTGGACATATAAGAGAAGTACATAAGTTCTGGAATGGTTCAATCATGGAAGCAGGACGGTCCTGTGTGTTTACTAGCTAGGGCCATCGGTATACCCAACTATTCATTTTTGAAAGTAGATATCCAAGACATACTGGGAAATAGCTTTCACCTCCTACAAGTGAAGATGTTGTAGAAGATTAAAATCCAGCTTTGTGAGCTCTAGGATGGAGTAGTTGTGTGTCTTCTCTTGGTTGTACTCTCCAATGTAATGTAGTGCCTCTATTCTCTACGAAGTCCTTGGCAGTGGTATGTGAAGGGCGCGTGTTACTTGCTCAGCTAACGGTGACTTCAGACTATTTTTCATTAATTCGAGTTGACAGCTCGAAAAAATGATAGCTTCTTCAAGTATTGCCTCACCAGGTATTAAAAGATGAGCTGCATTATATAAACTTAAGAGGCCCTTTGGGTCATTAGTTATATTGGTGCAAAATCTGCCTTATTCATCTTTGAATTTGTTGAATAAGTCTGCAAAATAGGAACATAAGATATTTATGTCAGTGCTCTACACCAACCAAGTGTGATGTCCAGGAGCCAATTTGCCACATGTATATTCCAAGTCATCTAATGTGAGTATATGGGGATGCCTTGTTTTAAATATATACCTGGAGATACCCAAAATGCATGCATGAATTTTTGGCAGATACAGTACCTTTCGAACCCATATTTGCAAAAATGACCACATGCAACCCGTATTTGCATATATAGTACCATTGCCGCCGGACAGCGTGCGGGCAACAACACCTTCCAGACGTCACATCGGTCGTTCTGCAAGACGGCGTAGTCTTGGCAGCCCCACCGCTACTACGTGGCCTCCCACAGCCAGCCCTGTCGCCATGTTGATTTTTCTTTTTTCTTTTTTTTCAAAAATATTTAAGCATAATTTTTGTAGGAATTTTTAAATATAACAAATGGGCTAAAAAATTATGAGTTTTTTTATGGAGCCTCTTGATCCAGTGTATTTGATTGTGTAATTTTTTTAAAAAAATTTAATCCATTCTAATTTTTTTCTAAAAAAATAAAAAATACTACAGTGTGTTGTAGTGTAGTTGCCACACGGCCACCGTGACGTAACTACTGTAGCATATTTTTTTAAAAAAAATCATTTATTTATAATTTTTGTAGGAATTTATAAATATAGCAAATGGACTCCAAAAATTATTAAATTTTTTGTAAAGCCTCTTGACAAAGTGTACTTGCTTGTGTAATTATTTTAAAACTTTATACATTGTGAATTTTTCTCGAAAATTCGTTTAAGCATGCTGTTGGTATAATTTTTTGAGAAAAATTCAGAAGGTATAAAATTTTGAAATAATTACACAAGCAAGTACACTATGTCAGGAACCGGATCTACAAAATAATTCATAATTTTTGTAGCCCATTTGCTATATTTAAAAATTCCTAAAAGAATTATGCATAAATGATTTTTTTTAAAAAAAAAGAAGGAAAAAAATACTACAGTGCCACATGGCAGTGCTGGGTGTGTTGCCGTGCGGCAACGGGGCTGACGTGGCAACGGGCTGGCTCAGGGAGGCCACGTAAGCGGCTCCGGGTGCGTTGTCGCACGACGGTCGTGCGGCAACGGTGCTATATGTGCAAATACGCGCGTGTCATAATCATTTTTACAAATATGGGTTGAAAAGGTGTTGTATCTGTCAAAAACTCATGCATGCAGTCTAAATAGGCGAAATCGAAGAGTAACCTCGTGGATGTTGGAACTTCTGAATTCAGCACCATGGATGCTCCTTAGTGCAGTAACTATCTGTTCCTCAAAGTGATAATCTATTGCCAAACGTTGGAGCGTGTCCACGAGGTTCAGAGTCTCCACCACATCGGTGCAAGACTCAAACAACACATTTACTTCCTCCTCCGGTTTATTAGCTCTCTTTTTCATCCATTCTTCTGACCGCTGCATGCCCTCATATATATACATTGGGTAGAGTTAGCTAAAATGCCATATGAGTGCATAGGTAGTATGGACATAGATATTGTAACATTCCAAAAGTGCCAAAATATAAAAATATAGGATTTTTTTTAAAATTTTATGTTATATGTTGTCATTTTAATTGCTTGCCTTTTTGGAAGTTATTATGGCTACATTCTCTCCTTTTAGCCAGTGGTGTAAAGACATAAAACTCCAAAAACAAAAATCATGGAATTGAAAAAATGTAAAAGCGAAATAAACATATACAAATAAATTGTCAAAACAAAGTATTACCTTTGAAATGTTACATGAAATATAAAACCTAAAATCAAAAGGCCAATTAGAATTGTGTAGCGAGTATCAGAATTGATCAATATCCAACAAGAATTCTCTTAGCAAAAATCAGGAAAATAGCAATCACCATGCTTTTCCCTATCACCATGCTTTTCCCTAACCTATTCTTTTTCCCTGTCTACTGTCTCTCTGGCCGAGCCAAACCATGTTGCAACCTCACTCCTTCAATCAATTTGGCAGTGCATGGTTTTCTTCTCCCTCATCCATTTTTCCTTAGCCAAGCCAGCACCTAGTTTTCCTTTTTGCTCAGCCAAATTAACACAGTCACCATCTCTCTCTCCCGGCTTCACCGACTGTGGCATCTACGCCATGTCGCTCGGCCATGACTCACCAACTGCTCTTGTCACCACGGCCATCACTCGTTGTCGCCCCGTCACACTGTACCGCCAAATCATGTCAAATCCTCGCCCATGCCAGCCCGAGACCATGCGGTGGCTTCGCCCCGAGCGCATTGACACCCTTGGGCAATCTCTGCCCTAGTGGCTATAAGTAGCCTTCCACTGTCCCCCCGTGAGCCCCCTTCGCCACACCAAACCTCCTACCACCTCCTCCTTTCTTCAATCGAGCCCAAGCTCACGGTAAGATCGAGCTTCATGTGTCAGCCGTGGCACCGCCCCATCGTCGCCGGCAACCCAGAGACCCCCATGCTCCTCTACCACTGTCACATTGCGTTCCAGCCTACCATCAGTAAAACCCCTAAACTAATTCGAGGTTTTGTTCACAGGAATCGCCGCCACTTCATTCTTCCTCCCCTCCGGCCAGTGGAGCCAAAACCGAAGAATTCTTCACTCCGGTGAGTGGGACTCCGATTCAATCCTCCCTAACCATCTCTATACCCCCTTGAAGCTATTCTGAGGGTTGAATGCTACTCATTTTCCTCAGGCCATCACCGTCGTTTGGAGCTTCTCTCGCCGTCGCTATCCATAATCTTTAGCTAGCTCATCTCCTCCGCGTCATACCGGTACGTTCCTAGTGGCCACTAGATGCTCATGCTCACTCTAGTTACGTGAAAGCATTGCCAAATCAATGAGTGCGTTGTAGATCGTGTAGTCTTCACGTAGTCGAACCTCCTTCCGACCAGGTAGTCGAACCTCCTTCCGACCAGGTAGCCGATCCTCCTTCCGACCAGGGAGTCAAAACTCCTTCCAACCAGGTAGCCAAAACTCCTTCTGACTAGGTAGTCGAACCTCTTTCCGCCTGGAATGTAGTCGAACATACTTCCTCCATCTCCTTCTTATATCCACGGAGCAAGCGCACAAGTTTGGAGCACGCTCCAAATTCGGCCGCCGCGCCACTCAGTGCCGCCACCGCATCGGCGTTACTCCGAAGGGTTTCCCTCCTCTCTAATAGTGTCACCATGTGCTCTTGGGGCCTTGGATTAAAACCCCCCAATTAGTTTAGCCTTTCCATTGCAGGTCTAGCCGATATTGTGATCTTCCCCAAATTCGAGCAGAACCCTAAACCTCCTTGCCGCGCTATCTCCGGTGAGTTGTGTTCCGATTCATTTCACCTTAAGCTCTCTCTCAGGAGTCATTGGTGCCTCTCCAATCACTCTTGACCTTCCTCTTTGCTCAGGTTGCCTTCTCCACCCATAGCCCCCCTTGCCACCACCGTCGACCAAGCTGCCCAGACCACCTCCCTGGTCATCTTTTACGCTGGTAAGATCTCACTAACACTCTTATTTTACCATGGCTTGAAATCACTAACACTCTGATTTTACCATGCCTTGAAATTACTAATTAACTTTCTGATTTTACCATAGCTTGAAACCACTAACTCTCATATTTTACCATGACTTGAAATCACTATCTCTGATTTCACCATGACTTGAAATCACTAACACACTGATTTTATCATGACTTGAAATCACTAGTATTTACCCGCATGGGTCGTGGGTGATGGTTGGTAGCTTTGTTGGGCACCATCTACGTGTCAACGTGTGTATGTCTACTCACAGCTAAATCTCAACTCTAGGGCGGTTTTCAAATGGTACGGCGCTGAGCCTTATATACACAACGAGCAGAAGGAGTGTTCGTCATTGCTATCCACGCCTTCCACGAGGTGTATGGGGACAGGCCAGTGGCGGACCCAGGATGTCCAGGATGGGTGTTCGAAGTTACAAAATTTTTTGGCTCTCTCCCACAAAGATTTTAAATTGACAGACTTCTTCTCCATTTTTAAAGCTCTAATATCTACAATTCGCGTACATACAAGATTGAAGATTCGGGACCACAATATGACAATAACACAAATACACAATTCACTTTAATTCATTCTTTTAACTCATTCACGTGCTCACCGCCAAATTAAATTAGGAAATAGGAATTACCGCTCTCGCTTTGGTCGCTGCTGCCTCCGCCTCGATGGCCTCGCCCTCTCGCTAATCTGCTGATCGCATTCCACAAATCACAAGTTCGATTTACGTGTTCACAACACTACAAGTATACAACTACAAGTCTACAACATCAACATTCAACACAACAAGTCACCGCAACTTCAAGAGCAAGACTCCTTGTCTCCTCCAATTCGATCTTGTGAAGCAATGAGGGTCAGCAGGCCGCAGCGCAGCAGTGGGCGGGCGAGCGGGCGACGGAGTCGAGTCGCCGCCACAGTCGGAGTCGACGGGCCGCAACTGAGTCACGGCCTTTGCGGCATGGCGCCCTCGCCTCGCTGCCTGCCGCCCTTGCGGTCCTCGGCCTCCCTCCCTTCTCGATTCCGCCTCCGCCCTCACCGCCTGGCCACACGACTCGCCCACGGCGCCCTCCGCCTCCGCCTGCCCTGCGGTCCTCGGCCTCCCTCCCTTCTCGGTTCTCCCGCCATCCCGGCCTGGCGCCGCCACACGCCCACGGCCTCAGGCCGCCTCACCACAGCCCTCGGTCCTCACCTCGCCAGACGGCTGCTCTGCTGCTCATTGCTCGGTCCTCCTCGCCCGAGAGTCCCATGATCCGCATCCACCGCCTCGATCACTGCCCGCCGCCACGCCACCTTCGATCGCTCCCACCGCCGCCACAGACTCACTTGCACAAGGATGGACCGATGGAGCCATTTAGGGTTGGGAGAATGGGAGATTGGGAGATTGGGAGTGGGGTGCGCTGCACATCAACGCATGCTTCCGTGGGATACTGGCGTACTGGGATTGATTGGGGGCATTGGGCATTTCGCATTTGTGGGCCATTCGGGCATTGGGCTCGCGAAGTCGCGAGCAACGACCAAGCGGCGAGCATTGTTGTGGCTGGCCTGTGGGCTTGGCAGGGACGCGAGGCGAGGCGCGAGCGTCGGAGGGACTCGAAGCGTGCTATGGTGTGTGAAACAACGAAGTTACGTGCTGATTCAATATGTTTTTTGGTATATATAGGTATAATACCCTAAATATATATAATTTTTGCCTAAAATTTTTGGGTGTTCAGCTGAACACCCATGAACCCGATTAGGTCATACAGGACAAAGCGTCATTGCTAACCACGCCTTCCACGAGAAGTGAAATCATGCAAGCAATGTGCGTACTTCCCTCGTTACCTTCGGTTTTTTTTCTCTTACCTGAACTTTTAATGTGATTAGTTCAGAGATCAGCGATCTATTCAGAAGCGGAAGATATTATCTGATATCGACGGAATCATCATTTCTTCTCGAAGCAGCTTTATTGGATGGCTTGGGATTCTCACACAGGATTCTGTATTCAACTTTCTCTTCTCTCTAATAGTTACGAAGATCAAAACTATAAAATCATAGCAGAGGTTTTGCATTAAAACCAAAAAACACTAAGTTCAAACTCCCTCAGCTAGTCTGATCGTTAGCACCGGTCGATCATTTGGTGAGACCGCTTCGATCACGGCCGCAACTTCAAGAGTCTGAAAGATCCATAAAAATATCTAACTTATGATCTCGTGATCCAAATCTCCTGAGATTTCAAACATAGCTCATTAAGAATATTAGGAACCTATTACAATTGACGAACAAGTCGATTGAAGTTAAGGTTCCACGAATTTCTTGATTGATGTTAAGAAGGCTCAAAAACCGGAAAAACCAAAACTTGAGACAAATGCTTGCTCGTGGGTGGAAGATGATCATGATGACCTTAGATCAGTTCCCACAAGTCCTAGCAAGCTAGATCACAACAAAAGACCCAACAAAAACCCTTGGAACACAAACACCCCAAAATCAACATAGAGAGAATAAGAACAAGATAGAACACATCTTGGGGCAATCTTGATTGGATTGATTAGAAAGATTGTAGGTTTACAGTCACTCCACCATGGAGGACAAAAGCTCACACTTGAGCATCAAATTTCTCAATCCATCTCTTTTCAACCCTAGACTCCTCTATTTCCTCCACTTTTCCAAAATCACAAATTAGGGTTTCTAAGACTTGTTGTGCAAATCCTGCACCAACCCCTATATAATGGAGGCTAGGTCTAGAGAAAAAATCTTATTGGGCACCCGTTAAGTCCACACACAAACAGATCTACACGTACACATGCTTCTCAAAGTGGATGATGATCCGAGTATCCCGAATTCATCTCTTCGTAATCTTCTTCTTCTCTTAACCTAAACCACCTCTCCTTTGCGCTGTCTTACGCCGTAGTTTCTCTAAGGTCACCAACCTGATATTTTGGTAAAGATACCAAAATACCCCTTCTCGATCCTTCTCCAATGCTGAGTCCAATTAACGTGAAGCAACTCATGCTTCACCATGTGTAGGTTCATCAATGGCTCTCTTCATGTCGACAAGTCTCTTCCATCCAGCTCCAACCGAAACAACCATGACACTTGTACCGACCGCCAAGCCACTTGATGCAACCTGTTGCACCTAACTTCTCGTTCTGTCGTTCTTGTCCATCTTGCGCCATGGTTGAGTTCAACCATTTCACCCGACATCCTGATCGTTCTAGACCTCAACTCTTCTAGCCTATGCCCGATCATCCCTGTCGTTGGCTGTAGTTGACTCCAACCATCCCTGCACAATAATAGACCAAGAAATCGATTCTAAGCACAAGTTTCTCCTAACTTAACCCAAGTTAGCCAAAATATGTATCACGCAACACCTATGCACTAAAACTCATGACTTTGGCCAAATGCAAGAAATTCACCACACTCCCAGTGCATGAACTCCATCTAGTTGGTCAGACCACCCATCTAGTCGGTCAGACCACCGCCACTCGGCCAGTTTGACCGCCAACCAATGGCCACTCAGACCGCTTACCAACTCCGAAAACACCCTCTCTGGACTTTTCAGCAAAATTCTATCTAGTTTCACGTCCAATCTCCATTTTCAATGGCACTTAGTGCAAACACATCCTCAAACACTCCCACACAAGTGTTTGGTGTGCGATCCTCAAAAGCACTCAACGTCGAACACGGCCGGTTTGACCGCCACCTCTGACTGATCTGACCATAGAACATCAATGTGCTTGCATTGTCACCATCAAAGGGGATACACAGACAATTTTCCTACAAAGCTACAACAGGTGGCCTCTTAAGGTCTTTGAAAAAAAATGTAATATCCCGATTAACCTAGGAGAACTATACGAATAAGAAATGAAATAATATGGAATCAATACTGAAATTTCAAAATTTGGAGGAGGAAAGAGAACATGGGCCGAAGGCCCATGGCCCCCTTGGCCCATGTGGGGTCAACCGGCCATTATAGAGCTAGAGGGAGGGGCCTAACCCTAGCAGCCCTTGCCTTCCTCCTTACAGCCGCCAGCCCCAGCCCCTACGCCACCCTCTTGCTGTCGCCTCCTCCATGCCGCCCCTCCTTAGCAAAGCCATGCCGCCACCCTTGCTGCTACTGGGCTGCTGCCCTTGCTGCTGGCCAGTGGAGAAGAGGAGAAGGTCTAGTAGAGATCAGCCAGTGAGGTAGGGAAGAAAAGGAGAAGGGAGGAAGAGAGGAAAATTTGCAGG
Organism: Phyllostachys edulis; assembly: GCA_036346405.1. Lineage (NCBI taxonomy): Eukaryota > Viridiplantae > Streptophyta > Magnoliopsida > Poales > Poaceae > Phyllostachys > Phyllostachys edulis. The sequence continues at coordinate 64,219,106 of CM070549.1, forward strand.
ATTTCATGATCGGCTCCGTGTTCTTCAAGGGTAACAATATGAAAACCTCTAGATGTCCCTAATTTAGTCATTGTTCTTTCGGTAGATCGTTTGGGTAATGGGAAGAGTATATTACTTTTCTATCCAGATTCGTCAGGATTAGGGTAGAACGTTGCGGGGATTATTAGGGGTATTTAGACTCGAAATTAGAGTTCTGTGTAATTAGAGATAAGTTAGGTTATCGTGTTAGCTTTCCAGGGAGGTATGGATCATTAACAACGGAGTAGCGAGCGAAGATTAACAGCCTCCGGATGGTTGCTGTCTAGATTGCGGGAGTAACTGGCAGCACGTATTAATCTGTAGATTAAAAATATATAAGATGGAATAATTTGGTATTTTGGTCTACTTGATAAGAGTAGATAATTTCTTAAGGGTTCCAAAGAGTCCAAGAACATGATTTTTAGATGAGTAGAACAGAAGTTATGAATTTTGAGAGACTGTAGTCCAAAACTGGGTTGCTACTGGACGCAGTCATGAAAAAACACCAATTTGACTAAGTTAATGATAGAATGGAATTTTGGGCATAACTAGGAAGTGGTAGATAATTCCCTATAGTGTTTTAGAAGTCATAATTCAATATATTTTCTTGTGTGGATTAAAAGATATGAAAATATTAAGTCTGCTGTCGAGAAGATGACAGATCTGTCTTCTGGGTTAAAAGCGGGGGTTTAGATGATTTAATCTAGATATTTGATCAACTAAGAAGTTGTAGGATATTTGGTATAGAGTTCAGAATTGGTACGGTTTGCCATAATACGATGTGGGAGTTGAAATTTATAACGATTTTAGTGCCGGGACAGCAAGGGAGACTGTCTAGTAAAGGAGGAAAGTTGTGGAATTGGGGAGCACGTAGGAGAATGGTCAATTAAGTGTTATTTGTATTCCTGTAGCTTGTATTTAGTTTGGGTGTTTGCTGTAGACGGAGTAGCTTCGGGATTGTTGTCACCTTCAAATCATCCCGATCGTCGCAACTAGAAAGGCAAGTGCATGATAGAATGATATTTGAGTATTTGAAATTATTATTTGATTAAGTGAATACTTGTTATGATTATTCATATGAATTATACCTATTTTACATTGCTCACGTGTTTCTGGTAAATGGATGATGATGATGATTATGGAAGAATGATGGTTATATCAATTGCTAATGAAGAAAGATAATAACTATTGCATTGCATGTTGAACATTCATGATGGAAAGATGTGACCCACGGGAGTGGAATGAGGTCCCCATATGTAAGATATAGACAATAAGGTCCCCATATGAAAATGGACGAGCAATTGATCCCCGCACTAAAGAATGCGGGTATGAGTGAACATCGACAGGTGTTACACCCCGCTATACCGATATAAGCAGAAGATGAGTTGAGACATGAGCATAAGCCTTGCATTGCATTCATGAAAAGTAAAAAATGATTTGAGATAATGAGACCTGTAAATGGAAACTGATGAGAATGATTATGAGAAACTGAGATAATGATAAATGAGAAGGAAATATTATTAAGATGATGACTCATTTATTATTCTGCTTTGCACTTGCTGAGTCATGGATTTACCCTTGCTATACTGTTATTTTTAGGTGGTCGTTGACAATGCTTCGTTTTGGGAAGGGATAGCACTTGGAACACGTCATGCACTTAATTATTTGATCATTGTCATGAGGAAACTTTACATTAGAATGATGATTTATTCTTTTAAATTATGATAGACTTTGAATAATTCTAGATGGTCGATTAGAACTTGGTTATTTATTCAATATGTTTCTTTGGCGTTGGTCTTCTTAATACTTGAACTATTATTATGACTTTTATCTAGAGTTTAAATTTCAGTGCTTGCTATGACTTGATTCTTAGGTTAATATGATCCATGGACGGGTTTTAATATTGAATTGCTTGTTGTAATTTTATTGTTAATTGATGTAAATCTAATTGTTGGGGTAATTTAGTGGCATTCCAGGCTCAGTATTGGAATAGGGTGTTACAGAAAAGTAGAGAGATCGGCAGATCTCTATCTACTTGCCCTAAAAAACAGTTTCTTGTGTAGAGTTCAGGAGTTCGCCCTCCTTTCAGCGTTACCAGCAGCTGTAGAAATATCAGAAATTGAACAGAGTGGTGTTTACTGCTCTGCCATACATCTCAGGCTCTCTTTGTACAAACCATAGGAAAGAATATGACAGTATGCAGTCTAATGAGATCCACAACGTTTACAACGTTTTCTGCTGAAGCAATCCTCTCCTGGGAAGCTTTGCCATAATTATGAACAGCCCTTTTTCTTGATCCAATTGCTACTATTCTTTGGTCCTTTTCCAGCATGCCACCCTTGGCCATCTCTGCTAACGGATGAGTTTACTAAGGCTATTCTACCCCTACAGTACTATGTGGAAATAGTGATTTGTAGTACTCACTTATGTGAGTTTGATATCCCTTTCTTCTGTAATCTCTCCCATCAACCTCTAGAGATGAGAGTACAATTATTCTCCTTGCCATCGGTAGTGCTGCCAAACCAATTACTATTGTCTTGCAAGCCCCTCTGTTTTGTACCGCATGTGTCCACTGAACAATCACCAGGTGCTTGAAAATTCTCGTGCAGGAACCAGGACTTTTGAAACCACTTGTCTCCGAGCATGTGATCCAACTTAGCAGACACGGTTGGTGCCGTGTTAAATCCAGAACAAAAAGCGCATGGGATCGATCCATAGCTCATCACCAGCATTTGACTTTAGAGCGATTGATGATCGATCGCATAAGGCCAACTTGAAGATAAGAGGAAGAGACCGCAAGAATGAAAAGAGCCCCCGTTGATATTACCCCTCCGTATTTTTTTAACAAAAGAAAGGTATTTTGGAATATGCATGGCCTAACAAGATGCAACTTTGACCATCAATTTTGTGAGAACAAAAAAGGCGACTAGAGGGGGAGGGGTGAATAGGAGTTTAAACAATTTTTGTAATCCCCAAAAAGCAGCAACAATAAATCAGAACCTCTTCTACAAAATGCCGAAATCGGTACTACCACCGTTATAGGCGCGGTAGTACCGCATGACGGTACTACCATTGTTCATGGTGCGGTATGTTCGATTACCTGACGAACTTGCCGACAGCAGAGTTTCAAACCTAAAATCAACACAACTTTTGATTCAACCAACCAAAACCTACTAAACTTGAAACATAACTCCTAGAGGATATTTCTAACCTATTCCAATCATCTATTTAACAGATCCACGTCAAAGTTTTGACCTTTTCCAAAATTGATGAAGAACGGTTCAAAAACAGGTCAAATATCCAAAACTAATCCTAGGCTTGCTCGTGGGCTATGGATGATCAAGGTGATCTTAGATGGTCTCCCACAAGTCACAGCAAGCAAGATCAACAGAGGGATTCAAGGGAAAAGCAGTGAATCATCAAAACACTAAGACATCAAACAGGATGCAAGAATAGATAAAAGAACAAAGAGGGCTCATCTCACTGAACTTGCATGGATTGATTGATGATTGAAGATTTGAGGTTTACAGCCACTCCATCTTGGAGGATACAACTCAATACATGAGCATCAGATCAAGCAATCCCTAAACCCTAGCTCTCCAAAACCCTAAAACCACACAAGGGCTTCTCTCGTGTTCTCTCTGTCTCATCCATACAACACACAGCACCAAGTGCTTATATAGTGGAGGCTAGGCATCTAGGAATATTCCATTAGGGCACCCATTAAACCCTAACTCACAATGGGTTAACACACGCACGTATATCAAAGCACTATCTTCGTCTTTGTTTGACCTAAACCGCTTCTCCAAGCGCCGACCCGTGCTGCGATTTAGCCAACAAGTCACAAAGGTGGTATTTGGTGAAATGAACAAAATACCCCTTCTCGATTCTTCTCCATGAACCAAGTCCAATCCTGTCGAAGCAATCGCCTGCTCCGCCACGTGTAGGTTGATCAACGGCTCTCATCATGTCGGCAAGTCTCTCCCGTCCGAATCCCATCGGAACCTCCAAGGCACTTGCACCGACCCCCGCGCCGCTTGATCCAACTAGCTGCATCGAACTGCCCGTTCGATCAACCTCGTCCATTCTGCGCCATGCTTGAGTCACCTGACCTCACCCGGCATCCATGATCGTTCTGGACCTGAGCTCTCCAAGCTTAATCCCGATCCTCCTCGCCGTTGACTGTTGTTGACCTACAAGTCACCTGCACGGCAATAGACCAAGAAATCATTTCCGGGAACAAGTTCTTCACAACTTGACCCACATTAGTTGAAAACATGCAATATGCAACACATGCACTGAGGAACAAGGATATGACCTATCCCAAAATCAATTCTCAAATTGAAATAACATTCAGCACAAAAACGGTAGTACCACCATGTTATGGCCGCTACTACTGCAAGATCATGGTCGTCTTCAACCCATAACTGCGGTCGTCAAGCACCCATAATCAAGGGTCGTACCGCTACCAGAGAAATCTAAAACTCTCCAAAAACAACTCCTCTGGAATTTGCATACCGCAAAACCACGGTCATACCGAAGTGCGGTATTACCGCCAAGCAAGTTGCGGTCATACCGCTCCACAAGGAAATCCAAGACCATTTTGCACTCGTTTTGGTTTTTCCATACCGCTTAACAAAGAAGCGGTCGTCTGGTACGCAAAGAGTACCGCTGCTTCAAGCCGTACTACCGATACCGTAAAATCGCCACGCTCTCACAAAGACCTCCGGTAGCACCGCTCTACTAAAGCCGGTCGTTCCGCAAAGCGGTATTACCGCGGTTAACACGTCGGTACTACCGATTAACCTGACACTTTGTTGAAACTTTCTAACAAACATGAATTCCAACAAACCTTCAACCAAATTGCCAATTGTATCATCACTTAGGATCATGAGCATATCCTCATGGTGTTCACAATCTCCCCCTTGATGAACACATTGGCAATAACCCAAAAAATGAATGTTTTGAGGTTTGAAAGTAAAAGAAAACAAGTTTTCGCGCAAAGGCTCAATTTGGTCCTTCAGCAAGTGAAAGCAAGGAAAATGACCAAATTGGCTTCAGAATAGTTTCAGCAAGAGAGAAAAGGCAGAGGAAGCAAAGAGAGCTTCAAATTCCAGAAAATCTCACTTAAGGTCTAAAAGAAAGAACAAGTGTTCTATTTGACCTTCCAGAAAATGCACAGAGAGCATCCAAAACAGCATTTTTGTCCAATTTTCTCCCTCTTTGACAATGGATTCATCAAGATACAAAGAAGAAGGAGCATGAATGGAATGGTTGCAGTTTTAGTTTTTAGTTTTCATTTTTTTTAATTTGAGCAAAAGGAGCCACGAAGATTATCCATGAAGACTATAGAGGTATTATACCAAGCCATATAAAGTGAAAAAGCTATTTTCTATCATGGCAATACATGTACAACAAAGTTAATGCCAATATAGCAAAAATTTGAGATTAAGTAAATTTGGAGCATGACAAAGGCTCAAGTTCATAGTTCAGCTACAGGTATCTAAAAATGAGTCAAGCCAGGTCTATAAGTGAAATGGAGCCAAAAGCTAGAAAATGAGTCAATTTTGAGCATTTTGAGTTTAGTTATGAAGCAAATTGATCAAGCATGTAGAATTTAGTATATTGAGCACATTTCTGAAAATCTTTGGTTTTATCTTAGTAAAGCAAGTCCTGGACTAGGAGCCATCCACTACTGCCTCCTAAGCTTCAACCAATTGCCAATTTGATTTCTTAGCATTGTGCTAGATCTCAAGCCTCACTGCGACCATCCCAAGTAACAAAAGCTTAAGAGAGTGGTCTAGGTCATCCAAAACTCCCCTGAGTTCATGCCTAGTGCAATGGCAAGTTGTCTCATGAGAAAGAATTGGTGAGATCAGTTTTTTTTCGCACAGAAAAGCTCATTTTTTATTTGCTTGACTTAAGAATTATCATAGCTCATTTCAGATCTCATATCAGATTCAAAACTCAATTAAGCCTATATGACATGGCATGAATCATGAGAGGATCACTAAAACAAAACCAGTCACAAGATCCAACATGTCATGTTTTGATTCAGTTTTCTCACAGATAATAGAGCTAGCATGGCAAAGGCTAAGCTACACATGAAAAGCCATGAAGGAAGTCTAGCAGACTAGCACAAGATATGGCAAGGTATAAAGCTTGAAAACAAGTCTTACAGGGATAATAATCAATGCTTCATGGATTTATATTACAATGCAAGTTGCCGAATGCTAAAATGCATTATGATACAAATGAATACAAAAAGAGCAAACTCCCCCTCAAAACAGGCCAAGAGGACTAACAACCCCCAACTCTCCCTGCAAGAAAGCAAAACGAGAAGAATCAAGAGCTTTAGTGAAAATGTCAGCAACCTGTTGCTCAGAATCGACAAAATGAAGCACAACATCACCTTTCTCAACATGGTCTCTAAGAAAATGATATCTAACGTCAATGTGCTTGGTCCGTGAGTGTTGCACTGGGTTTTTGGCAATGTTAATGGCAGAAGTGTTGTCACAGAAAAGAGGAACACTATCCAAAGACAACCCATAGTCCCGAAGAGTACATAAGATCCAGAGAACCTGAGAGCAACTACTGGCTGCAGCTACATACTCGGCCTCGGCAGTGGACTGTGCAACAGAGGACTGTTTTCTAGATGACCAAGAGATAAGAGATGTGCCTAAGAAATGACAAGTGCCTGAAGTACTCTTCCTATCCACTCTACATCCGGCAAAATCAGCATCAGAAAAAGCTCGAATAGAGTGAGCAGAAGAAGAAGAATACCAACGTCCAAAGTCAAGAGTGTCCTGGAGGTACCTAAATATGCGACGTACTGCTTGACGATGAGAGGCTCGAGGGGAAGCCTGAAATCAAGCGCACAGACACACAACAAATTGTATGTCCGGCCTCGACGCTGCGAGATAGAGGAGAGAGCCGATCATGCTGCGGTACTCTTTCTGGTCCACATGCTCTCCATCCTCATCGGAGTCCAGCACGGTGGTCGTGGCAATGGGAGTAGACATTGGTCTACTGTTTCCCATATCAAAGCACCGAAGAAGGTCCTTTGTATACTTACTTTGATGAATGAAGGTGCCTTCTCTCAGTTGCTTGACTTGAAGACCAAGGAAGAAGGTCAACTCACCCATCATGCTCATCTCGAACTCCCTGCTCATAGAATCTGAAAATCTGGACACTAAAACATGAGAGGAACCACCGAATATAATGTCATCCATATAAATCTGAACCAACAAAAAATTACTGCCATGCCTGAGAGTGAACAAGGTTTTATCTACCAATCCCATTTTGAAATAATTTTTTAAGCAGAAAACTCTTAATCCTATCATACCAAGCTCTAGGGGCTTGCTTCAGTCCATACAAGGCTTTGGAGAGTTTAAAAACATGGTTTGGGTACTTGGGATTTTCAAAACCAAGAGGTTGCTTGATAAAGACCTCTTCTTCTATGAAACCATTCAAGAAAGCACTTTTGACATCCATTTGAAATGGCTTGAAGCCCTTGGATGCCGCAAATGCTAGCAAAATGCGAATGGCTTCTAATCTAGCTACAGGAACAAAGGTCTCCTCAAAGTCTAAGCCCTCTACTTGGGAATAACCTTGAGCTACAAGTCTAGTCTTATTGCGAACTACCAACCCATCTTCACTTTGCTTATTTTTGAAAACCCATTTTGTTCCAATTATGTTATGATTGAGTGGAGGCTCAACTAAAGTCCAGACTTTGTTTCTTTCAAAATTTTCAAGTTTTTCATGCATGACATTAACCCAAGAGGCATCAGAAAGAGCATGGGAGACATCTCGGGGGTTCAAAAGAAGCAACAAAAGCAGAATGTGCATGAGAATCAGGAGAAATGAACTTGGAGCGAGTGACTCGCTCATGTAGATCTCCAATAATCTACTCAGGTGGATGCTGTCGCTGAATGCGAAGAGGTGCTCTTGGTGCAGAAGTGGCCTCTACCTCACAGTATGTGGAAGTAGGAACAGAGCCACTCTGATCGTCGGTGAAGGTAGGAAGAGGCTGCTCATCTAAAGCAGGTGTAGTGGAAGCAGGCTCTCCAACCATATCAGAAGGGACTTGAGGATGGATTGGATCCTCATCCTCAGAGTCATCATCAACGAAGATGCTCTCAGAAACCTATGTACCTGCATCATCGGGTCTAGTACCAGGACTAGCCTCATCAAAAGTGACTTCGTAAGTCTCAACAACTTTGTTAGTGTCAAAATTAAATACATGATAGCCACGAGAATGAGCAGGATATCCAAGAAATATGCCATCAGAACATCTAGATTCAAATTTATCAAGGTTGCCATGTTTAAGAATGAAGCACTTGCAACCAAAAATCTTGAAATGAGAAACTTTGGGCTTATAACCAAATCTGAGCTCATAAGAAGTCTTACCAATAACAGATCTCAAGAAAACCCTATTGGAAATATAGCAAGCAGTAGAGATCACCTCAGCCCAAAACCTCCTAGGTGTGGAATGCTCATCTAGCATGGTGCTGGCCATCTCTACAAGGGTCCTATTCTTTCTCTCTACAACACCATTCTCATGGGGAACTCTAGGAGAAGAAAACTGGTGCTCCATACCCCTATCAGTGCAAAAGGTGGCAAAGGAAGAATTCTTGAATTTTGTCCCATTGTCACTCCTAATGGCTCTCAAAGCTCCAGGAAGCTCAACAGTAAGTCTAAGGACCAACTCTCTAAAAAAGCCAAATGCCTCGTCCTTAGAAACCAGAAAATAAACCCATGAATACTTGGAGTAATCATCCACAATCACAAGCACATACCATTTCCCACCAGCTGACTGGACTCTAGAAGGACCAACAGTATCTAAGTGCAAGAGCTGACCAGGTCCATCTGTCATCACTAAGGTAAGAGGTGGATGAGAAGTATAAACCATCTTACCATATCTACAGGGAGTGCACACAAGGTCTCTAACAGCCTTCAGCCTAGGCAAACCTCTAATCAAATCCTTGCTACTGACTCTAGTCAAGTGGTCGAAGCCTATGTGACCAAGCCTACGATGCCACGACACTAAATCATGGGAGTCAGAAGCTACAAGACACCTAGGGCTAGAAGCAGAAGAGAAACTGAAATCAGCACAAAAGATCTTCTCAAACCTAGAGATCTCAAAAACAAGCTCACCAGAGGAATCTAAAACCCTGCACTCACCACTCTTAAATTTCACCTCTAGACCCTCGTCAAGAAGCTGGGAAACAGATAAAAGGTTATACCTCAGCTTACTTACCAAAGCAACGTCCTTGAGCATGAACTTGTTGTTGGCGCCAAGACAAAGCCCTTAGGCATCACGGTCCCGGTAGAAGCATCCCTAAATGTGATCAATTCATTGCCGGATGCACGTGTGAGGGAGGAGAACCATCTAGAATCCCCGGTCATATGTCGAGAACATCCGGAGTCAACAAGCCATATGTCCTCCTTCCTCGCACGACGGACCTACAAAGCACAAACAGGAAACATCTGTGCCTCAGTACTGGGGTTAGTGATAAAGGACTTGGGAATCCAGTACTGAGTCACACGATGCTTGGGCAAAACAGTAGAAGTAGCAGTAAAATGGTTAGGAGCAAAATCATAAGAATGCATACGAGAACCACCTAGACCTCTCCGAATCGACCTACCAAAAGGTCGGTACTCCCCCTGTCTAGATGCTACCCGTGGTCTCTTCTCACGATATCCTAACTCAAAGCGCTGCCTAGAACCACCAAAAGAGTCAAAGAAGTCATCTACGAACCTAGGCCCATGTCTAGCTAGAAAACAGGCTGCCTGGCTCTAGAGACTACAGCAGGTGAAGGGACTCCTCTAATGGTTCTCAAAGCACTCATCCTCTCCTTCCTCTCAATCTTGGCTCTACGGAAGCAAAACTCAGCAATGTGGCCATTCTTCTTGCAGAAGGTGCAATGGTACTTGACATTTTAAGGGGTCTGACCTGATGAAGTAGAAGCACCTATCTTGTTAGAAGGGGTTTGAGCAAAACCAGTAGATTTAAAGACTATCTTGGATGGCTTAGAGGGTTCTACCTCAAACATGCTACTCTCAACAGCTCTAACAACCTTAGGTGGATGATTCTTGGAATGCTCTAGAAAATTAAATTCCAGGCCACTATTGTTCACACTCACCTTAGATTTGTCTAGAATCATGTTGAGTTTCTTCCTCCCACTAGTAAATCTCTCAAGAGTGCTGTTAAGGTAGTCATTTTGTTTGGCTGGCTCATTGCATGAGGCACACTTATTTGACTTACTAGCCCTATCAGACTTTTCCGTATAGTGAGCTACCTCGGCTTTCAAAGCCTCACAAGACACACAATAATTATCTCTAATCTTATCCAACTACTCTTTGAATTTAATTCTAAATGCTTCTTGTATCTTATCTACATTATGCCCAAGTTCAATACAAAGAGTGCAAGAATCAGAATCAACAACTTTTTTGGAAGCAGTCATGGACATGGATTGTTCAATTTTAGCCTTTTCTTCTAGTGTCTTGTTTAAAGCATCATTCTCAATTGTGAGTTTAACACAGTTTTCACATGAAGCAGTTTTAGAACAAAGAACCATTTCAGTCATCTCCTTCATTTTAATCCTACTATCCTCACAATGAGAACACATGTGACTAGCATCAAATTTCTGCAATTCTTCTATAGCGCTATTCAATTTTAATTCAAGTAAAGCACAATTTGAACAGAGTAATGGAATAGCATCTACAGCAGTTACATCAAGAGCAATGGCATTCATGCAAGCAGGACTAGACTTGAGAGTTTCTAGTTCATCAAAAGCATCTTTCAGTTGATTAGCCATAGAGGAATGAGCAGATTTCAGATTTGCTAGTTCATTAAGCAAGCTAGAGCAAGAATCACAATCATCAGCAGGATTAATGGATTTGAGCCTATCAACCTCTAGATTCAAGTCATCAATCTTGGCATCCTACTTCCTAATCTTTTTTTTCTAGTTTATTCTATTTTTTCTCAGCAAAGACTAAAGCACGTTTCATATTAGCAAGTGAAGGACGTACCTCATCGGGATCGTTGAAAAGGTCGTCGTCGTTGGAGGAGTCGACGTCATGGCTGTCCCTAGCCATGAAGCACATGCCGGTGAAGTCCTGGGCCTTCTTCTTGCCATGAGAGTCATCGTCGTCGTCCTCCGTCTCCGAGTCCACATCACTCATGTCAACACTCTCAAGAGCGGCAAGGACTTCGCTGACGAACTTGTGATAGTTGGGCTTCTTGCCTTTCTTGTCTTTGGCTTGATGACGCCTCCGAGAGTCTTTCTCCACCTTGCCCTTGAGCTTGGGCACTTGGAGCGAATGTGGTTCGGCTCACCACACTCAAAACAAGTGACAAGGCCACCTCTCCTCCTGTTCCTCACTTTGTTGTAAACTCTCGAGAATTTGGTGGATAGGAGGGCTAAATCATCCTCAGGTAGTTTCTCTAGCTGCTCATCGCTCAAAGAATGTAAAGCTGACAAAGAAAAGACAGATGAGCCAAAATCTAATGAATCAGACGAACTACCCTTAGATGGGTCGACCACCAAAGCCATCGACTCTGTCTTGGGAAGACGCGAGATAAAGTCAATCTCATGCGTCTTCAACCTTGAGTAGAGCTTATCCATGGTAAGCTCACTCATGACAGTGTTGTCATTGATGGATGTGATCTTCATCCCCCAGACCTTCACGTCAAGAGCACCCAAAAGCTGGCGTGCATTCTCAGACTCAGTGAAAACAAGATCAACAGCGCGAAGATTATGAAGAATCTTGGAGAACCTCCCCCACAGCTCATCTAAAGACTCACTAGGCCTCTGTTCAATCTTTGAGTATTCTTTCTTGAGCTGGTTCTGTCTCACTTCCTTGATCGCAGTAGAGCCCTCGTGGTAGTCACAAAGGGTCCTCTAGATCTCGTGAGCGGACCTCAAATGAGCCACGTGCTCAAACTCAGATCGACTAAGACCTTGGATCAGAAAATTTCAAGCCTTGCTATTAGCCTCAACATCTGGAGTGATCACATCGTCATTGGCTGGCACGATATATGGATTTTTGACTTTCAGCCAAATAGCGTGCCCTTGAGCCTCGATGTAGGCATGCATGCGTGCCTTCTAGTAAGCAAAATCAACTCCATCGAAAACAGGTGGTTTGGTTGAATACTTGTCAGTAGCCATGGCTCCAAAGACCGGTTAAGATCTATGAGAAGAGTTAACCGGGCTCTGATACCAATTGTAGGACCGGAAAGGCGACTAGAGGGGGGGGTGAATAGGAGCTTAAATAATTTTTTGCAATCCCCAAAAAGCAGGAACAATAAATCAGAACCTCTGCTGCAAAATACCGAAAACGGTACTACCGCCATTATAGGCGCGGTACTACCGTTGTTCATGGTGCGGTATGTCCGATTATCCTGACGAACTTGCCGACAGCAGAGTTTCAAACCTAAAATCGACACAAATTTTGATTCAACCAACCAAAACCTACTAAACTTGAAACATAACTCCTAGAGGATATCTCTAACCTATTCCAATCATCTATTTAACAGATCCACGTCAAAGTTTTGACATTTTCCAAAATTGATGAAGAACGGTTCAAAAACAGGTCAAATACCCAAAACTGATCCTAGGCTTGCTTGTGGGCTATGGATGATCAAGGTGATCTTAGATGGTCTCCCACAAGTCACAGCAAGCAAGATCAACAGAGGGATTCAAGGGAAAAGCAATGAATCATCAAAACACCAAGACATCAAACAGGATGCAAGAATAGATAAAAGAACAAAGAGGGCTCATCTCACAGAACTTGCATGGATTGATTGATGATTGAAGATTTGAGGATTACAGCCACTCCATCTTGGAGGACACAACTCAATACATGAGCATCAGATCAAGCAATCCCTAAACCCTAGCTCTCCAAAACCCTAAAACCACACAAGGGCTTCTCTCGTGTTCTCTCTGTCTCATCCATACAACACACAGCACCAAGTGCTTATATAGTGGAGGCTAGGCATCTAGGAATATTCCATTAGGGCACCCATTAAACCCTAACTCACAATGGGTTAACACACGCACGCATATCAAAGCACCGTCTTCGTCTTTGTTTGACCTAAACCGCTTCTCCAAGCGCCGACCCGCGCTGCGATTTAGCCAACAAGTCACAAAGGCGGTATTTGGTGAAATGACCAAAATACCCCTTCTCGATTCTTCTCCATGAACCAAGTCCAATCCTGTCGAAGCAATCACCTGCTCCTTCACGTGTAGGTTGATCAACGGCTCTCATCATGTCGGCAAGTCTCTCCTGTCCGAATCCCATCAGAACCTCCAAGGCACTTGCGACCCCAGCCGCTTGATCCAACCAACAGATCGAATCGCCTGCTTCGATCAACCTCGTCCATTCTGCGCCATGCTTGAGTCACCTGACCTCACCCGGCATCCATGATCGTTCTGGACCTCAGCTCTCCAAGCTTAGTCCTGATCCTCCTTGCCGTTGACCGTTGTTGACCTATAAGTCACATGCACAGCAATAGACCAAGAAATCGTTTCCGGGAACAAGTTCTTCACAACTTGACCCACATTAGCTAAAAACATGCAATATGCAACACATATGCACTGAGGAACAAGGATATGACCTATCCCAAAATCAATTCTCAAATTGAAATAACATTCTGCACAAAAACGGTACTACCGCCATGTTATGGCCGGTACTACCGCATTGCGGTCGTACCGCACCCATAACTGCGGTCATACCGCTACCCGGAGAAATCCAAAACTCTCCAAAAACAACTCTGGAATTTGCATACCGCAAAACCACGGTCATACCGAAGTGCGGTATTACCGCCAAGCAAGTTGCGGTCATACCGCTCCACAAGGAAATCCAAGACCATTTTGCACTCGTTCTAGTTTTTCCATACCGCTTTACAGCAAACGGTCGTACCATGACGCGGTAGTACCGCAGTTTCCAAGCCGGTACTACCGATACCAGAAAATCGCCACGCTCTCACAAAGACCTCCGGTAGCACCGCTCTACTAAAGCCGGTCGTTCCGCAAAGTGGTATTACCGCGGTTAACACGCCGGTAGTACCGATTAACCTGACACTTTGCTGAAACTTTTGAACAAATATGAATTCCAACAAACCTTCAACCAAATTGCCAATTGTATCATCACTTAGGATCATGAGCATATCCTCATGGTGTTCACAAATTTGCATTTTAAGTAACACATTTGTAAAATCTAAAAAGACCACAATATTAATAAAGTATTTTCCAAGACAAATGTGCTTGTACAATTTTCATATTGCCAATCCAAATTTTGATCTCTACTGATTTTCTTAAACGCCACCTGCAGCCTCCCTTTCGGCAGCTGCTTGACCTCTCGGATCAGGAAAGCTTGCCTGGCTGAGTGGCTATATGATTACAATTAGATGACCCGAAAGAAGCTGGTTCAGTGCCGACGCACAATCCAACACGATGATCAAAGGCTGACGAGTCCAGTTGTAGCCGCTCTTCGCATTCGTAAGAGTTCAGCTTCCTCAGTATCTGAACAATCGAAAGACACACACCAAGAGGAGAGAGAAAAGAAACCTGTCCTCTGACATCTCGGGCATGGCAGTTCAGTCGTCTAGAATTAACGACATGTATCGGTGCACGACGAGCTGGGTGAACCCTGTTACAAATTAACCTCTCACTCAGATGAATACCACACAGTACATATACTACAGTAAAAACTCTAGAGCTCATGGGCCTTATACACATTGGCTATATACACATATACATAACACCTTCCTTCAAACTCAACATGGGTCGGAATTTTGGAGAGATGGAAACGATGTTTCTCTCAGGTTTGAGCCTTGGTAAATAAATCAGCGACTTAAATCTCAGAAGGCACATACTGAAGAGCAATAGTCTTCTGTTGACAATGAGAACATGTGAAAGATACATCCACACCAATGTGCTTAGTTAACTCATGCTTCACTAGAATAGTAGCAATCTGTATAGCACTAGTGTTGTCACACAGAAGAGATACAGGAGTACCGCATGACACACCAAGATCATCTAAGAGCCAACGAAGCCAGACAATCTCTGAAGTAGTAGTGGCCAACGCTCGAAGCTCAGCCTCCTCAGCACTAGACCGTGAAACTGCAGTTTGTTTCTTGGACTTCCAAGCAATAAGCGAAGATCCAAGAAATATGCAATAGCCAGAGACAAATCGTCAATCAACAGGATCACTTGCCTAAGATAAGTTAGAGTAAGCATGAAGCTGAAGCTGATTTGGCCGAGAATAAAAGAGACAACGATCAACAGTGCCTCGTAGATAGCGCAACACACGTAGTAGGTGAGCATAGTGAACAGACGTGGAAGCAGAAACAAACTGGCAGAGCACATGAACAGAATGAGCAATATCAAGACGTGTCACTACAAGATAGACAAGACTCCCAACAATATGACGATAACGAGAAAGATCTTCAAACAAAGTGCCATTAGTAGGACGAAGCTGAAGATGAAGCTCCATAGGAGTAGTAGTTGTCCGATTGTTAGTGAGACCAGAACGAGCAAGTAAATCCTGAATATAGCGCTACTGAGATAGATAGTAGCCATCATCTGTGCGATTAAACTCAATCCCCAGAAAATAACATAGAGGACCCAAATCTGACATCAAAAACTGCTCACTGAGCTGTTGCTTAACAAAAGCAATGTACTCCTTGTCATCTCTAGTAATTAGCATATCATCAACATAGAGTAAAAGCATAGTATGACCACGTGGAGATGTATGAATAAACAATGCAGAATCATCATTACTCGGGGAGAAACCACCAGCTAACATAACTGAACTGAACCGCTCAAACCAAGCACGAAGAGCATGCTTGAGGCCATAAAGAGTACGACGAAGACGACAAACATGACCAGTAGAAGCCATAACACCCTAGGGTGGTGTAACATCCCAATTTTCTGAGCTTTAAAAAATCTTTTAAAGAGTTAGTAGGATGAAATTCACCATTTGGATTTTATTTGATTTTAAATCAAAAGCTTAATATGGACTTTGTACATCAAATAATTTAATATGATTAAAGTTAACATCAACAGTGGTCAAAATTATTTTATTTGGGTTCCTTGGGCTTGGATATATTTTCCAGATTTTTCTGGAATTTTTCCAAGTTTATTTGCTATTTTCTATTGCTTATTTGGATTTCTGGTATTTTCCTAAAAAGAAAAGGTATTAAAAATCTCAGATAATAGCTTGGGCCTAAACCCTTTTTCTTTCCCAATCCGGCCCAACTCTGTCGGCGCGGCCCAGCCATGCTGCCTCACCCTAACAGTGGACCCCTGTCGACCCTTTCCTTCTCTCTCGCTTGCAGAGTCAGCTCCGACTGTTCTCCACCGTCCGATCAAGTTTTAACGGTTGGATGAAGGGGTGCTGTCGGACGGTCCGAACATCACCGATGTTTTAAACCGTCCGATCAAATCTTGACGGTCAGGGCTTGAGGTCCGATCGGGCGCGTGTGCTTGTTTCTCTGATGAGTGGGCCCCCACCGCCTACGTCGTCTCCGACCCGGTCTCCTTCCTCGCGCAGCTCCGCGGCCGTGTCCGCCATTGCCGCGTTCTAGAAGCTCGTCCGGGACACCAAATCACAACTAAAGGATTCCTCGAAACCGCGTCATCTTATCTCTTCTGATTCTCCGCGTCCGAATCCCTCAGAATTAGGGCTCGTATCTCCTTCTATCTCTAACTCCACCTCGTGGCCGCCTCGAACTCAATTTGGGGATTTCCAATTCCAGTACGCCCTGGCCCTATAAATAGCACCCCGAGGTTCGCCCCCTCCTCCGCATCCCAGAGCCGCCACCCTCTTCGCCCCGTTCGCCCCAGCACCGCCGCAATTCCAAGCTTTAGGGTTTTCACCGCCGTTGGTTTTTCCCCAATTCAGCCGCCGCCGGTGACACCCCGCTCTCGTGGCCCGCACCTACGTGATCAGCGTCGCGTGGGCTACCTCCTGGAACCACCCATGTCGTCGAAGCCTCGCCGGAAAGCTCGTCCAACAATAGCCGAGACTCGCCGCCGCTTGGAGCTCACCGCCGGCCACCTCAGTCAGCCCCGACCACCCGGAGTTGGCCCATTGGGATCGCAATAATCCCAGCTACCTCTTGGTACCCTCCGCCGCCGGTGAGTCGCCGCCGTTCGCCGTGCCGTTGGTTCCTGTGCACCACCACCCGCCGTCGAGGCCGCGTCAGCGCCACGTAGATGTCCAGCGTGACATTTGTGCGTGCGTGTCAGCCGCGTCAGCGTCCACGTGCGTGTGTGTGCCACCCGAGCAGATCTCAAATCCAGCTGGCTCGGTGAACTTGGTTCACCGTGAGCCATCTCACTAACATGGGGGTCTCACATGTCAGATTTTCTTTTTAAATCTTTAATTCCGAGCGCTGACGTCATCGTTGTGCAATAATCCAATTTTTCTTTTAAGAAATAATTCAGAAATTCGGAATAATCAGTTTTTAGGGTTTCTTTAGATTTTCAAACTTCCAAAGCCCATATCTTTTGCATCCGAACTCCGATTGAGCCCATTCAAATTTCTAAATTCATCTAAATTCGAGATCTACCTATCTGATATTTTTATTTAATTTTTGGAGTTTTTTTTGCCTCTGTTTTATTTATTTTGCTTTGTTTGTTTGTTTCGTTTGCGAGTAGATGTTGACACCTCGGGAGGTTGTGAAGAGCAAGGAGCATCTCAAGACCAAGATCAATACCAAGACCTTATCCAAGGCAAGTTATACCTTTGATCATGTTGAACCCAGCTTTCAAAAGTTATGTTGATTCAAATTATTGCAATTACTTTAATTATTTAATTTAATGATTTTGGGACTAGTTAATATCCAATTTGTTATGATCTCCTTGTCCAATTGTATGCCATAATCTTTTGTCACCCTGGTTGGTTTATTTAGTTGGTGCTATTGTATTACCAACGTGGGTTGGTTAGATGCGATTAGCTTGCTTAGCCATGCTACGAATCACCATCTCATGTAGTTGCAAATATAAACTTGACTAAGTGATTATGGAACTATGTGATAGAAACTGTGTGCTCTATGTGCTATTACCCGTTGATGGCATATGTTGCACTTAACCAACAGGGTGGGAAAGGATTTAGACGAAGGCAAGTGGACTGTGTGATAATGTTGGTGGAGCTATGTGCGTGGGCTTAATAACCTGTGTGCACAGAGATTTGTAGTTTATTTGGAAGTCTTGCCTTGGTCAATTAAGAACTGAACTTTGTGCGCCATTGATCTGAGCCAATCGTACAACCACATGCCTGGTATGGGACGGGCCTAACTTAGTAAGTTATGGAGTCTTGGCATTGATTACTCAGGTAGTAGGTTTGCCGTGTCCCTGTCCAACAGTGTGTGTCGGACTGACTTCCTATGTGGGGTTGTCTGACGGTTTGTAAGCACACTGGGAGTGTCAATGTTAAGATGAAGTTTCTGAACTGTTTTGTTACGGCTAGTGCTAGCTACACTAGTTAGATCTTGTGGGTAAAGTGTACAACCTCTGCAGAGTGTTAAACAATCTATTCGAATTGCTGCGTCCGCGGTTATGGACATGCTCGGTGATTTCACACGAATGGTAGATTTTCATGAAAACCTTGGGAATGGAGCTGTGTGACCTAAGTCATATGGCTATGTGAATAACTTGTTTAGGCTATGTGTCTTTGTGAAATAAAACTGTCAAATTATTATTATCTATTTGTTTTGAATTATGCTTTCAATCTATTACTTGTATTTAAATTGCAAATGCTGCATTTATGCAAAAGAACCACAGAAACCATTCCTTTGGAATAAGTCTGCATCTATAATTGCATTTCTGCGGTATGACTTGCGAGTACGGTGTGTACTCATGCTTGTTGTAAAACATGCAACAAAAGAGGAGGAGTCGTCGCTTGCTTTTGAGGAGTTCATCGAAGGTGCTTGATCGTAGGGTCTTGATCTTAGTCAGTTGCCTGTGGTGAATTGATGGGATTCCGCTGAAGTTTCTTTGTTCCGCTGCTATTTTATTTCTTGTTAGCCCTGCGTGGCTTAATAAATGTAAACTCGACCATAAGGTCAAAACCCTTATTTGTTATCAAATTACGCGTTTATGTTATAAATCGCTTGTGTGGATCGATATTCACCTGTGTTGACACTGTGTGCACTAGCGTGATTCTGGACTAGTGCATTATACACACAGGGTCCAGAATTTCATATTTTGGGTCCCGACAGGTGGTGTCATATAAACTTCCTCCTACAGGTCATCATGAAGAAAATCATTCTTCACATCCATCTGAGAGATAGTCCAAGAGCAAACAGCAGCCACAGCAACAAAAGTGTGAACCGTTACCATATGAGCAACATGAGCAAATGTCTCGTCATAATCACGACCATGTGCCCACTAAAAACCACAGGCAACTAGTCGAGCCTTGTACCTCTCAACAGAACCATCAGATCTTAGCTTTAAAAACCCACTTGTAAGTAATAAGAACATGATGAGCAGGTAAAGGAACAAAGATCCCACATACTAGTACGATCCAAAGTAGCCAACTCCTCAGCCATAGCTAATTGCCACTCAGGATGAACAACAACCTCCTGATAAGTGTGAGGCTCAGGCACAACAGCAGTAGAAAGAAAACCATATCTGTTAGGAGCAGCAATAGTAGTACGATCATGAAGCTCATACCGAGATGACGGTGCCGGTGGAGGATCATCAGAAAGAGTATCATCGGTACTAGCCATGCCATCAAAGGGAGAAACAGTAGTAGGCTAAGTATCAGGAGGAGCCCTAGACCGACGAGTATAGTGAAGAGGAAACAGTAATATGACTGAGGAAGGAGAAGAGGACTCCACAGAAAGAGGTGTGTCAGACGAAACAATGGGTGGAAGGTAAAGAAAAGAGAGACTCAGCGGGAGCGGAGGACCGAGTGGTAGAAGAATAAAAGTAGGGACGATCCTCAACAAAAGAAACATCACGAGAAAGGCGCATACGCCGAGTAGAGGGATCATAACAACGATAGCCCTTATTGTCAAGACTATATCCAAGAAAAACAAACTCAACAGACTGAGCTGTTAACTTGGTGCGCTCATGAGGCGGAAGCAAAACATAGCAGGTACAACAAAAAACCTGAAGATGGTCATACCGTGGGGGAGTGGAAAACAAGAGTTCTCCAGGACACTTTCCCTAAAGCAAGAAGATGGCTGCATATTAATGAGATAGACAGACGTAGAAACCGCCTCAGCCCAAAAATGTTGTGGAACATGAGATGCAAGTAAAATAGTACGAGAAGTTTTAATAAGATGACGATATTTACGTTTAGCAACGCCGTTCTGAGCATGGACACCAGGACAGGGAAGCTGAGGAAGGGTTCCCTCAACGAAGAGAAAATGATGAAAGGCATGTGACAGGTACTCCCCCCTAAATCAGAACGAAAAGTCTGAATATGAGTGGAAAACTGGGTGTGAACCATACGATCAAAAGATTGATAAATGGATAAGAGTTGAGAACAATGTTTTATGAAATAAACCCAAGTATATCAAGAATAGTCATCAATAAAAATTACATAATAGATATGACCACCTTTGGAAGCAAAAAGCATAGGACCCCAAACATCAAAATGAACTAACTCAAAAGGACGAATAGACTGAGATGTACTGGTAGGATATGGGAGTTACAACTCTTTACCAAGCTTGCAACCTTTACAATCATAACTAGTGTCGATGATGACACGGCCTAGGACACCTTGACGAGCTAATGTAGAAAGACGGGAGCCACACAAATAACCAAGCCGATGATGCCACTGAGGAAAACTAACAGAGGCTGACGCAAGAACTGAAGATGCATGAGTGGAGGAAGATGAAAGACTCAGACGATCAAGGAAGTAGAGACCCTGAGAATCTCTAAGGCGATGGCTAGTACCAACAAGAACTCTTGTCTGACGATCCTACACATAGCAAGTAGAGTCATCAAAACCAAAAAAGTAATGCATATCAGCAAGCTAACCAATAGACATAAGATTCATAGAAAGCTGAGGTACAAATGACACATCAAGAATAGTAAAATGAGAAGTAGAGAGATTGCCCTGATGAGTGACTGAACAAGAGGTGCCATTGGCTATCTGTACACAGGAACCATCCATAACAGGTCGACATGATACAAGATGAGACTTATCTGATGTCATATGAAAAGAAGCTCTAAAGTCCAAAACCAATGGAAGACTAGTACTTGACATGGAAGAAGAGGCTATAGCAAGACTGATAGACCCACTAGGAGGGGCATCGAATGAAGACCGCTGCTAAACTTGAGTCTGAAGAGCCTGAAGCTGAAACTGAAGCTGAAACTGAAGCTGGCCCAACTGAGTGACAAGAGTAGAATCCCTAACAGATGTAGGAGTGGTGGCAGCAACCACACCACGATGACGACGATGAGATGCAGGTCGCAGCTCTGGATGGAGTCGATAGCACCTCTGAACAGGATGACCAGGCTTCTTGCAATGAGGGCATAAAGTCTAGTTGGATGTAGCATCAGGAAGTGAACTAGGCAGATAAAACTCTTGACGAGGTGCCGCAAGAACAGACTGAGGTGGTGTCGATCCGAAGGACAGAGTGCGAAGTCGAGTCTCCTCAGCAATCAACATGACAAGGGCCTCCTCCATGGTTGGAAGAACAACATGTCCCAGTAGTTGAGCTCGAATAGACTCAAACTCTGGGCAAAGGCGCATAACAAAGGTGAACATTAAATTCTACGCATCATAACCCACCTTGCCTACATAGCCAGTGCATCCAGCACAGGAAAGAGGAACCATGGAAATCAGTTGTTGTGAAATGCGAGTGAAAGAACTGTAGTACTCCTCAATAGACATCTCCTGCTGACGTAAATCATGAAGAGTTTGTAGAAGAGAAAATCGACACGCCACACTGGTCTGCTCATAACGATGCTAAAGATACTCCCACATCTTGCGAGAACTTGGAAGATCAATGAAATCCATCCTGATTGAAATTTCAGCACTGTGACATAAGATACCCATAACACAATCATCAGCACTTCGCCATGCATCAGCCTCCTTCACATCAGTCTTCTCAGTCGGAGGCTCCGCCATAATATATGAGAGAAGACCAATAGACCAAAGAAGCATGTGAACCGATGACGACCACTCACGATAATTTTGGTCATCTAGCTTGATATCTGAGGCTAGAAAAGCACCTCTAATACCGAGAGAATGAGGAGAAGCAGAAATACCGTCAGTCATTACACCAACTCTGCAACCAAACCAAGGCAGTACAGAGAAACAGTGCCTCATCCACAAATTGAAGCAAAGCAGTAGTAGTAGCAGAGTAGTGCCTCAGTAGTAGTAGAGCAGTAGCAGCAGTAGTAGTAAGCAAAGCAGAATCTCCAATAGTAGTAGAAGTGAAGCAGAGCAAAACCTCTAGGAGAGCAGAACCTCCAAGCGAACGAAACCTCTAGGCGCACGTGAAACCTCGCCCAGGTGCGAGCAAGCAGGGCCTTAAGGCGTGGCGAGCGGGGCCTCCTCCAGGGCGAGTAGGGCCTCCAAGTGCAAGCTTCGGGAAAAACTCTAGGTGTGAGTGAGCAGAGACTCCTCTAGCGAGTGGAGAGCCAGCATTGGGGAAGATGGAGCCTCCAACAGCGATCAGAAAGCCAGCATCGGGTTAGACTCCAGGCACGTAGAGGACGAGCAGGAGCCGTGGTGAGTGGAGAGCGAGCGGAACCTCTAGGAGTCATGGCACGTAGGAGCAGGCGAGTAGAGAGGAGTAGTGGACTACGCCGTCTTACCTCGGCGAAGAAGATGCACGAAGGCAATCGCCGTTCGGCGGAAGGCAAAAGGCGGCGGCAGGCTCTGATACCATGTTACAAATCAACCTCTCACCCAATTAGATGAATACCCTATAGTACATATACTACAGTAAAAACCCTAGAGCTCATGGGCCTTATGAACCTTATACACATGGGCCATATACACATATACATAGCAATCCCCAAGCCCACGCGCACGCGTTAGCTAGGCCAGGCTCGCTCTCACTGCTTACAGCGCAGCCATCAACCACACATCTGGCGCGCCAATCCGACAACGGTTCAGTTTGGATGCCCACACCGGCGGGGCACATGCATGCAACGATGGTGCCCAACCAACTCCACACCATGGTTACTGGCGTTATCGGCGGCGGGTCTGATAAAATTTCATACAGGACAAAAAAAATTCGGATTTATCTAATTTTCATCCAAATTCAAATTTAGATAAATTTCGTCTTTACATATGAAAACTACAAATTTTCATTTAAAAATTTCATCCAAAATTTTGCCAAAATATCTGGTAACCGGTAGATACCAGTTCTATCGGTGGGATTCGATAAAAATTTCAAAACAATATAGTTTTCTGTGCCACGCGCGTAAGCGGCGAGTCAGCCAGCTCATCAGCTGTGATAGATCTTCACGTCAGACTAGTCACCACAGCTAGCGGCTAGCCCCTCTCTTGTCCTGGTTGCTCGGCGCGGGAGAGCTGTCTGCCCCACTCCACGCGCCAGGCCGGGGACAACCCAACACTCGAGCTCATTGTCGCGGCATCACGAGGACACAGAACCACCCCAGCCCCAACCGGCCGGCAGCTACAGAATGTAATTGGCTGGCGTCGCCTGCGTAAGGAGGATAGGCAGTCTGGGGTAGAGGTGGGGGTCAGGTCGGGCTATTCCGTACCCGTCTAGTGCCCGGCCGGCTTGGCACGGCTCAAACACGGCTCAGACACGCCACATGGTGGGCCGGGCCAGTACGGCACGGACGCCAGGCCGGGCTGGGCTGGAAAGCCAGCACGGCGGGCGACATGGCACGGCCCAGTGTGGCGTGTCGTCCTCGGTCCGGCCCGGTGTCGGGACCCAAAATATGCAATTCTGGACCCTCTGTGTATAATGCACTAGTCCAGGATCACACTAATGCACACAGTATCAACATAGGTGAATATCGATCCACACAAGCGATTAATAATATAAACGAGTAATTTGATAACAAATAAGGGTTTTGACCTTATGATCGAGTTTACAATTATTAAGCCACGTAGGGCTAACAAGAAGTAAAATAGCAGCGGAACAAAGAAACTTCAGTGGAATCCCATCAATTCACCACGAACCGATCGATTAAGACCCTACGATCAAGCACCTTCGATGAACTCCTCCTCGGCGAGCAAAGACTCCTCCTCTTACATTGCATGTTTTACAACAAGCATGAGTACAAACCGTGCTCGTAAGTCATCTTCTTGAAATGCAATTATAGATCTGAGCTTATTCCAAAGGAATGGCTTCGTGGTTCTTTTAAATCTGACATTTGCAATTTAAATACAAGTAATAGATTGAAAGCATAAGTAAAACAAGTAGACAATAATAATTTGACAGTTTCATTTCACAAAGACACATAGCCTAAACAAGTTATTCACATAGCCATATGACTTAGGTCACACAGCTCCCTTCCCAAGGTTTTTATGAAAATCTACTCCTCGTGTGAAATCACCGAGCATGTCCATGACCGCGGACGCGGCTATTCGAATAGATTGTTTAACACTCTGCAGAGTTTGTACACTTTACCCACACGATACAACTAGTGTAGCTAGCACTAGCCGTAACAAAACAGTTCAGAAACTCATCTTAACATTGACACTCCCAGTATGCTTACAAACCGTCAGACAACCCCACATAGGAAGTCAGTTCGACACACACCATTGCACAGGGACACGGCGAACCGCCCCATGATGTGACTACCTGGTAGCACACCTCCACCCATGCAACACAGCCTAACCTACTTCCTGAGCAATCAATGTCAAGACTCCATAACTTACTAAGTTAGGCCCGTCCCATACCAAGCATATGGTTGTATGAATGGCTCAGATCAATGGCGCACAAAGTTAAGTCCTTAATTGACCAAGGCAAGACTTCTAAATAAATTACAAATCCCTATGTACACAGGTTATTAAGCCCACGCACATAGCTCCACCAAAATATCACATAGTCCACTTGCCTCTGTCTAAATCCTTTCCCACCCTGTTGGTTAAGTTCAACATATGCCATCAACGAGTAATAGCACATAGCGCACACAGTTTCTATCACATAGTTCCATAATCACTTAGTCAAGTTTATATTTGCAACTACATGAGATGATGACTCGTAGCATGGCTAAGCAAACTAATTGCATCTAACCAACCCATGTTGGTAAATACAATAGCACCAACTAAATTAACCAAACTAGGGTGACAAAAGATTATGGCATACAATTAGACAAGGAGGTCATAACAAATTGGATATTAACTAATCCCAAAAACATTGAATTAAGTAATTAAAGTAAATGCAATAATTTAAATCAACATAACTTTTGAAAACTGGGTTTAACATGATCAAAGGTATAACTTGACTTGGAAAAGGTCTTGGTATTGATCTTGGTCTTGAAATGCTCCTTGTTCTTCAAAGCCTCCCGAGGTATCAACGTCTACCCGCAAACGAAACAAACAAACAAAACAAAATAAATAAAAATAGAGGCAAAACAAAATCCAAAAATGAAATAAAAATCTCAGTTAGGTAGATCTTGAATTTAGATAAATTTAGAAATTTGAATGGGCTCAATCGGAGTTCGGATGCAAAAGATATGAGCTTTGGAAGATTGAAAATCTAAAGAAAACCCTAAAAACTGATTATTCCAAATTTCCGAATTATTTCTTAAAAGAAAAATCGGATTATTGCGCAACGTTGATGTCAGCGCTCGGAATTAAAGAATTAAACGAATTACTGACATGTGGCATCCACATGTCAGTGAGATGGCTCACGGTGAACCAAGTTCACCGAGCCGGATGGGGAGATGGGATCTGGACCTGCCACGTGGTGCTGACGAGGCGATGACGCGATCGACACGCACACACAAATGCTGCGCTAGACGACTATGTGGCCGACGCTGCCTCGGCGGCGGGTGGTGGCGCCGACGGAACCGAGGGTCGTGAGCAGCGGCGACTCACCGTGGCGGATGCTCTGAGGAGGTAGAGGAGGACGTGGGGAACTCAGGGGTGGGCTCACGGGTGCTCGAGGACGAATGTGGCGACCGGCGGCGAGGTAGAAGCGGCGGCGGGGCGTCGGGCTTGACGGCGATGGCGCTAGAGAGCTCCTCCGACGAAACGAAGGTGACCCCGGGGTAGCGGCGTGGCTCCGGCGGCTTTGGGTGCGACGAAATCACTCATCGGAGCAAGCGGCTCCAAAACCCTTAAAGACCAAAATTCGGTGACGCAAGGGCTCGAGAGGGGCGGTGGTTTGAGGGTTTGGGGTGCGGGGGCGACGGCGATCCTGGGGCGCCCTTTATAGGGTTCGGGGAGGCGCGGATATGGAAACACCCAAATCGTGCCCGAGATGAACATGAAAACCAACCGAGGAAATCTTGGAGATAAGAGGCGAATCGGGATAAGATTTCAACCAAAACGATTACGGGGGAGATAGAGACACGATTTGACACGGTTTCTAGAAGAGAAGCGGTTGGAAACTCCATTGCCGTATCGAGCTCGGAGAGCTCCAATGGCAGCCGCGACGGGTGCCCCGCGAAGAAGAAACCGAGCCAGAGATGATGACTCCGGGCGGGCCCACCGGTCAGAGGCACGGAGCGAGGGCATGCGTGGGCAAGCGCGGGGACGTTGATCTGACCGTCCGTCGCTGATCCAATGGTGGGGAACGGGACGAGCGCGTGGGGAGCTGGGCCGGAAGTGGGCCACGCGCGAAGGAACAGGAACTGGGCCGAAGGATTTCGGCCCAAAGCCATTTACTGAGATTTTAAAAGTTTTTCTTTTTAAGAAAATACCAGAAATCCAAATAAGCAATAGAAAATAGCAGTTGAACTTGGAATAATTCCAGAAAAATCTGAAAAATACAACCAAGCCCAAGGAACCCATATATAATAGTTTTGACCATTGTTATATTAAATTATTTTGATGTACAAAGTCCAAATTAAGCTTTTAAATTAAAATCAAATAAAGTCCAAATGGTGAATTTTACCCTACTAACTCTTTTAAAAGATTTTTAAAGCTCAGAAAGTTGGGATGTTACAAACCCCCCCCCCTTAAAGGAATCTCGTCCCCGAGATTCAGGCTAGCTAGAGAAGAGGCTGGGGAACTCGGCCTTCAGCTCATCTTCCCGCTCCCACGTGGCTTCTTCTTCGGAGTGGTTGCTCCACTGAACCTTGCAAAAACGAACGGTCTTGCTCCTGGTATGGCGCTCTGCGGTGTCCAAAATCTTGATTGGCTGCTCTTTGTAGGTGAGGTCTTCTTTTAATTCGATTGACTCCAACAGGGCCTGTTCTTCTGGCACACGAAGATATTTCTTCAACTGAGAGACATGAAAGACATCATGTACTCCTGCTAACGACTGTGGCAGCTCCAATTGATAGGCTACTTCTCCACGACGAGCCAATATCTTGAACGGACCAACATATCTAGTGGCAAGCTTTCCTTTGGCATGAAATCTTCTTATTCCTCTGAGGGGAGTAACTCGAAGATAAATAAAATCCTCTGGCTCAAAGCTGAGATCACGACGACGATTATCAGCATAGCTATTCTGTCTCGATTGGGCTATCTTTAGCCTTTCTCGGATCATAGCCACTTGTTCTTCTGCTTCTTGAATAATGTCGGCCCAAAACCAAGCGTTAATTTTTTCGACCAATTCAAAGGGGTTCTACAGGCACGACCATACAAAGCTTCAAATGGTGACATTTGCAGACTGGCCTAATAACTATTGTTGTACGAAAACTCTGCATACGGCAAACTCTTATCCCAACGGGTAGCATTGGCTAGATCACAAGCTCTCAACATATCCTCCAATATTTGATTAACCCTTTCACCTGTCCATCCATGCAGGGGATGGTATCTGATCTTGAAATTCAGATGAGTCCCTGAGGCTTCATGCAGACTCTGCTAGAAACGAGAGGTGAACTGGGATCCTCGATCTGACACTATCTTCTTAGGCACACCATGCAAACTAACAATCCTTGACATGTATAATTCTGCAAGGCGGTCTCCTGAGTAGGTGGTTTTGACTGGTAAGAAATGGGCAACCTTAGTCAAGCGATCCACTATTACCCAAATTGAATCGTAGCCCGATTGAGTCTTGGGTAAACCGGTAATGAAATCCATTCCGATTTCTTCCCACTTCCACTCTGGAATCTTCAAAGGTTGCAGAAGGCCTGCTGGTCTCTAGTGCTCTGCTTTTACCTTCTAACATACGTCGCACAAGGCAACGAACTCTACAACTTCTCGCTTCATGTTTGGCCACCAAAACTTGTTCTTAACATCTAGGTACATCTTGGTACTACCAGGGTGAATTGAATACTTTGAATCATGGGCTTCTTTCAAAATCAGCTGCCTCAAACTATCAACGTCTGGTACGCAGATACATCTATTGATCCACAGTGTATCTTGATCATCTATGGTGAAGTCTTTGAACTTTCCTTCCGCCATCTTCTTCTTGATATCAGAAAACTCTGAATCCTTCGGTTGAGCTTCACGAATCTGCTTCTCCAAAGTAGACTGTACTTCTAGATTGGCTATAAATCCTTTAAAAACAACCTCTAGCTTCAGCTTCCGGAATTCCTCTTGAAGTTCCGAACAAACCTCTTTCACTCCCGCGGCATTGCAATAGCTCTTACGGCTTAAAGCATCTGCGACTACATTAGCTTTTTCCGGGTGGTAATGGATTCTTAGGTTATAATCCTTTATCAACTCTAACCATCTTCTCATCTCATGTTCCGTCGGTGTGTGAAGATATACTTGAACTCTTATGATCTGTATATACCTCACAGCGGTTACCGATAAGGTAATAACGCCAAATCTTTAAAGCGTGCACTACGGCAGCTAGTTCCAGATCATGGGTTGGGTAATTCTCCTCATGAGGCCTTAATTGTCTTGACGCATAAGCGACAGCTCTTCCTTCTTGCATCAGGACACACCCTAATCCTTGACGTGAAGCATCACAATAGATATCAAAATCTTTGCGGATGTCCGGTAAAATCAGCACTGGGGCTGAAGTCAAACGCTTCTTCAACTCCTGAAAACTTTCTTCACAGGCTGGGGTCCACGTGAACTTCTTCTCCTTTTTCAACAACTGCGTAAGAGGCTTAGCAATTGTTGAGAATCCTTCAATGAAACGGCGATAATATCCTGCCATTCCCAAGAAACTGCGAATCTGAGTGACAGTCTTGGGCTGTTCCCAATATAGTACTGCCTTGACTTTACTAGGGTCGACGGCTACTCCCTCGGCTGTCATCACATGACCAAGGAAATCAACCTCCTTTTTCCAGAACTCACACTTACTAAACTTTGCATACAACTGATGCTCCCTGAGTTTCTCTAGGATTAATCTCAAATGTTCAGCATGCTCTTCTTCTGACTTGGAGTAGACCAAAATATCATCGATAAACACCACTACAAACTTATCCAAATATTCCATGAACACTTTATTCATCATGTTCATGAAATAGGCCGGTGCATTAGTCAGACCAAAGGACATGACTAAGAACTCATAATGTCCATGCCGCGTTGAGAAAGCGGTTTTAGGTATATCCTTAGGACAAATCTTCAATTGATGGTAACCAGATCGCAGATCGATCTTTGAAAACACTCCGGCTCCTTTCATCTGATCAAACAAATCATCTATCCGAGGCAATGGATACTTGTTCTTGATGGTGACTTCATTGAGAGAGCGATAATCGATGCACATTCTCATGCTTCCATCTTTCTTCCTGACGAACAAAACTAGTGCTCCCCATGGTGACGAACTAGGTCTTATAAAACATTTCTCCAAAAGTTCTTCTATCTGCTTCTTCATTTCCACCAACTCGTCGGCTGGCATCCGATAGGGTCTCTTAGAAATAGGTGCTGTTCTGGGCACTAGATCGATGACAAACTCGATGTCACGGTTTGGTGGCATTCCGGGTAATTCTTCTGGGAACACGTCCGGATACTCCCTAACAATAGGCACATCTTCCAAAGCAACTGCCTTCAAACTATTGACTATCAGGTGTCCATCACGCACAGAGGTAGCTTGAAACTCTACCTTGTTTCCTTTAGTATCTTCGATTGTAACGGCTCTTCGGCCACAATCTAGCACAGTTTTGTGCTTGGTTAACCAATCCATGCCAAGAATGACATCTAAGGTCTGGTTGTCTAGAACAATTAGGTTGGCTAGAAACCCAACTCCAGCTATGAGTAACTTAGCTCCTAAACATCCCACTTTAGAACTTAGCTCTACTCCAGGCGACTGGACTAATAGAGTATGCTTAAGGTGCATAACTTCCAAGTTATTCTTATTGACAAAAACTCTGGAAACAAAGGAATACGAAGCTCCAGAATCAAACAGAACTGATGCGGGTACTGAGTTTACTAGAAACTTACCTAGTACGATGTCCGGTGCTTCCTAAGCTCCTTCCAGAGTGACGTGGTTGACATGACCTCTGACCACAGACTAAGGCGCTCCTCCTGGTTGACTGGTACGTTGAGAGACTCCTTGGTTGTTTGGCGCTGGGGTCTTGGCGGGTGTAGCTCCAAGGTTAAAACGGACTGGGGTGATTGTCCCCTTCTGCAGACACTGATTGGCGAAGTGACCTGGTTGACGACAAGAATAACAAACTCTCTGAGAATTCTGCTGATTGCTCCCTGGATTGGGGTTGGTTGGCTCGGGGTTGCGAGAGTTCTGAGCAACTGGACGAGGTGCTGATGTTGGTGCAAGCATCCTGAAAGAACTCTGCTGCGGAAACCGATTACTCTGTTGTGGTACCGCTCTTGCTCTTTGTTTGGACTGGTGAATTCCTTGCTGGGCCATTCTGCGTTTGCGATTGTCTTCCAGTTCCTTGCGTTTGTCTTCCATAACCAATGCCTTGTTAACCAATTCTTGAAAGTCTGGGAAAGTGTGGGCAAGTAGATTGACCTGCAGTCCTAAGTTCAAACCCTTCAAGAAGCGACTCTGGCGAGACTTGTCGATGGCGGCGTCCTCTAGAGCATAGCGAGCTAGGCGAAAAACTTATTGAGATAGTCGATCCGACATAGCTCCTTGCTTCAGGCACGAATTCATCCTTCTTTAGATCCATAATACCTTGGTACATAATCTTGACGAATCTTTGTGGTGAATTCTTCCCAAGTGATATTTTGCGGTGCCTCATGTGCTACGCTGAAATTCTCCACCATTCGCAGCTATGCCTTCCATCGATGAGTAGCATCTGAGAACCTTCTCATAGTCGCCAGTATTGAGTGATCGGACTTCCTCTCAATAACCCGAAGCCAATCGTTAGCTTCAATTGGTGTAACATTACCAGAAAAGGTTGGAGGGCGAATCCTCATGAATTCCGCAAGCTTGGATGGTCCTTGGTGTCCATGAGCGGTTGGGGCTCCAAGATGATGATTGTTGTTGTTGTTGTTATTCTGATTGCTCATACTCTGCAGGTGGTTCATCATGGTATACATCATCTGTATCTGTGCTGCCATGAAGGCTCCAAAGCTCTGCAAGTCAAGAGGGGGTACTTGTGGTGGTACTGCTCCCGCAGGGGTCTGCTCGTTGCCTTCTGATCCTTGGGTTCTGGATCCACTTACGGCGGCATGGCGAGTCTAAACTATTTGATGAAGCTCCATGGGTTAGATAAGGTAGAAAGCACAAGATGAGTTAAGAACTAGACAAGGGGGTAGGTTAAACCCAACAAACACAGCTCAAGAACTCAAATGAAACACCTTTATTTATTAAGGTTTTAGTATGGCTTGCAACAATGCCTAAGGGCTTTTGCAGCTCATACCTGCACACAAGGAAAAGACGAACCTAAGCACACAAACTACCACCTAATGGCGACTCGAAGGGAAACTGGCTAAGCCTGACAAGCTAAGACTCTAGCGATCTCAGTCGCTAAGGTAGCCTCCACAACCACGATGATGCTCCCGTCTGCTATAGACTTGGAAGTGGTGGCATCTTGTGGCCCGATCTTGATGTCACAGGACTAAGCGTAGGTGCAACTGGTTCTTCCGGCTCTGCGGCCTTTGCTGGCTCCTCTGGGACCTCCTCGGGGTCTTCCTCAGGACCTTCTTCAGGCTCCTCTTCCGGTTCTTCTGGCTCTTCCGGATCTCCTTCTTCTTGTTCCTCCTCATGGTCGTGCTGACCGTAGATGGCTTCTTCCAGTGTGGCGATCCTTTCTTCAGCTCTTTGCAGGGTCTCATAGGCGCACTCCAGCTCGGTGGCGGCTGCTTCCAGTGACTTCTCTTGAGCGGCTGCAAACTGGGCGAGGTGCACCACTGTGGCATCGTCTTCTCCATCTGTAGACAGGTAGCGTGCGGGTCGATCCACGACGGCATCTCGGGGATGGTAACGGAAGACGGTGTTTCGCAGCTCCCATGCATAGATGTGGCAAATTCTGAGGATGGCCAGGCGTGACGACTCTTGAATTCCTTGCGCGAAGGTGATCCTTCTGACGGAGATGTTCAATGGCTGGCTGGCTTTAGTGCTCTTCCTGGCGTAGACTGTCAGATGGCAGATTACTCCACGATCTCGGTCGTTTACCACCCATTCGTTGCCACGATACATGGGACGATCAAAGCCTCCAAGTACCTGCACTAGCTTCCACAGCTCTGCGGCAAGTCCGCCTTTGTGCTCACCGTAGGTATGAAGCATCTGTAACGACAGACAAGAGGGTGGAAACCAAGTTAAAACAGCGGGGAGAGGAAAAAGATTATAGCAATAGGTGAGTCGAGAGAGACATGAGGGGAGTTAAGCAGTTCATTTAATCTTGCAAGTTAATTTTTCTTTAGAAAATAATTTAGACTCTCTAAGACGGCCGATCTAAGGGTAAGACCTACAGTCAGTATGGCTCTGATACCACCTCTATCGGGACCCAAAATATGCAATTATGGACCCTCTGTGTATAATGCACTAGTCCAGGATCACGCTAGTGCACACAGTGTCAACATAGGTGAATATCGATCCACACAAGCGATTAATAATATAAACGAGTAATTTGATAACAAATAAGGGTTTTGACCTTATGGTCGAGTTTACAATTATTAAGCCACGCAGGGCTAGCAAGAAGTAAAATAGCAGCGGAACGAAGAAACTTCAGCGGAATCCCATCAATTCACTACATGCAACTGACTGGGATCAAGACCCTACGATCAAGCACCTTCGATAAACTCCTCCTCGAAAGCAAGCGAAGACTCCTCCTCTTCTGTTGCATGTTTTACAACAAGCATGAGTACACACTGTACTACATAAGTCATACCACGTAAATGCAATTATAGATGCGGGCTTATTCCAAAGGAATGGCTTCGTAGTTCTCTTGCGTAAATCTGACATTGCAATTTAAATACAAGTAATAGATTGAAAGCATAAGTAAAACAAGTAGACAATAATAATTTGACAGTTTTATTTCACAAAGACACATAGCCTAAACAAGTAATTCACATAGCTATATGACTTAGGTCACACAGCTCCCTTCCCAAGGTTTTCTTGAAAATCTACCCCTCGTGTGAAATCACTGAGCATGTCCATGACCGCGGACGCGGCTATTTGAATAGATTGTTTAACACTCTGCAGAGTTTGTACACTTTACCCACATGATACAACTAGTGTAGCTAGCACTAGCCGTAACAAAACAGTTCAGAAACTTCATCTTAACATTGACACTCCCAGTGTGCTTACAAACCGTCAGACAACCCCACATGGGAAGTCAGTTCGACACACACCGTTGGACAGGGACACGGCAAACCGCCCCGTGATGTGACTAGCTGGTAGCACACCTCCACCCATGCAACACAGCCTAACCTACTTCCTGAGCAATCAATGTCAAGACTCCATAACTTACTAAGTTAGGCCCGTCCCATACCAGGCATGTGGTTGTACGAATGGCTCAGATCAATGGCGCACAAAGTTAAGTCCTTAATTGACCAAGGCAAGACTTCCAAATAAACTACAAATCCCTATGCACACAGGTTATTAAGCCCACGCACATAGCTCCACCAAAATATCACACAGTCCACTTGCCTCCGTCTAAATCCTTTCCCACCCTGTTGGTTGAGTGCAACATATGCCATCAACGAGTAATAGCACATAGCGCACACAGTTTCCATCACATAGTTCCGTAGTCACTTAGTCAAGTTTATATTTGCAACTACATGAGATGATGACTCGTAGCATGGCTAAGAAAACTAATCGCATCTAACCAACCCACGTTGGTAAATACAATAGCACCAACTAAATTAACCAAACTAGGATGACAAAAGATTATGGCATACAATTAGACAAGGAGGTCATAACAAATTGGATATTAACTAATCCCAAAAACATTGAATTAAGTAATTAAAGTAAATGCAATAATTTAAATCAATATAACTTTTGAAAACTGGGTTCAACATGATCAAATGTATAACTTGCCTTGGAAAAGGTCTTGGTATTGATCTTGGTCTTGAGATGCTCCTTGTTCTTCAAAACCTCCCGAGGTATCAACGTCTACTCGCAAACGAAACAAACAAATAAAACAAAATAAATAAAGACAGGGGCAAAACAAACTCCAAAAATTAAATAAAAATCTCAGTTAGGTAGATCTTGAATTTATATGAATTTAGAAATTTGAATGGGCTCAATCGGAGTTCGGATGCAAAAGATATGAGCTTTGGAAGATTGAAAATCTAAAGAAAACCCTAAAAACTGATTATTCCAAATTTCCGAATTATTTCTTAAAAGAAAAATTGGATTATTGCGCAACGATGACATCAGCGCTCGGAATTAAATAATTAAAAGAATTACTGACATGTGGGCTCCACATGTCTGTGAGATGGCTCACGGTGAACCAAGTTCACCGAGCCGGATGGGGAGATGGGATTTGGACCTGCCACGCGGCGCTGACGAGGCGATGACGCGATCGACACGCACGCACAAATGCTACGCTGGACGACTACGTGGTGCTGACACGGCCTCGACGGCGGGTGGTGGCGCACAGGAACCGAGGGTCCCGGCGAACGGCGGCGACTCACCGGCGGCGGATGCTACAGGGAGGTAGAGGAGGACGCGGGGAACTCAGGGGTGAGCTCACGGGTGCTCAAGGACGAATGTGGCGGCCAGCGGCGAGGTAGAAGCGGCAGCGGGGCGTCGGGCTTGACGGCGATGGCGCTAGAGAGCTTCTCCGACGAAACGAAGGTGACCCCGGGGTTCCTCCTGCTCGTGCGATGTCGACGGTGCGAGCGGCGAGGCTTCGGTGGCTTTGGGTGCGATGAAATCACTCGTCGGAGCAAGCGGCTCCAAAACCCTTAAAGTGCAAAATCTGGCGACGCAAGGGCTCGAGACGGGCGGTGGTTTGAGGGTTTGGGGTGCGGGGGCGACGGCGATCCCGGGACGCCCTTTATAGGGTCCGGGGAGGCGCGGATATGGAAACGCCCAAATCGTGCCCGAGATGAACACGAAAACCAACCGAGGAAATCTTGGAAATAAGAGGCGAATCGGGATAAGATTTCAACCAAAACGATTGCGGGGGAGATAGAGACACGATTTGACACGGTTTCTAGAAGAGAAGTGGTTGGAAACTGCATTGCCGTATCGAGCTCGGAGAGCTCAATGGCGGCATGACGGAGCCTGCGGAGAAGAAACCGAGTCGGAGGCAGCGACTCGGCGGGCCCACGGTCGAGGCACGAGCGAGGCGAGACGCGTCTTGAGCGGCGGACGTTGATCTAACAGTCCGTCGCTGATCCAACGGCGAGAACGGGCGAAGCGAGCCGGGCCGAAGTGGGCAGCGAAGCGAGGCTGGGCCGAAGGATTTCGGCCCAAAGCCATTTACTGAGATTTTAATAGTTTTTCTTTTTAAGAAAATACCAGAAATCCAAATAAGCAATAGAAAATAGCAGTTGAACTTGGAAAAATTCCAGAAAAATCTAGAAAATACAACCAAGCCCAAGGAACCCAAATAAAATAGTTTTGACCATTGTTGATGTTGACTTTAATCATATTAAATTATTTTGATGTACAAAGTCCATATTAAGCTTTTAAATTAAAATAAAATAAAGTCCAAATGGTGAATTTGACCCTACTAACTCTTTTAAAAGATTTTTAAAGCTCAGAAAGTTGGGATGTTACACCCGGCATGGCCGGCACGCAGGCGCTGACGGCCGCCTCGCCTCCCGCCACTCCGCGTCGCCTCTAGTCGCCCCGCCGGTCCGCCTCCAACATATCCAACACACATGAGCAAAAAGCATCACAAACACTGTGGGGGACAGGCGGACCCGGACTAGGGACCATGGCGCAGAGGAGGCCTGAACAGGTGGGCCGAGCTGGAGGAGCAGGCAGTTTGGGAGGCGCCCGGCGCCTGAGCGCCGAGCTGCCTGCAGACAGACCACACGCACGGCTGGCCACCAGGCGCAAGCTTGAGGAGGCATGGGCATAGGTGGCGGTGGGCGGGCCAAGGAGGCCGGGCGACGCCAGGGCAAACTCCCCATGAGCAGAGCTTCGGTGGAGAGCAAATCAACCGAGGACAATGAAGGAAAGAGAATGGGGAATGGAAGGGAAATAAGGCAAAGGAAGAAGAGGACCTGGGTGAGTTCTGCCGTGTGGAGATAAGGAGGTGAGAGAAGAAAAGAGATTAGCGGAGGTTAAGTAAAGAAAGAAAGGGATTAGAAAAATGGTTTGGTGGGAGAATTTGAAGATTAGGGGTAGAAAGATTAGAAAATCAGATAAATAGTAACTTAGGGCTGGGCTTGGACTGGCACGGCACGGCTTCGACACGACGGGTTTTGAGCCGTGCCTGGACCTGACCGGAGACGAGGTGGGCCGACACGGCACGGCACAGCAGGGTGACCGGGCCGAGCTGGCACGACACGATGCGGTCTGAAGCATGGTGGGTCCGGACCATGCCGGCACGGCCGGCCCAATGCCAGCTCTAGTCTGGGGTGGAGATGTGGTGGGCTGGTGGCGACGACTGACGACGTAGGCCACGGAGGAAGAAGCAGCACTGGATGTTTGGAATGGATTGAGCCATGGAGACCCGGGACTTGACTTGATTGCTCGGGACTCGGCCTGGTTCGGGCAGTTGGGCCTTGGGCTGTGCTTTGCCGCTCGGGGAATTTGATGTTTAGGGGAGGGAAGAAAGAATTTCACGTACATGCATGTCTCTAGCAAGCGCTAGCTAGCTAGATGTCAGCTCGTGTGAGCTCGCGAGCTTCTGTGCAGGCTCAAGCTCGGCTCGATTTTCACCCAAGCCGAGTTCGAATCAAGTCTGAAACGAACCAAGCTCGAGTAACTCGTCGAACTCAAGCTATTTTTACAGCCAATGCCCTCCACCTTATCTGATCCACGTAAAACCATCGCCAGCACGCTCTGCTCCACCACTACCTTCCCTTGGTCCACCGATATGGTCCGCAGAAGGGCAGATCGAAGGAGTCCAGTTTTTTCTTGTAGACGGTGCAGATGGACTGATACCCAATTGGCTAATAACAACATGGATATTGCTAGGGTCCTTATTGAAATAACGCAAAGGGAGATGGGGTTTCTGCTGTGAATTCCACGCGTAGAGCTTTGTTATTTTCGAACTATATAGGATACACGAGTGTACCTATACAAGGTAAGCTATACATATTTGGTACAAGAAAATGATACATAGAAAGATGGAAGTAATACATGGCAAGAATATATCTCAGTGAAGGAAGGTCTGGATGGCACAATCATACGCAGGAGGAAGGTGACGATAGGTAGAGACAGAGTCATGCATTGCCGTAATCCATGATTGCTTGCCATGTATTGTAGTGCTTTGCCATATATTCTAACATTCCTCCGCAGGCACAGCGTGGGTGGCGACGTTGAGGTTGGATCGAAATTCTGTGAAAACAATGTTGTAACATCCCATTTTGGGTTAATTCAAATTCAAATTTGAATTCAATTCGTGCAACCCAAAAATTCACTCAATTTCAAAAGATTTTGGGCTTCATTTCTCTCTTGGGCTAAGCCCTTCCTCCTGCCTTTTCCCCTGGCTCGCGGGCCGCACGTGCGTGCCAAGTGCACCCAGGGCGCGCCCCCGACTCGCTCCCGCCGGTGTGCTGCTCACCACTGCTATGCTCTAGTGCACCACCACCCCTCGCACCACGTGCCGTGTCACCTCTGCTCCTCTCCCGGACCTTCTGGCTTCCCTTCCTCCCTACGCCCGCCGTGCACGC
Source organism: Phyllostachys edulis (assembly GCA_036346405.1). Taxonomy (NCBI): domain Eukaryota; kingdom Viridiplantae; phylum Streptophyta; class Magnoliopsida; order Poales; family Poaceae; genus Phyllostachys; species Phyllostachys edulis. The sequence goes on from CM070549.1 coordinate 64,257,305, forward strand.
TGCGCTACACATCGACCCACGTTGCCAGTGCACCACGTCCTCCAACGGCTCCCTCCTTCCCCACGGCTATATAAGCCTCAGCTACCTCGCCTTTGCCCCCTCCTCACCTCTCTCCTCATCTCCCTCTCTGTCATGAGTTCCGAAGTTCTTAAAACAAGCGAGCTTAGCTTTTTGGCATTCTTGCCCGTCATGTAACAGCACAATTTTCAATTTTCAGTTGAAAATAAAATTTAATTAATTTATTGGATTTTAAAAAGCTTTTTACTATTTATTTCAAGGCCAAAATAAACAAATTTCAAAATTTATTACCAATTATAAGTTGAAAATATTTTATTTTAAGTCCAAAATGACTCAGAGAATTTATGTGAAATTTCTCTTAATTTTTGGACTTATTTTGCTATTTTCTAAAGCTTAAATGAATTATCAAGAATGATTAAATCACAAAAGCATTTAAAATCAGAAAATCACCTTTGGGCTGAAACTAGCTCGGCTCATTTCCTATTCTCACATGCACGCGGCCCGCTCGGCCCGCTTCTCCCGCGCGCCCTCACCTCCCTCTCTCTATCTTGCTGACATGCGGGGTCCACCCGTCAGTCGCTCACTCCTCTCTCTCACGCCTCCCTCTCTTTCTCTGACATGTGGGTCCCACGCCACGTCAGCTCCTCTCCCACCTTCCGTTCTTCTCCACGCGATTTCCGTCGGCTCTGCCATTAACGACCGCATCGGAGCTTTCCAAAACACGGCCAAATCCGTATTCCTTTCCTCATTTTTGTGCGCATTAAAACACCGAGACAATTTCGCATCTGTTTCCATCTTTTGCTTTCCTTATGTTGCCATAATTCGCCCAATCACGCCAGAGGCGCCACGGACAGCCGTCGCCAAGACGCCATTCAACCACGCTCATGGCTTATAAATAGGAGCCGGATCGCCTCCTCCTCTCATCTCAAACCCCAACACCCCCTGCACCATCTCTCCCTCTAGCGCCCATATTTCGAGTTTTCGCGACGGCTATCGAAGCTCGGTTCTTCGTCTTCTCCGACGACGTCAAGCCCTCTCCGGTGACACCAACCTCATCATCGGCATCGCGACATCACCGCCCACCTTGTGCGCACCCCAACTTCACCGAAGATGCACGGGAACGCTATCGCCGTCGTCGTCAACCTAAAACCGCCGTCGCTTCTTCACTCGTTGCCGGCGACTCTACGCTCCTACGCCACTAGTGCGCGCGTAAGGTCTAGTATCACTCCCTTTCTCTTTTGCGCACAATCGTGTGGCTCGCCATGGTGCGAAGCGCCGGCAAGCCCGAGCCCGTAGCGCCGCCGCTCACCGGACCTACGTGGCATGTCCACGTAGGTGCCACCCCAACGCCACTTAAGCACTAAAGGCCCAGTCAGCATTACGTGGACGCCAATGTGGCAGGTCTCGCCAGCACACGCACCCCCCCTTCACTATTCTATGAGCCGGGTCCATGGTGGACCTTTGACCGCACATGGACCTAGTCCATTGACTAGCGAGCCCACCTGTCATAGATAGAAAAAGGATTTTCTTTAGAAAAGAAATTCGGCCAAAAATTGATTTTCTGAGTGCTGACATCAGCATGCGCAATAAAGAGAATTTTCTTTAGATAAATAAATCGGGAAATTCAATAAAATCTGATTTTAGGGTTTTCTTTAGATTTAAACTTCCACGAGCTCGTACTTCTTCATACGAACTCCGATTTAGATGATTCAAATTTCTAAATTTATATAAAATTACGATCTAGCCAGCTAAGCTAAAATTATTTAATTTGGAGTTAATTTGAATTTATTTATGTTTATTTGATTTTGGCTTATTTTCACGTTTAGATTTCGATGTATCCGAAGAATTTGAATTAGAAGAAGAAGAGTTCTTCGGGCAAGGCAAGTTATACCTTTGACCATGTTGATCCTATTATTTTAAATTATTTAAATTATATTTTAAATTATTATTGCATGCGTATTTCTATTCAAGTTATTTTAATTCCTGTTTTAAATTCCTAGTTAGTCAATTTCCTTTGTATGGCCAATGTTGATATTTGAATTATCATTCCCTTGTCACCATAGATAAAATAAAATAAAAATTTGCAAGATTATATGCTTAGACCCAAGTTTTGTATTTGGGAGTTTAGCCAAAGTATTTCGATTTTGATTCAAATTGAGTCTATGGTATTGTGTTACCATAGAAAGTATAGAAAATGATTTGACTTGTGAAATGAAATAAAATGGTTTAGACTTGGGCATAATGGATGTTGGTATGGTGCAAGTTGATGCACAGGATCGATTCATTTCTATGATCGAGTCCAGGGCTGTGGGATGTTGCCCAAGTCAGTTAAGGACTGGTCTTCGAGCCGCATCTTACTAAGCCACATTTTACTACCACATGTCCTGAGTGGGAAGGACCTGGATAAACGCTTTGTAAAGGCCTTGACACGTGCTCTAGACTGCTTACATAAGGTAGTGAGTGGTGGTATCGACGGATGCCAAACAAACTAGAGAAGTCGTGTTATGTGGGTAAAGCCGTACAACATCTGCAGAGTGTAAAACTATTCGAATAGCCGTGTCCACGGTTATGGACATGCCAAGAAAATCCACTCAAGTTAGAATTTGGTTTTGTTTTTAAAATGAATTTAGCACATGATTTTTTTTAGGATGGTTAATCCTTGTGGTAAAATTGGACGGTTAGCCATGTGATAGAAGGGTATCCTTCACTATTCATGTATGGAGGTTATCCACTATAAAATTGACAATTTAAAACTTGATTTTAGTTATAGATTAAAAATTGCCTTAAAACTTAGTATGAATATTTCAAATTGAAAATGCTGCTTTATGCAAAAGAACCCTATTAAGCCTCGTTTGAATACACTTGCATGCCTTATATTCTATTATAGGTGCAACTTGTGAGCACGGAAGTTGTGCTCACTCTTGCTAAATAATATTTATTCACGTGAATAATTTTATCAAGACGGTGAGGATAAGGACGAATAGGATACGCCCCCAAAAGATTTCCTGTTTCGAATCATGTGGCCTACTTACTTATTTTTGCTTGCGCTGTTCTTTTACATTTGGCCTTGGGCCCAGTTATGTAATAAACTCTATTTATCAATTATTAAATGCGTGATATGATCTTGTTATCACTTTTGTTGATTGTGTACACTAGCTATTCCTGGACTAGTGTATGAAACACAGAGAACCTGGGATACTTCGTTCCCGGGTTTGACACGTCACCATTCCCGTTGTCTCCAGTGAGCTCTCACCTCGCCACCCATGTCATGGCGTGTTCCGGCCCCCAAGTATCCCTTCCCCTCCGCTAATTTTGTGTTTCATCCGCAAAAACTCGCTAGCATCCCTTTCTTTCCTGACTATGGTCAAAACCGCCCGTTCCACTACCGCGCCTTGCTCGGCGAGCCCTTCTCCAATTCTTCCCTCTCAGAGCACCTCCTCACCCCCTTGAACTTCCCTGGTGGTTAACAGCCTCTCTTTCCTCTCAGGCAACCGCCTCCATGTGAAGACCGTCGCACTGCCTCGAGACCTCATCGCTAGCCCTCCTCCAGCCTCCTCCATCATCATCTTTGGTGCTGGTGAGCTCCTAGTACCTCGTAGATGCTCGTGCGCTCGTTTCCTAGCTCAATGCGTCATCGGGTCGCCTTAGCCATCTTTGGCCAGGAGTCACCGCCGCTCTTCATCGTAGCGCCGCTGCAGTGAGCCACTGCAACCCTCGCCGTCGGTACCCCTAGGATCGCCCACCTCGTGGGGTTCCATTTTGGGCACTCCGAGCCACCCCCATGGTTTGGCTCGCCGGTGATGAGTGCGGCCATAAACGCCCTAGAGCGCCTCTATTTTGTAAAAAATGGACAAGCGCTATAGTAGTACCATTAAGACCAACTCTCGGTCGGTTAAGACAAAGCAGAAATTAGGGCTGGTTTAATTGCTGCCATGTTAGACTGACAAGTGGGCCTGAGGCTATTTAATAAAGGATATTTAAAACCTGGTTTTCGTTCTGAGTCAATGACATGTGGGTCCACCGCTTAAGTGCATAGTGCGGCTCTGGTCCATGGACCAGCACTATGCAAGTGGACCATCGGTCCATACACTATTCTTGTGGACCGAGCCACTGACTGTGGACCCCACCTGCTAGTGCATGATTTCCTTTAGAAAAATAAAAGGGAAAAAGAAAATAAAATCACTGTGCAGTGGACCCCACATGTCAGAGATATAACTTCTCTCTCCCCTGTTTATTTTCTGGATTTAATTCAAAAGTAATCTTCTGAAAGCCCGTTCTCACTCGTTTTAGCTCCAAATTTAATGAAATTTGTTTCTAAAATTTTCTAAATTCAAGATCTTTCTGTTTGTAGTGGTTTTGTTCAATTTAGAATTCATTTGAATTTTCTTTTGTATTTATTTGCCTTGCTCTTTTTGTTTGTCTTTTTCTAGTAGGATCATCTGAGTAGAGTTCGAAGGCGTGAAAGAGCCCTCGTTCGAGAAAGCACAAGACTTTCAAGACCAACTTGCTTTTGATCTAGCCGAGTCAACATTTTGATCATATTGAACGTACATTTGTGCAAAACTATATTTATTTAAATTATCAAATTGCATGCTTAATTCCTTATGCAAATGTATGTCAAATTGTGAGGTAGTTACATGTCAACTTGATACTTTAGTACTATTATACCATCCTTTGACATTTGAATCACATAATTCTTATCACCCTAGATTATTAAGTGGTAACTTTACTAGCTATAGGTCGTACTTAAGCGTCATGCTAGTCTTGCTTAATGCTAGTCTTGCTTAAGTACCAGGGCATTAACTGTCCTAACCATCATCTTTTAAACATAAAATTTGTTTTGGGCAATCATTCGAGGTAAATGACTGGAATATTTGAGATAATTTAATTTATGCTTCTCAAAACCATAATAACTTGCTGTTACCGCATCTGGGTGGATGGTATGATGGTTGGTGCTGATGTAGCACGAGAAATGGTGGTATGTGGTATGCACTGTAACAGCCCAAATTTCAAATTTTATTTAAAATTAAAACTTAATTATTTTTGTGGATTTTCTAAAATTTTAAAAGCTTTTCCTTAATTATTCTAAAGCCAAAATAAATTTAATTGCAAAAACTATTACCAAAGTTAAGTTGGAAATATTTTATCGAAGTCCAAAATGTCTTTGAGAATTTCTGTGAATTTTCTCATAATTTTTGGATTTTATTTACTATTTTCTAAAACCCTTTTTAATTAACTGGATTATTTAAATTACTAAATCAAAAGAAATTCTCGCACAGTGTTTGGGCCGAATCTCGGCTCAGCACATTTTCTTTGCACACGCTCAGCCCACTCCACCACGTGTAATCTCAGCCTTTGGATCTTGATCGAACGGCCGACACGCGCCCGCGCCCTTTCCTTCTTTTCTGCCACCGAAAAGTGGGGCTCGCTACAAGGTCATCCCCTTCCTTTCCTTTTTGTTCGCCTGCACCTTCCATTCTCATACGCCATTAGTACCGCGCTGGAGCTTCTAACCCGGCCAAATCGACATGGATTCCCCGAGATTTCAAGTGCAATTAAATGTCGAATCAATCTCACGTTCAAATCGGGCATCCCTTTCCTTTTTCCCTGTCGCAAATCCCCCTAACTCCGCCGGCGACCGCTCAGACCTTTGTGCTCTCCACGCCACCCCGGCCATGCCCGTGCCCTATAAATAGGAGCATCGGGAGCACCTCTCTCCACTCATCACAACGCCCCAAAACCCCAAGCATCTTCCCTCCTCCTTCGCACGAATTTTGGAGTTTTCCGCCGGCCACTAAAGCGTGGTTCTTCCTCAATTCCGGCGCCACCCAAGGTTCCCCGGCTGCCTCGACCTCACCGTTGGCTTCGCCGCATCCTCGCCCACCCCGTGCGCGCATTCATTCACCCCGAAGATCACTAGAGCCCCTGCTTCATCGGAACTCTAAAGTCGCCGCCGCTAAAGCTCGCCACCGACGACCATTCAGCCGCGCCCACTCGCATCTGAGGTAAGCACTAGATTTAGTGCGTTACCCTCTTTCGTTTGGTACCACCGGCGAGGCTCGCCGTGGCACAAAGCGCCGGCGAGCCCGTCGCCGTATCACCGCCGAGTCCGGGCTGACATGGCTCAGCCATTTCACTGCCCCGTCAGCGCCAAATCAGCGCCACGCCAACACCCAGGCCTACGTGGCGCCACGTCAGCCTCAGCGCCGCACACACCTCCCATGTTCACTATTTCATGAACTGTGTCCACCATGGTCCATTGACCGGTCATGAACTAAGTCCATTGACCATAGGGCCCACCTACCATAGAGAGTAACATTTTTTGTTTAAAGAAAAATTCAGGCAAAAATTCAATTTCCTAGCAAATGACATCATCACATGCAATAATTTGATTTTTCTTTAGAAAGATAATTCGGGAAATTCTTTAAAATCTGATTTAGGTTTTCTTTAGGATTTAAAACTTTCAGGAGCTCGTATTTCTTCATACGAACTCCGATTTAGGTGATTTAAATTTCTAAATTTATATAAAACCAAGATCTAGCTAACTAAACTAAAATTATTTGATTTTGAGTTAATTTTATTTGTCTTCTTGAATTTATTGGAGTTTATTTGAATTTGTCGTATTTTCGCGTATAGATTTCAACGACTCCGGAGAGCTTGATCCTTTTGAGGATTTAGAGTGCCAAGACTTCGAGCCAGGCAAGTTATACCATTGATCATGTTGATCCCAATATTTTAAATTTATTTAATTTTGTTTTTAAATTATTACTGCATGCATAATTTTATTCAGCTATTTTAATTCACTGTTTAAATCCTTAGTTATTCCAATTCCTTTGTATAGCCAATGTTGATTATTGTATTATCATTTCCTTGTCACCATTAGATAAAATAAAAATTAAAATAAATTATATGGTTAGCCAATGCTTAGATCAGATCTGTGTAGTTGGGAGGTTTTAGCCAAATTTATTCAAACTTGTTTAAATTGAGTCTATAGTATTGTTTTACCATGGATGGTTTGTAAAAATGGTTTTACCTGAAATAAAATCAAAATGGGTTTAGACTTGGGCAAAATAGATGATTTATAGGTGCAGGTTTATGCACGGGCTCAATCTGGGTAAGATTGAGGCCCAGGGGTTATTTTGGAAGTCGCCCATGTCAGTTAAGGACCGGTCTTTGAGCGTATTTTGCTATGCCTTACTGTACCTCCACATGTCTAGAATGGGACTGATTTGGCACAATATTTTGTGATATCTTTGTGTTATTTGTGCCATGTTGTTGTGTGGGTGTTGGTTAAACAGTAATCCCACTTGGCGCAAGAGGGGGCTTCTGGAGGATGGTTAATCCGATGGAAGTGAAACCTTAGCGGGCATAAATACATTAAGATAGAACATTGTAAAGGTCTCATGATAATTGCTTAGTCACACGCCTTCGGAAGTGTGTATTGGCCGACATTAAAAGCAAATTATCTCGTGTGGGTAAAGTTGTACAAACTCTACAGAGTAGAAAACTATTTGAATAGCCGTGTCCACGATCATGGACATGCTGAGCAAAGCCACTCTAAGTTAGACTTTGTTTTTAGTTTTTAAAATGTTTAACAGATGATTTTAGGATGGTAAATCCTTGTGGTAAGTTTGGGCAGTTAGCCATGTGATAGGAGGGTATCCTTCACCATTCATTCATGGAGGTTATCCACTATAAGATTGTCAATTTAAAATCTGATTTTAGATATAAAATAAAAATGGCCTTGGAACTTAGTATGAGTATTTAAAATTAAAAATGCTGCTTTATGCAAAATAAACCTATTAGCCTCACTTGTTTACTTATGCATGCATCATAATTCTTTATTGGGTGTAATTTGCGAGCATGGAAGTTGTGCTCACTCTTGCTGAATAATCTTTATTCAGGAGAAGACTTCTATCAGGATGGTGGGTATCCAGACGTTTAGGCCTACGCCCCTAGACGATTGCCTGTGGCGCATCGTGTGGCCTACTACTATTTTGCTTCCACTATGATATTTGTTTATTTGGCCTCAGGCCCATTTTGTATTAAACTCTGAATTATAATAAATAAATGCATGATATGATTGTGATGTCACCTTTGTATGACTGTGTACACTAGAAATCCTGGACTAGTGTATGAACACAGAAAATTCGGGATCCTTCGTTCCCAGGTTCGACATGCACCGCCCATATACTTTAAGAACTTAACCCTGTGATGACCTCCCATTGTAAAATAGTGCAACCAGCAGTCTATAATGGTGTTGACCTGTCTAAATAATTTGTATCCACCTGTGTGAGTTGCACCGTTGGAGTGACCCACGAGTCGTGTTGCTGGTGTAAGCTATCGTGGACATGGGTTGTGTCGCTGGTGTAAGCCACTGTGTGGTGCAAGAGGGGGGTCTGGGTGTGGTAGACGTAACCACCCTCAGGTGAAATCTTAGCGGGTGTAACTTACACTAGGGGATGCATTGTAAAGGCTTTGTGATGATCTCCTTGATTCACATGTCTAAGAAAATGTGTGAAACATAACAAGCTGATTATCTCTTGTGGGTAAAGTATACAGTCTCTACAGAGTATAAACTATTCGAACAGCCATGCCCACGGTCAAGGTAGGGCATGGGAACTTGCTCGAGTTAGTTTCTATTTCAAAAACCTTTGTGGATGGGATGAAAACTCGTCGGGTGGATGTACCCCTGATTTTGGATTTTTCTTGGGTGGATGTACCCTAGTGTTGTTAATGGGTGGACGTACCCCTAGTAATCAAAATTAAGCATAAGGTGGATGTAACCTGTATCGTTATATATATTGCACAACTTCTCCCTTTAACAAAATATGATTCGGTGAAATTTCTAAGTTGTAGGAGTATCTAATTATTGTAATTAAAGATGTTGCTTTTAGCAAATGAAAGAACCCGAGACATCCTTGTTAAACCTTGCATGTATAATTGTTGCATTATGTGTGTTGGCTCGCGGAGCACTGTTGCTTGTGCTTACTCTCGCTCCCCAAATCCCTTAGAAGTCATGGACCAAGGACACTACACATACTACGAGGAGGCAGAAGTTGATGGCCAAGAAGACGGCAAAGATTAGATTAGTCTCTAGTAGTCTAGGTATCACCCCAGTCTAGCTGGCTAAGTTGGTGCTTGCACGCACCAATATAATGCAAGTCTTTGGGTAATATTGGCCGCACACAGGTTACCCTAATCGCTTGCCTGTGGCGAGATGTGCCTTCCCCTTTTGCTTCCTCTACCATTTCCGCTTTTGTGTAATGTAACCATTTGGCCTGATCGGCCCTATTGTAAAACTTGACCTGATACGGTCTATGTGAACTATGATGTTTTGTAAATTAATGCATGGTACGGTTTACATCTTGTATGAAATAATTCAGTGATGTATCTGTGAGCACTATCTACTGATCTAGGGAATAGTGTAGTGGTTTCACAAAGGATTCTGGATTGGCTAAATCTGGGTCCAACAGAGCTGGTATCAGAGCATACGACTGTACAAGCCTTAGTTAGACTGGTCGTGCCTAAGGACTTGAGTCTTATTTTCAAAAGCTAAGAAAAGCTTTGGACAAAAATATAGAGTACTTATTGCTCTTCCTCATCACTCTGAGTTCTGTACTTACCTCTACTCTCCTTTTGATTTTACTCGGTTTCTGACTCCTCTTGTTCAAAATTGTAGGTGACCCTCTCTGTTGTTGAGCAGGAGAGGATTGCTGCAGTTGCTGAGTTAGAACGGACTGCAGTAGGCACTGCGATGTACACTCTAGCACCTCCTGCACCAGCTGTCATCCCCAGCAACCCGGTGCCAACTTGACCTCTCGAACCCCGCACTAGGATCATAGCGCGTAAGAGCGTGTGACGTCCTAGTCCGCCATCCGTCATCAACATCAGAGACTCTAGCCGAGGACGCAGCCTCTCTCATTCCCGCTCCTGTTCCCGATCGCCCAGCTACAGCCGTTCCTGTTCTCACTCCCCGGGTATCTGCACCACATGTGGTGGTTAGCACCCGATGGAGGAGTAGCCAGGTTTAGTCTAGATTAGCTAGCAGTGCTTGCTAGGGCAGTCTTTTCGGTTGCAAGCACTTTTTCTTTAGAGTTATCTAGTCTAGTAGACGTTGTGGTGTGTATCTTGGTGTCATGGCTTAGCATGACCTATATGCTATGTACTAGAAGTCATGTAACACTTAACCCCCTTACTATTAATGTGATGCAGCCATCTTAGGCTTTGTATTGTATTTGATTGTTTTCCTCGTTTGGTTCAAGTTCTTTTGTTATGCTTTAGAGGGTTAGTGAACCCTCATATATATCCTCTAGTCCTAAACCTAAGTTGTTCTCTCATATGGACCCCAAGAGAGTTGCTGCCCAAGGACATGGTACGAGTACCGCAGGCCGAGGAAGATGACGTGGTAGTGGACCAAATCTACCTCTCCCACCGCCAGTGCATCCAACCATGGCCCAAGTCATGGCTCAGCAAACCCAAATTCTTCAAGCAATGCTCGTTGGTCAGCAGACCGGAGCAGCCAATTGCAACTCCAAGCTAGCAAATTTCCTGAGGACTAGACCTTTGACCTTCTCGTTTGCAAATGAACCGCTAGAAGCAGAGGATTGGCTTCGTGACACAGAGAAGAAACTATGACTTGCACGATGTGCAGAGGATGACAAGGTGGATTTCGCTACCCATCAGCTCAAAGGAACCACAGCCGCTTGGTGGGAAAACTACCTAGCCGCTCGTGGAGGAGAAAGTCTGATAGCTAATGTAGAGTCCAGAAGCTGAGGAACAGCAAGAGCAAGTAGCAAAAGAAAATGTTGAGGTGCCAGTCAAAGAAGAAGCTGAACCAACATGACATGCAATCCCCTGGAGGGAATTCAAGGTTGCTTTCACGACAAACTTTGTACCCGCTGGCACTATGGGGATGAAGAAGAACGAATTCCGAGCTTTGAAGCAAGGCAACATGTCTATAAATGAGTACCTTACCAGATTCAACTAGCTTGCCCACTACGCCCCAAGCGACGTAGCCAACGAGGAAGAAAAGATCGATTACTTCCTAGAGGGCATGCATGAACAAATGAGAGTGCAGTTGATTATCCAAGACTTTCCCAGTTTCCAGCACCTAGTCAACAAAGCTCTCATTCTATAAAATGATAGAAGAATGGTGAAGGCTAGCCGCAAGCAAAAGATGGTAGCCTAGAGACCGCAAGACAGCTACCCTCAGAGGCCAGTATACCATGGCAACTCGTCACTAAGACAAGTTGTAACCCTGCCACCAAGAGCTCCAGTTCCAACCCCGCGTCCCAGTGGGAATGTATTCTGCATCCCTCGCCACACCAGACAACCTGCTGCAACCAACCCGACCGCACATCTTCATTGCTTTAGTTGTGGAGAAAAATGGCACCTCGCCAACCGATGCCCAAATCGCCAAGTCACTCTAGTGAAGTTCAACTTGGGAGCCACTCTGACTCGAGGTCAAGCATCAACTCCTAGCAAGAGCCATCAGACCTCGCAAGCAACCAAGACCACCTCGATACCAAACCAAGGACGTGTGAATCATGTCACTACAGAAGAAGCTCAGGAAGCTACTAGAGTACTAACGACCGGGTACGTTCTCCGTTAAGTCAGTACTTGCACATGTTCTGTTTGATTTTGGGGCTTCTCATTCTTTTATATCAAGGAAGTTTGTTGAAAGGTTTAATCTACCAACTTTTAAATTGAAGAAACTCGTGGTGCTTAGCTTACCCGGGGGACCCTTAACCGCTACATTAGTAAGTCCTAGAGTAGAGATTTCCATGGAAAATTGGGGATTCTTAGCAGACCTCATGGTGCTTCAATCCCAAACTCTGGACATCATCTTAGGAATTTATTGGTTGGTCAGATACCAAGGAATGATAGACAGTGCCAACAGAAAGGTGGTACTCACCAAGTACCCTGGATTTACAATAAAAGTTAATGTGGACCGCCCCTCTCTTTTGGACACTACAACATGAACACCCCTTTAGCAATGCATATATGCGTTGGTAGAAGTCCAAATAAATGTTGTTAGGGTCTATACCAACACATTTAGTATGCGTTGCCATTGAAGCCGTTGCCAAGGTCTGTGACAACACATATACAAGCATTGGTAATATGTAAATAAAAGCGTTGTAATGTTGCAACGCATATTTTGATATAGTGGCAACATATATATATGCGTTGGCATTGAACACTAGCAAATCGCTTCCAAGATTGTTTACAACGCATCTAATCATTGCAAAAGGTTTCCTTTTCATGACCAGGTTGAGCTTATCAATTAGAGCACACATGATTAAACAAAACACACATTCAAAGTGTATAACAAAAAATTTTCATTGACATCATCAAAAAATTGTTTCATTACAAAGAATTTCCAACTAGCTTCGTACAAGTCTAGACTCGAGGCATACACAGTTGGTACCATCTTGATCTAATAACATAATACACTCTAACACATAAATGTAAGTACATGTCTATACTTTTCACCAGTGTTTGACCCACGTGGCTTTCCAGTCGGATAAAAATTGCCTTAAGCTAGTCCGGCTCTGCGGCGACTCCACCACGTCCTCTGCTCGCTCGAGAGACCATGTCCAGCTCTGCGGCGACTCCACCATGTTCTGCTTTCGCCTTAAGCTGGTCCTCGAACATCTTCTGCGCCTTCTTGCCTGCACCTCTATCCTAAGTCAGATATTTCATCAGTATCTGTGAGAGAGCAGATAGATGGATGCACCAAAAAAGAACGAGAAAAAGTTCGGATACCATGAACACATGTATATCAATCTATCTAGTTGCCACTTTTGTACAGTATATATCCACTGTTGACACATCGATAGAGCACCTCGAGTTGCTCGTGGAGGCACCTCTGCACATCGAAATAAGCGTGTAGTGGTTACGTGATTTGCATTCCTTTGCAAGAGTCAGGGAATCTTTATTAGTTCCATGTTAATATATATGTATGACATAACAATCGCACATGCATTCAATTAAGATCAATTTGCAAAGGTGGTAGATAGTGAAAGATACGTTTTGGGTCCAGATTCGCATGTCATTTCCGTGGCTCTTTTCTCTGTTGTTTCCTGTAATTCGACAAATGTAATGACAACATGTGTCGATTAGGCGGTAGGGGATGGATGGATAGTGAAGCATACTCACAAACAATAAATGGAATAAAAGCATGGCGTTGAAACGATCATATAATAAAGCAAGACATCAAACAAAAGAATCAAGATCCTCCCGAACTCGGGGACCTAGAATCAATTCTTATTATCTTTTACTAATAGTGTTGGAAAAAGCGTTGGAACCACCAACTAATTCTTGACGATTCTTGAACAAACTAAGCTGTTCTATGTCGGGGTTCTAATCTGTAGATTTACCTTGAGATGATCTTTGGCATGTACTTAAGCTATGCGATATTTACGAAAACAAAGAAGAGAATAGCATGCAATTTGTTAGTTTGCAACTCGTTAAACAAACTTGCAACTAGATCATCCTACAAATTGACATATTGACAACATCTGTTCAAAACTCTCCATAGTTGAGCAAGTAGTTCTCCTTTTCCAATTTCAGGTACTTGAAGATGGCTCTTGATATGGTAGATCGTCAGGCCATCCGAGTTCGTTAGCTTTAGAATTCCCTTTGGGTTCGCCTCTGTAGGTGTCAACAACAAGAAGAAAGAACTATACGCCATGAGAAATAGCACAAAAGGCACTGTAGTACATAATTACTATGATCTCTACCACCAGGAAGGTGATGAGATACAAGTGGATTCTTCAGTCTTCACCATTACACTACTACTGCTTCTGAACAACTAATGCAATAATGTTTCAAAGCATTGAATTTTCTCAACACATGCATTCAATATGTAGCTCCAACTCCCATGCATCAAAAAGAAAAGAACATAGTTTGGTATCCTGATAGCTAGACTGCATCTGAGATTGGAGACAACAAAACTACAAAACCCATGATATAATCAATAAACTCTCCAATATTTCACACATGTATCAGTTTTAGTTTAAATTAATATTGAGTGCCTTCAACAACATAATTGCTGATAATACATACCAGTATTAATGTCAGGTGACTTGGGACAAATGATTCTTACTTATCGCAGGAAGTAGCAACAGCTCTACTATGCTTTGTTATTTTCTTCCTGCTACTTTCAGTCTCTATTTTGATCAAACCAAAACTAGGAAATGGATTTGAACTACAGAGGGGAAATGAAAAGAGCAACACTATGATGTTGTGCCCGTGAGACCATGGGACTGCTAAGTGCTAGCAGATACCACATGATAGTCTAAGTTACTTGATAAAACTAAGGAAAATAAATGTGAACAAAGAAAACTATAAGTACAGATTTTAGATAGATCAGACAGTATGGCCTTTAACAGGCATCAACATAAGAATCAGTGGTAATTGATATAAAAAAACTAAACCTCAACTTGAACCCACTGCCCGCATTCACGACAAATATTTGGTGTAGTGTCTGCATTTTTACATTTAAAATGATTGCATCATCATGCCAAAATGCTACAACCAAGCATACATTGCAAAGTGAAACTACCTCAGGATAATAGTCATTGTCTATCTTCCACATTCGGTGTACCAGATGGCATCAAGAAGACAAGAAGTGAAGAAGATAAGAGGGGGACCGGGGACTTACGCAGGAGAGGTTGGAGGCGCGAGGGAGGTCCGACGAGGCGCAGCAAGCCGGCGGCAAGAGGGAGGAGGTGTGGGAGCCGCGGCGCGAGGGAGGAGGATCTGGGGCCAGCGGCGCAGCGAGGGAGGACCGACGGAGGAGCTGGAGCCGCGGCGCTAGGGAGGAGGATCTGGGGCCGGCGGCGCAGCGAGGAAGGACGGAGGAGGCGCTCAATCCGGCGGGCGCAATGAGGAGGAGGGAGCTCTATCCGTGCTGAGGAGGGAGCTTGATCCAGTGACCTGGCGAAGTCGGCGTCGAGCGGATGGGCGTGAGGAGGGCTGACACGAGGAGGGAGGCGGTATGCTTGGTGGGCGTGGGATTTGGGATGAGGTTAGGGATTCGGTCTTTGAGGCGGCAAATGGCGTGGCGAGGGTGGCTCGAGGCGGCGAGGACGAGGGTGGGTCGACGGTGGGCAAGGGCGTTGCGGCGGTGGGCGAGGGCGGCGCGGTGGCGACGAGTGGGGAGCAGCGGGATTTGGGGAAAGGGAGGGGCGGCGGTTTTTTTTGGGAAGGAAGGGGGTATTTGAGAGGAAGATGAAGCGGAAGAGATTAAGCGAGGTGAGGAGCCGAGCAGTTTTATTTGGATATGGGAGGTGGTGGGCTGAGTTCGTCTCGCAACGCATATGATTTCCGTTGCGAGTTATGTGTTGTTGTATGTATGTTTTTCTTGTAGTGGGATTATTCAATCCATCACCTTGAAGCTACGTCAATAGAAGAAACCCCTATAGTTCAAGATTACCAAGAGGTTTTCCCAGAAGAATTACCTAGCATGCCACCAGACAGAGATATAGAGTTCGTGATCAACCTAAAACCAGGGACTGCCCCAATTGCCAAGAGACCCTATAGTATGGCCATTGATGAGCTTGAAGAGCTAAAGACACAAATTGAGGACTTGCAAGAGAAAGGATTCATTAGACCTAGTTCATCCCCCCAGGGATCGCCAGTACTTTTCGTGAAGAAGAAGGACAGCACTGCCAGATTGTGTGTGGATTATAGAGCCCTTAATGATGTGACCATCAAGAACAAGTATCCCTTACCCCGTATTGACGATTTGTTTGATCAGCTTTCAGGAGTCGCAGTGTTCTCCAAGCTAGACCTAAGATCAGGATATCATCAACTCAAGATCAAGGCTGAGGATATACCCAAAAACGGCTTTTACCACCTGGTATGGCCTATATGAGTTCACCGTTATGTCATTTGGTCTGACCAATGTGCCAGCCTACTTCATGAACCTCATAAATAAAGTATTCATAGAATACTTGGATAAATTTGTAGTCGTGTTCACAGACGGCATCTTAATATACTCCAAGACCAATGAAGAACACGTCAAGCATCTACGTTTGGTCCTAGAGAAGCTTAAGGAACACCAGTTGTACACCAACTACAACAAGTGTGAGTTTTCGCTCTAAGAGACCAGTTTCCTCGGACATATTGTGTCCACTAGAGGAGTAGCAGTCGATTCATCCAAAGTATAAGCTGTGTTGGAATGGAAGCAACCCACCTTAGTGACCGAAATGCATAGTTTTCTCAGATTGGCCAAATACTATAGATGCTTCATAGAAGGATTCTCCAAGCTTTTCAGACCGATGACCCACCTACTCAAGAAGGAGAAGAAATACAAATGGATAGAAGCTTGTGAAAAGAGTTTCCAAGAGTTAAAGAAGAAGTTGACCACTGCACCTGTATTAATACTGCCAGACATACACAAGGACTTTGAAGTCTCTTGTGATGCTTCGCTCCAAGGTCTTGACTGCGTACTCATGCAAGGAGGAAAAGCCGTGGCGTATGCGTCCAGACAACTTTGTCCCCATGAAGACCCTTCGGCAAAGAAGATGGTAATGACATTACTACTTCGGGCTTGTGCTTTGGAATTTACCGTAGACTGGGAGAGATGCCTACCTTATGCGAAATTCTCCTACAACAACAGTTACTAGTCTAGTCTAAGAATGTCCCCCATTCGAAGAGCTTTATGGAAGGAAGTGCAGAACCCCTCTTCACTGGTCAAAAACAGGAGAAGGTTATATCTTTGGGCCAGATACACTTAAGCAGGCATAAGAAAAGGTTTGATTGATTAGAGACCACCTACAAGCTGCCTAATCTAGACAAAAGAGTTATGTCGACAATCGTTGCAGGGTGTTAACCTTTGAAGTTGGAGACCATGTTTACCTCAAGGTATCACCTCTTCAAGGAATTTAAAGATTTAAAGTGAAAGGCAAGCTTGCGCCAAGATATATAGGCACGTTCCCAATCACCGCCAAGTGTGGATAAGTAGCCTACCGATTGGAATTACCTGCAAGTTTAGCGAACGTCGACAATACGTTCCACGTCTCTCAACTCAAGAAGTGTCTCAGAGTACCTAAAGAGTAGACCCTGGTAAAGGCCATCAAGCTCCAAAAAGACCTGACATATCCAGATCATCCGATCAAGATCCTTGATGTCATGGAGAAGCAAATAAGGTGCCAAACCTTCCGCCTCTACAAAGTCCAGTGGAGCAACCACTCGGAGAGAGAAGCCACTTGGGAGCGCAAGAATCAGCTGAAGTTAGACTACAGTTACCTATTTTTTGAGTAGCTCAAATCCCGGGGTCGAGATTCTATTTAAGGAGGGTAGGATTTGTAACATCCCATTTTGGGTTAATTCAAATTTGAATTCAATTCGTACAATTAAAAAATTCTCTCAATTTCCAAAAGATTCCGGGCTTCATTTCTCTCTTGTGCTCAGCCCTTCCCCCTATCTTTTCCCCCAAGCTCGGCCTACGCTTCGCGTGCACGCCATGCTCGCCCAGGCCGCACCCTCGACTCTCACCCACTGGTGTGTCGCTCGCCACTGCTCTGCTCTAGTGCACCGCCGCCCCTCGTGTCTCTGCGCCTCGCCCGGACCCCCTAGCTTCCCTTCCTCCCCGTGCCCACCATGAGCGTCGCGTCGCACGTTGACCCACGCCGCCCGTGCGCCACGCCCTCTAACGGCTCCCTCCTTCCCCACGGCTATATAAGCCTCAGCCACCTCGCCTTTGTCCCCTCCTCGCCTCTCTCCTCTTCTCCCTCTCTGTCGCCGAGCTCGACCGAAGGAAGCGAGCTTCGCTTTTGGCCGCCGCGCTGTCGTCACCATTCCCGTCATCTCCGGTGAGCTCTCCCCTTGCCACCGATGTCATGGCGTGTTCCGGCCCCGAAGGATCCCTTCCCCTCCGCTAATTTTGTGTTTCATCTGCAAAAACTAGCCGACGTCCCTTTCTTTCCCGACTATGGTCAAAACCGCCCGTTCCACCGCCGCGCCTTGCTTGGTGAGCCCTTCTCCAATTCTTCCCTCTCGGAGCACCTCCTCACACCCCTTGAGCTTCCCCAATGGTTAATGGCCTCTCTTTCCTCTCGGACGACCGCCTCCACGTGAAGACCGCCGCACTGCCTCGAGACCTCATCACCAACCTTCCTCCAGCTTCCTTCGTCGTCATCTTTAGTGCCGGTGAGCTCCTAGTATCTCGTCGATGCTCATGCACTTGTTTCCTAGCTCAATGCATCGCCGGGTCTCCTTAGACAACTTTGGCTGAGAGTCACTGCCACTCTTCGCCGTAGCGCCACCGCGGTGAGCCACCGCGACCCTTGCTGCTAGTACCCCTAGGATCACCCAGCTCATGGAGTTCCATTTTGGGCAGTCCAAGCTGCCCCTGTGGTCTGGCTTGCTGGCGACAAGCGCGTCCATAAGCACCCTAGAGCGCCTCTATTTGTCGAAAACGGACAAGCACTGTAGCGGTGCCATTAAGACCAAATCTCAGTCGGTTAAGACAAAGCAGTGATTAGGGCTAGTTAAATTGCTACCATGTTAGACTAACAAGTGGGCCTGAGGCTATTTAATAAAGGATATTTAAATCATGGGGATGCATTGTAAAGGCTTTGTGATGATCTACTTGATTCGCATGTCTAAGGAAATATGTGAAACATAACAAGCTGATTATCTCTTGTGGGTAAAGTGTATAGTCTCTACAGAGTATAAATTATTCGAACAGCCGTGCCCGCGGTCAAGGGAGGGCATGGGCACTTGCTCGAGTTAGTTTCTATTTCAAAACCTTTGTGGGTGGGATGAAAACTCGTCGGGTGGATGTACCCCTGATTTTGGATTTTTCCTGGGTGGATGTACCCCAGTATTGTTAATTGGTGGACGTACCCCTAGTAATCAAAATTAAGCATAAGGTGTATGTAACCTGCACCATTATATATATTGCACAACTTCTCTCTTTAACAAAATATGATTAGGTTAAATTGCTAAGTTATAGGAGTTTCTAATTATTGTAATTAAAGATGTTGTTTTTAGCAAATAAAAGTACTCGAGCCATCCTTGTTAAATCTTGCATATATAATTATTGCATTATGTGTATTGGCTTGCAGAGCATTGTTGCTTGTGCTCACTCTCGCTCCCCAAATCCCTCAAAAGCCGTGGACCAAGGACACTACGCATACTATGAGGAGCCAGAAGTTGATGGCCAAGAAGATGGCAGAGATTAGATTAGTCTCTAGTAGTTTAGGTCACACCCTAGTCTTGCTGGCTAAGTCGGTGCTTGCGTGCACCAATATTATCTAAGTCTTCGGGTAATATCGGCTGCATACAGGTTACCCTAGTCACTTATCTGTGGCGAGATGTGCCTTTCTCTTTTGCTTCCGCTTTTATGTAATGTAACCATTTGGCCTAATCAGCCCTATTGTAAAACTTGACCCGATGTGATCTATGTGAACTCTAATGTTTTGTAAATTGTTGTATGGTACGATTCACGTCTTGTATGAAATGATTTAGTGATGTATCTATGTCACGGTCGGACCTGGGATTACCCCAAATCCTCTGTGCAAACCGAACTAGTCCCAAGATCAGTGGCTAGCTCACACAGTAAACAAATGTGATAACAACCATAAACACAAACTTTATTAATAAACAACAGAGTTGATTACAAGAACGTCTTATGGGCCGACAAAACCAAACATAGCAGAAGACAAAAGCAAGTAGACCACACAATTCTCCATAGGCAATTGTCTGGAGGGTGTAGCCTTGTCATCCTGGTCCTCAGGCTCCTCATAGACCTCTTCTCCTGCTCAATTATTGAATTAAGCAAGAGTGAGCACACCAACCGCACTCGCAAGTCACACCCGTCAAATAACAGATTGTAATGCATGCAAGGATATCTCAAAGGAAGGCTTATAGAGTTGATTTGCATAAAGCCATGTTTCTTTCCAAATACCTGTACTAAGTTCCAAAGCAGTTATACAATAACTAAAATTCATTTTCTAAATATCAGTTTTATAGTCAGATAACATTCATCAACAAGTGATGAAGGATACCCTCCTATCACAGGGCTACCCACCCAAAACCCATTTGGATAGACATTCAAAACCATTTGATAAAGTTTTTGGAAAACAAAACCAAAATATAATTTGGAGCAGCTTTGCTAGCATGTCCATGACCGTGGATACGGCTATTCGAATAGTTTTACACTCTGTAGAGGTGCACAGCTTTACCCACACGACACGTCTTCTCTAGTTTGTTTGGCATCCGTCCATACCACCGCTCACTACCATAGGTAAGCGGTCTAGAGCACGTGATAAGGCCTTTACAGAGCGCCATTCCACCATAGTCCCCCCTCGCTAAGGTTTCACCCCCTTTGGACTAACCATCCACGGGGTTTAGGCCCCCCTCTTGTGCCAGGTGGGAATATATAAAAGTAGGTCGTCAAGACACCAACGCAACCGGATAGAACGACCATGGTGAAATGTTGCAAATTAGTTAGCCAGGTTCTGCCCATTCAGAACATGTGGTAGTACGGTAGGGCGTAGCAAAATACACTTGAAGACCAGTCCTTAACTGACTTGGGCAACTTCCAACAGAACCCTAGGCCTTGATCATAGAAATGAATCGATCTCGTGCATGAACATGCACCCTTCCAAACAGCCAATTCGCCCAAGTCCAAACCAATTTTCCTTTTGCTATGCTTTTCAAAAACATTTGCAAACTTCCACGATAACCCAATGTCATGGTTAAAACATTTCGACAACATTGGTCTTTGGCAGCAAATTCCCCAAATCAAGATTTTTAGGTCTAAGCTTTGACTAAGCATGGAGTTTTGCAACATGTGCTAGTTCATACTATTGTACCAGCTAGCTCTTTACTATGGTAACAAGGGGTGGTTGAATCAATAATCAAGTTTGGATGTACAAAGGAATTAGGAATAACTATAAAGTTAAAACAGAGATTTAAATTACTTAAATTTAAATAAGCATGCAATAATAATTTGAAACAGAACTCAAATAATTTGAGACACTAGGATTCAATATGATCAAGGGTGTAACTTTCCTTGCTCGAAAGCTTGAGGGTCTACCTCTTCGGAGTACTCGGGCTCTCTGGAGTCACCAAAATCTACACGTGAGAATGAAGCAAATTCAAATAAAGACCAAATAAAATCCAAATGAACTCCAAAACAAACCGAACTAGAACCAACAATAAGGTACTGAATTAGATGAATTAGGAATGGGCTCTCGGGAGGAGGCTCGACTAGTCGGTTGAAGGTCCAACAGGTCAGGAGGAGGTCCAACTGGGAGGGTGGTCAAGGGAGGTCCTAAGGAGATCCTGGAGGTCCTGAAGAGGTCAAAGGAGGTCCTGAGGAGGTCAAGGGAGGTCTTGAGAAGATCCTAGAGGTCCTGAGGAGATCAAGGGAGGTCCTGAGGAGGTCAAAGGAGGTCTTGAGGAGATCAAGGGAGGTCTTGAGGAGATCCTAGAGGTCCTGAGGAGGTCAAGGGTGGTCCAATGAAGGATCGACTACTCAACGTGGTTGTCTGAAGAATACAAGAAGGATCGACTACTCAGCGTGGTCGTCACGAAGAATCTTGAAGAGTGCGACTACTCAGCGCGTCGTCTGAAGAATACAAGAAGGATCGACTACTCAATGTGGTCGCGTCTGAAGAATACAAAAGGGATCGACTACTCAGCGTGGTCGTAAGAGGATCT
Source organism: Phyllostachys edulis (assembly GCA_036346405.1). Taxonomy (NCBI): domain Eukaryota; kingdom Viridiplantae; phylum Streptophyta; class Magnoliopsida; order Poales; family Poaceae; genus Phyllostachys; species Phyllostachys edulis. The sequence continues at coordinate 64,279,007 of CM070549.1, forward strand.
GAGAAGGATCGACTACTCAACGTGGTCGTACGAAGAATACAAAAGGATACGACTACGCAACATGGTCGTAGGAAGGGATACAACTATGCAACGTGGTCGTACGAACAAGGGAAGAGAACAAGTCACGAAGAAACTCACCAGAGCTGAGAGAGAGACTGAAGGGGGAGGGAGAGTCGGTGGACGGCGGGCGGTGGTCGAAGACGGCGCGGGCGCTCCGGTGAATCCTTTGGTAGTGAGGTGGTTGAAGATGGAGCAGGCTCCAGCAAACTCCTTGGTGACAGGGAGGCGACGGCGCAGGCTTCAGCAAACTCCTTGGTGACGGGGAGGCGATGACGTAGGCTTCAGCGGACTCCTTGGCGACGGGGAGGCAACGGCGTAGGCTCCAGCCGGTGGTGGTGAAACTCGAAGAATGGGGGAACTGGGCGAGAGCAAGAGAGTTGGGTGCGAAAAAAGACGATGAAAGAGGGCTACTCAGGCTTTTATAGCCAGGGGAGACAGGAGAGTTCTTTGAAAGACTCGGGCGCCGCAGCGTTCGGGGTAGGTGAAGAAGGAGATGGGGGCAGGTAGGGGAGGAGACAAGAGGGGGAACGGGTACTACAGAAGCAATAACATTTAATGCGCCATAACAACATTTAATCTTGAAGACTTTTTGCGTCGTGATGTGTGACAGGTGGAAAAAAGAAGGTGGCGGGGGCTGATAGGTGGGGCTAGTCAAAACTCGGGAGGGTGGTCCAACCAATGGGGTGGTCGTGGCCAAGGGGAGGTCGTGACCAAAGAGGTGGTCGTAACCGGTCTCCAGGACCACCCGGAGGTCTTCTAGGACCACCGGGGAGGTCTCCAGTACCACCTGGAGGTTTTGAACTAAGAGGGAGGTCTAGACGAGAGGGAGGTCTGGACTAAGGGGGAGGTCCAAACGAGAGGGTGGTTTGGACAAGAAAGAGCTGGGGTGAGGGGAAAACGGAACGAACAGAGAAAGGGAATTTCAACACCAGAGAACTCTAACAAACTCAAACTAAACCAAACTTTTGGATTAGTTGAAGTTCGATTTAGTCATTAAAATCACTTTTAATTCCAAAATCTGAAGTTAAGCTTTAGAACTACAACAAAACCAAATGGTTATTTTTATTTTGAATTTTTTTAAAAAGGTCTGAAAATCGGGATGTTACAATCTATGAGCACTATCTACTGATCCAGAGAATAGTGAAGTGGTTTCATAGAGGATTGTGGATTGGCTAAATCTGGGTCCGCCAAATGTGGACGGCAACCCTTTCGTGAAAATGTCGACAAATTGAGACGTCGAAGGAACATATAGGACGCGAACTTGACCAAGTGCCACCTTGTCCCAAACAAAATGCACATCGAACTCAATATACTTTGTCCGCTTGTGTTGCACTGGGTTGGTGGAGAGGTAGATGGCTGCCACATTTTCACAATAAACAATGGTGGCGTGCGGCACCGGGTGGTGAAGCTCGACCAGGGGCTGGCGGACCCAGCACGTCTTGGCCATGGCATTGGTGACATGCATGTATTCGACCTCGTGGCCGAGCGTGTACTTTGTCGTTTAACGCTTGGAGGACCAAGAAATAAGATTGTCCCCAAGAAACACACAGTATCCGGACATGGAATGGCGGGTGTTAGGACACCCAACCCAGTCAGCATTAGAATAGGCGGTGAGTTGAGAGGTGGAGGAGTGATGAAGCGAGAGGCCGTGCTTCAGTGTTCCCTTTAGGTAGCGAAGAATGCGCTTAATAAGCTTCATGTGAGGCTCACGGGTGCGTGCATATGCAAGCAAACTTGCTGAACGACGTAGGAAATGTCAGGACGAGTGATGGTGAGATATTGTAAAGCACTGGTAATGCTGCGATAAAAGGTGGCGTGCTGAGCTAGAACACTATTAGTAGAAGAGAGCTTAGCACGGGTGTCGGCAGGTGTAGTGCATGGCTTGCAATTTATCATGACTGCACGGTCCAGCAGATCAGCCGCATAAGTGGATTGAGAAAGAAAAAGGTGATCAGCTGTACGAGTGCAAGTGATGCCAAGAAAGTGGTATAGCGAACCAAGATCAGTCATGGAGAATTCATGACTGAGAGAGGAAATAATATGGTTAAGAAGGGATGTTGAGGAGGTGATGAGAATTATAGCATCGACGTACAAGAGCAAGAAGGTGGTGTGGGAACCAGACTTGTAGATGAATAGAGAGGAGTCGCGACGGGATGGTGTGAAGCCAATGGAACGAATGAAATTGGCGAATCGTTGAAACCATGCACAAGCTGCTTGTTTTAGACCATAGAGAGATTTGTGGAGACGATAAATGTGATGAGGCCTAGCGGGATCAACAAACCCCAAAGGTTGTTGTGAGTAAACAACCTTGTCGGTGTTTTAGAACCGAACTTACGTAAAGATTGTTTGATTCGGGGGGTCTCCTAGAATGGAATCACGCAGAGATTGACACGGGATTTTTATACAGAGTTCGGGCCTTCTCCGGAGAGAATAACAACCCTACTCTGTGTGTGTATGGTATTGAGTGTATTACGAACAATCGGGGAAAAACTAAGACTATTACAGATAGTACTTGTATTCTGATGGCGATTGATCTTGTTCTTCCTTTCTCGATTGCGCCTTTTATAGTATGTGAAGGAGCGGCGGTTACTCGAATAAGCGGCGCCTCATCACCTCCGTAGCAGGCGCCACGTTAGTAATAATCACCGGTGTATTAACTCCTCCACGTCGCTAACAATGACTATATATCAGAGATAATGGAGTATTACGTGTCATTACTTCGTAGAATAACAGCGTATGATGACTGTTTGAATCCCTTAATCAATAAGACCCACTTGTTTGTAGGTTTATTTGATCATAAGGTAGTCGTAGTTGACCTAGTCGTAGAGGAGCCTACGACTATGAGGTAGTCGTAGCAAGACTTACGACTCTGGGATAGTCGTAGCATATCTTACGACTATGGGGGTAGTCGTAGCATAACTTACGACTATGGGGGTGGTCGTAGAAGAACTTACGACCACCCATTAAACTCTTCCTCATAACATTAAGGGGTATACTCGGGGTCCACATGGCGTCATATTTACCTATAATAAAATTATAGATAAAAGATAAAATGAGGATTATTATATCCTCGTCATCTAGCCCCCTTCAAGTGAAAACAACTTACTTGGTAAAGGAGTTATAGATGGTCTTACGACCACGAGAGGATCGTGAAAAATAGTCGAAGGAAAAACTCTTCGATTGTATATTACTTTGACCGAAATATGCTTGGTCAAGAAAATTACCTCGACCATCAAGTAGTCGTAAAAGCATTCCTACGATCACGAGGTGGTCGTAGTATAGTGTCGGAAGAAAGAACTTTCCGATTATCATTTCCTTTGGTTGAAAAGATCTAACCAAGGAAGTAATTTTGCTTGAGGTGTAAACATAAACCTGATTTTCTCGGCGGACACAGCTGGGAATCTCAAGCGGCGTCCGATTAACTTTATGCATTGAAGCGGTTCGAGGCGATGGCGACCCTTGGAATGTCACACCTCGGCTCAAGGTGCGTGGTTATAAATACCTCTGGGGTAAAACCTAAGATCTTACCTTTCCCCAAATCATTCTCTTTGTTCATCAAGTTCTTATCTTCTCCGCCACCAACTCGATCGAAAATCTCCTCTTTACGAGAAAAATGGCCGGAGAGTTTCGAATGGGCGAGTCGGAGATGGATCTGGCGAAGATGCAAACCCTTGTCAATCTTGGGAAGATTCGAGAGAAAGTTCTTGTGGAGTGGTTCGGCAAGATAGCGACAATGGTCGTCGGGGAGGAAGGACAAATCCCCGTCTTCCAGGCGTATTGTGAGTGTGGTCTTCGATTACCTGCTCACCCCTTTCTCACATTGATACTCGAGCATTTTGGAGTGGAATTGGTGAACCTTGGTCCTAATTCCATCACCATGCTAAGCGTATTCGTATATCTGTGTGAGGCGTACCTGGGAATTCCAGCGGATCTTGAGCTTTTTCAGTATTTCTACGGAATGGCTCGATAACTGGGATAATTTGGAAGTTGTGGTTTGAAGCTCCATGACGGAAGTCGAAGGAGTATATTCAGATGTTCACTCGGTCCTCATGGCGTTGTGGAGGAAGATGTGGTTTCTTGGAAAGTCACCTTGAAGAGCGGTCTTTTTTGAAGGAAGGCTGCGAAAAAAAGCTTCACAGGATTCGACTCCCAGGGATATCAATCGAATTGCCCCTATATTCAAGCCATCAAGGATTTGAAAGCGAGAGGGTTAAGCTGGATGGCATGTGGTGAAGGATTTCATCACCGTCGAATTAGTCCTTTGAAGAAACGAGTGCCTCCTATATGGAGGTACACGGACCAAAAGACCCACCGGGGACTACAAAGGGAGGTAAGTAGTTTTTCGACTTAGCTCTCGGTTTGGTCTTCTGCAAAGTTGTTTAAAGAATGCCTTTATCTGTTTGAGCAGATCTTTCACCGGCGGAGATTGACGTTAGAGTCGGACTTCGTTTGAAAGCCTCGCCACTTAGTGTGGCAGTTCCTAAGATCCTTGCGGTCGTATCCGAGAGGAAAGGATGGTTAGCCTAAAGGTAATCAGTAGTTGATTTTATCCTTAGGACTTCATAGTCGTAGAAAAAACTTACGACTAGAGAAATGTTGTAGAAAAACTTACAACTTAGTAGTGACCGTAGAAAATCTTACGATCGAGGAAAGGTCGTAGAAAAACTTACGACTTGATACTGGTCGTAGAAGGTCTTCTGACCGAGTTAGTAATTCTTCTTTTTCTGCTTTTGCTTCTGAAAGTAGGTATGGAAAATCGTCGGAATGACGAAGAAGTATCTTGATAACCATCGGTGCAGAAATGACAAAAGACAAAGGCTCAGCTCCTCTGTCCAAGAGACGTCGACTTACAAGAGCGGCTGACAAGGGAGGACCAAGCTCGAGTTCTAGCCCTTGACGGATCCTCTGCAAAGCACATGGCGATATAGCCTTGATTGAAGCCGAGGTGAAAAATGAAGGTGAGGAGGTCGAAGCAATTGAACCTCTTAAGCGCAAACCTCGCAAGGCCAAGGTACCCTTCTATTACGACAAGAAAGCTTTCACAGTTTCTGCCACTTCTAGATTTGTCAAGCAACTAGAAAAGAAGAACTGGAAGGAGTTTATGTCTTTTGTGAAGGACAACGCTGATCCCGCCGAGCCTACCGTTGAGGGTAGCGCTGCTCTTGGAGTGATCGAGACCGATCTCGGTCCTCCGGAAAGTCAGGAGACCATAGAGATGGTCCCTGTTCAAGACTCACAACCAGACGTGGTCATGGTGAACCTATTCCCCAACAGAACTACGACCGGGGCGTGGTCGTGAAGAAGTCAAAGAATTCTTCCATCGGAAGATGGCTCCAAAGTTTACGATTAAGTCCGGGCAGAGGTATGTGAAACAAGCTAAAGTGTAAGAACAACATTTACCTTTTGCTTTTCACAATTTGACTTGCTATCCTTTTGTTGTTTTAGCCCGACTCCTTGACCCGAGAATGCTTCCATTGAGAAGCCTATTGCTTCCTCTCCAGCTGCTGGAGAGACAACAAGGAAGTGGTCGATGGATCATCCTCGGCCGGTGGTAGAAGAAGTCGTGGCTCTGAGCGGTTGTCACGACCGTGAAGTCGTAGCTATGGCCACCGAGGCACCCATAGTTCTTGAGTGGCATCTACAACCACCGAGGTAACCGTCATGACCACCGAGGTTGCGGCTACTACTATCGAGGTAGCGGCTACACCTATTGAGGCGCGATTCACGACAAGCGAGATAGTCGCCATGACCACTAGCGTGGTCGTGGGACCAGCAGAGGAAGTCGCAAGCCTCTGCCCAAGGTGGTGATGTGCACGACCACCGTGCGGGGGAAGGAAATCGTTGCAGACCTCCTTCACGGTACCCAAAGAGAAACTACAATTTGAGAATCGGAAGATGAAGAATACTTCAATTTACATTACGATTTCTTTGGCCCTGCTTCCATAGTGGGGTCTTACGCTTTTAGATCTGCCACCAGTCCCCCATCCCAAAGACATTCCCAATAGAGGAACACTTTTGATAATGGCGCCTTGAGAAGGTTTGGTGGGACCAAGTTGAGAGAGTGGGCGAGTTGAAGCACCCAGTGGTGTACTCAATATTTGCTCGATCAACCATGAATGTAAGTATTTGATGATACTAATACATACATGTATAATCTTCTCTTATTTCTCCTTTGTCTTGTCTTTTGCGAGAAAGCCATAGAGCAAATCGCCGTTGTCGGTGAATATCATCGACAACTTCTAGAGTCTGACGACAGAAAAAGGAACTCTGCAAGCAGTGAGAGAGGTGGTAAGTCACTATTTTTCATAATCATTTTTGACTACTTATATAGTGCTTACGGGGTTTGTCATGGAAAAACTCACGACTAGGTAATCGGTCGTTAAAGACTTCGACCAATGGCTTTGTCGTAGAAGAACTTCTGAATAGGTGATGGTGGTAGAAGAACTTACGACCATGAGATTTTGTCGTAGAAAAACTTACGACTAGGTCGATGGTTGTAGAAGAAATTACAACCGATTGACCAATGCTTATGTTCACTTTTATCCTTTGCAGGTTGAGCAGTGGCCTTAAAGACCTTAGCCGACTCGCTCGATTATGAAAAAGGGAGTCAAAAAAGCTATGGGAAAAAGTAGAATTCCTTTTGGGGAAACTTAAAAAGCCAACTCTGCAAGCATAAAATTGCGGGAAGGAATAAGCGATGAAGTCTTGAACTTAAGGCGCTTCGACTTTGATCTTTATCTAACTCTCGCTTCTTTTCAAAAAAGAAGATGAGATGAAAAGCTCCAGAATGAAGTCAAAGAGAAAACTTCAGTCATTCACGAGCTTACTCGTATGTCCAAAAATAAAGATCAAGATCTTGAGACACTAAGAACTCGAATATCAGGTAAGTAATTCGTTACCTGCAGTCCTTTACGAGTTATTTCCCTTTTCTTACTCCCACTCCTTTTCTAGGAATGGATCTTGAATTGGGAAGACTCAAGACTGAAATCACGGAAAAAACCATGATTTATAACCAGACCGTCCTTATTGCAAAGAAGAATGCAGAGGACATTAGATCATGGGAGAAAAAGCATCTTTGAGACCGTTGCTTCCCATAATGAAGAGGTCGAGAAGTTGGATTCTCGACTAGTGGGTAAGAAATTCTTTTACCCGTGATTATTTTTGTCTTTACTTCCTCTAGGAGTTTATCTTTGTTTGACCAGTCTTATTCTTTTGAGAACAAGTGGTGAAAACAAAAAACTCATGAGCTTCGACTTCGTACTTAGCAGGAGATGGAAGCAATGAAGATTAAACTTCAAGGCAACATCACGCTCCTGAACAATGTGCTTGGTGAGCTACATAGTGAGGGAAAGACTCCTCAAGATGATATAATAACTGCTCACATAAGTACTATTGGGGATCAAGTCGGGACTTTGCAAGATCTGGTGACTACTCTGAAGGCCAACCAAGTTGAATCGATAAAGGAAGCGGTCGAAAATGCAGTAAGTTATGCATTAGCAAAACTTAAAGCTCATGACCCCAACCTTAATGTGCAACCACTCGGCCGACTTATTTGCTCTGAAGCAGAAGGAAGACGTCTGATGGAGGAGATGCAATCAGTTGGCCGGAAAGTTTCAGAGGAGATGCAGTTGGGATCTCCCTCTTCAGAGTAGCTTGTAATAAACCTGTGAAAAACAAGCTTTTGTTGATGTAATATCGATCCATCTTGTTTCACGCAAATTATCTTGTCGAGTAGTTAGTAACTCAAAAGATAATTAGCAATTTTAAAGACTAAAAATTGAAGTCAAATTAATGACTTTATCCTAGCCCCGACTATTTGCTTAGTTTGTTGAAACTAAGTAAATAGTCTTATCTCTACAAATCATCTTGTCGAGTAGTTAGTAACTCAAAAGATAATTAGCAATTTAAAGACTAAGAATTGAAATCAAATTATCCTAGCCCCGACTATTTCTTTGAGTTTGTTTAGACAAACTAAGTAAATAGTCTTTAAAAGGTTTACGAAAATAGAGAGGTTTGTTTAACTTGTAGTATTTGGCCCCAATTGTCATGCCTTTGGTCGAAAGAGTGATAGCAATTGACACTAGGAAGTTCCTTCTAGTGGGCGGGACCACGCAGAGAGGAGAGGCTTCGACTAGGTAATGTTAACATCTCGACTAGATTAATTAAATCGAGAACGACAACTTGAGTTAAACAAACATCCAGAGAACTTCAAAAATTCATCCGCCCTTCTTTGGAAGATTCAATAAGTCCTTACTGTTATCAAGAGTTGGAAGCTGAGCGTTGCTAGGAAGTTCCTTCTAGTGGGCGAGGACCACGTGCGAGAGAGGAGAGACTTGACTAGATGTGTTTCTTCCTCCGACTTAGTTAAGGCAATTGAATACACCAAAGGTAGTGAATAAATCTTAAAAAGTGCACTCTGCTTAGAATATTTTTCAAAAATGAAGTGAAGAAATAATCTAAGGTGAAAGGAGTTGGCCTTCAAAAAAATTCGACTAAATAAAACCGAGTTCTTTGTGTTGGCAACAAAAGCGAGTAACGAGTTGACACTAGGAAGCTCCTTCTAGTGGGCGGGACCACATGCAGAGAGAGAGGCTTCGACTAGGTGATGTTATCGCCTTTCGACCGGTGTAAAAAAAAGCTGGGTGTTTGAAACATAGTCGAAAAATTATGAAAGCACTACTCAAAAATAAGACAATAGAGATAGAAAACCTGAGTCTTTATTGTCCTAATGATTGGTTACACATAGAACATGCGTGGCGGTCGATGTTCCAAGAATTCGAGAGAACTCCGCCGTCTTCCATTGCCAATCGTCTCGATTCACAGACGAGTAACCCGACCAACGTGTAAGGACCTTCCCACTTGGGAGAAAGTTTGTTCGATTAGACTTGGATTGGCAAAGCCTCAATACCAAGTCACCTCTGACAAGGTCTGCGAGGTTGATCCTTCGATCGTAGTATCTTCGCAGGCTTGTTGGTAGACTACCGAACGAATTAGGGCTGGTTTCTCCTTTCTTCAAGTAGATTAATATCATCTGCTCGAATTTGTTCTGGTTGGAGTCTGTGAATGTTTAGACTCGTGTTGACCGTAGCTTTAGTTAGGAGGAAGCATGGCTTCAAAGACCAAGACTAGAAAGAAAGGTGTTTCTCCTGTGTCTGACCGTAGTTGTACGAATCGCCCATATCTGAGGGTAACTCTTGTACCCAAGCCCCGGCGTTTGACGAGTGGTCGAAAACTCGAGTCTTAATTCCTCTCATTATTTGGTCGTTTGCGTTCATTGCCCCATTACTCGGGGATGGGCCATGAAGCATAACACAACTTGGTACCCAACTCGTCATAAAATTCACGAAATTTTGCGCTCAAAATTGCTTACCATTATCTGTAATTATTAGACTCGGTACTCCAAATCGAGTAATTCGCATCTCATCATAAACCGTTTTGCCGCTTCGTTGTTATCGATCCAGGTTAGGCTTCAATCCATTTTGTGAACGTATCAATAGCCACAAAAAGGAACTCGAAACCTCCTAGAGCTTTGGGGAACGGTCCCAGGATATCAAGACCCCAGGTTGCAAAAGGCCAAGATAGAGGTATTGTTTGTAATGCCTGAGCTGGTTGGTGTATTTGCCTGCTATGAAACCGCCTTTGGACACACTTTTAACCAACTCTTTAGCATCGTATAGGGTCATTGGCGGTAGAAAACCTTGTCGAAAAGCCTTGCCGACCAGCGTTACGTAGGAAGCATGATTTCCACAGATGCCACCATGTATGTCGTGAAGGAGTGTTAATCCTTCGCTCTGCGGAATGCATCGCATGAGCACCCCTTGAAATACCCTTTTATAGAGAACTCCTTCGACCAAAGTATACATTTTGGCTTTTCGGGATAAGCGATCGCCTCGAGATCGTCTTGGTCTGAAACCCTTCGAAGATAATCATAGATGGGTACCATCCATGTATCCTCGTACTCTAGAGAGGTGTCTCAATAGGAGGTGTCTCGGCTCGTCGACGAGAAGGCTTCGAGTTGTTCAAGAAGACTCCTTTTGGTACTTGGATCGGGAAGAAGCTATTCGAGCAAGCCGGTCTGCGAGAAATTATCCTTCGAGGATGAATTGTGCCTCGAAACCTAAAAATGCTTTTCTAGCTTACGCACTTCCGATAAATACCGAGACATTGTCGGGTTAGAGCTTGGTACTCTTTGCCGACTTGATTCACGACTAGTTGAGAGTCTCCTCTCATGAGTAGTCGGCAAATCGAGAGCGCTTTCATTGCTCGTATACCGACTAGCAAACCTTCAGATACGCCACATTATTAGTGGCACGAAAGTTTAATTGTATGGCATACTTTAAGGTCTCTCCGTTAGGAGATACCAGATCACCCAACCCCGAGCCACTTAAAGTAAGCGACCGTCAAAGTACATAGATCCCAGTGGTGGGAATCGTCTAGGGATCTGAGCAGGTTTCAGATTTGTCCATCGGCGACAAAGTCCGCCAAGATCTGGGATTTAATGGCCGTTCGGGACGAAATGGATGTCGAACTCCCCAAGTTCGTGACCATTTTGCCATGCGCCCATTGTTTCCCTAATGCGGAGGATCGCTCCCAAGGGAAACTCGGGCAGCCTGACTAGTTTGTGCGCTGAAAATAATGCCGCAGCTTCCTCGAAGACATGAGGAGGGCATATAGAAGCTTTTGGACTGAGGGTAACGCTCCTTAGGTCGTGTAAAACTTCACTTACGTAGTAGGCCGGTCGTTGGACATTTTCACGTTCTCGACCACTCTGCGCTTCTTGCTGTGGCGTGGCGCCTAGGTAAACCAAGGCGTTTCTTACGGCCTCGGAGACCGAAATAGGAGCACTAAATAAGGTACCTCTTGACATCCTCAAAGGCGGCGTTGCCTCTTTCGACCACTCAAAACCTTCGTGTTTCCTAGAAGTTTAAAGAAAGGTAGTCCCTTTTCTCCCGATCGTGCGATGAAACGACTTAAAGCCGCCATGCACCCAAAGAGTTTACGGACTTCTTTCCGTGTAGTTGGGGCGCATTTCTAAAATGGCTTTTATCTTTTGATTTGCTTGATTCCTCGTATTGATACTAGGAATCCAAGCAATTTCAAGAAGATTCAAATACACACTTCTCGAGATTAAGTTTTAAGCGATGTCTTACGAGATTGTCGAGCGTTTCTTCTTGGTCGATAATATGATTAAGTCTCTTGATGCTTTTGACAACTAGATCATCAACATAGGCTTCTAGATTTCGGCCTAATTGAGATGAAAAAGTTGCTGCATCAAGCGTTGAAAAAAAGCGCCGCATTTTTTAGACCAAATGGCATTTTGACATAGCAAAATATACCAAATGGTGTAATAAATGCGGTCTTTTCTTCATCGTCTAGACACATATTGATCTGGTGGTATCGAATATCGTCTAAAAACTTAACATTTCACATCCCGCGGTAGAGTCAACCAACCGATCGTCTGAGGTAAAGGAAAATCGTCTTTTGGACAAGCTTTATTAAGATCGATAAAGTCTCGCACATCGCCATTTGCCGTTTGACTTTCTAACCATTACAGGGTTAGCCAACCATTACGGGTGGTTGACCTCTCTTATAAAGCCCGCTTTAAGTAGCTTATCAATTCGATTTAATAGCATCTCGTCGATCGAGGGCAAATCTCCGCAATTTTTGTTTCTGGTACTTTGTTAGGTAGTAAAGCTAGCTTTGTGCTCGATCACCTCCACAGGGACTCGGGCATGTCGAATGCTTGCCACGCCGAATACATCTGCGTTAGCTCGGAGGAAGGTGATGAGGCGTCTTCCTATTTGGGGTCGGAAGTATCCCGTCTGAGCGATCTTGAGGGCTCCCTGCGTCGGAGGAACCTCTTTGACTTTGTCGTTCGGCTTTGGTGCAGTTTTGAAGGCCGACTTGCTAGTCGAAGTGACTTTCTTCTCGAGTTGGTATTTGTCCTACCATTTCGAGGATCGTGATCGCGGTATCGCCATCTTCTTGTCACAATGGATTGTGATTACTCCTTTGGGACTGGCATCTTAATACATTGATATCCATAATGAGTAGCCATTAGGAATTTTGCCAAAGTTAGTCGTCCGAGTATGGCGTTATATCTTGATCGAAATCGATCACATCAAAGGAGATTTTCTCGTCACGAAATTACTTGGTGAACCAAATGTTAAAGGAAGAAAACTTGACCAATCGGTTTGGCGAAGATCGTGCGATCCATGGAAAGAGTATCGTCTCGGTCTTACTTTGGTCTGGGTACTTGCATGTCATCGAGCACTCGTAAATAAAATATTTAATGAGCTTCCACCATCAACAAAACTCGATTGACCCGACAATTGTTGATGGTGGGTTCGACCTGATTGGGTATCGACTGGTCGAGTCGAAGGAATCGGCGATCCTCTTCTCGAAAGAGATAGTGACTTCCGACCACTTGATAATTTATTGACGAGAGGAGGATCTATGGAGTTTACCTCACGTTCGAGCCTTAAGTCGCCGCTTTGATTCATATCTGATGATCCCGTAGATGTGTTCGATGGTGTGTTGCGGATCTGGAACAGCATCTCCTCTTCGTCATCGAAGATTTATGACCACTTGTTTGACCTACATGCTCGAGAGTGGGAAGCGGTCCTTTGCTCGTTGTAGTAGTCTTCAAGCTTTCGTTGGAAGACCCGGCGATTCTTGAAGATCATGCCCTTCCTTTTTATGGAAAGGACACCACCTAGGCTTATCATTTTTCCGATCGGTAGCTTACCTTTGCCTCTGTCGGTGCGGCTTGATGTGCGTGGTTCTTTATCATTCACACCAATACCTCCTTGGGCTAACTGGTTTGGAGTTTTGACCCTTCGCCTTGTTCTTGGACTTTTTGCTTTTTATCCTTCTTCTTACCAATGTCGCTTTGGCTCTCGAGAGGTATTGTCTTCTCGATCTATTGTATTGTTCCACTCGACCGCCTCGTAAGCGTTGGCATATCGATCAGACCATCTCAAAGAGTTCGACAGCAGTAGGTGGGTTTAAAGCAATGTCTCTGTTATTCTCCTACTACGGACTCCTGGCAAATGCTCGATGACGATGAATCGAAACTTCGGAATCGAGTTCTGAACTGACTAAAGCGCTTGATGAATCGGCGCAAGGTCTCGTTGTCATTCTGTCTCATCGGTGCAAGTCAACCTCCTTTCGAGGCGATTGTAAGTGCCTTGGAAATTTGCCAATAGAAGGTCGCAGAGGTGTTGCCAAGAGTAAATCGACTCGAGTGGTTGATTCAAGAACCACGATCGGCGGATCCTTGAGCACGTTGGAAGATAATTTGCCATTACATGCTCTCCTCCTCCTGCTGCTTGTACAGCCGTTGTGTAGATTTGAAGGAATTGATGGGATTTTGGGAACCATCAAACTTCTCCATGTTCACTTTGGTCGAAAACGAGGTGGCAATGAGCGGCTCGGAGATCGGCGAGAATGCCCGACATCGATAATGACTTCTTGGCGCCTCCTTTGCAGGAAAGAAGGGTTGATATCATCAGGTGGTCGTACTCGACGATACCCAGTAATAGGTTGACCGGACCTATGATAGATCTCAGTCTTACAAGGGGAGTACTCCTCGTAGTTTATCTGCTGCTGCAGATTCCCATGTCGGAATGGTGAGCGATCACCTCTCCGAGGGGTTTGCTGATCATCAGTCGTTCGAAAGACATTTCTCGAATAGGTGATCGATCGACTTCATTATTGCGTCGATTCCTCCGTGGTGATATGTTCGATCGGTGGTAGCCAAGAAGTCGTATTGCTATGACTTCTGAATGATGTCGTGAGGCGCTTCGGCCTTGCCATCGTGTTCCGAAGCTTTTGTGCGATCTCTTCAACGAAGAGGTCGTAGCCTGGTGCTCGAGCTAGCTCTTGAGTTGGATTCTCGAGCAAGTCATTGATATACTGAAGTTCTTGAGCTTCCTTCGATCGATATTGGATGCGCCCAGACAGATTCTTCTGGGCTTCAATTTTCTTCCGTCTAATAGCCTCAAGAGCTTCTATGTCGGACTCTTGAGACTGGCTCAATGAAGTGCGAGAATGTCGAGGATTTCCCTTGCGTTCATGAAGGTGTTGGTCGTGTCCGCCAGTGGTGGCATCCTTGCCAACGTCACGAGGGGGCGCAGTGTGTGATTTTCTGGAAGAGTCTCCATCTCGGTCTCTAGAAGAGTGATCTTGATCTCGAGGAAGGGCGAAGACCTCCGTTGATGATTCTCACTTGCGCTCGAGGCCTCTCCGCTTGAGGAGTCGTCGAGACACCATCTGGCGACTTGGAGTAATCCCTCGGTAGGGGAAGTCAGGTTATCTTAGTCTCCGTCGGCGGTGTGATCTCATGGAGAGATGGTCGAATTTGTAGAAAAAGCATGCTTGATCCCGCTCTCTGGCGTCATCCGGAGAGAGAGGATCACCAGAGGCCGTGAAGTCCTGCATTGTGGCTTCGAGCTTGCCTCACCAAGTCGGACCGCCTTAGGGGACTTGGACGCCGAGGAAAAACTCTCGTCGTGTCGTGAGTCCACAGGTCTGGTCTGGTCGATTGACCCTTGTCCTTTGAGAGGGTAGATTCCTCTCTTGGGCGTCTTGTTATGGGGATAAGGATCCCTCCTCAACTCCGCCGGCGACATTGTCTCCTAGATCTGTGGGAAGATCCCCGGAGGCAGCAATGCCATAGGATGAGTCATCACTTGGTTCGTAATCGAATCCGGCATCCATGTCGACGTCTGCGTAATCTGCCAAGTCGAACCAATTCTCCTCGTTCCATTCTCCTGCCATGAGTGCATGAGATTTGGAAAACAGAGAGTATGTTGACAAGAGATTACCGGAAAAACCCCACGGACGGCGCCAACTGTCGGTGTTTTAGAACCGAACTTACGTAAAGATTGTTTGATTCGGGGGGTCTCCTAGAATGGAATCACGCAGAGAGATTGACACGGGGATTTTTATACAGGTTCAGGCCTTCTCCGGAGAGAATAACAACCCTACTCCTGTGTGTGTATGGTATTGAGTGTATTCTGAACAATCAGGGGAAAAACTAAGACTATTACAGATAGTGCTTGTATTCCTGATGGCCCGATTGATCTTGTTCTTCCTTTCTCTGATTGCCGCCTTTTATAGTATGTGAAGGAGCGGCAGTTACTCCAGATAAAGCGGCGCCTCATCACCTCCCGTAACGGGCGCACGTTGGTAATAATCACCGGTGTATTAACTCCTCCACGTCGCTTAACAGCTATATATCAGAGATAATGGAGTATTACGTGTCATTACTTCGCAGAATAACAGCGTATGATGACTGTTTGAATCCCTTAATCAATAAGACCCACTTGTCTGTAGGTTTATTTGATCATAAGGTGGTCGTAGTTGACCTAGTCGTAGAGGAGCCTACGACTATGAGGTAGTCGTAGCAAGACTTACGACTATGGGATAGTCGTAGCATATCTTACGACTATGGGGGTAGTCGTAGCATAACTTACGACTATGGGGGTGGTCGTAGAAGAACTTACGACCACCCATTAAACTCTTCCTCATAACATTAAGGGGTATACTCAGGGTCCACATGACGTCATATTTACCTATAATAAGAATTATAGATAAAAGATAAAATGAGGATTATTATATCCTCGTCAAACCTCATCAGTGTGCCATGAAGAAATGTGTTTTTGACATCCATTTGATGGATCGGCCAAGAGTGTGAGAGAGCGAGGCTCAAGACAATCCGAATGGTGGCCGGTTTGACGACCGGATTAAAAGTTTCATCAAAATTGTTGCCAGGCTATTTAGAGAAACTTCGTAGAACCCAACGAGCCTTGTATCGTGAGAGAGAGCCATCTGGATTGTATTTGTGGTAAAAAAATCCATTTCTCGAAAAATGTTGGTTGTGGAAGGAGGAGGAACAAGTGTCCAAGTGCTGTTTTGAATGAGAGTGTTGTATTCATCACTCATCGCATCAAACCAGTGAGGATCCTTGAGAGCCAAACGATATGTTTTTGGATGGAGGAAATGGAAGAGTCGGTGGCGAAACGGTTTAAGCGGGGACGAGGAGGAACAGTAAGGCCATCCTTGCCACGAGTGACCATGTGATGAGTATGCAGAGGAGATCGATGTCGCGACGAGAGGTGAAGCTGTCGCGACAAGAGGTGAGGTTGCTGCGGTAGCAGGGTTGGAATGATTAGCAGCAGAGATTGCCGTGGTAGCAAGAGGTGATGCGGTTTCTGTAGGTGTTGCAGCAGGGGTAGGGTCTGCCATGGTAGGGTGTTCCAGCAGTGCAGCAGGAGTTGAGTTTGCCATGGCAGGAGATGGCAAGGGTGCGGCAGAGGTGGTGATAGCGATTGGATGGAGAGGTTCAAGGACAAAATCAAGAGATGAGGGTGGAACAAGGGCATTGGTGGAGAAAGGAAATGTATGTTCATCAAAACGAATGTGTCGAGAGTTGAACATGCGTTTAGACGATAAGTCCATGCAATGGTATCCTTTATGGTCATTAGGATAGCCAAGAAAAAATGCATAGAGTGGAACGGGGGCGAGTTTGTGAGGGGCTGTGGCATCGAGATTGGGATAACATAAACACCCAAAAACCTGAAGTTGTGTATAGGTGGGAAGTTTATGAAAAATGGCTTCAAATGGTGTGCAATTTTGGATGGTGGCGGTAGGTCTTCGATTGAGAAGATATGTGGTGATATTGAGAGCCTCGACCCAATAGATGGGTGGAAGAGAGGCTTGAAAAACAAGACTACGCAACACATCATTGATGGTGCGAATGCCACGTACAACTTTTCCATTTAGTTGAGATGTGTATGGACATGATAATCATAGAAAAATCCCATTGGCGGCAAAGAATGACTAGATGAGTTATTATCAATCTCTTGCCCGTTGTCACATTGAAAAGACTTGATCATGGAATTAAACAGAGTATGGACGTATGCATGGAAATGAGTGATGCAAGAGAAGACATCATATTTCTTGCGTAATGGAAACATCCTTACAAATTGAGTAAAGTCATCAAGGATGATCAAATAATACTTGAATCCAGAAATGCTTACAATGGGAGATGTCCATACATCACAATGTAGCGTGCAACCATATGAGGGTCATATGGGTCCCCTCTTGACTTAGTACTATAGGGAGTGTTAATTAATGAGTCGCTGGTGGTAGGTTTAGGTGGATAAAAGAATTGTGTTATACTGTGTCGGGCATGTGACGGGTGGGGTTCTGGGTAGGTTCCTCCGCCCAAGGAGCATTGGCAGTTGCTATGGCTGGGCCAATACCTCCGACACAACGTATGGGTCCTCTGTGGGAGCCCATGATAGGCGGTTCACAGAGGGTTAACCCCTATACGTGTGACTCTTAATTAACTCAATCCATTGGAAAGCATCTCGTAGGACTTAGCTCTGCCGGCATACCTTCGGAAGTGTGCTTTATCCAGTGGCAAAAAGGAGCGGTCTGACATGTAGGTAAAGTTGTACACCCCTGCAGGGTTTAATCTTTTCGAAAAGCCATGTCCTTGGTTATGGACACGCTTGGGGAAGTCTTTCAAGAGTTAGACTATAACATTTTGATAAAACTTGAATTTGGGTGGTACAAATGGGTAATTCGTGCTATTGTTGTGGTGGCTATGGGAAGTCACCTCTAGGTTGCTAATTATGTTTATTATTGTTGTCACATTGTTATTTGATTCACTAAAAACTAATTTACTAAAATTGCCTCCAATCTACTACTCTATTGCAAATAAAATATTGCTTTACGCTGAAAATGAACCCTAAAGCCTTCTCCATTGAAATGAGCTTGCATGTAGCTATGTATAGGCTTGTTAATCGTAAGTCTTGCTGAGTACGTTTTTGTACTCAAATGCTTTGTCTGTTTACTGCATAGGAGGTTGACCCCTAATGGGTTGACGAGTGTGAGGTCGACTACACTCTAGACAACTAGTTTGGACGTTTCCTGTCAATTGCCTTGTGGGTAATGGCAAACTGGTTGGTGTTGTTTACAACCATTTTATGGCAACTGTTCTATTGCAAACTCTCTTTTGTATGTTGAATATGATGTAAATTATAAAGACTTCAATAATGTAAAACATTGTGTATGGAGTTGATGCTTAATTTTTGTCCGAGGTATGTGTACTGCAATTCTGGGAAGTACATATATGCCGAGAGCGGGAAAATTTGATTTTTAATGTTAGGGCTAATGGAAAGGCTAAGTATTACAAATTAAATCGCCAGTGGCTCTCACACTTTGCCAGCCTCTTGAGGATGCTTGTCATCTCGATCGATGATTTTGGTCCACTCGACTGCTTCATCAGCAGTTGCGTACCGATTAGCCATCTCGAAGAGTTCAGCGACAGTAGCCGGAGGATTCAAAACGATGTCTTTCGTGATTCTTCTGCTACGGACTCCCTGCTTGAAGGCTCTGATAACAGATGAGTCAGAAACCTTAGGAATTGAATTGCGAACCTGACTGAAACACCTGATGAATTGGCGTAATGTCTCGTGGTCATTCTGTCTTATCCTGTGCAGGTCGTCCTCCTTCCCGGGGCGATGGTAGGTGCCTTGAAAATTGTCTAGTAAAAGGTCGCAGAGGTGTTTCCACGAGTAGATTGACTCGAGTGGTTGGTTTAACAACCACGATTGAGCGGACCCTTCGAGTATAGTTGGAAGGTAATTTGCCAAGACGCGCTCCTCTCCTCCTGCTGCTCGGACAGCGGTCGTGTAGATCTGAAGAAACTCAATAGGATTTTGAGATCCATCAAACTTCTCCATGTTTGCTGGTCGAAACCGCGGTAGCCAGTGAACTGCTCAGAGGTAAGGCTAGAATGCCTGACATCTGGTAATCACATCGTAACGCCTTCTTCGCAAGAAAGAGGGGTTGATGTCGCCAAGCGATCGTTCACGACGATACCCGGCAATGGGTGAATATAACTTATGATAAGTCTCGATCCTACGAGGGTAATACTCCTCGTATTTTTTCTGCTGTTGCAGACCTCTGGGTCGAAGTGGCGAATGATCGCCTCTCCTAGGAGCTTTCTGATCATCAGGCATTCGTGGAACCCTTTTTCAGTTTGGGGAATGATGCAACTTGCGGCGATCTCCATGCAGTGAGTTATTCGAACGACTGGGGGCTATTGGAGCTGTACTGCTACGACTTCCAGAATGATGTCGATGAGGACGCTCGAGTTTGCTCATCGTACTTCGTAGCCTTCGTGCGATCTCTTCAGCGAAGAGGTCGTAACCAGGCGCTCGGGCAAGTTCTCGAGATGGGTTCTCGAGCAGATCATTGATATGTTGGAGTTCTTGAACTTCTTCCGACTGGTATTGAATGTGCCCAGGCAAATTTCTCTAAGCTGCAATTCGTTTCCGTCGAGTTGTTTCAGAATTGTCCATACCTGATCCTTGAGCTTGCCTCAGTGAAGTGCGATGATCTTGAGGATTTCCCTCACGCTCATTAGAGTATTGACTCTGTTCATCGCCGGAGGTGTCCTTGCCATTACCACGAGCGGTCGTAGGGTATGATCGTTGGGGAGCATCCTCAGTCTTGCCTCTAGGAGAATTATTGCTACTTGAGGGAAGGACGAAGACTTCCTGTTGATGATCTCCACTTGCGCTTGAGGAGTAGTCGAATGACACCATCTAGCGACTTTGAGTAAACCCCTCCAGGAAGGGGAATTCCGGGTTAGAGCCGTCTCCGTCCGTAGGTGTGCCCTGTGTTGGGATGGTCGAACTCACAGGAGGAGAGTGTTGGATCGCATCCTTGGCTGGGCTAACCGGAGAGACAGAACCACCAGATGCTGATGACCCTTGCCCTCTGAGGAAGCTGGTTCCTCATCTAGACATATCGTTGTGGGGGATAAGGATCCCTCCACAACTCCATCGATGGTATGGTCTCCTGGAGAATGATCTCCGGGGGCGACGTCACAATCGGATGATGCAATACTCGGCTCGTAGTTGAAACCGGCATCCATGTCAATATCTGCGTAATCGGCCAAGTCGAACCAGTTCTCCTCATTCCACTCTCCTGCTATGAGATCATGAGAGTTGAACAAACAGAGGAAAGCTGATGACTAGAAGATCCCCACGGTCAGCACCAACTGTCGGTGTTTTAGAACCGAACTTACGTAAAGATTGTTTGATTCGGGGGTTCCCCTGGGCTCAAAATCACGTAGAGAGGGATACACGCGGATTTTTATACAGGTTCGGGCCTTCTCTTGAGAGAATAACAACCCTACTCCTGTGTGTATATATTGAGTATACTGGATTACAATATGAAGAGAAAGACTAGAATAATATGCTTTGTGTTCTTGATCTCTCCTCCCCTGATCCTTTTGATGATTCTGCCTTTTATAGTACTCGAAGTGTACTGTTGTTCTTCCAGTCCAAAGGACGCCTTAATGTTGTAGATTATAGAGCCGTTACTGGAGATTATTGTGGGAGTAGTAACGTTCCCACGTCGCGAGGCAGTTATCACAATGACAGGGAGTTTAAATCGTGCCATTATTCTAGGGAATAACAGCGTAGTTTACTGCCCATATCTTAAATATGGTGTGGAAGATTCCCTGGTCGACTAGACCCACATGTTTGTAAGCCCTATCAACTAGGGACTGGTCGTAGGAGAGCTTACGACCAGGTGGTGGTCGTAAAATATCTTACGACCACAGACTAATCGTAGCAGAACTTACGATCATGGCATAGTCGTAGGAGGACTTACGACTACGAGGTGGTCGTAGAAGAACTTACGACTTCCAGCTTCTCCCTTATGACTATTAAGGGATATACTCAAGAGTTATAAAACGTCATTATTATCTATAATATGAATTATAGATAAATAACTAAATGAGAATTATTATATCCTTATCAAGTACTATTCAAGCACTTACTTAATAGTACAATAGTTATCTGATGTGTCGCTCACATCCAAATGTACATCTTTATCATTGCCATCGTTCGCTGATACTTTGGACAGTGTAGTCCAAAAGTATTTCCTGCAGCGCCAATATCTAGAGGGGAATAGGATTGACGAAATGGCTATCCATCGTCTCCTTGAGGTCCTTGCTGTATGTGCCTGCATCCCTCTTGTCAAGGAACAAGAACGCCATGCTCTTTGCTAGGTTGGTGACCCGCGCTACGACCGGCAGCAGTGCACGATGCTCAAAGCGTGCTTGATTTATAGTCTTCCATGCATCTTCAACCAAAGAACTTAGCTTGGCCAGAGCAACCTCGCTTGTAACGCTGTACTCGTTGATGTAGCACTCTACGGAGCTGGCTACATCCTTCGGGTTCCTTCCATTCTATGAACAAGATCTTCTTAATTAATATGCTCATGGATACATAGAGAGGAGTTTTTTTTTTGCTAAAATGACATGTTTTTGAAGCGGAATAGCAAAAATATCTCTACACCAACAAACAAAACGATAAAAATAACAGTTCTATCGTACAAAAACACAAAGGAAAAACTCCAACAATTGTAACTGGTACCTTAAATGTAGACATGTCATCCATGAAACATCCCACTTCTCCACAAGCCCATACAGCATCGGTGCTACCAATGGCCCACTCAAGTGCCACCTTGGTTGCTAAGGGTGCGTTTGGTTCACCGAATGAGATGGTTCATGTACCATCTGGTCCAGAAAATAGCTGAGACGGGTGTTTAGTTCAGTGAATCGTATCAAACCATCCCGCATCGATCGGTTCCATCGACGGGAATATTCCCCGGAGATCCTGTATCGCAGCGTTCGCCAAAAAATCCCGAACGACGCGGTTCACCTTCCTCCTCGCCTCTGCGCGCTGCGCTCTCTTTCCCCGCCGCCTCCCCTCCCTCGGCCCCATCCTCCTCCGCCGCCTCATTTCCCTGCCCACCTCCGCCCACCTCCACCTCCCACTACCCCTCGCCCACCGCCTCCTCCTCCTCCCCCTCCCCTCCCCCCCCGCCTCCTCCCCCTCCCTCCAACCCCGACGTGCGGACGCCCTCCTCCTCCCCCTCCCTTCACCCTCGACGCGCCGCCACCGTCCTCCTCCCCCGCCGCGCTCCCCCTCCTCCCCCCCCAGCTGCCGCCTTCTCTCCCTTGAATCTGGATCTGCCCAGATCTGGACGGCCTCGCCTTCGGCCTCCTCATCCTCCGCCGGTGCACGGTGCCGCCGGACTCCTCCCCCGAAGCAGTGCCTCCTCCCCCGGTTGCCCTCCAGCCGCCTCTCTCCTCCAACCTGGTTCGCCACCTCGCCCTCCGGCCACCTCCACGCCGCGCCTCAGGTTAGCCCCACGGAGCTGCACGCCCTCCTCCTCCCCGGCGGCCTCCTCCCCGGCACCTTCCTCCCCGGTGGCCTCCTCCCCGGCACCTTCCTCCCAGGCGGCCTCATCCCCGGCCCTCCTCCTCCCCAGCGCCTTCCTCCCCGGCGGCCTGCTGCCCGGCCACCTTCTCCTTGACGCCCTCCTCCCCTAGCCACTGCTGGCTCGCCGTCGTGGCCAACCCCTTCGGCCCCTTCCCTGGTCCACGCCTCTGCGTCGCCTGCGCTGCTGTGGCCAAAGGCCAGCAGCTGCACCACAGCGGCGGTGGCCACCGCCGTCGTCAAGATGGCGAGGTGCCAAGCACCCCAGCCCCTCCTACGGTGGTGCTCTCCTCCCCTGTCATCCTGATCTAGGATGTGATCCTGATATAGGATGTGCTTGTGTTGAATTAGAATTGAATTATCGAGATGGCGACTTGATACTTGATGATGATCTAGAATTGAATTGACATAGTTACTACTAGCTTATTGCACTGATTTAGAATTGAATTGACATTGCAAATGATCTAGAATTCAATTGACATAGAATGTTCTTTCATTCTCATGAACTGGTGATATTGATTGTGTTTGCTACTAGTTGTTTGCTTGACTGTGATGGTAACAAGGAGCTGGATCTAGAATTGACTATCATGTTTACTGAATTTGATTATCATTTGCTTTCTTAACTAGATTGATGCACATGCTGGTGGTTACTGACAATTAGAATGTATGTAGTGCATGCTGAATTAGAATGTATGGCATTGCTTGTTATTTTTATCCATGAAAATTGAGCACATTTGTTCCTCTTTGTTATGCATCAACATGTATTTGGATGATCAATGGATGACTGGTTGCACAAATCATGTATTGGGATTATGATCTAACTAAGAATTGATATTTGAAGTATTCATGTTTTTCTGAGTGGATATGTTCAAATCTGTATGCATCTTGATCTGTGTGAATGAATGATGCTGACATAATGCTATATGATGATCTAGAATTGAATTAACATAGTGTCATTGCATTTGAAAATGATGCTTGAATGACCTGATGCTTGATGAATCATATATGAATTGCATATTGGACATTGACCTGATACTTGATGAATTGCTTGGGTGACCTGATACTTGATGAATTGCTTGAATGATCTGGACTTGTCTTAGTTCGATATTGTTTAGCAGTAGTGTTTACTTCTTGTTTAGAAGAAGTTTAATCCTTTAAAAATGACTATGAGTTGTATTCCAACTTTAGTTACTTGCATCACTGATGAAACCACTGCCTAATACTGCCGATGCCGGTCCCAAGCCCGGAAAAAAGTGGAGGGGGCATGAATTGTCACTTATTGTAATAATTATTTGTTGTAATAAATGTTTATTATAGTAATTGTCGTTAAATATTGTTAAATGTTGTCAATTATCGTCAAATATCGTTAAATATCATCAAATATCGTTAAATGTCGTCAAGTATCGTCAAATCTCGTTAAGTATCGTCAAATCTCGTTAAGTATAGTCAAATATCGTCAAATCTCGTTAAGTATCGTCAAAAAGGTCAAATGTCGTCAAATATCGTCAAATCTCGTTAAGTATCGTCAAATCTCGTTAAGTATCGTCAAATGTCGTCAAAAAAGGTCAAATGCCGTCAAATCTCGTTAAGTATCGTCAAATCTCGTTAAGTATCGTCAAATCTCGTTAAATGTCGTCAAATGTCGTCAAATATCGCCAAATATTGTCAAATATCGTAAAATGTCGTTAAGTATCGTCAAATATCGCCAAATGTCGTTAAATGTCGTTAAATGTCGTCAAATATCATTGAATATCGTCAAATATCGTATCCAACTTCATCCACCAAACCAAACAACATCTTGAACCATCCAGAATCATCCTATACAACCAACCAAACAAAACCCTGTATCATCCCATACAACCAATCAACAGACTGACTGTACTATCCCATACCGGACGATCCCATCCTACCCGTACCATCCCATCTCATTCAACCTCATCCCACCAACCAAACACACCCTAAGTCACCCATGCCAACAAGTAGCCCGAGCCTACCATCCTACCTGTAGCATGGCGTCCGGTGCAGAGTGTCTCGCTGAACAGTAGACAAGCAGACACACACACGGCGTCCGGCAGCGCGGCCGCTCCTAAGACGGCACCTGTGTTCCACCCCACAGTGTGGGGTGATTTCTTTGTCAACTACCACCCACAGCCATTACAGGTATGCTCGTCTACATTTCTTTTACTAGAGAAAAAAAACACATGTTTGAAATTCGTCCTTAACCGAATGAGTATCAGTCCAATATGGATCACATTGAAATTAGACATACCAGCCAAAAACAGATAGGTCAAACATTTGCTAAGATTTTCTCCAAATTTCCTATCTACAAGTGGATTTTTAACATTATAAGTTGGTCCAGCTTCATGACTAAGTGTTACCATATTCCATTATTTCTACACATCAACATGTTCGCTGACTCGCTGACTATCTTCATGTAAGTTAACACGCATGATTCGCCAACAAAAAGCACAACTAAAATCTTAATTTCTAGTGGGTTATATGAGCTGCTCTGCTGCTGGCACTATGATCCTTTTTTTAATGTACCATGAGGTTAAACAATGTAATATTGCTTGCCCTTTCAACTTAATTCTACGTAACGTATGTATAATCTATGCTAGCAGCGGCCAGAGGAATGGATGAGAGTGTTGGAACAAACTCAGGATGATCCACTGATCGGAGAAAACCGTCACGCTCGCGCAGAAGTTCACGGCAAAAGAAACTCTCGGTTCATGATCTCTCTGGAAGCAAGCAACACACGCACATGTAGACAAAGATCTTTTGGTGCTGTAAAGGATGTAGCGTTTTCTATTTTCTTTGACTCTTGCAATGCTCGACTCTTCAATCTTATATAGAGTACAGGCATTATATAGCCTGTAACTTAACCGACTAGATGAGAGACTCAACTACAAAACGGACTCACTCAGCAGGAAGCCGATTTGGATACGGTAAGGACTAAATATAGAAACTAATAAAGATTATCTAACAATCACTCCCTAATCTTTGTATACTTACTTATATTTCGTGTGCTATCAGTTGGACTCAACTTCAACATGGCTCCCACACACTCGGCCGAAGACGGTGGCACAACTCGAACACATCTTGGACTCTGGCAGTTGGACTCGACTTCAACTTGGCTCACACTTACTTGTTCGGAGACGGTGGCACAACTTGAACACGTCTAGGACTCTTACTCATTGAGGCAGTCGGTCTCAACTACGACTTGCACCTCAACTCGTACTCAACTCAGGACAGTCGGTCTCAACTACGACTTGCGCCCCAACTCGTACTCGAACTTCAAGTTGGTCACGACTTCAACTTGAGTAACACACGGACTCGACTCAGTATCATAGCAGTGTTGGATCACCATCGCTGAGAGCTTCAGCAAGAAGTGCTTTCTCCTGCTTTGGCTTGTGGTATTATGAAACAAAGTGGCTAAAATCCTGACAATTATAGCATCTCACCTTTGCCTTGTCAAATTTCCAATTCTTGCGGCCTCGGCTACCTCCACTAAAACCCTCGCCTTTGCCTTTCGATGATCGGGCCTCCCACTTAGCGCGAGTTAACAGCAGGTGCTCGTCTTCGCCCTCCCACTCGGCGCGAGTTAACAGCAGGTGCTCATCTTCGCTGCTGTCGGATCCTCGGATCCGTTCCTCGTGCGCCTTCAAGCGGCCGATCACCTCCTCAACCGTCATCACCTTGAGGTCGCCAAACTGCTCAATGGCGGAGATGATTTGCAAAAACTTTCTAGAAACTGTTCGAAGGAACTGTCTCACAATATAGCTCTCTTCCATCTTATCCCCCAAGACTCGGATCTGATTGACAATCGTCGTCAACCTCATGGCGAAGTCGTTGATCGACTCCGTCTCTTTCATGCGCATCCCCTCGAACTCGCTCTTGAGAGTCTGTACTCGTACTTCCTTGACACGATCGTCGCCAAGATGCATCATCTTCAACGTCTTCCACGCAGCTTTGGCCGTCTCCTTTTCGGCCAGTAAGAAGAGCGTCGACGTTGCCTCGTTACCGGTGACACTACTCCCCAGAGAACGCGACATAATCTTGGGCACAAATCGAAAACTCAGGCTTCTCGTCACGAAGTGGCATGCACCATATAGTGCATCGGTCTCGCCGCTGCGCCCCGCCGTGCACTCCGGCACTACCACGCCTGATGCACGGTCGGGATCTGCCGCGTGCACACTCCCGCCGTATATGCCACTCCGGGAGTCGTGATCACCCCTCCCAGGGCAGCAGCTAGGATTTTGAACCTAGAGCTCGGATACCAATTATTGGAACAAACTCAGGATGATCCACTGATCGGAGAAAACCGTCACGCACGCAGAAGTTCACGGCAAAAGAAACTCTCGGTTCACGATCTCTTTGGAAGCAAGCAACACACGCACATGTAGACAAAGATCTTTTGGTGCTGTAAAGGATGTAGCGTTTTCTATTTTCTTTGACTCTTGCAATGCTCGACTCTTCAATCTTATACAGAGTACAGGCATTATATAGCCTGTAACTTAACCGACTAGATGAGAGACTCAACTACAAAACGGACTCACTCAGCAGGAAGCCGATTGGATACGGTAAGGACTAAATATAGAAACTAACAAAGATTATCTAACAGAGAGAGAGGTCCAAACAGTTAAAAGAGGAGGCAAGTGGGCTATTCGATGCTTGCGAGGATGTGGTGGAAAAAATGAACCTAGTTGACGCGCTCCAACGTTTGGGAATAGATCATCATTTTGAGGATTAAATTATCACCACCTTAAGCAGAATCCAGAATGCTGAACTTAGCAGCCCTAGCCTCCATGAAGTCGCCCTTCGGTTTCGCTTGCTTAGGCAACAAGGGTTTTGGGTTTCTCCAGGTATGCAGTAAAAACACAAAATCCTGACGCCACTCTTTAATTTGTTTATCTAGTCATAAACATACAGATTAATATATGTGCAGCACAAACATTACAAATTGTTTGATTGTAAGATGTGTGCACTTTGCAGATGAATTCAACAAGTTCAGATGTGAAGATGGGGGCTTTATCACTGACATAACTAATGACCCAAAGGGTCTGCTAAGTCTATACAACGCAGCTAACCTTGTAGCTCACAATGAGGGGTCACTTGAAGAAGCTATCTCATTTGCAAGGCGTCACTTGGAACTAATGAGAAGCAGCCTCAAGTCTCCACTAGCTGAGCAAGTTGCAAGCGCCCTTCAAATACCATTGCCAAGAACCTTGAAGAGAGTAGAGGCACTATCTTCACCAAGAGGAGCTCAGGGCTATTACTGAGTATGTCTTCTCTCAATATGTCAAGACTAATTAATATTGACCACAAGACATGGACAATTCGTTATATGCCATCGAATAACTCCAAATCTTTATAACATGCTACTAGTGTCTCACTGACATTTGAGCCATGAGCCTACATATCAATCTCACAATGAGTAACATATTGTGAATCATGTAATTATTCAGTAACATATTGTGAATTTTCTCTCTCCTAATATAACATGGCTTCCATTATTACTAGTAACTTCATATAGAGATAAACATACATGTACACTTAATTCCAGGTGGTGGAATGATCTTTCAAGGGACATTGGGCTCGACTACGTGAGGGATCGTGTGGTCGAGTGTTACTTTTGGTCTTATACCGTGTACTACGAGCAAGAGTATACACCTGCACAGATGATCCTTGCCAGGTTATTCATGCTAGCGTCACTGTTAGATGACACTTACGATGTGCATGCAACTTTAGAGGAGTGTCGAAAGCTCAATGAGGCTATACAAAGGTTGGGTTTAGTTATTTTTCTTTGCTTAGACAACGTGCGTATAAATAGTAAGGTGCGTCAGTTAATTCGTAAGAAAAATTGACCGTGCAGCTGGGATGAGTGTGCTGTTTCTGATCTACCGGAGTACCTGAAGAAATTCTTTCTCAAGGTGATAAGCAACTTCAGGGAGTTTGAGAACCAACTGGAACCACATGAGAAGTTCGGCAATGCTTACAATAAGAAAGCGGTACAACACTAGCATCTCCCTTTTGAATTTTTTTTATTAAATAATCTTTTTTAACTTTTATTTTAAAGTTAACCTCCAGCGTACTTTATTTTTAAAAATAACCCTTTTGGTGGCATGACCAAATAACACTGTCACGCCAATCCGTTTCTGGGCAAACTCTTGTCACGCCATGGGTGGTAGCGTGACAGTGTTGTTTGGTCACGCCATGGGTGGTGGCGTAATCAAAGAGGGTTTTTTTGCGGATTTATCCTATGGCGTGACAAGAGTTTGCCCTAGTGTGACAGTGTTGTTTGGTCACGCCATGGATGGTGACGTGACCAAAGGGGTTATTTTTAAAAATAAAGTGCGCCGGAGGTTAATTTTAAAATAAAAGTTAAAAAAAGATTATTTAATAAAAAAAGTTCCTCCCTTTTAGATTTGATTCTCCGTTTTCCTCAAATCTTAATGATGTTATAAATTCAATTCTGAATGTTTTAGTTCCTCTAATATACACATGGCAGCACTGATGTAGGATAATAATAGCTCATATAACGTACTTAATAAGAAAATTTGTCATAGTTTTGCATGGGCCAATCTGGCCATCCCGACGCTCGAATTCTTTTTCGCTCAAGGAAACAAAAAGGGAAATGCCATCCTCCATAGACCACATCACTCGTGTTTTATGCCTAGAACACCCCGGCCCATTTGGGCCCTGGGGTGCCTGACAATTAGTACTCAACTAATTGGACATATAAACAAGTAATCCTAATACGAGATAAGTCATTTTACTTCAAAATTGATTGATTAACTACATATTTATGCAAATATAGCTGAGCTTGTTGTGCCCGCTATATCGCCGCTATCCGCTACAAACACACGCTGCCTCCACGCCACTGCTGCAAGCTATCTAAAACACTGATTTCAGACCATCAAAAATCATCCTATCTAAAAAGGATTGCAATCCTATTAAGGGGAGCGAACATCACAAACATCAGTTATACAATGGTAGCTGAGTCGAAACAGTGACATATCTACTGTATGCGTTTCATTTAGGCAGGTAGTTCGTTTTCAATCAAACGATATAGACAAGGGCCACTTTCATGTCACCTGCTTCCACGGGAATCTGTGAATGAAATCCCACAAACTGAAGCGCCGTATCCGAGAGGTTCCCTGTTTTGTTGTATTTTAGCAACACACAATCCGTTTGACAAGTAAATATAATACACGTGCCACGTGCGACGCCAATACACGTGCCACGTGGCCACTTTGTCCAGATTCCTAGACAAGGTTAATGTCTTGCTAATGACATGTGGTCCGTAGCATCTTCCCCGTGTGTGTGTCTCTCTCTCTATATATAAAACACACGGGTGGTAACGTGTCCAAATTGATTGCAATATATATGTTTTCAGAATTGTATAGAACGAATTTATCTGGTACGAAAAAGATGTATGTTTTTTGGTATAGACTGCCGACTGGTATGACTGATTGCGTTGCTGTTTACTGATTTGGTGGTTAAATTAACAGTTTTTTACCTTTGATTGTTTTTCTTCTTTTTGATTGCCCCCTGCGTTTTGCTGTTACAAAAAAACATTTATTATATATTATTTTGCGAAACCATCGTCGGCTAGAACTTTTAAGTCTGAGCTAACAACTTCATTCATGGTAAACAGAGGTTGTAAATAGGCAATTTTATGGGTACAATGACCAGCAACTAAAAAAGGAGTCCAATCAATACAACAATAACGAAGATCTAAAAACAAAACTATTATTGGTTAGACTTTAGAGTATACTAGAACATAAGCCTATCTATAGCTCCAAAGGTACAAAGAGAACTCTATTTTGACATCAGTGCTAGCTAAAGTTTCTTCAATCACAGATTAGCAAGTTTAAACTCACAAGTGAAAAAAAGGATGGTTGAAACAAAGTAGTTGGAGCCTAGATAAATTACCCATGTTGACAGGAGAGTGGAGCGTGTCAAAACAATAGAGCACCACCTGCAGATCTGTTGTACCAGGAAGGCCAGTTGCCGTGATCTAATGTAATCAATTGCATACATGGTTTCATCTACTGCACTCTAGATAATATAATATCCAATGCTAAAAGGGAACAAATCGGATCAAGAAATAGATAGATTTACCACATGGTGTTAGAAAATATGTTGATGAACTAATCTCGTATGTATGAAAAGTTCTATAGCAAAAAAGTAAGGCATACAATACAAATATCAGAAAATTACCATTGCACTTGATGCCAATGTGTGATTGCCAGGCAGGGAACTAACTCAAAAACCAGACGGTCAAGTGAGATGGGAATAACAATCATTCAAGCATTGAATATTAGCAATGTCATCCATGCCAGTGATGCAAAAAAAGTCCACAAATACCAACAAGATGGAGTTGTAAAATCCAAAACTGACCCAAAAAACTGAAGGGGACTGATGTAGGGATAATCTAAGCCATGTGATGGCCAGAGGAAACATTGATGGAGCTACTCGCATGGCCAGTTTGACATGTAAGAAGAGCAGCATCACAGTGAAGCTTCCATACAATACAATAGATAAAAGAACTCGTCGAGCATGTCTATGCACCGGATCATCAATCAAGTCTCTAAATGGATTGTAATTTGGATCGGCAGGTTCTTGCATAAAATAAATAACTCTATTGCGTAGTGCCGACCATAAATGCAAAATGAAAGTGAGAGACATGTGATATATATGAGAATTGACAGATTTGTATGTGCAGTTAGTGGAGTTATCAAAAGGATTGAGCAATACCCCTTGAAGAAGGATTATTCCTCATACCTTAGACATGACAACCCAAGGAACAAGACCCATTCCAATTGAGTATGCCCCTATGTGCACCTATTTCAGAGGCAGCATCAATAGACATAATCAACATTCAAAAAATAGAATTTATGAAACTCGTAGGGCCATGGCCCATAGTTATGTGGCAATATGACATAACTTTTTTCAGTGACTTTATGACATAAGACTAAGAATGCATACAAGTTTGTAGCCCTCAATAATTTTATACTGCAACAAAATACAATGCATGTACAGGGATAGCAAATTCCTTACCAGTATGCTAGAAAGAGACAATTCAGGGACCCATTCAGGGAATAGTCCATGTGCCTAACAGATTAATAAGTATTCACCATTATATACATAAACAATAAAAAAAGTCTTCCTTATTAGTGTTAGTGGAAAGTTTTCCTAGTATACTCTCATGTGATTAACATTAAG
The DNA here is from genome assembly GCA_036346405.1 of Phyllostachys edulis. Lineage (NCBI taxonomy): Eukaryota > Viridiplantae > Streptophyta > Magnoliopsida > Poales > Poaceae > Phyllostachys > Phyllostachys edulis. The sequence goes on from CM070549.1 coordinate 64,310,611, forward strand.
ATAACCTATGATAGTCCCATGTGTTTTAAGTTTCATAAGTGACGTTTTCACATTCTGCGAATAAGAATAATGTAATTACCTTTAGGTAGAATGGTATTGCTGTCAGAAAGCAGCCCAAGAATGTTATAGATGCATAGACCTAAATAACAAAAGGATCTCATGAAAAAAAATCTACAAAACATTCTTTCTTTGTATACACGAACTCAACTTTTTAGCATTTATACCGTTAGAACAAACCTTCTTCCACTCCTATCCAATGAGGATGGCCCGAAACAGCATAATGGGAATCTGAAATGATCACAGTTATAAACCAAATGTTACAATTAGTAACTTTCACTAACTGAAAGCAGACTATCTCAAACCTAAATAATGCTAATCAAGATGGTTGCAAGTTTTTCAGAAAATCATGAGGTTGTGATAAAGTCAACTTTCACTAACATAATGCTAATGATATTACCTGCAGAAGTAAAGATATAGCTACATAGAATCCTACGGCATTTATGTAATATCCTGTTTCTCATTAGAGGACCCAAAAGGATTAGAGAAATTTTTTAGAAGGAGTTTAGAGGCGTAAATTCTGAATTTTCTTGAGAAGAGGAGTGGAACATGGACTTTCGGCCCACGGCAAACTGACCCATGAGGGGCTAGCCTTGAAAGGGAGCCAGGGGATGGTAGCAAACCCTAGCCCCCCCGCGCCTCCTCCCCCTTGCTCCATAGCAACCGCCGCTGTTGCCCCTCCTCAAGCCGCAAACCCCAGTGCCCCTCCATGTTGCCCCTGCCTTCTTCCCTGGCTGCACTTCCCCTTGCCGCCCCTCTGCCCCTAGAGTCGACGCCCTGCTGCTCCATTCCACCTTGTTGCTGGACTGGAGAGGGAAGACCAGCAAGGATCGGCCAATAGGAGGAAGGGAAAGGAGAGGAAGAAAGAGCCGAGGATCTAGCGAGAAATCGGTGTTCCTCGTCGTGGTCTCCAAGGGTAACGATCTGAAACCCTGTAGGGTTGCCCTAGGTTAATCGCTATTCAGTTTGTAGAACGTTAGGTCAATGGGAAGAGTAGATGACTTTCTGTCAAGGTTCATCAGGATTAGGGTAGAACGTTGTGGGGATGATTAGGGGTGTTTAGGTTCGGAATTAAAGTTCGGTCTAATTAGAGAAAAGTTAGTTTACCGCGTTAGATTTCCAAGGATATATGGATTGTTAAAAACAGATTAGAGAGCGAAAAGATTCATCCTCCAGAAGGTTTTTGTCTAGATTTTAGGAGTAATTGGCAGCACATATTAATATGTAGATTAAAAATAGAAGATAGAATAATTTGGGGTTTTGATCTTCTTGAAAAGGTTAGGTAATTTCTTAAGGGTTCCAAAGAGTCCAAGAACATGATTTTTGGACGAGTAGAACAGAAGTTATGAATTTTGGGAGACTATAGTCCAGAACCGGGTTGTTGCTGGACGCAGTCATGGAAAAAACATTAATTTGACTGGGTTAATAGCAGAGTGGAATTTTGGGCATAACTAGGAAGTGGTACATAATTCCCTGTAGTTTCTAAAAAGTCATAATTCAATATATTTGCATCTGTGGATTAAAAGATATGAAAATATTAAGTCTGTTGTCCAGAAGATGACAGACCTGTCTAGATATTGGTAATACTTGGTTATTGGTTAAAATGGGTAGCGACAGTAGTCGTAAGTGACATCTTGGGCTTTTGTTCAGTCGGGGTGTTATAGTTGGTATTAGAGTGGCATTAGGTCCTTGGTGAATAAACTAATAACTTACTTGTTTAATCAACTAAAATTTGACACACTGGTGCATAGTAGCATGGGATTGGGTCATGCGTTGCATTTGTGTTTCCGTTAGATTGTTTAATTGTAATGGATGTTGAATTGTTGCTAAATTGATTATGTAATGAAGAATATTGTTGTGCTTGAGCTGAGTTGTTAGTTGCTCTTTCTAGTGATGAGTAATGGCGAGAGGTAGAGGTTGTGGACGTGGAGGAGGCCGTGGCCGTGGTCATGGGCATGGTCCAGTAGTGCCACCACCCCCGGCTGAGGAGGTTGTTGGAGAGGCGGGTGAGGAGGTCACTTCGGCTACTCAGCCAGCAGCTAGTGCTCAGGCAACGGTGTTCGCCCTGTTGCAGGACCTTTAGAGGGAAGTCCACGCGCTTTGTTAGTAGGTGCAGCCAGCTCCTCCAGCTACAAGCGCACTTGTTGCTGACCCTGGTGTTGCACCGGTTCCACTGGAGGCCAGGATGAGCCTTCGTGAGTGGATGCCCTTCATTTGGACAATTTCGACGGAGTAGGCACACCAGTCCAAGCAGCAGACTGGCTTCGCTACATGGAGAGGCAGTTTGGAGCTTTAGAGATGACCTCTCAGCAGAAGGCACACTTTGTGGACTTTCAGCTAAAGGGTTAGGCGGACATCTAGTGGGAGGGGGTTCTGTCAGCTAGGACCCCAGCTCAGGGATCGATCACGTGGGAGGACTTCATCGAGCAGTTAAGAGCGAAGTTCTACTCAGAGTCCTTCCTTGAGAGGATGGAGCACTTGAAGGGATACGGGTAGGCTACAATAGCTGGTAATTCCAAAATTTACCACGTAAACCAGGAAGCCATATAAGCAAGAGATCATAGATCATTGCCACCAAACATGCGGTGCAATGGAAGAAGAGTTGGAGCAGCCTGATCCAACATCAAGCGCATTGATGTAGTGGTCGTAGTTGATTGTCTAGCATCCTTGATGCCGATCCTCGCTTCAAGCAACCAATCGCGTTCCATGTGAAGATTGTGGATCATCCTCATTCAGCACAGCAGTAATCGCAACAGCGCCTCTACGGTTTCCATACATCCAGCGATGGAACACCGTACGCCGGTGTGCTAGCACCAACTAGCATGGTAGGGCCCTCAAGAAGATGACGGTTAGGGTTTCGGTGATGCAACTCACGTCGTCTGTCCCAACAGCCTCATGCATCCCCTTATAAAAGAGCCCATGACGGATCCTATCTGAGCTCGTTTGTTCCAACCGTTAAGTGTGTGACCTTGTAGGTTCATGCGTAATCGGTTGTGACTCGGAAACTCTTTTCCGACCACGAGTCGTTAGCGGTTCCTAGCAGGATATAACGATTCCCGAATACACACAAATTATATATATCAGACGAACCTTAATGCAATATGATCTACGACTAGGTCCCTATCACTTACGACTAGCTTGTATCTCTATACAACCAGTTCATATTTAGTCATGACCAGTTCGTAACTCCTTACGACCAGATTACGATCAGTTAGTGATTATGTTCGACCAGTCTATAACCAGCTCGTATCTCCATACGACCAGTCCATATCTGGTTGAACTGAATGACATGCTTATGTATTCTCCCTTTGCCTCGCAATATCTAGTTGAACTCCAGGTGAGATATTGTCATCCATGGACTGTTCAATACTTTCTCAATCGAGTGACGGATAACTTCATGTGGTCGACTCTTCGACCATTAGTGGCATGGACATGCACTTTCTTTATCCGACCACATCAAGGGGCCCAAAGATATCTCCTCCGTTATGTTAAGAGTGGTAAATCTCATATCCGATCAGTCACATCCCTCCGTATGTTTCATAGCATACTCAAAAGCTACCTTTATAACTACCCAGTTACGGAGTAGCGTTTGGCAACCCCTAAGTGTACTATTACACATGTAGGAAACCATGTTGATCTCAGGTCTAAGGATTATACATCATTATTGCTTGAGACCAACAGATGACACATAAAATCATAACAATGTCAATAGTGTCTTAAGGTATAAAATCATAACAATCTCAATAGTGTCTTAAGGTGGGTCAATCCAACACCATGTTCTGTAACTTGTGTTAACATTATTGATTTGATATCCCTATATCCATGATTGGTGAAACTTAGTCATCAATCAATACATGTGCTGGTCGATAAGTCACTAGTGTTCCAACCAGCGACATCCGACCAGTGATACATTTCGAATGACATCAAATAAATTAAAGAGCTTTACCAACAAGTCACATACTTGTTAATCTTTATAACTAATAATTAATTCAAGGAACATAATAACATTTATTCTTTAACCCATAAATATAGATGTGATACAATCATCTCTATGATTGCCTCTAGGGCATGTCACCAACAACACTCCCTGTCGACCTTTGTCTAGGGAAAGATGTCTGTTGCAGAGTACGAGGCGGGGTTCAATAACCTGGTCCACTTTGTGCCAGCTGTGGCTAGCGATGACCATGAGAAGGCTAAGAGGTACCGTAGGGGACTCAACAAGGAGTATCGCCACATCCTAGGGGCGACCGGTCCGCATGACTTCAACTCTGTGGTCGATCATGCCAAGGGTATGGAGATCGAGAGAGAGCTCACTAGAGATAGGCAGGCTTCTAGTGGTTCTATTCCTTTTGGTGGCTCTAGTGGTGGCCAGAAAAGGAGCTTTGGTGGTGGGGGCAGGTCTTCTCAGTGACTCGTTCCTAAGAGATTTCAGGGGAGCCATTGTCCTCCGTCATCGACTCAGCCTTTTCAGCAGAGGATGTCTACCTCTTCAGTGCTACGCCCTTCTTTAGCTTCGCAAGCGTTGCGCCCTGTTCTAGGTCAGGGCATGATTTGCTTCAAGTGCGGTGATGGGCACCATGCTTCCAAGTGCTCCTGTTCGGGGAGCTGTCGTTAGTGTGGCCAGGCGAGCCACAAGATGTTGGTGTGCAAACAAAATCCCTCGAGCATCAACAAGTGGGAGCTAGTTCCTGCGACGTCTTGGGCCGCATTGTCTTGGAGTTCAGTTCAGATGCTGGCAACCGCCCCAATGCCACAATATCCTCTAGCTTGGGCTCCTACAGCGTTTCCTTCGGCGCTTCCTGTTAGGTTCTACTATAACCCTACCTCGTCTGTGTCGCCTCAGATCGCTGCACCTCCAGCAGCCCTTACGCTTCCACCGCCGACTGTTGGGGCTTCTGTCGCCCCGACGCCATTTGGAATCTACGTCATGCCTACACTTGAGATAGTAGGTCATCCTGACGTGATGACATGTACTTTACTTGTGGATTCTTATGAGGCCTTCGTTCTTTTTTATTCTAGAGCTACCTTCTCGTTTGAGTAACTAGAGTTTGCTAGGAGAGCAAACTTGCAACAGATTTCTCAGTCAGTTCTTCCGGGGGTCTCATTTCTAGTTCCACAGTTTATCCGGGCTTTTCTGTCACTATTGATGGTGAGGATTTCACTGCCAATCTGATGGTGATTCAGCTAGCACCTTTTGATGTTATCCTTTGCTCAACAACAATTGAAATACTTAGGACACATAATCAGTGGACATGGTGTTTTTACTGATGAGCTCAAGATCCAAGCAGTGAAAGAATGGCCAACTCCTAAAAATGTAAAACAAGTGAGGATTTCTGGGGCTAGCTAGCTACTACAGGAAGTTCATTAAGAACTATGGCATGATTAGTAGGCCTCTTATAGACATATTGAAGAAGACCACCATCTATCACTAGACTGTAACAGAACAAGGGCCATTTGATGCAATCAAGCAAGCTTTGATCAATGCACCTGTTTTAGCCTTACCAGATTTTCCTAAACCATTTACCATTGAGACATATACTTGTGATAAGGGTATTGGTGCAGTGTTAATGCAACAAGAACACCCTATTGCATTTCTCAATAAAGCACTTGGACCAAAGAGTCAGATTCTGTCCACATATGAAAAGGAATGCTTAGTAATACTCATGGCGGTTGACAAGTGGAGGTCTTATTTACAACATCAAGAATTTACAATACGCACTGATCAGAAAAGTCTCATGCATTTGGGTGATCAGAAGTTGACAACAAGTATTCAACACAAAGCATTCCTAAAACTTATGGGCCTTCAATATAAGATTATTTATAAGAAAGGAGTGGCCAACAGGGCCACTGGTGCCTTATCTTGTCGGCCAGTAGAGTCTGAAGAAGTCTCATCACTGTCTATCAGCAAGCCTAGGTGGCTGGAGATCATGTAACGTCCCAATTTTCTGAGCTTTAAAAATCCTTTGAATAGTTAGTAGGATAAAATTCACCATTTGATTTATTTGAATTTAATTCAAAAGCTTAATATTGAACCTTGTGCATCAAAACAATTTAATATGATTAAAGTCAACATGAACAATGGTCAAAACTATTTTATTTGGATTCTATGTGCTTGGATATATATATTTTAGATTTTTCTAGAATTTGTCCAAGTTCATTTGCTATTTCCTATTGCCTTTTGGAATTTCTGGTATTTTCTAAAATAGAAAACCTATTTAAAATCCCAGAATAGTGTTTGGGCCGAAACCCAAACCCTATCCACTTTCGGCCCATCTCTGTCGGCCGGTTTCCCCAGCTTTCATGGCGTCCATTGTCATCGTGACAGTGGTCCCCACTGTCGGTCTCTCTCTCTCTCTCTCACACACCTTGTAGCATGCCATCCCTCCGTCCCACTCGTCACCAGCAAGAACGCCGTTCGCCTGACGCGGACTACTTTGAGCCTCTCTCGCTGTCAAGTGGGTCCCACCGTTCCCTGTTCATCGTCTTCAAGCCGTCTCCGAGCCGGACTCCTCGTAGTGGAGCTTCTCGGCCTGTCTCGCTCCGGACTCCTTGGTCATGGGTATAAAGGGGAGAGCACCCCCTGGACCTCCGCATCCTAGTCCTAGCCGCCTTAGCCCTCACGCCGAACCCTAGCCACCAGGAGAGCTCAAAGAAGAGTTTGCGCCGCCGCCAACTCCGACGAACCCTCTCGCCTCAACCGAAGCCGCTGGGTCCTCGACTTCAGCATTGTCGGCATCGCAAGAATGAGACCTACCTCGTGGTGGCCTTCGTTTCGCTGGAGGAGCCTTCCATCGCCGTCGCCATCGAACCTGAGATCCATCTGCCGCTTCAAACTCGCCGCCGGCCGTCCTCGTCACTCCCGTTCGCTCGTGAGCACACCATCGTAATCCCCGTGTTCCCCTCTATCCCTTGGTATCGCCGCTGGTTCGCCGCCGTTCGTCGGAACCTTGGTTCCCGTGCGCCGCCACCGTCGTCGCTGTCCGCGTCAGTGCCACCTCGTCCTCTGTGCTTGCGTGGCAGCTGCGTGGAGCTGCGTCAGCGTCCACGTGTGCGTACGTGTGGCGGTCCAGATCTAAACCTGTGCGCCGGTTCGGTGGACTTGGTTTACCGTGGACCGTGAGGATGACATGTGGGTCCCATATGTCAGTATTTTCTTTTTATTTTCTTATTTCGGAAATTCTATTGCTGACGTCATCGTTGCGCAATAATCCGATTTTTCTTTAGAGAAATAATTCGAAATTCGGAATAATCCAATTATTAGGGTTTCTTTTAGATTCAAACTTCCAAAGTCCATATCTTTTGCATCCGAACTCTGTTTGAGCCCATTCAAATTTCTAAATTCATCTAAATTCGAGATCTATTTATCTAAGATTTTTATTTAATTTTTGGAGTTTGTTTTGACTTTGTTATTTATTTGTTTTGTTTATTTGCTTTTGTTTGCGAGTAGACGTCGATACTTCGGGAAGATTTGTAGTAGAAGGAGCACTTCAAGAGCAAGATCAGTACTTAGACCTATTCCAAGGCAAGTTATACCTTTGATCATATTGAACCCAATTTTGAAAAGTTATATTGATTTAAATTATTGCATTTACTTTAATTATTTATTTCAATGCTTTTGGGATTAGTTAATATCCAATTTTTTATGACCTCCTTATCTAATTGTATGCCATAATCTTTTGTCACCCTAGTTTGGTTTATTTAGTTGGTGCTATTGTATTACCAACGTGGGACGGTTAGATGCAATTAGATTGCTTAGCCATGCTACGAGTCATCATCTCATGTAAGTTGCAAATATAAACTTGACTAAGTGACTATGGAACTATGTGATAAAAACTATGTCTATTATGTGCTATTACTCGTTGATGGCATATGTTGCACTTAACCAACAGGGTGGGAAAAGGTTTTGGACGGGGGCAAGTGGTCTGGTATACTTTTATGGTGGATGTGTGTTGGCGGGAATGATAGGTTAGAATTTGGAAGTCTTGCCCTAGTCAATTAAGGACTTAACTTTGTGCGCCATTGAACTGAGCCTTTCATACAACCACATGCCTGGTATGGGACGGGCCTAACTTAGTAAGTTATGGAGTCTTGACATTGATTACTCAGGTTGTAGGTTAGCTGTGTTGGATTGGGTGGAGGTGTGTATTACCAAGTAGTCGCATCACGGGGCGGTTCGCCGTGTCCCTGTCCAACGGTGTGCGTCTGTGGCGGCTAAGCATACCGGGAGTGTCAATGTCGAGATGAAGTTTCTGAACTGTTTTGTTACGGCTAGTGCTAGCTACACTAGTTGTATCTTGTGGGTAAAGTATACAACTTCTGCAGAGTGTTAACCAATCTATTCGAATAGTCGCGTTCGCGGTCATGGATATGCTAGGGGATTTCACACGAGGGGTAGATTTTCATGAAAACCTTAGGAAGGGAGCTGTGTGACTTAAGTCATATGGCTATGTGAATAACTTGTTTAGGCTATGTGTCTTTGTGAAATAAAACTGTCAAATTATTATTGTCTATTTGTTTTGAATTATGCTTTCAATCTATTACTTGTATTTAAACTGCAAATGCTGCATTTCTGCAAAAGAGCCACAGAAGCCATTCCTTTGGAATAAGCCATCATCTATAAATTGCATTCTGTGGTATGACTTGCGAGTACGGTTGTGTACTCATGCTTGTTGTAAAACATGCAACAGAAGAGGAGGAGTCATCGCCTGCTTTCGAGGAGGAGTTCATCGAAGGTGCTTGATCCCAGTCAGTTGCCTGTGGTGAATTGATGGGATTCCTCTAAAGTTTCTTTGTTCCGCTGCTATTTTATTTCTTTGTTAGCCCTGCGTGGGTTAATAATTGTAAACTCGACCATAAGGTCAAAACAACTATTTGTTATCAAATTACTCGTTTATGTTATTAATCGTTTGTGTGGATCGATATTCATCTGTGTTGAAACTGTGTGCACTAGCTTGATCCTGGACTAGTGCATTATACACAGAGGGTCCAGAATTGCATATTTTGGGTCCCGACAGATCATCACTAAAGGATACTTGCAGAATGCCAAATCTAAACAACTGCTCACTAAATTAACTCTCACTGATCACAATGAACAAGGTTATACTTTCCAGGAGGGAGTCATTCGTTTTAAAGGACACATTTGGGTAGGAGATCATATAGAGGCTCAACAAGCAATTCTTTTGGCTTTACACTCCAGTAGTATTGGTGGTCACTCCGGAGTGTTGGCAACATATCAGAAGGTCAAGGCTCTTTTCTCTTGGCCCAACATGAAGAAGATAGTGCAAGACTATGTGAAACATTGTACTATTTGTCAACAAGCAAAGAGTGAACACACTAAACTACCAGGTCTCCTGCAACCTCTTCCCATTCCAGAGCAAGCTTGGAGCACTGTCAGCATGAATTTTATTGAAGGTTTGCCAAAATCCCACTCTTATGATACTCTCTTGGAGGTAGTTGATAAGTTCTCAAAATATGGACATTTCCTTCCTTTGAAACACCCTTTCATAGCTCCCACAGTAGCACAAACATTTGTTGACAACATCTATAAAGTACATGGTCTCCCTCAGGTTATTATTTTCGATAGGGATAGAATATTCACAAGTGCCTTGTGGAAGGAGTTCTTTAGATTCACTAACACCACACTCAATATGAGCTCTTCTTACCACCCACAGACCGATGGTCAAACTAAGAGACTTAATCAATGTTTGGAAACCTACTAACGTTGCACTGTTCATGCTAACCCAAAGAAGTGGTTGAGTGGTTACCTCAAGCAGAATTTTGGTATAATACTTCCTACCATTCAGCAATAGGTCCCACACCATTTGAGGTTTTATATGGGCAAAAACCTAGGCATTTTGGCATTTTCAATACTCAGTAGTGTCAAGTGTCGGATCTTCAACAATGGCTGAATGTGCGCAAGACAATGACCCAACTGTTGCAGCAGCAATTACAGAGGGCTCAAAATAGAATGAAAATGCAAGCAGACAAGCATCGAACTGAACATCAATTCCAAGTGGGTGATTGGGTTTATCTCAAAGTGCAACCCTATGTTCAGCCCTCTATTGCTTGCAGAGATAATCACAAGCTAAGTTTCAAGTTCTATGGACCATATCAAATTTTGAAGCAAGTGGGCAAAGTGGCTTATCAATTGAAATTACCTCAGTCAACAAAAATTCATCCAGTGGTGCATGTATCTCAATTAAAAAAAGCATTACGCCCTGAGGACCAAGTAAGTGCTGACATCACTCTTAATTCCTTAGAGATTGTTGATTATATCCCTATCATTTTTCAGGACTCTCGGTTGGTTAAGCGCGGCAGTAGGGTGGTGCCGCAAGTCCTAGTGCAGTGGTCAAACAAGCCAACCAAATGCATCACCTGGGAAGACCGCTGGTTGATCAAGAAGAAGTATCCAACTTCACCAGCTTGGGGACAAGCTGGTTCTCTAGGATGGGGGCATGTCACAACCTATGACTCTACTCATCTGTCACATGAGGAAGCAGAGGGAAGATGCACTGAGGAAGCCTGATGGGGCCGTCTGAGCCATCCTACGAGGGCAGTCCATTTCTGTCCTAGAGTGGGTTGTAAATGTTGGAAATATACCCTAGAGGCAATCATAGATATGATTATATTTCATTATGTTCATAGTATTGGATAATATGTTACCCTGTTCCTTGAATGAATCATTGGTTATGAAGATTAACAAGTATGTGACTTGTTGGTGAAACTCTTAACTTATATGATGTTGTTCTAAATGAATCCCTGGTCGGATGTCAATGGTCGGAACACCAGTGACTCTATCGACCAGCACATTGTATTGATTGATGACCATGTTTCACCGGTCATGGGTATAGAGATATCGAATCAATAATGTGAACACATGTTAGAGAACATGGGGTTGGATTGACCTACCTTGAGACACTATTGAGATTGTTATGATTCTATATGTCATTAGTTGTTCTCAAGCAATGATGATGTATAATCCTTAGACCTGAGATCAGCATGGTTTCTTACCTGTGTAATAGCACTCTTAGGAGTTACCAATTGCTACTCGTAACTGGGTACTTGTAAAGGTAGTTTTCGGGAATGCTATGAAACATGCAGAGCAATGTGACTGGTCGGATATGGGATTTGCCCCTCCTAACATAACAGGAGAGATGTCTCTAGACCCCCCATTGTGGCCGGATAAAGTAAGTGCATGGCCATATCACTAGTGGTCGAAGTGTTCGACCAAGTGAAGTTATCCGACACTTGATCGAGAAAGCATTGAACAGTCCATGGATGACACAATATCTCACCTGGAGTTCAACCAGACATCGTGAGGCAAAGGGAGAATACACGAGTAGGTCGCTTAGTTCGATCAGTTACGGACTGGTCGTATGGAGATACGAGTCGGTCGTAGACTGGTCGAACGTAATCACAAAGTGGTCGAAACCTGGTCATAAGGACTTACGAACTGGTCGTGACCAAATACAAACTGGTCGTATAGAGATAGGACCTGGTCGTAAGTGATGAGAACCTGGTCGTAGATCATATTGTATTAAGGTTCGTCCAATATAATTTGTGTGTATTCGAGAATCGTTATGTCCTGCTAGGAGCCGCTAACGACTCATGGTCGGAAAGGGTTTTCGAGTCACAACCGATTACGTATGAACCTACAAGGTCACACACTTAACGGGTTGGAACAAACTAGTACGGATACGATTCGTCAAACGTGTTCGGATAGGATCTGTCACGAGCACTATATAAGGAGATGCATGAGGCTGTTGGTAATGGGGGTGAACGTAACAGACGAGTCACACAAAAGTCGTGAGTTGAGTTGTTCCACCGAAACCCTAGCCGCTATTTTCCTGAGAGCTCTGCCGTGCGAATTGGTGCTAGCATACTGACGTATGGTTGTTCCTTCCCTGGACGTCTGGATACCGTAGAGGTGCTACTGCGGTTGCTGTTGCGCTTAAGGACGATCTGCGATCTTTATAAGGAACTGTAGAGGTCGCTGGAGGAGACGATCGACCACGACCACCGCACCGACGTGCTCGACGCTGGACGATCGACTACAAGCACTACATCGACGCGCTCTACGTTGGACCAGGCTGCTCCAACTCTTCTTCTGCTGTTCTGCACGTCTAGTGGTAACGATCTGTGATCATCTACTTGCTTGGCTTCCTGATTTACGTGGTAGAAAATTTTGATTTGTTGCTATCGTAGTCTACCTGTACCCTAACAGTAAAGACTAATCTATACACGTGTATTTGGATGAGGGGCATCGAAAAAGAGAACAGTAATACCTAAATTTCCCAGCTACTCCTGTATCTTTCTCTGCTGCTGTTCTACCCCCAATTCTACCCAGATCTCTGTTAGCCATAATCTTGACACGGTTGATTGTTGAGTTTTATTAGCTGCTATTTCGGTTGTTAGGCATGCAGTTTGTTAAGTTTGTTAGTATGTTAGCACAAAGTACGGTTAATCTGTTAGCTGCAATTAGTTTGTTAGAGTTAGTTTGGATAAGCTAGCGGTACGCGAGCTACATTCGGTTTGTTAGAGCTGTTAGCTCTCGGTTGGATTATCTTTGTTAGTACGTAGTTGTTAATTCTGTGTGAGTCATCTATATATATATATATAAAGGAACCAAAAAGCCAAAAGGAATTTCTAGCGGCAAAGAAAAAATGTCTCTCGTCCTTTCTCTGGCATGTGATTCTACATATTGAGTGCGTCGTCCAGTGCTTGCGTGCGTCAAGTGCTTGCATGTGTGCGTGTGCAAGCAAGTGACAACATGAAGCACACCATGTGATCGCTTTCTTTGGTTTGGTTCCAACAAGTGGTATCGAGCAAGGTGCGAGAGGCGAGATGCAAGGAGAAACCGTCTTGCGCGCTGCGGCGTGAGAGCTCGGTCGGGCGACGGCGGATCGCGCACTATGCCTCTGGTGCGGTCGGCGGCGGCGGCTTCGAGGCGCGGCGATGATGGAGCGATGGGTTCTCGTGGCGGTGGCGCCGCGGCAACTAAGCGGCGGCGGCGGAGTCTGGCGGCCAGCGGGCGTCTGGTGGCCGGTATTGCCTAGGCGGCGGCTTTAGGCGGCATGGCCGCGGTGCAGCGGCTCGACCCAGGGTCGCCGATGGCAGCAAGGGCATGTGGAGCTAGGTAGGAAGGATGCGGCAAGAGACGTGGAGGCGCTGACTCCGTTTTTTCATGGGCCCATCCTATGTAAGTGCATGTAGAGTGAGTCCGTGCATGTTGTACACGTGAGTTCTTGTGTTAGATGTGTCCACGAGAAAGCGTGTGTCCAGAGTACTCGCGTGTTCTCTTGTGTTAGTTATGTCCACGAGAAAGCGTGAGTAATCAGGAGTGTGTAAGCTTCGGTCTGAGTCTCTATCGCCGTCAAGTTGTGTCACCGGCGAAAGACAATTGGAGCTAAGGTAGAGGTCGAAATCGCTGGCGAGGTGTGTCACCGGCGGTGAAGAAGTGAAAGACGCCGGGAAGTTGTGTCACCGGTGGCCTGGTCAGCAAGTGGAAGGTAAATCTTCTTTGAGATGCGTCAGAAGATCAACCTTTCAAATGCGGAGTAATCAAGTCCGGGACGTTGAGGAGATGTATTCGCCGTCCTGAGTCGAGTTCGTAGAGTTAGTCCGGGACGTTGAGAAGATGTGTTCGCCGTCCTGAGTCGAGTTCGTAGAGTTAGTCCGGGATGTTGAGGAGGTGTGTTCGCCATCCTGAGTTGAGTATCAGTTGGGCAAGTCGTAGTTGAGACCGACTGCCGCAACAAGTTAGAGTCGGTGTGTCAAGATTAGGAGGGAAATTGTTAGCCATAATCTTGACACGGTTGATTGTTGAGTTTTATTAGCTGCTATTTCGGTTGTTAGGCATGCAGTTTGTTAAGTTTGTTAGTATGTTAGCACAAAGTACGGTTAATCTGTTAGCTGCAATTAGTTTGTTAGAGTTAGTTTGGATAAGCTAGCAGACTGCACGGAGCAACATTCAGTTTGTTAGAGCTGTTAGCTCTCGGTTGGATTATGCTGTTAGTACGTAGTTGTTAATTCCTTTGTGAGTCATATATATATATATATATAAAGGAAACAGCAAAGCCAAAAGGAATTTCTAGCGGCAAAGAAAAAATGTCTCTCGTCCTTTCTCCTGGCATGTGATTCTACCTGTATTGAGTGCGTGCGTCCAGGTGCTTGCGTGCGTCTAAGTGCCTGCATGTGTGCGTGTGCAAGCAAGTGATAACATGAAGCACACCATGTGATCGTTTTCTTTGATTTGGTTCCAACAATCTCTTGCTGTACCTCCAAACTCTGCTACTTCAAGCTTGATTGTTGCGGCACGACGCCGAAATCAGTTGAGGTTCGTGACAAAGTCCCACTGGACATCACACTGGCCTTTATCACAAGATGGAGCTTTCGTCCACTCTCCTCCGGCTCCGTTAGATTGCTGAGCTAGTGCGATACGTATATATTACTTAATAGTACGATACAAGCAATTACTTAATAGTACAATAGTTATCTGATGTGTCGCTCACATCCAAATATACATCTTTATCATTGCCATCGTTCGCTGATACTTTGGACGGTGTAGTCCGAAAGGACTTCCTGCGGCGCCAATATCTAGAGGGGAATAGGGTTGACGAAATGGCTATCCATCGTCTCCTTGAAGTCCTTGCTGTATGTGTATGCATCCCTCTTGTCAAGGAACAAGAGCGCCATGCTCTTTGCTAGGTTGGTGACCCGCTCTACGACTGGCAGCAGTGCACGATGCTCAAAGCGTGCTTGATTTATAGTCTTCCATGCATCTTCAACCAAATAACTTAGCTTGGCCAGAGCAACCTCGCTTGTAACGCTGTACTCCTTGATGTAGCACTCTACGGAGCTGGCTACATCCTTCTGGTTCCTTCCGTTCTATGAACAACATCTTCTTAATTAATACGCTCATGGATACATAGAGAGGAGTTTTTTTTTTGGCTAAAATGGCATGTTTTTGAAGCAGAATAGCTAAAATATTTCCTCACCCACGAACTAAATAGTAAAAATGGCATTTCTATGTGCGAAAAGACAGAGGAAAAACTCCAAGAATTGTAACTGGTACCTTAAATGCAGACATGTCATCCATGAAACGTGCCACTTCTCCACAAGCCCATACAGCATCGGTGCTACCAATGGCCCACTCAAGTGCCTCCTTGGTTGCTAAGTCACCCATGCCAACAAGTAGCCCGACACTAAGGGCTTGAGCACCCGCAGACAAGACGGACACATTTACTTGATCTTTAAAGCTTGGTATATAATTGCCATGGAACCATTCTGCTTCCTGAAGATAATATCCAGATAACATTTGAAACTGCATGTCAGGAAAGAAGATACTGTAAGTTTTCAGTGAATTAGAATATTAATTGACAATAGGTGCAAATACTACTCGGCCGAAAAGGACCCTCCGTGTCTGCCTTCATAGTCGGTGATGGGGAATCAAAGTGTATAACTGATGTTTCTGATGTTCGCTCCCCTTGATAGGATTGCAATCTTTTTTTAGATAGGATGATTTTTGA
Source organism: Phyllostachys edulis (assembly GCA_036346405.1). Lineage (NCBI taxonomy): Eukaryota > Viridiplantae > Streptophyta > Magnoliopsida > Poales > Poaceae > Phyllostachys > Phyllostachys edulis. The sequence goes on from CM070549.1 coordinate 64,326,195, forward strand.
TGGTCTGAAATCAATGTTTTCGATAGCGCGCAGCAGTGGCGTGGAGGCAGTGTGTTTTTGTAGCGGATAGCGGCGATATAGCGGACACAACAAGCTCAGCTATATTTGCATAAATATGTAGTTAATCAATCAATTTTGAAGTAAAATGACTTATCTCGTATTAGGATTACTTGTTTATATGTCCAATTAGTTGAGTACTAATTGTCAGGCACCCCAGGGCCCAAATGGGCTGGGGTGTTGTAGGCATAAAACACAAGTTATGTGGTCTATGGAGGATGGCATTTCCCTTTTTCTTTCCTGGAGCAAAAAACAATTCGAGCGTCGGGATGGCCAGATTGGCCCATGCAAAACTATGACAAAGTTTCTTATTACGTCAGATTGTACCCATAAAAGTGCCTATTTACAACCTCTGTTTACCATGAATGAAGTTGTTAGCTCAGACTTAAAAGTTCTAGCCGACGATGGTTTCGCAAAATAATATATAATAAATGTTTTTTTGTAACAGCAAAACGTAGGGGGCAATCAAAAAGAAGAAAAACAATCAAAGGTAAAAAACTGTTAATTTAACCACCAAATCAGTAAACAGCAACGCAATCAGTCATACCAGTCGGCAGTCTATACCAAAAAACAACATACATCTTTCCCGTACCAAACAAATTCGTTCTATACAATTCTGAAAACATATATATTGCAATCAATCTGGACACGTTACGGACACACACACGGGGAAGATGCTACGGACCACATGTCATTAGCAAGACATTAACCTTGTCTAGGAATCTGGACAAAGTGGCCACGTGCCAGGTGTATTGGCGTTGCACGTGGCACGTGTATTATATTTACTTGTCAAACGGATTGTGTGTTGCTAAAATACAACAAAACAGGGAACCTCTCGGATATGGCGCTTCAGTTTGTGGGATTTCATTCACAGATTCCCGTGGAAGCAGGTGACATGAAAGTGGCCCTTGTCTATATCGTTTGATTGAAAACGAACTACCTGCCTAAATGAAACGCATACAGTAGATATGTCACTGTTTCGACTCAGCTACCATTGTATAACTGATGTTTGTGATGTTCGCTCCCCTTAATAGGATTGCAATCCTTTTTAGATAGGATGATTTTTGATGGTCTGAAATCAATGTTTTAGATAGCGCGCAGCAGTGGCGTGGAGGCAGCGTGTTTTTGTAGCGGATAGCGGCGATATAGCGGGCACAACAAGCTCAGCTATATTTGCATAAATATGTAGTTAATCAATCAATTTTGAAGTAAAATGACTTATCTCGTATTAGGATTACTTGTTTATATGTCCAATTAGTTGAGTACTAATTGTCAGGCACCCCAGGGCCCAAATGGGCCGGGGTGTTCTAGGCATAAAACACGAGTGATGTGGTCTATGGAGGATGGCATTTCCCTTTTTGTTTCCTTGAGCGAAAAAGAATTCGAGCGTCGGGATGGCCAGATTGGCCCATGCAAAACTATGACAAATTTTCTTATTAAGTACGTTATATGAGCTATTATTATCCCACATCAGTGCTGACATGTGTATATTAGAGGAACTAAAACATTCAGAATTGAATTTATAACATCATTAAGATTTGAGGAAAACGGAGAATCAAATCTAAAAGGGAGATGCTAGTGTTGTACCGCTTTCTTATTGTAAGCATTGCCGAACTTCTCATGTGGTTCCAGTTGGTTCTCAAACTCCCTGAAGTTGCTTATCACCTTGAGAAAGAATTTCTTCAGGTACTCGGGTAGATCAGAAACAGCACACTCATCCCAGCTGCACGGTCAATTTTTCTTACGAATTAACTGACGCACCTTACTATTTATACGCACGTTGTCTAAGCAAAGAAAAATAACTAAACCCAACCTTTGTATAGCCTCATTGAGCTTTCGACACTCCTCTAAAGTTGCATGCACATCGTAAGTGTCATCTAACAGTGACGCTAGCATGAATAACCTGGCAAGGATCATCCGTGCACGTGTATACTCCTCCTCGTAGTACACGGTATAAGACCAAAAGTAACACTCGACCACACGATCCCTCACGTAGTCGAGCCCAATGTCCCTTGAAAGATCATTCCACCACCTGGAATTAAGTGTACATGTATGTTTACTTACCTAGCAGTGAGATTAAGAATGCGTGTTTTCAAATAATGCGCACTAATTTTTATATCAAGTTACTAGTAATAATGGAGGCCATGTTATATTAGGAGAGAGAAAATTCACAATATGTCACTGAATAACTACATCATTTATAATATGTTACTCATTGTGAGGCTAACATGTAGACCTATGGCTCAAATGTCAGTGAGACACTAGTAGCATATTATGAAGATTTGAAGTTATTCGTTGGCATCTAACGAATTGTCCTTGTCTTGTGGTCAATATTAATTAGTCTTGACATATTGAGAGAAGACCTACTGAGTAATAGCGCTGAGCTCCTCTTGGTGAAGATGTTGTAGAAAGTTGAAATCTAGCTTGGCAAACTCCAGTATGGAGGGGTTGTATGTTTTCTCTTGTATGTACTCCGGGATATAAGATAGTGCCTCTACTCTCTTCAAGGTTCTTGGCAATGGTATTTGAAGGGCGCGTGCAACTTGCTCAGCTAGTGGAGACTTGAGGCTGCTTCTCATTAGTTCCAAGTGACGCCTTGCAAATAAGATAGCTTCTTCAAGTGACCCCTCATTGTGAACTACAAGGCTAGCTGCGTTGTATAGACTTAGCAGACCCTTTGGGTCATTAGTTATGTCAGTGATAAAGCCCCCATCTTCACATCTGAACTTGTTGAATTCATCTGCAAAGTGCACACATCTTACAATCAAACAATTTGTAATGTTTGTGCTGCACATATATTAATCTGTATGTTTATGACTAGATCAACAAATTAAAGAGTGGCGTCAGGATTTCGTGTTTTTACTGCATACCTGGAGAAACCCAAAACCCTTGCTGCCTAAGCAAGCGAAACCGAAGGGCGACTTCATGGAGGCTAGGGCTGTTGAGTTCAGCACTCTGGATTCTGCTTAAGGTGGTGATAATCTTATCCTCAAAATGATGATCTATTCCCAAACGTTGGAGCGCGTCAACTAGGTTCATTTTTTCCACCACATCCTCGCAAGCATCGAATAGCCCACTTGCCTCCTCTTTTAACTGTTTGGACCTCTCTCTCATCCATTCCTCTGGCCGCTGCTAGCATAGATTATATATACGTTAGGTAGAATTAAGTTGAAAGGGCAAGCAATATTACATTGTTTAACCTCATGGTACATAAAAAAAAGGATCATAGTGCCAGCAGCTCATATAATCCACGAGAAATTAAGGTTTTAGTGGTGCTTTTTGTTGGCAAATCATGCGTGTTAACTTAGACGAAGATAGTCAGGGAACATGTTGATGTGTAGAAATAATTGGAATATGGTGACATTTAGTCATGAAGCTGGACCAACTTATAATGTTAAAAATCCACTTGTAGATATGAAATTTGGAGAAAATCATGGCAAATGTTTGACCTATCTGTTTTTGGCTGGTATGTCTAATTTCAATGTGATCCATATTGGACTGATACTCATTCGGTTAAGGACGAATTTCAAACAAGTGTTTTTTTTCTCTAGTAAAAGAAATGTAGACGAGCATGCCTGTAATGGCTGTGGGTGGTAGTTGATAAAGAAATCACCCCACACTGTGGGGTGGAACACGGGTGCCGTCTTAGGGGCTGCCGCGCTGCCGGAGGCCAACACAGGTGCCGTCTTAGGAGCTGCCGCGCTGCCGGACGCCATGTGTGTGTATCTGCTTATCTATTGTTCAACCACAGCGACTAGTTTTCTGCATGCAGAAGAGACACTCTGCACCAGGTTTTATACAGGTAGGATGGTGGCTGAGTTGAAACACTGTTGGTACTATAGCGTTTTATTTATTTCGGTCGTTCGTTTTCAATCTCACTTTGTCTAGATTCCAAGACCAGGTTAATGTTACATGTATGTATGTATATGTATGTATGTCAATGTACATATGTACGTTCGTACGGGTGGGGACACGGGAGAAAGTTCGGCCACAGAACTTATGAGTGGCCGATCTGAACACACGTGAACAATGATTTAGGAGGAAATTTTGTGCACTCTATGTGCTTTAGGGTCTAAAATGCACGGAAACAAGTGGTTCATGGTTGATTTAGGAGAAATTGTAACACCCAAAATTGGAACCTAAAAATTCTAAAGTTAAAAATATGGGATTTTTAAAACTTTTTGGTTTAGCTTCGTCGATGTTCGAATTTTTTAGTTGTTATTTGAAACCTCGGCCTTAAAAATGCGGTCTGGGCCGAAAGCCACCCGGCCCAGCCCGATTTCTGCTTTTTCAATCCTTCTCTCTAGCCCGGCTGCTAGCCCAACCACCTACCTCCTCCTGTGCGTCACGACATCCTCAGCCGCACTACTGTCACTACGTCGACCTGCCCCTGTGCCCATCACGTCTCCCACACCCATGCTGTCACTTGCTCCTGCGCGCCAGCTGCATCACGCACCAGCGCGTGCGTTGCACCGCTCCTCTATGCAATGTGTCGCACTCGTCGCGCCCTTGCTCCAGCCCGGCACCCCTCCTCCCTTTGTTTCCCTCGTCACCAAGCAACAAGCCCCGGCGCCATGCCACCCGTGTCGCGCACACCGCCACTCGTGCCTTCGTTGCCCTGTGCCCGTGTCACGGTCATCCTCGCTCCACTGGCGCCATGCCGCTTCCCACGTCGACGTCGTCCTCGCCTGACCATCGTCCCATCGCCGCCAACTGTCGCCAGCCCCGGTTCTTCCTTTACATCCTAGGCCCGCACGCCAGCCTCCCTCCTTCCCTGCTCTCTGCTTCGCCCACGCCGCACGGCCACTGGCGCCTACCCCGTCGCCTCTGCCCGTCAACGCCAGCGCGCCTGCCCCCTGTAGCCATGCCCCCCTTCTCCCTCACGCCATGCCACCATGCCATTCGCGTGCTTGCTAACTGGTGCCATGCTGCACCCAGCCCCGTCACTCCTATCCCATCACCATCACTGGCGCCACGTCGCTGCCGTCACGATCGCCCGTCGCCCAGCCATGCCAGGCATTGCATCCCAGTTACTGTCGCCTCTACGCCACCACTGCTCTGCCAACCGTTGTCGCGTCCATCACCTCGCACACCACACCGAGAGCATCACCAAGCCACCTACTCCCCTCTCCCCCCTCTCCCCTATAAATGGCCACCCGAAGCCCCCTTTGCCCCCCTCTCCTCCTCGCCATTCACCTCCTCTCCCTCTCTTTCGCCAAGCACAACCGAAGGAGAGAGCGAGCCCCGTTTTGGCCGCCGCGCCGCCGTCACCATTTGCGCCGCCTTGGTGAGTTCCTCTCCCCACCACTCGCGTGTCCTCATGTTCTAGAGCTTGACGATGAAGGACCATGTGAGAGGGTCCTGGATTATGTTGTGATGAACCATTGCAATTTGGGAAGGTCGAAAAATTGATTTGCAAATTTATCAGAGTTTATAGGTTGCATAAGACATGTTACTGCTAATGTAGGTCAAGTTGTGAAAAACTTATGCCCGGAAACGATTTCTTTGTCTTTGGATGTGCAGGGTCGCCTCGAGTCAACCACAGTCAACGGCAAGGATCAAGGCTAAGCTCATTGAGGAGTTGAGGCCTAGAACGTTCGAGGATGCCAGGTGAGGTGGTAATCTCAAGCATAGCACGAGAAAGGTGGGAAATGTTGAAGGGAAGTTTGAATGGCGGGATTGCACCATGTGGCTTGGTCGGTCCAAGTGAGGCATGGTCCGATGGAACCGGAATGGGAGAGATTTGCTGACGCATGGCAAGCCAGTGGTGCATCTACACGTGGCAAGCATGGCGATTGCTTGCAATGGATGGAGAAGACCAGGTCAAGGAAGGGTATTTTGGTAGTTTGACCAATATACCGGAAACTGCTTCGGTAGAAAACCGCGGTGCTTGAGCGGCGTTTGGAAAGGCGGTCTAGGTCATGGAGAAGCTGGTATGATCAAGTTGGATCAAGGCTAAGGACTTAGCAGATTCGGGCTTATGCGCTTTGAAAAGCGTGCATAAGAGTAGAGTGTGAGTTAAAACCCGTGTGTGTGGGGTTATCGGGTTTCCCCCATTGTGCTAAGTGGATTGTATCCACTAAGGGTTGGATGTGGCTGGTTAGCCCATCTATTTAAGGGGTTGGGATGGAGACTTGTAGTCATCCATCCAATCATTCTCTCTTGAGACCTAGGGTTCATGAGTTCTAGGGTTAGGGTTTGAGAGAAGTTGAGTGCTATGGTGTGCTCTCTTGTCCTCCAAGTGGAGTGGCTATAAAACCCTCATCCTCAAGTAGCAATACGTCAATCTTTGTTTATCTCCACGAATCTCTTTTGTGTTGATTGATTTGCTCTTGATTTGGTTGGTTTTTCCCCATCTCTCTTCCCTTCTTAATCTTGCTATGCCAAGGACATGTAAGAGATGGATATAACCTCTGAAAGTCAATATCCACCCATCTATGCACTTTCATGGAAAGTTCATGAAGAAACCCGGTTTTTGCTCTCTTTGGCCTCTCCGAGTGATTTCTTGATTCAGTTGTTTTTGCTTCGATTTCTTTGGTGTTCTTGCTTGCTGTGATATGTGGGAACATATATATATCCATCTTGGCCATCATCCATCCACGAGCAAGTCATATTCACCATCTTCGGTTTTTGTCTCGTTTTTGTTCAACTTTCCCTCAAACAGGAAAATGTCATAACTTTGGCAATGATTTTCTTAATCGATTATTGGAATATGTTCCTGACATCCTAGAGAGGGTGCATACCAAATTTCAAGTGATTTGGAGCTTTGTATTGAGAGTTGGCTCATTTTTAGGTTTTGACCCGGTTTTGGTGCAACAGAGCTTCACGAACCAAAAGATCCTATTTCTCTTAAGTTCTTTCAATATTTTTTGATTGGGATAGGTTCTTAAGGTCATGACCCAGCCTTGGTTCAAGTTTCAAGTCTTTTGGATCTACGAATCAAAAGTTACATGTATTTTCGGATTTGAAATAGTGTTGTTTTACACTGTTCACGACCTGAAATTATTGTAGCAATTTGATTTTCAGAATTTTTTGTTTTTGATCTTCATAGCTTCTCATAGATATTGGAGTGAAGAGTAGGTGAATACTTGGGGGAAAATTTGAAGGCACCATTCACCCCCCCCGCTCCCCTCTGTTGCCATATCGGTCCTACAAGTGGTATCAGAACCCAGTTAGTTCTTCTCATAGGTCTTAACCGGTCTTAAGAGCCATGGTATCAGACAAGTATTCTACCAAGCCACTTGTATTCGATGGAGTCGATTTTTCTTATTGAAAGCTTACATGCATGCCTACATCGAGGCTCAAGGGCACTCAATTTGGCTTTAGGTCAAGAATCCTTATGTAGTGTCGGCCAATGACGATGTGATCTCACCCGATGTGGAGGCAAATAGCAAGGCTCAGAATTTCTTGATTCAAGGGCTTAGTCGATCTGAGTTTTAGCATGTCGCTTACTTGAGGTCTGCTCACGAGATCTGGAAGACCCTTGCTGACTACCATGAGGGCTCTACCGTGATCAAGGAAGTGAGACAGAACCAACTTAAGAAAGAGTACTCAAAGATCGAGCAAAGGCCCAGTGAATCTTTGGATGAGTTGTGGGGAAGGTTTTCCAAGATCATTCATGACTTACGTTTTGTGGACCTTGTGTTTTCTGAGTTTGAGAATGCACGCCAGCTGTTGGGTGCACTTGATGTGAGAGTTTGGGGTATGAAGATCACTTCCATCAATGACAACACTGTTATGAGTGAGCTTAACATGGATAAACTCTACTCGAGGTTGAAGACGCGTGAGATTGACTTTATATCGTGTTTTCCCAAGACAGAGTCGATAGCTCTAATGGTTGACCCTTCTCAGAGTAGCTCTTCTGATTCTTTGGACTTTGGCTCATCTAGAGTTGATTTAGATGAGATACAAAAGGCGTTTAGAGTCAAGTTCAAAGAGTAGTTGAGTAGGATTAGAAATTCCTCTTGTGTGTCTTGTGAGGCCTTAAAGCTTGAGGTAGCTATCCATAAAGAAAGATATGCTAGGGCAACCAAGTCGAATAAGTGTGCCACATGTGAGGACCTATCCAAAGAAAATGACTATCTCAAAGAGACTCTTGAGAGATTTTCTAGTGGGAAGAAGAACCTCAACATGATCCTTGACCAATCTAAGGTGAGTGTGAAGAAGAGTGGCCTGGGATTTAATTCCTTAGAGTGTTCCAAGAACCACCTATCTAAGGTTTTGAGGGTTGTTGAGAGTGGCAAGTTTGAGGTAGTACCCCCTGAGCCATCTAAGACAATCTTTAGATCTGCAGGTTCTACTCAAACCCCTTCTAGCAAGTCAGGTGCATCTATTTCAGCAGATCAAACCCCTCAAAAGGCTAAGTACCATTGCATCTTCTTCAAGAAGGATGGTCATATAGTTGAGTTCTACTTCCGTAAAGCCAAGGGTGAGAGGAAGGAGAGAGTGCGCGCCTTGAGGTCCATTAGAGGAGTTCCTTCACCTGCAACTGTCTCTAGAGCCAGGCATCATGTCTTTCCTACTAGATATAGACCTAGGTTTGTAGATGACTTTTTTGACTCCTTTGGTGGCTCTAGGCAGCATTTTGGGTTAGGATATCATGAGGATAGACCACGGGTAGCATCTAGACAGGGGGAGTGCCGGCCTTTTGGTAGATCGATTCGAAGAGATCTAGGTGTTTCACGTGTGCATTCTTATTCTTATCCTTCTAACCATTTTATTGATGCTTCTACTGTTGTTCCTAGGCATTGTGTGGCTCAGTACTGGATTCTCAAGTCTTTTATTACTAACCCTAGTACTGCGGCATAGATGTTTCCTGCTTACGCCCAATAGGCCCGACATGCGAGGAAGGAGGACATATGACTTGTTGACTCTGGGTGTTCTCGATACATGACCCGAGATTCTATATGGTTATCCTCCCTCACACGTGCATCCGGCAACGAGTTGATCACGTTTGGGCATGCTTCTACCAGGACCGTGATAGCCAAGGGCACAGTGCGTGTCAACAACAACTTCATACTTAAGGACGTCGCTTTGGTAAGTAAGCTGAGGTATAATTTGCTATCTGTCTCTCAGCTTCTTGATGAGGGTCTAGAAGTGAGGTTCAAGAGTTGTGAGTGTAGAGTTCTAAACTCCTCGGGTGAGCATGTCTTTGGGATCTCTAGATTTGAGAGGATCTTTAGTGCTGATTTCAGTATCTCTTCTACCTCCAGCCCTAGGCGTCTTGTGGCTTCTGATTCTCATGACTTAGTGTTGTGGCATCGTAGGCTTGGTCACATAGGCTTCAACCATTTGACTAGAGTCAGTAGTAAGAACTTGATTAAAGGTTTGCCTAGGCTTAAGAGTGTTAGAGACTGTCGACAATCGAGTCGCCGATCTTACGAAATGAAAAGAGGAAAATGGCGGAGAGTCCTTGTGAAAGAATGTGACTGCTCTTTATTGCTATGAACTGGCTATTACAAGGGGTGCCTTTGACAAGGCGGTGAGCTAATCCTAATTACACTGAGCGTAATGCTTGCTATGCTATTAGAATCCAATCGTCTGTTGATCTTTCGAATTGGATTCGATCTCCCCTCTGCCTCTTGCGTTCTTCTTTAAGTAGTTGATGAAGTGGCGGTAGTTACTCCTGGAAGTGGCGCCTGTTGGGAAGTGACGCATCCGGTCGGAGGGAGGTAGTGGTTGACAAAGTATCAACCGTTCGACGGTCGTGCGCCTGTGAGACACAACCGTAAGGTGGTTGTTGTCAGTATCTTTAGATTATGAAACGTCGTGTGGTATGGACCAAATATGACATGTGTTCCATTCATCACACGGTATGGAATATACCCAGAGTCAAATCCGGATGCTAGTTCATTGCTTCTACGAGCAGTCATCTGGTCAGGGAATGGGTACAGGCCCTCGTCCGACCAAGGTATCCTCGAAATAACCTCTGGAATCCTTATGACCACGGAGGTCGTGAGCCTTAGGGGTTACGACCATGAAGATATATGGTCTTTTATTATGTATTAAAGTAATACATCGAGAGTTTAATCCTCGTAAGCTAGCCCCCGAACTTTAAGTGAATTGGTCATGCGAACACTATCCCCCGATGAAGTCATACCGGGCAGACCCTCATTTAATGCCGTGACACTCAAGGTGATCTGTATTCACTTTAAAGTTTAGAAATTGCCTTGGGACCCGAAGAGTTTTTATGTCCGTTAGACAAAAAGTTTTGTCTGTTGGACTTTTTGGGTAACTCCTGATTGCAGTTAAAGAATTACAGCTATAAAATCTCTTAGCATGGGGCTTAGGTTTTTACGCCTCTTGCTTTCCCTTTTCATCTCTTGAGAGAAAAATCGTCTCCGACCTCCCTTTGTCTACAACTTTCTACGACCTCCTTTCTTCGCCTATCCAAATCTCTGTCATGTCGAATCGTATCACCAACTGGTCGGCTTCTGATTTGAGCGAGAAGAAGCTTGAGAGCTTGGAGAAGATCGGATTACTTCCTAACAAGAACCTGATTTCTTGGAGATCAGCAGCCGGAGAGCATTCTCCGAGCGGTGAAGATGGGGAAATTCCTGTCTTCCTCGCATATATCGAATGCGGATTCAGGCTCCCAGTTCACTCCTTTCTTCCCAAAGTTTTGGAGCATTACGGAGTCGAACTGGTGAATCTTGCTCCCAATGCCATCGCCAACCTCAGCATCTTCGTCTACCTCTGCGAAGCGTACTTGGGGATTCCCGCAACTCTGGATCTCTTCAAGTACTACTACAGGATGGCGAAGTCGGGGAAGACGACCGGGACGCCTGGAGTGCACCTTGCGCCTCCACGATGGAAAAGTGATGAGTACATTCCTATGTACTCAAACTCTTCGTGGTCGTCATGGAAGAAAAACTGGTTCCATATGACGGTCACTAAGAAAGACAGTCTTTACTATTCTGGTAAGAAGGCAGTCGAGAATCCAGAATGGTGCTCCTCCACGGAGGAGGGAAAAGTAGGGAGATGGGTTGAAGCCATCCAACTCCTTAATGTCAAGGGTTTAACCTCCTGGCATGTGGTAAGGACTTTTTTATGCGTCGGATCAGCCCCTTGAAGGCCCGAGCATATCCGATGCTCTGGTATATTGGTCGTGATGATGCGACCAAAGACTCCAAGGAGAGTAAGGTCGGTTTTTGCCTCGTTTTTGTGCAACTTTCCCTCAAACAGGAAAATGTCATAACTTTGGCAATGATTTTATTAATTGTTGATTGGAATAGGTTCCTGACATCCTAGAGAGGGTGCATACCAAATTTCAAGTGATTTGGAGCTTTGTATTGAGAGTTAGCTCATTTTTAGGTTTTGACCCAGTTTTGGTGCAATAGAGATTCACGAACCAAAAGATCTTATTCTCTTAAGTTCTTTCAAGATTTTTTGATTGGGATAGGTTCTTAAGGTCATGACCCAACCTTGGTTCAAGTTTCAAGTCTTTTGGATCTACGAATCAAAAGTTACATGGATTTTCGGATTTGAAATAGTGCTGTTTTACACTGTTCACAATCTGAAAATACTGCAGCAATTGATTTTCTGAATTTCTGATTTTCGATCTTCATAGCTTTTCCTAGCTATTAGAGTGAAGAGTAGGTGAATACTTAAGGGAAAATTTGAAGGCACCATTCACCCCCCCGCCCCCCTCTGTTGCCATACTGGTCCTACAAACGATCCTTTCCCACCACTTGATTTCCACTTTTTCCACAGGAACCCTCCGGCACCTTTGTCTTCCTCGATCCCTGCAGCATGTCGTGCACCTCATCAACAACCTGCACCTCGCTATGCATGTTGTCACACACCTCAAGGAAGATTTGAACCACGCCACCACCCTACACCTCAACGTACATGTATACAAGTTTTAGTTTTCATTTGATAACAAAAATAACAGAGGTACCTCCTTTGTACATGTATACAACTCGTTCCCATAATTGATCATTTTATCAACTTGTTCCAACCTACCAAAACTAGTTTCGATATGCACGGCTAAATATCAACTATTTCGCTTCATCTACAATTTCCACAATATACCAAGAGTGGATAGCAATACTAGGGTGACAATAGCGAGGATATCAATTAATCAAGGTAGGATCAATGCAACACTTGGGTATAACCACCATCCTTACCAACATAGCAATTTTTACCGAAATTATGCACATGCATAAAAGTTTTGCAACACAACATACATAACAGTGAAAATATGGGATCAATATGGTCAAAGGAGGGTTCTTGCTTTGCTTGTTGAACTCTTGATCTTGCTCGGGATCGATTTCGTAGAGTTTCCGGAACGTCGGTATCTAATCGGTAAAAGCCAAGTAACACAAATAAGAGCCAAATAAATTCAAATAGAGATAAATTTCAAATATATTTAGCAGATTATGAAAGTTCATGATTTTAGAAAAATTTAGAAAAAGTATCACTCAATTTGGAGTTTAAATGCAAAAGTTAATAGCATTTGAAGTTTGTTTGGCTAGGAAAATACAGAAAAAGAAAAGGGAAAACACCATGCATGGATTTCCTTTTTTAATTTCAATTTTGTTTTCTAAAGGAAAATCTGGATCTGTTGCTTCATTAGACTGACAAGTAGGGTCAGGTGCATGGTGAACTGAGTTCACAGGCGAGTCTTCGGGCCGATGTGTCCCATGTGTCACTGACCCAGATTTTAAAACTACTTTAAATTAAAATCTAACTAATTACTCTACCGGTCCCACATGTGAGCAACTCACTAACTTAATCCGTCTAGTGGGGTCCACCTGCTAGAGAGAGATACCAGGGGGGTGACGGTAGCCATGGTCGAGCTCATTACCGAGCTTGCCAGCAGCGGAGCGGCGACGGCACGGGCCTAGGAAGCAGCAAAATGGGATGGCGGCACTACGACGAAGCTAAAGGTGGTAGCAGCGATGCTTGGCGACCACTAGAGCGTTGGCGATGGCATCAGCAAGTGGCGGAGTGGTTGGGTTGCGACAACTTCTATGAAACGAACGTGTTCACGCCCGGGGCTAGGCGCTCTTGGTTCAGCAGGCGGACACAATGCTAACTGGCTAAGCACGGGAACCAATGGTCACTAGAGTCTAGGCAAACGATGCTAAGTCCAAAATCAAACTAGTGCATTAGCACTAGGGGACTATCAGAGGCTCACCACGCTGGTCGACGGTTGTCGACGATCAAGTTGTCGATCTTACGAACTAAAACAAGGAAAATGGCTCAGAGCTCTTGGATGAGAGTGGGGTTGCTCTTTATTGCAATGAACTGGCCTCATATGTGTGTACTATGTATATTTTTATTCACGTGTGTATGTTCTGTTAGGTGAGTACTACCCACAAATTAATGTCGTATTTACACCATTGCCATTAGTTGTGTGGTCCGAATGCAACAATATAAACTAAGCACATTTCTTTCAAAAGAGAAAGTAATAATCAAATACTATTCATGGTTTCAACTTATCAATCTTTTATTGTCACCATCATTGATGATGACTAGGAAAGACCTTTTCAAGGGGATGACTTTTCTACGCACAAGTGCAATGTTATAAGAGGTGGATTCATAACCTTCTATATTTCCATACATATACATGGCTTTTTCACTAAATGCTTATTTCTTATGCTCGCCTCTCTCTCTCTCTCTCTCTCTCTCTCTCTCTCTCTCTCTCTCTCACTTCTCAACCTCTTATACTGGTCTGTTTCACATAGAGAGAAGCAACAAAAGATCATGAGATACTGAAGTATAGGATAATAGCAAAGGCTTGTCGTTGGTGCCATGTGACAGACGGCGATGAATGAAAAACTAGGGCTGGTATAGTATGCCACAACATTGTTTAGGGTGGTATTGTTGATGTCATGTGATGTGGTCGAGGAAGGGGAAGGAGAGGTGAGGCAAAAGTGGCAAATGTAGTGTTTTTTTTAAAAAAAATTGACTTGGTCAACCTTGTCAGTGTGTGGTGTTTAATTGGAGAAGAAAACTTGAAAACTAGAAGAATTTTGGATTTTAATTTGTTTCCTAATTAATTTTATTCAGAAAATGACCTTCAATTTTGAAAACTAGCAAACCAACTCCAAAAATTAGCAATAATTTTGGAGAGTCCCCTGATACCATCTAGTATTTAGCAAAATTATTTCCAGGATTTTACAACTTTTTTCTCTAAAATTCAATTGTTCTTGTTTTTAATAGAGAAAGGCTTTAAAAAATAGCCAAAAATATAGAGAAAAGCACATAAATGCATAACTTAATATTGTAAACATAATAACATAGAATTTAAATTTTTGGGCTGTTACAATGTATTGGATTACTATGGTCTATACCATGCCTATTTTCATGTGAATTTTTTGAAGTTTAATTTACATTGCTTTTTAATATAGAGACAAATAATACCAGTTGATTTTCCAAACAGGGCCTCATATGTGTGTACTATGTATATTTTTATTCACGTGTGTATGTTCTGTTAGGTGAGTACTACCCACAAATTAATGCAGTATTTACACCATTGCCATTATTTGTGTGGTCCGAATGCAACAATACAAACTAAGCACATTTCTTTCAAAAGAGAGAATAATAATCAAATACTATTCATGGTTTCAACTTATCAATCTTTTATTGTCACCGTCATTGATGACGACTAGGAAAGACCTTTTCGATGGGGATGACTTTTCTTTGCATGGGGATGACTTTTCTTCGCATGAGTGCAATGTTATAAGAGGTGGATTGATAACCTTCCATGTTTCCATACATATACGTTGTTTTTGTAACTAAATGCTTATTTCTTATGCTCGCCTCTCTCTCTCTCTCTCTCTCTCTCTCTCACTCATTTCTCAACCTCTTATACTGGTTAGTTTCACGTAGAGAGAAGCAACAAAAGATCGTGAGATACTAAAGAATAGGATAATAGCAACGGCTTGTCACTGGTGGTGTGTGACAGACGGCGATGAATAAAAACTAGGGCTCGTATAGTATGTCACAACATTGTCTAGGGTGGTGTTGTCGATGTCATGTGATATGTGGTGGAGGAAGGCGGAGGAGGGGTGAGAAGGAAGAAGTGGCAAATGTAGATTTTTTTTTGGAAAAAAATTGAATTGGTCAAGCTTGTTAGTGTGTGGTGTTTAATTGGAGAAGAAAACTTGAAAACTAGTGGATATTCTCAATTTGTTGTTTTCCTTTGTCTTTTGTGTGTGTGTTGTTGTGTTCATTTGGCACTTGCTTGTCCGATGTTGTTTGCACAATATGTGATTCACCAATGGCATTTTCGAGAATCGACAACATCAGCATCATATGATCAGTGTACTCACCAACCACCAAAGAATCCTAATGCCCTACTTCGGACCCAAGAAGAATTTTGAATTTTAATTTGTTTCCTAATTGATTTTATTCAGAAAATGACCTTCTTTCATTCAAAAAAAAAGAAAGAAAATGACCTTCAATTTTGAAAACTAGCAAACCAACTCCAAAAATTAGGAATAATTTTGGAGAGTCCCCTGATACCATCTAGTATTTAGCAAAATTATTCGAGGATTTTACAACTTTTTTGACCTTCTGCCCTTGTCTTGGTTGTTCGTCATCCACCTTTAAATAACTGGTGAAGAGATGGCAGTTACTCCTGGAGAAGACATCTCTTGGAAATGACACGTCTGGTCGGAGAGGCGATTGCAATGATCGATGAGGCGATGGCGATCGCCATTGGTGTTTAGCGGTGGCGAGATAAGCGTGATCTGATTATTTTAGTGACTCATGGTTGTAAACGTCTTGTGGCTTGGGGTTAATAAAACATATGTCCCATTTTCTCACACGGAGAAAATGTACCAGTTCAAAAGACTATGAGCAGTCATTTGGTCGAGCAAATGGGTACAGGGCCCCCTTCGACCAGGTTAATCTCAGAGCAACCCCTGAGATTCTAACGACCACAGGGGTCATTAGCCTCGAGGTTTACGACCACATAAACTGTGTGGCCTTTAATTAAATGTAAAACCAATATCGAGGAATTTAATCCTCGTTAGGTAGCCCCCAAACTTTAAAGTGAATTTGTAATGTGAACTCTCTCTGGCGAAATTTGTACCGGGAAACTCTTCATTTAATGACGTAGATAATGAAGTGGTTCGTGTTCACTTTTAAAGTTGAGAAACTTTTTGGGAAACCGAAGAGGTTTGTATCCGTTAGGCTTCGGGCAAATCCCTTTTGCAGTAAAAGAAGTGCGCTTATAAAATCCCCGCAGCGCATTGCTTTAGGGTTTTTACGCTTTCAGAATTTCCTCTAACTTCGCTTCATCTTTTCGCCCAAAAATTTCCTTCGACTTCCTTTCTTCTTTTCGCCCAAAAACCAACAATGTCGGATTCGATTTCCAACTGGTTGGTTTCCGATTTGAGCGAAGAGAAGCTCAAGGCTTTGGAGAATAACGGAATGCTTCCCGACAAGACTTTGATCTCTTGGAGATTTGCGATCGAAGAACATTTTTCGAGCAAAAACGAGGGAGAAATCCCCATTTTCTTGCTTACATTGAGTGCGGATTTAGGTTACCAGCACATCCATTCCTCTCTAAGGTCTGTGAGTACTATGGAATTGAACTGGTAAACCTTGCCCCCAACTCGATCGTCAACCTCAGCATCTTCATTTATCTTTGCGAAGCGTACTTGGGGATCCCGCCAAATCTAAAGGTCTTCAGGTACAAGATGGCGAAGTTGGGTTAGTCGACGACGTCACCTGGAGAGTGCATCTTGTGCCTCCACGACGGAAAAGCTGAGGAGTATATTTGTATGTACCCAAAATCTTCGTGGTCGTCATGGAAAAAGAACTGGTTCTACATGACGGTTAGTAAGGGAGAGCCTCTGCTTCGCCGGCAAGGTGGCGATCGAAAACCCAAGGTGGCGCTCCTCTGTGAAGGAGGGAAAGGTGGCGAGATGGATTGAAGCCATCCAACACCTTAACATTAGAGGTCTAACTTCCTAGCACAAGGTGAGGGATTTGTCTATGCGCCGGATTAGTCCTCTAAAGTCCCGAGAACGTTCCATGCTCTGGTACATTGGTCAGGACGATGCTACCAAGGATTCTTCAGAACGTAAGTCCTAAAAATCCCGACCGATTTTGTTTATTTTGGCTGATTATTTCGTAACCTTAAAGTTTCTCATTTTTTTAAGCCCTTTCCCCTGAAGAGATCAGGGTCCGGATCAAAATGATCTGCGCTGCCTGATGAAAAGGCTGATTTTCTCCGGATTTTGGCTATTGTCTCTGCAGAAGAGAGAATACAGAGGCTAAAGGTAAAAATAACAACATTTTTCCATCATTCATGTATTTTCTAATCGGTTGCTATAATACCCCTTTGATGTGCAGTTGGTCGGATTAAAGATCAACGAGCTCACCGAGAGCTGTGAACTAATTGATTCCCCGACCACTTCTGCCCCAACGACCACTCAGGATGGTGGTCCCTTGGAGGTAAGAAGAGCGTCCAAAAGAAATATACATTGTTTGATGAAGAATTCCATTGCCAAACTATACTTTATTTTTAATCAGGCCGAAGAGAAGGCGAATTCATAGACCGAAGCTGCAGTGGTCGTAGACTCCGGGGTGGTCGTGAACGACCAGGTAGTTGCTCCTGAAGCAACTGTTCCGGAGGTCAATGAAACCATGGTCTCCGACCAGATGGTCGAGGAAATATCCTCCGAACAAGTGGCCGGGAGATTACTTCTGACCTATGGTTGGAGGATGTGAGGGGTCTGACCAGCCCTACTGAATTGGAACCGGTGAAATTGATTAAAAAGAAAAAGAGGAAGGCAAGCGCTCTGGACTTTGCTCTAGGGCGTTTCAGATTCAGAACAAAGAAGACCAGGTATGTACAGATGAAAGAAACTTATGTAAATTCGTATGTTTAGTGTCTCTTGTATTCTGGAATTTTCTCCCTTTCTTTATTCTATTTTGACAGATCCTTTGGTGTACCGATTGCCTCTGCTCAGAGCACCCCTCAGGAGGAAACACCTAAAGAAGGAATGGTCGAGCCAGCCCCCGAGCAGGTGGCGGCGCTAATGCCTGCTCAGGAAACCTTGGCGGCTGCTACCCTGCCTATGGAGGCAAAGGTTGAAGAAGAGTCCCAGCAGGTTCTACCCGCTGTTGGGACCAAAGTGGTTGAAATGGTTGATCTTGTGGAGAGTTCTCCCTCAATTAGGAGGTCTCCTCATCCCGAAGACATCCCCAACCGACCTCGACTCTTTGATGAGAAAAGACTCAAGGGGGCTTGGAGCAAGATCTCAGACTATCAATCAAAGACACATTATGGGACCTTTTACTTCGACTATGCGGATAAAGCGATCCAGGTAAATACTTTACGACCACTCTTATGGCATTTTTATGAAGTTTCATAAAAAACTTAAAGAAGTTACTATACATTTTTATAGCATATGTTGGAGAACGTCGCTGTGGTCGGAGAACTAACCCAGTGACTAACTTCTTTGGAGAAGAAAAACTCTGAATTAAAAAGGAAGTACTTCTTGAATTCCTCTCCCTTTTTGGTTTCCTCGTTTCTCAATTTCTCTTCTTATCATATTTGACAGAATTGAAAATTTTTGAGAGAGAAGCTAAGGCTAAGGAAGCTATTATAGCTTCTCTTGAGGAGAGGTGTCAGGCCAAAGACCGGTCGATTAGGTTCAATGAGGCTACCCTCAAGCACAAGGAAGCCATCGAGGCTTTCGAGAAGAAAACTAAAGGTAACTGATTGTAAATCCGACCAGTTTATGATGTATTTTAATTTTAACTTTGATCCACTCGCGTAGAGCAAACTCAAAAGTTAGAGCGGATAGAAAAAGCTATTGAGTTTGAGCAAGACAAAGAGACGGAGCTCGAGAGGAACCTTCAGGAGAAAATCCTTGCTTTCAACAAGATGCTTTCCGACATCGGTGCGAAAGCATTTGTGTCACCTACAAAAGACCTGACTAAGAAGCCAACTTGTCTTGGTTGACAGCTCGAGGTTCTCAATATCTGCTCACTACCTCTCAGAGAAACCATGCGCGGACCATGAAAAATGTCGTTGCGGATGGAGTTAGCTTTGCTTTGGCAAAGCTTAAGACCTCCGACCCCTCCATCAATCTCCAAGCTCTTCAAACGGACTTCAACCGCTCGGAGGAGGATGCAACCAGGATCTTCGAAGGAGTGATACCCTTCGGAAATAGGGTTGCAGAGGAGATGAAGGTCGGATCTCTGTCCCATAGCGATCAGTCTGGTGGCCCCGAGGAGTGAATGGATGTAATATAAAATTGTAAATATAAAAACTTACCTTTTGTCATCAGTAAAGCTTATGTTTATCTCTCAACTTGTATACTCATATATCTCTTAGCCCTCGACTGTTTGTGTTAGTAGAAGAACTTACTAAAGAAACAGTAGACCAAGAAAAAGAGTATAAGTTGCGACCAACGTACAAAGTATGTACTGATTATGTTGTAAAAATGATCTAGTTAGCACTAGAAGACCAATTTGGTCGGAACCAGTGTACAATTTCGACTAGCTTTAGATCTATTTCCACAATTGAAATACCATATAATACATTGTGTGGTCGGAAGATATAAGACTTGTTTTGATGGTAAGAAATAATGCAAAAATGTATGCAGAAAACGATAAGTGTTTTTATTTATACACATTATCCAAACTAGTCGTAAAAGGAGCTAAGAACCAAAAACATGATTGACACTTCAGGAAACATATTCATTATCCGGTCTGGCTGGTAACAAAGATCGTAAGAAAATAACCGTCGCTAGGAAACTTCTTCCAGTGAGTAGGACCACATATAGAGAGGAGATATTTCGACTAGGAGGCATTCCGTGTCTCGACCAGTTGCAAAACAAGAGAGGAATAGAATGTTGAAATGAAGAAAGAAAGTCCTTGAATCCTTAAGCATGTAGGTAACTATATCTAGTTGTCTATGTTATCTTCCTTTTACTTGTTTGCTTCTTTGAGAAAAGAGTATGTGGTCGCTCGTGAAAACCATCCCTGTGATGGTCACGATAAGGACATTCATGGCATTTGACAAAAATGTTATAATCAATAAGTAAAAGTTATCCTTTAGAAGGATGTCAAAGAGAAATGGATCTTCTCCGATGATCTTAGACAACAATAGTATGTAACCAAGCAGTGGATAATCGAAATATAAAAAACATCACTCATCGAAAAGTAAAGAAATAATGCATCTTTATTGAAATTTGAAAATGAAAAGAAAATTCACACATAGAACTTACGCAATTGATCACTATTCCAAGAATTAGACAAAACACGCCCGTCTGACATGGCAAGTCGTACCGAACCTGGTCTGGTTACTTCGATCACAGTGTATGGAACTTCCCACTTAGGGGAAAGCTTGTTGCAATTTGCCTAGCTCTGAATTTTTCTGAGAACCAGATCACCTACAGATAGACTGCGAGGTTGCACCTTACGCCTGTGGTACCTTCTCATGGCTTGTTGATAAACTACCGATCGTATTAAGGCTTGGTTTCGTCTTTCTTCAAGGAAATTGATGTCGTCGAGTCGTCGTTCTATCTAATCGTTCTCATTGTAACAATCAGTTCGAGTAGAGCCAAGTTTCAGTTCCGGAGGAAGCATGCTTCAGCACCGTAAACCAGAAAAAATGGTGTTTCACCGGTCGCACGACTGGTCGTTGTTCGAACGGCCCATAATACAGATGGAAGTTCTTGAACCCAAGCTCCTGACCGTTTTATTAACCAGTTAAATACTCGACATTTTACTCCATGTATTATTATGCCATTAGCCCGCTCGATTGCTCCATTACTCTGCGGATGAGCCACAGAAGTGTAATGTATCTTGGTACCTAGATCCTCGTAGAATTCCTGACAATTCCTACTTGACAACCGTGTACCGTTATTTGTGATTATATGACTGGGTATACCAAATCGTGTGATCACATTTTTTGTGAGAAATTTTTTTGTGACAAAACACGCGAGCTGTCTACGATCATGTCGCTAATCTTACAAAATAAAACTAGAAAAATGGCTAAGAGTTCTTGGATGAGAGCGGGGTTGCTCTTTTTACAATGAACTGGCTATTACAAGGGTGCCTTTGGCAAGACGACAAACTAGTCCTAATTACACTGAGTATATTGCTATGCTTCAGATCGAGTACAATTGCCTTGCACTTGTCACTTCTAACCTTCTGCCCTTGTCTTGGTGAAGATGTGGCAGTTACACCTAGAGAAGACACCTCTTGGAAGTGACGTATCTGGTCGGAGAGGTAGTTGCGATCGATGAGGCGATGGCGATCGCCCGATTGGTGTTTGGCAAGTGGCGAGATAAGCTGCGATCTGATTATTGTTAGTGACTTCGGTCATAAGCGTCGTGTGGCTTGGGGTTAATAAAACATGTCCCATTTCCTCACACAAAGAAAATGTATCAGTTTAAAAGACTCTACAAGCAGTCATCTAGTCGAGCAAATGGGTACAGGACCCCTCCGACCAGGTTAATCTCGGAGCAACCCTTGAGATTCTAACGACCATAGGGGGTCGTTAGCCTTGAGGTTTACGACCACATAAACTGTATGGCCTTTAATTAAATGTAAAGCTAATATCAAGGAAATTAATCCTCGTCAACGGTGACGAAGACGATCAGAGGTGATGCAACGATAGTGAATAGGGGCAGAGGGGAGGGCTTCACGGTGGCAACGGGCTACAGCGACGAAGAAGCTACGAGAAGATGCATGTTAGCTTGCATGCATGCAGAAAATGGTCAAAACAAAATGAATCGACCTGAGACTCACCAGGACGTTGGGAATCGATGGAAATGGCAGCGGTGACCAGAAATAGAGAACACATGTGCTCCCAACGACTCTCTGTGAAAACAAGGACATTGAGTGAGGGGCTTGCATAAGTAGGTGATGGAACACGAAGTGACGTTGACGGATTGCAGCCAAACTCATCAGAAAGGAGAGAACGCGGCGGCTTGGAATGGGCATGCGCGCTGGAGAGAAAGAAGACGGGGACGATGCAGCTCCTCACGGTTCCAACTGCAAGAACAAGCACATGAAAGGGATTAGCGAAGCTCTAGAAGGAAAAGTACGTGTGTGTCGAGCAAGGAAGCTCACCAGGGAGGCAAAGGTGCGGTGGCGTCCTCACTGGCACTAAGGAAGACAACATCGTTCCTGGCAAATCCTGGGACCTCAAGTTCCGGTTCTTGGAGGGGAAGCTGGAAATGGCGAGCCAGGCAAGATGACGCGGGCGGTTCAGCTGAAACAGAGAGAAGAATGAGAGTTAGGCATGATTTCTCACGAGCACGGTGTGACAGAGCGAGCGGGGTAACGCGTCTCACCCTTGCTGTCGTGTGATGCATGCTAGGTGGCAAAGCGGACACGACGACAAGACGGGTCGAACGCGGTCAGAGATTTCGGTCAGAACGTGTGGATACAGTCGGAACAACAATGGTGACACAGGCATGACATATACTCATGTAGAGATAGGCATGCATGGGCGATGGCAAGCTGTGGTGGGCGATGGCGGCTGCGGCGCAGTCTGGGGTCCACTAGGCAACTGCGTGGTTGAGGAGGGCGGATTCGAGCGTGTATCCGCACTAGCGTGCACAGCCACGCTGGTGAAGGGAGAGTCACGAGATGGAATATGACCTCCGACATGTGGGGCCTAGGCCCACCGATCACCGACAGCAAAGGAAGGCAACAGAGAGAAGGTGCATTCGACAAAAAGACGCTTTCGCGTGAAGCAAAAGAAATTCAGAGAGGAGGGAGGTGGCTTTCGACGAGGACGGTGTGTGGGCCATTGCTGAGATGAAAGTGACGATGGGCTAGGCCAAGGCTACTGTTACGGCCCAAGAAGAATTTTGGATTTTAATTTGTTCCTAATTAATTTTATTTGCAAAATGAGTTTCAATTTTTAAAACTAGCAAACAAACTCTAAAAATTAGGAAAAGTTTTGGCGAGTTCCCTGGTACCATCTAGTATTTATCAAAATTATTTCTAAGATTTTACCAACTTTTATTTTTTTTCCTCGAAAAGTCAATTGTTGTTGTTTTAGTAGAGAAAGGTTTTAATAAATAGCCAAAAATACAAAGGAAAGCACATAAATGCATAAATTAATATTTTAAACATAATAACAGAGAATTTAATTTTTTGGGCAGTTACAATGTATCGGATGACTATGGTCTCTACCATGCCTATTTTCATGTGAACTTTTTGAAGTATAATTTACATTGTTTTTTAATATCGACACAAATAATACCAGTTTAAATAGGGCCTAATATGTCATGTGTGTACTATGTATATATTTATTCACGTGTGTGTATCTTCTGATAGGTGAGTACTACCCACAAATTAATGCAGTATTTACACCGTTGCCATTAACTGAAGTGGTCCGAATGCAACAATAAAAACTATGGCTGGTATAATATGTCATAGCATTGTCTAGGGTGGTGTTGTCGATGTCATGTGACATGGTGGAGGAAGGGGAGGGGGGGGGAGTGGCAAAGGTAGATTTTTTGGCAAAAATTGACTTGGTCAACCTTGTCAGTGTGTGGTGTTTAATTGAAGAAAACTTGAAAACTAGTGGATATTCTCGATTTGTTGTTTTCCTATGTTTTTTGTGTGTGTGGTGATGTGTTCATTTGGCACTAGCTTGTCCGATGTTGTTTTCACAATATGTGATTCACCAATGGCATTTTCGAGAATCGACAACATCAGCATCATATGATCAGTGTCCTCACCAACCACCAAAAAATCCTAATGCCCTACTTCGGACCCAAGAAGAATTTTGGATTTTAATTTGTTTCCTAATTGGTTTTATTCAGAAAATGGCCTTCAATTTTGAAAACTAGCAAACCAACTCCAAAAATTAGGAATAATTTTGGAGAGTCCCCTCCCTGATACCATCTAGTATTTAGCAAAATTATTTGAGGATTTTATAACTTTTTTCTCAAGAAATCAATTATTCATGTTTTTAATAGAGGTTTTAATAAATAGCCAAAAATACAGAGAAAAGCACATAAATGCATAACTTAATATTGTAAACATAATAACATAGAATTTAAATTTTTGGACTGTTACAATGTATTGGATTACAATGGCCTAACCCAAGCCTATTTTCATGTGAACTTTTTGAAGTTTAATTTACATTGTTTTTTTAATATAGAGACAAATAATACCAGTTGATGTTCCAAACAGGGCCTCATATGTGTGTACTACGTATATTTTTATTCACGTGTGTATGTTCTGTTAGGTGAGTACTACCCACAAATTAATGCAGTATTTACACCATTGCCATTAATTGTGTGGTCCGAATGCAACAATATAAACTAAGCAAATTTCTTTCAAAAGAGAAAATAATAATCAAATACTATTCATGGTTTCAACTTATCAATCTTTTATTGTCACCATCATTGATGATGACTAGGAAAGACCTTTTCGATGGGGATGATGAAAGCATCTAGACCCCTAAAAATTGTTTTGGTAATTAATAACAATATGTGAATATAGGACTAACATGTTTATTGAGTGTTTAAAAGGTTTAGTCCTGATGACGATTATAACAACCTGAAGATGCATGCTAAAGGTCAACATGAAGATCAATATGGTTCAAAGACAAGGTACAAATAGTTTAGGATCCTTTATATGTACCAGTCTTAGGAGAAAAGGATGGAAGACCGGATTTTAGGTTAAATGTCGTACTATTAAGAGGGATAATGACTAGTAGCTTGATAGCATGTTCTTATGTCATTTGGATCAATCTAGGATCATGCATACACTTAGTGTTTGTTTTGAAAGCCATGTCATAGTCTATAGACGCCGACGCAAGACTTAGTTTGGGAATCGTCTAGAGTTTGTATTACTTACAGTTTGTATTACTTATAGTTCTTTTAGTAAGTTAGAATCTCTTTTAGACAGGTTTCCAAGTTAGCTGGGCGTTTATGAGTTCGGATCGGACTCAATATTGTAACACGGCAACTATATAGTGTGAGATTGCCGATTGTCTTGGGCATCACAGATAATACAAGAAGTTCTAGTTTCCCCATCTCTTTCTCTGTTTCCCATCTTCATGCTGGCTTCGCACGAGTCGACAATACCAGGCCGCCGTCCGGGACGGCAAGGTTCCGCTGCTACTCACCAATACGCGTTAAGGTCATTGGCACCTGACAACTTGGTATCAGATATGCCGAGCTCTGATTCTGGGGAGGACGCCAATTCCGTGAGTGCAATGTTTAAAGCAATTCAAGACCAGATGGCAGGGATTGCTCAACAGAACGCCGAGATGAAATCCAAGATTGCAGACTTAACCCGTCAGAGCATTGCCACCAATGTGAAAATTGCGGCACTGGAGTCCGGGGGAGCTTTCTCCTTCTCGGCGCCGGGATTGCTGCCAATACCACCATCGTCAAACCCCACACCGATCAATGGTTCTTCAGCGCCCTTGATCACCGCATCGTTACCGGTTGATACATCTAACATGGGATGTCAACCACCACTGCTTTCGGCCCCCATATACGAAGCATCAGCAGAAAACGTGATACGTCAACATCATTCAGCAGCACCGAACTATTCGTTCCCGCAGCCATCCTTTCCGCAGCACTTGCAGATGCCCACTCGCCACCATGCGGCCACCAGTTATATACTTCTGCCCAGCCGAGTGCCCCAGGATATCACAAACTCGAATTTCCGCACCGACGATCCGCTGTCCTGGATAAACCGATGTGAACAACCAATGTTTGGTTGTTGGTAACACAGTGCTAATAGCAGCCTTCATGCTCTTATCTTCATCTGTATGACCATTGCTCTTAAGAAGGTCTGAAACAACCAAACGTATGACTCAATCTTCTCATTTGCAAAGAATGCACCGGCGAAGAACACACTCTGCAAATGATGGTTGACACCAGTGAATAGACCTGGGAGTTGGGTCGTACCATTCTGGGCCGGCCCGAGGCCCGACCGGCACGGCAAGGCCCAAGCACGGCACGGCACGCCAGCACGGCGGCGGCACGCCAAGCCGTCGCCGCAACGCCGGCCCCACCCACCCGCGACGCCGCGCGCGCCCACCCGTGACGCCGCCCCTGCCTGCGCATGCCCGCCCGCAACACCGCCCCGCCCGCGGCTGTGTGAAGCGGGGAGAGGGAGACCGAGGAGAACACGGGACCGCCGCGGTTGTCGTCGCCGTGGTTGTCGTCGGCGGCGGAAGCTCGCAGAAGCCGCCCCAAACCCCCCGCCCGCGCTCGGCTCAGATCTGGCCATCCGGGCCCGAGAAGCTGCCGGCTGGAGAGGGAGAGGGGAAGGGACCGAAGGGCGAAGGCTGGTTGTCGTCGTCTTCGTCGGCTCGCGGACGCCGCCGTCCCCTTCGTGGCCTCGCAAATCCGGCCGCCGTGAGGGAGAGGAAGCGAGGGCAGAGAGGTGAGGCGAGGAGGCCGAGCGGTGGGGAAGCCGTGGGGGCACTGGGGAGGCGGAGGGGCCGAGGCGCCGGGGGCGGTGGGGAGGCAGAGAGGTGGAGGCGCGGCGCCGAGCGCCGGGGGCGGTGGGGAGGCGGAGGGGTTGAGGCAGGGGAACGAGGAAAAGTGCAGACTGCAGAGCGAGGGAATACATCACCACATCAACAACCGCTATTTGCGCACTAATTAAGGACAAACAATCATACACTCAAATCAATTGCACGATAAAACACTAACAAATAAATTGAAGAGGTAACCTTGAAACTTTTCAGACATTGATTTCATAAATTATTTGGAAAGGCAAATATTTGTACCCTCCGTTACAATCTTGGTTGTTGGGCATTTTGCTTTTGCAAAGCCTACGGCACTATGGTAGTTTCCAGTGACCAACAATGCTGTGAATTTTGCTATTTGGCCTCCATGAGAAGCGGAATGCAAACTTAGGTAATGGACTTGGGGAAAAGCTATAAGTAGTAGTTGTGATCATCCAAATAAAGAGCATTCACCTTTGTGACTTCACATGTCTTATTAACGTCAATGACTTTCACATGAAAATCGTGTGGTGTATAATGATCAAATCTATTAGTATACACAATACCGATAATTAGATAAAGCAATGTAGTAGGCACCATAAAGTTACTACATAAAGTGAGGCTATGAGGGAGAGAGAGTGTGTGGTAGAGAGGAGAGAGGATAATATTTATTGTTTTGGCCCTCCAATGGATACTATACATTGAGAATGTTGTGTCTAATATTGTTTCTAAATGAATTATAAATCAAATGATGTTACAAGTTGTTTGTTTGCCGCTTCATTCATGCAAGTCAAATGCTCTTGTGGGCTAGTTAATTGCTAGGGTCAGTAAAATTAAGAGCGATGTGTAAAGGTGGCCCCCACCATTCGTACTCGTCCGATGGAAAATAATCCTATGAGACCTAGGTCCTTAGCATGTGAGTTTGACTGTTGGACCGTTCTCACTTTTTTAATTCTATTAACTACCTCATGAACCATGTTCTCACTTTTCAGAGCATGACTCGTGTGGCATTTAACTTTGATTCCATCAACTACTCATCAACCTTCCCATGAAATTCACATCAAGTGTCATGCTTTGAGGGTCCGATTTCACATGCATAGGACCCATGAATCACGGTCTCTTTAATTTGCAAGATTCTAAAAGCACGGGAAGAGAAAGAACGCAGGAATAGGATATGAAGTCATGTGCCAAACGGAGGATTGGAAGACAAAAAAAAATCTCATAGGATTAGGTGTTTGATTCATAGGAGCAGGATCGCCATCAAGGAAGCGTCGTCGCTATTTTCCACTTCTACTTGCCTCATGACAAAAGGAGATAAGGTAAAATCTATTAATGATAATGAACTTTCATATGATGAATTAATGGATATGCTTAAAGAATTAAATGAATATCTTAGAAAAGAGATGTCAAAATTTAAAGTCTTAAAGAAAGAGTATATCTCTCTAAAAGACTCTTATGAGGAGATAAAGGAAGTTCATGATTCTCTTCTCTTGAAAGATATTGAAAATCTCATTCAAATGTTGGAATTACTTGCAATTTAATGAATGAGATGCCTAGAGTAGAAGTTGCTTCAAATGATTTATCCATGTCTAACACTTCTACATCATGTGATGATTTGTTATCCATGTCATGTTGCTCTAAAAATGAATCAATTGCTAATATGGCTAACACATGTGATCAATTGTTCATTGTTGAAAATCATGCATTAAAAAAGGAAGTCATCAAGCTAAGTAAGAGCTTGGAAAGATGCTTCGAGGGTAAAGCAACTCTTGACAAGCTTTTTAAGGAAGGACTTGGATTTATTCCCAAGAAAGGTAAGAAACCAATTTACAAGCCTGTAAGGTTTGTAAAAGAGAATGACAAATATTGCAATAAATGTCGTAATATAGGACATTTGTCAAATGTCAATACTAAGTCTTATGGTATTTATGATTCTTGCTACATACTTAGAAAGTCTAAAGATGGCAAAGTAGTAGCAAAAATTATTATCAATTCAATTTTAGAAGTCAGAAAGAATGTCATTTGGGTGCCCAAAACATTGGTCACTAACCTCCAAGGATCTAAACAAATTTGGGTACCTAAAAAAACTTAATTCTTGTTTTGTAGGTGAACTACAAGACCGGTGAAAAATATTGGGTGCTTGATAGTGGATGCACTCAACATATGACCGACGATAGAAAAATATTCACTACATTCGAAAATGGAAAAGGAATTGACTAGATCACATTTGGTGATAATAGCAAATGAAAGGTAATGGGATTGAGTAAAATTGCTATATCAAATGACCTTTCCATTTCTAATGTATCTTTAGTTGAATCACTAAATTTTAATTTATTATCTGTTGCTCAAATATGTGATATTGGTTTAACTTGTTCATTCTCTCAAAATGGTGTTTCCATTTTAAACGAAAAAGATAATTCTTTAGCTTTCAAAGGATTTAGATTTGTTAATCTTTACTTGGTCGATTTTTCTTCAAATGATTCATACTTGAAAACTTGTTTAATTGCAAAAACCTCTTTGGGTTGGCTTTGGCATAGAAGGCTATATCATGTTGAGATGATTCAACTTAAAAAGTTTTTTCAAACATGATTTAGTTGTTGGCTTAAAGAATATGGAGTTTGAAAAAAAATAGACTTTGTAGTACTTGTCAAGTCGGTAAACAAGTCACAAATTTTCATCCTTCCAAAAGTATCATGTCAACTTCTAAACCATTAGAACTCTTGCATATTAATTTGTTTAGGCCAACAACCTATAAAAGTATCGGGGGAAATAGCTATTATTTAGTTATTGTGGATGATTACTCTAGATATACATGGTATTCTTTCTAGATGACAAAGTTGAAACCTCCGGAATTTTTAAAAGTTTTGCAAAAAGGACTCAAAATGAATTTGATTTCAAAATTATAAAATCCGTAGTGATAATGATTCCGAATTCAAAAACACTAAAGTTGAAGATTTTTTTTATGAACTTGGAATAAAGCATAACCTGCTTATCCAACTCATGGAAAATGTTAGTTCCATAATATGATTATCATTAATTACCACAACATACCATTAACTCATAATGGTGGGACAAGATACCACAATCTTTCCCTCTTTGGTAATTGATGATAACCACTTCAATAACAAATAATTGAATGTAGATTGGTATGAGTATATACGCACTACACAAGTTGTATATACTCATATGAATATATATAACTACACAAGTTATATATACTCAAAGGATATATGAGCACACATGTCTCATATACACACATGAATATATTAACTACACAAGTTATATATATTCAAGGATATGTGAGTACACATGAACTACACAAGTTATGTTATACTCACATATAAGTATATTTAGACTACACAAGTCTTATATACACACATGAATATATTACCTATGCAAGTTAAATATATTCAAGGATATGTGAGTACACATGAACTACACAAGTTATGTTATACTCACATATAAGTATATTTAGACTACACAAGTCTTATATACTCACATGAATATATTAACTACACAAGTTAAATATATTCAAAGATATATGAACTACACAAGTCTCATATATACTCATATGAATATATTAACTATGCAAGTTAAATATATTCAAAGGATATATTTTAAAGTAAAGATCCCAAATATATGTGGAAACAGGAATATGGATCAATACTAATGAAACCTCAAAATATATAATGAACTTCCCATATATGTGTGCATACATGAATATGTAATAAGAACATATGCACATATTTATGTTAATCTTTTGGTGGGGGTTCAACCTATATTTTGGATCCGAGGAAAGCAACAATATATAAGAACTATGAAGTCGAATGCATACCTCTTTTGTTCTTTATATCCAAACGAGACTAATTATGAGATAAGGCAAATAGAAGAGTTAGTCTCACAAATAGATTTATCATTATAAATGCATACCTGTTTGAATTTTCCTTTTGTTTATCTAATGAATTGGATTTGTCATTAATCACATGCATGCCTTCATGGTTTTCACCTTTATATCCAAATAAGACTACACAATATGTATATCAATAAACGTGTTAGTCTCACAATTAGATTTATCATTAATCACCAAAACTCCATTAACACATAATGGCAGGTCTAGATCTTTCAATCTCCTCCTTTTTGGTGATTGATGACAAACCCTTTATAAATGACAACATTTAGATATAAGTCAACATAAAATAAGAAATAAATCTTATTTGACTATTTGCATGCATTTGAGATAACAAGAGAATCTCCTTTTGGTAAACTCCTCTTTTAGGCATCACAAGATTCTCCCTCTTTAGGCAACACAAGAGAGAATAACAAATAAATCAAACAAATTAACATCCAAATGAAGCTCATACAAATTCTCCCCCTTTTGGCATTAAACACCAAAAACCAAAACAAATATTAAGCCAAAGGAGAGTCTTTGCAAAACTTATGAGCTTGGCAATTGAACTAATTTTATTTATGATCAAATAAACAATATCCCATTTGGCATTTAAACACCAAAAGATCCAAAATAAAACAAAGCCATAAGGGAGTGTTTTTGAATTAGTTTTCCCATATAATAGATTACCCATTTTAAACAAAGCTTAAAATGTTTTTCATTATTATAGTTTTTCAAAAACTTTTTAGGAAAACTCTCCCTTACACAAAGGTTCTCTTGTTGACAAACTTCTCTTCTCCTTTGACACACAAAGGTTTTCTTCGTCCAATCCATATCTTTGCTTTTGACACACAAAAGCTTTCTCCAATCATTCCATATCTCCCTCTTTGTCATCCTTTTGAAATATGTCCATCCAAAACTTTTGATGACTTCAACCTCTTTCACTTGATCTTTGATTTGCATCCAAAATCTCTCTCTTTTGATATTAAGCACAAAAGCATTCTCCCCAATGTCTTTATGTGTATCCACTTGTAAAATAATCCTTGAACATCACTTGTAGATACCATGAGTCGACAATACCACTTGTTGGTAATACATGTAGATACCACTTGAAAATAATACTCGTAGATATCACTTGTAAATCCACATGTTGATACCACTTGTAGAGAACATGCGTCGACAAGACTTGAAATCTCAAGGTGCTTGAACTTCTCTTGCAACGATCTTCAAAGAAAGCATCCAAAGAGAAGAGAGAACGAGTGAATCACTTGAGAGAAAAGATGATATCAAGAATAATTAATTCCATTTGTAGACACTTGGTACCACTTGGAGAGAAGATTACTTAAAGAGAGATACCACTTGAAAAATATATCATGAATTGGAGGTATCGAGAGAGCTTGGTTTGAAAAGATTTGATTGGCAAGGAATGAAATAGATATCACTTGTAGGTGGGTACAAAAAGATACCACTTGAAGGATATCACAAGAAAGTATAAGATGATATCAATTGAAGAATACCACTTATAAAGATAAGATGATATCACTTGAAGAATACCACTTGTAAAAACAAGTAATATGAATTCCATGCCGAGGTCAAGGTGATCAAAAGGTGCTAACACCTGAATGAATACCACTTGAATGATAAATATATCACAAGACGATCAAAATGGTATTTGGAATCAACAAAATATATGTAGGTAGCTTGCAAGGATAACAAGGATCAACTTGACTTGACAAAGGCAGCCAAAGAGGATTTAGAATTGAATTCAATTGGCTGACTAGACAGAAAAATCGGTATTACCGCAGTTCAAAGGCCAGTCATACCGATGTTCGGACGTACCGCCGTTCAAGGGCCGGTCGTACCGAAAAACGGTCATACCGCGAGAATAACGCCGGTCGTTCCGATTTTCCTGGAGTTTCAAGGATAGATCTTGGAAATAAGAGTTATGCAAATGATCCTTAGTTTTAGTACTCAAATAGATATTTCTAGGATCATCATGCATTAGATTGGAGATAGAAACTTCAATGAATATAATTCTTATGAATTAGTCTTTTGATTTTGTGAATAAAACTCATTTTTTATGAAACTTCTTCAAAAGAGCCAAAAAGAGCAAATGAAGATTTTAGAGCATCCAATTGCATGTATGAGTTATTAATACCATTATGGACCTTTTCATGTGAATAATTTTGGCTCAAATGGCAAAAACTCACTTAAGTGCTAGAAAGTGACCACTTAGGTCAAACTAGTATTTTGGACGAGTTTCAAAATCAAATAACTTTTGTTGAGTTGGTCTTTTGGAAATCTTTTGAATACCAAAAATGTTTAGAATAGCCAACTCTAGGACTTTCCTTTTGGGACAATTGTCAAATTCTTTTTAGAATAGATTTTACACAAAAATCTAGTTTTGGTCAAAAACAAGATTCTAAGATCTAGAATTTTTGGTAGAAACTCATTTTCTTTTGAAATAGGTTTTTCTTGAACCAAAACCTTTGCGAAACATTTGAATAGAATTTGTATACATTTTGCAACTGGTTTTTCAAAGTTTATACTAATAATTTTAAAATTTTGAATTTTGGCTAAATGGTTCAATTTTGATTTGGGCACACTTTGGGATGTGATATACATGGTTATGATTTAGCACTCCTCCTTAATGTGCCACAACCAACTTGCTCAAGATTACAATAATAACGATTTAGCACAAGAGCAAGAACACCCCTTTTAAAGATTTTCATGAATGCAACCTACACAAGGTAAAGGGCTAGATACTTCAATGTAAGTACTTGTTTACCGAAATGGCATTGGCTTATGATATGACATGATCATCCTTAAGCTTGGCTCCAATTTTGCATATGGTGAATTCCACTTCTTCATATATGAGCCAAACCTCCAATGCCTCTCCAAGTACCTATTTAATCATTTAAGCGCATTTTGGTACCCAATACTTGGTTGGGTCCATGAATGTTAGTCACTACACTTTTGAGCACCCACATGGTCCTTTTAACAATAGTCTTATGTGAGCTAACATTTCTAGCAAACACATTGCCATATTTATCTTTCCTAAGCAAATAATCATTATTATAAATAAAAGGCTAAGGAGTGATACCTTTAGGACATTCCTTACTAAAATGTCCCTTTTCCTGGCAATTGTAGCAAGTAGGGCTTTTGCTTTCCCTTGATGTCTTCTTATCTTGCTCAATTCCGGCTTGCCTCTTCTTTGAATGTCTTGACTTGACATCCTTTTGATTTGGGCACACCGAGGCAATGTGACCATTCTTCTTGCATCCAAAGCACTTGATATTCTTTAATTATTTTCCATTTTGCTTTGGGATGCTCTTCACCTTCTTCTTGGTGGTGGAACCAATTCCTCCCTTTTGAATTTTCTTGTTAGGACATATGGAGGCGAGGTGACCCTTCTTGTTGCAACCAAGGCACTTGATATTCTTCGTGTGTCTTGCATTGTGCCTTGACTTGCTATTCTCCCTTTTCTTGGGAGTGAAGCCAATTCCTCTCTTGTCGTTCACCACTTGTTGCTTGCTTAATATCTCGTCAAGAGAGGCTTTCCCTTTGTAGCTTCTTTCCAAGTCAATTTTTAATTTTGTGACTTGGGCCTTGAGCTCATTATTTTCTTCTACAAGGTTAGTCTCAACAAGCATAGAAGAATTAAGAGCGTCTAAATTTGAGCAACAAGGCATACTAAGCAAATCATCACAAGAAGTGGATATATTGATTTTAGATGAATTGCAAGGGTTAGGAGGTATGCATGGCAAATCATCTAATAGATCACATGTAATCCCTATATCCACTTTAGAGCTAGTATAACTTTTAAAAAGGAGGGTTTCATGTTCATCTTTTAGAACATTATAATTATTTTGAAGCAAGTTAAATTCTTTCTTCAAAACTTTGAATTTTGAAACCTCCTTTCCCATAAAATCATTTTGCCCTTCTAGCATATCTATCAACTCATCATATGAAGGTTCATTATCATCATCATCATCATATACCTTCTTTTTATCTTTAGCCATGAAGCAATGAGGCGATGTTGATGGAGTTGATATGTCATTATCGTCGGAGCTAGAAGTTGATGTGGACGGGCTTGTGGACTCTTCATCGTCGGAGTTGGAGATTGAGCATTCTTCTCCCGACGTCCACTCTTGTATGCAATCATCCTTGGTTGAGGTGGACATTTCATAATAGGCTTGAAGTTGTGTCCACATCTCATGAACGTTCTTGAGATCGCATACGGCATCGAACACATCTACGCTCAAAGCACTAAATAAAGCGTTAATTGCTAGAGCGTCGAGATGTAAGTATTTCTCTTCCTCATTTGTTGGAGCAAGATGATCCAATGGAGGAGAAAAACCAACATCTACAATCCGCCATATATTTAGGCCCATGGCCTTAAAATAACATGACATGCGGATTTTCCAATGTGCATAATTTGTGTCATCAAATTGAGTTACTTCACCTAGGTGCACTCTATCCCTAGTCGTCATCCTTTACTCTCTAGACGGTTAAGTCTAATAAATGAGAGACCAAGCTCTGATACCACTTGTAAGATCGAGGAGGCCGACTAGAGGAGGGGGGTGAATAGGCGTTTTAAAAACTTCTTTGGCTAAAACCGATTTCTAATGCGGAAGCTAATACAAATACGGTTTTACACAATTAAAGCCTAAATCAACTAGGTTCACCTAAGTGCACCAACAATACAAGTCTATTGATAAATATAACAATTAAGCAAGGACTTGTAAGCTATACAATTTAATCAATGTAAATAGCACAAAGCTAGGCAAGCATTCATCCACAATGAATAAGCAATTTAATTCAAGGAATATAAATTGCAATATGTAAAGCACAAGAATGCAAACCACAACAGACACGGCGATGTTTTGCCGTGGTGTTCGGAGACTTGCCGGTCTCCCCTAATCCACATTGAGGCAAGCCCAAACTAATTGGACCGGCTCCACGAATTGAGCACCTGCCTCCGAGGTAAGTCCAACCACTTGGACCGATTCCAAACCGAACCAACACCTCGCTCCACTAGGGTTGCTCTTTTCTCCACTCCGAAGATGGCGAGCACCACGTTACTCACAAACTGCCCGGGTCTTCTCACAATCTTGTTTGAGAAGCTCACCGACGCAACAACGCCACTACGCCGTCTAGGTGTCGGCAAACACCAAGAGTAACAAGTCTTAGAACTCTCACTTGAACTAATCAAGTGTCTAAGCTCAAGTGGATACTCAATCCACTACCTAAGGCAACACATGCACTTAGGGTTTGCCTCTCAAAGCTCACTAAGTGCAACACATGCACAAATGAGAGTAGAAGGCTT
This sequence comes from Phyllostachys edulis, assembly GCA_036346405.1. Lineage (NCBI taxonomy): Eukaryota > Viridiplantae > Streptophyta > Magnoliopsida > Poales > Poaceae > Phyllostachys > Phyllostachys edulis. The sequence goes on from CM070549.1 coordinate 64,361,883, forward strand.
GCACTAGCTCAATAGTATGAATGGAAACACCAGCAGTACTCAGCTACCTCCCACACACGGCCAAGGTGGGTATTTATAGCCCACACATAAAAACTAGCCGTTGTGGAAAAGTCTGCTGAAAAATCAGTAGGAGCGGTTCAACTGCCAACTAGGAATCGGTACAACCACACTCCCTCCAACAGTCATAAAACTAGCCGTTGGGCACTGGTTCGGTACAACCGCCAACACACATTCGGTACAACCGCATCGCCTGGTTGAACCGCATTGACGCGCAGTACGACCGATCGCAGGGTTTCCAAATCTGCTTTGAAACGACATGCTCTCTGGAAAATATGAACTGCCTTTCAAAGATCGGTACAACTGTAGAGCGGTTCAGCCGTTTTACAAATGCGGTTCAATCGATTATCAAGAGAGCTCCAGGTCGAAATAACATCGGTTCTGGTTTTCTTGAACCGCCAACTGGAAATCGGAACAACCGATTTTCGGTCAAACCGCACCAAAAATCCGGTTTAACCGCAGCGCGGTTGAACCGCCCAATACACGTCGGTACAACCGATTTCCCAGAGAAAACAGCAGTTTGCATCCAAAACAAATTCAATTGCAAAACACATTTGACAATTGACAAGTGATGCAAACAAGGGTTCAAAGGCAAGATTCTCAACAAGTTGCAAAACACATTTGCCAACTTTTAGAATCATACCACAAATTTCAGTCCGTTTCAACTTAGTTAGTAAAACACATTTGCCACCGAATAGACGCGCGATGCAAAAAAGGATTCACGCGAGATTCTCAACAAGTTGCAAATCACATTTGCCAACTTATAGAATCACACTACAAGGAATAAGGTACATGGACTTACACCGTTTGCAAAACACATTTGCAAACCAAAGTCACATGCTACAAGGATTATCCATAAGCCACAACTATTTGCAAAACACATTCGCAAATATTAGCAACATGTTAAGGTGAGCTAGAGCAAACACAATGAGCTATCAACACATGACTAACTCAAGCTACTAGTCAAAGACCTCTCTTAATAGTACGACAACCTATACTAGCAATCCAGTCTCCCAACCAAACACCAAGACCGGTAAAAGGCTAGGAACACATCCTTAGCCCTAGCTAGTCATACGTTTCCCTTGCGCAACCACTTGAAGCTTGATGACGCACATCCTCACTTCAAGTCCGGGTCCTTGACTTGAATACTCATCAACACATGATGAGTTCTTCACTTGACCTTCATCAATGCATGATGAAGCTTCACTTGGGACTTTGACTTGATGCTCATCAGTACATGATGACATCTTCTATCCCAAGTCTTGATATGCATCAACACATGATGCACTCTTCACTTGACCTCCATCAACGCATGATGGTCCTTCACTTGACTTGATGACCAACACATGATCATCTCCTCTTCTTGAACATCATCGACACACAATGATTTCCTTCACTTGACTTCCACCAACACATAATGGAACTCCTCTTGACTTGATGATCATCAACACATGATGTCATCCCAAGTCTTTATTATTATGAAACATAACCTGCTTATCCAACTCATGGAAAATGTTAGTTTCATAATATGATTATCATTAATTACCACAACATACCATTAACTCATAATGGTGGGACAAGATACCACAATCTTTCCCTCTTTGGTAATTGATGATAACCACTTCAATAACAAATAATTGAATATAGATTGGTATGAGTATATACGCACTACACAAGTTGTATATACTCATATGAATATATATAACTACACAAGTTATATATACTCAAAGGATATATGAGCACACATGTCTCATATACACACATGAATATATTAACTACACAAGTTATATATATTCAAGGATATGTGAGTACACATGAACTACACAAGTTATGTTATACTCACATATAAGTACATTTAGACTACACAAGTCTTATATACACACATGAATATATTACCTATGCAAGTTAAATATATTCAAGGATATGGGAGTACACATGAACTACACAAGTTATGTTATACTCACATATAAGTATATTTAGACTACACAAGTCTTATATACTCACATGAATATATTAACTACACAAGTTAAATATATTCAAGAATATATGAACTACACAAGTCTCATATATACTCATATGAATATATTAACTATGCAAGTTAAATATATTCAAAGGATATGTTTTAAAGTAAAGATCCCAAATATATGTGGAAACAGGAATATGGATCAATACTAATGAAACCTCAAAATATAGAATAAATCCCCCCTATATGTGTGCATACATGAATATGTAATAAGAACATATGCACATATTTAGGTTAATCTTTTGGTGGGGTTCAACCTATATTTTGGATCCGAGGAAAGCAACAATATATAAGAACTATGAAGTCGAATGCATACCTCTTTTGTTCTTTATATCCAAACGAGACTAATCATGAGATAAGGCAAATAGAAGAGTTAGTCTCACAAATAGATTTATTATTATAAATGCATACCAATTTGGATTTTCCTTTTGTTTATCCAATGAATTAGATTTGTCATTAATCACATGCATGCCTTCATGGTTTTCACCTTTATATCCAAATAAGACTACACAATATGTATATCAATAAACGTGTTAGTCTCACAATTAGATTTTTCATTAATCACCAAAACTCCATTAACACATAATGGCAGGTCTAGATCTTTCAAACGGCCTCATTCGCGGCCGGGGCAGGCGCGAGGTTAGATTTGATGAGCTGCGCGAGCACCCAAGCGCCATCGTCGTTGCCCTGTGCGGACCCCACGGCGCGACCACCGTGTCTGTTGTGCCCACAGCCTTGAAGGTGCTACCGCCAAGGCTGTCTTGGCGGGCAGCGCGTGGAGTTGCCAGGCAACCTCCCCTTGCTACTGCCAATGTGAGCTAGGAGGTGCCCCCGCTGAGGGAACTTTCACAGGGCGCTGTGGAGCCATCGGACAGTCTGCATGGAGCGCGTCGTTTGGATCCCCCACGGGGTGCACGGTGCTCCATGCCAGGGAGGTTGCCAACATTGTCGACAGCAGCCGTCGCTAGAAGCCACCACGACTAGCAAACATGCCAAGTCGGCGGCACCGTGCACAAGGGGCATGCTGCTCAAGTTCTACCACGGTTGTGTCGGACACGTCCAGAAGCCACCAAGCGTGACATCGGCATCGAGACCATCAAGCCGCAACAGTCCGCCATGTTAGAGAGCCCTCCTCACCCCCGGACCTGGAGTCCACATCTTCCCTCCCTGGCCCTCGTCGCTGCAAGTGCTGGTGTGGTTGCGGAGAGGAACCAATCCTGCTACATTACTGGGGCGCTCCAAGTGTAGATCGGTGACCTAAGGAGTAGCAAGCCGGTTGGTGGAAGAGGCCCGAGAGTCGGGCTATCGCCGTTGAAGGGTCGTCAGGAGGCGCAAGACGATCGCCCCAGAGGCCCCATTTGTAGCAGTTGGTCTAGGGCACCATGGACAAGTCGGTGGGAGGTGTTGGCGAGGAGTCGGAATTGGCAAGTGTTGTGTTCTGTTGTCCTCCGTCGTCGCCAAGGGAAGGAACTGCTTTCTCACCCAATTCATTTGAAGCGTTTTGCTGATTGTCCTGTCAGCGTGTGGATTCGCTTTGCCCCTGCTTCTATTCTTCTCTCTCAAGCTGGTACATTGGTGATCCTCTACACTGCCCGGCTTAGCCAGTTTTGGAGTTTCTGTGCGTTGGACGGGAAGGTTAGCCCTTCCCTTAGCCATGATGTGTGTGTAAAGCAGAGTGGTCGGAGTTGTGGCGTATGCAAGTTGGGTTTCGCCTCTAGCTCCAGTGATGTTGTTTAGGGTGATGCGATGTGCGTCTAGTTGTGGGTTCTCTCCCGTCTAGGGTGTCCCCTACTGGATTTGGGGGCTATTTAGTAATTTCTCATTTTGAAAAAAAGAAGAAATAGAAAAGAAAAGGAAAAGAGCTGGAGCCCACCTTTCATTGAGTTAGGGGGAGGGATAAGGTTAGAGACTTTGTCTCCAACCCTAATCCGAGTGAGGCGCAGGGCTTCGATGCCTTTGCTAGCGCCGACACGTGCGAAGCGGGCTCGGGCGCGAGGCACGTTGGCCGTTGGAGCGGCATCCCAGGGCCTCCTCCTCCCCTCCTCTCCTCTTCAAGAGGGGCCTCCTCTCCTCTTCCGATTCGACCCGAAAAAATCAGTGAGCATTTCCCCTTTTGAGTGTTTCTTCTTCTCATTCGATTGGGATTCAGTTTTAGCCTTTGGAGCTGCTGCTCCATCGTGGTGGCTCGACGCCGTCGGTGGTGAGGTCTGGACTCTTGGTCTTGCGCATCCCGCTGGTTCCCCTTCTTGTGCCCTATCCTCTATAGGTTGGTTGGTGTGGAACTTGGCACTTGCGCAACTTGGAGGATTGGTCCAGTCGGCTCTGGTTAATCTTGATCTGGAAGAAGCACTCATATTTTCTGGTGTTTGGTGCTCCTTGGTGCATTTGGCCAGTGCATCTCGTTGGTGATTCTTGTACGGCATTATACCCGGTACCTCGACTTCACATTTGGTGTGTCCCGAATTGTGAAGATCGACATTGTATCTCCGACGACCACATCCTCTCACCGCAGCACAGCGGGGCCATTAGTTTTCTGAGTCAGCGCATTCACGTGCCTTGCTTGGTTACTTCTCGGTGGCTTTGAGTGACATCCGCTCAGTGAGTTGGCATTTTCAGTTTCATCGCTTTACTTTGCAGAGTGTGCCGTGCTAGTATATTTCAGATTATACTGTCTTTATCCATATCTAGCACAGGGTGACTATGCATGGTACCTTTTGTGGGCTTGTGAATTGCTCGATGAAGATTTTGTTCCTAGTGAGATTAGATTAACAATTGATATTATAAATCAGACTTGAGCTTGTTAATTGCATATTGTTGTCAAGTTGATCATCTATCTCTATTGAGAGTGTCACATAGCTCTATTTGTTACATTGTGGTTCGGTTTGCTACATTGCTGAGGAGGAGTAAGAGGCAGATGACTGAAAAGTCTCTTGGCGATGACTATATCACCTATTTCATGGATAATGAATCACGAATCCTTTCAGAGGCATACCTATCCGTGGGTGTGTATTACTAGAAGGAGGCAGTCCGTAGCAAGATGTATTCCATCACAGCTAACAGAACGTGAGAGGTTACAGACCTCCCATCTGAATACAAGCTAGTAGGCTGCAAATGGATCTTTAAAAGAAAGCGTATACCTGATAGTACTATAGAAAAGTACAAGGCTCGTTTAGTGGCTAAGGGTTTCACGTAAAAAGATGGTGAAGACTACTTTGACACATACTCTCCTGTGGCTCGTTTACCCATAATTTGGGTGCTTTTAGCACTAGCTGCTGCATACAAACTCCAAGTACATCAAATGGATGTAAAGACCACTTTCCTAAATGGAGAGTTGGATGAGGAGATTTATATGCAGCAGCCCGATGGTTTTGTGATTGAAGGGAAAGAGAAGAAAGTATGTCGATTGATTAAATTCTTGTGTGGTCTAAAGCAAGCTCCCGAGCAATAGCATGAGAAATTTGATAGTACTATGACATCGGTCAACTTTTGTATAAACGAAGCCGATAAATGTGTCTACTATCAGTTTAGTGGAGGCGAAGGTGTCATTCTATTTCTTTACGTGGTTGACATATTACTTTTTGGGACCAACATGGATGCAATCAATAGAACAAAATCTTTCCTCTCCTAGAATTTTGATATGAAAGACTTGGGTGAAGCCAACGTTATCTTAAACATCAAGCTGATAAAGGGTGAGAATGAGACTATTCTTTCACAATCCCATTATGTGGACAATATCCTAACCAGATTTGGATTCATGGACTGTAAGTCAGTAGCCACACCCTATGATCCAAATGTTAAGCTACATAAAAACACTAGACATGAAAAAGACCAGCTTAAATATTCTCAAATAATTGGATCCTTAATGTATCTAACTAGTGCCACGAGACAGGACATCTCATACGTTGTAAGTAGATCGAGTCGGTATACAGCCAATCTAGGAGATGGTCATTGGATAACACTAGAGAGGGTACTTAGGTACCTAAAGCGGACCGCAAATTTGGGAATACATTATTCTGGTCATTCAACAGTCTTGGAAGGATTCAGTGATTCTAACTGAATCAGTGACTCGGATGACATGAAGGCTACGAGTGACTATGTTTTCACTCTAGCGGGTGGGGCTGATTTGTGGAAGTCTTCTAAATAGACTATCCTTACACGGTCCACCATGGAAGCTGAGTTGGTAGCACTTGACTCAACGACTGTAGAGGAAGAATGGATTAGAAAACTCCTTTCTGACCTACCTGTGCTGGAAAAAGCCAATTCCAGCTATATTAACCTACTGTGATAACCAAACCATTTTAGTTAAAGCAAAGAGTAGGAATGACAATATGAAGTCCTCAAAACACATAAAAGACGACTTAAGTCGGTAAGGCATGCCAGAGAGACGAGTGTTATTTCTGTGGAATACATCCAGTTTGAAATAAACTTGGCAGATCCTTTCACCAAAGGATTGGCGTGGAAGGTCATCTTTGCAGCGTTAAAGGGAATGAGGCTCATACCCTTGTAAAGGCCCATATTGATAGTAACCTATCCTAGTAGATCGGAGATCTCGTGAACTAGGCTCTAGGACAACAAACTGTGTGGGATTAGAGAGAACATCCAAGGGTCCCATTAGCTGCAATGCTCTTTCTATATGGGAGGTTGAGCAATAGCTCTTAATGAATTCGATGCCATATATCAGGAATCGTCCTGCAGGATTCCCTGAAGAATTCACCTACTTCAGTATGACCGTGAGGTCACGATCAAAGGAAGATATGTGTATACTTGTTTAAGTACTCATGAGCTAGATACGGGGATACGACCGTAACATCCCAACCCGATAAGGAAAAGGGCAAGTCGCCCAGTACAGAATATAACTTGGGTGAAAACTCTCACACTAAGGCATTGGATCAATGCAAAGTCCTCCTTTGTCTATGCAGAGTCATAGTCCTTGTTGCTAGGCTTTGGGTTCAAACCCGCAAGGTACCCATCGTCGAACAGCTGTATATTAAAAAGACTTTGAGCATCTTTTATCAAATTGATAAAATGGTGGAGACTATTGGATTCGATGGCTATTTAGTAATTTCTCATTTTGAGAAAAGAAGAAATATAAAAGAAAAGGAAAAGAGATGGGGGCCCACCTGTCCTTGAGTTAGGGGGAGGGATAAGGTTGGAGACTTTGTCTCCAACCCTAACCTGAGCGAGGTGTAGGGCTTCGGTGCCTTTGCTGGCGGCGGTGCGTGCGAAGCGGGCTCGGGCGCGAGGTGCGTCGGATGTTGGAGAGGCATCCCAGGGCCTCCTCCTTCCCTCCTCTCCTTCAAGAGGGGCCTCCTCTCCTCTTCTGATTCGACCCAAAAAAATCAGTGAGCTTTTCCCCTTTTTGAGTGTTTCTTCTTCTCCTCCGATTGTGATTTGGTTTTGGCCTTTGGAGCTAGTGCTCCGCCGTCGATGGTGAGGTCTGGACTATCGGTCTTGCGCATCCTGCCGGTTCCCCTTCTTGCACCCTATCCTTTGTAGGTTGGTCGGTGTGGAACTTGGCACTTGCGCAACTTGGAGGATTGATCCAGTCGGCTCTGGTTGATCTTGATCTAGAAGAAGCATTTGGTTTTTCTGGTGTTTGGTGCTCCTTGGTGCATTCAGCCGGTGCATCTCGTTGGTGATTCTTGTGCGGCATTAGACCCGGTACCTCGCCTTCACGTTTGGTGTGTCCTGAATTGTGAAGATCGACATTGTATCTCCGACGACCACATCCTCTCACCGTAGCACAGTGGGGCGATTGGTTTTCTGAGTCAGCGCATTCACGTGCCTTGCCTGGTTACTTCTCGGTGGCTTTTAGTGCCATCCTCTCAGTGAGTTGGCATTTTCGGTTTGATTTCTTTACTTTGCAGAGTGTGTCGTGCTAGTATATTTCATATTATACTATCTTTATCCATATCTAGCACAGGGTGACTATGCATGGTACCTTTTGTGGGCTTGTGAATTGCTTGATGAAGATTTTGTTCCTAGTGAGATAAGATCGACAATTGATATTATAAATCAGACTTGAGCTTGTTAATTGCATACTGTTGTCAAGTTGTTCATTTATCTCTACTGAGAGTGTCACATAGCTCTGTTCATTACATTGTGGTTCGGTTGCTTCATTGCTGACCGAATTTGATTAAGCTTAAATTCTGATCTTACATTGATCTGTTTGATCATTCTGTTGACTGAAAGTGTTAAGTGCTGTTGTTGTGACTTATGAGATAATTTGACTTATGTTCTTGTCATCTTGGTAAGGCATTTAGTTCAGCTCAAGGTCTGATTTATTTCTTGAAAATTGTCATATCTAATTAGTGAAAAGACGAGACAAAAGTGGCAAGGAGGCCAAGAATTAATTCTTGAGCAGCCCGACATCGGAGAGCAATAAATAAATATTAAATCTGAGCATCATACTGATTTTAATTGTCCACATGTTCTATGCTTTGAGCATATTATCCTGTTTAGTTGACATGAGAAGTTTACATGCTAAACTCATTGGTTGTATGATATTTATGTCATTTAAATGCTGCTGGAAATATGCTTTTATATTCATAATTGTTGCTGGAATTATTTCTGAATATTTGATAAACACTTCAAGCGTGGGATCACAGGCAGATACCACAACATCTTAGCAGGAGGTCCTTGCTTCACCTTAGCAGTATTCTAACACTTATATCGGGATGCTTTGCACACGGCACGTACATGCATGTCTGTATACTCTTTACGGTAGAGGATACAATCGTTCAGACATGCATGTATTCTTTCTACTTCCATTCCCAATGGACAAAGAACCTTCTTTGCTTGGTAGGTGGTGCTGGGCAACACGTTTCCCTCTGGAAGGATGTCCGCTAGGAGACCTAACAACGCCATGAAATTCTTATTGGACCAACCATTGCTTGCCTTCAATTTCAGTAGTTCAATCACGGTTGACAACCTTATGTATTCCAGCTTGCAGCTAGGGAATAAAGGTCTCACCGAGTCTTCCATTAAGCCCTCGAATTTACAAAACTCTCTCTCACTGTAGTTCTCTTTTTCATCGCGTAGCATCTGATCCAGATTGTCATCGTGTGACCTATCCTCATCAAAAGCACAGTCCACATCTGGCATATTGTTGACTTCCTCGGCGATGCCGTCATTATTAACTTCCGGTATAATCTGCTCTTCACTGTGACTGGTCCAACATGTATACCCTTTTTTGAAACCCCTTCGAATCAAGTGCGCTTCGATCTGCGCCAGGTTGTTAAACATCTTCAGATTACCACAATCAATGCATAGACATTACATAAAATTTATCCCCTTCTTCAACATATCCTGCTCGGCGGCTCTTCTAAAAGCAACCACGCCATTAATGTACTCTTGACTCACACGGTTCACACCGTACATCCAGTTTCGGTCCATCTACGATACGCATGTAATAAATTAGTGTCAAATTAGATTAATTAACCGCAACTACGTACTCTTCCTATTTACCAAACATACTTAAATTGATTAGCGATTAATTTATAGCAAACATAAAGGGTTATAGATCGTTACCCTCAGAGCTCACGACGAACAGCTGTATATTAAACAAGACTTTAAGTATCTTTTATCAAATTGATAAACTGGTGGAAACTATTGGATTTGATGGCTATTTAGTAATTTCTCATTTTGAGAAAAGAAGAAATATAAAAGAAAAGGAACAGAGATGGGGGCCCACCTGTCAATGAGTTAGGGGGAGGGATAAGGTTGGAGACTTTGTCTCCAACCCTAACCTGAGCGAGGTGTAGGGCTTCGGTGCCTTTGCTGGCGGCGGTGTGTGCGAAGCGGGCTCGGGCGCGAGGCGCACCGGACGTTGGAGAGGCATCCCGGGGCCTCCTCCTTCCCTCCTCTCCTTCAAGAGGGGCCTCCTCTCCTCTTCCGATTCGACCCAAAAAAATCAGTGAGCTTTTCCCCTTTTTGAGAGTTTCTTCTTCTCCTCCGATTGTGATTTGGTTTTGGCCTTTGGAGCTGATGCTCCGCCGTCAGTGGATCTTGATATGGAAGAAGCATTCGGTTTTTCTGGTGTTTGGTGCTCCTTGGTGCATTCAGCTAGTGCATCTCGTTGGTGATTCTTGTGCGGCATTATACCCGGTACCTCGACTTCACGTTTGGTGTGTCCCGAATTGTGAAGATCAGCATTGTATCTCCGACGATCACATCCTCTCACTGCAGCACAGCGGGGCGATTGGTTTTCTGAGTCAACGCATTCACGTGCCTTGCCTGGTTACTTCTCGGTGGCTTTAAGTGCCATTCTCTCAGTGAGTTGGCATTTTCAGTTTGTTCGCTTTACTTTGCAGAGTGTGTCGTGCTAGTATATTTTAGATTATACTATATTTATCCATATCTAGCATAGGGTGACTATGAATGGTACCTTTTGTGGGCTTGTGAATTGCTCGATGAAGATTTTGTTCCTAGTGAGATAAGATTGACAATTGATATTATCAATCAGACTTGAGGTTGTTAATTGCATACTGTTGTCAAGTTGTTCATTTATCTCTATTGAGAGTGTCACATAGCTCTGTTCGTTACATTGTGGTTTGGTTGCTTCATTGCTGACCGAATTTGATTAAGCTTAAATTCTGATCTTACATTGATATGTTTGATCATTCTGTTTACTCAAAGTGTCAAGTGCTGTTATTGTGACTTTTGAGATAATTTGAGTTATGTTCTTGTCATCTTGGTAAGGCATTTAGTTCAGCTCAAGGTCTGATTTATTTCTTGAAAATTGTCATATCTAATTAGTGAAACGACGAGACAAAAGTGGCGAGGAGGCCAAGAATTAATTCTTGAGCAGCCCGACATCCGATAGCAATAAATAGATATTAAATCTGAGCATTATACTGATTTTAATTGTCCATATGTTCTATGCTTTGAGTATATTATCCTGTTTAGTTGACATGAGAAGTTTACATGCTAAACTCATTGGTTGTATGATATTTATGTCATTTAAATGCTGCTGGAAATATGCTTTTATATTCATAATTGTTGCTAGAATTATTTCTGAATATTTGATAAAACTGCTAATTTTACAATAATTCAGAAACCAATAATTGAAGAAATAGCTTCCTTTTATTCCCTTTTCTCCTGCTTTATCAATATAAAAGGGCAGTCCTCGGACTCTTCGTTTCCACAAAAAGAAAGAACAATACAAATACTTATTTTGATGCATAGGATTTTTTTCACCAATATATTAATCATGCCAAGTAGAGCTGATTGGATGCGTCTCCGTACATGCTTATTAGCGTGGCGTAGCTGACACTTCAGTTGGTGAATAATATCAACAACAGCCGTGTACTGCAGCACCATTGTCTAAATGGGGATAGGGTCGACAAATAGGCGTTTAATTACCCCTTTAAGGCTGTTGCTGAATGTAAATGCATCCTTCTTATCATCATACATGAACGGCATGCTGATCGTTATGTTGGCAACTCGTTGCACCGCTGGAAGCAACTCACGGAGCTCAAAGCGTGCCTCATTTGTAGTTTTCCATGCATCTTCAATCAGAGAACCTATCTTGGCAAAGGCGACCTCACTTGTGACGCTATGCTCACTAATGTAACATTCGACGGAGCTGGCCACATCATTTTTGTTCTTTCCACGCTGTGAACAACACGTACTTAATAAGGTGCATCATAGTAATGGAAGGAACAGACTGTTAAATATAATTTATACCTTAAATGAAGCAAGGTCATTCATGAAACGTGTCACCTCTGCACAAGCCTTGACAGCATCTGTGCACCCGCTTGCCCATTCAAGTGCCTCCTTGGTTGCGGCATCACCCATACCAACTAGTAACCCAACACATACAAATGGTGCTCCTGAGCACATAATAGATATGCTCACTTGATCTTTAAATCTTGGCTTATAATTACCATGAAACCATTCGGCTTCTTGGAGATAATTACTAGATAATATCTGAAACTGCAAACGAGAAAATAAAATGTAAGTTTTGATGAAAGGATATGGATATGAATGTAGACAATTAATCTTTGATACATTAGTCATTTCAGTATTACAATATAGAAGCAGATATGCTACTCTACTGGGTAGATATCCTAGGAAGGTGAAAATGTCAATAGTGAATTCCTTAGGGTAAAATTTGTACCTCATATTGAAATATATAGTTATATATCCAAACAGTGTTAAATTTATGTGGGGAGGCATATCTAGTATAAAGTTTTGTAAGTCGGATATCAACTCAATGTTGAAAGTCCTGAATTCATAGAGATAGTTCTTGATACAATCCCCACTGCATAAAAATTCTGATAAATCGTAAAGAAAAGAAAATGGAAAACGAAGAATGCAAAATGGTACTATCCGCAAGGAAATGACACTAGCCATGATTGTGCTTCATCTTTGACATATGAAGATACATATCCTAGAGCACTGGTAATACAGATAAGCAAGAAAAGAAAAACAGTCATCTTGTGATAGTGAGATGATAGTGTTGTACCGCTTTTCTACAAAAAGAGACACGGTACTTTTCATCCGGTTTCAACTCGTTCTCAAACTCTTTAAAGGTGCTTATCAGCTTGAGGTAGAACTTCTTCAGGTACTCTGGTAGAAGAGAAGTAGCACTCTCCTCCCATCTGCATACAAATTAATTAGTTACACCATTGAATGCAATTATATATGAATTCATGCATTGGTCTCTCAAATTAAGGAGATCAAGCAGGACAGGTCCAACCTTTGTATAGCTTCATTGAGTTTTTGACACTCCTCCAAAGTTGCGCGGACATCATAGGTGTCATCTGTCATTATTATTATTGCGATAATCTTGGCAAGGATCATCCTTGCACGCGTGTACTCTTGCTCATAATATGCCGTATAGGACCATAAGTAGCACTCAACCACACGATCCCGTGAGTAGGTTAGTCCCACTTCTCTATAAAGATCTTTCCACCATCTGAAATTAAATTTGTTGTTAGTGTTGTGTATTAGAAATTAAAGCTAGGTTCATTTTATGAGAAGTATGAGCTGAAATGATGTCTTAAAGTTTTTAGACGAAAATAGTAGCAGATGAACAAAACTTGCATCAAAACTTACAAGTAGTAAATTATAGGTATGTGTAGCTAGCATATTTAAGTTCTGCTTGGGAGAGTTTAGCTTCTCCCATCAATTTGCATAATTGAGCTTATCCAAGAAATCACTCTAATACAAGCTTAAGGCGTTTATTTAAATCGTAAGATCATGATATATATTCTTATTTCTTTAAAAGGCTGGCTGTGAGACTACGAGGATGCCATAGGTGAAGATGCCTTGAAATACATTGTGCCCACGTTTTTGACTAATTGAGTGGTACTTGAACCTAGATACGGTAGAAGTTTTGTACTTAGATGTTTCAGTTGTGAATGTTGAAGACTCCTGTGGGTGGATTAGGATTTAGGACCCTAATATCACGGAAGTCAACTTTTCATCTCATTCTTTTAACGCAGATCTAGAATTATAGATCGTACCTAGAAAGAGCCTTGAGCTCCTTCAAGTGGAGACGTTGCAAAAGGTCAAAATCCAGCTTGGCGAACTCAAGAATGGAGGAGTTGTGCATCGGCTCTTCTTTGTACTCTGACATAAAATGTAGCGCCTCTACTCTCTTGATGGTCCTTGGCAATGGTAGGCGAAGGGCACGCTTGACTTGCTCAGCCAATGGGTACTCAAGGTTACTTTTCATCGATTGAAGATGCTGCCTTGCAAACAAGATACTTTCTTCAAGTGCTGTCTCCCCATGAGTTAAGAGGTATGCCGCATTGTATAAGCTTAGTAATCCCCTTGGGTCATTAGTTATGTCAACATTGAAGCCCCCATCTTCATCTTTAAATTTGTTGAATTCATCTGCATGCAACAGATACATGTTACATCTTATGACCATGTTAGTATTCGGTGATCCTGTCCATGCATTGGCTGCGTATGTTTTTGTAGTTTTTGAAGAGAGTAACACATGGATATTCCAGGCAAGATTGCTTTGTGTGCCATGCTGTGAATTGCGACGTCTGTTTTAGCACTAGTTAGCAGGTGCCTAATGTACTAGTCATGGAAAAAAATTTCGGCCGATTTTCGCCGGTTACCGCCAGTAACCGGCGTTATCGGCGGTGGCCGGTAAATTTCAAACCATCCCCCGAAATTTTGGTTTTGATGAATTTTGTTCAAAAAAATCCGAATTTGCTTGAATTTTGTTCGAATTTGATTTTTTTTTTAATTTAAAATCCGAAAATTTCAAATTGAAAATCCGAAACTGGCCGAAATTTTTTCCCAAAAAACCAGTTACCGGGCCTATTGGTCCCCTCCAATTTTTTTTTTCAACCGGTAGCAAAAACACTGGTACTGGTAAGTAAGGAACTTCTACAGATAATACCAAATGTACTATTTTGGGAGGTTTGGTTTTTAGTATATACCTGGAGATACCCAAAACCCATGCTGCCTCAGTAGGCGGAATCGAAGTGCAACATCATGGAGGCTAGAGCTATTGCATTCACCACCATGGATGCTACTTAACGTGGAGGCAATTTGTTCATCGAAATGATGATCTATACTTAGATGTTGGAGCGTGTCCACAAGGTTTATTTGCTCTACTGTAGTATTGCAAGCCTCAAACAACCCAATTACTTCCTCCTTCAGTTGATTGACCCTCTCTGTCATCCACTCTTCTGACCTCTACATGCGCACAGAAATATAAGTTATGCAGAGTTAACTAAAAAATAATGTGTGATGACATGTAATTGACCACATGTTACAGGGAAGAAACAAAACATTAGTAGTGTTGGTGTGCACATGGATCTCGATTAAATGCTGCAATCATTTACTTTTTTTACAAATCTTGGTAACTATATATTCTGAAAACAGGCAATATAACATGCCATGTTTAAACATATCTAGGAACTGCATAGGATAACAAAAAATCTGGTTTGATAGTCCCAATTTACTCCTAACATCAAACAGATTTCTGATAGTATCGTTACTGCTATTTATAAAGGAGGCTAATCATAGTGCTAGCACCAACATGACCTTTTCTAACGGTAAGTACTCCAGTTACAAAGTAAGAGATGATTTAGCCATGTTCACAGAGATTAAGAAATGGCATAATACTACTATTACCCTATATTAAAATTGTGAAGTGCCTCGTTATGGGGGAAGTGTTAGATATGTATATAGTCTAGGGTGTTCTTTAATAGACAACAAGCTTTATTCCAACAGGAGGGAGGGAGGGAGGGAGGGGGGTCATGTCCTGATTTTTCAGTTGTTTTGGAGCAAAATTAAGGGATAATTATCATGCGTTTTCCATGTGTACAAATCTCAATTTTGGGTGCATTAGAACTATTGCCACATAAAACTGAAAGAAGACATGCACAAATTGGAATGTAATATTGCTGTATATATATACAAGCATGCCTGTAATGGTTCTGGACTGTAGTTTATGAAGAAGTCACCCCATACTGTAGGGTGGAAGTCAGATGCCATCTCTGGAGCGGTAGCATTGCAGGACGCCATGTGATGTTTATGTATCTATCCACTACTTGATCTCAAGTTCTCAACATGTACTGGTGATGTATGCTTGAAGAAAATGGCAACGGGAGATGGCCTTTTATAGACAGCACGGCTGCGCTTGCACGGGGCATTAATCCAGAGAAGTGCGTTCTTGCCGTTCTAGTCAACGAAATAGAGCAACTAGGCACCATTTGATGTTGATTGGTGCATATTACATAGTACCATACATTTAAGAACGGACCAAGACAAAAATTGAGTGGGAACATTATGTATATAAGCAAGTTAAGCCACGCAGTTGAAAGTCTAAATAACATTATGCACCAACGTAACTTTGTTATGTCAACATTACTGTAACGTCCCGTTTTCGAAAACGGGCACAGTATTTATTTGCGGTTTTCGTCTTTTGTTCGTGTTTCAAATTAGCAAAGTATTTTTAAAAATCTCCTTTCTTCTTCTAGCTCAGGTTTGTGTTTCAAATACCTTTGACCTTTGAAATTCAAATTCAGGTTTGAATTTCTCCATTTTTGAACTTCGGGCCTTCTTCTCTTTGGCCTTCTAATCTTTTTGGGATCAGCCCAGCCCTCTTTTTGGGCCGGCCCAACCTCCTTGGCCCACCCGAGCCCTCCCTTTTCTTGGCCCAGCATGCCCCAGTCCAAGCCTCCTCCGGCCTACTTCCTCCCACGGCCCGCTTGGCCCAAGCCATCCTGCGCCGTTGTCTTCTTTCCCCTGTCTTCTTCCTCCTGACTGCCTCTGCTCGAGCCGCTCTCTTCTCTTCCCTCGTGTGCTCTTGGTGCCAGCTCCCTCAGCCGCACGCCACCGCCACGAGCTCCTCTATGTTGCCCAGTCGCCGCTCCCTGCCACCCATGTGCCGCTGCAGCCATGCCCGTGAGCTCCCTCCCCATTTTCTTCTCTTGCGCGCACGCCGCCGCCTGCGCCTCGCACGCCACCTCCCTGGCGCTGACACCAACCCTCGCTGTGCCCTTTGTGCCGCCTCGCCCTCGTCTTGTCCTCTCGGCGTGCCACGCACGCCATCGCCGAAGCCGTCCGTCTTGTCTGCTGCGCAAGGCATCTGGCGATGCTGCAGAAGCGTCGCCAGCTCCTCCCTCCAACGGCTCTAAGGCACCCTTGCCGGCTATAAAGCCCCCCAATGCCCTCCCCTTGTCTCCCCCTCCCCACTCACCTTCTTCCTCGAAGTAGAGCACCGTCGCGCTCCCTTCTTTGGCCACCACGCCTCGCCGCCATTCGAACGCTCTGGTGAGCCTCCGCCTCCGGGGACCGCGTCACCATGAGCCCCGCAACGCGAGGATTCCATCCCCCCTCCTCCCTGCTCCTTCCCCATTGCCGAGACATGCCGCTACCGGCGCCTCCTCCCCTCCGCTCCTGGCCGCCGCCGCAGTCACCCACAAGCCACCCCGGCTCCACCTCCGGGTTCCCCTCGCCCTCGCGCCGCCAATGCGCACGCCGCCCTCCTCCTTGCATCGCCGCTTCGCCAGCGCCGCATAAGCCCGTGGAGCCACCACCGCCTCCTTGCCTCTCCGCCGCCTCGCTAAGCCCTCTCCGCTGCCACCGCCTCCACCCATGAGGTCGCCGCCCTTGGGGGAAACCTTTCTTAACCACCCACCGCCACCTTGCGCCATCGCTCGCCGCTCATCACCGCCGCTCTTGAGCCGCCCGCTCCCCTCTGTCTCCCCTTTTCTTTTTCTTTGTGAACCGAATGGGAGAGGATGGCCAAAGGCCCACCGGTCATTGGCTTGACCCCTCCCCTCTCCTTGGCTACCAAATGGGCCCCCCTTTCCTGTTCCGGTGGACCAGCGCCCCAATGCACGTGAACCCGGTCCATTGCACTGTGCAGTGCACCTCTCTCTCTCTCTCTCTCTCTCTCTCTCTCTCTTAATTCCAATTCCAAGTTCGAAAGTCCCGTTCTCCTCTGTTATAGCTCCAAAAATTATGAAATTTGTTTCTAAAAATTTGTTAATTTAAGACCTTGCTAATGGCATAGGTCTTGTTCAATTTGGAATTCATTTATTATTTTTTATTATTTATTTGCTCTCTTTACTTGTTTGTGCCTTTTTCCGGTACGATCGCCCGATTAAGATTCGAAGACGCAGAGGATCTCCAAGTCGATCAAGCACAAGAATATCAAGATCCTCTTACCTATATCCAAGGTGAGTCAATGCTTTGATCATATTGATCCTACATTTTATGCAAATTATATTCATTTAAATTAACCAAAATTGCACGCTTTAATTATTTAATCAAATGTATGTCAAAGCTTAAGTTAGTTAAACACCCATTTGATGATTAATTAATTAATATGTCATCCATTGATATTTGAATTCCTTATTCCATGTCACCCTAGTAATCTATATGGTAATACTAGTTATAGGTTGTACTTAAGCGACATGCTAGTCTTGCTTAAGTACTGGGGTATTAAATACCCCAATCATCATCTCTTCAAACATGAAATGATTTTGGCTAGTCATTGGTGGTCCATGACTGAAATGAATGAGATCATTTGGTTTTACTTCTCAAAACCCTAATAACATGCTTTTCCCATCTGGGCGAATGGCATGATGGACGATATGTTGGTGGGTGCTAAATGCAACCCAAGGGATACTGGTATGTTGGTGGGTGCTAATACAGCCTAGGGAATACTAGTATGTGGAAAGAACCGCCCAGATAACCCTAAAAACTTAATCTTGTCATGACCTCCTGTGTAAAACAAGTACAACCACAAGTCTATAAAGTACAACCTGGCTAAATAATTTATATCTTAATACGAGTTGCACCAGGTAAATGTCCCGCGACGCCGTAAGCCTTTGTGGCGAAGGGGGTCAGGGTGCACGATGTAAGTCGTTAAGAGGGCGCAAGAGGGAGGGTCTGGGTAAGGGTTAACGGGTCTTCAAGAGCGTAACCCTTATCAGGTGAAACCTTAGCGGGTGTAACTAATACCGCTGGATGCATTGTAAAGGCCTTGTGGTGATCTCCCCTTGATTCACATGTCTAAGGAAGCATGTGTATATGTCAAGACGATTATCTCTTGTGGATAAAGTGTACAATCTCTGCAGAGTATTAAACTGTTTAAACAGCCACGCCTACAGTCAAAGGCGGACATGGGAACTTTACTTGAGTTAGTTCTATTTCAAAAACCTTTGTGGGTGAAAATAAAAAATATGGAGGGCTCACCTAGCCTTGAGTTTGGATTTGACCTGAGCCTTCGAGCTCAGCGGTGGTAATTATTAGAGGTAGCTCCGATAAAAAAGATGCATAGTGCAGAGTTTCTGATGGAGGGAATCTCTACTGAAATACATATTGCGCAATTACTCTCTTTAATAAAATGCAATTTTGTTAAAATGCTAAGTGATAGGACTTTGTAATTATGATAATTGAAAATGATGCTTTAACAAATAAAAGAACCCGAGCCATCCTTGTTTAGCCTTACATATATATTGTTGCATTGTGTGTTAGCTCGCGAGCACGGAAGTTGTGCTCATTCTCGTTCTTTCCCCCAAAACCCTCAGAAGCAAGAAATCCTGAGGATTACGACTACTACGAGGATCCCGAAGTTGGAGGCCGCAGAGATGATGAAGCATAGTATAGTCTTTAGTTGTTCTAGTCTCGTCCCAGTCTAGTTGACTCCGTTGGTGCTTGCGTGCATCCTATATTATCTGAGTCTTTGGATAATATCGGACACACATGGATTTCCCCAGTCGCTTGCCTACGGAGAGATGTGTTCTACCCTTTTTGCTTCCGTTGTCGCTTCCGCTTTTCTATTGTAATCTTTGGTCTTGTTCGGCCCTTTTGTAAAACCCGACCCAATGCGGCCTATATAAACTCTGTGTGTTGATTAATGAATGGTATGGTTTAATCTACGTCATGTATAATTTGATTCAGTGATGTATCTGTGAGTGCTATCTACTGATCCAGGGAATAGCACAGTGTCTTTCACAGAGGATTTGGATTCTCGGAATCTGGGTCCGACAATTATGGTGGAAGAAATCCTGAATCACTTTTTTTTCTTTATTGTTTATTGATCTTACGTACGTGATAATCATGTGTTTAAATGGTGATTTAGATTGAGCTGAAAGGTCTGGATCTATACTGTATCATTTTGTAAAATTTAGGGGCCTAAACGTGTAGTTTTCTCGAGTTTAGAGAGCAGTGATACGCCCCTGTAAATTTAGGGACCTAGGATGCAGTTTACTGGTTTCATTAGTGCATTTTTTTATTTATCATCTCTTGTTAACGGATTTGATGTCTAGTAGTAAGCAAATACCAAAAAGAAAAGGAATAGAGAGGCTAATTGAGACCTGAGATCGAAAAGGGTTCTATCCGGCGGCTAAGCGTCGCTGATCCCGGACGGACCTGAGATTCTATCCGGCGGCTAAGCGTCGCGGGTCCCGAAAAGGGGTCGATCCTTCGTCAGGCTGGAGCGAGCGATCGACCTCTAGTCTCCTTCGATTGACCTCTAGTACTAGGCTGCTAGCACAGCAAATTGGACCTTGCCATGTATTGAACCTCGTGGTCAGGTGGCGTGTCAACCTTTATCTTCTCCCATGTGGTACGACATGGCTAGTCTCCTTTGACTGACCTCTAGTACTGGGCTGCTTGCACATTAAATTGGACCTGGCCAATGATTGAACCTCGTGGTGAGATGGCGTGTCAACACTTCTATCTTCTCCATGTGCAATTATAACATGGCTTGTCTATCCCGGTCGTTTGATGTTGTCCTACCATCTTCCAACTTGTCAGCAAAGATTCTTTTCACAAGTCTCAACTTTGTGGTAGAAGAGAAACTGCGACGCTCGAAGAAATGCTACATTGCTTCCTTCCGGATGAAGTAATATTCTGAAGTGGCTATTATTGCTAGCTTCGGCATTGTCGGTGATAGCATCTTTAAGAACTTTGCATCGGTTAAGGTGTCCGGCACAAATTCACCATGAACAACCATTGGTCTTATACTAACTAATGTGGATCGAACCTCGTGATAAGATCGATCACCGCAGAGTGGCCCGATCTTTCATGGTGGACATCAGCGGTAGATAAATAACTCCCGATTTACTAGATGCAAACAAAGAACAGGGATAACTAGTGCTAATCACAATCTGAACGAGCAGATCCAACAAGCACACAAAAGCATCACCATCCAATTTGGATAGATTGAACTGCGAAGATGAGCATGACCGCTCGACACAAAACCAAAGAACTAGGTTGTTCTTCAACTTAGTGTACACACCCAAACACGAGTCGAATTTTATGTGGAACATACGCACACATAGATATTTACCTCCAAAGCCATCTCGACAAGACCTCAATTCATAATCAATATTCCGACCATTACAATGGGGACACCCCCTGGCTTTACATAGCCTGTACGACTTGGCCTAAGGTCCTAAACCACTAGAACTCGATATCACGCACGCACATGACCAAATAATTTAGCCTCGGGCAACATACACTACCACACAGAGGGTCATCATAAACGGTTCTAAACTCCCATCACAGACAGTTTCTGAACTGTCTGATTTATTGCGTCTGTGATAACAGGCGATTATCATAGATGGTTTTTGAGGCATCTGTGATAAGTCACAATAGACGGTTCATATAAATAACCATCTGTGAACGCCAACTATCACAAGCGGCTTCGACCACGAAATCATCTGTGATATGTCGGCCATCACAAATGGTTGTGTTTACTAACCGTCTGTGATATGTCAGCCATTACAGACGGTTGTGTTTACCAACTGTCTGTGACGGACTACATATCACAAACAGTTGGTGCACAGAAACGTCTGTGATAGTAGGTGTTCACAGACGGTTAATACCACAAAACCGTCTGTGATAGTTCACTCTATATATAGAATTTTTTTTGTTTTCCAGCTAGCTTCAGGAAATGCTAGCCATGCTCTCTAAAAACAATATGCAGATAACAAATACAAGCAAATACATAGATACATAGATATATCACGTATACACACATATATATCACAGATAAACAAATTTACATATTGATTATAGATGAATTGTCATAATATTTTTACAACATATTTACAGATACAGGAAGAAAACATTGTTTGTCACAAAAAAAAATTATTCAGTCTCGACGGCGTGAAACTCTCCTTTTGAGTCAATGAACTCCGTCATTAAGAAGGTGGTGATCCATCCTCGAATTTCAGAGAGTTCATTCATTTGGGCTATACTTAAATGAATGTTGATGCCCTGTCGCTATGAAGAGTAAAGTCGTAAGCACTTATATATATTAATTGATAAGTAGGAAATAATTATTGTGAGATTGACAAACCTCTTGATCCTTGGGCCTACCACCCATGATTTCTTGTATATGACGGCAAACATAGAATCCACATACGTTGCCCTATAGCTACTGGTGGCACTGTAAAAATAGAATAACATACATAGGTTTGTTCAGCTTGAGAAGCATCATTACGAAGTGTGATATAGGATTATTATGTACTAGCGGGTACCAAAAATTGTGTCACATGTCGCAGTGTGGTGTTCCCTTCCATGTGTCTCCCTCTTTTGGCAATGTACGCAACAAACGACCTACGTGATTCAAAAAAGTTAGCCTCAGCCATTACAAACGAAGGGTATATAAAGTTATTTACGGATGAAATGAGTTTACCTGTCGATTAATTGTTGCACAAGTGTGAAGTCATGCTGGCTGTTGATTAGGTAATCAAGGTATATTACCTTGTTCCACTTTGGTATAATAATAATTAGAATCTAGTGCCACCTAATATGTATGCCGCTAGTCCTTAAAACTAAGTTCGTGTTGCATATGAAGTACAAATCAATGAGTATAGTAATGAGTAAAACACTTACCCCTCGTTGTAGGGTAGAAGTATGTACTCCTTGTCATTGTGAGCATGCAGTCTTGTTGTTACGTAATCCTCGATGTAGGATGCATTGTTGTTGATGCATTGCTCAAAGACCAAGTGCGGGTCGAGAAAACCGACCGGTTCTTTTCTTCGTTTGGCTTCTAGGATCATGTGTCTATACCATAAGCAATGAGTTATGGCATTTATCAGTATTACATGAGTTTAGATCGTAATTGTACACACTTACAATGTCCAACATCTTAAAAGTGAGGTGTCAAGGGCGTCGAGGTTTAAGAGATTGAACAAGTCATCGAAGCTCACCACGAAGAAACTGGGCTCGTGGAGAAAATATTTCACCGTGTACTTGATGGTGAAACCCGTAGGGCGTTGTGTCCTCATCTCGTTGGTCTTTCCCATGTACCACGCATGCAAACTAGCGGCACCCATTTCAAGGCTGACTAAGAGCGTGTCCGGGACCAATGGCTTTCCTAGCGAGAATGTCCAGTGCTTTTGAGGCACCTTGATTTTCTTCGATTTGATCTTGCTGACACGCTGGTATGTGTTCTTCATGTGAGATGAATGGGCATGCTGTTCGTATATGCTCGGTGTGGTCTTTATGGGAGCCGATATGGTGGCCTGCCGATGTGGATCAAGTGCATGTGGGGACATCGAAGGGAGGGTCAGAGAGGCCGCAAGCTGTAGATGGTCGTGTGGAGAGGCCATCTGTTCATGCTGGGTAGATGCCGGCATGGAAGGGTCCAGGGCGATGTCCCTCTTGGGCCACTTGACGAATGTGTGGACGATATTCCCTAGTGTCATGATCTCGTTGTTTGGGGGCTTCTCCAGTCAGACAACCCTGAAAACGTCATGTACCATGTCCACCTGGACCTTCACGAAACCGGTCCCTAGCTAGGAACCGTGCACCAACATCCCTGGCGGGTATGGATACGCCATCCCCCGTCCGGCCTCAACGGGAATGGAGCCAACAAGCCTGACTCTGAGGTTGCATGGCGTGGGCTTCTACATAATGATACACGATTAGCTAAGACGTCCAATAGGTCTATCTATGTAGCATTCCAGAGATCTACATTACCTGGATGTCGTCAATAGGTAATTGGACGTCGCTATGTTCAGTAAGTGGCGTGGACATGCAGCTACTCCGACGTTGAGGGGGACTGGCTCCCAAAATAACGGGGGCGGCTTGTGACAGGTTGAGGACTTGATTTAGTTTTTCCTCCAACGATGCTATCTGTCTCGAAATTCTGCACGAATCTCCTCTTTCA
Source organism: Phyllostachys edulis (assembly GCA_036346405.1). Classification (NCBI taxonomy): domain Eukaryota; kingdom Viridiplantae; phylum Streptophyta; class Magnoliopsida; order Poales; family Poaceae; genus Phyllostachys; species Phyllostachys edulis. The sequence continues at coordinate 64,385,576 of CM070549.1, forward strand.
ACCGTTTCTCGCGCTCGGCCTTGGATCTCTTCCTACTCCTATACGTCTCGGAGCCATGTGGGAATCCCTACCTCTAAGGTACGTAAACCCCAAGTCCTCACGTGCAACCCGGGTGCTCCATGTTTTCTAGGGCTGTGGATAGTATATCTCTCTCCTTGACTATGTCGAAGGAGCCTTGGGAAGATTCGGTACTTAATGTTTGCTGCAAGAGGCCATCATGTTATTTTAGACCCTATGAAGTTATGGACTAATTAACAACTAAGTAGTTCGACATATTTGTTGGTGATATGCCCTAGAGGCAATCACGGAGATGATTGTATCACGTCTATGTTTATGAGTTATTGAATAAATATTATTCTATTCCTTGAATGAATCATCGGTTATAAAGATTAACAAGTATGTGACTCATTGGTGAAGCTCTTTTAACTTATATGATGTCATTCTAAAAGTATCTCTGGTCGGATATCACTAGTCAGAACACTAGTAACTTATCGACCAGCACATGTATTGATTGATGACCATGTTTCACTGGTCATGGATATAGGCATATCGAATCAATAATGTCAGCACATGTTAGAGAACATGGGGTTGGATTGACCCACCTTAAGACACTGTTTAGATTGTTATGATTTTATGTGTCGTCGGTTGGTCGCAAGCAATGATGATGTATAATCCTTAGACCTGATATCAGCATGGTTTCCTACATATGTAATAGTGCACTTAGGGGTTACCAAACGCTACTCCGTAACTAGGTAGTTATAAAGGTAGCTTTCGAGTATGCTATGAAACTTGCGGAGGAATGTGACTAGACGGATGTGGGATTTGCCCCTCCTAACATAACAGGAGAGATATCTCTAGGCCCCTTGATGTGGTCGAATAAAGAAAATGCATGGTCATGCCACTAGTGGTCGAAGAGTTTGACCACATGAAGTTATCCGACACTTGATCGAGAAAATATTGAACAATCCATGGATGACATAATATCTCACCTGAAGTTCAACCGGATATCGTGAGGCAAAGGGAGAATACATGAGCAGGTCTTTCAGTTCGATCAGATACAGACTAGTCGTATGGAGATACGAGCTAGTCGTAGGCTGGTCAAACATGATCACTAAGTGGTCGAAACCTGGTCGTAAGGAGTTATGAACTGGTCGAGACCAAATATGAGCTGGTCGTATAGAAATACGAGCTGGTCGTTAGTGGTAAGGACCTAGTCGTAGATCATATTGCGTTAAGGTTCGTCAGATATAATTCGTGTGTATTCGGGAATCGTTATATCTGCTAGGAGTTGCTAACGACTTGTGATCGGAAAAGAGTTTTCGAGTCACAACCAATTACGCATAAACCTAATGGGTCACACACTTAACGAGTTGGAACAAACGTGTTCGGATAGGATCCATCATGGGCACTATATAAGGAGATGCTTGAGGCTATTGGGAGACACGAGAGATAACATGAGTTGCTCCACCGAAACCCTAGCCGCCAACTTCTCAAGAGAGCCATACCGTGCGAGTTGGTGCTAGCACACCGACGTTCGATGTTCCACCCCTGGACGTGTGGATACCGTGGAGGCGCTACCGCAGTTGCTGTTGCACTTGAGGATGATCCACGACTTTGCAAGGAACGCGATTGGTTGCTGGAGGAGACGATCGAGATGGAGGAACGTACAATATGATTGTGAGTTTGAAGGGTATGTTTCATGATCAAGCAAGGGCAGAGAGGTTTAACACCTCTAAGGCATTGTTTTCTTGTAAGCTGTCAGAAGGTAACCCGATCAGTCCTCATGTGATCAAAATGATTGGTCTCATTGAGAGCATGGAAAATCTTGGTTTTTCCCTTAGCCAAGAGTTGGCTACTGATGTGATTCTCAAATCGCTCCCTGCCAGCTTTGAGCCTATCATATTGAGTTTTCATATGAATGGCATTGAGAAGTCAATGATCGAGTTGCATGGCATGCTTAAGGGTGCTAAGGAGAGCATTAAAAAAAGTTCTAATCATGTGATGATGGTTCAAAAAACTACTAACTGTAAAAAGAAGGATAAGTCAAAGGGAAAGGGAAAAGGGAAATGAAAGACTCAAGATGAGATCGAGAGTCTTAAGGCTAAGCTTAAGAAGCTCAAGCTGGGTCCTAAACCTGACACAGAATGTCACCATTGTCATGAGACTGGGCATTGGAAGAGAAACTGCAAGAAGTACTTGACAGAGATAAAAAAGAACAAAGGAAGTAAGACTTCCAGTTCAGGTATAAATGTTATACAAATTAATCTTGCCACTTCTCCTACATGTTCTTGGGTATTTGATACCGGATCGGTTGCTCACATTTGCAATTCGATGCAAGGACTGATAAGGAGTAGAAGTTTGGCAAGAAGAGATGTTGATCTTCGCGTGGGCAATGGAGCAAGAGTTACCGCATTAGCTATTGGCATTTTTACCATTAGCTTTACCCTCAGGATTAATTATGGAATTAAATAATTGAAATTATATTCATGCCTTAAGCAGAAACATTATTTCTGCTTCTTGTTTAGGAGTAGAAGGTTATGAGTTCAGAATAAAGAACAATTGTTATTCAATTTATTTTGAAGATATGCTTTACGGTCATGCTCCATTAGTGAATGGATTGTATGTTTTGAATCTTGAGGATGAGTCCATCTATAACATTAATGCTAAGAAACTTCGACCTAATGATTTGAATCCCACTTTTATTTGGCATTGTCGTCTAGGTCGATCATATAAATGAGAAGCGCATGATGAAGCTCCATAAATATGGTCTTCGAAACTCATTTGATTTTGAATCATTTGAAACATGTGAATCTTGTTTACTAGGCGAGATGACAAAATCACCTTTCATGACTAGAGGTGAGAGGGCAAATGACTTATTGGCCCTTGTACATACGGATGCATGTGGACCAATGAGCATTTCGGCTAGAGGTGGTTTTCAGTACTTCATAACTTTTACTGATGACTTTCATAGATATGGTTACATCTGCTTAATGAGGCATAAGTCTGAATCCTTTGAAAAGTCCAAGGAATTTCAAAATGAAGTACAGAATCAACTTGGCAAGATAATAAAATATCTACGATCTGATCATGGAGGTGAGTTTTTGAGCCATGAGTTTGGTGATCATCTAAAGAAATGTGGAATTGTTTCACAACTTACTCCGCCGGGAACGCCTCAATGGAATGGGGGTGTCTGAACGACGAAACCGAACATTGTTAGACATGGTTCGATCAATGATGAGTCAATCTGATCTTCCATTGCAATTCTAGGGATACGCTCTAGAAACAGCAGCTTTCCCTTTAAATAGGGTTCCATCAAAAACTGTAGAAACGACACCATATGAGATATGGACCGGAAAGAGTCTTGGATTGTCTTTTCTCAGGATATGGGGTTGTGGGGCTTATGTAAAACGTTTGACGTCTAATAAGCTCACACCCAAGTTTGATAAGTGTTTCTTATGGGGTATCCTAAGGAAACTAAAGGACACTATTTTTTAAAGCGGGATGATAACAAAGTGTTTATTGTCCGAAATGGTGTCTTCTTGGATAAAGAGTTTCTTTCCAAAGGAGTCAGTGGGAGCAAGGTGTAACTCGAAGAAATTTGGGAAACATCTGAAAATGTTTTAACTCCTACTGAACCTTTACAGGATGAACAAAATGTTGTTGAACCTGTAGATAAGGCATCAGCCCCATGTAGATCTAAAAGACCACATCAAATGCATATAATGTATGGGCATGGCGTTTTATTATTGAATAATGATGAGCCTAAGACTTATGAGAAAGCGATGGTGGACCCAGACTCTGAGTCACGGCTTGAAGCCATAAGATCCGAGATAAAATTTATGCATGATAATCAAGTTTGGAACTTAGTTGATCACCTGATGGTGTTAAAACCATTTAGTGCAAATGGATTTTTAAGAAAAATATAGATATGGATGGAAATGTTCACATTCATAAGGCACGACTACTTGTGAAGGGTTTCAAGCAAATTCAAGGTGTTTATTATGATGAAACCTTCTCACCTGTCGCTATGCTTAAGTCTATCCGGATCATTCTAGCTATTGCTGCATATTTCGATTATGAGATATGGCAAATGGATGTCAAAACGGCTTTCCTAAATGGAAATATAAGTGAGGACATGTACATGACACAGCCTGAGGGTTTTGTCGATCCAAAGGAAGCTAGAAAGGTTTGTAAGCTCCAGAAATCTATTTATGTACTAAAGCAAGCATCTCGGAGTTGGAACATTCGTTTTGATGAAGTAGTCAAAGGGTTTGACTTCGTCAAGAATGAAGAAGAACTTTGTGTTTGCAAGAAGGTTAGTGGGAGCAAACTTGTGTTTCTGATATTGTATATGGATGACATACTACTGGTCGGAAATAATATTCCAATGCTTGAATCTGTTAAAACTTCATTAAGAAATAGTTTCTCAATGAAATATTTAGGAGATGAAGCATATATTTTGGGCATAATGATCTATAGAGATATATCTAAGAGGCTAATTGGATTAATCCAAGATGTGTACAATGACAAGGTGTTCAAACGGTTCAACTTGCAAGATTCCAAGAAAGATTTTTTTGCCCATGTCGCATAGTATTAATCTTAGCAAGAGTCGGTGTCCTACGACCACTGATGAGCAAGATAAATGAGTAGAATTTTATATGCTTAGGCTATTGAATCTATCATGTATGCTATGCTTTTGTACACAACCAGATGTGTCATATGCTCTAAGTATTATGAGCAGATATCAGTCAGATCCAGGTGAAGGTCACTGGATAGCAGTCAAGAATATCCTTAAGTACTCTAGAAGGACTAAGGATGCATTCCTTGTTTATGGTGACGACAAAGAGCTGGTCGTAATTGGTTACACCGATGCTAGCTTTCAAACCGACAAGGATAATTTCAGGTCGCAGTCTGGGTTTGTGTTTTGTCTTAATGGAGAAGTAGTGAGCTAGAAAAGTTCCAAGCAAGGAACGGTTGCTGATTCTACAACAAAGGCTGAGTACATTGCGGCTTCGGAAGCTACAAAGGAAGCCGTATGGATTAGAAAGTTCATTAATAAATTGGGTGTGGTTTCGAGTGCTTCCAGTCCAATGGATCTCTATTGTGATAATAGTGGAGCCATTGCACAAGCTAAGGAGCCTAGATCGCATCAAAAGTCCAAACACATACTTTGACGATATCACATTATTCATGAGATCGTTGAAAGAGGTGATGTGAAGATATGCAAATTGCACACAGATTTGAATATTACTAATCCATTGATAAAGTCTCTCTCGCAACTTACGCATGAGGTGCACACAAGAGCAATAGGTATAAGATACCTATATGATTGACTCTAGTGCAAGTGGGAGACTCATGTCTATGTTTATGAGTTATTGAATAAATGTTATTCTGCTCCTTAAATGAATCATTGGTTATAAAGATTAACAAGTATGTGACTTGTTGGTGGAGCTCTTTTAACTTATATGATGTCACTCTAAAAGTATCCCTGGTCGGATGTCACTGGTCGGAACACTAGTGACTTATCAACTAGCACATGTATTGATTGATGACTATGTTTCACCGGTCATAGATATAGGGATATCGAATCAATAATATGAACACATGTTAGAGAATATGAGGTTGGATTGACCCACCTTGAGATACTGTTGAGATTGTTATGATTTTATGTGTCGTTAGTTGGTCTCAAGCAATGATAATGTATAATCCTTAGACCTGAGATCAGCATGGTTTTCTGCATGTGTAATAGTGCACTTAGGGGTTGCCAAACGCTACTCCGTAACTTGGTAGTTATAAAGGTAGCTTTCGGGTATGCTATGAAACATGCGGAGGAATGTGACTAGTCGGATATGGGATTTGCCCCTCCTAACATAACAGAAGAGATATCTTTGGACCCCTCGATGTGGTCGGATAAAGAAAGTGTATGGCCATGCCACTAGTGGTCGAAGAGTTCGAACACATGAAGTTATCCGACACTTGATCGATAAAGTATTGAATAGTCCATGGATGACATAATATCTCACCTGGAGTTCAACCAGATATCGTGAGGCAATGGGAGAATACATGAGCAGGTCTTTCAGTTCGATCAGATACAGACTAGTCGTATGGACACTGATTACGCATGAACCTAACGGGTCACACACTTAACTGGTTGGAACAAACGTGTTCGGATAGCATCCGTCACGAGCACTATATAAGGAGATGCTTGAGGCTATTGGGAGACACGAGGCTATTGGGAGACACGAGAGATAACATGAGTTGCTGCATTGAAACCCTAGCCGCCATCTTCTCAAGAGAACCATACCGTGCGAGTTGGTGCTAGCACACCGACATACAGCATTCCACCCCTGGATGTGTGGATACCGTGGAGGCACTACTGCGGTTGCTGTTGCGCTTGAGGACGATCCACGACTTCATAAGGAACGTGATTGGTTGCTAGAGGAGACGATCAACATCGAGGAACGATGGACGGTCGACTATAACCACTACGCCGACGCGCTCTACATTGGATCAGGCTGCTCCAACTCTTCTTCCGCTGCACTGTGCATCTGGTGGTAACGATCTTTGATCTCCTACTTGCTTGCCTTCCTAGTTTACGTGGTAGAAATTTTAAATTGCTAGCTAGTGTAGCCTACCCGTATCCTTTCATATCTTACCGGACATTAGGACACTTCCACATCTACCGGGTTTATAAAAGAGATGGCGCCCGATGACGTGGTTGATGACTCCGCTCTTAACCAGTTTCGGACGCACTCGTCTGTGATGCCGGCAAATGGCGGGGAGGCCTCCGACCAGATTGCCTCCTCGTCCTCCCTCCTCCATTGCAGGATTTTATTCGCGTACCAATCAGTGTCGAGTTTGTGGGGGTGAGTGTTTTATGTCTAGATAGCCTTGTGTGCCGCACCTTGCTCCTGAAATTCGGCCGTCATCTTCATCCGCACAAAGGCGTCCCATGTATCCAGTGACACGAAAGGATACTTCAAGAAGGGCGTTCGATGCTTGTTCACGTACTCTATGACAAGCGTGCTATTAAAGGTCTTTCATTCTTTTCCCATCGCGAGGAACGCCTGCCGTCGTACGAGTCCCTGGACTTCTGCTGGGATCTCGAACGACCTTGAAATTTTATCCCACAACTGCTCTTTCTCTTCTCTTGTTAGAGATTTTCAGCTTGTTGTGGTGATGGGGACCCGTTCCCTTGCAACTATCCCGCTGGTGCTTTGGAATGGTGCCGCTGCTTTCTTGGGATGTAGTGGGACCCCAACGGGAGTGACCTCCATGATGGTCATTCGACCCTCAAGCCTTTTCGATATTTCTCTGCCATCTCGCTTAGGTACCCCTTTCATCGGAGTGCTAGACACATTCGACGACGTCGATGACGGTTGCGAAGACTGTGCGGACGCCATCTTGTTCACTTTCTATCTATGGAAACTTTTCAGCAAAAGAGAAAAGAAATTTTTTTCTTGATTGAAAATTTTGTTGTCCAAAACTAGGAATGTAATGCAACTCAACATAGGAAGAAATCAACAGATGCCCTCCCCATAATAAACTTTGTAACATCAAAGAAACATGAACAAAGGAGAGATGAACATTTGGTAGTCTTGATTTGGTGAGTTTAATTAATTAACACAATGGCCATGGCAATATGCTTGAACAAGGGATTTTGAAAAAAAAATGAAATTAAAAACATGGATCTTAATTACAAATGCTATAAAAGATATGCGAGGAGCTACTTCAAGAGACATTGATTAATCCTCCTGTCCCCATAGAATGGGAAAAAAGGAGATGCAAAACAATTTCTTGACCATGTAAGCAAATAAAGTTCTACCCATTCACAATATCATAAACCCATGATGAAGGCTCCTGCACCATGGTAGATGAAAATCAGCAGCCTTGCCAAATTTGGTCATCCCATCCCACCATTTTTTTATTGGATTATGTCGTGCAAAGCCTGATGTTATTTCACATATAGCATGCAACAACTTTTATTTATGCAGATGTTTCACCAAGAAAAGAACATGGCAAAATAATACACAAATTAATTTTCTATTCTACCACCATCAGAGATGGAGGCGGTCATGTCGCTCCACCTCGGCGGTCGGCTCGTGCCGTTGCTCCACGCTGTGGGCGCCATCTGGCTCTGATCTGAGTTCATCTCGTGGGAATTGGTCGATGATATGAGTCGATACATGACATTACGGTGCTCGAGTTGAAGACAACCAAGATTGCATAAATCATGCTAGTATTAGGGATGGCAATTGGACGTGGTGGGTACGGGTAGTGCTCGCTCATACTCATGTCCGCGACCCCGATTTCCCCCCACGAGCATGCCCACGAAGAACGACGGGCGAAGAACCTCACCCATGCCCGTTGCCGGTGGGTACCTGTCGCCCACGGGCATGCCCGTTTACCCGCGAACAATGCACCACCGCCCACAGGTACCCATCGCCCGCGGGCATGCTCATCACACATAAACAATGCACATATCAAGTTCATCACAATTCACACATAAACAGTGCATCACACATTCATCAACTAATAAAGTTTATCACAATTCATACATCAAGTTCGACAAGACAACTCATGTTTAATTTATTAGCTAGTGACCTCATGCAGTGTGTTGGAAGTAGGGATTGTAAAAAAAAAAGCTCATAAATTAAATCTCTTCGAGTTAGACGTTAGAAGTGGATGGGTGGTTTCATGACATCCATACAAGTATTCAACCTCTCATTCTGCAAAGATTCAAACATTTCTTTGTGCCCTATTTCAATATCTCCAGAAATTGCGGTCATGGTAAACTGCTAATGACTGTCTCCGAAGTTGTTGCAATGGGGAATTTAAGGTAGACCCAGGATAGTTCTAAAAATAATTGAAAACATTTCTAGATTTCTCAGAATTCACCAGGCACCTATTAAGATCCCAATGATGTATTGCTAAACTAGTAAAGTGTGTGAAAGATCACTTTTTTCTCTTGCCAATGAGTTAAAAAATCACTAATATCATTTGGACAATCCTAATCTTAGCACCTCACCAGGTGATAATGTTACATTATGCTTTCACACACTTCTTTATAGCTTAGAGATAGCATGGCAAAGAATATCTATATAAATATATACAGCACTAAATGTCATGTATCAGCATGCATAACTCGAAGTATATTTACTATTTATTGTGGAACAGCACTAAGTGTCTGGCAAGAACCACACTAAATTCCATAAAACTCCACAATAACAAGCCTATCGCCTGCATCCCTTAGTGCATCCAAGAACTCTTGCTTAGAGTGGATGTCAATCATATTTGGACCAGCATTCTTTTCCTACCATTTGGTTTGCTGACCAGTCTCCGAGGCCGTCGCATGGGCCTATCACAAGAACAACTCAAACCATCAAACACTGAGCAGCACAAATTGAGCGGCAAGCCTATCCATGTCTAGCCATCCCAAGCATGTAAATTCAAGGAGTCTTTCCAGTTTCTAGCACATCCTCGAGAACCCCAACCACAGATTGCCAAATCGTTGTGTAAAATCCTAGTGGAGAGGGGTGGGACAGCGTGCAGGCGGACGGATGGCGGCATGGCCGTGAGGGACTCAGGAGATGGCCGCCCCTACCGCTGCTGCTCCTCACCAACTCCTCCGTTACCACTGCCTCCTCCACCGCCCCCACCTCCTCCGCGCGCGCCCGCTGCTTGGCTTCTCCCTGCAACTCCCTGTGCTCGCCGTGGTCAACTCCGGCTAGGGAGCTGCCATTGCCTTCGTCACCGATAGCGTCGAGGACGGGGACAGCGCGCAGGCGGACGGATGGCGGCACAGCCGTGCGGGAGTCGGGAGATGGCCGCGGATGGGGGCGGTGAGCCTGAGCCGGTGGCAGACGGGGGCAGTGAGCCAGAGGTGGGGGTGGTGGGTCGGAGGCGGCGGCGTGCTAGCGAGGATTGGGGATTGGATTTGGGGTTGGGTCGGGAACTCTGGATGCTAGCGAGGATTGAGATTTGAGAATGAGATGGGGGCATGGCCTGATGGAGTTACAGAGATGAAATAGATGGGGCCACCTATCAGCAAGGATTGACGGGTAAACAGGCGCAACGAGCACGAGTGGAGCTCATCCATACCCGCGCCCGTTTACCCGATGAGCAGAGAATTACCCTTATTTTTATGTCCGTAGGCAAAGGAAGCCTCCTATACCTGGCTCTATTAAGGTAATTACCCGTGGACACACGGATAATTAGGCATAATTGCCGCCAGTATGTAATGAATGAATACCCAGTGTCCGTGTGCTAACTATACTTCACAGCAAATCGAAAGATCTCTGCCTCTCGATCTCGTGTCCTGTAACTATGTCACGTGTGTCCATGTAATGTGAAACAAGAACTTAATTTGCCACACCCATACTTGTTCGTACATTAGTCACATTATATTATCCCATGCATCCACATAGTAACGTACGTTTAAACAGGCCGGTCTCGCGTTTGGCCACCGTAAGTCTAATTAGTTGTTGATTACGTACTGTCAAGTACGCACTAGCTAGCATTTGTCGCACCGCGCGGCCGGCGCGCAAGTCTTCCCTCCCGCGTCTCCGCTTGGCGTCGGCGGGGTGGTGGGCGCGCGGTTGCAGGCTTGCAGCTTTACTTGCCTTAGCGGCCGCCGGCCCAGCGTCTGAGCGAACTCCGTCAGCGGGTCGTGCCGTCGCGTCGCCTACCCCGCCAAATGCCAATGCCCATTTGCCCAACCCCAGGCTTCGTTTTCGGCAGGGGCAAGGGCCGCGCGTGGTTGGTGGCTCCGGTGATCTTGTCCAGTTTTGAAGATTAGGCAAGATTTTTTTTTTCTTCTTTGGCGAGGGAAGGGTGGTTTGACAATGCAGAGGAAACACTAAATAGCTGTTTCATACATCACATGCAATATTTAGTAGCACAATTACACGGGTGCTTATTGAGATGTTCAGGCGTGCAATTTTCACCACATAGTACTCCCTCAAGTTCACAAAAACAGATCGTTTTAGAATACGTACTGTCAAACTTTAGAAACTTTTTCTATTGGTATATTTTTAAATATTTAGATTAGAAGCATGAAAAATCATACGTGTGGATTCATCTCGAAAAGTACTTCCGTACTATTATAATTTTGTTGGGTTTCATAAATATATTAGGATAGTAAGGAAATTAGTGGCAAAAGTTTTATTTTGAAGATCACGTCGATGCCTAAAACGATTTATTTTTATGAACGGATGGAACAGTAACGAAGCCCAAAATAATCGACTAGCTTGGATGCGTCTCACATATGCATCCATGCATCTTCAATTAGTTGTTGCTAGCGGCGCTAGCTAACACGTAATTATTTTGGTCGGTGAATGAGACCAGCCAAATCTCCAGCGCTGGTATGTCTTAAAGGGGGATAGGATTGACAAACACGCGGTCAATCCCCTTAACGGACGCGGATGTAGCTACTGCAGAGTGCATATCACAATTACAATCACTTAGCTACTGCACAGTGCATGTCATAATTACAATCGCGTCCGCTAAATTATTTTCTACGTACAGTTAAATCATTGCGATTTTTTATAATATTTTTTTCAGTATTACTGCAGAGTACTATAGCAACACATTCGAAATACTCTGCCTACGGTACTTCTCTGCGGTACTACTGAGAACCCGTATCTGTAGCTGAACATAAACACATCTTTCCTATCATCGTATATGAAGGGCATGCTCGGCGTTAGGTTGACAACTCGCTGTACCACCGGAAGCAGTGCACGACGCTCAAAGCGTGCTTCATTTGTAGTTTCCCATGCATCTTCAGACTTCAGTCATCGAGCTTATGTTGGCAATGGCTACCTCACTTGTAACGTTGTGCTCTGTAATGTAACACTCCTCGCAGCTTTCAACATCCTTTTTTTTCTTCCCTCGCTGTTGGCAACGTATACTTGTGCAAATCAATCATCATAATCAGGGAATACAAATGTAGATTATTTTAAATTCTAACTTATAAACCTTAAATGCAGCGATGTCATTTAAGACACGTGTCACCTCTGCACATGCCTTGACACTTGACAGCATCAGTGCAACCAATTGCCCACTCAAATGGCTCCCTGGTTGCTACATCGCCCCTGCCTACTAATAACCGAACACATATGATTGGAGCACATGACAGATATGCCTAGTTGATCTTTAAATCTTGGCTTCTGATTGTGATGGAACCATTCAGCTTCCTGGAGATAATACTTCCATAATGTCTGAAGCTGCACACAAGAAAAACAGGATGTATTACTTTTGACAAACGGATATCATGTATAGGAATGGTACCAACATGGATAGTCTCTGTTCATCTAAAATTTTGCAACATTTGAAACCAGTAAATACATAATTTTTTTTAAAAAATAATCTATTTTTTATTCGGAATTACAGAAATAATACCGGTTAATTTTTTTTACAGAAATAATCGCTAGTCGCCTTATGGTTGGGCGACTCGGGCTAGTCGCCCAACCACCGTGTGACACATATCCAAGTCGCTCAATGGAACGGCGACTTTAGCGTCGTTGGACTTAGTCGTCAAACTGGTGTGCGACATGTGTTGGAATCGCCCATTTGTAGAGCGAGTTGACTAAGTTGCGCAGTGGTTGGGCGACTTAGACCAAGTCGCCCAACCACTGGGCGATGTTAGCTTATAGGCCTCCTATTATGAAAATCCAATTGGAACAATTGTGTTAAAATAGATATTACATTTTTAGGTATTACATTTAGCGAATCGTATTGTATGATGTACTTTTTTTAAAAGTTAAAAGTGTAGTGACAACGTTGGTTGGTCTGTTTGTTATTTTTGTAGAATATCAAGGGTACGAAATTTGTCAGACTCACAATAATATTTTGTGATCATCGTATATTGTTGTAGTGCGCTTAATTTCTGTAGAATTTTGTGAGGACGATTGAGATAGTAATGAGTTGTAAGTAGAAATGTAAGTGATATTACGATGCGCTAGGGATTAACACGGGGCAACAGGTGGCTGGAGGCACCGTTTTTTTAATTTTGTAATCATTTTTTACAAATTATTGAAAGTTAATCCCTCTCGAACTATCCATAACCTAAAAGTAGAGAATCTATATGTGTAAACCATATATAAGACCATCCTTTTAACTGAGCATAAATACATATATGGACTGAAAATCTTTTTATGGATTGATAACCTTTGACACTTCAATGTACATATCCTTCACAAACAATATTTTTAGACCTTGCCCAGAAGTGATACATGTTGTTGGATGTCTTTATAATGATGCTGGGAATAACACGGAAGAATGGAATGCGAAAAGACGAGGAGATTTGATGTTGCAAATTAAATTAGACTTTATAACGAAGCTGGGAATAACACGGCGCATAGGGTTTGGTTACATGCATAACAAACAGCATCATACACGATGCAACAAACCGAAGTACTCCTACGATACATATGCACCCTTTTGGAATGGAAATAGATTCGGCCTTCGACGGGGGACTAGTACAGAATGGTTCGACCTACTGCGTGGACCGGGACCATTTTTCCTTCCTTGCTAGCTCGGCGTTGAACTCCTCGCCGGCCTCTTTGGCCTTGGCCGCAATTTCCCACTTTCTCTCGCGCTCCCTACGCCTACACGCCTCAAGATGAGCTTGCATCCCCCGATGTATGCGCTCGTTGTGCTCGTCATTGTGGTGTTGCTCCTCTAGGATCTCGCGGTCTCTTTGGTCATGCCACTCGTCCATGTCGAGAGACCACTGGTCATGTGGGTGGATCTCGTGGTCGATCCACTTGCGATAGCCACATAGTGGATCCAGGGACTACAGGTAGACAGGAGAGATTGTTAGTGCGTACTTTGAAAGAGAAATAGTATGGGAACGCACTGTAACTGGTCCTTACCAGCTGTCGATAGCTGCTCATGTCCCAACGTCGGTCGGGATAGTCGCTGGAGTAGTTCGCGCAACCCTAGTAACGCATGCCTAGGCTGAGCGGGTGCTTGGACTTGAAGAACTTGCATCTGTCCTTGCACCAACAGAGGGGCGGCGTCTCCCCCTCGGGCGGGTGTTGCGGCTAACACTCAGTTATAACGTTCTGCATGGGGTTGCTGCTACGGGGGCTTCATTACGAAGATATTTCATATAGGCACGCGTCTCTTGTTCGACCCGGGCCGCAGTAGCACTTGCTCAGTCGTCCCGCTCCCCAGCAGCCCTTGCTAGTTCGCGGATCCGGTCCCATTGCCTCTGCCTGTCGTCCATCCCGGCATGGTGAAGGAAGCTCTGGTGTAGTAGCCTGTGAGGTGTGGAGAGGAAGCTCTGGTGTTGTAGTGTTGGGTTTGGTTGTGTATTGTTCACTCTCATATCTCTTCCACCCCCTTTTATAAGACACATAGTTGGCATGGAGTGATGTCCTCTGGTCTTGTCACTGCGCAAAGCTGGCCCATCTGGTCTTATTACTGCGCAAAGCTACCTCGTTTGGTCTTATCACTGCGCAAAGTTGTCTCTTTTGGTCTTGTCACTACGCAAAGCTGCCCTGTGTGGTCTTGTCATCGCATAAAGTCGCCCGTCTGGTCTTGTCATCGCAAAAGTCAATTCGTCTGGTTTTGTCATCGCAAAAAGCTATCCTATCTAGTCTTGTCATCGCGCAAGGTCAGTCTCCTTTGGTCTTGTCATCGCATAAAAGCTGCCCTGTGGTCTTGTCATTGCGCAAAGTCCCCCGCTTGGTCTTGTCATCGCGCAAAGTTGCCTCGTTTGGTCTTGTCATCGCAAGCAAAGTCGCCTCGCTTGGTCTTGTCTCTGCAAGAAAGCGCACCAAATTTCGTCTGGTCTTGTCATCTTCAAGGTAACACACTACCCGCTTTGTTAGCCTCCCCCGACGGGCTATAAAATGCACGGCCCACGCTTTGAAAATAGGACCACTCGACCCTTGAAACCGTAGGAAGAAGAACCTTCTCCGTCCTACAATAACATACCATGGCAGACGCTGAGGGACCAGTCCAACTGGGGTCGCCAAAGCAAGACCTTCCCCTACAAAAGAGGGAGGACTTCGGCCCTAACTACCGGTTGATGCCGAACAAGCGTACTCAATCGGTATGGCCAAAATGCGGACACAGGGAGGACGCTGTCGTGCAGGTCATGGACGGCCCTTTCGATGGCGGACGACGTTTCTTCCGATGCCCACACTCTGGGGGTACAATTAGCAAATAGTTTGCTTCATGTTACTGCTAATATAGCCTCCATGCTAACCGTCCCTTGCAGCAGATGGCGAAATGTGCCTTTGTCCGCTGGATCGATCCTCCCCATGAACGACATGTTGTGATGTACATGGATACATTGTGGGACCGAATCTTTGAGTTGGAGGCGCGGATTGACAATCTCAATGAGCAAAATGATGACCTCCGCCAACAGATGCAACGCGAGAGGGGCAACGAGGAGGTCGTGAACATAGGAAGTTCCTATTATCCCACATGCTGCTGCGCGAACCCTAGCTGCATATATGCGTGCCACTACAACGACGGCCAACCGCGTCCGAGGCGCCCCCTATACAGCACTCTATGTGGGTTGTGCGAGACACCTTCTACTATTAGGCACAGGCGGAGAAACTTGTACCTCGGTGGTCTCCCCTTCTGTACGCAACTGTAACATCCCAAATGTGTAAACAGGTGTTTGTCAAATATAATTAAATGTGTAGAAATTAAAACTTTTTCTCACATCTTGAAAACCCCTAAACTCTCATGTAATTCTTGTCCAAGAGATTGTGTAATCCAAAAACATAAGCTCTTGTGACCAAAAGACAAACTCATTTCCCATCTGTCACAAATCTTGTGCCAAACATTTGGAAAATAATTTTCCTTGGTCCTAAGGTTGATGTGGGACCCCTCTGAAAAATATCATGAGTTTTAAAACTTGTTTGGTAATTTTTGGAGGTAAAACAATTTCTCAAACAACCTTCATCAATTTTCTGAGAAAAATGCATAGCACAATAACCTCTGGAAATTTTATGTAAGGTTAATCATGTTGTCAGCAAGCTCCAGTTAAAATTTCATGAAATTTGGAGTTCATTTGCTATCTCTAATAATTCTGCAAAGTCTCAGCTGTTAAAAAAAATTAAACTTAAAACCCTGCGCTGTTCCTTGGGCTGAGCCGTATTCAATTCTGGCCTAGCCCAACCCCATCGACCTCCTCCACAGCCAACAAGACCTCATCGACCTCCTTTTCCACCTTGATGAGGTCGTAGCCGTTGGATTCAGATCCAACAGCCACGACCTCCTCCTAAGCCATCACCGCGAGGTCCTCCCCACCCACTTGAGGTCATAGCCGTTGGATCAAATCCAATAGCCATGACCTCCCTTCGATATCAATCGCCCATGTCCTTCCCGCCTTGATGAGGTCATAGCCTTTGGATCAAAGATCCATGGCCATGACCTCCCTCACCGTTAAACTTAGCAAACCTCCCATTTAACCGAGGTCGAGTCCGTTGGATCAAATCCAATGTTCCCGACCTCCCCTCAAAATCTGGCGCACTGCACCTCCCCACCCACGCGAGGTCTAGGCCGTTAGATGTGGATCTCACGGCCATGACCTCCCTTGCCCTTTTTCCGCCTTTGGATCTCAGCTCAACGCTGAGATCAATGGGCCGTCGGACCACCCTTTCTTGGCGTTGATTTAGATCTCGCGATCGCTAATCAAGGCCGTTCGACCATCTCTTATGAGCCCTTAGATCTAAATCGAGGGCTAGGACCTCCTTTGCGCCACGCGAAGGCTCATGACCTCCCCTATTGATCAAGACCTTTGTTGGATCAAGATCCAAAGGTCTCGACCTCCTCGCGCTTCGCGCACGCCTCGAACCTCCCTTTTTGGTTGTGTGCCCTTGGATTTAAATCCTAAGGCCATGACCTCCCCTCATTTTCTTTGGTCGTAGGCGGTAAGTCTTCCCAGAGGTCCGCACTGCTGGATTGAGATCCAACGCCTTGGACCTCTGTCCCTTTTTCTCGTCGCGATTCGCGTTATGGAAATCGAGGGCCACAACCTCCCGCTCAGATCGTGTGGCTGGACCTCCTCCCACCACTTAAGGCGAACGGTTCAAACATAAAATCCGAGGGCAGGACCTCCCCATCCACTTAATCCAACGGTGGATGTGAGGTCCTGTTCTTCTTCCACCTTGGCGCGCACGAGCCATGGCGATGAGCAAAGTCGAGCCTTGTCACCTCCAACGGCTCGCCTGCAAGCATTAAATGCGTGTCAGCCCTTTCCGCCCCTAGCCCATGTTCTGACCACCTACTCTGTGCCATCCGTCTTGTCCAAGTCCAGGACCTCCCTTGGACCTCCCCATGGGCTAAGCTCACCATGAGCTTAACCCGTGGTTCATAACCTCGTTTTGCCCTAGGTATAAAACCCCCCCATTGTTTCTTTGGCTTCCTTTACACACCATTGTTCCCTTGCTTGCACCCCTGTGCTTGTGAGCTCTAAACCACCGAAGCTTTCCTTGGCCGCCATTGTTGGAGCTTGAAGCTCCGCGGTGGACAAGGGTCCCTGGGGTTTTCCTCCCTTTCTCTGTGCTTCTTTTTGTGCCATGTCCTCTGTGATCATGTCTTAACTTGTTTAGTTTGGGCATTTTGCAGAGGTGGCCAAAAGGGATCTTGAAGTTGGAGCTTTGGCCGTGGAGCACCTTTCTCCCCAGCACGGTCCTTCCTCCTCGACCTCCTCGGCCCCTCCGACCTCCGTAATCCTCCCGGTAGTCCCTAGGCTTGGCACACGCTTGTATGAATGTTGCGGAGCTCAATTTAGCTGCTGTCAATTTTTGCCGTGTTGTGCTATCGTGCTCCTCTCCGGCTCGCCGACGTTCAAGGCCGTCGCCGCCGTTGAGAGGAGGTCCACTGGGTGCGCAAGGCTATTGCACACTCAGTGGTACCATTGGATGTCGCCGGCGAGGTCTACATCACCGGCGAGGACCATCTCTTCAAACTCGGGTTTTTGTCGGACGTACACGGCAGCGCCGTGTCAAATTTCGGACAAAGATCCTCTACTTAATGCGCTAATCATTACTCAATCTCGCTAATCATTGGCGTGTCTTAACTGCCTTTAATCCCGCCCCGTGCGCGCATTTAAGACCTCTCGCTCGCGGACCTCCTTGTGTCCTCTACAAGCATTAACTTCGTGTCCGAAGCGCGTCTTGAAGCGCAAAAGGCGCTGGTGCAGGGCGCCCTGCACCTCCTCCGAGGAAATCTGGCACGTCCAAGACCTCCCCTTGCGAAATCGTGGCCGTCCAGACCTCCCCTGGAGGTCTGTGGACGCAAGACCTCCGCTTTGGACCTCCTCGAGGTCATCTCGCCGTTATGACCTCCCGTGTGATCTCGAGCCGCTTATGTCCTCCCTGTGTTGATCGCAGCCATTGAGGACCTCCCTCTGTGTTGTGGCCCGTTGGATGTGCCATCAACGGCCACGACCTCCCCTCATCTCACGCGTGCGCGTTGCTGGGAGGTCCATGACCTCTGGACCTCGCGATGCGCGGGTGCAGACCTCGGGAGGTCTCGAGCCGTTAGATCTCAGATCTGTGGCTCACGCCCTCCCATGTCTTTATGGTTTTAGAATTCTAGTGAACTGTTATTTTAAGAACTAAAAAAGGTATGAACTTTAAAATTTCATAACTAATTCAATTTAAATCCAAATAGGGTGATTCAAATTGTGTTAGCTCTGGCTTGACCTGGGCTCCAATATAAAAATGGTTATGAGCCCAGTTCAGCTCCAGAACATGGTTTTACAAATAGATTTCAAAACTAGCTTTAAATGTTATACTAGAAATTCCTTTAACTTGTAAAATGCATAATTATTGATCTGTAGATTATTTTTGAGTGAATCCAACTTTGTTGGTTTCCTCTGTTAATGCTCTAAATGTTAGAATAGGATTTAGGAATGTCACTATTTTCAGAAAGCATTCTTGTGCATTTTAATTTTGTTCAAGTTCTTGTTTTTGAAAAATTATAGAAAATGCATAATAGCTCCAAATGAGGTGAACTCAATTGTGTTATTCATCTCATGAGGTGCTGGTTTTACAGTAAAAATCTCAGCTGCACCACCTTTCTAGAAAATGTTGCCTCATAATTAAATTAGTGAATAGTGGCAGTTTGTATTTTTAGGGCTGAGCAGATTTGTTTTGCTCATAACTTTTGCATTGAGAATCCAAATCCATTGGTTCTTGTTGCTAAATTCCCTAAAAATCATCCTCTTGCTGCTGTAGAAATTTCAGAGCTTTTGGAGTTGGTTTTCTGTGCTGTCTTTGTCGTTTTCATCGTTCTTATCGATTGTTTTCGTCTTTTCGTTAGGTGCCGACGAGTACGTTGAACCCGTGAGTGACCCTCAGCAATATATTGAGCAAAATCAGCAAGGCAAGCAGTTTGATCATATCCATTTATTGTCCCATTACTTTAAAGCTTAATACTTTGTTTCACTTATATGTATGCATGCTACTTTGTGTTAAAATGTCGCTAGTAATCCTATAGATGCATATTCTGTAGGTAAATGTTCATTCTCTACTACTAAGCCTAGGATTATCTTGCTGCGATTTAGAGTTCGATGGATGGACTCTTATCGCTTAGTAGTTTGCGTTGATAATGCTTAGCAATGCTTAGATAACGGTAGAAATGGGCGGTTGTCGACATTATGTCGATAACCTTGATCACACTAAAATCTTTATTCCATTTTGTCCTTCTTGTGGTTTGTTACTTTGTAAACAAATAAAACCAAAATGAAAACAAAACTGTTTTGACTTGGGCACAATGGATGTTGGTGTGATATTTTGGGTGTGATCGGAATGGTGCCTAAGTCCCCAAGGACCGAGTTACTTGTGTCACTAAGCCAAGCGCTCTTGCGTGCTAACCACACGAGGGGGATATGGGACCTCTCTTGACTAAGTACTTTGGGAGGTGTTAATTATGAGCTGGTTGGTGGGTGGTTTTAAATGTGTATGTGTGGTGTGGGAGAGGAGCATTAGCGCACCGGTTAGGTGCCTAGTGTGTCCTTATCCCGTGGGTTATGACTCTTAATTAGCATCATCCATTGGAAATGTCTCGTAGGACTTAGCCGTGCCGACATACCAAAGGAAGTGTGCTAAATCATGTGGCTAAAAGGCGGTCTCGATGTGTGGGTACATTGGTACACCCTACGCAGGTTAAAACTATTCAATAGCCTCATCCTAGGTTATGGACATGCTTGGTAAGGTCGCAAGAACTAGACTACAACATTTAAATTAAAACTTGATGGGTTGGTATGAATGGATGTTCATGCTATTGTGGTGGCTAATGGGTTAGCCACTTCCGAATTGTTATCTATCAATTGTTACTGTCTCGTTGGTTTCTTGCAAATGAAAAATGAATTGCAACTTTGCTTTGGAATCTATTTAAATATTGCAAATGAAAACTTGCTTTATGCTAAAATAAGTCCAAAGCCTCATCCACTTAAATAAAGCTTACATGTAGTTAAACTATAGTTCTGTTATATTACACGTCGGTCTTAAGTAGTACATTTTGTACTCATTTGCTTTGCTTAATAACTTTGTTGCAGAGGAGGTAGGGTCCAAAGGGCTCTACTTTTATGCGAGATGTGCATGGGTTGGGAAAGCGACTAGCTTGGCGGTCCTGGTCGATTGCCTTGTGGGTGAAGGCACACCGTTGGTTCTTGTTTTGGGCCATCTCTATGGCACTTTTGCTTCATTGTTATCTTAGTAGTCTTGTTGTTATTTGGCCGGTCGACCTCTCTTTTGTAATAACTATCCTTTATTTATTTTAACTTCTGGTTTGTTGCTTGTTCTGTTCTATGTGTTTGAATGGAATTGATGCAATCTTTTGTAATGAGTTGTGTGTACTGCATTCTTGGGAAGTACATATATCTCGAGGCACGGTTTATTTAGTTGATAATACTAGGGTCCATTGGATGACTAAGTATTATGAGCCTAATAAATCGGGGTCTCACAAAAGTTGGTATCAGAGCCATCCTGACCGTAGTAACCCAAGCTTGGTCGCCTTTAGGATATTTTGGAAAACTTATTTTCGAAGTATCAAAGAGTTTTGAAAGCTTAAGTAATTCTCAGATTTTACTCCTTACCTATCTTAGCTTTCTATCTCATCTTGTTCTAGTTTGAGTTTTAAAAGATGTTTTCCCCTTCTCCCCTCAAAATTAGTTGTTATCGATTAAATTGGGTTTTGGGGAAACTTATGAGAGTTCTAAATTTGAAATCTTGGCTGTCTTTTGGTGGAGAATGGAAGTATTGGGAGATGGGATTCAAATCTGGAAATTAGGACAGCAAGCAAGCATTTTAGGGCAGCAAGCTCAAGTTAGTGATTAAGGTAGAAAATGAGAGGTTAATTCAACTACAACTTGTGGGAATGAAAGGGTAAGATGTGATACTAGTTAGCTAAGTATCTAACACTTATCTCGCTGATTTCGCATTGCTCTTTAGTACCATTAGATCTCACCTTACAATCTGATTTTTATCTTCTCGATCAATTACTCGTGCATTCAATACGGGTTAGTTGTGTTGAGAAGTTGAGCCTTGCTTTTGGTGATCCTTTGCTGTTTTTAGGGTCTTTTAGAAGCTTTTTGAAGTTTAATTACTCGCTGTTTTTGGCTTTCGATTTGGGCGATATTCCATTCCCCTAGTCGTTAGCTTTTGCTTTCTTTAAGGCCTTGTTTTTCGGGTTTAGTTGCTAACCAAATTTCATTGTAACAGGATGGTTGGACGCACTCGTAGCGGCCAAGGCCAGGCAGCTGGTCCGGACGAGGAGCTTCCTCCTCCTCCGACCATGGCCGAGGTTCTTCTTCAGATAGAGCGCAACCGTGTGGATGACAGGAGAGTTCTATCGACGCCATCGCTGCAACACCACCGCCTCTTACCGAGCTTCAGGATCCAGGCAAGGGAATGCCCATCACCGCGTGGAGGACTCGCGGAGTTTCTTCGTACTCACCCCTACCTTTTCCCGGTCGAGGACCCATTGGATGCGAGCGATTGGCCGTTTGGTGGAGCGAAGCCAGATTGCGCAGCGCAGAGCACGAGAAGGCGCTGCTTGCATCGCACCGGCTTGAGGGTGCAGCTTTGTCATGGTGGGAGAGCTTTCGCCATGCAGCTCGCACCACACTTGTCACTTGGGAGGAGTTTCAGACTTGCCTTCCGTCGATCTCATATCCTGCCGGCTTGATGGAGATCAAGAAGCAGAGTTTCTCGCCCTCAGCGGCGAGCTCACCATGGAGTATGTCTACGAGTTCAACCATCTAGCTCGTTATGCTCCCGAGGATGTGGCCACCGATATGGCTAAGGTGCCAAGTTCAGCGTGGCTTGTCCGAGGAGTCAGAGGACAAGCTATCCATTGTCGACTTCCCTGATTTTCAGACCTTGGTCGACAAGGCCATCGTTGCTGAGCATGCGGCTCGAGAGCTTGTGGATTCCCGCAAGCACAAGTGGGAGGCCCACAAGTCATCCAGGGCCAGTTCTTTCCGTCCCCGCTTGAGGCAGCCTCGAAGGTACCGATCTCGATCACGGCGCCCGAGGTCACCTCGCCCGTCTCGTCGTTCAGCGCAGAGCCGTGCCCGATCACGCACTCTGCGAGTCGCCAGAGCGGCCCCAAGAACCCGGCTCATCGGGTCACTTGCTTCTCTTGCAACCAGAAGGGGCATTATGCGAACCAATGCCCTAAGAAGACAGGAGCAGCCCCTCGTCCTAATGGAGGACGCGGGCAAGGAGGTGGTTCTTCTCAGGACCAGAAGATCGTCCCGGCTACCCAAGGCGTGGGCAGCGGTCGCGTCAACGCCATCTTAGCTGAGGAGGCACAGGAGGCACCCGACATCGTGCTAGGTACGCTTTCTGTTAACTTTCATCCTGCTACTGTCTTGTTTGATTCAGGAGCATCTCATTCCTTTGTTTACGAGTCTTTTGCATTGTTGGTGAGCTTCGTTTCTCCATTGTCGGTCCCGCTTACTCATTCGCTCTCTGGTTCGGAGTTGAGAGTGAATTTGAGTGTAGGGATGTTCCTATCGAGATCGAAGGAGTAGAATTCTTAGCAAACCTTATCCTTCTCCATTCAGCGAGTCTTGATGTAATTCTTGGCATGGATTGGTTGTCTCAAAGACATAGGACAAATCGATTGCGCCAGAAGCTCATCTCAGATCTAGTCCCTCCCATGCGGGTTTGCTTTTCACCGGTCGCTAGGTCCGTGATCTCTTCGCTTGAAGCGAAGCCCGCTCTAGATATTAGCGAAGTCCCAACAGTTTGTGACTTCGTTGATGTCTTTCCCACAGATCTTCCGGGGATGCCACCCGTTCGAGACCTTGAGTTTGTCATTGAGTTGGCTCCCGGTACCGCCCCTATCTCTAAGAGGCCTTATCGGATGCCACCGAACGAGTTGGTAGAGTTGAAGAAGCAGTTAAGTGAGCTTCAAGAGAAGGGTTTCATTCGCCCTAGCTCATCTCCGTGGGGTTGTCCAGCAATCTTCGTAAAGAAGAAGGACGATACTTTACGCATGTGCGTTGATTACCGCCCACTTAATGAAGTGACGGTAAAGAACAAGTATCCATTGCCCCGCATTGACGATCTCTTCGATCAATTAACTGGAGCTCGAGTTTTCTCCAAGATTGATTTGAGAGTGGGATATCATCAGGTTCGGATTCGACCTGAGGATATTCCAAAGACGGCGTTCTCTACTCGCTACGGCTTGTATGAATATACCGTCATGTCATTCGGCTTAACCAATGCTCCTGCCTTGTTCATGAACCTCATGAATTCGGTATTCATGGAGTATTTGGATAAGTTTGTCGTGGTCTTCATCGATGATATTCTTATCTATTCCAAGAACGATGAGGAACACGCCGAGCATCCGCTTGTGTTGGGCAAAGCTGCGTGAGCACCACCAGATCGGTTCAAAGAAATGCGCGTTACGTTGAAGGAAGTGGCTTTCTTGGGCCATGTGCTTTCAGCAGAGGCGAGCTGTTGATCCTAGCAAGGTCAGCGATGTGCTATCTCGAGTCGACTGCTTGGCCACCGGCGCGGAGTTTTCTTGGTTTAGCGGATACTATCGCCGCTTATCGAGAACTTCTCCAAGATCGCGGCCGATGACGGAGTTGCTCAAGAAGGACAAGAAGTTCTTGTGGTCCGATGCTTGTGAGGAAAGTTTTCAAGTACTCAAGAAGCGCTTTGACCACGCCTCCGTTCTCGTTCTTCCCGATATCCATAGGAGCTTCGATATCTATTATGATGCTTCTCGTCGAGGCCTCGGTTGCGTCCTTATGCAATAAGGCAAGGTTGTGGCCTATGCATCAAGGCAATTGAGACCTCTTGAACTCAACTACCCTACCCATGATTTGGAGTTGGCTGCTGTAATTCATGCATTTAAGATTTGACGACATTACCTAATTGGTAATCGTTGTGAAGTGTATTCGGATCACAAAAGCCTTAAGTATTTGTTCACCCAGCCAGACCTGAACCTCAGGCAAAGGAGATGGTTGGAATTGATCAAAGACTATGATGTGGGTATTCACTACCATCCGGGCAAGGCTAATGTCGTTGCCGATGCGCTTAGTCGTAAAGCGCATTGTAATGCTTTGTCGCTCAAGGAGTTTCAGCCCACCCTTATTGAGGAGTTTCAGCGCCTCAATTTGGGTTTGGTTGAGCATGGTTCCCTCGCTACCTTGGTTGTGCAGCCAACCTTGGTGGATCGTGTCAAGGCCGCTCAGCAATCGGACCCTGGAGTGAACAAAATCAAGGAAAATGTCAAGAACGAAACAGCCAAGTGCTTCTCTGAGGATGAGCACGGTGTTGTGAAGTTCGGACAACGCCTTGTGGTTCCAAAGGACATGGAATTGCGGAATTTGATCCTCCGCGAAGCCCATGATTCGCCTTTATCCATTCATCCCGGGGCCACAAAGATGTATCAAGATCTCCGCCAGAGATTTTGGTGGACCCGAATGAAGAGGGAGATTGCGGTTCGCTGTCGAGTGTGACGTGTCTTTGTCGTGTGAAGGTTTAACATCGGCCCACCGGGCGCTTCACCTTTTGCTCGTTCTCGAGTGGAAGTGGGATTCGATCGGAATGGATTTCATCACCGGTCTACCCACGTCCCCGAAGAAGAATGATGCCATTTGGGTCGTCATCGATCGATTGACTAAGGTGGCACATTTCCTTCCTGTCAAGACTGACCTTCGGGTAGGTCTTTTGGCGGAACTCTACATTGCCCGCATCGTGTGCTTGCATGGTGTGCCCAAGACGATTGTCTCGGATCGTGGTTCTCTTTTCACCTCTCGCTTTTGGCATAGTTTGCAAGAGGCCATGGGAACCCGTCTTACCTTTAGCACAGCATATCATCCCCAAACTGATGGTCAGACCGAGAGGGTCAACCAAGTTGTGGAAGACATGCTTCGTGCTTGTGTTCTTTCCTATGGGAAGCATTGGGAGAAATGCTTGCCATTCGCCGAGTTTTCTTACAACAACAGCTTTCAGGCCGGTCTCGCATGGCACCATTCGAGGCCTTGTACGGAGAAAGTGTAGAACCCGTTGAACTGGTCAGAGACCGTGAGAGACCTCTCTTTGGCCCTGACTCGATCAATGAGGCCGAGCGCCAAGTTCAAATTATTCGTGAGCGTCTTCGCACAGCTCAATCCAGGCAAAAGAGCTATGCGGATCGCCGTCGGCGTGAGTTGCGTTTTGAGCCTAATGACGTTGTTTATCTCAAAGTCTCTCCTTTGAAGGGCCATCAACGTTTGGCGTCAAGGGCAAGTTAGCTCCTCGATATGTCGGTCCCTACCGCGTTATCGAGAAGAAAGGAGTCTATTGCCTACAAGTTGGAGTTGCTACGCGAGGGGTACATGATGTGTTTCATGTGTCCCACTAAAGAAGTGCCTCCGTGTTCCAACCGAGGAAGCTCCGTTGGAAACTCTCGATGTCCAATCAGATTTGACCTATCGCGAGCACCTGCTCAAGATACTCAAGAGGTGAACGAAGAACTAGGAATCGCTCCATTAAGTTCCTTAAAGTTCAAGTGGTCGAACCATTCCGAGGATGAGGCTACTGGGGAAAGGGAAGATCGTCTGCGTGCGGACTATCCATTTTTCTTTACCGAGTGAGCCAAATCTCGGGACGAGATTTCTGTAAGGGGGGGGAGATTTTGTAACATCCCAAATGTGTAAACAGGTGTTTGTCAAATATAATTAAATGTGTAGAAATTAAAACTTTTTCTCACAACTTGAAAACCCCTAAACTCTCATGTAATTCTTGTCCAAGAGATTGTGTAATCCAAAAACATAAGCTCTTGTGACCAAAAGACAAACTCATTTCCCATCTGTCACAAATCTTGTGCCAAACATTTGGAAAATAATTTTCCTTGGTCCTAAGGTTGATGTGGGACCCCTCTGAAAAATATCATGAGTTTTAAAACTTGTTTGGTAATTTTTGGAGGTAAAACAATTTCTCGAACAGCCTTTATGAATTTCCTGAGAAAAATGCATAGCATAATAACCCCTGGAAATTTTATGTAAGGTTAGTCATGATGTCAGCAAGCTCCAGTTAAAATTTCATGAAATTTGGAGTTCATTTGCTATCTCTAATAATTCTGCAAAGTCTCAGCTGTTAAAAAAAATTAAACTTAAAACCCTACGCTGTTCCTTGGGCTGAGCCGTATTCAATTCTGGCCTAGCCCAACCCCATCGACCTCCTCCACAGCTAGCGCACCTCACTGACCTCCTTTTCCACCTTGATGAGGTCGTAGCCGTTGGATTCAGATCCAACAGCCACGACCTCCTCCTAAGCCATCACCGCGAGGACCTCCCCACCCACTTGAGGTCATAGCCGTTGGATCAAATCCAACAGCCATGACCTCCCTTCGATATCAATCGCCCATGTCCTTCCCGCCTTGATGAGGTCATAGCCTTTGGATCAAAGATCCATGGCCATGACCTCCCTCACCGTTAAACTTAGCAAACCTCCCATTTAACCGAGGTCGTGGCCGTTGGATCAAATCCAACGACCCGACCTCCCCTCAAAATCTGGCGCACTGCACTCTCCCCACCCACGCCGAGGTCTAGGCCGTTAGATGTGGATCTCACGCCATGACCTCCCTTGCCCTTTTTCCGCCTTTGGATCTCAGCTCAACGCGCGAGATCAATGGGCCGTTCGGACCACCCTTTCTTGGTCGTTGGATTTAGATCTCATGATCGCTAATCGAGGCCGTTCGGACCATCTCTTATGAGCCCTTAGATCTAAATCGGAGGGCTAGGACCTCCTTTGCGCTACGCGTAAGGCTCAGGACCTCCCCCTCTATTGATCAGCACCGTTGGATCAAGATCCAAAGGTCCTGACCTCCTCTGCGCTTCGCGCAACACCTCAGACCTCCCCTTTTTGGTTGTGTGCCCTTGGATTTAAATCCTAAGGCCATGACCTCCCCCTCATCTTCTTTGGTCGTGTGCGGTAAGTCTTCCCAGGAGGTCCGCACCGTTGGATTGAGATCCAACGCCTTGGACCTCCTGTCCCTTTTTCCTCGTGCACATTCGCGTTATGGAAATCGTAGGGCCACGACCTCCCCGTTCAGGATCGTGTGGCTGGGACCTCCTCCCAGTCACTTAAGGCGTAACGGTTCAAACATAAAATCCGAGGGCCAGGACCTCCCCATCCACTTAATCCAACGGTGGATGTGAGGTCCTATTCTTCTTCCACCTTGGGCGCGCGTGCGAGCCATGGCAGTGGGCAAAGTCGGAGCCTTGTCTCCTCCAACGGCTCTGCCCTGCAAGCATTAAATGCGTGTCAGCCCTTTCCGCCCCTAGCCCATGTTCTGACCACCTACTCTGTCCCATCCGTCTTGTCCATGTCCAGACCTCCTTGGACCTCCCCATGGGCTAAGCTCACCATGAGCTTAACCCGTGGTTCACAACCTCGTTTGCCCTTGGTATAAAACCCCCACTGTTTCTTTGGCTTCCTTTACACACCATTGTTCCTTGCTTGCACCCCTGCTTGTGAGCTCTAAACCACCGGCTTTCCTTGGCCGCCATTGTTGGAGCTTGAAGCTCATGCGGTGGACAAGGGTCCCCGGGTTTTCCTCCTTTCTCTGTGCTTCTTTTTGTGCCATGTCCTCTGTGATCATGTCTTAACTTGTTTAGTTTGGGCATTTTGCAGAGGTGGCCAAAAGGGATCTTGAAGTTGGAGCTTTGGCCATGGAGCACCTTTCTCCCCCGGCACCGCTCCTTCCTCCCTCGACCTCCTCAGCCCCTCTGGACCTCCAGGTAATCCTCCTGGTAGTCCCTAGGCTTGGCACACGCTTGTATGAATGCTGCGGAGCTCAATTTAGCTGCTGTCAATTTTTGCCGTGTTGTGCTATCGTGCTCCTCTTCGGCTCGCCGGCGTTCAAGGCCGTCGCCGCCGTTGAGAGGAGGTCCACTGGGTGCGCAAGGCTATTGCACACTCAGTGGTACCATTGGATGTCGCCGGCGAGGTCTACATCACCGGCGAGGACCATCTCTTCAAACTCGGGTTTTTGTCGGAGGTACACGGCAGCGCCGTGTCAAATTTCGGACAAAGATCCTCTACTTAATGCGCTAATCATTACTCAATCTCGCTAATCATTGGCGTGTCTTAACTGCCTTTAATCCCGCCCCGTGCGCGCATTTAAGACCTCTCGCGCGCGGACCTCCTTGTGTCCCGCGCGCATTAACTTCGTGTCCGGCGCGTCTTGCGCGCAAAGGGCGCTGCAGGGCGTCCTGGACCTCCTCCGAGGAAATCTGGCACGTCCAAGACCTCCCCTTGCGAAATCGTGGCCGTCCAGACCTCCCCTGGAGGTCTGTGACGTTAAGACCTCCGCGTTTGGACCTCCTCGAGGTCATCTCTGCCGTTATGACCTCCCCGCGTGATCTGAGCCGCTTATGTCCTCCCTGTGTTGATCGCAGCCGTTGAGGACCTTCCTCCCGTGTTGTGGCCCGTTGGATGTGCCATCAACGGCCACGACCTCCCCTCATCTCACGCGTGCGCGTTGCTGGGAGGTCCATGACATCTGGACCTCGCGATGCGCACGGGTGCGTTAACTCCTGGGAGGTCTGAGCCGTTAGATCTCAGATCTGTGGCTCACGTCCTCCCATGTCTTTATGGTTTTTAGAATTCCAGCGAACTGTTATTTTAAGAACTGAAAAAGGTATGAACTTTAAAATTTCATAACTAATTCAATTTAAATCCAAATAGGGTGATTCAAATTGTGTTAGCTCTGGCTTGACCTGGGCTCCAATCTAAAAATGGTTATGAGCCCAGTTCAGCTCCAGAACATGGTTTTACAAATAGATTTCAAAACTAGCTTTAAATGTTATACTAGAAATTCCTTTAACTTGTAAAATGCATAATTATTGATCTGTAGATTATTTTTGAGTGAATCCAACTTTGTTGGTTTCCTCTGTTAATGCTCTAAATGTTAGAATAGGATTTAGGCATGTCACTGTTTTCAGAAAGCATTCTTGTGCATTTTAATTTTGTTCAAGTTCTTGTTTTTGAAAAATTATAGAAAATGCATAATAGCTCCAAATGAGGTGAACTCAATTGTGTTATTCATCTCATGAGGTGCTGGTTTTACAGTAAAAATCTCAGCTGCACCACCTTTCTAGAAAATGTTGCCTCATAATTAAATTAGTGAATAGTGGCAGTTTGTATTTTTAGGGCTGAGCAGATTTGTTTTGCTCATAACTTTTGCATTGAGAATCCAAATCCATTGGTTTTTGTTGCTAAATTCCCTAAAAATCATCCTCTTTCTGCTGTAGAAATTTCAGAGCTTTTGGAGTTGGTTTTCTGTGCTGTCTTTGTCGTTTTCATCGTTCTTATCGATTGTTTTCGTCTTTTCGTTAGGTGCCGACGAGTACGTTGAACCCGTGAGTGACCCTCAGCAATATATTGAGCAAAATCAGCAAGGCAAGCAGTTTGATCATATCCATTTATTGTCCCATTACTTTAAAGCTTAATACTTTGTTTCACTTATATGTATGCATGCTACTTTGTGTTAAAATGTCGCTAGTAATCCTATAGATGCATATTCTGTAGGTAAATGTTCATTCTCTACTACTAAGCCTAGGATTATCTTGCTGCGATTTAGAGTTCGATGGATGGACTCTTATCGCTTAGTAGTTTGCGTTGATAATGCTTAGCAATGCTTAGATAACGGTAGAAATGGGCGGTTGTCGACATTATGTCGATAACCTTGATGACACTAAAATCTTTATTCCATTTTGTCCTTCTTGTGGTTTGTTACTTTGTAAACAAATAAAACCAAAATGAAAACAAAACTATTTTGACTTGGGCACAATGGATGTTGGTGTGATATTTTGGGTGTGATCGGAATGGTGCCTAAGTCCCCAAGGACCGAGTTACTTGTGTCACTAAGCCAAGCGCTCTTGCGTGCTAACCACACGAGGGGGATATGGGACCTCTCTTGACTAAGTACTTTGGGAGGTGTTAATTATGAGCTGGTTGGTGGGTGGTTTTAAATGTGTATGTGTAGTGTGGGAGAGGAACATTAGCAGACCGGTTAGGCTGCCTAGTGTGTCCTTATCACCGTGGGTTGCGGCTCTTAATTAGCATCATCCATTGGAAATGTCTCGTAGGACTTAGCCGTGCCGGCATACCAAAGGAAGTGTGCTAAATCATGTGGCGAAAAGGCGGTCTGACGTGTGGGTACATTGGTACACCCCTGCAGGGTTAAAACTATTCGAATAGCCTCGTCCTAGGTTATGGACATGCTTGGTAAGGTCGTGCAAGAACTAGACTACAACATTTAAATTAAAACTTGATGGGTTGGTATGAATGGATGTTCATGCTATTGTGGTGGCTAATGGGTTAGCCACTTCCAGGATTGTTATCTATCAATTGTTACCTGTCTCGTTGGTTTCTTGCAAATGAAAAATGAATTGCAACTTTGCTTTGGAATCTATTTAAATATTGCAAATGAAAACTTGCTTTATGCTAAAATAAGTCCAAAGCCTCATCCACTTAAATAAAGCTTGCATGTAGTTAAACTATAGTTCTGTTATATTACACGTCAGTCTTGCGAGTACATTTTTGTACTCATTTGCTTTGCTTAATAACTTTGTTGCAGAGGAGGTAGGGTCCAAAGGGCTCTACTTTTGCGAGATGTGCATGGGTTGGGAAAGCGACTAGCTTGGCGGTCCGGTCAGTTGCCTTGTGGGTGAAGGCACACTGGTTGGCTCTTGTTTTGGGCTATCTCTATGGCACTTTTGCTTCCGCTGTTATCTTAGTAGTCTTGTTGTTATTTGGCCGGTCGGCCTCTCTTTTGTAATAACTATCCTTTATTTATTTTAACTTCTGGTTTGTTGCTTGTTCTGTTCTATGTGTTTGAATGGAATTGATGCAATCTTTTGTAATGAGTTGTGTGTACTGCATTCTTGGGAAGTACATATATCTCGAGGCACGGTTTATTTAGTTGATAATACTAGGGTCCATTGGATGACTAAGTATTATGAGCCTAATAAATCGGGGTCTCACAAAAGTTGGTATCAGAGCCATCCTGACCGTAGTAACCTAAGCTTGGTCGCCTTTAGGATATTTTGGAAAACTTATTTTCGAAGTATCAAAGAGTTTTGAAAGCTTAAGTAATTCTCAGATTTTACTCCTTACCTATCTTAGCTTTCTATCTCATCTTGTTCTAGTTTGAGTTTTAAAGATGTTTTCCCTTCTCCCTCAAAAATAGTTGTTATCGATTAAATTGGGTTTTGGGAAACTTATGAGAGTTCTAAATTTGAAATCTTGGCTGTCTTTTGGTGGAGAATGGAAGTATTGGGAGATGGGATTCAAATCTGGAAATTAGGACAGCAAGCAAGCATTTTAGGGCAGCAAGCTCAAGTTAGTGATTAAGGTAGAAAATGAGAGGTTAATTCAACTACAACTTGTGGGAATGAAAGGGTAAGATGTGATACTAGTTAGCTAAGTATCTAACACTTATCTCGCTGATTTCGCATTGCTCTTTAGTACCATTAGATCTCACCTTACAATCTGATTTTTATCTTCTCGATCAATTACTCGTGCATTCAATACGGGTTAGTTGTGTTGAGAAGTTGAGCCTTGCTTTTGGTGATCCTTTGCTGTTTTTAGGGTCTTTTAGAAGCTTTTTGAAGTTTAATTACTCGCTATTTTTGGCTTTCGATTTGGGCGATATTCCATTCCCCTAGTCGTTAGCTTTTGCTTTCTTTAAGGCCTTGTTTTTCGGGTTTAGTTGCTAACCAAATTTCATTGTAACAGGATGGCTGGACGCACTCGTAGTAGCCAAGGCCAGGCAGCTGGTCCGGACGAGGAGCTTCCTCCTCCTCCGACCATGGCCGAGGTTCTTCTTCAGATAGAGCTGCCCCGTTTGGTCTTGTCACTGCGCAAAGTTGCCTCGTTTGGTCTTGTCACTGTGCAAAGCTGCCTCGTTTGGTCTTGTCTCTACGCAAAGCAGCCAGCCCCGTCTGGTCTTGTCATCTTCAAGGTAACACACTACCCGCTTTGTTAGCCTCCCCCGACGGGCTATAAAATGCACGGCCCACGCTCTGAAAATAGGACCACTCGACCCTTGAAACCGTAGGAAGAAGAACCTTCTCCTTCCTACAATAACATACCATGGCAGACGCTGAGGGACCAGTCCAACTGGGGTCGCCAAAGCAAGACCTTCCCCTACAAAAGAGGGAGGACTTCGGCCCTAACTACCGGTTGATGCCGAACAAGCGTACTCAATCGGTATGGCCAAAATGCGGACACAGGGAGGACGCTGTAAATGCGATTCATGGGCGGCCCTTTCGATGGCGGGGCGGCGTTTCTTCCGATGCCCACACTGGGGTACAATTAGCAAATAGTTTGCTTCATATTCTCGCTAATATAGCCTCCATGCTAACCGTCCCCTGCGTGAGATGGCGAAATGTGCCTTTGTCCGCTGGATCGATCCTCCCCATGAACAACATGTTGTGATGTACATGGATACATTGTGGGACCGAATCTTTGAGTTGGAGGCACGGATTGACAATCTCAATGAGCAAAATGATGACCTCCGCCAACAGATGCAACGCGAGAGGGGCAACGAGGAGGTTGTGAACATAAGAAGTTCCTATTATCCCACATGCTGCTGCGCGAACCCTAGCTGCATATGTGCGTGCCACTACAACGACGACCAACCACGTCCAAGGCGCCCCCTATACAGCACTCTATGTGGGTTGTGCGAGAGACCTTCTACTATTAGGCACAAGCGGAGAAACTTGTACCTCGGTGGTCTCCCCTTTTGTACGCAACTATGTTCAATCTCGTAGAGCATGTAACTAAATGGTAGACGTGTCATTGCGACTGCCTTTTATCGAGTTGACTATTGCATCGATGTGTCGCGTGCATTAAGCTATAGGCGTCGATATGCATTGAACAAACATGCATTTTATGAACGAGTACTGAAAACTGAGCTATTCCATACCAGACATTATCCGCTAGAATTAAGACGAGATATTGACACTTCAAATAAAGTTAAAATTTGCCATTACGATACAATTAGTTCCACAGTGCTTACAAGAACCGAAGTACTGACTGAAGTACAAGTTACAACATACTAGCAGTTCTAATACAAGTTACTTTATGCCAGTGTTCGTACGTGTCGGTAGGCGCCTTGCAAGTTCTCACAGTGTGGCCTTCCTAACGGCAGCGGCTGCAACGTCTACCTGCCGCTCCAGCTTCCCCTTCGTCCATATCGTTCCTAGTATGATGACTCTGCCGACGGCCCTTCCCCCCTTTCAACAAGTCTAGATCAGGAATCCAAGTCCTATTTGCAGTATCCAATGTGGTGAAGTTACCCATAACCCTGAAGCCTCTTAGCTCACCGCACCACGCCTGCTGCACCCTCTCCTTCATGAAGTACTCCGATATGAAGTTCGATGGGTCCATGCGGATGGTCCCACACGCGACGAGGACATGAGAGCATGGCCTGTGAAGGAGCTTTAGCTTGTTGCATGTGCAGCTAGGTTCATTCACATGGTCTCCAAGGCATACCTCATGGGTAATAAGAGACTGAGCCATCCTGAATCCGGCTCTGTCTCGAAGGATCACGTCGAATCGATGCTCCGTATTGCCCATTATGAAGACCGTGTGCGACTGAGCTTTCTCGGTCTTGGCCTGCATGTATGTTGTAATCTTCGAGCAGTACGGTGTCTGTGGATTGGCTGCATGAAGTGCCACATTTGCATGCCTTTCCCTGAAATATCCGATTGTACCATGCAGAACGCCTCCGACAATGGTGACAAGAGACTGAGAACGGAGGCCCCTGATAACTCTGTTGTACACCTCTGCAAAGTTAGTGGTCATTATGCCATACCTTGCACCGTCTGTGTCGTACAGCAAGGACCACTTCTCCATTGGCTCGGCCTCAATCCAGTGAGAGAAATATCCGATGTCCCTCGAGGTCCTCCGCATCAAATGGGGAGGGTCGAGCTCCCGTAGTGGTGTGAGGCGTTTGGGCTGTGCCGCCCCAGGAATGAGGTGTAACATCCCAAATGTGTAATTAGGGTTATTCAAGTATAATTATATGTGTAGAAATTAAAACTTTTTCTCACAACTTGAAAACCCCTAAAATCTCATGTAATTCTTGTCCAAGAGTTGTGTAATCCAAAAACACAAAGCTCTTGTTGACCAAAAGTCAAATTCCTTTTCCAATTATCTTAAATCTTGTGCCCAACAATTGGAAAGTATTTTCTTTGGTCCTAAAACTGAGGTGGGACCCCTCTGAAAAATATCACAAGTTGTAAAACTTGTTGATAATTTTTGGAGGCAAAATGAATCATTGAACAACCTTAATGAATTTCCTGAGAAAAATGCATTGCATAATAACCTCTGGAAATTTTATGTAAGGTTAATCTTCTTGTCAGCAAGCTCCTGTAAAAATTTCATGAATTTTGGAGTTGAAATGCTATCCCAAATAATTCTGCTAAGTCCCAGCTGTTGAAAACTAAATTCAAAAGCCTACACTGTTCCTTGGGCTAGCCATGTTCAAAGCTGGTCCAGCCCGACCATGTCTGCACCCCCAGCAGACCTCCCTCTCCACCTTGATCAGGTCGTAGCCGTTGGATTTACATCCAACAGCCACGACCTCCTCCGCGGTCAACACCGCGAAGACCTCCCACCTTGTTGAGGTCTTGGCCCTTGGATTAAGATCCAACCGGCCCTGACCTCCCCTTGTTATCAAACCTCAAAAACCACCTTCCACCTTGTTGAGGTCTTGGCCCTTGGATTCAAGATCCACGGCCCTGACCTCCCCTCACTGTTAAGCTAAGCAAACATCCCACCTACATGAGGTCACAGCCGTTGGATCAAAGATCCACGGTCATGACCTCCCCAATGTCAAACCTTAAAGTCTACATCCCACCTTGATGAGGTCACAGCCATTGGATCAAAAATCCATGGTCACGACCTCCTCCTCTCAATCAACTAACAGACCTCCCTTTTAAGCGCGGTTGAGGTCGTAGCCGTTGGATTCAGATCCAAAGGCCACGACCTCCTCTGAAAAACATCACGGCATGGTCCTCCGCCTTGGTGAGGTCGTAGCCCTTAGATCTAAATCTAAAGGCCATGACCTCCCTTGTGCGTTGCATGCAAGCTCGGAACCTCCACCTCTTTTGATCGTAGCCCTTAGATCTAAATCTAAAGGTCTGACCTCCCTTGCACATTATGCATCATATCAGACCTCCCGGTCATTGTGTGCCCTTAGATTTAAATCCAAAGGCCATGACCTCCCTCATGTCTTTTTGTTCGCGTGCGGTTAAGTCCTCACCGGAGGTCCGCACTGCTTGGATGGAGATCAACGCTTTGGACCTCTGTCCCATTTTCTCAAGTCGCTTACACATTAAGGAAATCGGAGGGCCACGACCTCCCCATCCTTGATCGTGTGGTGGGACCCGCTCCCAGATCCTTTGGCGTAACGGTTCAAAAATGACATCGGAGGGCAGGACCTCTCCTGTGTCTTATCCAGCGGTCATAAGGACCTCCTGTTCTTCTCCTACCTTGGTCACGCATGCGTGCTCTGGCCAGTGGAGTTAATGCGCGCCAGCCACTTTGTGTACCTTTATGACTCTCTGTGACCGCATTTAATGGTCGACTTTCATCTTTCAGTCGGCCGAGGCCTGCCCCCTTGTCAACCTCATGTCCTTGCCACCCCATGGACCAACCCGTGGGCTAAGCTCACCATGGAGCTTAGCCCCAGCTCCTAACCATCACCTCGGGCTATAAATTATCCCTTGGAAGCCTCCCTTGGCTTCCTTTACACACAACTGATCTCAGCCTTGCATTCTTGTGCGTGGCTGAGCTCCTCCCTCACTCACCTCCTCACTGGTTTTGGGAGAACCAATGAGATTGGCAAATTGAAGTGTGAGCTGCCCACTACAAGGTTTTGAAGTTCTGGAGTCGGTGATTCGACAAGGAGCTTGGATCACTAAATCTGGACAGCAAGCATCAAACTTCCGGACAGCAGTCTCAAAGGTTTCTAATTAGGATAGATAATGAGAGGTTAATCAACTAAAACTTGTGGGAATAAAAGGGTAAGATGTGATACTAGTTAGCTAAGTATCTAACACTTATTTCGCTGATTTAACATTGCTCTTTAGTAGCATTAGCTCTCACCCTACAATCTGATTTTTGATCTTCTCGACCAATTACTCGTTCATTCAATACGGGGTAGTTGAGTTGAGAAGTTGAGCCTTGCTTTTGGTGTTTCTTGGCTGTTTTTAGAGTCTTTTAGAAGCTTTTTAAAGTTTAAATAACCGCTGATTTTGGCTTTCGTTTGGGGTGATATTCCATTCCCCTAGTCGATCGCTTTTGCTTTCTTTAAGGCTTTGTTTTCAGGTCTAGTTGCTAACCAAAAATTCCTTGTAACAGGATGGCCGGACGCACTCGTAGCGGCCAAGGCCAGTCAGCTGGTCCGGACGAGGAGCTTCCTCCTCCTCCGACCATGGCCGAGGTTCTTCTTGGTCGGCGCAACCGCGGATGACCGGAGAGTTCTCTTGGGCGTCATCGCGCGCAACACCACTACACTTACCGGAGCTTGGGATGCGGCCGAGAATGCCCATCGGCGCGTGGAGGACTCGCGGATTTTCTTCGTACTCGGCCCCTACCTTTTCCGGTGCGAGGACCCGCTCGTCTGAGCGATTGGCCCGTTTGGTTGGCGGAAGCTCAAGATAGCGCAGATGCGAGAGCACGAGAAGGCGCTGCTCGCATCGCACCGGCTTCGAGGGTGCGGCCTTGTCATGGTGGGAGAACTTTCTCGCCATGCAGCCCGTGGATCACACCGTCTCTTGGGAGGAGTTCCGTTTGCCTTCCGACGGGCTCACATCCTGCCGGCTTGATGGAGATCAAGCGGGGAGTTTCTTGCGCTCAAGCAAGGCGTGGCTCGATCATGGAGTATGTCTACGAGTTCAACCATCTAGCTTGTTATGCTCCCGAGGGCGTGGCCACCGATATGGCTAAGGTGCCAAGTTCAGCGTGGCTTGTCCGAGGAGTGAAGGACAAGCTATCCATTGTCGACTTTCCCGATTTTCAGACCTTGGTCGACAAGGCCATCCTCATGAGCATGCGGCTCGAGCTTATGGACTCCATAGCGCAAGTGGGAGGCCCATAAGTCATCGAGGCGATTCCTCCGTCCCGCTTGAGCGGTCTCGAGGTACCACTCTCACTCTTGGCGCCCCGAGGTCACCCTGTTCCTCGTCGCCCTTCGAGCCGTGTCTCGATCCGTGCACTGCGAGTCGTGAGAGCGCCCCATAACCCGGCACTGGGGTCACATGCTTCTCATGCAACGTAAGGGGCATTATGCGAACCAATGCCCTAAGAAGACAGAGCACCCTCGTCCTAATGGAGGCGCGGGCGAGAGGTGGTGCTCGGACGGAAGATCGTCCGGCTACCCAAAGGCGTGGGTAGTGGTCGCGTCAACGCCATCACTACAGAGGAGGCTCGGGGAGGCACCCGACGTCGTGCTAGGTACACTTTCGTTAACTCTCATCCCGCTCTTGTTTTGTTTGATTCAGAGCATCCCATTCATTTGTTTACGAGTCTTTTCTGCTGTTGGAGGCTTCTTTTCTCTCCATTGTCGGTCCCGCTACTCATTCGCTCTCCGGTTGGAGTTGAGGGCCGAGGTTGAGTGTAGGGATGTCCCTATCAAGATCGAGGGCGTGGGGTTCTTAGCAAACCTTATCCTTCTCCATTCAGCGAGTCTTGGCGTGATTCTTGGCATGGATTGGTTGTCCCAAACATGGGGCAAATCGATTGCGCCGAAGCTCATCTCTATCTAGTCCCTCCGTGACGGGTTAAGCTTTTGGAAAGTCGCTAGATCCGCATCTCTTCGCGCTTGAAGCGAAGCCCGCTCTAGATATTAGCGAAGTCCCAACAGTTTGTGACTTTGTTGATGTCTTTCCCGCTGATCTTCCAGGGATGCCACCCGTTCGAGACCTCGAGTTTGTCATTGAGTTGGCTCCTGGTACCGCCCCTATCTCAAAGAGGCCTTATCGGATGCCACCGAACGAGTTGGTGGAATTGAAGAAGCAGTTAAGTGAGCTGCAAGAGAAGGGTTTCATTCGCCCTAGCTCATCTCCTTGGGGTTGTCCAGCAATCTTCGTAAAGAAGAAGGATGGTACTTTGCGCATGTGCGTCGATTACCGCCCACTTAATGAAGTGACGGTAAAGAACAAGTATCCATTGCCCCGCATTGACGATCTCTTCGATCAATTGACTGGAGCTCGAGTTTTCTCCAAGATTGATTTGAGAGTGGGATATCATCAGGTTCGTATTCGACCTGAGGATATTCCAAAACGGCGTTCTCTACTACGCTTCTGTATGCAGTACACCGTCATGTCATTCGCAACCAATGCTCTGCCTTGTTCATGAATCTCATGAATTCGGTATTCATGGAGTATTTGGATAAGTTTGTCGTGGTCTTCATCGATGATATCCTTATCTATTCCAAGAACGATGAGGAACATGCCGAGCATCTGAAGCTTGTGTTAGGCAAGCTACGTGAGCACCACCAGTCTGCCAAGTTCACAAGTGTGCGTTCGGTTGAAGGAAGTGGCTTTCTTAGGCCATATTCTTTCGGCGGGGCGTGGTATTGATCCTAGCAAGGTCACCGATGTTCTTTCATGGAGTCCGCCCACTTCGTCACCGGCGTCGGAGTTTTCTTAGTTTAGCGGGATATTATCGCGCTTTATCGAGAACTTCTCCAAGATCGCGAAGCCCATGACGGAGTTGCTCAAGAAGGACAAGAAGTTCTTGTGGTCTGATGCTTGCATGGCAAGTTTCCATATACTCAAGAAGCGTTTGACCACCGCTCCCGTTCTTGTTCTTCCTGATATCCATCGCAGCTTCGATATCTTTTGCGATGCTTCTCGTCGAGGCCTCGGTTGCGTCCTTATGCAAGAAGGCAAGGTAGTGGCCTATGCATCAAGGCAATTGAGACCTCATGAACTCAACTACCCTACTCATGATTTGGAGTTGGCTGCTGTGATTCATGCACTTAAGATTTGGCGACATTACCTAATCGTGTCGTTGTGAAGTGTATTCGGATCACAAAAGCCTCAAGTACTTGTTCACCCAACCTGACCTGAACCTCAGGCAAAGGAGATGGTTGGAGTTGATCAAGGATTATGATATGGGTATTCACTACCATCCGGGCAAGGCTAATGTCGTTGCCGATGCGCTTAGTCGCAAAGCGCATTGTAATGCCTTAGTGCTTAAGGAGCATTCGCCCTCTCTTCTCGAGGCATTCTAGCGTCTCAACTTGGAGATAGTTGAGCATGGATCTCTCGCGCCATGGTTGTGCAACCAACCTTGGTGGATCGGATCAAGTCCGCTCAGCGATCGGTTTGGGAGTGAGCCACATTAAGGCAAATGTCAAGGCGGAATAACCAAGTGCTTTTCCGAGGATGAGCATGGTGTTGTGAGGTTCGGGCAACGCCTTGTGGTTCCAAAGGATATGGAGTTGCGAATTTGATCCTCCGCGAAGCCCATGATTCGCCTTTATCCATTCATCCGGGGCCACAAAGATGTATCAAGATCTCCGCCAGAGATTTTGGTGGACCCGAATGAAGAGGAGATCGCGAAGTTCGTTGTTGAAAAGCGACGTGTGTCGCCGTCGTGTCAAGGCCGAGCATCGGCGTCTGTTTGGGCTCGCTTGACCTTTACCAATTCCTGAGTGGAAGTGGGATTCGATCGGAATGGACTTCATCGCCGGTCTACCCACATCCCCGAAGAAGAATGATGCCATTTGGGTCGTCATCGATCGATTGACTAAGGTGGCACATTTCCTTCCCGTCAAGACTGAACTTCGGGTAGGTCTTTTGGCGGAGCTCTACATCGCCTCGCATCGTGAGTTTGCACGGTGTGCGAAGACGATCGTGTCGGATCGTGGATCCTTTTCACGTCTCGTTTTGGCATAGCTTGCAAGAAGCTATGGGAACTTCGTCTTGCTTTCAAAGACGGCATTTCACCCCAAAGCGATGGTCGACCGAGAGGGTCAACCAAGTTTTGGAAGACATGCTTCGTGCTTGTGTCCTTTCATATGGGAAGCATTGGGAGAAATGCTTGCCATTCGCCGAAGAGTTTTCTTATAACAACGACTTTCGGGCGGTCTCGGCATGGCACCATTTGAGGCCTTATGCGGAGAAAGTGTAGAACCCGTTGAACTGGTCGAGAGACGGTGAGAGACCTCTCTTTGGCCGGACTCAATCAATGAGGCGGCGCCAAGTCCAAATTATTCGTGGCGTTTGCGCATGCTCAATCGAGCAAAAGAGCTATGCGGATCGCCGTCGGCGTGAGTTGCGTTTTGAGCCTAATGACTTTGTTTATCTCAAAGTCTCTCCTTTGAAGGGCCATCAACGTTTGGCGTCAAGGGCAAGTTAGCTCCTCGATATGTCGGTCCCTACCGCGTTATCGAGAAGAAGGGAGCTGTTGCCTATAAGTTGGAGTTGCCACTGCACTTGAGGGGTACATGATGTTTTCCATGTGTCCCAGCTTAAGAAGTGCCTCCGTGTTCCAACCGAGGAAGCTCCGTTGGAAACTCTCGATGTCAACCCGATTTGACCTATCGCGAGCACCACTGCTTCAGTACTAGATGAGTCTGAGCGAAGGACAAGGAATAAGACCATCAAGTTCCTTAAAGTTCAGTGGTCAAACCATTACGAGGATGAGGCTACTTGGGAAAGAGAAGATCGTCTGCGTGCGGACTATCCATCTTTCTTTACCGAGTGAGCCAAATCTCGGGACGAGATTTCTGTAAGGGGGAGAGATTTTGTAACATCCCAAATGTGTAATTAGGGTTATTCAAGTATAATTATATGTGTAGAAATTAAAACTTTTCTCACAACTTGAAAACCCTAAAATCTCATGTAATTCTTGTCCAAGAGTTGTGTAATCCAAAAACACAAAGCTCTTGTTGACCAAAAGTCAAATTCCTTTTCCAATTATCTTAAATCTTGTGCCCAACAATTGGAAAGTATTTTCTTTGGTCCTAAAACTGAGGTGGGACCCCTCTGAAAAATATCACAAGTTGTAAAACTTGTTGATAATTTTTGGAGGCAAAATGAATCATTGAACAACCTTAATGAATTTCCTGAGAAAAATGCATTGCATAATAACCTCTGGAAATTTTATGTAAGGTTAATCTTCTTGTCAACAAGCTCCTGTAAAAATTTCATGAATTTTGGAGTTGAAATGCTATCCCAAATAATTCTGCTAAGTCCCATTGTTGAAAACTAAATTCAAAAGCCTACACTTGTTCCTTGGGCTAGCCATGTTCAAAGTGGTCGGCCCGACCATGTCTGCACCCCAGAGACCTCCTCTCCACCTTGATCAGTCGCACCGTTGGATTTACATCCAACACCCACGACCTCCTCATGATCAACACCGCAAGACCTCCACCTTGTTGAGGTCTTGGCCCTTGATTAAGATCCAACCGCCCTGACCTCCCTTGTTATCAAACCTCAAAACCACCTTCCACCTTGTTGAGGTCTTGGCCCTTGGATTCAAGATCCACGGCCTGACCTCCCCTCCTTTGTTAAGCTAAGCAAACATCCCACCTACATGAGGTCACGGTAGTTGGATCAAAGATCCACGGTCATGACCTCCCACGTGTCAAACCTTAAAGTCTACATCCCACCTTGATGAGGTCACAGCCATTGGATCAAAAATCCATGGTCACGACCTCCTCCTCTCAATCTAACTAACAGACCTCCCTTTTAGCGCGGTTGAGGTCATAGCCGTTGGATTCAGATCCAAAGGCCACGACCTCCTCTGAAAAACATCACGGCATGGTCCTCCGCCTTGGTGAGGTCGTAGCCCTTAGATCTAAATCTAAAGGCCATGACCTCCCTTGTGCGTTGCAAGCTCAGGACCTCCACCTCTTCTGATCGTAGCCCTTAGATCTAAATCTAAAGGTCCTGACCTCCCTTGCCTGTTGCGCATCATATCAGACCTCCCCGGTCATTGTGTGCCCTTGGATTTAAATCCAAAGGCCATGACCTCCCCTCATGTCTTTTTGTTCGCGTGCGGTTAAGTCCTCACTGGAGGTCCGCACTGTTGGATGGAGATCAACGCTTTGGACCTCTGTCCCATTTTCTCAAGTCGCTTACACATTAAGAAATCGGAGGGCCACGACCTCCCCATCCTTGATCGTGTGGTGGGACTGCTCCCACCTTTGGCGTAACGGTTCAAAAATGACATCGGAGGGCAGGACCTCTCCTGTGTCTTATCCAGCGGTCATAAGGACCTCCTGTTCTTCTCCTACCTTGGTCACGCATCGTGCTCGAGCGGTGGAGTTAATGCGCGCCAGCCATTTGTGTACCTTTATGACTCTCTGTGACCGCATTTAATGCAGTCGACTTTCCGCTTCAGTCAAGACAGCCTACCCCTTGTCAACCTCATGTCCTTGCCACCCCATGGACCAACCCGTGGGCTAAGCTCACCATGGAGCTTAGCCCCAGCTCATAACCATCACCTCAGGCTATAAATTATCCCTTGGAAGCCTCCCTTGGCTTCCTTTACACACAACTGATCTCAGCCTTGCATTCTTGTGCGTGGCTGAGCTCCTCCCTCACTCACCTCCTCACTGGTGGCTGCCATTGTTGAAGTCCTTGGAGCTCCTCTGTGGCACAAGAAGTTCCAGTGGCTCCCTTTTCAAACCCTCGCTCACTTTTGCTCCCAAAACCTCTTGGAAGTTAACCCTAACTTAATTTGTTTGGGCATTTTTCAGAGGTGGACAAAGTTGAGCTTGGAGCTGGTGCCTTGGGCCGTGAAGCTTCACCGCCTTCCCCAACTCCGGTCATCACCTCCACGACCTCCCGGCACCTTAGGACCTCCGGTACACCTCCTGTTAGTCCTTTAGATCTTGGCACCCGCTGAATGCATGTTGCGGAGCTTAAGTTTTAGCTGCAGCTGAATGTCGCGCGAGCTTCCTTTTTGCATTTTGTCTTTTGGCCGTCTTGGTCATCTCTGTCCTCTCGGCTCGCGGCGATTAAAATCGTCGTCGCCGAGAGTGAGTCCATGGTGTGCGCAACACTATTGCGCACACGGGATATCCTTGGTTCTCGCCATGAGGTCTACATCGCCGGCGATGACCAAATCTTTGAGCTCGGTCTTTGTCGGACACGGCGGCACCGTTGTCATTTTTAGGACAAAGATTTGCCGTGTTTAATGCACTCATCAATTGCTCAATCTTGCAATCATTGGTTGGGTCTAGATGTTCTTAAATCCACCATTTATTGTGCGTGATTAAGACCTCCAGCGCGGACCTCCTTGTGTCCCGCGCATTAACCTCTTGTCCAAGCGCGTGCGTGCGCAAGCACGTGGTTGTGAGCTCTGGGGCGTCGGACCTCCTCCAAGGAAATCTGGGCGTCCAAGACCTCCCTTGCAAATCGTGGCCGTCCTGACCTCCACGGAGGTGCAGTGATGTTAGATCTATCGCTAGGACCTCCTCGAGGTCATCTCACCGTTGAGGACCTCCCTTTAGATCTGGTCCGTTCGGACCTCCTTTACGTGTTGTGGTCCGTTGGATCTCCCATCTACGGCCACGACCTCCCCTCACCTCGCGCATGTGAGTTGCTAAGAGGTCCAGGACCTCTGGACTTCACGTGCGGGCGTGTGTGATGTTCTCTGGGAGGTCTTGAGCCGTTGGATCTGAGATCTGTGGCTCACGTCCTCCCATACCCTTGTGAGTTTTAGAAATTCAGTGAAGTCTTAGTTATAGACCCAAATAAGGTATAGACTTTAGAATTTCATATCTTTCTCATTTTAAATCCATTTGAGGTCATTCAAATCGTGTTGGCTCTGTCTTGAACTTAACTTTAATCC
This sequence comes from Phyllostachys edulis, assembly GCA_036346405.1. NCBI lineage: Eukaryota > Viridiplantae > Streptophyta > Magnoliopsida > Poales > Poaceae > Phyllostachys > Phyllostachys edulis. Next base: position 64,429,888 of record CM070549.1, read on the forward strand.
AAAAATGATTGTAAGTTGAGTTCAGCTCCAGAGCACAGTTTGCCATTAGATTTTAAAACCAACTTTAAAATATACACTTAAATTTATGTTTAACTTGTAAAACCCATAACTAATGCTCTGTAGGTTATTTGTGAGTAAACCCAATTTTGTTAGCTTCCTCTAATAATGAACTCACTGTGAGAATTAGTTCTGAGCATGTTGCTGTTATAGAAATGAGGACTTGTGCATTATAATTTTGTTCAAGTTCTTGTTTTTGAAAAATTATATAAAGTGCATAATAGCTCCAAATGAGATGAACTCAATTGTGTTATTCATCTCATGAGGTGCTGGTTTTACAATAAAAATCTCAGCCTCACCACTTTTCTAGAAAATGTTGCCTCATAATTAAATTAGTGAATAGTGCAGTTTGGTAATTTTTAGGGCTGAGCAGAATTGTTTTGCTCGTATCTTTTGCATTGAGAATCCAAATCCATTGGTTCTTGTTGCAAAATTTCCTAAAATCATCCCCTTGCTGCTGTAGAAAATTCAGGGTATTTGGAGTTCGTTTGCTGTGCTGTCTTTGTTGCCTTTAAATCGTTCTTATCGGTTCTTTATCGCTTTTCCGTTAGGTTTCGACATTTGTGGTGATCCCGAGAGCGACCCTCTGCCACAATTTGAGCAACAGCAACAAGGCAAGCAGTTTGACCATTTCCCATCATGTCCCATTACTTTAAAGCTTAATACTTTGTTTTACTTCTATGTATGCATGCTACTTTGTGTTAAATGTCGTTAGTAATCCTATAGTCGCATAATCTGTAGGAATTCCTTATCCTCTACTACCAATGAGCCTAGGTTATTCGCTGTGGTTTGAGCTCGTTGGATGAGCTCTTATCACTTAGTAGTTGCGTTTCCTACTGCTTAGACATGCTTAGCTATCGGTAGTATTGGGCGATCATCGACTTAGTCGATGATCTTGATCACTCAAAAATGATTATTACTCCTATATGTCCAGCACTTGTGCTTTGATTAATTGTAAAATCAAAAGCTGAAAATAAAAGATTGATTTAGACTTGGGCATATTGGATGGATGGTGCGGTTTTTGGAATGTGGTGGTATGCAGGGTCCCTAAGGACCGAGTACTTGGGTCACTAAGCCAAGCGCTTTTGCGTACTAACCACGCGAGGGCATATGGAACCCTCTTGACTAAGTACTCTAGGAGGTGTTAATTATGAGCGAGCTCGGTTGGTGTGTTTTCAAAAACAAATGTATATGTATAGTGTGGGAGGAGCATTAGCTTCCTGTAGGTCGCCTAATGTCTCCTTCTCCCGTGGGTTGTGCAGCTCGTAATTAGCATTCATCCTTTGGAAAGGTCTCGTAGGACTTAGCCGTGCGGCAAAGACACCTTGGAAGTGTGCGTAAAGGAAAGGCGATCGGCGTGTGGATGCAGTGGTACACCTGCAGGATAAAACTATTGAATAGCCTCGTCCTAGGTTATGGACATGCTTGGTAAGGTCGTTCAAGACTAGACTACAACCTTTAATTAAAACTTGACATGGTTGGTATGAGCGGGAGTTCATGCTATTGTTGTGGTGACTTGGGTTGGTCACTTCGAGATTGTTCTTGTTGTTGTTATTATGTTATTATCGCGTTGTTATTTCAACAATTAAAAATGCTTTGTCAAATTGCTTTCAATCTACTATGTTATTGCAAATGAAACTTGCTTTATGCTAAAATGAGTCCAAAGCCTCATCCACTTAAATCAAGCTTGCATGTAGCTAAATTATAGTTCTGTTATCTTACGTCGGTCTTGCAGTACAATAAACAAGTTATTGTACTCATTTGCTTTGCTTAACAACTTTGTTGCAGAGGAGGTAGAGCCCAAAGGGCTTTACTTTTCTTGTTGTCTTGATGGTTGGGAGAAGCGACTAGCTTGGCGGTCGGTCGATTGCCTTGTGGGCTAAAGGCACCTTGGTTGGCTCTTATTTTGGCCATCTTTATGGCACTTTTGCTTCATTGTTATCTTTGTAATTATTGTTATTTGGCCTAAGGGCCTCTCTTTTGTAATATCTATTCCATATTAATGTTAACTTCGGTTTGTTGCTTATGTACTATGTGTTGTATGGAATTGATGCATTCTTTTGTTGTGAGGTATGTGTCTTGCGTTCAGGAAGTATACATCTCTCGAGACCGAGTTTATTTGGTTGATAATACTAGGGTCAATTGGATGACTAAGTATTATGAGCCTAATAAATCCGGTGCTCACAAAAGTTGGTATCGAGCCGTTATGACCGTAGTAACGCAAGCTTGGTAGATCCTTAGGATATTTTGAAAACCTATTTTCAAAGCATCAAATGAGTTTTGAAAGCTTAGGTAAATTCTCGGATTTTATTCCTTACCTATCTTAGCTTTCTCTTCCCATCCCACTCTAATTTGAGTTTTAAAAGTTGTTTTCCTCTCTTCCTTCTACAAAATAGTTGTTATCGATTAACACTGGGTTTTGGGAGAACCAATGAGATTGGCAAATTGAAGTGTGAGCTGCCCACTACAAGGTTTTGAAGTTCGGAGTCGGTGATTCGACAAGGAGCTTGGATCACGAAATCTGGACAGCAAGCATCAAACTTCCGGACAGCAGTCTCAAAGGTTTCTAATTAGGATAGATAATGAGAGGTTAATCAACTAAAACTTGTGGGAATAAAAGGGTAAGATGTGATACTAGTTAGCTAAGTATCTAACACTTATTTCGCTGATTTAACATTGCTCTTTAGTAGCATTAGCTCTCACCCTACAATCTGATTTTTGATCTTCTCGACCAATTACTCGTTCATTCAATACGGGTAGTTGAGTTGAGAAGTTGAGCCTTCTTTTGGTGTTTCTTGGCTGTTTTAGAGTCTTTTAGAAGCTTTTTAAAGTTTAAATAACCGCTGATTTTGGCTTTCGTTTGGGGTGATATTCCATTCCCCTAGTCGATCGCTTTTGCTTTCTTTAAGGCTTTGTTTTCGGGTCTAGTTGCTAACCAAAAATTCCTTGTAACAGATGGCGGGCCTTTTCGTAGCGGCCAAGGCGATCGGCTAGTCCGGACGAGGCTTCCTCCTCCTCCGACCATGGCGAGTTCTTCTTCAGATCGGCGCAACGCCGGATGACCGAAGAGTTCTCTTGGGCGTCATCGCGCAACACCACTTGCACTTACCGGAGCTTGAGGATCCGGGCGAGGAATGCCCATCGGCGCGTGGAGGACTCGCGGAGTTTCTTCGTACTCAGCCCCTACCTTTTCCGGTCGAGGACCCGCTCGATCTGAGCGATTGGCCGTTTGGTTGGCGGAAGCTCAAGATAGCGCAGTGATGCGAGAGCACGAGAAGGCGTTATTCGCATCGCACCACCGAGGGTGCAGCCTTGTCATGGTGGGAGAACTTTCTCGCCATGCAGCCCGTGGATCACACCGTCTCTTGGGAGGAGTTCCGTCTTGCCTTCCGACGGGCTCACATCCTGCGGCTTGATGGAGATCAAGAAGGGGAGTTTCTTCTTGCTCAAGCAAGGCGTGGCTCGATCATGGAGTATGTCTCTGAGTTCAACCATCTAGCTTGTTATGCTCCCGAGGGCGTGGCCACCGATATGGCTAAGGAGCCAAGTTCAGCGTGGCTTGTGCGAGGAGTGAAGGACAAGCTATCCATTGTCGACTTTCTGATTTTCAGACCTTGGTCGACAAGGCCATCGTCGCGAGCATGCGGCTCGAGCTTATGGACTCCATAGCGCAAGTGGGAGGCCCATAAGTCATCGAGGCGATTCCTCCGTCCCGCTTGGGCGATCTCGAGGTACCACTCTCACTCTTGGCGCCCGAGGTCACCCGCCTGTTCCTCGTCCTTCGCAGCCGTGTCTCGATCCGTGCACTGCGAGTCGTGAGAGCGCCCCATAACCCGGCGGTGGGGTCACATGCTTCTCATGCAACGAAGGGGCATTATGCGAACCAATGCCCTAAGAAGGCGAGGCGACCCTCGTCCTAATGGAGGGCGCGGCGAGAGGTGGTGCATCTCGGGACGGAAGATCGTCCGGCTACCCAAGGTGTGGGTAGTGGTCGCGTCAACGCCGTCACTACAGAGGAGGCTCGGGAGGCACCGGCGTCGTGCTAGGTACACTTTCGTTAACTCTCATCCCGCTCTTTGTTTGTTTGATTCAGAGCATCCCATTCATTGTTTACGAGTCTTTTCTTTCTTTGTTGGAGGCTTCTTTTCTCTCCATTGTCGGTCCCGCTTCTCATTCGCTCTCCGGTTCGGAGTTGAGGGTGAGGTTGAGTGTAGGGATGTCCCTATCAAGATCGAGGCGTGGGTTCTTAGCAAACCTTATCCTTCTCCATTCAGCGAGTCTTGGCGTGATTCTTGGCATGGATTGGTTGTCCCAAAGCACATGGGGCAAATCGATTGCGCCAGAAGCTCATCTCTCTATCTAGTCCCTCCGTGGCGGGTTAAGCTTTTCGCCGAAGCGCTAGATCCGCATCTCTTCGGCTTGAAGCGAAGCCGCTCTAGATATTAGCGAAGTCCCAACAGTTTGTGACTTTGTTGATGTCTTTCCGCTGATCTTCTGGGATGCCACCCGTTCGAGACCTCGAGTTTGTCATTGAGTTGGCTCTGGTACGCCCCTATCTCAAAGAGGCCTTATCGGATGCCACCGAACGAGTTGGTGGAATTGAAGAAGCAGTTAAGTGAGCTGCAAGAGAAGGGTTTCATTCGCCCTAGCTCATCTCCTTGGGGTTGTCCAGCAATCTTCGTAAAGAAGAAGGATGGTACTTTGCGCATGTGCGTCGATTACCGCCCACTTAATGAAGTGACGGTAAAGAACAAGTATCCATTGCCCGCATTGGCGATCTCTTGATCAATTGACCGGAGCTCGAGTTTTCTCCAAGATTGATTTGAGAGTGGGATATCATCGAGTTAAGTATTCGACTGAGGATATTCCAAAACGGCGTTCTCTACTCGCTTCTGCTTGTGCGAGTACACCGTCATGTCATTAAACAACCAATGCTCTGCCTTGTTCATGAATCTCATGAATTCGGTATTCATGGAGTATTTGGATAAGTTTGTCGTGGTCTTCATCGATGATATCCTTATCTATTCCAAGAACGATGAGGAACATGCCGAGCATCTGAAGCTTGTGTTAGGCAAGCTACGTGAGCACCACCAGACGTGAAGTTCACAAGTGTGCGTTACGGTTGAAGAAGTGGCTTTCTTAGGCCATATTCTTTCAATGGAGGCGTGGTATTGATCCTAGCAAGGTCACCGATGTTCTTTCATGGAGTCCGCCCGCCGGTCACCGAAGTGCGGAGTTTTCTTGGTTTAGCGGGATATTATCGCGCTTTATCGAGAACTTCTCCAAGATCGCGAAGCCAATGACGGAGTTGCTCAAGAAGGACAAGAAGTTCTTGTGGTCGATGCTTGCATGGCAAGTTTCCATATACTCAAGCGTTTGACCACCGCTCCGTTCTTGTTCTTCACGATATCCATCGCAGCTTCGATATCTTTTGCGATGCTTCTCGTCGAGGCCTCGGTTGCGTCCTTATGCAAGAAGGCAAGGTAGTGGCCTATGCATCAAGGCAATTGAGACCTCATGAACTCAACTACCCTACTCATGATTTGGAGTTGGTCTGCTGTGATTCATGCACTTAAGATTTGGCGACATTACCTAATCGGTGTCGTTGTGAAGTGTATTCGGATCACAAAGCCTCAAGTACTTGTTCACCCAACCTGACTGAACCTCGGGCAAAGGAGATGGTTGGAGTTGATCAAGGATTATGATATGGGTATTCACTACCATCCGGCAAGGCTAATGTAGCTTCTTGATGCGCTTAATCATAAAGCGCATTGTAATGCCTTAGTGCTTAAGGAGCATTAGCCCTCTCTTCTCGAGGCATTCCAGCGTCTCAACTTGGAGATAGTTGAGCATGGATCTCTCGCCCATGGTTGTGCAACCAACCTTGGTGGATCGGATCAAATCCGCTCGGCGATCGGTTGGGAGTGAGCCACATTAAGGCAAATGTCAAGGCGGAACGACCAAGTGCTTTTCCGAGGATGAGCATGGTGTTGTGAGGTTAAGACAACGCCTTGTGGTTCCAAAGGACATGGAGTTGCGAATTTGATCCTCCGCTGAAGCCCATGATTCGCCTTTATCCATTCATCCGGGGCCACAAAGATGTATCAAGATCTCCGCCAGAGATTTTGGTGGACCCGAATGAAGAGGAGATCGCGAGTTCGTTCTTAGAGTCACGGCGTGTGTCGTCGTGTCAAGGCGAGCATCGGCGTCTGTTGGGCGCTTGACCTTTACCAATTCTGAGTGGAAGTGGGATTCGATCGGAATGGACTTCATCGCGGTCTACCCACATCCCGAAGAAGAATGATGCCATTTGGGTGCGTCATCGATCGATTGACTAAGGTGGCACATTTCCTTCCGTCAAGGCGAACTTGGTAGGTCTTTTGGCGGAGCTCTACATCGCCGCATCGTGAGTTTGCGGTGTGCGAAGGCGATCGTGTCGGATCGTGGATCCCTTTTCACGTCTCGTTTTGGCATAGCTTGCAAGAAGCTATGGGAACTCGTCTTGCTTTCAAAGACGGCATTTCACCCCAAAGCGATGGTCGGACCGAGAGGTCAACCAAGTTTTGGAAGACATGCTTCGTGCTTGTGTCCTTTCATATGGGAAGCATTGGGAGAAATGCTTGCCATTCGCGAAGTTTTCTTATAACAACGACTTTCGAGGCCGGTCTCGGCATGGCACCATTTGAGGCCTTATGCGGGAGAAAGTGTAGAACCTCGTTGAACTGGTCGAGACGGTGAGAGACCTCTCTTTGGCGGACTCAATCAATGAGGCGGCGCCAAGTCCGGCTTATTCGTGGCGTTTGCGCGCAGCTCAATCGAGCAAAAGAGCTATGCGGATCGCCGTCGGCGTGAGTTGCGTTTTGAGCCTAATGACTTTGTTTATCTCAAAGTCTCTCCTTTGAAGGGCCATCAACGTTTGGCGTCAAGGGCAAGTTAGCTCCTCGATATGTCGGTCCCTACGGCGTTATCGAGAAGAAGGAGCTGTTGCCTATAAGTTGGAGTTGCCGGCTGCGCTTGAGGGGTACATGATGTTTTCCATGTGTCCCAACTTAAGAAGTGCCTCCGTGTTCCAACCGAGGAAGCTCGTTGGAAACTCTCGATGTCAACCCGATTTGACCTATCGCGAGCACCTGTTCGCGTGCTAGATGAGTCTGAGCGAAGGACAAGGAATAAGACCATCAAGTTCCTTAAAGTTCGATGGTCAAACCATTACGAGGATGAGGCTACTTGGGAAAGAGAAGATGCGTCTGCGTGCGGACTATCCATCTTTCTTTACTGAGTGAGCCAAATCTCGGGGCGAGATTTCTGTAAGGGGAGAGATTTTGTAACATCCCAAATGTGTAATTAGGGTTATTCAAGTATAATTATATGTGTAGAAATTAAAACTTTTTCTCACAACTTGAAAACCCTAAAATCTCATGTAATTCTTGTCCAAGAGTTGTGTAATCCAAAACACAAAGCTCTTGTTGACCAAAAGTCAAATTCCTTTTCCAATTATCTTAAATCTTGTGCCCAACAATTGGAAAGTATTTTCTTTGGTCCTAAAACTGAGGTGGGACCCCTCTGAAAAATATCACAAGTTGTAAAACTTGTTGATAATTTTGGAGGCAAATGAATCATTGAACAACCTTAATGAATTTCCTGAGAAAAATGCATTGCATAATAACCTCTGGAAATTTTATGTAAGGTTAATCTTCTTGTCAACAAGCTCCTGTAAAAATTTCATGAATTTTGGAGTTGAAATGCTATCCCAAATAATTCTGCTAAGTCCCATTTGTTGAAAACTAAATTCAAAAGCCTACACTTGTTCCTTGGGCTAGCCATGTTCAAAGTGGTCGGCCCACCATGTCTGCACCCCAATGAGACCTCCTCTCCACCTTGATCAGTCGCGGCCGTTGGATTTACATCCAACACCCACGACCTCCTCATGATCAACACCGCAAGACCTCCCACCTTGTTGAGGTCTTGGCCCTTGGATTAAGATCCAACCGCCCGACCTCCCTTGTTATCAAACCTCAAAACCACCTTCCACCTTGTTGAGGTCTTGGCCCTTGGATTCAAGATCCACGGCCTGACCTCCCCTCACCTTAAGCTAAGCAAACATCCCACCTACATGAGGTCACGGCCGTTGGATCAAAGATCACGGTCATGACCTCCACGTGTGTCAAACCTTAAAGTCTACATCCCACCTTGATGAGGTCCAGCCATTGGATCAAAATCCATGGTCACGACCTCCTCCTCTCAATCTAACTAACAGACCTCCCTTTTAGCGCGGTTGAGGTCATAGCCGTTGGATTCAGATCCAAAGGCCACGACCTCCTCTGAAAAACATCACGGCATGGTCCTCCCGCCTTGGTGAGGTCGTAGCCCTTAGATCTAAATCTAAAGGCCATGACCTCCCTTGTGCGTTAGCAAGCTCGGGACCTCCACCTCTTTTGATCGTAGCCCTTAGATCTAAATCTAAAGGTCTGACCTCCCTTGCTGTTATGCATCATATCAGACCTCCCGGTCATTGTGTGCCCTTGATTTAAATCCAAAGGCCATGACCTCCCCTCATGTCTTTTTGTTCGCGTGCGATTAAGTCCTCACCGGAGGTCCGCACTTGCTTGGATGGAGATCAACGCTTTGGACCTCTGTCCCATTTTCTCAAGTGCGCTTACACATTAAGGAAATCGGAGGCCACGACCTCCCCATCCTTGATCGTGTGGTGGGACTGCTCCCATCCTTTGGCGTAACGGTTCAAAAATGACATCGGAGGGCGGGACCTCTCCTGTCTTATCCAGCGGTCATAAGGACCTCCTGTTCTTCTCCTACCTTGGTCACGCATCGTGCTCGAGCGGTGGAGTTAATCGCGCCAGAGCCCTTTGTGTACCTTTTGACTCTCTGGCGACCGCATTTAATGCAGGTCGACTTTCATCTTTCAGTCGGCAGGCCTACCCCTTGTCAACCTCATGTCCTTGCCACCCCATGGACCAACCCGTGGGCTAAGCTCACCATGGAGCTTAGCCCCACTCCTAACCATCACCTCGGGCTATAAATTATCCCTTGGAAGCCTCCCTTGGCTTCCTTTACACCTAACCGATCTCGGCCTTGCATTCTTGTGCGTGGTGAGCTCCTCCTCACTCACCTCCTCACCGGTGGCTGCCATTGTTGAAGTCCTTGGAGCTCCTCTGTGGCACAAGAAGTTCCAGTGGCTCCTTTTCAAACCCTCGCTCACTTTTGCTCCCAAAACCTCTTGGAAGTTAACCCTAACTTAATTTGTTTGGGCATTTTTGAGGTGGACAAAGTTGAGCTTGGAGGCTGGTGCCTTGGGGCGTGAAGCTTCACTTGCCTTCCCCAACTCCGGTCATCGCCTCCACGACCTCCCGGCACCTTAGGACCTCCGGTACACCTCCTGTTAGTCCTTTAGATCTTTGGCACCCGCTGAATGCATGTTGCGGAGCTTAAGTTTTGGCTGCAGCTTGAATGTCGCGCGAGCTTCCTTTTTGCATTTTGTCTTTTGGCCGTCTTGGTCATCTCTGTCCTCTCGGCTCATGGCGATTAAAATCGTCGTCGCCGTCGAGAGTGAGTCCATGGTGTGCGCAACACTATTGCGCTGCAGGGGATATCCTTAGTTCTCGCCGGCGAGGTCTACATCGCCGGCGATGACCAAATCTTTGAGCTCGGGTCTTTGTCGGACACGGCGGCCTTTATTGTCATTTTTAGGACAAAGATTTGCCGTGTTTAATGCGGTCATCAATTACTCAATCTTGCAATCATTGGTTGGGTGCTGGATGTTCTTAAATCCACCATTTATTGTCTTGCGATTAAGACCTCCAGCAGCGGACCTCCTTGTGTCCGCGCGCATTAACCTCTTGTCCAAGCGCGTGCGTGCGCAAGCACGTGGTTGTGAGCTCTGGGGCGTCAAACCTCCTCCAAGAAATCTGAGCGTCCAAGACCTCCCTTGCGCAATCGTAGCCGTCCCGACCTCCCTAGAGTGCAGTGATGTTAGATCTATCGCTTAGGACCTCCTCGAGGTCATCTCACCGTTGAGGACCTCCCTTTAGATCTGGTCCGTTCCGGACCTCCTTTACGTGTTGTGGTCCGTTGGATCTCCCATCTACGGCCACGACCTCCCCTCACCTCGCGCATGTGAGTTGCTAAGAGGTCCAGACCTCTGGACTTCACGTCTTGGCGTGTGTGATGTTCTCTGGGAGGTCTTGAGCCGTTGGATCTGAGATCTGTGGCTCACGTCCTCCCATACCCTTGTGAGTTTTAGAAATTCGGTGAAGTCTTAGTTATAGACTGAAATAAGGTATAGACTTTAGAATTTCATATCTTTCTCATTTTAAATCCATTTGAGGTCATTCAAATCGTGTTGGCTCTGTCTTGAACTTAACTTTAATCCAAAAATGATTGTAAGTTGAGTTCAGCTCCAGAGCACAGTTTGCCATTATATTTTAAAACCAACTTTAAAATATGCACTTAAATTTATGTTTAACTTGTAAAACCCATAACTAATGCTCTGTAGGTTATTTGTGAGTAAACCCAATTTTGTTAGCTTCCTCTAATAATGAACTCACTGTGAGAATTAGTTCTGAGCATGTTGCTGTTATAGAAATGAGGACTTGTGCATTATAATTTTGTTCAAGTTCTTGTTTTTGAAAAATTATATAAAGTGCATAATAGCTCCAAATGAGATGAACTCAATTGTGTTACTCATCTCATGAGGTGCTGGTTTTACAATAAAAATCTCAGCCTCACCACTTTTCTAGAAAATGTTGCCTCATAATTAAATTAGTGAATAGTGCAGTTTGGTAATTTTTAGGGCTGAGCAGAATTGTTTTGCTCATATCTTTTGCATTGAGAATCCAAATCCATTGGTTCTTGTTGCAAAATTTCCTAAAATCATCCTTGCTGCTGTAGAAAATTCAGGGTATTTGGAGTTCGTTTGCTGTGCTGTCTTTGTTGCCTTTAAATCGTTCTTATCGGTTCTTTATCGCTTTTCCGTTAGGTTTCGACATTTGTGGTGATCCCGAGAGCGACCCTCTGCCACAATTTGAGCAACAGCAACAAGGCAAGCAGTTTGACCATTTCCCATCATGTCCCATTACTTTAAAGCTTAATACTTTGTTTTACTTCTATGTATGCATGCTACTTTGTGTTAAATGTCGTTAGTAATCCTATAGTCGCATAATCTGTAGGAATTCCTTATCCTCTACTACCAATGAGCCTAGGTTATCCGCTGTGGTTTGAGCTCGTTGGATGAGCTCTTATCACTTAGTAGTTGCGTTTCCTCTTATCGCTAGACATGCTTAGCTATCGGTAGTATTGGGCGATCATCGACTTAGTCGATGATCTTGATCACTCAAAATGATTATTACTCCTATATGTCCAGCACTTGTGCTTTGATTAATTGTAAAATCAAAAGCTGAAAATAAAAGATTGATTTAGACTTGGGCATATTGGATGGATGGTGCGGTTTTTGGAATGTGGTGGTATGCAGGGTCCCTAAGGACCGAGTACTTGGGTCACTAAGCCAAGCGCTTTTATGCGTACTAACCACGCGAGGGGCATATGGAACCCTCTTGACTAAGTACTCTAGGAGGTGTTAATTATGAGCGAGCTCGGTTGGTGTGTTTTCAAAAACAAATGTATATGTATAGTGTGGGAGGGAGCATTAGCTTAGGGTAGGTCGCCTAATGTCTCCTTCTCCCGTGGGTTGTGCAGCTCGTAATTAGCATTCATCCTTTGGAAAGGTCTCGTAGGACTTAGCGTGCAAAGACACCTTGGAAGTGTGCGTAAAGGAAAGGCGATGCGGCGTGTGGGTGCAGTGGTACACCTGCAGGATAAAACTATTGAATAGCCTCGTCCTAGGTTATGGACATGCTTGGTAAGGTCGTTCAAGACTAGACTACAACCTTTAATTAAAACTTGACATGGTTGGTATGAGCGGGAGTTCATGCTATTGTTGTGGTGACTTGGGTTGGTCACTTCGGTGATTGTTCTTGTTGTTGTTATTATGTTATTATCGCGTTGTTATTTCAACAATTAAAAATGCTTTGTCAAATTGCTTTCAATCTACTATGTTATTGCAAATGAAACTTGCTTTATGCTAAAATGAGTCCAAAGCCTCATCCACTTAAATCAAGCTTGCATGTAGCTAAATTATAGTTCTGTTATCTTACGTCGGTCTTGCGAGTACAATAAACAAGTTATTGTACTCATTTGCTTTGCTTAACAACTTTGTTGCAGAGGAGGTAGAGCCCAAAGGGCTTTACTTTTCTTGTTGTCTTGGTGGTTGGGAGAGCGACTAGCTTGGCGGTCCTGGTCGATTGCCTTGTGGGCTAAAGGCACACTGGTTGGCTCTTATTTTGGGCCATCTTTATGGCACTTTTGCTTCCGCTGTTATCTTTGTAGCTTATTGTTATTTGGCCTAAGGGCCTCTCTTTTGTAATATCTATTCCATATTAATGTTAACTTCTGGTTTGTTGCTTATGTACTATGTGTTGTATGGAATTGATGCATTCTTTTGTTGTGAGGTATGTGTACTGTATTCTGGGAAGTATACATCTCTCGAGACCGAGTTTATTTGGTTGATAATACTAGGGTCAATTGGATGACTAAGTATTATGAGCCTAATAAATCCGGGTGCTCACATGAGGGGACGCTTGTTCCTCTCGACGACATGCTTCCTAGTGTGCTCATCCAACATCTTCCGCAACGTATCAAATTTACACTGCTGGTTCTGCATAGCAAGCCTCTTGAATAACTTCATCAACGGTTGCTGCCTAAACTGTTTGAAGAAGTTGGCCCCCAGATGGCGAATGCACCATCATTCCTCGAGTGCGGCGAGGAACGACTCGCCGGGTCTTGCTGAAGTTGTCGGATGGCCTTCATCATCCCGGGGTGGCGATCATGGATTATGTAGACATCAGGACGTGCCCCAACTACTCCCACCTTCAGATGTCGAAGGAACCACAACCAGCTATCGAAATTCTCACTTTCAACGAAAGCGATGGCTAAGGGCAGAATATGATTATTGCCATCAACGCCAATTGCTATCAGGATCATGCTCTTGTATTTTCCAGTTAGAAACGTCCCGTCCACTGAGATCACGGGCAACATGTGTCTGAATGCATTGATGCAGGGACCGAATGCTAAGAAAGTCCTCTGCAATACCATAAAACCTAGCGGCGGTCTTTTGGATGGCTGGTCCTTCACGGTAATGTATGTGCCTGGGTTCCTATCCTGCAGCACCTGGAGCATACGAGGAAGGTTGTCATAAGACACCTCGAAAGAACCGAACTTCCTTTCCAAAGCCTTATGCTTAGCACGCCATGCCTTCGCGTAGCTAATCCTGTAATTGAATTTCTGCTCGATAGCCACCATGATGTGCTTGGCCTCCAGGTCCGTCTTCTTCACTGTCTCTCTGTACATCACATTGGCTATGAAGGTGGACGTCAGGTTGCGATGCCTCGGCAAAACACTACTGAGCAAGCAGAAGTGCGCCTCCACCTTCGAGACAATCCAGTGAATCTCGTACTTGAGTCTCCTTGCGTGCACACGCCAAGGACACCTAGCCTACTCGCATACCACGGTGTACTGCTCCTGACTGGATTTTAGTACATGAAACGGCCGCTGCATGGACAAGGCCCACAGCTTAATGGCATCCTACAGTGACCCCTTGTCAGCAAACATTGCACGAAGCCAAACCTCCGTCCCATGGTACTCCCACGGTGATTCATGCTCACCGTGCATAGCAAGACCCTCAACGTCTACCCTATTCCATCCCTGCGGGATGGGACCTTCGTCCTCCTCGGAAGAGTCATCACCATCCTCTTCTAAAGCTTCCACCTCCGCTCGAGCTGTCAAGTCATCAATCTCCATCTGACGTACTATGATGTCGACATGCTCCCCTGCATGTGCCTGGGCACTGGCCTGAGCGTGTGGTGCACGATATTCCTCTTCTTCCTCAGCCTCCTCTTCTGCATCCGCAACATTGGCCACCTCGTCCTCTTCTGCGTCCTCAACATTGGCCACCTCGTCCTGTTCTGCCTCCGCAACATCAGCCACTGCGTCTTCTTCGTGAACCACACGCTCTGCATCTGAGCTACTCCCACCAACCTGACGATAGCCGTCAGAAGGGCCTCCGAGGACTTCCTTTGGACATGGCTGCATGAGTAGCACACACTCATAGCCACGGCACCTGCAGCCTTCCAGAAATCCCTTCCATGCAATCGTGCGCATCACTCTACTCAACTCCCACCAAATGTGCGTGGGAGACCGACTCTAAACCCCTTGTACGACGACACTCCACACCTCGGGGTCCAAGGAGAAGCTTCTGGTGAGCCAGTGTATGACATCTGTGATTCGGGCATTCTCCAGGTCCGGGTGTACCAAAGTGACTTGCCGAAAATCACTTAGGTCAACACTGTACGGACCTTCGTGAACCGTACCAACACCGTAATGCACTTTCAATCTTGTGGGCTTCGACATTACTGATTTATCACTACAAATATTACAAACATTGCAACCAGTGATTTCTCGACATACATTCCCATATACGTGCTAAACAAACAAGTAGCTACACATCGCCTACATTCGGTCAAGAATAAGAACAAACAAGACTATTACCTTCACGCGGAGACCTTCTCTTCATATCAATGAGCTTCGTTCATCTTTCTCCTTCACGTCTCGAGCTCTGCTCCTCCCCTTGTGTACCTCTCCCAAGCTCCTGTCCTCCTGTTGTCACCCTCTCTCGAGCTCCTCTGCTTCTCCCTCTCCCTAGCTTCTCCCCCTTTTCTCCTCTCCCGATCTGCTATGGTTGTCTGCCGAGAGAAATGGTGAAAGAAACCATGAGGGGACCTAGGCTGGCTTTCTATATGACCGTGTAGTCGCTCAACCGTTGGACGACCTAGCAGCAAGTGCTGGCCCAAGGGTTGAGCGACACGTGGACTAGTCGCTAAACCGTTGGATGACTTGGCAGTAAGTACTGGCCCAATGGTTGATAGTCGTTGAACCGTTGGACAACCTGGCAGCAAGTACTGGCCCAATGGTTGAGCGACACGTGGACTAGTCGCTCAACCGTTGCACGACTTGGCAGTAAGTACTGGCCCTACGGTTGATAGTCGCTGAACCGTTGGACGACTTGGCAACAAGTACTGACCCAAACGTTGGATGTAACATCCCAAAGTTCTGTTACCAAAATAAAAATAAATAAAGTTATTATTGGATTTTCTGAAATTTGAAAGAGTTGGATTGCTTTATTTGAATTTCTAAAGTTTTAAAATTAAAAAATAAAATTTATTGAAGTTTTTGAAGTTTTATTTGATTTGAATTGAAAAATAAAAATTTAATTAATTTCTGGAATTTTAAAAGCTTTTCCCTAATTATTTTAAAGCCAAAATAAATTATGTGCAAAAACTATTACCAATTTTAAGTTGGAATTATTTTATTTAAGTCCAAAATAACTCTAGAAATTTTTGTGAATTTTTCTAGAATTTTTGGATTTTATTTGCTATTTTCTAAAGCCTAAATGAATTGCTAGAATTATTTTAATTGAGAAATGAATTTAAATCCCTAATCGGCTTTGGGCCTAATCTTCTGGCCCATCTTCTCACGCACGCGCACTCGGCCCACTCTTTCACTCGCACGCGCTTCGTCGTGGCCGTTGGATCGCGATCGAATGACCACCACGTGCCCACGCCCTTTCTTTCTTTTGCTGCCACCGACAAGTGGGCCGCCCGAACGCCTTCTTCCCCTTTCCTTTCTTCTTCCCCACGTCGCACTTTCCTTCTTTGCCGTCCGCCATGGCCGCAGATTGGAGACCCTCCAAACTCGTTCGATTCGGCTAGATTATCCTAAGATCTCGCGCGCATTTAAACCGCCGCGTCACCCTGCACCCAATCCGGCCCTCACCTTACTTTCTCCCACCTTAAATCCCCTAATTTTCGTCGGCGGCCCTGCTCGAGCATCGTGCGCTCCATGGCGAATCAACCCCGCCTGCACCCCTATAAGTAGCGCCCCGAGTGCGCCCTTCTCTACTCATCCCAACCCCCAACTCTCCTCTCTCCAATCTCTTGCTAGCGCCTGATTTTTGGAGTTCATCGTCGTCGACTGAAGCTCGAAGTTTCTTCAATTTCGGTGCCACCGTCGATGCCTCGACCTTGCCTCCACCACCATCGGCTTCGCCGTCACCTGGGCTACCCTGTGCGTGCAACCATTCGCCTCGGAGCCACCGGAACGCCACCTCCACCGGAGACCGAACCTCGCCGACGCCAAAACCCTCGTCGCCCTCCGCCGCCGCAAGGTAGTGCATTAGGCTCCTCCTCACTCCCTCTCTCTGTTGAGCGTGTCCGTGAGGCTCGCCCCGGCGTCAAACTCCGGCGAGCCTGTCACCGTGCACCACCCCCTCGCCGACAAGCCACCGTGGCTTTGCCATCTCAGCGCCGTGTCACCTTGTTTTGCCATCATGTCGACCACGTGCTTGCTGAGTCAAAGCCATGTCAGTGCGTATGTGGCCAGTTCACACTCTAATCAAAACCCTGGCTTGGTGGACCTGATCTATCGTGAGCCACGTCACTATCATGTGGGTCCCACATGTCAGGGTTTTATTTCATTTCTTTTAATTCTGAAATTCTGAGGGCTGACGTTACCATGAGTCATTAATCCAGTTTTTCAGTAGAAAAATAATTCAGACAATTCTAGAAAATCCTTTTAGGGTTATTTCTTTAGATTAGATCTTCCAAAACCCATATCTTTTGCATCCGAACTCCAATTTAGGTGATTCAAATTTCTAAATTCATATAAATTCAATATATAGCTAAATAAACTAAAATTATTTAATTTGGGGTTCATTTGAATTTTGTTTGAATTTGGCTTATTTTCGCGTATAGATTTCAACGACTTTAGAGAGTCAGATTTCAACGCCGTTTGAGAACAACAAATTGAGCCAGGCAAGTTACATCTTTGATCATATTTGATCCCATTATTTTAAATTATTTAAATTCTATTTTAAATTATTATTGCATGCTTATTTCTATTCAATGTAATTTAAATACCTGTTTTAATTGTAGTTATGCCTAAATCCTTTGTACTGCCAATCTTGACATTGAAATAAACCTACCTTGACACCTTAGATAAAAATCTAGTTTATGCATTAGTATGAACTAGAACTTTTTGGGAAAAATTATGCTTAGTCATGCTTAGACCCAAAATTATTCGATTTGGGAATTTTCAGCCAAATATCAATTATTGCTTAAATTCTATCCATGGCACTGGTGTGTCTTGGAAGTTTGCAAATGTTTTGAAAAATGAAATAAAATTAAAAATTGGTTTGGACTTGGGCGAAATGGATGGTTGGTGGGTGCAAGTTTATGCATGGGCTCTTCTCAGGAATGGTTGAGGCCCAGGGTTGGTTTTGGAAGTCGCCTAGTCAATTAAGGACCGGTCTGCGAGCTGCGGATTGTTAAGCCAAAATCGTACTATCACATGTCCTGAGTATGGGGAGGGGACCGGCCGACTAATTTGCAATGTCTCAATGTGGTTGTGCCATCCGGTTGTGTGGGTGTCGTGAAGACTTATTGTTAATACTCACATGGCGCAGGAGGGGGTTATCGTTTGGTACAAAGCCTACGGTAGCAAAACCTTAGCGAGGCATAACTACATTGGAATGGTGCATTGTAAAAGCCTTGTCACATGCTCTAGACTGCTTACCTAAGGTAGTGAGTAGTGGTATCAACGGATACCAAACAAACTAGAGAAGTCGTGTCTTGTGGGTAAAGTTGTACAACCTCTGCAAAGTGTCAATCTATTTGAATAGTCGTGTCCACGGTCATGGACATGCTGAGCAAAGCCTTTCGCGGATTAGACTATGTTTTTGTTTTAAAAATGGTTTGACAAATTGATTTCATGGATGTCTATTCCATATAGGAAATTTGGGCAGAAAGCCTGGTGCAAGGGGGTAGTCCTTCACCACTTGTGTACGGAGATTTATCCTACACTTGAGAAATAATGATTAAAAATAAATTTTGATTTTAGATATAGTATAACTGCTTTTGAACTTAGTATTGTATTTAAAATATCAAATATTTCTTTTGCACAAATAACCCTATAAGCCTTCCTTTGATAATATCCATGCATGCATTAACTCTGTTATTGGGTGTAACTTGCGAGCACAGTAGTTGTGCTCATCCTTGCTTTATGCAAATAAATTTCAGAGGAAAAGGACTTTGCTACCGGTGTGGATCTCGATGACTAGGCCGCTACCCGGCCGATTGTTGTGGCGCATCACCGACCCCACTACTTTTTCGTCTTCCGCTGTGTTCTTTATTGTTGGCTTGTAAGCCTCTTTTGTAATAAACTCTGTTGATTATTAATATAGTCGTGCGATTTATGGATGTTACTATATCTGTTTACTGTGTGAACTAGCTACTGATCATGGGACTAGTTCAGAAATGCACAGAGGATTTGGGGTGTTACTCCCGGGTCCGACATTGGACGACTTGTAGGCCCAACAGTTGAGTGACACGTGGACTAGTCGCTCAACCGTTGCACAACTTGGGTAGCAGTGGGCCACTATTTCTTGCCACGTCATCGAACACTTCAGCGACTAGGTCACGAACGATTCAAAACTAATATATGAATAATTAGTAGAACAATGTTAGAGGGAATGCACAGACAACCATGTCATAGTAATTACAAAGGAGAATACGTCAACACATAATACAAGTTATAGAACAATGGTAGAGGGAATGCATAGACAACCATATCATAGCACCTACGAAATACAATACGTAAACACAGAATACGTAAACCCCCTACTGGCCACCAGCTACACCACCCGCAGCACCTCCTCCATTGTCGCCACGTCCCACACCCGGTCCACGCCCACCAATACGCCCCCGCTTGGGCTTTCAAAGCGCGGGGTGCCTGGGTCAGGGCCCAGACAGGGAAAGGTGCTCAGGAGCCCTGCTAATCCGTGCTCCCAAGGGGGTCGACTCCACCTGTTGCTGCGTGATCACTAGGGGCCTGCTAAGCTGCGACCTAGAAAGAACCTCGATGGGTGCAGGCTCAGCTGCTCCTTGGACCTCCCCGTGTGCTTCCGCGAAGTACTGATCCACGTCCTCGTGCGGGGAGAACCCAGGTGTCGGGTGGACCATCATACCTGCACAGCAAATAATGTTAATTTCTACAATATATCGACGATCACAAACCTGAAGAGAGGAAACATACCTTCGTCAGGGACCATGTGCGAGAAAGGGTCAAACCCACCGTACTGTCCAAACGGGTCAGGGATGAAAAGATACTGCCCTGGCGCTCTATGGTAGTTGTCCTGGAATGACGACGGTGGTGGTGGCTGTGGCGGTGCGTACCCACGTGCCCACCCGGACCCTCCAACCTGCAAAGGCCCAGGCGCAGGCGGGGCACATGGACGTGCCCCTCGTGAGCCTGCTGACTAGGCTGTAGGACGTGGTGGCCTCGACGTATGCACCGACAAGGCCACCTCCTGGACCGTCCTGCACGACGTTAGGGTCACGCATCGCCTCGCCGCACTACAGGCCCGACGAACAAACTGCACTAGCTCGTCGCGCGTGACCACCGCACCAATGCCGATCCTGTCCAGGATCGACTGTCTGTCCCTAGCAACCCCGACATTGATGTCAGTCTGCAAGGATTATGTCAAAGCATCAAACCTATAATTCAGGTAACTGTACTCAAGACATTTTAAAACACGATTTTACGTACCGCGAGGTGCACGTTCCACGTGAAGTGTAGAAGGTACGCTGGCGTCGATTAAATCGCACGCGAGCGAAGTCGATGACATGCACCAGCCTAGTGTGTGTCTGCGGGGCGTACCATCGAAGGTACTCATCGTACACACTGGGGTCGTACGGGCCGTCCTCTAGCACGCAGTCCTCGTGGGCGTTCGCCCACTGCGCCACCCACGGCTCCATCTTGGCCAGCCACTGCGTCCTGGTGCCACCCCTCCTACTATGCCTGTGAAACGTACCACTACAATTAGAAGCCGCCGTCACAGAACTATCAAAAACATATGTGAACATGTGTTGTATGTAACTCATGAATGGGTCGAGTTAGGCACCCTCGTCTCGACGGGAACTGGAACAACCTGGCAAAGGCCGAACTAGCGCATCACCCTATGCACTACGTAGTCCTCAATGAAAACGTCGAAGACGAGCTTCTTCTGCGTCCGCCGGTATGCTCGATCGCGCCAGCACAGTGAAGACAGCCCCGTGGGATCACGGGCCTCCATCTCCTGATTGGAGTACGGCTCCCAGTGCACGTCGTCAACGGTGAGACGGTCCAGCTGCTCCACAAAGTGGTCGTACACACGTGTGACCTGCACGTGTGCATATTGTGCCTGCGATCTAGAACAGTGGTTACAAAGGATTACTTGTAATACCATTGAAGTAAATATATAGGGAAGTACGTACCCGTCTACGGCACCAAAGGGACCCTATGGTCGGCCGGTCCACCGCATCCCTATGGTACATGTCCGCTTTAGACGCAATTGAGTCTACCAAATGGGCCGCCCGAGAGAAGCGCTCGACGCCCACAGCTCATGAGGGAGGCAGCTGTGAGGATATAAGCGGGCTTCGTCCTATAGCACGCATCGCACATGCCACGGTACGTCGCAGCAAGTACAGTTGATCCCCAACTGATCTCTAGCTCCTCGCCGTCGGCGATGGCCCTCGCGTACCCCACGAGGCGGGCATCAACGGAGTCACCGTGGCTGCTGGTAAACAGTACCCAGCCGAAGAGCCACAGCAGGTATGCCTCGAGGTGCCGCGACACCTGGCCGACAGTGGGCTGCGGGACCATCCGCTCGACCTACGTAGAAACGAATAATTAGTAAGCCTGTCATATGGCTAGTCCTCAATGCATCACTAAACATGGAAAATAGGTAGTATATGTACCCGAAACTACGAAAGCCACCGTAGGGGCAGGCCATGCCACTGTCGCCCCAAGAAGTCGAAGTACGGAGGCGCGGCCTCTGCCGCAAGAACCCCCTGAAACCTGCCCAACAGTATGCCGCGCCATCGATAGTCAGATCCGGTGGGAATCTGAGGCTCCCACGATAGGCGGCCGAGCAAAGATCGCGACATCCTGTAGAGTAGAGGCCATCTCCCCGAAAGGGAGATGGAAGGTGTGCGTCTTGGGCCACCACCAGTCCACCAGGGCAGTCAGGAGCGACCGGTTGAACGGGAACTGTCGTGACCGCTCCGTACCGGCCTAGACCTCCCCGTTGTCGTCGACCAGACCGCCGTCCTCTTCAGTGGCCTCCGTCATCCACGCGAGAGGTAGAAGGCTGGCACGGCTCAGCCTACAAAGCACGAAGAAGTAAGTACATAGTGGGCATATGATACAAAAAAAGTGGCATAGCTTGTGGACAAACCTCTCTAACCAGCGTGGGTCCAGTCTCCAAGCCCGTCGGGGTGTCCGCGTACGAACCACCCCCAAGTCAGCCGCATCGTCCCCGCGAACCGGATGGGGCACACGACGGCTCACGCGGTGCTGCGCGTCGATCAACCGGTCCAACAGACCGAAATACCAGTCTGAACCACCAGGGTCGTGAACCATACCTGCAAATTAAGAAATTAAAAGCATTCATATTAATTAAGCATTTAAATTATATTCCAATGGCAAATAAATCATATTTGATATGTTCTTAGTGGCACCTAAACACTTTGCTCGAACACAGTGGTAATACATATACAATTTCATCAAACCCGCGTGGTAAACACATAATTTTCCTTACAAAAGGCTATATTACGTTAACACCTGTACCGGCTGCTATGGATTTTGAAATATTTAAAACATCATCGTTACTATGTATATTTATAATGGGTGAAGCTTTCAGGAAAAAAACAAAATTTCACATGTTTGAGAATCCTATGTGTTTGGAACCATGTATCTGTGATTCCTTAATCCAACCAAAACTATGAAGTAAATGTTATCAATTCTTTATTGTGCAAGTAAATACATATATTTAACATTCTATAAACTAGCATTTGCGAATGCACGGGTTATCGACATGTTTATATAATGGAAAAGTAACATGTTATCATTCATCTAGCCCGTATGCAATTAGCACAGCACGCGGAATAGTACAACTAAATTTATTTTCACCGACTCATTTTTCCTTCATACGAACTTCTAAACTAATTGTATTATTCATGCTATCTCTAAACATTTGCTAACAATATTTCACTACACACGATATTGCTCACTAACCTACCATGGTTACTAATTAATCATGCTATCTCTAAATATTTGCTAACAATATGTCACTACACATGATGTTGCTTGCTAACCTACCATGGTTTCAAAAATACACTTGTACAAAATAATACTACAAACTCACCGTCCTAGTCGTTGATGCGAAGCGAAGAACCTCTTTTTCCTCCTCCTCTTCTTCTTGCTCTCCTCTTTTTCCCTCTCCTTCTCCTCTCTTTCTTTTCTTTCTTCTCTTCTCGGGTCGGGTCGCTCGCTGGAATGATGATTGTTCGGCCGCGCGCGAGTTTTATAGCCACCCCAAGTCGCCATACGGTTGGGCGACTTGGGTCCAGCTTCGACCTAGTCACTCGACCGTATGGCGACTAGGTCCAAGTCACCATTCCATCAAGCGACTACGCCTCGAACCATTAAATCGTCATTCCATTGAGCGACTTGGAGATATGTCGCGCGGTGGTTGGGCGACTACCCCGAGTCGCCCAACCGTACGGTGACTAGAGATTATTTCTATAAAAAAATTAATCGGTATTATTTTTGTAATTCTGAATAAAAAATAGTTATTTAAAAATACGTGTTGCATTCTACAGGATAATACAAAGATATGACTATTGAATGGGTTTCTTTGAGTAAAACTTCATAACCCAGCCCCATATGAAATTGGTCTATATCTATATAACATTTGTACATATGTTGTTTTCAGGGAACTATATTTAGATGTATATATATTGAGTTAATGGAATGAATGTAATAATATATAAAAACAACTTTTTTTAAGAACGGTTAAGAGGATTGCCTATTTCATTAATAAAGAAGGCAGCACAAACAACCCAAAACAGACAGGTTTAGCAAGAAAACTTAATTACATGGTATGAAAAGCTCCAAGCACTTGGCTTCCACGAGGATCCAAGCTATACCTTCTTTTATCGTTGCAACCAGGCCCACGGGGGAGGTTGTCCTGTTATGAAATATTTTGTTATTGCGTTCCTTCCAGACTTCCCACGTGATTAGGATGACCACCGTGCCCATGGCCTTTCTTGGGAGACCTCCCACACTACTGCAAAAAAGGTCATCACAGATGGCTCAAAAACGACATCACAAACGGTTTCATGAGTCATCTAGTTTATGTGTCAGTAATGACATAAGGTCATCATAGACAGTTTTTGAACCGTCTGTGATGCAGACTATCACAGACGATTATTAACTCAGAACCATCTGTGATAGTTGATGTATCACGGACGGTTTGTAAATGAAACCTTAGTGATAGTTGATGTATCACAGACGGTTTGTCCTAAAGAACCATCTATGATATTCTTTTGTATTGCAAAATTAATTATAAATAAAGCATATTTCTAGCACTAATTAAATGACATAATTGACATATAAACATGCAAATCCTTCAAGTCATTTAAAAGGAATAATATGCTCGACACACATAATATGTGCACAATAAAAATTAGCATAAAGCTAAGATTTAGAAGATTGACTATTGCTCTCAGAAGGCAGGTTGCACAAGATTTAAACTTGACCATCACAGCACTCATGCTAAATGTAATCACAAATTGAATATGACACTTTATAGATTAGGCCTTGAGCTGAAAATAAAACTTGCTAGTCTATTCAAACTAGTTCAATCAAATCATCCAAAATTAACTTTGATGTACACAGTAACAGAATTTATTAAGATACTATCAACTGTGATGTCAGTGATTGTAAATAATCACACAAAAACTGACTGGAAGACTGAAACTTCTATAAGACAGCAAGTATTAGTTGGCTGAAAAAGCTCAAAGGACAGCAAGTATATCATAATGTATGAATTACTTGAAAAAATATATAACAGCAGGTAATCTAACAGCTCAAGGCACAATCTATACACAACATCATATCCAATTGCATTCGTGACATCAATTCATCATAGAGCAATTCACCGAGCCCACAAAAAATTAATTTGTAATATCTCCTAGTGCTAGGCACATACAAATCACACAGATTGAATATATCCAATAGCATAGCACATAAGCAAGGTGATATGAAAAAAAATGGGATAGCCGGGGTGGTGGCCGACTTACCTTGGTGGTGCTTGGGAGGCGCTCGGGGAAGGAGGCGCGCCGGGCTCGAGGAGGAGGCGACACGTGCTCGGGGGAGGGAAGGAGGCTGGCTCGGGGAGGAGGCGCGCCGGGCTCAGAGAAGGAGGGGAGCCAAGTTTGGGGAGGTGGCAGCTCATGCTCAGGGAGGAGGCGCGTCGGGCTCGAGGAGGACGTGGCGGCGACGGGCTCGGGGGAGGAGAAACTTAATTGTTTGAGTGGGGGCGCAGGCAAACCCTAGAGTCCAAATATAAATAGGGTTGGACATGACAGACGTTTCAAAAGTAGAACCATCTATGATAAATACACACCATAGACAGTTCTAAAGTAGAACCGTCTATGATAAATACACATAATAGACAGTTCCCATAAATAACCGTCTGTGATAATATACATTCTAATATACATAAATGCAAATTCAGAACATATGACACATTCACATAAATGCAAATTCACAACATATGACACATTCACATATTAGTAAAGCATTAGTTTGAGCTCAAAGTCTGATTTGTAGTTGTCATATTTAATTAGTGAATAATATTGACAAAAATGGTGAGGAATTATATCTGAATATTTGCAAAAACTATGCTAAAACTGCTAATTTTATGACAAGTAGTTCAACACTTGTGCAAAGAACTTGGCGTACTCATGCCTAATCCTACAGTCGTCGTTGCAGAAGACGACGTAGTCGCCCCACCCTTCTGTCATGCCGCAACCGGTGCTCGTGCACCGGTGGCTGTCCTCCGGCAGTGCCAACACCCGGCCTTGCGGCCCAGCCATCTTCTTCCATGTCGCCTCCCGGACCGTGTCCGCAACCAACCTCCGACACCGCCTACACTCCCAGTTGGTCCTCTTGGCCACCTCGCACCGCCGTCAGCCGGCTCGCCCTCGACCTGGTTGATGTAGTGCTTTCCAACGTCGTGTGCCTCGCCGGCCATGTAGAGGAGGAGGCTGAGCACGTAGGCCGTGGACTTGTGGCCGGCGACAGCCACCTAGTCGAGGTGTTGGGCCACGGGTAGGCTACGATAGCAACAAACAAAAATTTTCTACCACGCAATCCAGGAAGCCAAGCAAGTAAATGATCATAGATCGTTACCACCAGACGCGCAGAGCAGCGAAAGAAGGTTGGAGCAGCCTGGTCCAACGTAGAGCACATCGATGTAGTGGTCGTAGTCGATCGTTCAGCGTCCTCGCTTGTCGATCATCTCCTCCAGCAACGTCTGCAGTTCCTTGTGAAGATCACGGATCGTCCTCAAGCGCCTTGATGCGATGAGCGCCTACAAAGATCCACACGCCCGTGGAAGGAACAACCATACATCGGTGTACTAGCACCAAGTCGCATGGTAGAGCTCTCGTGAAGATGGTGGCTAGGGTTTCGTGGTGTAAAAACTTGTGTCGCCCAAATGTTCATGCAACTCCTTATATAGTGCTCGTGACTTAATCCTATCTCAACACATTTGATGAATCAGATTCTCAGATGGTTTGTTCCAACCTGCTAAGAGTGTGACCTCAGAGGTTCATGCGTGTCGGTTGTGACTCTAAACCCTTTCGACCACGAGTCGAGCGCGTTCCTAGCGTAACATAGCGATTCCCTAATACACATAAATTATATCGACGAACCTTGATGCAATATGATCTACCACTGTGTCCTCATCACTTACGACTGTGTCTTATCTCTATACTGACAGCTTCAGATTTGGTCACGCACCACTTTGTAACTCCTCACGACTAGGTTACGACCACTGCGGATTACGCTCGACTGTGTCCTCATCACTTACGACTGGTATTATCTCTATACGACCAGTTCAGATTTGGTCACGATTAGTTCAGAACTCCTTACGACCGTGTTACTTACCACTCAGGATTACGCTCAACCAGCCTACGACACCACCAGATTCCATACGACCACCCGTAGCTCGCTTGAACTAAGCGACCTACTCGTGTATACTCTCTTTGCCTCACAATGTCTGGTTGAACTCCAGGTGAGATGTTGTGTCATCCATGGACTGTTCAATACTTTCTCGATCGAGTGTCAGATAACTTTATGTGGTCGAACACTTCAACCACTAGTGGCATGGCCATGTACTTTCTTTATCCGACCACAACGAGGGGCCCAGAGACATCTCTCTTGTTATGTTAGGAGGGGGCAAATCCCATATCCGACCAGTCACATTCCTCTGCATGTTTCATAGCATACCCGAAAGCTACCTTTAGAACTACCCAGTTACGGTGTAGCGTTTGGCAACCCCTAAGAGTGCTATTACACATGTAGGAAACCATGCTAATCTCAGGTCTAAGGATTATACATCATCATTGCTTGAGACCAACTAATGACACATAGAATCATAACAATCTCAATAGTGTCTCAAGGTGGGTCTAATTCAACATCATGTTCTCTAACATGTGTCCATATTATTGGTTTGATATCTCCATATCCATGACTCGTGAAACATAGTCATCAACCAATACATATGCTAGTCTATTCATATGTGTCCTCATATGTTTCCGACCAGGGATTGTATAAGAATAATTATCCCAGAAATATAGAGTTTCACAATCAAGTCACATACTTGATAATAAATATTAACAATATTATTCTAGGAACAAGATATCATATTATCTAATATTATGAATATAATGAAATATAATCATCTCTATGATTGCCTCTAGGGCATATTTCCAACACGAGGCACACAAGACCACGTTGCATGTCCTGGTGCGCGAAGACGAGCATGTGGCCGATGATGAAACAAGCCTCTGGGTCGCCAGTGTCAGCCAGGTGGTTGTCGACGGTGAGGTAGCGCTCGTTGTCCAGCCGCTTCATCATCTTCTCCCACTCCAGCGCCACGCGTCTCCCCATGACGCGCTCCTTGGATGCCTTGTAGATGGCCTTGGAACTCCAATATACGTACACAATTCAAGATGTTGGAATCTTAATACACGAATTACTCCATAAGAGAAAATTAAAAGGCCAAATTAAGGGTGGTGTTGCTAGTCAGATTAGTAACATGTATATGCATGCATGGATTGGTTGCCGCCACAAATAGTAGTACATATTTTTGTAGGTATATAAATGCGTACGTGGCTCGTAGACTGCAGAGGTCAGCCATAGGCTGAGGAGAGCTCGTGGCCACGAGGCCGACGATGTGAACGATGACATCATGAGGAAGAGCGATGGTGATCGCCGGCCTCCTCGCCTTGGTCCTTGTCGTTATGCTCTGCATGCTCACCACGGCGCACGACGATACTAGCTAGCTGCGTATGAATCAATACAGGAAGAACTCGCTTAATTACTGCTAGATATGGAAGCATCGTAACATCGGCGCACGAGATGAAGAGACGCATCACGCGGGAGCCGAAGCCGCATTGAACATATCAGAGACACTTTCAACCACAAACTGTTTGTGTTACAAAATTAAATTATCACAGACAGTTATATTTAAAAACCGTCTGTGAAGTCTACAATAATCACAGACAGTTTTTAAGAACCGTCTGTGATAATTACGTATCACGGACGGTTCTACCAATCACTAGTAATATAGACGGCCGTGATTGTAAAATCGTCTTTGATAATTACAACACTGACGGTTTCTGGGGAACCGTCTGTGATGAAGCGTCCAGTATTGCCTCTTTTGTAGTAGTGCCATACTGCTAATCTTTGTCCATCAATCTCCAATATTCCAGCTATCTGCCCAATAGGATGGCCTAAGAGGTGCCCACCCCAGCCAATTGGCCATCAAATTCCAAACTCGTCGTGAGTATCTACATGCGTAAAAAAGGTGCAAGGTTGTTTCTGGTGTTTGTCTACAAAGGGGACAGGTGTGCTGGTTCGGCCAACCCCTCACTTGCAGTCTATCTGAGTTCCGGAGATGGTTCTGGATGGCTACCCAGGCGAAGAACTTGTATTGGGGGGGGGAGGGGGCAAGGTTTTCTAGATAACCTTAATGCGGCTTGTTGTTATTGAACTGAGGAACTACAACGCATAAGCGGAATTCGTTGTGTATCTACCCTCCGGTGTTATCTTTCCACGTGATCTCATCCAGGACGCTTGGGTCGAGATTTATAAGCCTTATTCTCCTCCAAAGGTCTAGGAATTCCTGTGTGTGCTGAGTTGTTATTCCCCTGAGAATGTTGATGTTATGGATCCATCGACCATCCTGGAGGGCCACGCTCACTGTTAAGTTCTTCTTTCTAGATATTTGGAATATCTTCGGAGCCAGATCTTTGGGAGTTGTACCATCTAGCCATGCTTCATTCTAGAAATTAGTTTTGTTCCCATCTCTCAAGATGATTGTTGTGGCAGCTGCAAAGAGACGTCGGTCGGCTCTATCGCATGAAACGTCCATTGCTACCTAAGGTTTGTGGTCATCCTTCCATTCTTACCATAGCCAGCATAGTCTTAGGGCTATTGCGATTTTCTGGAGGTTTAGAACGCTGAGTCCTCCGAGTTGTGTTGGCCGACAAACCATGTCCCAGTTAACTTCACATTTTCCTCCCGAAATTGTGTCTATATTAGCCCATAGGAAGTGTCGTCTAATGTGGTCCATGGCACGAAGGATGCCTTTTGGGGGTTTTAGGACTGTGATGTAGTAGGTCGGGATTGAGGTGAGCACTGATTTGACCAGGGTCGTCCGGCCGGCTAGTGTTAGTAGACTACCCTACCATCCTACCAATCTTGTCCCTACTTTATCCAGTAGATGCTAGAAGTGCACTTTTCGCAGTCTTTTGAAGTCAAGAGGCAGCCCTAGGTACTTGATGGGGGGAAGGTTGATCTGATAGCTAGAAAATGTAGCAGGAGTGCATCGAGGTCTGCCTTATCACAGCTTATAGGCACTACTGTACTTTTTTTGAAGTTGGTCTGGAGTCCCGAGACGTTTCCAAAACTCTGGAGTAACTGGCGCATGGTTGTGACATCACGCTCGGAGGGGGAGATAAAAATCGTTGCATCACAAGCATACAAGGATGTCCTGAGCCTAGCAATTGGTCTCATGGACACTCTAAGTGACCCATCTCTGTTGCTATCTCTAGCAGCCGCTACAGGGGGTCGATTGCCAAAATGAAGAGGAAAGGGGAAAGCGGACCTCCCTATTGCAGGCCCCTCCCGTGATTAATTCTAGTGCCAAGGACATCGTTAAGGAGCACTCTGGAGAAAGCAATTGAGAGGATGGCCGAGATCCAGACTGTCCATTTGTTTTGTGGTCCTCTTTTTTGTAGCAGATCTAGCTGGTAGTCCCATCAAATGGTATCAAATGCTTTTGCAATGTCTAGCTTGAGGAAGAGTGTCGGGGTTTTGGTCCTATGGAGTCTTCTTATTAAGTTCCTCATGAACAAAAAGTTATCCTGGATGCATCTCGATTTGACGAAAGCACTCCGATTTATTGAGACTAGAGTGTTTAAATGTGGCGCCAGGTGCAAAGCCAGTGCCTGAGAGATCCATTTTTCAATCCCATGAATGAGGCTTATCGGTACGTAGTCAGCAACTTTATCAGCTCATTCCTTCTTCGGCATCAGCACAATGTTAGTCGTGTTTAGGAGGCATAGGTTCATCGTGCGGAGGCTATGGAACAGCATGATTTGTAGAAATTGACGGTGAACTCGTCCGGGCTTAGGGCTTTGTCTCCTGGCATCTGTGCAAGGGCGTCTGCGATCTCCTGCACCAAGAAAGGCCCCTCGATGTCTGGCAGGTTTTGCACGGTGAGGTCCAAGGCCACCCACTTGAGGCCGACAGTTCTGTTGGTCGGTAGAGACAACATGCCCTGAAAATGTTGTTGTAGGATGTCTTGTTTATCGTCGTGTGAGATAGCTCAATCATGTTCCTTTTGTAGTCTTTGAATGTGGTTCTTTGTTGGGACCCAAAAATGCAATTCTAGACCCATTGTGTATAATGCACTAGTCTAGGATCACGCTAGTGCACATAGTGTCAATATAGATGAATATCGATCCACACAAGATGAAATAATAGAATAAATGAGTAATGTGGATAACAAATAACTGTTTTGACCTTATGGTTGAGTTTACATTTATTAAGCTTCGCAGGGCTGGCATTAATTAAATAAGCA
The DNA here is from genome assembly GCA_036346405.1 of Phyllostachys edulis. NCBI lineage: Eukaryota > Viridiplantae > Streptophyta > Magnoliopsida > Poales > Poaceae > Phyllostachys > Phyllostachys edulis. The sequence continues at coordinate 64,460,327 of CM070549.1, forward strand.
GCCGCGGAATAAAATAACCTTCAACGAGAACCCATCGATTCACCACATGCAATCGACTGGGATTAAGACCTAGCGATCAGCACCTTCGTACAATTCCTCCTCAAAGGCGGGCAAAGACTCCTCCACTTCTGTTGATTGATTATAGCAAGCATGAGTACACAACCGTACTCGCAAGTCATACCACATAATGCAATGTATACATGATGGCTTATTCCAAAGGAAAAGGCTTTTGTGGTTCTTTTGCAGAAATGCAACATTTGCGATTGAATATGAATAATATATTAAAACACAATTTAAAACAAATAAACAATATTAACTTAACAGTTGTTCAGTTGTTTTCACAAAGGACACAAAGTCTAATCAAATTATTCACACAGCCATATGACTTAGATAAAATAGCTCCCTTCCCAAGTGTTTTATGAAAATCTAACCCTCATGTGAAATCCCCGAACATGTCCATGACCGCGGACGTGGCTATTCAAATAGATTGTTTAACACTCTGCAGAGATTGTACATTTTACCCACACAATATAACCAGTGTAGCTAGCACTAAACACAACAAAACTTTTTCAGAAACTTCATCTCAAACATTAAGACCCCCGATGTGTTTTACTACCGGTACCAACGCCCACAGAGGAAATTGGTCTGACGCACACCGTTGGACAGGGAAGCGGCGAACCGTCCTGTGATGTGAGTCACCACGAAGATAGAAACACACCTCCACCATAGCACAGAGCTTAACCGACTACCTGAGTAGTCAATGTCAAGACTCCATAACTTACTAACTTAGGCCCATCCCATACTAGGCATGTGGTAGTATACTTGTGGCTCGGTTCAATGGCACACAAAGTTAAGTCCTTAATTGACCAAGGCAATATTTCTAATTTCTAACTAAGTAACCAATATTTAAATCCCACGCACTAAGCTCTACCATATCACAGAGTTTCCACCACTTGCCTCAATCTAAATCTTTTCCCACCCCGTTGGTTTAAGTGCAACACATGCCATCAACGAGTAATAGCACACAACGCACAAAGTTTTATCACAAAGTTCCATAATCACTTAGTCCGATTCATATTTGCAACTTACATGAAATGATAACTCGTGGCATGGCTTAGCAATCTACTCATATCTAACCAACCCACGTTGGTGCCATGATAATACCAACTAAATAATAACCAATCTAGGATAACAAAAGATCATGACATAACAATAGACAAGGTGGATATGAACAAATTGGATTAATAACGAAACCCAAAAGCATTTAAATAAATACTTAAAGTAAATGCATTAATTTGAATCAAAGTAATTTTGAAAACTGGGTACAACTTGCCTTGGAATAGATCTTGGTATTTGTCTTGGTCTTGATACACTCCTTCTTCTTCAAAATTCCCCCAAGAATTAGCGTCTACTTGCAAACGAAGTAAATAAACATAATAAATAAATAACAGAGAGATAATAAACTCCAAAAATTAAATAAAAATCTCAATAAAATAGAGCTCGAATTTTGATGAATTTAGAAATTTGAATGGGCTCAATCGGAGTTTGGAGAATATATAGCCTTTGGAAGATCTAATCTAAAGAAAAACATAAATTGAAATTTTCTGGAATTTCCGAATTACTTTTCTATTGAAAAAACAGAATTATGACGCAAGCTAACGTTAGCAAGGACTTTTCAGCTAAAAAAGAAATTAAAAGAAAACCTGACATGTGGGACCCACATGTCAGTGACTTGGTGCACGGTGGACTAGATCTATTTGAATTTGGATCTGAGGTAGGGTTTGGGTCTACCACACGTACGCACACGTGGTCGCTGATGCAGTGCCACGCCCACACATGCGCTGATGTGGCGAGCCACATGGACCAACACGTCAACTTCACTAGCGACAACGGCTCGGGAACCGAAGGCTCCGGCGAACGGCTGGGCTTCGTCGGCGATGAGTGGTACCAACGTGAAGAGGAGGTTATTGTGAACCTAAGGGTGCTCTCCCGGGTGGTCCAGGATGACAGTGATGGCCGGCGGTGAGCTTCAAGCGGAGAAGAGCTTTGGGTGTTGTCAAGAAGTCGCTCTGATGATGCTCCGGCAGCGAGGATGGGTGCGCGAGGGAGCTCTGGTGATGGATGAGTTAGTGACCCTAGCAACGGTGGCGACGCAATTCAAGATCAAAGGGCTCCGGTGACCAAAACCTAAAACTCAAATTTAGGCGGTGCTAGGGTTTTTGGGGCGAAGCGGCTTGGGGTTTTGAGATGCGGGGACGTAGGCGATCCTCGAGGTGCATTTTATAGGGCCCGAGCATGCCGAATTTGGGAACACCCAAATTGTGATATTTTCGGACTCTAGGGTTCTAGGAGATAGAATCTGTTTCAGGGACGATTGGTTCCAGATAAGGTTGCGGGGAGATAAGAGAATTTGTCGGGCGGAGCTTCTAGAATCGTCAATGGTGGACAGAGCGAGCGCGTCGCGAGGAGGACGAAGGTGGAGGTGGGAGGAGGGCCTAACAGGTGGGCCCCATCGGTCAGTGACGCGGGGAGAGAGCGGGGGTGTTGCTGGGCTATGCGCGGAATTGGGCCGAGAGCGAAGGAAACAGGCCAGATCCAAGGAGATTCGGCCCAAGACTAATTCTGAGATTTTACCAGGTTTTGTATTTTAGAAATAGAAGAAAATGCAAATGGCAAATATAAAATAGCAAATGAGCTCAGAAAAATTCTAGAAAATATATCTAAGCACATAGAATCCAAATAAAATAGTTTTGGCCATAGTTGATGTTGACATTAATCATATTAAATGGTTTTGATACTGAAAGTCCATGTTTAAGCTTTAATTAAAATTCAAATAAAACTTAAGGGCCCCTTAAAGGAATCTCGACCCCGAGATTCAGGCTAGCTAGAGAAAAGGCTAGGAAACTCGGCTTTCTCTTCTTCATGCTCCCACGTTGTTTCTCCTTCTGAGTGGTTGCTCCACTAAACCTTACAAAAACGAACGGTCTTGCTTCTGGTCCGACGCTCTACGACATTCAAAATCTTAACTGGTTGCTCTTTATAAGTGAGATATTCTTTCAACTCGATTGAATCCAAAGGAGTTTGTTCTGTCGGCACACAGAGAAACTTCTTCAACTATGAGACATGGAACACATCATGTACTCCTGCTAACAACAGCAGCAGTTCAAGCTGATAAGCAACTTCTCCTCGACGACTCACAATCTTGAATGGACCAACATATCTTGGGGCAAGCTTTCCTTTGGCATAAAATCTTTTGACACCTCTCAGCGGAGTAACTCGAAGATAGACGAAATCTTCTGGTTCAAAGCTGAGGTCACGACGACGGTTATCAACATAACTCTTCTACCTTGACTGGGCTATCTTTAATCTTTCTCTGATCAGAGACACTTGTTCTTCTGCATCCTGAATAATATCTGGTCTGAATATGTTTCGCTCAGCTGTTTCTGACCAATTCAGAGGGGTTCTGCATGCACGGCCGTACAAAGCTTCAAAAGGTGACATTTGTAGACTGGCTTGATAACTGTTGTTGTACGAGAATTCTGCATACGGTAAACTTTTATCCCAACCAGTAACATTAGCTAGAGAACAAGCTCTCAACATATCTTCCAATATTTGTTTTACTCTTTCAGTCTGTCCATCTGTCTGAGGGTGATATGCAGTACTAAAATTTAAATGAGTTCCCAAGGCTTCATGCAAACTTTGCCAGAAACGAGAGGTGAACTGAGATCCTTGATCTGACACTATATTCTTGGGCACACCATGCAAACTAACAATTCTTGACATATACAACTCTGCAAGGCGATCTCCTGAGTAGGAGGTTTTGATGGGCAAGAAATGGGCAACTTTAATCAAACGATCAACTATTACCCAAATCGAATCGTAACCCGATTGAGTCCTGGGCAAACTGATAATGAAATCCATTCCGATCTCTTTCCATTTCCATTCTGAAATCTTCAGGTGTTGCAACAAACCTTCTGGTCTCTGATGCTCTACCTTTACTTTCTGACATACATCATACAAGGCAACAAACTCTGCGACTTCTCGCTTTAGATTGGGCCACCAAAACTTATTCTTAACATCCTGGTATATCTTAGTACTTCCAGGGTGAATAGAATACTTTGAGTCAAGAGCTTCCTTTAAGATTAGCTATCTTAACCCATCAACATTTGGCACGCGGATACGTCCATTAATCCATCTTGATCGTCTTTGGTGAAGATACGTCCATTAATCCATGTTCATCGTCTTTGGTGAAGATACGTCCATTAAAACCAAAACTGCTTTATGGAGGCCTTGTTGACTCAAATGACACCTACTACCTCTCAACCAGCACGCGAGGTTAGTTTAGGTGATTTCCTACAAACCCACCCTCCTACCTTTGCTAAAGCCACTGATCCACTAGATGCAAGTGACTGGTTGATTGAGATAGAAAAGAAGTTGGACACCGTAGGATGTTTAGATGCAGAGAAAGTACGGTATGTGGCACACCAGCTTGATCGGGCAAGAAAGAACTCGTGGCTCAACTATAATCAAGAACTGTGTCGCTGAGCGAAATACCACATGGGCCGAGTTCAAACTATGTTTCACTGAAACCCATGTACCTACAAGAAGTATGGAACTAAAGAAGTGTGAGTTTAGAGCTTTAACTCAGAAAGGGAAGAAGATGATAGAATATCTTAGTCAGTTCAACGCCCTTTCCCGCTATGCCCCAGCTGACATTGACACCGAGGAAAAGAAAATAGAGAAATTCCTGGATGGAATGCACCCATATCTTAAAATGCTTCTATCCATCCACAAAATCACCGAATTCCAAGATCTAGTCAATAGAGCCATAATCCTGGAGAATGAACATCTTAACCTCACTGAAGAACGGAGGAAGAAAGCTAAAACCGACCACCATCCCCCACCTGCTCATCGACCTCGTCCATATATGCCGCAGCAACAACCACCAATATATGGACCACCCCAATAGCGACCTTTCAACCCACCTTTTCAGATACCAATAACCCAACTGCAACCAGTACCTATAGCAATTAGGTGTGGAAAGTGTCGGGGAAACCACTTAATAAAGGATTGCTTGAGAGGAACAGATGCATGCTTCAATTGTGGACAAGCCGGACATCGTAAGATCAACTGCCCTCACCCACGGGGAATGTCTAGAACCCCGCCACCACCAGCATTTGTGCCAAGACCACCTGTTCCAGCACCACCACATATCACCTATATGAAACAAACAGGAGGCAATCAGGCCGTCATGAAAGGAGCTGGAACAGGATGACCTGCACATCTAACTCACATGATTGCTGAACAAACTAGAGAAGCACCAAGTGCAGTAACGGGTACACCATTATTTCCACCTTCCATAAGCATTATTCTTTTAGGTCCCAAAGAAAACTCTCTTCTTTATATCTCGTGCATCATTAGTGAGGAGTAATAGAAATTCTGAGCTAGTGGAAACATCCATGGGAGTTTGTATCCCACAATATCAAGCTCCTAGTAAATCTCATTGTTACAAATGCGAGAGGACTAGAAGTAATTCAAGGTCTAGAATTGGCTAACCGCCCAGGAAGTAAATATCAATTGCGAAACTAAACCAACGTCCGTCGGAAAACTCGAAGGGACATGATTGCATTACAATGGGATCAGAGTCCGACAAAAGGATTGGAAGATAAGGGCAGGACTATACATTTCTGCGGGGCACAAGAGAAAAGTCACTCCGTCAGTGAAGCCACATCGAGGAACAAGGAAGAATTACATGAAGTCTACCCCAAAACCCCCTCAGGAGAAAGTTCAATTTCAGGGACGAAATTTTCCAAGGGGGAGGGGAGGATGTGAGAACCCGCCTAATTAAAACTAAGCTAATCAATAGTAATTGGTAATTAGCATAAGTAAAAAATTTCATTAAAACAATTTCAAGCGTTGTCGGTGTTTTAGAACCGAACTTACGTAAAGATTGTTTGATTCGGGGGGTCTCCTAGAATAGAATCATGCAGAGAGATCGACACGGGAATTTTTATACAGGTTCGGGCCTTCTCCGAAGAGAATAACAACCCTACTCCTGTGTGTGTATGGTATTGAGTGTATACTGAACAATCAGGGGAAAAACTAAGACTATTACAGATAGTGCTTGTATTCCTGATGGCTCTCTCCCTCCTCATCTCTAGTTGCCGCCTTTTATAGTACGTGAAGGACCGGCAGTTACTCCAGATAAAGCGGCGCCATCACCTCTGTAACAGCGATGTTGGTAGTAATTACCGTGTATTAATTCTCCACGCCGCTCAACAGCTATATACCGTAGATAATGGGTATTACGTGCATTATTCTCGTAGAATAACAACAGATGATGATCGTTTGAATCCTTTAATCAATAAGACCCACTTGTCTCGCAGTGTTCATTTGATTATAAGGTGGTCGTGGCTGACCTAGTCGTGAGGAATCTCGACTATGAGGTAGTCGAGCAAGACTTATGACTATGGGATAGTCGTAGCATAACTTACGACTATAGGGGTGGTCGAGAAGAACTTACGACCATCCATTTGGTTCTTCCTTCATAACATTAATGGGTACACTCGGGGTTCACATGACGCCATATTTACCTATAATAAAATTATAGATAAAAGGTAAAATGAGGATTATTATATCCTTGTCATCTAGCCCCCCAGCTTCAAGTGAAAGCAACTTACTTGGTAAAGGGGTTCTAGATGGTCTTACGATCATGAGAGGATCATAGAAAATAATCGAAGGAAAAACTCTTCGATTGTATACTACTTTGACCAGAAATGTGCTTGGTCAAGAAAATTGCTTACGACTATCAAGTGGTCGTAAAAGCATTTCTACGATCACAAGGTGGTTGTAGTATAGTGATCGGAAGAAGGAACTTTCCGATTATCATTTCCTTTGGTTGAAAAGATCTAACCAAGGAAGTAATTTCGCTTGAGATGTAAACGCAAACCTGAATTTCTCGAACGGACACACTGGGGAATCTCAAACGACGCCCGTTAGCCTGTCTGTTGAAACGGTTCCCGAGACGGTGGCGACCCTTGGAATGTCACGCCTCCGGCTCAAGGTACGCGGTTATATATACTCACCGGAGGGTAAAACCTAAGATCTTACTTTTCCCCCAAATTGCTCCTGCTGTTCTTCAACCTCTTGCCTTCTCCGCCGCCGAGTCGTTCTTGCCTTCTCCGCTGCCACTCCAATTGTGCCCTCTTTTTCGACCCAAAATTTCCTGTTTCCGAGAGAGATGGCCAGGAAAGTTTCTGAGTGGGAAGAGTCGGAGATGGATGCGGCGAAGATTCAAGCCCTAGTTGTCACGGAAGATTCCAGAGAAGACTCTTGTGAAATGGCTTCCCAGATTTGGGCAAGATTGGCCGTCAGGAGAATGGGCAAATTCCGCCTTCCGTGCTTATTGTGAGTGTGGCCTTCGAACGCCTCTCACCCTTTCTCACCGTTGTGCTCGAGCATTTTGGGGTGGAGTTAGTGAACCTTGGTCCTAACTCTATCACCATGCCGAGCGTGCCAGATATTTGTGCGAGGCGACAGGAATTCCATGACCTTGAGCTTTTCCAATATTTCTATGGAATGTCTCGGCAAGCGGGATTGCTAGAAGTTGTGGTCTAAAACTCCACGACGGGAAGTCGAGGGAGTATATTCAGAGTTTCACCCGTCTTCGTGGGTCGGATGGAGGAAGAGGTGGTTTTACCGAAAGTCACCTCGAAAGATGACCTCTCTTTCATGGGAAAGGTCAATAAAAGAAATCTTCATGGATTCGACTCAAAGATATCACCGGATTGCCCCTTATGTTCAAGCTTATCAAGGACTTGAAGAAGGAAGGGTTGACGGGATGGCATGTGGTGAAAGATTTCATCACACGCCGAATTAGTCCTTTGAAGAAACGAGCATCCCTATGTGGAGATACTGGGCCAATGCACTCCAACCAGGGACTACAACGAGGGTAAGTGAATTTTCGACTTAGCTCTCGCTTTGGTCTTTCGCAAAGTTGTTTAAAAGATGCCTTTATCTGTTTGAACAGATCTTTCACCAATGGAGATTGACGTTAGAGTCAAACTCGCTTGTGAGAAGTCTCCGCCACTTAGTGTGGCGGTTCCTAAAATCCTTGCGGTCGATCCGCAGAGGAAAGGATGGTTCGCCTAAAGGTAATCAAGAGTTGATTTTATCTTTAAGACTTTATAGTCGTAGAAAGAACTTACGACTAGAGAAATGTTGTAGAAAAACTTACAACTTAGTCGTGATCGTAGGAAATCTTACTTGCCGAGGAAAGGTCGAGAAAAACTTACGATTTGATATCGGTCGAGAAAATCTTACGACCGCTAGTAATTCTTCTCTTCGCTTTTGCTTTACGTAAAGTAGGCATGGAAAATCGCTTGATGATGAAGAAGTCAGATCGATAACCATCGGTGCAGGGTTGACAAAGGACAAAGGCTCAGCTCCTTCGCCCAAGAGACGCCGACTTTTAAGGAGTGACGACAAAGGAGGGCGAGCTTGAGTTCTAGCCCTTCACTGCATCCTCTGCAAAGCTTGTGGCGCATATAGCATAGCAATCCCAAGCCGAGGCTAAAATAGTCAAGTGGAGGAGGTCAAGTAGTGAACCTCTAAAGCGCAAACCTCGCAAGGCCAAGGTACCCTTCTATTATGACAAAAATCTTTCGCAGCTTCGCCACTCGGTTTTGTTAAGCACTTGGAAAAGGAGAACCGGAAGGATTTTATGTCTTTGTGAAGGATAATACCGCTCGAAGAGAGCCTATGGTGATGGCAACGCCGTTCTTGGAGTGGTCGAGACTGATCTCGGCCATCCAGAAAGTCAGGAGACTAGAGAGATGGTCCCTATTCAAGATCCACGACCAGACGTGGTCGTGGCTAAGCCCATTCTTCAACTCGAACTTCGACGAGAGGTGGTCGTAGAGAAGAAGAAATCTTCCGTTGGGAAAGTGACTCCTAAGTTCCTGTTTAGGTCCAAGGTGCAGAGGTATGTGAAATATACTAAAGTGTAAAAACAGAATTTACCTTTTTCCTTTTCACAACCTGAATTGCTTTCCTTTTCTTTGTTTTTAGCCCGACTCCTTCAAATTTCGAGAATGCTTCCGCTGAGAAGCCTATTGCTACCTCTCCATTTCTTGGAGAGACAACAAGGGAAGTGGTCGAGGGATCATCCTCGGTCCAGGTGGTAGAGGAAGTCGTGGCGCCTGAAGTGGTTACGACAACCAATGAGGTACCTGTTGTACCCAATAAGGTAGCGGCTACAACCTCTGAAGTAGCAACGGTGACCACAGAGATGGTCGTGGAGACTCCAAGAAGAAATGCGACCAATCGAGATGGTCGTGAAAGCTCCAATAACAAATGCGACTCTCGAGACGGCCGCCACGACCACCGAGATGGTCGTGGATAGAACAGAGGCACCGCAAGCCTCTGGTCAAGATGGTGGCGGTTCTGGCCCACCGTGTTTTAAAGGAGATCATTGCAGACGTTCCTCCCGGTACCCAAAGAGAAACTGAAGTTACAGAATCAGAAGAAGAAGAGTATTTCAACTTCTGCGCTGACTTCTTTGGGCCTGCTTCCATCGTAGGGTCTTCTGCTTTCAGATCTCGCGATCGAAGTCCCCATCCCAACGATATTCCCAATAGAGGGATACCTTTGATAATGAACGCCTTGAGAAGGTTTGGTGGGACCAAGTCACGAGGGTAGACAAGTCAAGATCCCTGAGTCGGTTTACTCGATGTTTGCTCGATCAACTATGAATGTAAGTACTTAATCGCACTTATATATATATATATAATCTTCTCTTGTTTCTCATTGCTTTTCATCTTGCGTAAAGCCATAGAGCAAATTGTCGTTGTTGTCGTGAATATCATCGACAACTTCTAGAGTCGCGACAGAAAGAGGAACTCGCAAACAGTAGAGAGGTGGTAAGTCACTTCTATTCATAGTCACCTTGGATTTGACTACTTATATAGTGCTTACGGATTTGTCATGGAAAAACTCACGACTAGGTAATGGTCGTAAAGACTTATGACCAAAGGCTTTGTCGTAGAAGAACTTACGACTAGGTCAATGGTTGTAGAAGAACTTACAATCGATTGACCCATGCTCATGTCCACTGTTATCCTTTGCGTGTTAAACAAAGGACGCTAAGACTTTAGCCGACTCGCCGATTATGAAAAAGAGGAGTCGAAAAAGTTTAGGAAGAGGTATTAGACCTCCTAAAAAGCTTAAAGAAGCTAACTCGCAACCATGAAGTCGCAGGAAAAATTAAATAGTAAGTGCTGAACTTAAGATCGCTTATATCTTTGATCTTTACCTAACTCTTGCTTCTTTTCGTAAAAAGAAGACGAGACGAAAAAGCTCCGTAATGAAGTTAGAGAGAAAACTTCATTATTCACGAGCTTACTCGTATGTCCAAAAATAAAGATCAAAACCTTGAGACGCCGAGAACTCGAATATCAAGTAAGTAATTCTTTACCCGCAATCCTTTACGAAGTTATTTCCTTTTCTCACTTCCACTTCCTTTCTAGCAATGGACGTTAAATTGAGAGAACTTGAGATCAAATCGCGATAAAGCCGTGATTTATAACGAGCACTGCCCTTATTGCAAAGAAGAATGTAGAGGATATTGTATCATGGGAGAAAAAGTATGCCGAGACCGTTGCTTCCCATAATGAAGAGGTCAAGAAGTTGATTCTCAACTAGTGGGTAAGAAATTCTTTTACCCGTGATTATTTTTGTTTTTTTTTCCTCTAGGAGTTTATTTTTGTTTGACCAATCTTATTTCTTCAGAGCAAGTGGTCGAAAACAAAAAGCTCATGAGGCTTCGACTTGTACCCAACAGAGATGGAAGCAATGAAGATTAAACTTCAAGGAAACATCACGCCCTAAACAATGTGCTTGGTGAGCTACATAGTGAGGGAAAGACTCTCAAGATGATACAATAGCTGCTCACACAAGTACCATTGGGGATCAAGTCGATTTTGCAAGATCCGGTGACCACTCAAGGCCAACCAAGTCAATCGATAAAGGAGGCGGCCGAAATCTGCAGAAGTTATGCATTAGCAAAACTTAAAGCTCATGACCCCAACCTTAATGTGCAACCACTGGTCCGACTTCAACCGCTCAAGCGTAGAAGACGTCGATGGAGGAGATGCAATCGCTGGTTTAAAAGTTTCAGAGGAGATGCGGTTGGGCTCTCCTCTTGAGTAGTCTGTAATGAACTTGTGAAAACAATCTTTTGTTGATGTAATCCATCTTGTTCCTCGCAAATCATCTTGTCGAGTAGTTAGTAACTCAAAAGATAATTAACTAATTTAAAGACTAAGAAATGAAGTCAAATGTAATGACTTTATCCTAGCCCCGACTATTTGCTTAGTTTGTGAAAACTAAGTAAATAGTTTTGTCTCTACAAATCATCTTGTTGAGTAGTTAGTAACTCAAAAGATAATTAACTAAATAAAGACTAAGAATTGAAGTCAAATGTAATGACTTTATCCTAGCCCCGACTATTTGCTTAGTTTGTGAAAACTAAGTAAATAGTTTTGTCTCTCGCAAATCATCTTGTCGAGTAGTTAGTAACTCAAAAGATAATTAATGAAATAAAGACTAAGAATTGAAATCAAATTATTCTAGCCCCGACTATTTGTCGAGTTTGTTTAGACAAACTAAGTAAATAGTCTGAGAAAGGGTTTCAAAACAGAGAGGTTTGTTTAACTTGTAGTTTTGGGTCTCAATTGTCATGCAATCGGTCGAAAGGGTGGTAACGAGTTGACACTAGGAAGTTCCTTCTAGTGGGCGGGACCACGCGCAGAGAGGAGAGGCTTCGACTAGGTAATGTTAACATCTCCGACTAGTTTAATCAAATCGAGAACGGCAACTTGAGTTAAGCAAACGTCTAGAGGACTTTAAAATATTTACTCGCCCTTCTCCTGTGGACTCGATAAGTCTGCCCGGTAGCAAGAGTAGGAAACCGAACAAAGCTAGAAGCTCCTTCCAGCAAGGTGACCACGTGCAGAGAGGAGAGGCTTCGACTAGATGTGTCTCTTCCTCCCACCAGCTTGAGATGAAACGAGTACACCCAAGATGGTTAAGCAAATCGAGAAAGTGCGCTCTTCTTAGAGTATTTTTCAAATTAATCAAGAAATAAACTAAGGTGAAAAGAGTTGGCCTTCAAAAATATTTCGACTAAATAAAACCCGAGTTCTTTGTGTTGGCCATAAAAGCGAGTAACGAGTCGACACTAGGAAACTCCTTCTAGTGGGCGTGACCACATGCAGAGAGGAGAGGCTTCGACTAGGTGATGTTATCTACCTTCCGACCAAAGGTAAAGAAAACGGGTGTTTAAAACATAGTCGAAAAATAATGAAAGCACTACTCAAAAGTAAGACAATAGAGATAGAAAAACCTGATTCTTTATTGTCCTAATGGTCGGTTACACATAGAACTTGCGTGAATCGGGTCAATGTTCCAAGAATTCGAGAGAACTCGCCGCCTTCCATTGCCAATCGTCTCGATTCTCGACGAGTAACTTCGACCAACGTAAGGACCTTCCCACTTGGGAGAAAGTTTGTTCCGATTAGACTTGGATTGGCAAAGCCTCAATACCAAGTCACCTCAAAGAAGGTGCGAGGTTGAACCTTACGATCGTAGTATCTTCGCAGGCTTGTTGGTAGATTGCCGAACTAATTAGGGCTGGTTTCTCCTTTCTTCAAGTAGATTAATATCATCTGCTCGAATTTGTTCTGGTTGGAGTCCGTGAATGTTTCGACTGTGTTGACCGTATCTTTAGTTCCGGAGGAAGCATAGCTTTAGCAATCAAGACTAAAAAGAAAGGTGTTTCTCCTCAGAGTCTGACCGGTAGTTGTACGAATCGCCCATAATACTGAGGGTAATTCTTGTACCCAAGCCCCGAGCGCTTGATGAGTGGTCAAGACTCGAGTTTTAATTCCTCTCATTATTTGGCCGCTTGCACGCTCGATTGCCCCATTACTCGGGATGGGCCATGTACATAACATAACTTGGTATCCAACTCGTCATAAAATTCCTGAAATTTTGCGCCGAAAATTGCTTACCATTATCTGTAATTATTCGACTTGGTACTCCAAATCGAGTAATTACGCATCTCATCATAAACCGCTTTGTCGCTCGCTGTTATCCTCGATCCACAGTTCGCTTCAATCCATTTTGTGAACGATCAATAGCCACAAAAGGAACTCAAACCTCCCGGAGCTTTAGGAAACGGTCCCGGATATCAAGACCCCAGTTTGCAAAAGGCCAAGATAGAGGTATTGTTTGTAATGCCCGAGCCGGTTGGTGTATTTGCTCGCTATGAAACCGCATCGACACACTTTTTAACCAACTCTTTAGCATCGTATAGGGTCATGGCAAGAAAACCTTGTCGAAAAGCCTTGCCGACCAACGCTCAGAGGAAGCATGATTTCCACAAATGCCACCATGTATGTCGTGAAGGAGTGTTAATCCTTCGCTCATGCGAATGCATCGCATGAGCACCCCTTGAGTACCTCGCTTATAGAGAACTCCTTCACCAAAGTATACATTTTGGCTTTTCGATAAGCGATCCGCCTCGAGATCGCCTTGGCATGTAACCCTTCAAGATAATCATAGATGGGCGCCATCCATGTATCCTCGTATTCTAGAGAGGCCGCCTCAATAGGAGGTGTCTCTGCTCTTCGACCGAGAAGGCTTCGAGTTGTTCCAAGAAGACTCCTTTTGGTACTTCAGATCCGAAGAAGCTATTCGAGCAAGTCGGTCCGCGAGGAAATTATCCTTTCGAGGATGAATTGTGCCTCAAACCTAAAAAATGCTTTTCTAGCTTACGATTCGATAAGTACCGAGACATTGTCGGGTTAGAGCACCGGTACTTTTACCGACTTGATTCACGACTAGTTGAGAGTCTCCTCTCACGAGTAGTCGGCGAATCGAGAGCGCCACGCTCAGATACCACTAGCAAACCTTCAGATTCTCGCCACATTATTAGTGGCCTAAAAGTTTAATTGTATGGCATACTTTAAGGTCTCTCCTAGGAGATACCAGACCACCCCAACCCGAGCCACTTAAAGTAAGCGACCGTCAAAGTACATCGCCCATCGGTCGTGGAATCAGATCGGGATCCCGAACAGTTCAGATTTGTCCATTCGGCGACAAAGTCCGCCAAGATCTGGGATTTAACGGCCGTTCGACACGAATGGATGTCGAACTCCCCAAGTTCGACCGACCATTTTGCCATGCGTCCCATTGTTTCCTATTCGGAGGATCGCTCCCAAGGGAAACTCGACGCACACAACTAGTTTGTGCGCCAAAATAATGCCGCAGCTTCTCGAAGACATGAGGAGGGCATATGAAGCTTTTGGACCCGAGGGTAACGCCCCTTAGGTCCGTGTAAAACTTCACTTACGTAGTAAACTGGTCGCTGTACATTTTCACGTTCTACAACCAAGATCGCTACCGACCGCCTGTGGCGTGGCGCCTAGGTAAACCAAGAGCGCTTCTTCCGCCTCGAGAGACCGTAATAGGAGCACTGTAAGGTACCTCTTGACATCCTCAAAGGCAGCGTTTGCCTCATTCGACCACTCAAAACTTTCGTGTCTCCTTAGAAGTTTAAAGAAAGGTAGTCCCTTTTCTCCCGATCGTGCGATGAAACGACTTAGAGCCGCCATGCACCCAAAGTGAGTTTCGGACTTCTTTCCGTGTAGTTGAGGGCGATTTGTAAAATGGCTTTTATCTTTTAGATTCGCTTCAATTCCTCGTATAGATACTAGGAATCCAAGCAATTTCAAGAGATTCCAAACACACACTTCTCGTGATTAAGTTTTAAGCGATGTTTTCGAGATTGTCGAATGTTTCTTGTAGGTCGGTAATATGATTAAGTTTCTTGATGCTTTTGACAACTAAGTCATCAACATAGGCTTCTAGATTTCGCCTAATTGAGATGAAAAAGTTGCTCGCATCAAGCGTTGAAAAGAAGCGCCGGTATTTTTTAGACCAAATGGCATTTTGACATAGCAAAATATACCAAATGGTGTAATAAATGCGGTCTTTTCTTCATCGCCTAGACACATATTAATCTGGTGATATCCGAATATGCATCTAAAAACTTAACATTTCACAACCCGCAGAGAGTCAACCAACCGATCGACACGAGGTAAAGGAAAATCGTCTTTTGGACAAGCTTTATTAAGATCAAGAAAGTTCACGCACATACGCCATTTGCCGCTTGACTTTCTAACCATTACAGGTTAGCCAACCATTCGGATGGTTGACCTCTTATAAAGCCCGCTTTAAGTAGCTTATCCAATTGATTTAATAGCATCTCGCCGATCGGGGCAAATCTCCGCAATTTTTGTTTTACGGTACTTTGTCGGTAGTAAGGCTAGCTCAGGCTCGATCACCTCCACGGGACTCGGGCATGTCGGATGCTTGCCACGCTAATACATCTGCGTTAGCTCGGAGGAAGGTGATGAGGGCGTCTTCCTATTTGGGGTCGGAAGTATCCCGTCGATGAGCGATCTTGAGGGCTCCCTGCGTCCGGAGGAACCTCTTTGACTTTGTCGTTCGGCTTTGGTGCAGTTTTTAGGCTTCACTTGCTAGTCGAAGGTCGACTTTCTTCTCGAGTTGGTATTTGTCCTACCATCTCAAGGGATCGACTATCGCAGTATCGCCATCTTCTTGTCACAATGGATTGTAATTACTCCTTTGGGACTGGCATCTTAATACATTGATATCCATAATGAGTAGCCATTAGGAATTTTGCCAAAGTTGGTCGTCCGAGTATGGCGTTATATGTCAGATCGAAATCGACCACATCAAAGGAGATTTTCTCGTCTCAAATTACTTGGTGAACCAAATGTTAAAGGAAGAAAACTTGACCAATTGGTTTGGCGAAGATCCCAGACAATCCCATGGAAAGAGTATCGCATCGGTCTTACTTTGGTCCCGGTACTTGCATGTCATCCAGGGCACTCGTAAATAAAATATTTATCGAGCTTCCACCATCAACCAAAACTCGATTGACCCGACAATTGTTGATGGTGGGTTCGACCACGATTGGGTATCGACTGTCGAGTCGAAGGATCGGCGATCACTCTTCTCGAAAGAAATGGTGACTTCCGACCACTTCGATAATTTATTGACGAGAGGAGGATCTATGGAGTTTACCTCGCTTCGTGACCTTGAGTCGTCGCTTTGATTCATATGCCGATGATCCCCGTAGATGTGTTCAATGGTGTGTTGCGGATCCCGAACGGCATCTCCTCTTCGTCATCGAAGATTTATGACCACTTGTTTGACCTACCTTTCGAGGGTGGGAAGTGGTCCTTGTCGTTGTAGTAGTCTTCAAGCTTTCGTTGGAAGACCTTAAGATTCTATGAAGGTCATGCCCTTCCTTTTTATGGAAAGGACACCACCTAGGCTTATCATTTTTCCGATCGGTATGCTTACCTTTGCCTCTGTCGGAGTGTGGCTTGATGTGCGTGGCTCTTTATCATTCACACCAATACCTCCTTGGAACCGCTGGGTTTTGACCCTTCATCTTATTCTTGGACTTTTTGCTTTCTTATCCTTCTTCTTACCAACTTCTTTGGCTCTCGAGATGGATTGTCTTCACGATCGATTGTGTTGTTCCACTCGACCGCCTCGGAGGCGAGAGTATATCGATCGGCCATTTCAAGAGTTCGGCGACAAAGTAGGAGGATTTAAAGCAATATCCTCTGTTATCCTTCTACTACGGACTCCTGCTTGAAAGCCCCGATGATGATGAATCGAAACTTCCTAATTGAGTTACGAACTGGATCAAGCGCTTGATGAATCGGGCGCAATGTCTCGTTGTCGCTCGTCTCATCCGTGCAAGTCGCCCTCCTTTCGTATGCGATTGTATGTGCCTTGGAAATTTGCCAAGAGAAGATCGCAGAGATGTTGCCAAGAATAGATCGACTCGAGTGGTTGGTTTAGTAACCACGATCGAGCGATCCTTCGAGCACGCTTGGAAGGTAATTTGCCATCACATGCTCTCCTCCTCCCGCCGCTCGAACAATTTGCTGTAAATTTGAAGGAATTCGATGGGATTTTGGGAACCATCAAACTTCTCCATGTTCACCGGTCGAAAACGAGGTGGCAAATGTACGGCTCGAGATCGGCGAGAATGCCCGACATCCAAGAATGACTTCTTGACGCCTCCTTGCGTAAAAGAAGGGTTGATATCATCGGTGGTCGTACTCGACGATACCCGATGTGAGTTGACCCGACACTGTAATAGGTCTCGGTCCCACGAGGGAACTACTCGTAGTTTATCTCGCCGCTGCTGATTTCCATGTCGGAGTGGTGAGCGATCACCTTCCGAGGAGCTTTTTGATCATCGGTCATTTGGAAGACATTTCTTCGAGTAGGAGATCGACACGACTTGTTTGCTGCCCGATTTCTACGCGGTGATATGTTGGATTGATCGGTAGCGAAGAAGTCGTATGGGTACGACTACTTGAATGATGTCGACGAGGAGCTTCCAAATTTTTCATTGTACTCGAAGCCTTTGTGCGATCTCTTCAAATAAGAGGTCGAGCTGGCGTTCGGGCTAGCTCTTGAGTTGGATTCTCGAGCAAATCATTGATATGCTGGAGCTCTCGAGCTTCCTCTGATTGATATTGAATACGCCTAGGCAAATTCTTCTTAGCTTCAATCTTCTTCCTTCGAATTGCCTCAAGATTTTCCATGTTAGACTCTTGAGATTGCCTCAATGAAGCGCGAGAATGTCGAGGATTTCCCTGGCGTTCATGAAGGCGTTGGTCGTGTCCGCCAGTGGTGGTGTCCTGGCCATTGCCACGAGGGGGCGCAGTGTGTGACCTTCGGGAAGGGTCTCCATCTCGGTCTCTAGAAGAGTGATCTTGATCCGAGGAAGGACGAAGACCTCCGTTGATGATTCTCACTTGCGCCGAGGCCTCTCCGCTTGAGGAGTCGTCGAGACACCATCTGGCGACTTGGAGTAATCCTCCAAGTAGGGAAGTCCGGTTATAACTGTCTCCGTCGGCAGTGTGACTCTGGAGAGATGGTCGAATTTGCGGAAAAGCATGCTTGATCCCGCTCTCTCTGGCGTTATCCAGAGAGAGAGAATCACCAGATGCCGTGAAGTCCTGCATCAGGCTTCTAGAGCTTGCCTCACCAAGTCGGACCGCCTTAGGGAACTTGGACACTTCGAGGAAAAACTCTCGTCGTGTCGTGAGTCCACACAGGTGTGGTCTGGTCGATTGACCCTTGCCCTTGAGAGGGTAGATTCCTCTCTTGGGCGTCTTGTTGTGGGGATAAGGATCCTCCTCAACTCCACCGGCGACATTGTCTCTGGATCGTGGGAAGATCCCTGAGGCGAATGCCATAGGATGAGTCATCACTCGGTTCAGAATCGAATCCGGCATCCATGTCGACGTCTGCGTGTCTGCCAAGTCGAACCAGTTCTCCTCGTTCCATTCTCCCGCCATGAGTGCATGAGATTTGGAAAAGCAGAGAGAATGTTTGACAAGAAATTACCGAAGATCCCCACGGTCGGCGCCAAGCTGTCGGTGTTTTAGAACCGAACTTACGTAAAGATTGTTTGATTCGGGGTCTCCTAGAATAGAATCATGCAGAGAGATTGACACGGAATTTTTATATGTGTTCGGCCTTCTCAGAGAGAATAACAACCCTACTCCCCGTGTGTGTATGGTATTGAGTGTATCTTGAACAATCGGGGAAAAACTAAGACTATTACAGATAGTGCTTGTATTCTGATGGCTCTCTCCTCCTTTCTCTAGTTGCCGCCTTTTTATAGTGCGTGAAGGACGGCGGTTACTCGAGATAAGCGGCGCCTCATCACCTCTGTGAAGGCGCATGTTGGTAGTAATTACGGTGTATTAATTCCTCCACGTCGCTCAACAACTATATACCGAGAGATAATGGGGTATTACGTGCCATTATTCTCGTAGAATAACAACAGATGATGATCGTTTGAATCCTTTAATCAATAAGACCCACTTGTCTCGCAGGTTCATTTGATTATAAGGTGGTCGTGGCTGACCTAGTCGTAGAGGAATCTCGACTATGAGGTAAATGGCAAGACTTATGACTATGGGATAGTCGTAGCATAACTTACGACTATAGGGGTGGTCGTAGAAGAACTTACGACCATCCATTTGGTTCTTCCTTCATAACATTAATGGGTACACTCAGGGTTCACATGACGTCATATTTACCTATAATAAAAATTATAGATAAAAGGTAAAATGAGGATTATTATATCCTCGTCAAGCGTAATCTCAGTTAATTTTAAACCACATAATTAATGCAATGGACAGTCTAAATAGTGGAAATATCATTTCACATCACCAAAGTTTATACAACAGTCCTTTTACAAAATGGAATTAAAATATTACAATCTAATGCTTATTTCAGAATTAATGTTACAACTCATTTACAACATCTTTTACAAGAATTAAATAATTTATAGCTGAATGTGCTTGCATTCATTTCATTGAAGCTTCCCTTGCCATCTCATCCAGCTATCCTTCACCTTTCCTTTTCATGCAACTAAGAGCTCAAGAAGTAGTTAGCAAAACCGAAGACAAGTTGCTAGCTAGAAGGAAGAAGGGGAGATTGTCGTCAGTTTCCTCGAAGTCCAGAAGGATTACCGTATTAACCCAGGTTAACCAGTCCCTCGATCACCAAGATAACCTGACCAACCGAAGTTAGTCGGCCCCTGTGGTAACCAAGATAGCTAGGCCAACCTAAGTGAATAGGCACCCATTATTTCCGAGAGTTTCATCATTCAGCATAGTTAGAGCCAACACCCACTGTATTTCAATTTGCCTCAACAACATTAGAGTCCAACAGTGCATTCCCGTTTATCTCCACTCTCTGTTCAAAACATCATCGGGCAACCAAATCCAACACCCACAGTTTATCATTCCGACCACCGGAAAGCCATAGTGGTAGCCACATTGCCCATCGCATCAATAGTTAGCTCATTTAGATCACAGTGAAGGGCAGCCTTGAATAGGATGGTAATAGGATTAGGGTAAATAGGAGCAAGGTAGAAAGGAATAGGGCTGCTGTAAAAACAAAGTTACCACAACAAAGGATAAGATCAACACCAATTCTCTCCCCTTAAGCTCCCATCACAGCCAAGCATTCCCCATTCCCAGCATTCTCACAACCGCAGGAGAGAAGTGGAAGCAACCAGGAGCTCCACCATCTCGGCCACCACTGCCAGCCACTACCAACCACTGCCGCAAGGAGGAAGAAGGGGAGCACCAGCACAAGGTCGGCGCTACCACCCTTTTTCCCCCATCCCAAATCCCAACAAAGGTAACCCAGCCACACTTCTGATTGTTCTACACATCCAAATCATTCACACAAATCACTAGGTTTCATGGCAGAATCAATATCTAGTTTTCAGTCATTTCATTTTATCTCAGAGCAAGGGGTCAAGGATCAGAGAGGAATGGGGGGGTGATACCTCAATGTTAGCCTCAGCTGAAATCCCCACCATCACTTCCCTCATGCGTAATCACATAGCAGCCAAACCACCAGCATCATGCATGTGCATCAACCAAGCATCAGTAAGCATAAGTAAAATTAACCAACCAAATCATGTAAATCTGAGTTAATAGAAGAGGGGGTTAAGGGAGGAAGGGAACCAGCCAGGGCAGAGCTTGGCTGAGCCAGGGGGAGCAGGGCGGATGAGAGCCAAAGGGGGGGCGCAGAGGTAGAGCCGAGGCACCGGTGGCCATGGGCGGGGCCGGCAGCGGTGAAGCATGGACCGGGCCACCCAGGGCTAGAGGCAGCGCGTGGAGGCAGCCGAGTGGTGGCACTGCCCCAGTGCCGACGGAGGGAGGAGAGAGAGCGGCCGGAGAGCGGCGATCACCAAAGTGAATCCAGCCGAGAGTAAGAGAGGCGGTAGAGAGAGCGGTCTGTGTGTGCAAGGGAAAAGTCTTTGAGAGACGGTCGGGGGACAATGAGCCGACTATGGCGCCATGGGGAGGTGGTGCCAAGAGCCGAATCGCCCAGGAGGAGCCGTGGGGGAAGATGGCGGCGCCTGGAGTGAGGCAAGAGGGAGATGGGTTGGGAAGGTGGAGTGTGTGTTGGCCGATTGGATTGAATGGTGTGGGTGTGTGGCCGGTTAGAGGGGAATAGGAAATAGGGTTAGAAGGTTAGGGTTAAAATGAAGTAAAAATAAGTTAGGGTTAGAAATTAGGTTAGAAATTAGGATTTTGAGTGTTAATTGTTGAGTGTATCTAGGTTAGACAAATAATTTGACACGTTAACAATCGTTTAGATAGATTAGAGTAACTAGGATAATTATCTTTGTGTTTATTTAGAAAGTTGAAGTTTTGCTTCCGCGCTTAAATAAAATCCAATAGAAGTTTGTGTGCATCTAAAACTTGTTAGACTTACTAGTATGCGATTATGTGTAGTTTCTCTCTTCGTGCAATTAACGTGAGTATCAACAATCCTAACCCTAGAACCGGTATTCTAGAATGACCATAGTTGGAGAGTGCTAATTGAGCGGGGTTTGAAAAATGTTATTGATCTAAAATGCACTAATGAAAAGAATCATCTAACTAATATACATTTAGTAGCACCAAAATGTCACTAAGTATTTACTTAATTATTTATTATCCACTCCATTACGTTTTGTAGCAGTCGAGCCGACGCAGGCGTGTGGCGACCCCACCCTAGGGCACCCGAGAGGTCCTCCCAGGATCTCCTAGGATGTCCCTTAGGACCTCCCAGGAGGTCCGGTGGCACCTCCCGAGGCTCGGGTAGGACCTGCCCCGGTAGCACCAATTGAGGCCTTGGTAGGACCTCTCAAGATTACCACCGAGGGGAGTGGAAGTCACGGGGAGATCCCTCACTGCCACGGCCAACTCAGGGGAGGTCGAAGGACCTGACCTGAGGAGGTCGTG
The DNA here is from genome assembly GCA_036346405.1 of Phyllostachys edulis. Lineage (NCBI taxonomy): Eukaryota > Viridiplantae > Streptophyta > Magnoliopsida > Poales > Poaceae > Phyllostachys > Phyllostachys edulis. Next base: position 64,482,268 of record CM070549.1, read on the forward strand.
AGACTTGAGGGATCACTCTGTGATTCCCAGCGTGAACTAAGCTAGTCCCAAGGATCTCAAGCTAGCTCTTCACAGCATACAAGAATGGTAACATCCACGACATAAACTTTATTTACAACATAACCAAGGAGTTGTTTACAAAAGGTAGCCTTGGGCCAAAAGCAAGCTTACAAAAGAGCGGAAACAGACGTCCATCCACTATACCACAGGCAAAATGGCTGGAGGGCACAACCTACTCGTCCTGGTCCTCTTCTTCACTGCTATTGTCTTCTCCTGATAAAGTTTGCATTGAGCAAGAGTGAGCACTACCACTGTGCTCGCAAGTCACACCCGTGGAGTAACAAAATGACATGCATACATGGATGTACAACAGAAGGCATAGTATGGTTGATTTGCATAAGCCAGGTTTCTTACAATTACAGCTACTAAGTTCCAATGCAGGTTTTTAATAGATAAAATTCATTGTCAAAACTTGATTTTCAGTTGGATAGCATTCATCAACAAGTTGGTGAAGGATACCCTCCTGTCACAAGGCTCCCTGCCCAACACCCATGGGATAGAAATCCCAAAACAATTTATTAAACACTTTGAGAAACCCAAATTCAACATCTAACTCTGAGTGGCCGCTGCCAGCATGTCCATGACCGCGAACACGGCTATTCGAATAGATTTACACTCGGCCGAGGATGTGCACTTTACCCACATGACATGATTCCTCTAGTTTATCCGGCAACCGTCGATGCCACCTCTCACTACCAAAGGTAAGAGGTCTAGAGTTCATGACAAAGCCTTTACAATGCATTGTTCCACCACAGCTTCTCCTTGCTAAGGTTTCACCTCCTTTTGGATACAAATCCGCAGGATCTGGGCCCCCTCTTGCACCAGTGGGAAAACATAGGTCATGAAAGACCATAGGCCATAGAAGGCCTCCCACACCTCCAAATGGATCAACTGTGGTGGAAGTTTTGCAAATTAATTGGCCATGTCCCACACCCCATACTGGAGACATGTGGTTGCACGGTTTTGGCATAGCCCATTATAGGCCTAGCATTGGCAGCTCAAAGACCGGTCCTCAACTGACTTGGGCGACAATCACAAACCCTTGGACCTCCACCTTATCCAGGATAGAGTCCGTGCATAAACCTTGCACCAACCAAGCAAACCATTCCGCCCAAGTTTAAATCAGTTTTCATTTTCTTTGCTTCCCTAGCAATATTTTCATACTCCCATGACATCCCAATGCCATGGTCAAAACATTTTAAACAATAGTTGGTCATGAAGGTAAAGATTTCCCCAAATCAAGTACTTTTGGTCTAAGCAAGACTAAGCATATGGTTTCACAATTGCTCCTGGTTCACACTAATGTATAATCCAGGTTTTGTCTAAGGTGACAACAGATTTGGTTCAATGTCAAGTTGGCCATATGAAGGAATTAGGCATAACTATGTGTTTAAAGACAGGTATCCAAAATATCTTGATAGAAATAGGCATGCATTATCCTTTGAAACATAACATAAATAAATTGAAATATTGGGTGCAATATGTTCAAGAGCATGACTTGCCTTGCTCACTGTCTTGAGAGTCTTCTTCTTCAGTGCAATCGCGCTCCTCAGTGTCCTCTCGATCTATACGGGAGAAAAGGAGACAACTCAAACCAAATTCCAAATAAAGAGCCAAAGGAACTTCAAAAGAAACTCCAAAACTCAACCAACAGAAACATCTCATACTCAAAATAGGTTCTTTGGGAGAGGTCCCAACTTACTGGAAAGAGGCCTAATGAGAAAGGTCCTCACGGAATACCAGAGGGGTGGCTTTAGCAAAAGACCAAGATGATAACGCTTGCGCAAAGTCCAGAGAGGTGATCTTCAGAGGTAGCCATAGAGTTCCACCGAGAAACCAAAGAGAAGAGGTGCTGAAAGGGACATAACATCTTATTGTGGCGAAAAGAGCAAGAACAGATCAGCGCGCAAGGAGGCTTACCAGCAATAAGGGAGAGGTGACGAGTGGAGGGGAGGTCGAAGGCAAGATATGGGCGGTTGAGGTCAACGCCCAAGCTCTGCGGGCCTCAATGGTGAAAATGCGATGGAGAGAGGTGCTCTGGCGATGCTCTTGGCAGCAAGGCTCTCCAGGAAGCCACTGAGTGTGAGCCAGAGTGATGAATGTGGAAAAAGGGTGGCAAGGAAGGGCTCCCGGGGCTAGTTATAGTCAAAGAAAGTGAAAAGACCACTCAATGCGTACATGATTTGGTGAGCATGAAAAATAGGCAAAAGGTACAGGAGTGTCAAAGAAAAATCATAAAGGGAGACTAGAAAAGACACCAATAGTGCCCCAGAATGACCCCATACAATGGAAGCAGCCACTTCTATGGCTGCATTTAATGCAACCAGACATGCATTAAATGCTCATGGTACCAGTGTGGCGGGGAAACATAAAATATGTAAGCCTGGCAGGTGGGACCAGTCAAATCTAGAAACAGTTGGGTCAAAGGGGGAGGTCCTGACAGTTGGATCTCCAAAGAGGAGGTCCAACGGCCAAGATTGAGTGCTAACGGGGAGGTCCGTGTGGTAAGAGGAGAACCTCACCCGCTAGGGAGGTCTAGAGCCGCAGGATCAAATCCAGACGGGAGGTCTGAACGGTTAGGATCTCCAAGGGGAGGTCCTAGCGATCGAATCTGCCAATCGAAGGAGGTGCGGGCGGTTAAGATCTCAAGGGGAGGTCTTAACGGTCCAGATTCTGAGAGGAGGTCGGACATGGGGAGGTCGAGATACACATGGAGGAGGTCCACGCGACAAGAGGTTCGACAACCAAGATCCCATCAAGGAGGTCTGGTGAGGATCCTTGTAAAAAGGAGGTCCTGACTGGTAGGATCTCACCCACAGGGAGGTCCTATCAGTTAGGCTCTCACGACGGGAGGTTCCACGGGCTCAAGGAGGTCTTGAGAGGAGGTCTGAAGAACTAGGTCGACAAGGGGAGGTCCTAATCGCTAGGATCTCCACAATGGGAGGTCCTGGCGGTGAGGATCTCAATATAGGAGGTCCTAGAGGTTCGGGAGGAGGTCTAAACCTAAGGAGGAGGTTTGAACCAAAGAGATTCAAACCAACAAAGAGATCCAACGAGATCTAACTCAAAGAGAAAGGTCTGGATATAAAGACACATCCAATTGAGAAAAGATCTGAGCCCCCAGGGGAGGTCTAACTTCAAGGACCACTGGGGAGGTCCAGGCCACAAAGAAAGTCTAAACCGAACATAACACAAAAGAGAGACTGAGGGGAGAACTGGCCAACATACAGAAGGGGTGACAACATGATACTCAAACCTCTCCAACGAACCAACTATGAATTCTCATCAAAACAAAATAGTTTTATTTTATTTTACAAATTTAAAAGGATTTGGAAAATCAAGATGTTACAAGGCGGTAGTAGTTGATTTGGATTTTATCGACAGTGATCTTTTCTACTCGTTTGAAGGCAAGCTACTCCCTTGGTCATGAACATAGCTATATTAAATGTAAACAGTATCTTCCTCTATCTTATATGTATTGCATCAAAACTATTTCTCAAAAACTCAAATCAAATAGATGAGATGAAGATGAAAAAGATAAGAAAGATGAAAGAGATGAGAAGAATTGAGAAATGAGGAATGAAATGAAAGCAGATTAATATTACTAGGTTGGTAAAAGGGGGCCCGGGCGGGGAAAACACGACGACGACGACGATGATGATGAGATAAGAGGTGGGCCCCTTTTTATGGGTGGTTATAATATAAGGACAAACAAAACTCTTACTCGGTCAGAGGCCGTAATTCAGTACCAACTATTTTCCCGTTTCGGCAGGCAGAAAGGTTGCTTTTTATGTAATTAAATTCTCCACAATGGGTCACATTGGAGTGTTGGGCACGAAAGGGAGCCACCCCAAGGTGGAGTGTTGAGCACGGACGATAGCCGCCTCAATCAACAGTACTGAAACTCGGTGTATGACGAGGTCAGCAACGTGATTAAATCAGCACCGACAAAAGGTAATGGGTGGAGACTTAATCACATAATTGGAAAACGTTCTGTATTCTGAACTTGAACCTGCATCAAAGGAAATGCAGGGGACCCGAATCATTTAGAGCTCAGAATGACTATGGGTAAAGTGGTACAAGCCTGCACAGTGCTATATCAAATCATGAATTTATACTAGTCTCCTGGATTAGGGTCTACGGGAACCGTCGGGGGTCTATCTTCTCTCCAAGTAATCAAGTAGTCTTTTCAGAATTAAAATTGTAACCTAAGTTTTAATGATTATTTTCAGAATAAGAGATGAGGTAGGAATTTTAATAAGGACGAAAGTTAGAGTCATCAAATGCATTTTAGCTATTAATGCTTGCTGAGTACACTATAGTACTCACTCTTGCTATCTCTCCCTTTGCTTAGATCCAAATCCGGCTGGGAGTTATCCCGAGTGGGATGAGGAGCTTGCAGGTACCAATGCAACCGTAGAAGGGGAAGGCGCTAATTATGAGGACCAGGGCGAGATGGATGCCATCTTTGACACGTGGGATGAATAGGTGGCCAGTAACTCGGGGCAGGCTAGAGAAGTAGAGAAGCACCCTTTTGTTTTTGTGTAATCCTTGTAATAAGAACTATAGTATTGTGTGGCTATTTCTGTAATAAAGATGTACAGTTTCTATCTTATTGTTCTGCTGCGTAACTCTGGTAAAGGCTTACTATTCGTTGGAGCAGTGTTCTACTGAGCAAACGAATAGTAATCCGTGTGCCTAAGTGTGATTACCCTCGGGGTAATAACACGAGGCGTCGCAAAATCTTCAACTGTTGGTAACCTGATCGTAGATCGATCTTTGAGAACACTCAGGCACCTTTCATTTGATCGAACAAATAATCGATTCGAGGTAGCGGGTACTTGTTCTTGATAGTGACTTCATTAAGAGCATGATAATCGATGCACATTCTCATGCTTCCATCCTTCTTCTTGACAAACAAAATTGATGCTCCGCATGGCGACGAACTGGGTCTCACATAACCTTTCTCTAGAAGTTCTTCTATCTGCTTCTTCATTTCTAATAACTCATCGGCTGGCATCCGATAGGGTCCCTTTGAAATTGGTGTTGTTCCTGGCACTAGATCGATGACAAACTCAATGTCACGGTCTGGTGGCATACCTAGTAATTCCTCTAGAAACACATCTGGATATTCTCTGACAATAGGCACATATTCGAAAGCAACAGTCTTCAGGCTATTGATTAATAGATGTCCATCACGCACTTAGATGGCTAGAAACTCCACCTTCTTTCCATTGGTATCATCGATTGTTACGACTCTTCGGCCACAATCTAGCACAGCTTTGTGCTTTGTTAACCAATCTATGCCAAGAATGACAACTAGGGTCTAAGTGTCTAAGACAATGAGGTTGGCTAGAAACTCAACTCCAGCTATGAGTGACTTAGCTCCTAAACATCCCATTCTAAAGCTTAACTCCGCTCCAAGCGATTGGACTAATAGAGTGCGCTTAAAATGCATAACTTTCAAATTGTTCTTGGTTGCAAATACTCTAGAAACTAACAAATGCGAAACTCCAGAATCAAACAAAACTGATGCAGGTACTAATTTAACCAGAAACTTACCTAGTACGACATCAAATGCTTCCTAGGCTCCTTCTAGAATAACATGGTTGGCACGATCTCTGACCACTGACTGCGGAGCTTCTTCGGATGGACCGGTAGCTTGAGAGGCTCCTTGGTTGCTGCTTGGTGCTAGCATCTTGGCCAGTGTAGCTCTAAGGTTGAAGCGTACTGGAGTCATTGTTCCCTTCTGAGGACAATGATTGGCAAAGTGTCATGGCTGACGGTAGGTATAGCAAACTCTAGCTCCATTCTACTGGTTGCCCCCGGGATTGGGGTTGATATTGCTGGGGGTTACAAAAGTTACGGCGGTGGGCGAGTCTTTGAGGTTGGTCTGAGCATTCTAAAGAGTTACGAGATGGGAAACAACTGAACTATTGGGGAACTGTCCTCAGCTTCTGCTGAGCTTGATAACTCCCTTGCTGAGTCATTCTGCGCTTACGGTTGTCCTCCAACTCTTTGCGCTTATCCTCAAGGATTAAAGCTTTATTAACTAGCTCTTGGAAATATGGAAAGGTATGGGAGAACAAATTGACTTGCAATCCAGTATTCAGTCCTTTTAGAAAACGACTCTGACGGGCCTTATCAGTGGCGACATCTTCCACGACGTAGCAGGCTAGCTGAGACAATTTGTTGAGGTAATCGGTCACTGACATGCCTCCTTCCTTGAGGGCACGAAATTCATCCTTCTTCAGATCAATAATTCCTTATGGTACATGATACTGGTGAAAAGCTGTTGAAAACTCTTCCCAGGTAATATTTTGTGGCGTCTCGTGCGTGGCACAGAAGTTTTCCCACCACTCGGCAGCAATAACCTCCATCTAATGAGTGGCGTATAGAACCTTCTCATGATTGCTACATTGGATGATCAGCAGCTTCCTTTCAATGACACGAAGCCAGTCATTGGCTTCAACTGGTGAGACATACCCAGAAAAGGTGAGTGGGCGAGTTCTCATGAACTCTGCAAGCTTGGATGGTCCATGATGACTATGGTTGATGGGTGCTGTGTTGTTGTTGTTGTTGTTGTTCTAGTTATTGTTCATATTTTGCATATGGTTCATCATCTGCTTTTGAGCTGCCATGAATGCTCCAAAATTATGCAAATCAATTGGAGGTGCTTACGGCGGGACTGCTCCTGCTGGTGTCTGCTCATTTTCTTCTGACCCAGGGGTTCCAGATCCACTGGCAGTAGCATGACAAGTCTGAACCATTTGGCGAAAGCTCCATGGGTTAGATAAGGTAGAAAGCACAAGATGAGTTAAGAACTAATCGAGGGGGTAGATTAAACCCAACAAACACAGCTTCAAGACATCAATTGAAATACTTATATTAATAGGAGTCTTAGTATGGCTGCAACAAATGCCTAAGGGCATCTGTAGCTCATACTCGCACACAAGAAAACAAACTATCCTAACAAACAAAGTACCACCTAAAGGGCGACACTCCTAATCTTACATTGACGCGGCTCGAACACACTAAGCCTCGACTGACTTCACCTAAACCTGAGCAAACTTAGTTGCTGAGATAACCTCCACAGCCACGACGGCGCTCCCGCCTACTGTACACCTAGAACTGCGCAGGCATCCTTGCAAACTGGTCTTGGTGCCCCGGGACTGGTGCAGCAGGAATGGGCATCCTTGGTGTAGGCACAACTAGCTCCTCTGGTGCTTTCGGATCTATTGGCTCCTCGGCCTCTTCCTGGTCTTCCTCTGGATCTTCCTCTTTAGGGTCTTCCTCTTCATGGTCTTCCTCGTGCTCATGCTGACCGTAGAGAGCTTCTTCTAGTGTGACGGTCCTCTCCTCTGCCATTTGCAGAGTCTCATAGACGCACTCTAACTCCGTGGCGGCCAACTCCAAGGATTCCTCCTGAGCAGCTGCAAACTAGGCAAGATGCACCACGGTGGCGTTGCGCTCTCCATCTGTAGACGGGTAACGTGTGGGAAGGTCCACTGCAGAGGCACAGGGATGATAGTGGAAGACGGTATCATGAAGCTCGCGAGCGTAGATGTTGCAGATCCTTAATATAGCAAGGCGTGAGGACTCCTAGATTCCTTCTGAAAAGACCATCCTCCGAACAGAGATATTCAGAGGATGACTAGCTTTAGTGTCCTTCCGAGCATAGATGGTTAAATGACAAAGCACTTCACAGCTTCAGCCATTCACCACCTAGTTGGTGCCCTTGTACATCAGTCGGTCGAATCCTCCGAGCTCTTGCAACAGCTTCCATAGTTTTGCAGCAAGTCCTCCCTTGCGCTCACCATAATTCTAGAAACGTGGCATCTGCTAAGACAGGCATGGGGGTAAGAACCAAGTTAAAACAGCAGGGAGAAGAAAATTTTCAGTAATAGTTGAGTCAAAAGAGACATAAGAGAAGTTAAGCAATTCAATTAATCTTGCAAGTTAATTTTGCTTTAGAAAATAGCTTGGACATTCTAAAGATGGCCGATCTAACTAAGGTCAAGACCTAAAATCAGTATGGCTCTGATACCAACTCTGTCGGGACCCAAAAATGCAATTTTGGACCGTCTGTGTATAATGCACTAGTCTAGGATCACGCTAGTGCACACAGTGTCAACATAGATGAATATCGATCCACACAAGACGAAATAATAGAATAAACGAGTAATTTGGATAACAAATAATTGTTTTGACCTTATGGTTGAGTTTACATTTATTAAGCCTCGCAGGGCTGGCAATAATGAAATAAGCAGTAGTGGAACAAAATAAACTTCAGCGAGAACCCATCGATTTGCCATAGGCAACCTACTGGGATCAAGACCTAGTGAAGAGCACCTTCGTAGAATTCCTCCTCAAAGGCGGGCGAAGACTCCTCCTCATGTATGTGTTCTTGTGTGTGTTCAATATACTCAATCCTTTGTAATCATGATATTGCTCCATGACATACAATTCATGTCCAACATCTGAGGGAGCAAACTTGTGTTCGAGTGCATGCCACAGATCCGCAGCGTTCTTCATGTGCATCAAAAGATATTTTCTATGTCCTGAAATTGCTTGGAGAACCAAACGTTACAGGCAGAGAAATTTGACCAATTGGTTTGGCCGAAGACCCCCGTACGATCCCATCGAATGAGTATCGTATAGGTTTTACCCTGGTTCGAGGTACTTGCATCTCATCCAGGGCACTTGTAAATAAAATATTTAACGAACTGCCACCATCGACTAACACTCAATTTACTCGACAGTTGTTGATGGTGGGCTAGACCACGATCGGAAACCGATCTGGTCGAGTAGAAGGGATCGAGAAGTCACCCCTCTCAAAAGAGATGATGACTTCCGACCACTTTGGCAAATTATTGACAAGAGGAGGGTCAATGGAGTTTGCCTCGCGTTCAACAGCCTTAAGCTATCGCTTTGACTCGTATGTCGAATATCCCCTATAAATGTGACTGATGGTGTGCTTCGGATCTTGGAACAGCATCTCCTCATCGTTATCCGACTGCTTTCGACCACTTGTCTTCCCTACCTCCTCCAGTGTAGGAAACGGTCCCTTGCCGGTGTAATAGTCCTCGAGCTTTCGTTAGAAAACTCGGCAATTATGAAGATCTTGTCCTTCCTTTTTATGGAAAGCACACCATCTAGGCTTTTCATTCTTTCGCTCGGGGCGTTTGCCCTTGCCCTGATCGGAATATGGTTTGGAACTCCAAGGCTCCTTATCGCTTACAGCCAAGACTTCTTTCGAACTATTGGCTTGAGGCTTCTGGCCTTTGGTCTTGTTCTTGGATTTCTTTTCCTTTCTATCCTTCTTCTTGCTACTTTCACCAGCTTCTTGAGGAATGTTATCATCTCGATCGATGGTTTTGTTCCACTCGACCGCTTCAGCAGTGGTGGCATATCGATCGGCCATCTCAAAGAGCTCGGCAACAGTAGCCGAAGGATTTAAAGCGATGTCCTTCGTGATTCTTCTACTTCGGACTCCTTGCTTAAACACTCTGATAACAGAAGAATCAGAAACCTCAGGTATCAAATTATGAACCTGACTGAAACGCCTGATGAACTGGCGTCGTGGTCGTTCTGCCTCATCCTATGCAAGTCGTCCTCCTTCCCAGGATGATGGTAGGTGCCCTAGAAGTTGGCCAGTAGTAGGTCGCAGAGGTGTTGCCATGAATAGATCGACTCGAGTAGTTGATTTAACAACCACGACTGAGCAGAACCTTCGAGCATGGTAGGAAGGTAATTTGTCATGACATGCTCTCCTCCTCCTACTGCTCGAATAGCGGTTGTGTAGATTTGAAGAAATTCGATGGGATTCAATGACCCATCAAACTTCTCCATGTTCACTGGTCGAAACTGCGGTGGCCAGCGAACTTCTCGGAGATCAAGCGATAACGCCCGACATCCGGTAATGACGCCTTCTTTGCGGGAAAGAAGGATTGATGTCCACAAGTGATTGTACACGATGATATCCGGTTGTAGGCGGACCCAACCTGTGGTAGGTCTCGGTCCTACGAGGGTAATACTCTCGTATTCCATCCACCGATGCAGATTCCTGGGTTGGAGTGGTGAACGATCACCTCCCCTGAGGGTTGGTAGATCATCCAGTGTTCGAAGAACTCTTCTCTGTCTGGAGTTATGATTAGGAGAGCGACGCGACCTGTTGTCATTCCGATCTCCTCGAGGTGAGTTATTCGAACAACTGGTGTTCAATGGAGTTGTCCCAGTACGACTTCCAGAATGGTGCTGGCAAGGTTGCTCAAGTTTGGTCATCGTGCTCCGAAGCCTTCGTGTGATCTCTTCTGTGAAGAGGTCGTACCCTGGCGCTCAGGCGAGCTCTTGAGTTGGATTCTTGAGCAGGTCATTTATATGTTGAAGTTCTCGAGCCTCCTTGGATCGATACCGAATACGCCCAGGCAGGGTTCTCTGGGTGGCAATCCTCCTCCTCCGGGCAGTCTCGGGATCTTCTACATCTGAAGTTTCTTGAGTTCGCCTTAATGGAGAGCAATCATTTCTGGGATTTCTTCTAAGCTCATCAGAGTGTTGATCCTATTTATCGCCGGAGGTGTCCTCGCTATTGCCACGAGAGGTCAGAGTGTGTGATCGTTGGGGAGTTGATGCGTACACGCTAGGGGTGGCCCGATCTTCACGGTTTAGGTTGAAGAACAAAGCGAATCTTGCTGTGGACAGCGGCGATAACTAGTTGTGAGCAGCAAAAAAGGGTAACTAGCTTTAACCTGCCAAGGTTGGATGCAACCAAGTGTTGGGGAGAGATGATCCGAAGCCTTCTGGACTCCGACTCGCTATCCGAACAATCATAGAACCACAATCCGGAACTAATCCACACAAAACGCCCAGAAGCGGAGAGCACGAATTAGGGGATCCCAGAGGAATCTCCTTGCGAATCCAAGAGAACTCACAAGAACAAAAGGAACAAGACACTCAGCAGTCTTGCTGCAATTTCATATATTGGTTTGTTGAAATATCAAAGGTACCTCCATGGATGGGAGTAGAGGGGTATATATACTAGAAAAAACCCTCCTAACTGGGTATGAACATAAGTCACCACGTTTGGAAGGTGGAAGGCCAACTGGTTGAAGCATTCAAGGAGTCTTCTCGAATTCTCGCGCGTCTGCTCAACTTCTGTGCAGTCTTTCGTAAATTAGCAATAACTCTCTCCTCGAAAGTCCAAATGACAAACCGTTTGTTGGAGGTGAAAATAGAATTGATTATCTTTCCATCCATATAGGATATGCACAGTGAAACATGCCAGGTTGGTGCGCAAGCACTCAAGAAGTCTTCAGTTTTCGCGCAGCATTTATCAGCATGTGCAGCTGTTACTAAAATGACCATAACTTTCATTACACAACTCCAAATAATGCACGGTTTGAAGCGTAGGAAAATAGACTTGACAAGCTATCCAATGGTCTGGTGTATGCTGGCTGAAAATATTATAATTCATGCAGATAATGATTGCAAAACTCGTTGGTTTTCTGGACCTCCTTGTTCCTCTCCAATGCACCTGAGTTCAATCAAAGAAGAGGACATTGGAAGCACTACTAAGTTATTGAGATGTGGAATAAGTTCTAAGTTAGCGTTCACCTGATCAAGTATTTATTTAGCACGTCTTCTCGTGATTGGTCCTTGATTTTGTTGGTCCTTGAGAATATCTTGGTCGCGGAGATGATCATCTTCAGCGTGGTTATTGAAGGTTGGGATGTCCTCATCATCCTCCCCTCCTTGAAAAGGAGTTGTCCTCTACTCGTTTGGTCCAAAATATGGAGAGAGGTCGGATACATTGAAGGTCTCACTAACGCCATACTTGCTGGGAAGATCAATCTTGTAGGCATTGTCATTGATCTTTTGAACCACTTTGAAAGATTTCACTTGGCTCATATTTTGTGGAGGTAACCACTCACGAACAGCCTTTATTTTCTCCTCATCCACCTCCACTCCTTGACCTTAAACAACAAAACCAAGAAAAACTACCTTGTCGGTGCAAAAGGCGCACTTGGCAAGGTTAACATACAACTTTTCCTTTCTCAAGACACATCGCACACATTCTTGATGTTCAATATGTTCTTCAAGAGACTTACTATAATTTAAGATATCATCGAAGTAAATAACAACAAATTTGCTAATAAAAGCTCTAAGCACATGATTCATCAATATCATGAAAGTACTTGGTGCATTTGTCAATCCAAACAGCATGACCAACCATTCATACAACCCAAATTTTGTTTTGAATGCAGTTTTCCACTCATCACCCTCTCTCATTCGAATTTGGTGGTAGCCGCTTCGCAAATCAATCTTAGAAAAAATGGTTGAGCCACTAAGCTCATCAAGCATGTCATCAAGTCTAGGTATTGGATGCCTATACCTTACTGTTATGTTATTAATAGCTCGGCAATCTACACACATTCTCCATGATCCATCTTTCTTTAGGACTAAAAGAACCGATACAGCACAAGGTGAAAAACTTTCCTTTACATACCCTTTGTCGAGTAGGTCTTAAACTTGGCATTGAATTTCTTTAGTCTCTACCGTATTTGTGCGGTATGCTGGTCGGTTAGGAAGTGGGGTGTTGGGACCCAAAAATACAATTCTGGACCCTCTGTGTTTAATGCACTAGTCCAGGATCACGCTAGTGCACACAGTATCAACAAAGATGGATATCGATCCACACAAGTGAATAGTAACATAAACAAATAATTTGATTAATAAATAATGGTTTGACCTTACGGTCGAGTTTACAATTATTAAGCCACGCAGGGCTAACAGAGAAATAAAGCAGTGGAAACAGAAGCGGCAGCGGCATCCCATTGATTCACCACAGGCAACCGACTGGGATCTAGACCCCACGATCAGGCACCTTCGATAAACTTCTCCTCGAATGATGGCGAAGACTCCTCCTCTTCTGCTTGATTTAGTTTAAAGCAAGCGTGAGTACACACCGTACTCGCAAGCCACACCACAGAAATGCAATTATACATGCAGGCTTATTACAAGGGAATGGCATTTTGTGGTTCTTTTGCAGAAATGCAACATTTGTTGTTGAATACAAATAATAGATTGAAAGCAAGTAAAACAAATAGACAATAATAATTTAACAGTTTGATTTCACAAAGACACACACAGCCTAAACAGATTATTCACATAGCCATATGATTTAGATCACACAGCTCCTTCCCACACGCTTTATGAAGATCTACCCTCGTGTGAAATCCCGAGCATTGTCCATGATCATGACGCGCTATTCAATAGATTGTTTACACTCTGCAGAGTTTGTACACTTTACCCACAAGATACAACCAGTGTTGCAAGCACTAATCGTAACCAAGCATTTTAGAAACTTCATCTTAACATAGATGCTCCCGATGTGCTTACGCCATACCAAACCATACACAGTGTATGGTACAACACACACCGTTGGACAGGGAAGCGGCGAACCGTCCCGCGATGCGACTACATGGTAGCACACACCTCTACCCTTTTCACATAGCCTAACCTACTACCTGAGCAATCAATGCCGAGAATTCATATCTTACTATGCTAGGCCCGTCCCATAACAGGCATGTGGTCGTACGGAAGGGCTCTGTTCAATGGCGCACAAAGTTCAGTCCTTAAATGACCGAGGCAAGACTTCCAAACTCTAACTAAGGCACACAGATTAATTTGACACACAGATTCATATTCTCATATCACATAGCCACCATGTCACACAGTTCCCACCACTTGCCTCAGTCCAAACCTTTTACCACCTGGTTGATTTAAGTGCAACACATGCCACAAAGACACATAGTACACACAGATTTTCACAAAGTTACATAGTCACTTAGTCAAGTTAATAATTGCAACTTTACATGAATAGATAATTCGTGGCATGGCTAAGCAACCTAATCGCATCTAACCAAGCCACGTTGGTGCTACAATATTACCAACTAAAATATCAACTAGGGTGACAAAGGATCAAGACATATCAATTATATAAGGAAGGCATAACAGATTGGATTTAATAGCTAATCCCAAAAGTATTTAAATAATTACTTGAATTAGAATGCAATACTTTGAATTAAAATAACATTTAGAAAACTGGGATTCAATCATGCTCAAAGCATGACTTGCCTTGGAACAGGTCTAGAAATTGATCTTGGTCTTGTTGTGCTCCTTCTTCTTCAAATCTTCTAGAAGTGTCGAAGTCTACTCGCAAATGAAGCAAACAAACAAACTAAATAAATAACAGAGGCAAAACAACTCCAAAAAAAGTAAATAAAAATCTCCATTAAACAGATCTTGAATTTATAGGAATTTAGAAATTTGAATGGACTGATTTGGAGTTCGGATGCAAAAGTTATGGGCTTTGGAAGTTTGAATCTAAAGAGAAACCCTAAAATTGGAATTATACGAATTTCCCGAATTATTTCTCAATAGAAAAATTGGAATATTGCGTACTGCTGACGTCAGCGAAGGATTTTCGGAAAAAGATAAGTAAAAATGAAAATCTGACGTGTAGGACCCACACGTCAGTGACATGGCTCACGGTAGACCAAGTCCGCCGAGCCTCTGGATCTAGATTAGGGCTGGTGTGGCACACATGCGCATGTGTGGCGCTGACGCGGCGCCACCTAGGACGACACGTTCGCACGGCGCTGAGGTGGCTGCTGACGCGGCGAGGCCACGTCGGCGAGGACGACAACGGCGGCGGTGGCGGCACTAGACCCGATGGTCGCCGACGAACGGCGGCGAATCGACGGCGGTGGGTGGTACAGGGAGGTAGAGGAGGACGCGGGGATCACAACGATGTGCTTACGAGTGGTGAGGGACGATTGAGGCGGCCGGCGGCGAGGTAGAAGCGGCGGCGGGGCTTCGGGCTCGACGAGAACGGCGCTAGAGGGCTTCTCCGACAAAACGAAGGTGACCCCGGGGTTCCTCTTGCTCGTGCGATGCCGATGGTGCAGGTGTCAAGGCTCCGGCGGCTTCGGGTGCGATGGAATCGCTCGTCGGAGTTGCGGCGGCGAGATGGGATCTTCGAGTTACTGCGGCGACTAGGGTTAGGCGTTGTGGCTCTGGCGGCGGCGAAAAGGAAGCGGAGGGCGAGGGCTTGCCTCCCTTTTATAGGCGGCGGCTCGGGAGAGTCCAGGGCACGGACGCCCACAAACGGCCGAGCGGCGGTGCAACGAACTCCCCGACGGAATAGGAGATGGGGACGAATTCAAAATTTAAATTCAAACCGAGCCGGTGCGGAAGAGATAAGGTTTCTAAAAGGGCTCATCCGCGCGAAGAATCGGGGTCGATGCGATTTCATCAGACGAGCTCGGCGCAAAAACATGGCGGCCGCGGGCGCTGCCTCGCGCGAGGAAGAAGGCGCTGAGGACAACGACCTCGGTGGGCCCACCCGGCAAGGAGATCGGGAGCGCCCACGCAGAGGAGGTGAGGCGAGGCGCGGCAGTGAAGATCCCAAGGCCCCACCAAGATCGGATGGCTACGGGAGAGTGGGCCGGGGTGAACAGGAATGGGCCGAAGAGGAGGATTCAGCCCGAACACTATTAGGAGATTTTAAATAGCTTTTCTATTTTAGAAAATACCAGAAATTCCAAATGGCAATAGAAATTAGCAAACGAACTTGGAAAAATTCTAGAAAAATCTAGAAAATATATCCAAGCACATAGAATCCAAATAAAATAGTTTTGACCATTGTTTATGTTGACTTTAGTCATATTAAATTGTTTTGTTACTCAAAGTCCATATTTAAGCTTTTGAATTAAATTCAAATAAATCCAAATGGTGAATTTTCTCACTACAACTATTCAAAGGATTTTTAAAGCTCGGAAAATTGGGATGTTACATGGGGCGCCAGGAACAAGGTCAATTTGATGTTCAATGCCTCTTTTTGGTGGTAGCTCAGGTGGTACTTTGTCAGGAAACACGTCATCGTAACCCTGTAAGAGATTCAACACATCACTCGGTAAAGTAGAGGGTAAGTCGTTAGTTGATAAAAGGCTTTCCTTGTACAAGAGTACAAAGAACATGGCATTGGATTCTCTCAATTCTTTCATATCCCCTTTCCTAGCTATCATCACTAATCCCTCTTTTCCCTGTGTCTTGGTATTTTGCGGCTGTGGAGTTTTATTTGGCTTTGGTTTCACTCGCTCACTATGTTTGTGGTTCTCACTCAAGTGTTTCTCACTCTCTCGCTGTTTCTTTTTCAGATCATTTGTCATTATCTCCTCCGGTGTTAAAGGAAGCAAAGTAATACGCTCCCCTTTATACATAAAAACAAGGGTATTGGCTCGGCAACTAATCTGAACATCACGATCATATAACCAAGGTCGCCCCAAAAGTAATTGGCATGCTTGCATTGGAACCACATCACACTCCACCTGATCTTGGTATTTTCCAATTGAGAATTGGACGGTCACAATGTTGTTCACTCGCAGTGCTCCACAATCATTGAGCCATTGCATCTTATATGGGGCAGGATGACATCGTAGTTTTAGTCCCAATCATTCTACCAATTCTAGACTTGCAATGTTATTGTAGCTACCATTATCAACAATAATGCTGCATACCTTGCTCTTGATGGTGCCTCGAGTGTGAAATAGATTATGTCGCTGACCATTTTCTCCTTTCACAACATTAACACTAAGCACACTTCGAGAAATAAAACAATTATTGTCTCCTTCATCAGCTGGACTACCATCATCATCCGATGCTTCTTCAAGTAGCCCATCCTCTTCTGGCTCACTCTCAGATTCCCATTCTCCTTGTTCATTAACAAGCATGTTTCTTCTGCTAGGGCACTCAGAGGCAGTGTGCCCACGCCCTTGGCACTTGTGGCACTTAATTTTGCAGCTGCGAGATGTGGATGTTGATGCCGATGTGGCAGATGATGCTCCTATTTTTCCAGTAGAGCGTCGATTATCTTGGTGTCATGTAGGTGAAGAGGCCGACGATGGTGTAGGCTTGGTAGCAGGAGTAGATGGAGACGTCTCAGCAGGGGCACCTTGAGAATGACGACCAGCAGAGGATGTACTCGGCTGTTGGCGACGCCATGGAGCTGAAAAAGAACGGTTCCCAAATGATTGACCACATCCTTTTTGTCGGATCTTTCTCTCCGTGCGCATAGCTTGGGAAACAAGATCTTGCAGATTGTTATAAGGAAACATCTCAACAAAACCTGAAATTTCATCATTTAGACCATGCAAAAATCTTGCCATCTTGGATTCAGCATCCTCTCTAATTCCAGCATGGATCAAGAGTAATTCCATTTCTTTATAGTACTCATCCACTGTTTTAGACCCTTGTCTTAACCCCTGCAACCTATTGCGAAGGTCACGCTGGTAGCTTGAAGGCACAAAGCGTCTTCTCATCACTTGCTTCATTTCAGCCCAAGTATTGATATGAGCATGCCCCGATTGTAGCTGATTTTGTTGCATTTGATTCCACCAAGTGAGAGCATAACCTGATAATTCAACTGAGGCAAGATTTACCTGCCTTTGATCGGAGAGATTATGGATACGAAAAATCTGATCACATTGCTCTTCCCAATCAAGATAAGCATCAGGGTTTTCTATTCCCTTGAATTTAGGGACACTCAACTTGATCCGAGCAATATTATCCAGATCATCCCCTTCACGGCGACCTCGAGGCTGTCCTTCCTCACCATGGGCAGCACCACGATGTGGGGGTGGATGATGTCCATAGCCATCATAATCTGCAAAAGCTTCGTTGTTGTCATTATATTCTTCTCCATACCTGCGACCGTCATACACATATTGGTCGTTGAAGCACACACGGTGGCCAAAACCATGACCGTGAGCACCTCCCCCATGCTGCAGAATATGTGCAGCTGCGCCTCGGCCACGATGGGCACCGCCCCCTCGTCCATCACCCCGACCAAGATCTTGTTGGTCGTGGAAGCCGTCATTAGTAGTAGCTCCCACTGAGTTCTCATCAACGGCTTCACCATGATCAACAGAAGGGTTAGATTAACGTAGACCCCCACCACCAGCGGCGGGAAGGTGTTCATTGAGCATCTGTCCCATGGCCTGAACCAGATCACGTAATTGTTGCATCTCGACTCGTGTGACTAGTTGTTCATCTCCTTCATGATTTCCCCCATATACTGTGGATATCATGGGGATATGTGCATGATCTTAGGATGATGTTACAATTGGCAATGTCGTTAACGGTTTGTCGAAACACGCGTTTTCGTTAAAGTGTGGATTGCTGATCATCGGACAGTCGGTGGCGATGGGTGTTGGGTTAGGTCAAGTTCTTGGGTTTCATGGCATATGTGTTGCATGATGCATGTTTTGACTAACATGGGTCAAGTTATGAAGAACTTGTTCCCGAAATCGATTTCTTTGTCTATTGTTGTGCAGGTTGCTTGGAGGTCAATGACGGTCAACGGCGAGGATGATCGGGACTAAGGTTGGAGAGCTGAGGTCTAGAATGATTGGGGATACCGGGTGAGGTCAATGGAGTCAAGCATGGCGCAAAATGGACAAAGGTGTCCGAACGGGCAGTTCGGTGCGACGGGTTGGATCAAGCGGCGCGGGGGTCGGTGCAAGTGCCATGGTGGTTTCGGTGGGAGCCGGATGGGAGAGACTTGCCGACATGATGAGAGCCGTTGGATCAACCTACACGTGGCGAAGCATGGAGATGCTTCACGAAGATGGGACTGGGTCTTTGCAAAAAGATCGAGAAGGGATATTTTGGTAATTTTACCAAATACAGCCTTGGTGACCTTTTGCCAACTCGCGGCGCAAGACGACGCATGATGAAGTGGATTAGGTCAAGAGGAGATGAAGACGGTGCTTTAAAATACATACGTGTGTAACCCGTTTGTGTGTAGGCCTTAACGGGAGCCCATTAGGGTTAATGCTTCTAGAAGGTCTAAGCCTCCACTATAAATAGAGGAGGGAGGTGGCTGCACCCCCTTCAACCCTTTCATTGTTTTGAAACCCTAGTTTGCTTAGGGAGAGGATTAGTGGAGGTTAGGGTTCTAGATAGTTGGATTTGATTTCGTGCTCATTTATTGAGTCTTTGTCCTCCATTGATGGAGTGGCTGTAAACCAATACCATATCAAATCAATCCAAAGAAAGTTCTCTCAAAGATGAGTCTATTTGCTCTCTTTCTCTCTATTTGATGATTTGGGGTCTTTCTTTGATCCGCGATTTTTTGCTTGGTTTCTTGCCTTGATCTAACTTGCTGTGATATGTGAGAACCCATCTAGGATCATCTTGATCATCAATCACCCATGAGCAAGTCTCTAGATCATATTTCATTTTTGACTCGGTATATATACTAGGAACAACCCTCCTAGCTGGGTATGAGCATAAGTCACCACGTTTGGAAGGTGGAAGGCCAACTGGTTGAAGCATTAAAGGAGTCTTCTCGAATTCTCGTGCGTCTGCTCAACTTCTGCGCATTCTTTTTTGAAGCGTAGGAAAATAGACTTGACAAGCTATCCAATGATCTGGTGTATGCTGGCTGGAAACATTATAATTCATGCAAATAATGATTGCAAAACTCGTTGGTTTTCTGGACCTCCTTGTTCCTCTCCAATGCACCTGAGTTCAATCAAAGAAGAGGACATTGGAAGCACTACTAAGTTATTGAGATGTGGAATAAGTTCTAAGTTAGTGTTCACCTGATCAAGTATTTGTTTAGCAAGTCTTCTCGTGATTGGTCCTTGATTTTGTTGGTCCTTGAGAATATCTTGGTCGTGGAGATGATCATCTTCAGCGTGGTCATTGAAGGTTGGGATGTCCTCATCAGGAGCATCCTCAGTCCTACCTATAGGAGAGCGACTAGGATCTGAGGGGAGGGTGAAGACCTCCTAGATATGACCTCCACTTGTGCTTGAGGCCTCCTGGCTTGAGGAGTAGTCGAATGATAGCGCCTCCCGACTTGGAGCAAATACCTCCAAGAAGGGGAATTCTGAGTTATAATCGTCTCCATCTGTAGGTGAGCCCTGCGAGGGTATGGTCGGATTCGCAGGAAAAGTGTGCTCTCCCATATCCTCTGTGGGGGTAACCAAAGAGAGACGACCACCAGATGCTGATGAAGTCCCAGAATGATGGCTTCTAGGACTTGTCGTGCCAGGTAAGACGGCCTCAGACGGACTCGAACATTTGGAGGGAGAACCCTCGCCATATTCTGAGCCTGTCTTGGTGTAGTCCTCATTGTGGTCAGATGGACCCTTGCCCCCTGAGGAATCTGGTTCCCCATTTGGACGTAATGTTGTAGGGGAAAAGGATCCCTCCTCAACTATGTCTGTGGTATGATCTCCTAGATCTGGTGAATGATCTCCGGAGGCAGCATTACCATTGGATGAAATAATACTCTGCTCGTAGTCGTAGCAGGCATCTATGTCGAGTTCTACAAAGTCGGCCAAGTCGAACCAGTTCTCCTCGTTCCACTCTCCTGCCATGGAAGCATCAGGATTGAGAGAATAAAGAGAACTTATTGACGAGGAATCACCGAAAGATCCCCACGGTCAGCGCCAGCTATCGGTGATCTAGTACTGATCTTACGTATGATTGTTTGTTTCGAGGGAACTCCTAAAGATAAATCTACGCAGAAAATGACACATGGATTTTATACAGGTTCAGGTCTTCTCCGGAGAGAATAACAATCCTACTCCTGTATTGCTATATTGAGTGTGTTGATTACAATCAAGAGGAAGACTAAAGTCTAATGTCTTGCACTCCTGATCAATTGATCGCCATTCTGCCTACTAACTTCATCCTTTATATAGTGCATGGAAAGGTGGCAGTTCCTCCAAGCCAAGAGACGTCCCAACGTTCCAAATGATGAACCACTAGTGGAGGTTACTGTCAGAGAAATAACTCCCTACGTTGTCGAGTAGTTATTGTCAGAGATAGGAGTATAAAACATGTAGTTATTTATGAGGAATAACAGCGTACATTAACTGTCCCGTAGATTGAACGTGGCGCATAAGATTCCCTAATTGACTAGACCTACATATCTGTAGACTCCATCGATATAGAGTAGTCGTAACCGACCAGGTTGCAAAGTAACCTAGGACCATAGGGTGCTCGTAGAAAAGGCTCACAACTAGGAACGAGTCGTAGAAAAGCTTACGACTAGAGACTAGTCGTAAAAGAGGCCTACGACTAGAGGTGGTCATAGTAAGACTTACGACTACTCGGTTAAGCTTCTCTCTTATGAATAGTAAGGGGTATACTTGCGAGTAATATAGGGATATTGCTATCTACAATATGAATTACAGACTAATAATTAAATGAGGATTATTAGATCCTCGTCACACATCATAAAGCTAGTCAGACAACACGCTTAGAATACACCCGACAAATATTATCGTAGTTTGTTTGTTGTGTAGCAGTACGAGGTCCTGCAGGACTTGGTATCACAACCCAAAATACATTCATAGCTTAGAGCCACAATTGGACCCTTGTCTGTCATCTTTTGAAATTCACACCAGTGAATTTCTCCGATTTCATTGCCTTGACAAAACCAACCATCACAAAGTGCCTATCAGGTTTTTAGATTATTAGGTATATGCGCACTTTTATGATTAGTTTAATTCCTAAAACAATAATCGATACAACATCAGCATATATACTAGAAATATTTGGAACTATGAATAGTAACATGATCATCAATTCAAATATTTCTATCTCATATATACGCTAACAAGGCAAAGCCTAGAACAAGAACATTACTAATAGAGTAACAGAAGTAGGCATCAACATCATCACATGATTTATTTCTAGGAAGCAAGGCCTAGCCATATCAAAAGATATCACCGCGACTTACAAATAATTGCTCCGACGAAGGTCACGGTAGAGTCTGATACGAAGAAGACTGCACGAAGTGGATGATGGAGAAGAAGGAAGCCGTAAGCAGATGTGCGAATGTTTTCCAAAAACCTAATTGGTCCAACCCGTACAGGATCACGAGGGACACTGGCTTCGAAGACACAGTGCAATATCATGTTACTCATGTATGGTGGTGAAGCATTCCACCCCAGCTGGCACGGTGTAATATGTGATTGAATCTTATGTGCACAAGTTAGTACATAGTACATAGTTTTTCCTTGCCCTTTTTTTACTAAGGGTTGAAGGCTTGAAGCTATCTTGGCTTTGGGTTAGTGAGTTTTCTTTCTGCAGCCAGTAAGTTTGACACCAACGGCTTGCTTATCTATTTGCGACGATTGCTATCTGCCACGGGTAATCAGGCATAATTGACATCCCTAGTTGAAGCTATCTTGGTTCTGGGTTAGTGAGTTTTCTTTCTGCAGCCAATAAGTTTGACACCAACGGCTTGCTTATCGCGACGATTGCTATCGTGAGAGTGGAGCTCAACCTCCCAACGTGTAAAGGAGCAACATCGTTGTAGTAATCTTTTTGTGTTTGTGTGTGTAGGGGGGTGCGGAAAATAAATTCTATAGGGGAGGGCCTTGGGAGAGGCCTCTCCCCCATCTACATCCATTCTCCCCACCCCTCTGATCCAACAGCCCGGGGGAGGGGCTTCACAGTGATGCCCTCCTCCAAGGAATTTATTTCCACGGGGTGGGGTTATTAGGCCTCTGTAATACTGCAATGTCAGCTGTAATCTAAATACTTGCCACATCAGTTAGATACAGCTTGAATCGGTGTTAACTTCGAATATTCGAGATGTTCTGTATCTAAAGCCAATCGAAGATACAGCTTAAAGATACAAGGGGCTAGAGACGCTCTTAGACGCATAACGTGTAAGCTTACATGAAAAGGGGTTGAGGATGCACCGTTTATGCCCACAGGTAATGGTATTATATATCTTTGACTACTTGCGTTTCACGAGAAGGGCATTTGGTCTAGTGGTATGATTCTCGCTTTGGGTGCGAGAGGTCCCGAGTTCGATTCTCGGAATGCCCCGTCTGTTTTTTTTTTTTTTGTTTAACTTGTGCGCTCATCTCATCTGGACGGTATAAACGACGGGGCGGCACATCAGATGGCAGTTTGTAATGAAGCTATAAATGCAGGTGCCTGATAAATGTGTGGTACAAGAAAAGCATCTACTGACTTCACATAAACAGGGACATCTATTCTTCTGACTTCACTTAGCAGGAATACCGAGTGTTTTTCCTTCGACATCTCAAGGATGGGTCTCTCCGTATTCGCTCTGATTATACTCCTACTATCCATTGTCCTGTGTATGGATGCAAAAGAAGCGGATAATTTCCGTCCGACCAATTGAAAGCTCGTGGAGCGAATACGGAATGGAGAAATAGGCATCCGACACTATCTATATCCAATTTTTACTCCGAAAAAAATACGAAATAGAATAGAGGATAAGTGATATCCGTGCGTATCCGCTCCCATTGCACCCCTACAAAATTTTCTTTGGGTCCCGCCAGCCCCTGGGCGACGTTGAACCAGAGACACGCGATGTCACCATATAATTCAACTTAAAATCATTTTTTTTGTTTAAATGATTATTTTAAAAGCGAGCTAACGCGCACCACTGTCGAGCCAAGCCTCATTTATATTTTTTAACTACTTAATCAATTTTGATTGATTCGAGACCGTCACGAGCATTTTTTGCCAGCCCTATTGTCCACGAGCACTGCGCTGTTCACGTCGCTGTGAGAGCCGTCGGGCAATTTAACTTGTAATGCTTAACCTTCCAATTGGCCTTAACATCACAAATTAAATTTCCCTACTCTCGGTGTATTATGTACCTCTCAGGAGCGGTACACATACACCTTCACAAACAGTATCAAACCATACACAGGTAATCATAATACCGCAAGGTATAATATCAAGTACGCAGCGAAAAACAATGAATGAACTAGAATAAAATCATAAATTAACCAGAACTGGAGTCCCAATAGCTTGCCATAACCCGCAGGGCAACCGACTGGGGTTAAAACCTTAGCAAATCGACGTTTCATACGCATCTTTCCTTACCCGAATTGATCTCAATACCTGCTGTCCAGATTAGTAAATAAAAGCAAAGAGTGAGTAAACGAATGTACTCCGCAAGACTTTACCAAGCCTATACATAGCTACATACAAGCTCTACTCAATGGAGAAGGCCATAAAGTTTATTTTCAGCGCAAAGCAATATTTGAATTTGAATACTCTGTAATAGATTTAAATGGCAAGTGAGCAAACATTTTTTATACTTTAAATAACAGCGAGTAATTAACATTAGACAATATCAAAACATCTACAGGTGGCTACCCCTGCAACACACCGACATAGCATGAGAAACTATTCTCAATACCACCCATCAAGTTTTAAGTTTAAATTCCAAAATGTTGAGTATAATTCTTGCGGGAAATAACCAAGCGTGTCCATAACCTAGGACGAGGCTATTCGAATAGATTAAACCCTGCACGGGTACAACTTTACCCACATATCAAACCGCTCCTTTTGCTACACGATTTAGCACACTTCCAAAGGTATGCCGAAAGAGCTAAGTCTTACGAGACATTTTTTCAATATAATGCATTAATTACGAGTCGCCCGTATGGATAGAAACACATATGTTGTGTCGGAGTCATTGGTAAAGCTTCGGTCAACTACCCCTTGGGGTAAAGCCTTAGATAACTACTGATGCCCCTCGGTGTGGAGAACCATGACAGGAACCCACCCCCGCACACCCAACACATACAGAAATTTTTTTAACACAACACACACACAACCCCACTACCTGCGACTCGGAGCTAACGCACGCCAAAGTACTAAGTCAAGAAGGGTCCCATATGTAGGGTGTGGATGCACGCAAAGGTGCTTGGATCATTAGCGCAAGTAATTCGGTCCTTGTTGAGTCGGGCACTAAGCACACACCCAACAGCACACCATTCAACCAATGTGCCCAAGTTTAAAATATTTTTTATTTATTTTTTGTTTTCCAAATAGCACAAGGTGCTAGATATAACATCATAATAATAATGATTTATATGATCAAGGTTATCGACAAAGTCGACAACCGCCCAATCTAACAGAAGCTAAGCATTGCTAAGCATAACACCGAATAAACATAAATAGACCATATAACTTCCACCGGACTCTAATTCACCAGCAGGATTATTAACCTAGGTTAGTGGCAGGGGATGAACAATTTTAGGGAATTTATGTAACAGGATTAACTACCTCTAATCACAAACATAACTTGATAAATACAGCATGCATACATACAGTTGCAAAATAAGATAATAATTTTTTAAAGTAATAGGATCAACATGCATCAACGGAATGGGTGCTTGCCTTTGCTTGCTAGAACTCTGGACATTCTCACAAACTTCTCAATTACAATCCCGAATCATCATCATCTAACGGTAAGAACTGACAAAGCAAAAATATCGAATAAACACCAGAATTCCAAAAAGTCTCCAAAAATTACGAAGTTAATACAGAAGAAAGATAATGATTTTAGATGTATTTAGGTGAAAATTTTAGTTCAAATGGGCTACACAAGAATTTCCTATAAATTTTCAAAGTTTAACCAATTTCATGTTGTAAACAATTTATTTTGGATTTTCAACTAAGAGCATGATCTTAAGATTTTAAGCTAGGTGCAAACTAATGATTTTTAAGCTTTAATTGCTCTACCAAATTGTAATATCCATCTTAATTACCTAATGCTACTATTGACCACTAAATCTTACTGTTATTAAGCCCATTGTCAGACAACAAAGTTGTTTTTAGGTAATCTCTAATTATCTAGGTTAAACATCTTATGTGATATAAGAAGGTAAACCTGGCACACTAGGTCGGCCAAACAATCAGTAGGAGAATCGTTGATGGTGATCTTTGGTTAGCTTTACCACTTGTGTGGCTCGGGCTTACTAGTATAAGGTTGTGACAAGGCTACTTAATCCAACAATCACTTGATTACTGTTAGCTTCAATTTCTCCTTACTGTTCAGATGTTCTCAACATTGAGAAGAAAATTGCTTAATTGAAGTATTGACTAACAGAAATTTCTTGCTAACTGAATTTTCAATTTGGCTAAAAAGGTGTGGCCCTGCTATCAAATTTGTTAGAAAAACTGAGATTCTGAACTTTTCTAAAATTTAGTTAGATCTAAACTCTCAATGCTTTGGAGGATCCATAAAGAACTGAGATGTGTCATTGTTAATTTCTGTTTTGTTTATGGCTTCTTGTTGTAATCGGAATGCAAATTTGTTAGGCAATGCCGATGTTAATTCAACTTTAACTAGTATAGCTTATTAGTCAGGGTATGTTTCTGTTGAGATACATAATCAGTCTCTGTTGTTAGTTAGTTGCAGTTTTTCATTTAGTCTTCTTCCTTATTCATTCATCCAAGTGCCTGATAGCTAAACTTCTTACTAGATCAACTATCCAATTGTTTAAGCATATCTTTGAGAGATCACAGTACTCTTAGCTAATTGAATCAACAAATTTTCTTAATCACTTGTATTGGAAAGTCACTAGCCTGTTGTCAGTTCTAATCATCTTCATACTTCTCTCTTTGTTTATACAACCTACAATAACAGAACTCCTCTGAACTGAAATGCTGCTACTAACTGACTATCCATTAATAATTCAGCTTTCAAATTGTGAACTCACTTAAATGACCTATTTGATATTCACAAAAGTGGATAACAACAGACAGTTGGTTTAGCAAGGGGGTTACACTAACATTCAGATTTCTCACCTAAACATCTTTTCTATTGATTTATGAAAATTCACATACATTAATGATTTTCAGCCTACTGGTCACATACCTACAACAGAACATCTTCTGGAATTAAGGTGCTAGTCGACACATTTTCTTACTGGAATCATTTATTCAAATGCTAATTTAGTGTGAGTAATCTACGAGTTAAGAAAAAGGTCCAGTATCAAATGAATTTCATTGGTCTTACTAATGAACACAACTTCTTAAGGAGAGTTAAGTACAGAAATACAGAACAGGGAAGAGGCTATGGGAAAAGTGGCCGGCGGATTGGTGTGGCTCATCACCGGTGGTTGGGCAGCGGTGAGGCGAAGGCAAACCCAAAAAAATGGGTTGCCCGGAGTGAGAGGAAGCTAGGGGTGGCGATTTTGGGGCTCAGGCGGCACGGTGGCGGCACGGCAAGAGTACAGGGCGGCTGACTGTGAGGGTGACAAGGCGCGGCGGCACCAGGAGGGGAGAGGGGACACAAGGAGGTGCGCACGAGCATCGTAGGGGGAAGGGGAACTCACCTGTGCAACCGGTCGGGGACGAGGAGGCCGGAGGAAAGCCGGCGGCGGCACGGGTGCTTCACCGTGGAGGGGTCCCTGGAGAAGAATAGAGTACAAATGAGTGCTAGGGAGGGTTAAGGGGGAGTAGAGGATGCTCACGCAGAGGAGAATCGGAGGGAGGTTCGCCAGAGGGGGTGCGGCGGTTGCGCCCGGAGCCGAAGAAGAAGGCCATAACGCGGCGCTCGGTGATGTTATCCACAAATTGACTGGGGGTTCTTGATGGTGGGGTGATGGGACGTCGTGTGACGCGGCCGACGGGGAGAGGGGGTCGTCGGATGGCCAGAATGGCAGGGTGCACACTGCGGTCGACGTGACTTGGCGTTTCTTCGGTGTTTTTTTTTTGGTGAAGCTGAGAGGGGGAGGAATGGGGATGACCAGGAGGGTGACGAGGAGCTCAGGCTGGCTTTGTAAGCGCGGGGCGGAGCGGTCGATGGTGGAGGTGGCATGGACGGAGGGCGGCGTGGCGAGCTGCATGGCGCAGAGGGCTTCGACGACCGACAACGCACGCTCGACTCAGAGCTCGCGCCCCGCATGGAGGGGAAGAGTTGGGCGTTGGGGCCGGCTGGTCAGTGGAAAAGGGAGGAGGTGGCTCCAAGGGGTGCGCCTTCAAGCGGGGAAAGCGGAAAGAAAGAGGGGGAAAGGCGGCTTTGGGGCTGGTGGGTCAGGTGCGATCGGGATTTGGCTCGGGTCCGATCGGACCGAGTCAAACCGATTTTGAAACTGGCTAAGATTCAAGGGAGTTTTTAGATATAGATTCCTAGCTCCAAAATTTAAGAAAATTTTAGGGCAGTCAGAGAACCTAGTGAATGTTATGGGGTAAAATTTCTAGTGCTTTTCATGCATTATATGTTTCTCTAGAATTATTTTAAGTTCCTCTTTTAGATGTGACTTTCAAATCCCTACTTTGACTGATGGTTTAAAAATAGCAAAGTAAATTTAAAAATTATCAAAATTTTAAGGTGAGTTTATAAGATGTTACAGAACCTAGAAAACATATTTCCAAGCACTGTTCACAAGATTCACTTGCATTTTAAATTCAAACTCAATTTGAATATGCAAATCCAATAAGGAACTAAATAATCTCCAAACTTCCAGAAAAATTCAAACAAACATAATAGAGCATATCCATTCCAAATAAAATATTCTCATCTTAGAGTCCTATATTTACAAAAA
The DNA here is from genome assembly GCA_036346405.1 of Phyllostachys edulis. Lineage (NCBI taxonomy): Eukaryota > Viridiplantae > Streptophyta > Magnoliopsida > Poales > Poaceae > Phyllostachys > Phyllostachys edulis. The sequence goes on from CM070549.1 coordinate 64,510,743, forward strand.
TGAAATCAATTTGTAAATATGAGCTAGAGAGTACATTTGAATTTTTGAATTTGAGAATTCTTTTGAAAGTACCTCAAGCATTCTAAGAGCATATGAGGTTTTACTATTGATAATTTGAATCTTAAAATAAATATTCCCATATTTGAACAGTTTTACCCTAAGTTCAATTTGAGCTTTTGAAATAGAGTATTAGATAGCTAGTTTAAATTTTAGTCTTTAAAAATTCAAAGGATTTTCAACATAAAGTTTACAGCAAAAAGTTTTAAAAAGTCCAGAATTTCACAAATATACATTAGATGTTTAACTAATCCAACTTATGGATTTGGATTTTGGACTGTAACAGCCGCCTTCCTCAGCCTCGGTTTGGCACGGCCGCGCAGACAGGTAAACCTAACGCACAGCAGGCTGAGACGGTGAAAACACACACAGCGGAAGAAACGATTCCTCAACGACACATCATACATGCATGCATAGAGAACATATGGAACACAGTTCATCGGGGTACTACTGATGTCAGTGACAAATACACCGATCATACGTAGATCAGGTGCTTATTTCAAAAGTAGACATTCAATACGAGGAACAAGCTAGCTCAAGATTTTTCAGTTCAGATCTTGCTGTCTCTTGGTGCCAGAGGGCCAAGGCACTTTCAACCCTGGAGTCCAATGATCCCTGAACGAAACAAGGAAGTGAGAAACCCATCAGGTGTGACACAACAGGGGGCTGACTCGGAGCAATGGTATGGAAACCGTCGAACAAGCAAGCTTACCGCAGGCAACACGGCCACCAGCATTTCCAGTGGTCTTGCTGAGCTCGTGCCCACCTGAAGGCAAAAAAAAACCAACAATTGTTAACCTTACTGTTTGATCTGGGCTACTCAATGGGATAGTTCTGAATAAAACCGACAATTACTGAAACTTCAGTTTAGAAATTCAGGAAAAGAGAATGCATGCATCGTGATAAAAGTGCACAACGTTGACGTTTAAATTAAGGAAAACTTCACCCGTAACCTCACAGATGATTGATTTGCCTAAATGGCTGTGAATAAAACCAAACACATTCAGAGATTTCAGCTTTGAAATTCAGCATAACACATTATGACAAAGTGCACAGAAAGGATGTTTAACATTGGATGGTGCAGTAATTTCCTATGAACCATTACGACAGATTGATTCGCTCAAAATACATCTCTAAATTTCCATTTTGATATTTCTTTCAAAACACATATTCACACCATGATAAAATAGATCAATGCAGATAGATCGATCAATCCACAAGGAAACACCAATGCTGATGAGGGCAATCTTTTAATGTACATGAGCTAATACAAGATGGAACAATGCAGAGGCAAAGTTTCTCTTTCTGCAAGGTGAAGATAAGAAGACAGGCCAGACCAATAGAGATCTCAGCTAAAAACAATATAACATTCGTGATGCACTATTCTAGAGTTTGCCTCATAAAGAGCTCAAACATCCTCTATCATTTATCCCGAACGAGAAATGCCTACACATCATTTATCCCGAACGAGAAATGCCTAGTTGCCTAAAGCACTAGGCCCTGGGGAATCACAGGACAGTACATCAACGCCTCGAATTTAAGGCTCTGTTTGGTATAGTTTCTGCTCCCAGCTTCTCAATCGATTCTCGTGGAGCCGTATCAAACACCCTGATTCTCAAAACCACTTGATTCTGATTCTCGCGTAGAGCTGTCTCAAAAATACAATAGCGAGGAGAAGCAGCCTTTTCTTGGATTCTCGTAAGAATCCACCTTACAGAAAAGAAAATGCCCTTTGAAGTTAAAAGAATTTACCCGTAATTTGCCATCGAACTAACCCCCCCAAAGCTTTCCACCGAGCGACCCCCCGCGTACCCCTTCGCTTTCCATCGCGTCTCTTGCCCTCCCGCTGCTCTCGCTCGCGACAAGGCGATTTCGCCGCCGCCCCGTTTACGCGCCCGCTTGTCCTCGGTCGCGCGTTAAGCCTCCGTCGCCCGGTGGTCTTCGACAATGCCGCCTTGAGGGTCTGGAGTGCGCCGCCGCTAGCACGCGAGATCCGCCCACCCCGGAAACCCTAGAGGTCCTTTGGTTCGCCACCTTCTTCACCGCCGCCACTTCCCGAGCACCACCGGCGGCTTCTGTGAAGGTAAGGTCGTCATCCGGCCGTCTCCCGTGTCCTCCCTACTCCCTTTGACTCCTTCCTCTTCGCCGGCCGCCCTAGGGTGGATAGATTTGTTCCTTTCTTCTTTTTGGAATGTGTAGACTCTCTTGTATACTTTCTTTGAATCTGTGAATGTATTACGAAAAATTTGTATCTGTGAATGTGTACAAAACATATCTGTGAATCTGTGATGAATCTGTGTTGAATCCAAATTGTAAATTGTGAGGTGTTCTCTATTTCGGGTTTTTGATATGTGAGTGGTTGCTATGCAAATTGTGTGTTCTTGACTGTCAAAGATGGATTTCTTGCCAAATTGTGTTAATGTAATGAATTGATGGCTGCTGTAATCATGATGTATGCTGGTGGTATCTGAGGGTTTCCTGAATATATATGGCTGCTGATCTGAGGGTTTCAAAATTTATAAAGTTGTGATCATTGCACTGATCTGCATGTGAGACTGTTTTGATTGCATATATATGGCTGCTGTAATCACAGAAGGATCATGAATTATACATTAATACAAGCAATGTTGTAAGGTTCTATTGTTTCCTGTCACTGCACAAGGGACAGCAAACACAGACACATAGTTGCACTTTGGAGTATTTGTCTGGGCTGTTGGGAGGGAGTGGACATGGTGTAAATTTTTGATATGATCAGTCAAATGTTTGGTTCTCTAATGCTTCTGTGATTGATCAATACATGGTGTAAATTTTTGATATGATCAGTCAAATGTTAGGTGATCTTATTCTGGCGTATGATTTTTTTTCTCATATCCATATGCATCTTTGAGTGCTGCTCTGTAACTTTTGTCTGACTATGGGTGTATCCAGTTTACCTTGAAAACTTTTGATCTATGGATTTTTACTTGTGTATGCAGTTCATGACTATGTCAATATATCACCAATTTATCACTTATCAGGTGGCCCAAAAAGTTGCCCCTTATATATCTCCATTTAGTTCTTCTGGTTATGGGTTTATGGATATTTTACCTTTCAGTGGTCCTCACTAACTGTATGTCTGCATCATGTTATTGTCCTTCATGTCTCCTCAGCATATCAAATGATGGTACTAATGCATTGCCCATTTCCCACAAATATTCCAAAAATAATAATAAGCTAACTATCCTTCTGCATATCAAAGGATGATGCTTTCCTACCCTCCTTGGAAGAGCAAGTCATTTTTATAGCTGGAACTGCACATTTTCTTACCCATGGGACTATGGGAGTAATTCAGGGAGCTATGGATAATCCTTGCAGCTATGGAGTATTTTACAATTTATTCCCTTGTGTAACTTTGAATTTTAAGTAATCAGTTAAATTAAAAGCTATAACTTGTATGCCCATAGTTCTAGCTGTAACAAAATTTATGGGCCAAATATGCAGATGGCTGATAACGCTGAGTGGAACGACAAGAACACTAGGATAGTGTGTGAATTGTTCGTTGAACAAGTAGAGGCAGGCAATCGCCCGAATACCCATTTGAACAACCAAGGGTATACTCTTGTGATACAAAAATTTGCAGAGAAGACTGGGCTGCAATACCAAAAGAGGCAATTGAAGAACAAATGGGATAAATTAAAGAACGATTACAACATTTGGAGGAAATTGAGGACAAAGGAAACAGGCTTAGGTTGGGACCATGAAAAGAATACAATAAAGGCCACCACCGAACGGTGGAAGAAATTAAAACAAGTAAGTCATTAATCATTATCTATTTTTTAAATGCACACTCCTAGCTCTATTATTAGTGAAGGTTTAACGTGTAGCATTTGGCACTGACAGGAATATAAAGGATGTTCCAAGTTTGAGAAGGCTGGACTTCAAAATGAGGAGTTGTTGTCCAAGATGTTTGACGACATTCGCAACACCGGTGAAGACCATTGGTCTCCTGCAATGGGAGCATTGTCTAAAAGTCCTGTGCGTACTTCGATAGTTGTTGATATTGAAGAGCTTGAAGATGACAAATATAACAATGATTGTGAAGATGAATCACCAATTGGTAGGAAAGGAAAGAGAGTTTGCGGCCCTAGCAATGATAAGGGGAAGAAACCAAAGAGTGGTTCTGTGGTCATGCAAGATCAATTGAGAAGGATTCTTGATATTAATGAGAAGTCGCATGCATCTTTTGAAGCATTTGCAAAAAAAAAGAGAGGAAAACTCGGTGTGTAGCATCAAGGATGTTATGGAATCGGTTAAAGAGTGTGGTGCTATTAATGGGAGTAATGAGCACTTCATCGCATCTGAAATTTTTGTAAAGAAGGAGCAAAGAGAAATGTTTATGACCTTGTGCAATAGTGAAGAACGATTTGAATGGCTCAAAAGGAAGTACGATGCCAAGTATGGCAAATAGAAAATTTATTGTAACGTTAGGATAATTCTGGAGACATTACTACAAGTAGTTTATCTTGTATTTGCCTTTATTATTCTTTATTTCTATATTGGTTGTAAGACTTTTTTTGGATTATAAGACATTTTTTCACTAGTTATAAATTGTCATTTGGACCTAATGTGTGCTCATGTATTTTTAAATTGGTATTTATGTTGTGTTTTTGTATGTTAATGTACAGATGTCGTCTTCTGAAAGCGATAGTGAAGGGAGTAATATATCAGATGAGGAACATGAGTGTGACATGCAAATGTTATGTCTGTGGCAAGACATGTCAAGTCACCTTGCTGCTACTGCAATTTTCGTGGATAATTATCACTCAACCTACCTGGACAAGAATGAGCCTAGGACTTCACGGCTTAGTGGAATGGGTTGGGTGAAAGAAACCTTGACCACTCCAGGAGAAAGTTACCGCATGCTTCGTATGAATGCTACAATCTTTTACAGTCTACATGATCTTTTGGTGAGTACATATGATTTGAAATCAACTACGCATACAAGTACAATTGAAGCACTAGCTCTTTTTCTATACATATGTGGTGGTCGTGAATCTAACCAAGAGCGCAGAATCGGTTCAAGCATTCAGTGAGACAATTAGCGTGAAGTTTGATGAGGTTTTGCGGTGTGTGGTCGAATGTCTAAAGATTTTGTGAGGCCAAAGGATCCAAACTTCACTACGGTTCACATGAGAATTAGAAATGATCGAAGGATGTGGCCACATTTCAAAGATCGTATTGGAGCTATCGATGGTACACACATTCTTGCAACTGTTGCTCCAGAAGATCTAATTAGATATATTTGTAGATCAGGAAGTGCAACACAGAATGTCATAGCGGTATGTGATTTTGACATGCGCTTCACGTACGCATCTATTGGACAACCAGGAGCTATGCACGATACTAGTGTGCTTTATCATGCATTGGTTGTAGACAGGGAAGTCTTTCCACATCCTCCACAGAGTAATTTTCTTTGTTTGGTATCATTTACAAAATTATTTACTTGTAATGTTCATGCATTGGATGTTGTTATACATGATTTTTTTGTCTTTTGTTGCAGGTAAATATTATCTTGTCGATGCCGGTTATCCGAACAGTTCGGTATTTAGCGCCATACAAGGGCCAAAGGTATCATGTTCCGCATTCGGAGAGGTGTTGCTCTAGTGGTGAGAAAGAGATTCAACCATTTACACTCGAGTGTTCGCAACGTAATTAAGAGGTCCTTTGGTGTATGGAAGATGAAATGGAGAATTCTTCTTAAGATGCCGAGCTTTCCCATGTCCAAGCAAAAGATGATTGTTGCAGCAACCATGGGAATCCACAACTTCATACGTGAACATGCTTCGCCTGACATGCATTTTCATAGGTTCAATCGGGATCCTAATTATGTGCCCACAATACCATCAAGATATGCCAAATATGTCATTTCTCAGGATACAACGGATGCGTCAACGTCGCAAACAAGTGCTACATCCATGGATAGTTTTCGTGATGACCTTGCAAGTGCAATTGCTCATTCAGGATGATGGACACACTACTTGTAAATTTTTTTGGTCTTTTGTTTTGACTCATTTATCATTTCAATACTTGTACGTAATATCATTTAATAATCATTTGAACACTTTTACGATATGAATGCGATATCTCCAACTTCATCTATCGCAATGACAACAAAGACAAAATTTGATTATACACAGTTGTAATCCATCATGAAGTGTAAATGCAATATAACCTGGCATTGTGTAAAGATACAACATATATACATTCACATGGTCTAAACAAATTTAGGGGAAAAATTCTATATTTTGAGTACAAATACATAGGAGAAAGACACAAATACAATTGAATTATTACAACTAGGGGTAACATGGTCTATTTGCCTTTAGTCCCCCTCATATGGTTTTGGGAGCCAACCTACCAACCAAACGCTTTTAACAAATACTCAGATTCTCAGATAAGTGGATTCTCAGAGAATCAGGAGCAGAATCTGGAAAATGAGAATCTGGAGCTGTACCAAACAGGGCCTAAGTAAACAAAATGTATACACCACGTGTAACCTATTACCGACATTTCTTCTGTGCTTCAAGCAGTTCATAAACAGGTACTCAGAAATAAATGACTCCTACATGGACTAATTCCATTATTTTTTTACTATCCATAAACACAAATGTATAGTCATTATAGGTCTATCAGAATTCGAATCAGCTCAAGTAATAGATAGACCCTTCCTTAGCTCAAAAGGGAAAAAAGAGCAAACAGGCACACAAGAAAACCCAAGCATAAATAGTGATGTGCAGCATTACCCTTTCCAAGATCATCAGGGTCAGCATGAACAACAACAGCTCTGCCAATGATTGAATTTGGCCCAGTGAGTGGGATCTGCCATAAACAATTGTTACCCATGTTAAATGAAAAGGCTAGCGTAACATAGGAATTATGACTTATAAGGAGCCATGTAGTATTGGTTGCATAAAATATGCATGCCGAATAAATGTTTGATTACCTGGCTGTCGACAATATTGACATTAGCAACACCTGACAGCATAGATAAATTCTCAGTGACAAGAATCATACAGTATAGTTACAACATGAGAAATTAAGTTATGGACTGTTGAGAACACAGAATTAACTCATCGTCCTGAGGACAAGTATCATCCACATGGGTATGGAACAGATCATCCAATGAAGGTCAAAAGAACATTACCATCCGGTCCAGCTGTCACATTTCCAAGATCACCAGCATGACGGGTCTCATCTTCTGGTGCCCCATGTTCCTTACCAGCAGGATTGAAATGTGGTCCTACATTAGAAACAAGTGCAACAGTAAGTAGACAATTCAATATATGACAACTTAGAATCATCCTAATCATATATATAGGCAAGCCAAAAGAAACAAAAATACCAGTTGACATGCAGCCATTTGTGGTGTCACCAAGTGCATGCACATGGAACCCATGGAGACAAGGCTTGAGGCCAGAGACGCTTCCGGTCACAGTGGTCGGACCTAAGAATCAGACAGACCGGTGAATGTCAATAATGTAGAGACTACAAATTCAATTCAAGAATAAAAATCATGGAGCAGGTGATGACTTACCATCTCCCTCTTGGACAAAGTAGATGGTGCCCTTAACACCCTCGCTGCTAGCAAGCACAGCAACAGCCTTCACCATTGTTTATGTGTTCTGTAAACAACTCCACAAGGAAAAAAAGACATTTCAGTATGGGGTAGAAGAAGCCTTAACTAGAATCAAGTAATAAACCACATCTTTAGATTTTGGTGATTACCCCTAAAGAACATATTGCAACTACATATCTCATTCTCTTAGTGAAACACTGAAAAATGTTAAAGCGGCAAACAGGAGATATATCTTCATTAGTGATATCACAATAGTATGGCGCAACCATCCAAATTTTTTCTAAAGCATGTAAACCAGGAGGCTCCATGATGCACCACGGAGCAAGTGCCTATGCCAGCATACGAAAGAACCACAGAAACTCAGTGCATTCATTGAAGGCAAACAAACTTGCTTATATGCCTCTATACAAGAAATACTACAACAGGTAGACTCGAACCTCACACTGGTGAGTGGAAATGGGGATTCCACTAATACACACAGCATCCAAATTCGTAGTAAAGGTACATGTGAATTCTGATGGCCATCTGGCTAGTCCAAAAATCCCCAACTCTACAGCCACCCCTACCCCAGAGGTCGAGCTCCTAGAGTCAGCAGCCTAGTACCATGATATCAAAACTTTTCATATGACAAGATTCAGTTTTTTTAATAAGGATTTTGATGCCAGGACACGATTTAAACACTACTCGTACTATCTGACGATTAATTTCGTTCCCTCAGCAGCATCGCCATCACTGAGCAAGTATAGCGCATCTAACGCTCTGAAAGCACTTAAAACCTTTGGTCAATCACCCAATAAGGGAGCAAACTGAGCCTCGCTCGTAACACAAGTTGGGATCGATCAGACCAACAATACTGACATGGAACATGAGACGACTCAACTCAACGATCGAAAACCGGAACAAAAACAAAGGAAAAAAGAAACCGCACACACCGATCTAAGATCCAAGTATAACCCGGTCTCTGCGGAATCGGAAAGTGAAGCGAAGCGATCGAAGCCCTAGATTTTGGGGGATTTGGGTAGGTAGCACCAATAATGATACCTCAGGCGACCCGTGTGACAGGAGGAGGAGAGGCGGAAGCGATGACTATGGATTCTTGCGCTTCTGGAAGGTTCCGGACCCCTCGTGCTGTGCGGATGCGGGACTGAAGCGCTGCTGTATTTGTAGTGCTGTGGCTGCCAAGGCGTCACCGGTGGCGAGCAAAGTAGCGTTGCTATTCCGCAATGGCCGATTGTCAGCATTTCCCTTAATTTTTTATTTATTTTATTGAAATCTGATCCCGCTGGGCGAGGGTACGCCACCTCTCAACTGAAGTTTTTAAATAGTATTATTTTAATAAAAAATTTAAAAACAAATAGTTGATTTTTTAAATACAAAAATGGCAGTTGTCGACATTCCAAATGGCGCCATGAAAACAGTGATGCCACCATTCCAAGCGGTAGAGGCTTCATTCACTATTTGAATTGACGACAAGAGCTCGTTGCCAATTCAAATGGTGATAGTTGGAAATTGTCCTAATGTTCGACACATTCGCATAGTACTCTGATATCTTCAAGGCCAACCTAATGTGGCATTGCTGGTGAGTTGTGTCTACTCACTGCAAAAGGCTGGTGTTTGTGGTTATTTCGGTCTGAAAAGGTGTAGTGACAGGGTGTGATCATTTTGGTTCAAAAAGGTGTAGTGGCAGGGTGTGGTCAATTCGATCTGAAAAGATGGAGTGGCAGGGTATGGTCTATTCGGTCTGAAATGGTGTAGTGTCAGAGTGGTGTCATTTCAGCCTGAAAAGGTGTAGTGACAGGATATGGTCAATTCGATCTGAAAAAGTATAGTGTTAAGGTTGTGTTATTTCGGTCTGAAAAGATGTAGTGGTAGGATGTTGTTGTTTCGGTCTAAAAAGGTAGTGGTAGTGTGTGGTCTTTTCAGTCTTAGATGAACCTAGGTAGACAGTTTAATTTCATTGCGGTATTGAAGTATCATTTTGTAATGCAATTGTCACTTGTCATGTCACGTTCATACAGATCCAGCAACCAAAAGTTAAAGACATCTCGCAATTTATAAATAAGCATATAACATCGTGCATACATGAATCTCTTATGCACACAACGACTACTACTTCATATATATTGAACATACAACCAGTAGGATACACACATAAGTTTCTCGAGTTACTTCAGGTGGTCAAGAATCTTGTCTAGGCATTCATCTGCAGGTGGCATGCTCACCATTGGACCACATGGAACTACAGGTGGACATTCAACTGCTCTTTCCACCATGGCACCAAGAGAGTCCGTCCACTGAAAAGTACTAGCATCTGTCGGCCTGAAAACTATACTGAATAGTGAAAAAGAAGTGACAAACAAACCTAAAATGCAAATACCAGCATTAGCGAAAATCAAACTCACCGAGAAATGTGGACACTTGTAGAACACATGCCCCTTGTTCTCTTTAGTGTTGGAGTACAAAACATTTGCTTGGACCCCACAGTTCGAGCAGTTCATGCTTTTGCATTCGCCAGCGCCTCCGCTCTTCGACTCATCGAACTAGACGACTGAGACATAGTGCCGAGTAGAGTAGTGAGCAAGTGTAAGTAGATGAGAAGAGAAGGGGCTGGAGTTTAGTTGGTTGGATGAGCTTTTATAGAGGTGGGGTTCAGCATGCCACCCTGTAGGTATTTTTTAAATATTAAAATTTAAGCAAATCGTCATTCGAGATGGCAATAAAGACCCCGCAAATCCCTATCGCCATTCCAAATGACGACAAAACCTCCCCTATAAAAGACCCCCAAAATTCTCGCAAAATTAACTTTTATTCAGAAAAAAGATAAAGATGGGAGGAAAAGGAGAGAAGCTGAGAGGAGGAGAGGAGCTAGCGAAGCGCTGCCCGTCTAGTCGTCCACCTTCTAGGTAATTTGTTTAACTGAATGGATTAAATAGTTTTAGATGTATGGTTAAGTAGTGTAGTATGTTGTAGTACGTCTTTTTTGGTGTGTGTAGTTTAGTTTTAGATATGTGGTTAATCGCGTATATCTTGTTTATAGTATAGTACATAGATATGTCGGACGCAATCAATTCCAACATTTACTACGGTCAAGGAACTATTCTACACGGTCCCGAGGGGTTGATCTGTGTTATTTCCAATCGGCAATCGTAAGCCTAACAAGACCAGAGCAACGTTCATGAAGCGCTGTGATGCGGTGGTTGTTCTATATATTCGAGTTGGACCATGTTGTGTACGATTTGAAATTGAGCTATCTTGTCAACTGAGGACCATAGGGCACAAATTGGGAGTTAGTGCAGCTTAAGAGAACAAGGTAATGGCAGTCATACGTACGCAGGGCGAGGGAGTAAGGGTGAGATTTGGTCCTTCTAACCCATGCATATGCCATGACCATTCCTACATCTGCGGATGAACAAGGGGTAGTTGGTAGTGATACTGAAGAAGAAGTTAGGAACTTCGGCTACAACACAACGCACACAATGGCCGAAAGTCAGGGAGTTGCTAATGTTGTCGATGAAGACGGGGTCGAAGAAGCTCCTTTGGTCCGAGAAGTTAGTGGGATTGCTGACGAAGGTAAGGAGATCAAAGCCCTAGTTTAGCTACTCTTACAGCACACCTGCTCATCTCAATTGTACTGTTCTTTTCTCATTTCTCTTTACCTCTTTTATCCGATTTGATTTTTGAGAGATAGTTTTAATGCATATATATATATATATAATGATGCAGGAAGTAAACTTTATATTTAATATAACTAGGTTGATGTCAAGAGAATAGGCTTGCCTTCGTATTCGTAGTAAAGATCGGTGTCAACGAATTCTGGATCAGTTACTCCTTTCTGAGTTGGTTCGTCCTCTGCAATTATACGGCAGACACGAATAATAAATAAATACTTAGTTGTTTTTTTTTGTGCTAATATGTATACATTAATCAGTTGATCTTCTTTTCAAGCAGATTTTAATTTAGTGAACTTTTCGGATCCCCGTTAGGTTAACACTCTCCAACTACGGTTGTTCTATGGCTGATTAGTTCTGGAATTGATGGTTGTCTAATCTCGCATTTTATCGCAAGAAAAAAAACTATACGCACTCGCTCTACAAACACAAAATGCTAAACCCACACAGCCCTACACTACACCCAACACACATAACACTCGACACAACACGACACAACACCAAACACACACACACTTCTACACCGTGACACCACACACTCCTGCTCTCTCTCTCTCTCTCTCTCTCTCTCTCTCTCTCTCTCGGTTCCTCTTCCCCTCCCCTTTCTCCTCCATGGCGATTTCTTCCCTCTTCCCTCATTCAGATCTGGCTCCCCTGAGGTGCGGTGGCTTCCTGGCTCTCTCCTCACCGGGTTAGTGCTGGATCTATGTCGCCGGGGCTCGGCGCCCCTCTGGTGGGTTCTTGCTGTCACCTTCTTTGTCGGTTTCCCTCTGGGCCTCCGCCACCTCTGCTGCCTCCTGGATCCCTGGCCGCCTCCCTCGCCAGCCTCATCGGTTGTTACTGCGTTCAGCTACTCTGGCGGTTTTCCCCTTTACCTTTTACTCTTATTTCACTTTCCCGCGATCGAATCATCCCTAATTTGATTTGTGGTCCGAATGAGATGTTGCTTGGGGGGGTTTTGGGGGATTTTGGTGGTGATAGCTTGGGGCCTAAGATTCGATGGTGGCTTGGGCATGGTGCTTGTGGCTTCTGTGGTGGCTTGGTGGTTAGGGTTTGTGGTGATGTGGCTTGTGGTGCTCCGGCTTTGGTGGTTGTCCCTGGTGGCATGGTGATGGGTTGGTGCTAGTGATGCTTAGCATGGTGGGCTTGGTGCTAGTGATGGGATGATGCCGGTGATGGCTTGGCATGGTGGGCTTGGTGCTAGTACTGGGATGATGCTGGTGATGGCTTGGCATGGTGGGCTTGGTGCTGGTGCTGGGTTGATGCTGGTGATGGCTTGGCGTGGTGGGCTTGGTGCTGGTGCTAGGTTGATGCTGATGATGGCTTGGCATGGTGGCATGGTTTCCTTGGGTATGGTGTGCTTCGGCCTCAAACCCTAATGTAGTGTGCTCCTTCCTCTTTCCTCTTTATACTTTGCAAGTTTTTAGCTTTTTCTTCATGTTCTACCTTGTTCTGTTATTACTATGCATGCTTGGGGTTAGCCTTGTTAGGGCGGCTATGTTGGGACTCGGGGTGGGGTTTGCGCTAGGGAGCTTATCCCTGCCCCGAGGGTGCATGGCAGCTCTTGCGAGCCTACCACCAGCAATGTGGTATCCATGCCACTAAGGCACGGTGCACTTTCTACTGTAGTCATCCTACCTGTTTGGTTGTGGTAGTGTGCTGCACAGTGTTGTGTTGTGTGATAGTGGTGATGCTGAGAGGGATGGAATGGGATTGGTTACATGGTGGGCTTACCTATTGGTTTGCTGGTTGAGGAAGGGCTAGTTGGTTGAAGCTTGGTCAGCCCTCTGGTTGTCGTGGTCGCCCACTGGTGGCCCTGGGTTGTCCCTTGCCTCCCTTCACCTTCTGGTTCCTTGCCTCCTACTTTCTTTTTTGACCTCCCTTGTGGTTATGGGTGCTTCCTGGAGCTAGCTTGGCTTGGTCCTTTGCTTACTACTGGTTGGCAGTGGGGCTTGCTCTTGATGGCTGGTTTGCTCTTGGTGGCTGGTTGGAGGAGAGTGAGGTGCTTGGCTGTGGCTTGGCTGTGGGTTTGATTTTTATGTGGGGCTTGGTGGCTTTAGCTGTGGCTTGGTTGCTTTGCTCCCTCTTGTGCCTTGCCTATTTTGCCCTCTCCTTATCCTCCCCTCTCTCAGTGGGGGCTATTTTGTTCGGTAAAAGCCATGGACCTTTTGGTCCATAGGGCACTATTCTTTGGATTTTCTACGGCTAAGGTAAGTCGGAAAAAGTGGGTGTTGGGTTTTGGTAAATGCCGAGTGATGAAACCCACTGATGTGAGAGGATGCCGACTGACCCCGGACAGTCTGGGAACCTCGGTGAGCTTCATACTTTCTGACGGCATTCTTTTCTTCTTCTACTCCCATTTATTGGTTTTGGGTTTGCTTTCGGTCTTTTGAATTTTGCTAACAAATGAATGGAAGAGTGGTAGGGCTTTGGGTTGGCAAGGAACGAGCTCTACTTGCTGGCAATGCATGGGTAGAGGAAATGCAAGGGCTTTAGGCTACCGAGCATGCAATGATTTAGTTTGTAATGTACTCAAGGTTATAATCTTTTATTTTGATTCAATGTAATTAATTCTTGTAATTAATTCAGAATGTGTGTTAATGTTTTACTTTCACTTGTAATGAATTCTTGTAATTGACTCTGAGTTTGTATCGATGTTGTATTTTTTATTTATAAATCTTGTTGTGAACTCTTGATAATGACATATTGTGTGTCATCGATTTGTCATGTGTTCTCAATTAGTCTATAATTTACTGCTTATCATTGTTTGTTTTGTTTAGATTAATTTAAGTCTTAGGGTTCTCATAATGACACACATCCACGAGGGGACGAGAAGAGGGTACTGAAGCGAGCATTCTTCGCCTTTGGTGCATGCATCAATGCATTCTGGTATTGCCATTTGATCTTGTGCGTGGATGGCACGTTCCTGACTGTGAAGTACAAGGGGCAGATACTTACTGCAATTGTGACGGATGGAAACAATCAAGTTCTCTCGTGGCCTTCACATTCATTGAAAGCTAGAACACGGACAATCGGTTGTGGTTTCTGAGGAACATGGATATTTATGTTGTATAGGGTCATCCTAACATATGTGTCATACATGATTGGCATACAGGCCTGTTGAGTGCAATAACTCAGCTACATGTGGGTGGATCTACAGAGCTGGTAATGCATGAAGCACTTGGGTGCAAACTTTTACATGTAGTTTCACAACAAGGATGAACCTTTTCAAGAGGCAGTGCAACCAAAACAACAGAGAAAGTTTGATGCACTCTGAAAAACTCTGGATAAGCATATGAGGATGCACAAAAGAGAGGCAGCGAAAAAGCCCACTACAAGCGCAGACAATCTCCCCGAGGCATTACCTGAGTTATCCACGGATGGTCCTGGTATGACTAGGAAGACAGGGGCCATGTGAAATGCATGCTTCTCGGACTGGATTGAGTGCGTGTGAGGTGCCTCCCTTTAGTTGATATTATGGAGTCAATTATTACACGGTACTACAAAGTACTTTGTTGACCGAAGCAACAACGCGTCGCTCACCACGGACAGAGACGGAGCTAGAAATATTATATGAGGGGGGCCAATTGAAGAAAAAAAATTGTTTCAATAAGACTTCTATACACTAAATATAGCAATATATTACCCGTCATTCGTTCACCTAATGATCTACTAAAATAACCTCTGTATTGTTCTGAGGTCAAATAGTTGCATGAGACAGACAAAATACAAGCAAAAAGAATAAGAGAAAATGAATTGTTTTCCTCTTTTTTTAGATAATGGAAGAGAAAATCATCTCCCCCGACCTCTACATCGAGGATGCACACAGCCAAATTTATTAAAGAGTTTAAAGTGTCAAAAGAACCATAGCAGTTAAAAGTGGCTTGAAACCTTACAACCAAAAGATGACTGAAAAGTAAACATAATCATTGCAAATCCTGTGACTAAGCCGCCACCCAGGAAGATTGATAATTTGCTCCGCCACAAACTCCAGCCTTTGGCTTCCGGCCATCATGTACTCCTTTTGGTCCGACCCCTCTAGGTGCGAGTCTGTATGGCAAAGCACGGTTGGCGATCGGGCAGAAATGTTCTCTGTCGTATCTTGTAGTTCCTGTGCAATTACACGCATCACTTGCACTCCTTGCTCCGGAGTCAATCCTTCCGGAGGATGTGCGATGGCGCTCGCTAAATAGCAAACGTGCTCTGCAGGGGAGTCCTCCTGCATGGGGGTCGGTAAGGCATTTGAATCTCTTACCATCGCTGCTCGCGGTGGTGGCATACGCATCGTCAACGGTGGCGCCCTCGCTGAGGAGCCAGGGGCGTCTCGGTAGTAGAGGTCACGAACCTACGAGATGTGCGCTTGTGTGGCAACATGTATCTCGGCTTGTCGGGTATCTTCCTCTCGTTGGAAGCGTTCTCGTTCCTCCTGCTCCCGGCGTTGCCCTGACGTTCCAGGATTATCATTGGGATCGGATTGATTGTCACCGATGGCAGCAACCTGATGGCCGCCGAAACAAGCAGAAGGGGTGAACATGCCCTCGTCCTCTGAGGAAGAGGACGAGTTGTATTGTAGGGAGAATAGAAGATTCTCCCCAGATGCTCTCTCCAGGCCTTCAGTATGGAGGCTACTAGTTAGATCATCATGGTCCGTCGGGCTCCAGGGACCTTCCGAATTTCCTCCTCTAAGGGAGACAAGCTCGGGATAGTATTCGTCCACAGCGGTACCTGTGGACGAAGGCACGGTCGGCGTGGAGCCAACGGAGGCAAGAGGTTCGGTGGGCGACGGTGCCTTAGCAATGGCCCCAAAGGAACCATGGGCATTGCCAGACACGAGGATGAAGTTTTCTTCCACGTCGTCATCGTAATCGGAGATGTCGAGAATGCTCTCCTCTCCAAGCAGGCAGATTGTGATTCATCAGCAAAACACAAAAAACATTACCAAAATTGGGTAGGCAAAGATGATGACAACGATCTCCACGGACGACGCCAGCTGTCGATGTCTGGAACTCTCATCACAGAACGGACAAACAAGAATATACTAAAGGAAAATAGAGATTACTATCTGTTCGCCAAAGGACTCAGAATAGTGAATGTGTATTGCAAAGGATATGCTCTGATTACAGGGAAAGTGGCTGTGAATATACGTGGATTAGGGCATGGATGTGAATCTATCTTACAAAGGCACGCAGGCCGGGCTATGTATAGCATTACGAGCATTGTCAGTTCGTAGCAGTGGTGCTTCTTCGCACCAGTGGTTGTGTCTCTTCACACCAATCGTCGTGCCCCTTCGTGATAACAGTTATTGCTGATATCTCCACATGTAGCCATTATAACCACCCATGGGTAACTGCTTCTCAGGACCTCCTCCGCGGGAGGGGTGGTCCTCGAGAGGTCCTGGAGGAGGTCCAACTAGCCTCCGGGAGAGTTTTCGGGAACGGACAAAGAAAAGACGTTATGGGCCCACCCTCCGACTGCTTGATTGATCTTGGGCCCAGAATATTGACTTAAGCCCAGCAAGAATCCAGTTTATCTATTTAATAAGCAAATAAGAATAAACTCGAGTTATTGACTAGTCAACAATCCTCGTCACTTTGTTATATTCTATTTGAAAAACTGCTTCTTTCACCTCCTTTTCAGATAAAGGTTCTATAAGGAAATTATTTTCTGCTGCGGAAACATGAGTTATATCATTCGTAAAAGCATCCATCACAAATAAATGATTAACTTCGGGTGGTCCAAACAAACCTTTATAATAATTGGTGATATACTTTTTTAATTGTACGTCACCCCGAATCATCCCTTCCTCTTGTTCGAGTTGAAAAATTCTTTACCTTCTATGCTTCCCATTCACAATCAAATGGTAATAACGTGTATTGCTATCCCCCTCCAAAAGAAATTTTGCTTTGGACCTTTGGTACTACTTAATTTCTTCTTCTCTCAAAAGATGTGCCAATCTCTCATTAGCAAGTTTTTTTAAGATTAAGATCTTGATCAGACAATCTTGTAGATTAAGCTTTCTTATCTAGGTCATCAATTATTAAGTTAAGTTCTATCTTTTCCTTTTTATAGATCCCACTAGTACTTTTAGCCCAACCACGAAGATATCGTCGAAGAGATCTAACCTTGCATTGCTAGATTTGTAACGCAGAATGACCTCTAGTTTCCTTTATCCACACATCAGCCACCATCTCCCTAAATCCTTCCTACACGACCAACCTAATTCAAATTTAAATGAGGGCTAACTTCCTCTATAAGGAGCCACTCTCGTATTTAAAAGCAACTGCGTGTGATCAGACAAAGACCTTTCAAGAGCATTAATTGTGACCAAATGAAATTTACGCTCCCATTCTATATTTATTAAGACTCTATCCAGCTTTTCAAAAGTTGGATTATCTAACAAATTGGCCAACGTAAATTGCCTATCACATAAAACTATTTCTCTTAAATCCAAGTTATTAATCACAACATTACACAAGAAAGGCCATCGATACTCAAAGTTATTATTATTTTTTTCACCCGAATGACTGATGATATGAAAATCACTCCTAATTAAAATAGGAAGTGATTCTTTGCTACATGCATGAATAAGTTCATTAAGGAACTTTTCCTTGAATTGAGTTTGAGCTGCACCGTAAACAACCACAAGAACCCATTGGAAATCATCCTCTCTGTTTTTTAAATGAAACTTTACATAAAAATCACCAGCATTAATAGAGCCAATATCGTAAACCCGAGGATCCACCCCTAAAAGGATACCCTCCCCCCCCCCCCACCGTCCTTGAGGCGGAGAAAAATACACATAAAATCCCTCCCACCACAAAGATGGTTAAGACTAGCCACTGAAAGATCATTTTCACCAGTTTCAAGAGTAGCCACAAAATCTAAATGATGTTCCTTAACCACTTCACAAATATAACAGTGTTTAGCCAAGTCTCCCAGACCTCTGCTATTCCGAAAAAGACCTTTCATTTTAACTTTAATTTGATTGGCTTATTATGAAAAATTTTCTTTTTCGCCCTCTTTCTATTTGTCACCAATGTAAAATTAGAGTGGTCATCCTCTAAATCACCATCTAAATCACTACAAAAATGATTAAGGGCTGAGATATCATTGCAATCCAAATTCTCATCCTCCATCTCCTCTACATCTACAATTTCTTTTTTTTAATCTTCCGAATTCAAGAGTCTTAAGATTATTAATTGAACTACCAATCTCTACACTCTCAACTCCTAAATAAATGCCAATGCTAGCAATTTTTTTCAACAACTTGCTCATTGGAAAAGACATAAATGAAATTTTATTTTCAGACTTACTTGGATCAAGTTCAAGATTACGAACTTTCGCATGCCGCATAGCCTTTTGGATCAAGTCTTCATCACCTGACTGCTGCTTCTTGATGCACTCACTCTGTCTAGGCTCCACTGGATCGACCACATGAGTCAACTCTGGCCAAGAAACTAGACTTGAAGCTAAAACATCCTTAACAACTGTGGAATCATCCACCACCCCTTTGTTAGCCATGGAAACAACCAACCGAGGGACTTTGTCTGTTGTGGTAACACGAGCAGATGCCTTGGTAACCAAGGTAGGCAAAGCAACAACCGGCCCCATGGATCTACCCTCAGCCGCAGTTGGCTCCACCTGGACGTCCCCAATAGCTTGCACACCAAAAGTCACCCAACGCAGAGAAAGCTGCTGGAATTGTTGAGGCACCTTGTGCTGTTGGCGAGCTTGCCATGACATCGGGAGGACCTGGTGTGACAGTGTGATTGCCTAGCTCGGTAGTGGCCCAGTTTGCTGGTGAGTTTTCCATGTCAACGGAATGGGTTGCCTCTGTAGCGAAACCTGCTGGCAAGCTTGCCGTGACAAGAACCGAGCTACTGATAAGGACATTAAGCTTTCAGAGGATGAGAAGAAAGTGGTTTCGGTGATCAGCAACCTTGTAGAAGGAGGTCTAACTGGACGAAAGATCGTTCACGACTTCCTCAAGAATAAGATCTTCCCTCTTCAGAAGAAAGATATATTATCTTGCAATTGTGATGTCCCTGAAAATGGTAATATTTTACTCATCTTTTTACTTGAATTGAATTTTATAGTTAAAGTAAAGTAACTTTTTATTGTATTGCAGCTCTTTCAAATGACGGGGTCCTAGCTAGGACCTCGGTCTTGTTAAAGTACCGGGTTCTAGAAAAAGAACCAATTGGTACAAAAGAGCAAATTTCAAGCTTGATTGGGGCGACTTTATCACTGAGGAAGGATCGCACAGTGGTAAGTATTCATAAAAAATTAACTAGACATAAGAAGTGAATTTACTAATATCTGATTTTTATGTTTTCGGACAAACGACATCAAAGAAACGTCTCATCTCAGATGTTGGTGCGAGCTCTTCTCATTCTTTGGCAAAGAGTGCAAGGATTACCTCTAGATCTCCTGTTGCGCCAAAGAAGACAAAACCCACACCTACTTCAACTATTGCTTCTCCAAGACCTCTTGCTTCAGTTCCCACTCCTCCAATATCTTCCACCAGAGAGGTATCGAAAACAAATACTAAGACTTCCATTTCCCGATATGTCTCTAACCCCCAACCAATGTCTTCTATATCAACTTTCTTGGCTGGGTTGGTCTAGGGTGAAGGATCATAAGAAGAATTAGAAGAGGAGGTCCCTCTTCAGAGGGTTCCAAGGCCAAGGACCTTCCTGGCCTTAGTTCCCTCCTTATCAGAGCAAAGGAGAGGACCCACTTTTACTGTTAATGAGGACTTTATGTCGCTCTTTAACGAAAATAGCTTTGAGATCGAGTGAGTTCTTTGATTATACTTTTATAATTTTGTTTTGTTTTTTTAACCTTCTCTTTCCTCTTTAGCCTCGATTTGCCATCAGACCCGGAAAGAGGTCAACTGATTGCTTAGGAACAATATTCGCCTCCAACTATATTGACGACAGAGGAACCCCCGGCAGAAGGAATTCTACTAATGGAAGGACCTCCCAGGACCACCGAGGAAGTGGTCCAAGACACCCAGGCGACTATTGCTGGGACGTCCCAAGGTGAATCGTTGGAGATGGAGGTCTAGGCAGAGAGGTCTTCCCAAGAGGATCGAATGGAAGAGGTGGTCCACAAGACGAACCGTTCTGAGGAGGTGGTCCTTGAGACCATCCATTCAGAGGAGGTGGTCCCCGAAACCATCGAAACTCAAGATGAAGGTGATCATACCTTGGTAAGATTTTTATCCTAATAACCTTTTTTTAAATTCATCAGTATAAATCTGACTTGTAGAATGTCTTAGGAGCCGCAGAGTATCAGTATTGATCCAACAAAGGAGTTTTTCGTTTGGT
This sequence comes from Phyllostachys edulis, assembly GCA_036346405.1. Taxonomy (NCBI): domain Eukaryota; kingdom Viridiplantae; phylum Streptophyta; class Magnoliopsida; order Poales; family Poaceae; genus Phyllostachys; species Phyllostachys edulis. The sequence goes on from CM070549.1 coordinate 64,531,415, forward strand.
TCAACTAGATCAGCCTCAGGACGAGATTCCTCTCTGGAACATTCACCTCCCAAAACCGAGAAGAAAGACCTCCAGAACCTCATGACATCTGTTAAAAGGTGCTGGAGAGTCAATATTGACATAGTGGAGGAGATCAAGACTTTCGCAGAGGAAAAAGAGAAGTAAGTACAAGAAGTTATTATTTAATCGTAAGATTCTAATTAAATAAATAACTTATGCCTTTGTTTACTTCACTGGGAGTGTTTACTGGCAAAAGCCGGATAAGAAAATGTCGAGTCTACATTTCAAACTCTCAAATTAAAATTATCTGAGGTAGAGAAAAGATCTGAGGAGAGTATGGCAGAGAAAACCGAAGATATTCGCCTCTTGACTCGGAAGAATGAGAAGTTACAAGAAATCCTAATCAGAAAATCCAAAGAAAGTCATGATCTCTTTGAACAAAACAAAATACTCCTTAAGGAAAAAGAAGGTAAAGAACCTTTCTTTGTTTCTTATAGAGCATTTGACCTATTATATGCAATGCTTGAGTTTTATTCCCTTTTTTTATTCTTTCTCAGAACTAGAAAAGGTAAAAAAGGATCTTTAGAAGACCTCTTCTAATAAAGACCTTCAGATTCAAGACTTAAAGGAAGTAGAAAGATGATGTCGTATTATCGTACAAGGGCTTGAAAAAAAGGTGGAAACCTTAATGAAGGCTAGCAAGGAAATTACCACAGTTACTGGAAACAGCTTTTCTCATATTTCAACCTCTCTACGAGAGATTGCAGAACATCTAAAGGCTCTGGTAACTCCTCTTGCGACCAAGATAGCCTTGGATGATCTTAGAAATGATATATATACTCAAATTAAACATATTCAAAAACACATACCTGCTATGAAGAATACCATTTATCAATCTTTGACAAAGGCAATAAGTCAAGCTTTAAACCGAGTTTTATTGAAGATTGATCTCCTTTATGGGGGATTCTGTTGATCTCCAGAAGCTTGTCCCTGCGCCCAAGTTTAAGACAAAAGAAGCAGGTATTGCTGCTCAAGCCAAGATCACACCAGTGGTGGCAAAGATCATAAAGAACATTGAAGCTAGTACTCCTACTCTTCCCTCAAGTACTCCTGGCTCAAGTGCTAAAAAATGACATTGTAGTGATACAGATGTTTTGTTTTTAAATTATATGAGATAATGAAAAGATTTTGTGTACGATAATTATGATTTATGTATCGAAGATTAACTGACTTTGTCTTGCAAATAATTTTTTTTGCAATTTGAAAGCCGTATATTTTATTGTATGTAGCCCCCGTATGGAACACTTTGTCCAGCAATGGGAGAAGTGTTTCGGGCGAACAATTGTGCTAAAATCAGTATATCTACTACAATACCAATGATCTGAATGTGAGAACCCGGGGTATTTAACTCGTAATACTTAACCATCCACTTGGCCCTAGCATTACAAATCAAATATCCCGACTCTCGGCGTATATGTACTTCCCAGAATTGCAGTACACATACCCCATACAAAAATTTAGCATCCATTCCATACACAAGTCATTACAAGCGCACAACTTAAAGGACAAACAAGATCATATTACAAAAGTAGGGTCGACCGGACAAATAACAAGATAAATAACTAAAGTAGCAGCGGAAACACAAGCCGTAAGATGGCGATAAACCAAAGCCAAACGGTTTGCCATAACCCACAAGGCAACCGACCGGGCCGCCAAGCTAGTCGTCCTGAACAAAGTCGGTCTCACAAAAGTCGATCCCTAGGGGATCAACTTCCTCCTCTGCAACAATTTATTAAGCAAAGCAAATGAGTACAAAATCGCAAGACTGACGTGTAGAGTAACAGACCTATATATATAGCTACATGCAAGCTTATTTAAGTGGAGCAGGCTCTAGACTCACTTTCAGCATAAAGCAAGTTTTCATTTGCAATAATGTAATAGATTTAAAGCAGTTTTACAATATGTTTTTATTTGACAAAAACAGCGATAAACAAGTAACAAATAATAACAAGACATCCTGGAAGTGGCTAACCCAATAGCCACCACAACAATAGCATGAATTCCCCATTCATACCACCCACATCAAGTTTTAATTAAATGTTGTAGTCTAGTTCTTGCACAACCTTACCATGCATGTCCATAACCTAGGACGAGGCTATTCGAATAGTTTGAACCCTGCAGGGGTGTACCAATGTACCCACATGTCAGACCGCCTTTTCGCCAAGCTATTAGCACCTTCCTTTGGTATGCCAACACGGCTAAGTCCTACGAGACATTTCCAATATTGTGTATTAACTACGAGTCACCCATATAGGAGGAAGCCCCATATGTTGATGCGGAGTCATCAAAGATGCTCATCTCCTTATAAAGGACGATGCTCCTTGCAGTGGATAACCTCCACCACTACTCACCCAAACACACACAAGTTTCTGTTTCAACACAACGCACACATCCACAATGCGACTTGGAGCTAACACACGCCAAAGTACTAAGTCAAGAGAGGTCCCATATCCCTCTCATGTGTTTAGCACACAAAAGCGCTTGGCTTAGTGACACAAGTAACTCGGTCCTTGGGGACTTAGGCACCATTCCATTCACACCCAACAGATCACACCAACATCCATTGTGCTCAAGTCATGAAACAATTTTATTTTTAGTTTTCAGTTTTTGACTTTACAAAGTAACAAAGCACAAGGTGCTGAGCATAATGATAATAATAATTTTGTGTGATCAAGGTTATCGACTAAGTCGATAACCACCCAATTCTACCGGTAGCTAAGCATTTCTAAGCATGACACCGCAAAGACAATAAAAGAGCATAATTAAATCACCGGGCTCTAATTCACCAGCGATATTAATAACTTATGTTTTGTGGCAGGGGATGACAATTTAAGGGTAACCATGTAATAGGAATAGCTACCTCTAATCGATAAAATTACTTTGACACAAAAGCATGCATACATACAGTTTGTAAACAAAGTATTAGTCTTTGAAAGTAATAGGAGTATTATGATCAAACTGCTTGCCTTACTGAGGCTGATAATCTTGCTACAAAGGGTCACTCGCGCAATCAATAATTTCGTTGGAACCTAGCGAAAGAAGTCGAAAACACAATAAAAACGGATAACACCGAAAAGACCCAAAATTTCAAATTCATCAAAAAATCATGAAAAATTTATAGAAGGAAAAGGATGATTTTAGGTGAATTTAGCAACAAGAATCAATTGATTTGGATATCGTATGCAAAAGTTATGATAGTTTGAAAGTCAGTTTTCCAGAAAATTCAATTAAATTGCAGCCGGTTACTGTTCAACCGAATTAATTATTTTGGTGAAAATTTCCAGAGGTGTGGTGTATTTGAAATTTTTATGGTAGGCAGAGCTCCACATGAGATGAACAATGGAATTTGATTCACCTCATTTGGAGCTAATACGAATTTTCTATTATTTTTCAAAGTTATGAAAGTAGTGCACATGACAAGAGTAAAATCAGATTTTTACTGATAGCAACATGTTCAAAACCTATTGTACAATAAACTACACTAACAGAGGGTTCCAAAAAAATTGAGTTTACTCAATTTGGAGTTACAGAGAAATACTTATGTATTTTTGAAGTTAAAACAATTTTTAGTGCAACAATAATACTAAACCCAAAGTAATTTTGCCAAAAGTGTTTTATGTAACAGTAACATGGTTCAACCCATTTTTATATTAAATTAAATCTAAAAATAAAACTAACAAAATTTGAATCATAAATTTTGGTGTTTTTATGAATTAGTTATGCATTTTCAAAGTTAGCAGCAATTTATAGTGTAAAAATAATTCATTTTTGGATCACTTTCCACAAACTATATTTTCTGAGATAGTGGCAAAATTGAAACCTATTTTAAAATAAATTTCACTTAAAATTAAAATTATCAAACTTGATTTCATCCTTTTTGGAGTTAAGGTGAAAAAGTTATGAATATTTAAAGTCTAAAAGCATTTTCTAGTGTATAAACAAATGGGTTTTGGATCAATCTCCAATAGCTATATTTTATGAGATAGAGACAAGGTTGAAATCTATTTTCATAAATACTCATGTAAAATTTAATATAACAAAATTGGTTTCACTGTTTTTGGAGTTAAAATGATTTAGTTGTGTATTTTTGAAGTTAAATATATTTTTCGGTGCATAAATTAATCGTTTCGGAATTTTCTATAAGCATTTAGGACTTTTTGCACTGAAACTGAGATAGCCAAAGCCACTGACTGGCGGGACCCAGGTCAAGGGTTGACATGGTCAACATTAACCCAGCCCAGCCGAGAATGACGTCGAAGACATATTATTACAATACGTTTTCTACTACAGACAGCGTACTTTCTATTTAAGCTTAATGGAAATTCGTTTTCTTTAAAGGAACACGGACAACTCAAATCTACACAACCACCTAAACTGGCCATGAGGCCCACATGTCAAAGGCTTAAAGGTTCAAAAGGGCTTAATAGGTTGCTAAATGTACTTACTTCCGGTGGGACCTACAAGTCATACAATCATTAGAAACTTGATTAGTGCTAAAGTCCGGTCATTACCTAAACTCTGCCGGCGATTAAACACAGCTCCTGCGGCGAGCACTCCGGCACAGACGTGCAGGGTGATCAGGCGCAGCAGCTGGTTTCTGGGCATGGGATCAATTCGACCACGCGCGCAGCAACGTCGTGAACTCGCCTGGAGTGACGCGGGGAATGGAGGTGAACAGAGTCGAGCTCCCGGCGGCCGGAGGCGGAGATGACGGGGTGGCGCTTGTGGAGGGGGCGCTTCGGTGGTCGAGGGGCTTCGTGAAGACACGCATCTGGATCGCCATGTCGCCTAGAACGCAGCGCCCTCAACGCCGACGATGGAGGAGGTTGGGGATGCCCGAATGGTGGACGGCGGTGGCTCACCGATGTCGGAGAAGAAGACCTCGAACGCCCACCTCTTCACCCTAAAGTCCAATTAGTTTCACCAGAAGACTACATAAGAAGCTTCGATCCCAACGGACAAGATCTCGGGGCATAAGACTCACCGAGGCAACCACGAGTTTCTCAGCCATGCCCACCGGAGCTTAAGGTGACGAAGTGGCTCCAAGCGATATAGAGGACGAGAAGACCTCGGACCGGCAAAAATGGATGCGTCGCGATACGAGGAACCCGGCGGTGAGGTCACGGGTGAGGCTTACCGAGAGGAGGCGGAGTTGGAGCCTCCCCCTCTTTCACGCCCGGAAAGAGAAATGAGCAATAGAGAGAGGTAGAGCCGGTTTTGAGCGAGAAGGAGGACACCGAGGGAAGCGGCGTGAGGGGGCGAAGGCCCGGGACAAGCTGTTGTGGGCAGTGGAGTCACGGAGGTGACGGAGCAGCGCAGAGCATGGCGGCCCCGTGGCGTGCGTTGCCTGCGCGCGAGCCAGCGGGAGGTTGAAGATGCTCCTACGCGAGGGCGGGCCCACTGGCCAGTGAGCGGCGTGCGAACGGGTGCGGTGCGGCTCCGATTCGGTGACTTGATCGAGTCAAGACGGAGCGGCTGAGCCTGAGTGTGGTTCAAGACCGAGGAATAGTGACTGGTCTGGGTCTTTGGTCTGGATCGTCGGATCAGGATCGAACGGTCCTAAGAGGTTGGGTCCGTTCTTGACTAGATGGTGCGGTCTGAGCAGGTTGGGTTAGGGTCCCACGGTTCAACGATGCTTGAGTCCAAGTTTCAAAACAGATTTGACCAGAAAATGGAGGGTTTGACCGAGGCTTTAAAAATAGGAATAAAATTCTAAAAATTCTGAATTAATTCAAGGGTATTCCTGGAACATCCTAGTTCCCAAATAAAATTTGAAACCTACTGTTCATGTTTTATTTGCTTAATTTAAATTCAAACTAAGAATAGGTCTTTAATTTGAGTTTGAATTTTATGTGGGTTGAGTTAGGTTCCAAATTTTTGGGAGAAATTATATTTATTCATTATAATTGTTATAGTATTAGAATAAATTATTTTCAGATGATGTTCATAAGTTTTTATTCTTGTTTTCTTTTGGAATTTAAATTTGAAGTGTATGTTTTCTTTGAGTTCAATATTTTCAAAAGCAACAAATTATGTAAATGCTCCAGAAAAGTCAATGCATGTTCAAAAGTTTTAAATTTTTCTCATTTTTATACATTTGAAACACAAACCCCAGTACAATAATTGATGCAAAAGATCAAAAACATTGTGCCTGTTAATGAGATGCATACAAATTATCATTTATTAATTTGGGGATGTTACACTGAACCAGTGTGTATTCAGGAATATGAAGTCAAGCTGTTGAGCTCTTATACAATGAGAATTGGCTTACAGAAGAGGTCTCAGACAGTTGTCATTTCCTAAATGTATACCGATGGTCATCTGATAAGTAAAGACGCTATGATCCAGAAGCGAAATTGATCAACCGTAGGCGCTTAAAAAATAGTGATCACATATGAAAAAACGATACGAAAAAATTTATGATGAAAAAATTCAATATAGTCATGATAATAACAACTGAACTTATATAAAATGGAAAAAAGGTACTTATACATAGAATTTTCGAATATGTTCAATGTTCCATGTGTTAGATAAAACACGACCATCCTCCATAGCTAATCTAACTGATCTGGCCTAGTGACAGAGACTACAGTATATGGATCCACCCATCTGGAGGACAACTTATTCAAGTTGGCTTGGTTCTGGATGCGTCTTAGGACCAAGTCTCCCACATGAAGTGTTCTTAGACGAACCCTTCTATTAAAGTAGCGTCTCAGTCCTTACAGATAGGTAGCCGATTTCAATAGTGCACGATCACGTCTTTCTTCTAGCATATTGACGTCATCTTCACGTAAATCTCCCTGATTTGTTTGATCCAGGAGGTCTATACGTGTGGAACCTAGCTGAATTTCACTAGGTAGCACTACTTCTACACTGTAGACTAGTGCAAATGGTGGTTCACCAGTTGCTCTACTGGTCGTAGTACGCAATGCCCATAAAACATAAAAGAGTTCTTCCATCCAATTTTAGGAGCATGCCTTAAGGCGATTAAAAACTCTCTTTTTAATACCTTGCATAATCTGATCATTAGCCCTTTCTACTGCTCCATTGCTCTGTGGATGTGCCACGGAAGCAAAGCAAATTTTAGTGTCAATTTCATCGCAATAATCCTGAAACACATCACTAACAAATTGGCTCCCATTGTCTATGATAAGACACTTGGGTATTCCAAATCGTGTAACAATGTTTCGCAAAAGAAATTTCTTTGTTGCTGCAGCCGTTATTCGAACGACTGGCTCAGCTTCTATCCATTTAGTGAACGTATCGATGTCCACAAACAAGAACTTGTACCCATTGGGTGCTTGCGGTAGTGGTCCAACTATATCAATGCTCCAAGTCGAGAAAGGCCATGACAAGGGAATGGTCTCTAATTGATAAGATGGTTGGTGTACTTGTCTGGCATGGAATTGACATTACTCACAGGTCTTAACAAGGTGCACGACATCTTGTAGAGCGGTGGGCTAGTAATAACCTTGCCGAAAAGCTTTACCAACTATTGTTCTATAGGATGCATGTGTACCACACAAGCCCCCATGGATTTCTTTTAATAATTTTATCCCGGAGTCTTCAGATATGCGGCGCACAAGAACACCATGTGCTCCCTTCCTGTACAACGATCCTTCGACCAGTTTGTACATGCGTGCTCCTCGAATTAACATGTCCTTCTGTTGAGGATCATCGGGCAATGTCCCTGATGCGAGATAAGTGGTCAATGGTTTTATCCACTCCACATCTTACTCGATGACTCCGACCTTTGAGGTGATCGAACCCATTTCTATTGAAGGTTTTGTAAGGTATTCAAGAAAAACACTTGTTGGAACAGACGTTCGTGAGGAACCCAATTTCGATAACTGATCTGCTATTCCTTGCGCGGTATATGTTGGACTTCGAAGTCCTTGAAGTGTTTTTCCAACTTCCTCACTTCACCCAGGTACTGAGCCATTATCTCATCGGAATAGCTGTATTCCTTTGATACCTGGTTTACGACTAATTGTGAATCTCCCTTCGCCAAAAGCCGATGGACTCCGAAGGATTTGGCTGCTCGAAGCCCGGCTAGAAGTCCTTAATACTCTGCCTCGTTGTTAGTGGTAGGGAACAGAAACTGTATGACATATTGGAGTCGATCACCCTATGGTGTTATCAACAAAACCCCAGCCCCCGAGCCTTTAAGATCGCGAGAGCCATCAAAGTACAATGTCTAATGATCGTCCGGCCCTGGACTTTTTTGAGGTTGATCCTCGGTGTTTGTCCACTCCGCATCTTGCTCGATGACTCCGACCTCTAAGGTGGTCGAACCCATTTCTATTGAAGGTTTTGTAAGGTATTCAAGACAAACACCTGTTGGAACAGACATTCGTGAGGAACCCAATTTCGATAACTGGTCTGCTATTCCTTGCGCGGTATATGTTGGACTTCAAAGTCCTTGAAGTGTTTTTCCAACTTCCTCACTTCACCCAGGTACTGAGCCATTATCTCATCGGAACAGTTGTATTCCTTTGATACCTGGTTTACGACTAATTGTGAATCTCCCTTCGCCAAAAGCCGACGGACTCCGAAGGATTTGGCTGCTCGAAGCCCGGATAAAAGTCCTTAATACTCTGCCTCGTTGTTAGTGGCAGGGAACAGAAACTGTATGACATATTGGAGTCGATCACCCTATGGTGTTATCAACAAAACCCCAGCCCCCGAGCCTTTAAGATCGCGAGAGCCATCAAAGTACAATGTCTAATGATCGTCCGGCCCTGGACTTTTTTGAGGTTGATCCGCGGTGTTTGTCCATTCAGCCACAAAGTTGGCCAGGACTTGGCTTTTTATCGTTGTTTGGGCAATAAAATGAAGATCGAATTCTCCAAGTTCTACCGTCCATTTGGCAATGCGACCTGTTACTTCTTGGTTATGGAGTATATTTCCAAGAGGAAAAGACGAAGGTACTGTGATTTTGTGAGATTAAAAATAATACCTCAGTTTTCTTGAAGTCATCAAAAGAGCATAAATTAGTTTTTGGACCTTAGGGTATCTCTCCTTCAGTCCGTGTAAGACCTCACTTACATAGTAGATGGGTTGTTGGGACCCTCCTCTTTCTGCAATAAGTACTGCGCTGACCACATTTGGTGTTGCTACCAAGTAAACTAGCAAAGGTTCACCTTCTAAAGGCGAAACCAAAATCGGAGGATTTGAGAGATAAGCCTTTAAGCCTTCGAAGGCTTTGTTGGCTTCTTCGGACCATTGAAAACCCTTATTGCTTTGGCAGATCACCTTAAATAAAGGTAAACAATGTTCTCCTGATCGCGAAATAAAATGACTAAGAGCCGTCATTTGACCAGTTAAGGCTTGGACCTCCTTCACTGTGGAAGGTGGTCGTACATGTTCGATGGCTCGAATTTTCTCAGGATTTACTTCAATCCCATGAGAACAAACAAGGAAACCAAGTAATTTGCCAGAACAAACTGCGAAAGTACACTTTTCGGGATTAAGCTTTATTCCATGTTTATTTACATTTTCGAAGGTCTCTGCGAGATCCTTCAAATGGTCATTTTAGTACTACTTTTTACAACGAGGTCATCTACATAGGCCTCTAAATTACGCCCCAGCTGAATGCTGGAGGTTTTCTGCATCAAATGCTGGTACGTGGCCCCAACGTTTTTTAACCCGAACGGCATCTTGACGTAGCAATAGACACCGAAGGGAGTGATGAAGGCAATCTTTTATTCATCTTCTTTCGCCATACTGATATGATGGTATCCAGAATAAGCATCAAGAAAACTCATCAGTTCGCAACCCGCAGTAGAATCAACTAACTGATCAATGCAAGGCAAAGGGAAGTCGTCCTTTGGGCAAGCAATATTTAAGCTCGTAAAATCTACGCACATGTGCCACTTACCGTTAGATTTCTTGATCAGGATCAGATTTGCAAGCCATTCGGGGTGATCAACCTCCCGAATGAAGCCAACTTTAAGGAGTTTATCGAGCTCTGCTCTGATAGCTTCTTGACGATCCAAGGCGAAACGTCTCAGTCTTTGCTTGACTAGTTTTTTATCAGGCTGAATGGCTAGCCTGTGCTCGATCACCTTCCCTGGGACCCCGGGCATATCAGATGGCTTCCACGCAAAGACATCTGAGTTGGCTCGGAGGAAGGTGAGGAGCTCGTCTTCCTATTTCTCACTCAATCTCGCGCCAATCTGGACTGTCTTGGACTAGTCATCGGGGCTGAGTGGTATGACTTTTACCTCCTCATTAGGCTGAGGAGCGGCCTTGATCTTCACGAACTTTCCTGCTTTATCCTTCAAAGTAAGATCTTTTAGAGGCAACTGATCGACAAGTTCTAATGACTTACGATCACATGAAAGCGCGATTGCCTGATCACCTTGCACCACAATCACACCTTTTGGACCAGGGATCTTGATCTTCTGGTAGACGTGGTGTGTAGGTGCCATGAATTTTGTCAGAGAAGGTCTCCCCAAAATAGCATTATAGGCAGACTCAAAATTAACTACTTCGAAAGTAATTAATTCAGTTTGAAAATTAGTAGCCGTACTGAAGGTTACTAGTAAAACTACTTGCCCTATTGGTGTAACCGACATACCAGGCACTATCCCATAGAAGGGGTTTGTCATCGGTTTAATTTTAGAGCGAGGAATCTGCATCTCATCTAAAGTATTTATGAATAATAAATCTAAAGAACTACCACTATCTACTAATACTCTCCCTACCTTGCAATTACTTATGGTAGGGGAAACTACTAGTGGTAATTTATGAAAAGTAGACGTACCTTTTGGGACATCCTCCTTAGTGAAGGTCAGGGAGGTCTCTGACCATTTGGGGTATTCTGGACGACCAGGTGGGACTTCAACACTGTTGACATCCCTCCACGCCGCCTTGTACTGCCGCTTAGAGGCATAGGTGGCTGAACCCCCTAGATGACATTGACGTGGTGATCTATGCTTTGGAACGGTATTTTCGTGTCCTTGTCATTACCTTGGACCTCTGGTGGTCCGCAATCTTTTGGTAGGACAGGCATAGGACCCTTCCCATCGTAGTAATCCTCCATTTGCTTCTGCCAAGTACGGCAGTTGCGGAGGTCATGGCTAGGAACTTTATGCAATGGGAACCAACGCTCATTGCTCCTGGACATATTTGCAGATCGTGGGGCAGTTTGGTCATTTGAATGACCTCCTTGCCTCTTTTTGGTCCAAATACCTTTGTTTTTGTCGTAGGGTGGCCGCTGGTCAACTACTGCGACCTCCCTAGTGGGTTGCTTGGACCTTCCATTTTCCTTCCTCTTGGGTTTCCCTCTGCTGCTCGTGGAACTTTCGGACCTCTTGGATTTCCCTTCCTTGACATTCTCGAGGCCTGGCTCAGGAGGGGTGGTCCATTTGTCCACCATTCGGTTCCACTCCACCGCCTTGTTGGCATCAGAGTACCGATCTGCCATGTCGAAAAGCTCCGACACAGACCTGGACGGGTTGATGTTGAGGTCTTCTGTGAACCTTCGATATCGCGCTGCCTGCTTAAAAGCTCTAATTACAGAGTCGTCAGAAATATTCGAGATGGTATTACGAACTTCTATAAAAACGATTTACAAATTGTCGTAGATTTTCCTCGAGAGTTTGGCGGAGCCGATGTAAATCGTCTTCCTTTCCCGGTTTTGCATAACAACTTTTAAAGTTGTTTTGTAACGCATTACATAGCATCTCCCAGTTATATATAGATCCTTCAGGTTGGTTGAATAACCAGGTCCTCGCGGAACCTTTTAAGACTGTGGGGATATAATTTGCCATTACCTTATCATCGCCTCCAGCAGCTTGGATGGCGGTAGTGTAAACTTGGAGAAATTCCGACGGGTTTGGTGTTCCGTCGAAAGTCTTCATGCTCCTTGGCTTGAATTTCTTTGGCCAGGTGACGTCCCTTAATCCAGAGGAAAAAGCTTTGCATCCTGCATAAGGTCCAATACATTGTCGTGTATTACGACGATTATTATGACCAACAGGAGATCTGGGACGTCTGCTACGTCCCAGAAAACGAGTGTCATGCTCACCTTGGTCTCGAGCATGACGATCAGATGCATCATATTTCCGACTCTGCCTTCGACGTCCAATTGAGGACCCCTCTAGGTGCGAGTCTGTATGGGAAAGCACGGTTGGCGATCAGGCAGAAATGTTCTCTGCCGCATCTTGTAGTTCCTATGCAATTGCACATATCACTTGCACTCCTTACTCTGGAGTCAATCCTTTCGAAGGACGTGCGATGGCACTCGCTAAATATCGAACGCGCTCTGCAGGGGAGTCCTCCTGCATGGGGGTTGGTAAGGCATTTGAATTTCTTACCATCGCTGCCCACGGTGGTGGCGTATGCATCGCCAGCGATGGCGCGCCAGGGGCGTCTTGGTAGTATAGGTCATGAACCTGCGAGATGTGCGCTTGTGTGGCGACACATATCTCCGCTTGTCGGGCGTCTTCTTTTGGTTGGAGGCATTCTCATTCCTCCTGCTCTCGGCGTTGCCCTGACGTTCCAGGATTATCATTGGGATCATGTTGATTGTCACCGATGGCGGCAACCTGACGGCCGCCGAAACAGGCGGAAGGGGTGAACATGCTCTCATCCTCTGAGGAAGAGGACGAGTTGTAATGTAGTGAGAATAGAAGATTCTCCCCAGATGCTCTCTCCAAGCCTTCAGTATGGAGGCTGCTAGTGAGATCATCATGGTCCGTTGGGCTCCCAGGACCTTCCGAATTTCCTCCTCCAAGGGAGATAGGCTCGGGATAGTATTCGTCCATAGCGGTACCTGTGGACGAAGGCATGGTCGGCGTGGAGCCAACAGAGGCAAGAGGTTCGGTGGGTGACGGTGCCTCAGCAATGGCCCCGAAGGAATCATGAGCGTTGCCGGACACGAGGACGAAGTTTTCTTCCACGTCGTCATCGTAATCGAAGATGTCGAGAACGCTCTCTTCTCTCCAAGCAGGCAGATTGTGATTCATCAGCAAAACACAAAAAACATTACCAGAATTGGGTAGGCGAAGATGATGACAGCGATCCCCACGGATGGCGCCAGCTGTCGACGTCTGGGACTCTCGTCACAAAACAGACAAACAAGAATATAATAAAGGAAAATAGAGATTACTATCTGTTCACCAAAGGACTCAGAATGGTGAATGTGTATTGCAAAGGATATGCTCTGATTACAGGGAAAGTGGCTGTGAATACACGTGGATTAGGGCTTGGATGTGAATCTATCTTACAAAGGCACGCAGACCGGGTTATTTATAGTATTACAAGCATCGGCAGTTGGTAGCTGTGATGCTTCTTTGCGCCAATGGTTGCGTCTCTTCACACCAATCGTTGTGTCACTTCGTGATGACAGCTATTGCTAATATCTCCACGTGTAGCCGTTATAACCACTCAAGGGTAACCGCCTCTCAGGACCTCCTTCGCGGGAGGGGTGGAACTGGAGAGGTCCTGGAGGAAGTCCAACTAGCCTACGACAGAGTTTTTGGGGACGGACAAAGAAAAGACTTTATGGGCCCACCTTCCGGCTGCTTGATTGATCTTGGGCCCATAATATTGACTTAAGCCCAGCAAGAATCCAATTTATATAGTTAATAAGCAAATAAGAATATACTCGGGTTATTGACTAGTCAACAATCCACGTCACTTTGTTATATTCTATTTGAAAAACTGCTTCTTTCACCTCCTTTTCAGATAAAGGTTCTATAAGGAAATTATTTTCTGCTTCGGAAACATGAGTTATATCATTCGTAAAAGCATCCGTCACAAATAAATGATTAACTTCGGGTGGTCCACACAAACCTTTATAATAATTGGTGATATACTTTTTTAATTGTACGTCACCCCGAATCATCCCTTCCTCTTGTTCGAGTTGAAAAATTCTTTGTCTTCTATGCTTCCCATTCGCAGTCAAATGGTAAAAATGTGTATTGCTATCCCCTCCAAAAGAAATTTTGCTTTGGACCTTTGGTACTACTTAATTTCTTCTTCTCTCAAAAGATGTGCCAATCTCTCATTATCAAGTTTTTTAAGATTAAGATCTTGATCAGACAACCTTGTAGATTAAGCTTTCTTATCTAGGTCATCAATTATTAAGTTAAGTTCTATCTTTTCCTTTTTATAGATCCCACTAGTACTTTTAGCCCAACCACGAAGATATCGTCGAAGATATCAACCTTGCATTGCCAGATTTGTAACGCAGAATGACCTCTAGTTTCCTTTATCCACACATCAGCCACCATCTCCCTAAATCCCTTCCTACACGACCAACCTAATTCAAATTTAAATGAGGGCTGACTTCCTCTATAAGGAGCCACTCTCGTATTTAAAAGCAACTGCGTGTGATCAGACAAAGACCTTTCAAGAGCATTAATTGTGACCAAAGGAAATTTACGCTCCCATTCTATATTCATTAAGACTCTATCCAGCTTTTCAAAAGTTGGATTATCTAATGAATTGGCCAACGTAAATTGTCTACCAGATAAAACTATGTCTCTTAAATCCATGTTATTAATCACAGCACTAAACATGAAAGGTCATCGATACTCAAAGTTATCATTATTTTTTTCACCCGAATGACTGATGATATGAAAATCACCCCTAATTAAAATAGGAAGTGATTCTTTGCTACATGCATGAACCAGTTCATTAAGGAACTTTTCCTTTAATTGAGTTTGAGTACTGCAAAAGCTGACCACAAGAACCCATTGGAAATCATCATCTCTGTTTTTAAATGAAACTTTACATAAAAATCACCAAAGCATCAATAGAGCCAATATAAATAAACCCGAGGATCCACCCCTAAAAGGATACCCCCGGATCGTCCTTAAGGCGGAGAAAAATACACATAAAATCCCACCCACCACAAAGATGGTTAAGACTAGCCACTGAAAGATCATTTTCACCAATTTCAAGAATAGCCACAAAATCTAAATGATGTTCCTTAACCACTTCACAGATATAACGGTGTTTAGCCAAGTCTCATAGACCTCTGCTATTCCGAAAAAGACCTTTCATTTTAACTTTAATTTGATTGGCTTATTATGAATTTTTTTCTTTTCGCCCTGTTTTTATTTGTCACCAATGTAAAATTAGAGTAGTCATCCTCCAAATCAACATCTAAATTACTACAAAAATGATTAAGGGTTGAGATATCGTTGCAATCTAAATTCTCATCCTCCATCTCCTCTACATCTACAATTTCTTTATTTTTTAATCTTCCGAATTCAAGAGTCTTAACTTTATTAATTGAACTACCAATCTCTACACTCTCAACTCCTAAATAAATGACAATGCTAGCATTTTTTTCAACAACTTGCTCATTAGAAAAGGGATAAATAAAATTTTATTTCCAGACTTACTTTGATCAAGTTCAAGATTACGAACTTTCGCATGCTGCATAGCCTTTTGGATCAAGTCTTCATCACCTGACTGCTGCTTCTTTATGCGCTCACTATGTCTAGGCTCCACTGGATCGACCACATGAGTCAACTCTGGCCAAGAAACTGGACTTGAAGCTAAAACATCCTTAACAACCGCGGAATCATCCACCACCCCTTTGTTAGCCATGGAAACAACCAACCGAGGGACTTTGTTTGCTGTGGTAACACGAGCAGATGCCTTGCTAACCAAGGTAGGCAAAGCAACAACTGACCCCATGGATCTATCCTCAGCCGCAGCCAGCTCCACCTGGACCT
Source organism: Phyllostachys edulis (assembly GCA_036346405.1). Lineage (NCBI taxonomy): Eukaryota > Viridiplantae > Streptophyta > Magnoliopsida > Poales > Poaceae > Phyllostachys > Phyllostachys edulis. The sequence goes on from CM070549.1 coordinate 64,547,173, forward strand.
CCCCAATAGCTTGCACACCAAAAGTCACCCAACGCATAGAAAGCTGCTGGAATTGCCGAGAACCTTGTGCTATTGGCGATCTTGCCATGACATCGGGAGGACCTGGTGTGACAGCGTGATTGCCTAGCTCGGTAGCGGCCCGGTTTGCTGGTGAGTTTTCCATGTCAACGGAAGGGGTTGCCTCTGTAGCGAAACTAGCTGGCAAGCTTGCCGTGACAAGAGCTAACTCGGTAGTGGAATTGTCGGCAACGACATCCCCTAACACGGCAAGACCAGCCATCTCATCCTGGACCACCAAGGACACTTCCGTGTTAGAGCCATCACCCGAAACAATTTTTGTATCATTCTTCTGATCTGAGTGTAAACAAGTTTTGGCAGCGGCCAAACTCTGACCCTGGATGTTCAAGATGGATGCACCATCCCCTCGAACAACAGTCTCAAACTCATTCTTGTCCTCCCTCTCAGTGTAACCCAGATGGTATCCGATGTCAAGAGCCCCAAGGAAGTCCCCTTATTAATTGAGGTAGACTGACCCATGCGATTATCAGAAACATTCGATTGAGAATCTGAATTATTTTTCAATCTCTTAGCATCTCTGTCTTCCATATCAACATCTTTGCCTTTGCCCTAATTGTCCACCCCCTCATGATCCTCTCTCCGATCAATGTCTTCGTCAACAACATCCACCACATCTTCTTCAACTTTGAAAAAAAATGTCATAGACACACTCACCAACCACAATCTCTACACTAGCAGGTATAGCCTCTATATCTAATACTCCTACCAACATACGAACCAAATCATTCTTACGTACCTTTACCATGTCCACTCTCAATGCAATGCCAATGATTAAGCCTATAACACAAAGGCCTGGAAAGTCACGTAGTTCATAGGGCACTCCTAAAACCTGAACCCATAACTTTTGAAGCCGATACTTAGGTGTGGGTTTCAAATTCCATTCCACAAATTGCATCACCACCTTATGCTCCTTCACGTGCACGTCACCAATAGCTGTCATACGAAGCATATCCAGCCTAGTTGGAAAATGAACTAAAAATGCATTGTCACCCTAAATCTCCACCTATGGCCGCCAATTCATTGGAATTAGTCTTCTCAGCTCCGCAATCAAAAGGTCTTCTGACAGTTGCTCACTAATAATCTTAACAAGCCCCATCTTATTATTCTCTTTCTTCAACTTCTTTGATCCAAATAGTGGGATATGGTAAAACCCTAACCCATCAGCACCGAACCCACAATCTTAGCCATGATTATCCTAGAAAAAATACACAAAAGAATAGGGCAAAAAAGTTTCTTAAAAAAATAGCGATGTACAGAAACAATCTTAGCTAACAAAAAATTAGTAGTCATTAGCCAACCAAATCATGAATCAACCAATTAATTATTTAGCCACCACACGAATCAAGCTAGAACTACATACATGCATACCTTGACTCCTTTGAGCACAAAGGTTGTTGCCACTTGATAGCTTGTTCCACTGATTTGGTTGGGTCCTTGGGTGACACGGGAGGCAGATTGGGTTGGGGAATGCCAGATTGGGTTGGAGTCAGAAGCAGAGCAAGAGGGGAAAGAACTCACGACAAGCCGATGGTCGCCCGTTCTGCCGCAGGAGGGGAAAGCCGGAAACTGGAAAGGCTGTGGACATGTTCAAAACGGCTTCGGCTTTAGCTTTTCGCTCAGAAAAGCCGAAAGTCGTTCCAAATAGGAGGATTTTCGCACCAGCTTTTTCGAAAGCCAAAAGTCGTCTATAACGCGAGAAAGGCAAAAACCGCCCGCGGGGAGCTTCCTGCCGTCTCGATCTAACTTTACCCCTCTATTTGTGGGTTATTTACCTGCTTTATGCCACTGAACAAAAACCGCGCTCGCCCCCGGCCCAAACACCAAACCCTAACCCTAAACGCCCCTGTCACGTCTGCTTCCTCCTCCCTCCCCTCGATTCCCCTTCTTCAGCCCACCACCGCTGCCCACCTCCGCCTCCCGCACTGACTCCCTCCTCCTCTACCCCGCCTCCTCCTTTCACGCCCGCGCTGCTGCCGCTACTCCTCCCCCCCCACCCGGCGCCACTCCTCCTCCTTCTCTCCCGCCCGACGCCACCCATCCTCCTCCCCCATTGGTGCCACTCATCCTCCTCCCCCACCGGCACCCCTCCTCCTCAATCTTCCCACGCGGCGCCGCCCTTCCTCCCTCTTCCTACCTCAGCCTCCCCGAGCCAGCCGCCGCTCTCCTCCTCGACCCGATCTTGGCGCCGTTGTCGATCGAACGATTCTCCATTGACAATCGAAATCTGGGTGGCTTTCAGTATAGGCAAAACGCAAATGGGGAAAGTACATTAGGGTTCTAACAGAACTAAGCTAGAGACGAATATGGGATATTTTCATAGTTCTCATTCCCAACATAGCTGGTTATATAACCCAGACTTAATCCAGAAGTTTTACAGCAGTAAATGGTAATACACAAGTTCAGATTTAACAAGTTCTGCAATAAAGAGAAGACGACACAGTGCTGACGACAACAGTAAATACTAAACTCCTCCTAGGCCGTTGGATCTACTTTTATAAAGCCTCAGGACATCAAGGCCATCCTTTGGGACTTAATGAGAATCGACGAAGAGTTATGGACGCTGCCGACTTCTTCAGTTGGGTCCTTGTGGCGACCCAACCCTAGGGCACCCGAGAGGTCCTCCCAGGATCTCCTAGGACGTCCCTTAGGACCTCCCAGAGGTCCGTGCACCTCCCGAGGCTCGGGTAGGATCTGCCCAGGTACCAATCGAGTCTCCCGCAGACCACTCGAGGGTACCACCGAGGGAGGGGAATCACGGGAGGTCCCTATTGCCACGGCCGCTTCGGGGGAGGTCAAAGGACTGACTTTGAGGAGGTCGTGGGGCCTGAGAGATCACCCCATGACTCCTGGTGTGGTGAGCTAGCCCCAAGGATCTTAAGCTAGCTCTTCACAGCAAACAAGAATGGTAACATCCACGACATAAACTTTATTTACAACATAACAAAGGAGTTGCTTACAAAAGGGGTGGCCTTGGGCCAAAAGCAAGCTTACAAAAGAACAAAGACCGAGGTCCATCCACTATACCACAGGCAAAATGGCTGGAGGGCACAACCTACTCGTCCTGGTCCTCCTCTTCTCCGCTGTTGTCTTCTCCTGATAAGATTTTGCATTGAGCAAGAGTGAGCACTACCACTTTGTGCTCGCAAGTCACACCCGTGGGTTAACAAAAATGACATGCATACAGGATATACAATGAAAGGCATAATATGGTTGCTTTGCATAAAGCCAAGTTTCTTTCGACATAATTACTAAGTTCCAAGGCGGGTTTTTAATAGATAAAATTTATTTACAAAACTTGATTTTCGGTTGGATAGCATTCATCAACAAGTTGGTGAAGGATACCTCTCTGTCAAGGCTCCTCGCCTAAAACCCATGGGATAGAAATCCCAAAACAGCTTGTTAACCACTTTTAGAAACCCAAATCAATATCTAACTCGAGTGGCACGCCAAATGTCCATGACCATGACACGGCTATTCAATAGATTTACACTCGATCGAGGATGTGCACTTTCCCACATGACATGATCCTCTAGTTTATCCCAAGATCCGTCGATGCCACCTCTCACTACCAAAGGTAAGAGGTCTAGAGTTCATGACAAAGCCTTTGAAATGCATTGTCCCACCACGCCCTCTCCTTGCTAAGGTTTCGCCTCCTTGGATTCACTCCAAGAAGATCTGGGCCCCTCTTGCACCAAGGGGAACATAGGTCATAAAAGACCACCGCCATAGAAGACCTCCCACTCCTCCAACTGGATCAATCATGGTGGAAGTTCTCGCAAATTACTTAGCTAGGTCCCACACCCCATACCGAGACATGTGGTTGCACGTTTTGGCATAGCCCATCATAGGCCTAGCATTGGCGGCTCAAAGGCGGTCCTCAACCCGACTTGGGCGATAATCACAAACCCTTGGACCTCCACCTTATCCAGATAGAGTCCGTGCATAAACTTTGCACCAACCAAGCAACCGATTCGCCCAAGCCTAAATCAATTTTCATTTTCTTGCTTCCCCAGCAATATTTTCACACTCCCATGACATCCCAATGCCATGGTCAAAACATTTTAAACAGTATTTTGGTCATGAAGGTAAAGATTTCCCAAAACAAGTACTTTTGGTCTAAGCAATACTAAGCATTTGGTTTTTCAATTGCTCCTGGTTCACACTAATGCATCAACCAGGTTTTTGTCTAAGGTGGCAACAGATTGGGTTCATTGTCAAAGTTGGCCATATGAAGGAAATAGACATAACTATGTGTTGAAAGACAGGCATTAAAATAACTTGGTAGAAGTAAGCATGCATTATACTTTGAAATTGAACATAAGTAGATTGAAATACTGGGTGCAATATGATCAAGAGCATGACTTGCCTTGCTCATCGCCTTGAGAGTCTTCTTCTTCGGTGCTCTCACGCTCCTCAGTGCCTTCACGCTCTATACGAGAGAAAAGAAGACAACTCAAACCACATTCCAAATAAAGAGCCAAAAGAACTTTTAAAAGAAACTCCAAAACTCAACCAACAGAAGCAACTTATAATCCAAATAGGTTCTTTGGGAGAGGTCCCAACTTCTTCGGGAGAGGTCGAATGAGGAAGGTCCTCACTAAGACCGAGGGGCGCCTCTAGCAATGATCAAGAGGATAATGAGTGCGTGAGGATCCAGAGAGGTGATCTTCACATAAAATCCATAGAGTTCCAAAGAGAATCCAAAGGAAGAGGTCCCAAATGGACATAACCTCTTATGGCGGTGACAAGAACAAGGACAACATAATATACAAGGAAACTTACCAAAGAATAAGAAGGAGGTGACGGTGAAGGGAGGTCGAAGGCAATGCAGGCGGTTGAGGTCAACGCCCAAGCTCCCCGCCGAGCCTCCAATGGTGTTAATACGATGAAGAGGAGTCACTGGCGATGTTCTTGGCAACAAAGCTCTCGAGAAGCCACCGGGTGTGAGCAATAATGTTGAGTGTGTGAAAAAGGTGGCAATGGAGGGCTCCGGGACTAGTTATAGTCAAAGGAAGTGAAAAGACCACTCAATGCGTATATGATTTGGTGAGTATGAAAAATAGACAAAAGGTGCAGGGAATGTCAAAGAAAAATAATAAAGGACATAGTGTCTTTATTACGGGAGGAGACTAGAAAGGACACCAATAGTGCCCCAGAATGACCCCATACAATGGAAGCATCCATTTCCAAAGCCGCATTTAATGCAACAAGACATGCATTAAATGCCCATGGTACTGGTGTGGCGGGGAAACATAAGAATGGGTCAGCCTGGTAGGTGGGACCAGTCAGATCTAGAAACAGTTGGGTCAAAGGGGGAGGTCCTGACAGTTGGATCTCCAAAGAGGAGGTCCAACGACCAAGATTCAGTGCAACCGGGGAGGTCCGTAAGGTAAGAGGAGAACCTCGCCCGCAATGGAGGTCTAGGGCCGAAGGATCAATTTCAGATAGGAGGTCTGAACGGTTAGGATCTCCAATGGGAGGTCCTAACGCTCTGACCTGCCAAATAAGGGAGGTCTGGATGGTTAAGATCTCCAGGGGGAGGTCTTAACGGCCCAGATCCACAAAGAGGAGGTCTGGAGGCTAAGAGGTCCCGATACTCAAAGGAGATCCGCACATGGGCAGGCCCAAAGACACATGGAGGGGGTCCACGTGACTTAGAGGTTCTGACAACCAAGATCCCATCAAGGGAGGTCCTGGCTGAGGGGATCCTTATATAGGAGGTCTTAGAGGTTCGGGAGTTCCTAGGTTAAGCAAGGAGGTCCAATGGATGGGGAGGTCCAAAGGACCCGAAGTCGAAGGGAGGCCTAAACATATAGGCACGCCTTAACCAAGAGGAGGTCTAGACCTACGGAGGAGATCTGAACCAAAGAGATTCGAACCAACAAAGAGATCCAAAGAGATCAAATTCAAAGAGAAGGGGGGTCTGACATATTGATCGTCCAAGGGAGAAAGGTCTGAGCCTCAGTCTAACTTCAAGAACCTCTGGGGGAGGTCCAGGCCACAGAGAAGGTCTAAACCGAACATAACACAAAAGAGAGACTGAGGGGAGAGCTGGTCAACATACAGAAGAGGTGACAACATGAAACTTAAACCTCTCCAACGAACCAACTATGAATTCTCATCAAAACAAAATAGTTTTATTTTATTTTACAAATTTAAAAAGGACTTGGAAAATCAGGATGTTACAGTCCTCGACGACTGAAGATCAGTTTTCTGACTGCTCTGAATCTCTGGTTACTGACATTACCCCCGTTTGAAAATATCCTTGTCCTCAAGGAACAAATTTTGGAAAAGTACTCTGAATGAACGCAGCGTCTTCCAAGGTCACGTCCTCCGGTCCCAGGTTCAGCCATTGTATCAACCATTGCACAACAGGCTCATTTCGGCGTGGGATTACTCTTCTGTCCAGAATTGTCACAGGCTCGGTTTTGATCTTCCCATTATCCCCGACCAGTGGTAATCCCCGAATAGGTACTGCATGAGTACCAAGATGTTTCTTCAGTTGGCTCATGTGAAAGACTGGATGAATGGCAACGTTATCGGGTAATTGCAGTTTGTATGCCACTGAACCGACCTTCTCCAAGACTCTAAAGGGTCCATAAAATTTAGATCTCAGCTTCAGCGAACCCCTTATACCAAATGCATTTTGCCTATATGGTTGCATCTTGATATATACCATGTCTCCTACTTCAAGTTGCCTCTCCGACCGAGACCGATCGGCAAAGTATTTCATCCTCTCCCGAGCTTTGTGTAATTCACCTTCAACTGTTCCAGCATCTGTGATTTCTGTTCCATGGTGATTCTTGCCTCATCTGACACACCCCCCGGCAGAGCAAACTCTCCCACTTGTGACGGAGGGTAACCATATAAGGCTTGAAATGGGGTAATCTTCAAAGACGTGTGATAGGAAGTGTTATACCACCACTCCGCAAGAGTTAACCAATCCATCCATTCTCTCGGTTCTTGGAATGTCATACTCCTCAAATAAGATTCTACACATTGATTAACTCTCTCCGTTTGACCGTCCGTCTGTGGATGATAAGCACTACTCAATCGCAAGGATACTTTCATTATCTTGAAAATTTCTTGGAACAAATGACTAGTGAATATTAGTCACGATCCGTCACAATAGCAATTGGCATCCCATGTAGTTTAAATATATTATCCATGAAAGTTTGCACTACTTGCTGCACTGAGTATGGGTGAGACAAAGGTAGGAAGTGTGCATATTTAGTGAATCTATCAACCACCACCAAGATAACCTCTTTACCTTTTGATTTGGGTAAACCCTCAATGAAGTCCATACTAATATGAGCCCATGCCATGTCGAGAATCTCCAATGGGTTCAACAGTCCCGAAATGTGAATATGTTCAGCCTTAGTGACTTGGCAAACCGGACACTCCATGATTAGTTTTTCCACCTCTTTCTTTAACCTTGGCCAATAAAACAATTTTTTTACCCTGTGGTAAGTTTCTCTTCTCCCCGAGTGTCCTCCTATAGAAGAAGAATGGAAGGACTCCAAAATTTTGGCTCTGCTCTCATTTCCAAGACCCACATATATTCGGCCTTTGTACCGGACTACACCAGATTCCATTGCATATTGGTTTTCGGCCCCTCCTTGAAACTGACCATCCACCCACAATTTCTCATACAAAGGATCATTGTGATAACTACCCTTCACATCCTCAACCCAATCTGGTGTAACAGTAACAATAGCTTAGCAATTTTCTTCGCCTTCCATAAGATTAGTATCTCTTCTAGATAAAGCATCCGCAGCCAAATTTTCTTTTCCCTTCTTATACTCCACTTTATAATCAAACTCCAGTAACTTGAGAAGCAATTTATGTTGTATTCCCTCCACTAACATTTGGGTGGTAATGAATTTAAGGCTCTTTTGGTCTGTCTTTATCACCAATGGGTTGCCCAACAAATAGTGTCTCCATTTTCTTAAAGCTACTAATATAGCCATAGCCTCCTTCTCATAAATGGATAGGGCTGCTGCTCTTACCCCCAGTGTTTTGCTATAGTAAGCAATGGGTCTACTCCCTTGCATCAAAACTACACCCAATCCAGTACCACAAGCATCTGTTTCTAAAACAAAAGGTTTGGAGAAATCTGGTAGTGCAAGGACCAGGCGGGTAGTCATAGCTTTTTTAAGAGTATCAAAAGCTATAGCATGAGCTTCTTCCCACTTAAACGAATCCTTCTTCAAGATGTCAAAGAGTGGTTGATAGATCTTCCCATACCCTCTTACAAATCTCCTATAATATCCTGTTAACCCCAAAAATCCCTTCAGCTTGGTAACTGAATTTGGGACTGCCCAATTCATCACATCTGCTATTTTTCTTAGATCTGTAGCCACTCCTGATACACTGATCACATAACCCAAATAACCAATTTCGGTTAAAGCAAAACAACACTTACTCCTTCTAGCACTTAATTGATTTTGCCTCAATAGTTGCAAAGCTTGCTGTAAGTGGTCCACATGGTCTGACAAGTTCTTACTATATATCAATATATCATCAAAGAACACAAGTATGTATTTCCTCAGCTGCATACTGAATATCTGGTTCATGAGGGATTGGAAAGTGGCCGGGGCGTTGGTTAGCCCAAAAGGCATAACGGTGTACTCATAATGGCCTAAATGAGTCCTGAAGGCGGTCTTATGAATATCCTCTTCCCTCATTCTGATTTGATGATACCCCGATCTCAAGTCCAATTTAGAGAATACATTTGCCCCGTGTAGTTCATCTAATAAGTCTTCAATGATCGGCATTGGAAATTTGTTTTTGATGGTCATCGAATTGAGTTGTCGATAATCTACACACAATCTCCAAGAACCATCTTTTTTCTAACCATTATAGCCGGAGATGAGTATGGACTCACACTTGTTTTGATTTCTTCCAACTGTAGTAACTGACTGATGATACTTTCCATGGCACCCTTCTGGTGGTGTGGGGTTCGATAGGGTCTGATATTAGGAGGGTCCATATTACCTTTTAATGGTATATTGTGGTCGCATTCTCTTTTTGGAGGCATCCTCTCGGTTCTTCAAATACATCTGCATATTGTTGTAGCAGATTGTATACTTCGGCTGGCAGTTCTTCCAGCTCTCGGTTCTCAGATTCTTGCACCCAGTTAATTTGAATCATACAGCTCAGGACTCCCTTTGTCAATAGCTTCTCCAACTTGGTTGCACTAAATAGCGATTCCGCCTCTAATGGTATAATCCTTGAATATTACTGTTCGGCCCTCCTTTGAAAGTGATAGTTCTCTAGTCTTTAGGTTCAGACCTATAGGGCTATGGTCATAGATCCAGTCGGCCCCGAATATAGCATCGTAATTTCTGAGGTTCAATAACTGAAAGGTCAGATTAAAAGAGTACCCTCAGACCTCGTGTAAGAAATTTTTTCAAGAACCCCTGCCGGCGCAATTCTCCTCCTCCAGCCACGGTCACCTTCTGTGCCGGTCTATACTACAGTTTACACCCACTTCGATAGCAAATTCATGATCCATGAAGGTACTGGAGCTCCCACTATCTACCAGTAACACTGCAGGTCTTCCGCCGATTACTATTCTCAAACAAAATGTAGCCGGACCCGAAGCACCTCTTGCAGCTTGACCAGAAATCACCAAGAAGCTGTTCATTATCCTGCTTCTCTTCTGTCTCCTCTGGACTTCCCGGTGCTGTGATAAAACCCGACTCTCTTGTCAGTTCCTGATCTGCAGAATTCTCATCTCCTTCATCCTCCCCATGCATCAGAATAGAGTGAAGAGCTTTCTTGATCTTGCACGTCAGATTATGTCCAGGAATCCATGGTTCGTTGCAATGACAACAAAAGGCGTTTGTTACTCTCTTGAAGTGGTTTCTTTCCTTTATCATTCCCTTCTACACATTCCCTATTCTCGACCACTTCAAATTAGTGGGACTCACCTTGTTTCGTTGATTCCCCAGAGTGCTAGCTCTCCTAGCCCTAATTGCCTTCTCCTCCAAATTGGCAAACCAATAAGCTTCCAATAATCCTCTTGGTTGATGCATACTCACCCCGTACTTGATCTCTTCTTTCAGACCTCTGATGAAACAGCTCAAAAGAAATGCTTCTTGAAGATAAGGATGATCTCTCCTCACTAACTCCACAGTTTTTTCAAAATAATCAATATATTTGCTGATGTTGCTAACATGTCTCATGGTTTGTAGCCTCTCCACTGCCTCGTGTGCGCTAGCTTCAGAAAAGCGGTCCGACAACATGGAGCACAATTGTGGCCAATCCAATACTTGCTAGGCTATTCCAAGCCCTTTAAACCATGTATTTGCCTTCCCAGTGAAATGTCCAGTGGCTATGTTTACCCATTGCTCTCTCAGTGTTCCAGCCATCTCGAAAAACTTTTCGCATTGTTCTAACCACCCTCCAGGTTCGTCCCCAGAGAATAGAGGTATTTCCAATTTGGGCCCTCTAATCACTACATCAACGTATTGATGTCCACTGATATTGTAATTCTGGTTCACCTCTCCATTGGTACCAACCACATTTACTCCAAAACTGTGTGCATTCAATACCGGGTGATAGTACATCTGAGCTGCACTTGCTGGTTGGGCACTCTGCCAAGTCCACGGCGTTATCACTGACGTACCTGGTCCCTGATTAATCCCGGGTGTATCCTTTAACGGATATGGTGTGGAAGGTTGCTGCCCTCTCCTTCCCAAGTTTCCAGGCCGTTCCCCCAGATCTACACATGAGGAGGTTCGAATCGCCGGAGAAAAGACTGGTGAAAAATTTGGTCTTACCGTATTGGGTTCCAGGAAAAAGGTTGCAGGTGCCCCGGACCTCTGGTTATGCTTGAGATTCCAGGATACATTTATGCCCACCCCAGGCGGTACCGGTCTTTCCTCCCTGTTTTCTATCGTCGCCAATACCGCATCAGCTCTTGACGCTTGGGAAAACGGTGCGAACAGCAAGCTCTTAATCTCGGCCACATCCGACTTCAATGAGTCCAACTCCAAGAGCTTCTCTTGGATCTTAATGATTTCCGCCCTGTTCTCCATCTCAATCGATTCTTCTTCAACGGATCCGTGAGATCTGGTCCTTGCGACCATTACTTCCCAAGCCAAACAAGATAGGGGATTTTACAGCAATCAATCTCTCGATTGCTCCAACCCTTCCTTGCAATCCCTCTCTATCCTGAGGAAAGAATGTGCTCTGATACCTAATGTCAGGACTAAACGATTCAGTTTACCCGACAATCGGAAATCTGGGTGGCTTTCAGTATGGGCAAAACGCACATGGGGAAAGTACATTAGGGTTCTAACAGAACTAAGCTAGAGACGAATATAGGATCTTTTCATAGTTCTCATTCCCAACATAGCTGGTTATATAACCCAGACTTAATCCAGAAGTTTTACAGCAGTAAATGGTAATACACAAGTTCAGATTTAACAAGTTCCGCAATAAAGAGAAGATTTACACAAAGGTCGACGCCTAACTCAGAATACTAAACTCCTCCTAGGCCGTTGGATCTACTTTTATAAAGCCTCAGGACATCAAGGCCATCCTTTGGGACTTAATGAGAATCGACGAAGTGTTATGGACACTGCCGACTTCTTCTGTTGGGTCCTCGACGACTGAAGATCAGTTTTCTGACTGCTCTGAATCTCTGGTTACTGACAGCCGTCCTCATCCTCCCCCGACCCGGCGCCGCCCTCCTCCTCCCCTGATTTTTTCACCTGGATTCGGTGCAGGAACCAAGATGGCGCAGTTAGTTTTGATTCTCCTCTTGCTCAGTTGCAAATGGTATGTTCTGTCGTTTTGATTCTTGTATGCAAAATCTTCCTTCTCAATGACGCAGTTAGATTTGGTGTTGATGTTGGAAAATCCTCCCAGGCCGCCAACCTTGAAAACCACCACCAACACCACCAGTCCATGCACACACAACACGACGCGCCCTCGTCCATTTGCCTCCTTGCCGAAGCAGTCAAGTCCCCTCTCAAATCAATGTAACGACCCCAAAACTAGGATCACTAGATTACAACCTGTCTCCGTGATGTTCAGTTGTAAAGTCGTGGTTTCACAAGCAAGCAAACGATTACAACAAAAGCCAGACTTTTATTACAACAGATAGGGCTTAACAGCCAGTTTGAAAGCGGAAGCAGGCATCTGAGCCCGAAAGTAATATAATACACTTCAAAAGAAAGTTAGCACCACAGGCAGCTTGAGCGTAAAGGAGACCCTAGTACCAGTAGTCGTCAAAGTCTACCGGTTCTTCTTGCTCGTAGAGTACACTTGGATCTTCCCAAAACTCTTCTGTTGATTGTTTAAGCAAGAATGAGTACAACTACCGTACTCAGCAAATTGCATAGGAAATGCTATTTAACTATATGCTAGAAATGTCAAAGGAATGGTACAGTTTTACCAAACAGGCATATGTGGAATGCATTAGTTGAGTTTAAAAACTTTACAGTAAATAAAGACAGTAAAACAGTAATAAATATAGCCACAGGGGTTACAACAACTGAATTAATTCCAATTAACATCTGTAAAATTCTACTTATGCTTTGTATGTTGGAATCACCCATGAACACAGCTTCATTAACCGGAAGCACGATGTATTCGAATAATATTGATTACACTCTGCAGAGTTGCCCAACTTTACCCACACGATATCACAGACTCATATTGACACGCATCATGTTTATGCATAACCGAGAGAGAGGATAACAAAGCCTTTTCACCGCTTATCCTTTTTAGCCTCTACCCAGTAGATCTTAATCCATACAACCCTCGGAGACCACCGCCAATAGTGGACTCTGACTCGAGGTCGACGGGCCCATACTGCTGTAAGAACCAAATGAGTGTCCTTAGGGTACACCTGCCTCACCTTTGATATCAGAGATATTCAATTGGATGAGCAAAGGTACTAAGCTAGGGAGTAATGACCACGCATGTGGTTGAGCGGTTCTTGTCATGTTCACTTTAGCACAAGGTTCTTGTCCTTACGTGTCACCCAAAGGAGGCGATGGCCCAACACATTGTTACCCACCTCTTGATCTCACCGATGACCCAATTTACTAAGTATTTTGGGTTGTCCAACACAATGGACACAACCCTCAACTTACACCAAAATCCTATTGGCCTAAAGCCAACCTTCCTTAATAGTATTTAGAACAGAGTTTTACATGACTTAGCAGAATAATTGCTATTATTTTATGTGGACCAAGTTTGTCAAGGTGAATATGGCTTACAAGAATGGGTGGTTTAATATGTGGGGTTAAGGGTTTATATCTACTCAACATGGCATTCCAAAATATTATTTCTTTGTTGAAATACTTGGCTAAAATATTTTAATGAAGATAACAATATTAATATATGACATGTAGGTTCAATATGTTCAAGGTATGCAACTTGCCTCCTGGCTCAAGGTCTTCGAACTGTCCAGCTACGTCGGGGTCCTGTCCTGCGAAGTCCTGAGCTGGCTCGTCGGCGTCGAAACCTAGCGCAAGACACAAAAACCAATAAAACTCCTGGCTCAACAAGGAACGAGCCCAGAAAATAGATCCAACTACAACAAAAATATAAAAGAAGAAAGGAAATCAACTTAAAGAGGTAAAGGAGGTTGGAAATGGCTGAACGAAGTTAGGATTGGATTTTAGGAGTTTAAGGCGGTCCAAAGGCTATTTAAACTCAAGTTAGGGTTTTCGACAAAATGTGATCAATTTACTGATCATACCTATTAATTAGATATAAACAATAATTAATCACCATTTTAAGTTTAGGAATAGGAATTATGGCTTAATGTGAAATTTCTGGATTTTTGGGATTAAAACCAAATTTTCTTGTCTTTGTGAACAAGATCTTGGCCGGTTTTAAATGAATATTTGGGCTACACAAAGAAACGGCTAATCGTGGCAAATTAAAAGAAAATGGGTAAACGCCCACGGCCCATTACAAGACTTGTGTATGTGCAAAAGCCACTAGGGCAACGCTGGGCGCTGCCCTTCGCCATAGCGCCTGCTGCTGCCAGCAAGACGCGCGAGGAGCTGGGAGAAGGCGCGGCATGATGGACGACGACGCTTGCCGGCAACAGCGATCAGCGGCGGGGGGAGAGCGGCAAGGCGGCTCGCCGGTAAGTCCTCTAAACCCCTAGGGTTTTGGGATTTAAGGCCGGGTTTTAGGGTTTCAGGTGAGGCGGCGGCACATAGATTCAAGGGCCGGACCTGAGAGGGTAGGGAGGGCTCTGGGGTTTGTTTTGCCTCGGGTGGGTGGGATTGGCTTGGGGTGGGGTTTGTTCTTACCGGGAGGGAAAACCGAGGTGGCGGCGACGACTTCTGCGTCGGGGACGAAGGAGAGGGGTTGGGTTGGGTTGCGGGTTGAAGAGGCCGAGCTGGCTTTATAGCCTCATGAGGCGCGGGAGCAGGGGGAGATAAGGGCGGCATGGCGCCAGAATGGGGGGTGGTGGTAGGACGAGGTGGCTTGGGCGATCTGCAGTCAGCGGCGGACGGGAGGCGGGGTCGAGGCGAGAAGGCGGCCTCCTCACTAGCGCAGCCCGAGGGCGCCGCCACCACTCTGGGCGGGTGGCAGGTGGTGGACGCAGGTGGCAAAGCGAGGTGGCGGGTGAGGTGGAGGCGGCGACTATTGCGGCTGCACAGCATGCGGCCAAAGCGGTGGTGGTGGCGGCTTCCCATGGCGACGCGACCACGGGGTGGAGATTTGACACGGCGCTGCGCGACCACGTGAGAAGGCGGCACACGGCTAGGGCGCCACGGAGGAAAGCGGAAGGGACGGAGAAAGGGGATTAGGGTTAGGGTTTGAGTTTGACAAATTTTGGCCGAATTTGAATTTGAAATTTTGAGATTTGAATTTGAATTCAAACTAATTTTCAAACTTTGAAATTTTCAGGTGTTTCAGTCAACCCCCCGAAACTCCTCGCATTGCGTTCTCACCGGAGGTAAGCAAGTTCTCTTCTGAATGGATAGGAGTAACGCACTTGGAAGTTGGACCATCATGATCGGCTGGTGGGGAACCTAGTACTACAAGAAAATGCCCTATGATTTCTGTTTTTTATCTTGCCGAGATCTAGTTGTATTGGAAGATTGTGTTATAATCGTAGTGACTAAGGTTTGTTCTTCTCCGAAATCGATTATCGTTGTCTAGAGGAGGCGTCTGGTAGGACTTAGGAGAGTCCGTAATGCATGTAATTTGTGGTGATTTGGTGTTGGCATTCTCAGTGACATGGTTTCCCTTGATCACGCAGGCTGCGTTCCAAGTGCAGATTTGCTGCATCCGATGTCAAAGAAGACTATTCTTCTACATCGATCGATGTTGTTGCGGATGTGAAAACAGAAAAGGCATGTAATTGAGTAGTCGATGTTCTGTACAATTCGGCCATGTCAAGTACTACTACTCTTTTACTCTGGTAAGATACGAGTTTTCTAAAATAGTTCTCAATGTTTGCAGATTGTAGTGTTGGGAGGAAGTGGATTTGTTGGTTCTTCTATATGCAGAGTCATTGTTTCTAAAAGCGGTGAGGTTGTGAGCCCGAAAGCAGTACATCTTTTCCCTTATTGTTTATAGAAACATATGTATTATATGACATTGCCATGTATTGTCATGCACATTGATTGATTTGTTACAACAAAGAATTGTCTCCATTCTTCTTACTACTTTTCAATAATATTTAGTTTAGCTTTCCCATCTCTTCATTTCTTCAATCAAATTGTGTCAATCAACTCATCATCACAATGTTAACTTTGTAAAGGTCTTGCACAACCACTTGAGTGAGTTGACCAATGTAGTAAATGTTGTTCATCCAGCAAGCTATTTTTCCAGAGAGCAAAATTGAACACTCACATGCCTCCTGTGTGTATGGTTCATATCCTCAAATTGCATGGACTATCTACTAGCTTTTTCTCAATCAAATATGGTTGAATGTGAACCCATTTTTATGCTCTTTTGTTTCTGATATATGGTGGATCACAAAAGCTCTATGTATTTTGTGACATCAGTTGATTGCCTTAACCATTCATCAAAGGAGTCGAATAAGAGAAGCGCATGGCTCGGTTTAGTGGATATCAGTAGCTTGTAAACTATACTCTTGTTTGTTGTTCGCTAAGCTGTTGATCTCGTGGCCTTGAAATAAATATGGGCTATGTGTATGTAACCGCATCCTGATTTCCATCATAAGCGGAAAATGCTACCAGTGGCTGTTTTGTTATTTGTTCGTTGTGTTAAACTATTAGGCTCCAGTGGCCATTCTGACTTTTCAATCATCAGTTGGCTTTGTATCCTCAATTCGTTGTACTTCATTTGTTGCTGGAATTGTTGAGTTTGTGTTCAATGGTTCTGAAGTTGTAGAACTGCAACTCTCTCCATGTCACCTGCTTCATCCTGTATGTGTGCTTACTAGTGGAAATCCAAGTATTTGACTTCACTCTAGACATTTGTGCTGGAGCTGCGAGCTTCTGTGCATTTTCATGCATCATTTTTGTGTAATATACTAGGGAAAAGAGAGGCCAAAGGCACCACATTTTCCAAGTAAATGAGCATGTTAGGAATCATATACCAGTACATTGCATTTCCAAACCCTAATACTTAGTTGTGATCACCCTTTTTAATTACTTTTTGGTGAACCGGTTGCGATCATCCAGTGGTTGCTGTGGTTTGTAGTCAATTGCGTTAGTTATCGTTAATTGTTGTTAGTTGTCGTTAAATGGCGTTAATTGTCGTCAATTGCGTTAATCGTCATTAAATGACATCAAATAAGCCATTACTTGCCTTAGGGGCATTTCAGACATTCTTCGTCTCAGAAGCTACAGCCAGTCTACCTAAAAGCAAGACAGCTAAACACCAAACCTCTTCAGCCCAGCCGTTCAGCCCTACAACCCGGTCAGAAACCGCTTTTCATAAAAGCTAAAGCCATGCCGAACATGCTTTGTATTTTATTTGATGGTGCGTCCCATGCTGATATCGGTAGGAGAGCTGACCAGAGTAAGAAAAAGGCATACTGCTCCTAATTACTTCTTGTATTGATCTTCTGTGCACACTTATACACAGTTGTCCTATGGAATTTGGACCATGAGGTATTGAGGGGGTCATATGTATACCTATAGAGAAAAATCCCACATAAGATCAAACATGTTCTTTTTTTTGGTGCATGGAGAACCAAGGCCCCTACTGGTCCCAATCAGCTCTGTCACTGTCTATGGCAAATGACAGAGTACTGTACTTCATCATGATCATCAATACATAGAGGAGAAGAGCAAAAAGGGTGAGATGTACAGGGCATTCAAGATAGGCACAAGGGGGCTTCGCTTCGAGATACTTTGCTGGGAGAAAGGACATCGCGGGACGAATCGTGAGAGGATCATCCACGAGTGCACGCTTTGTCACGCTAGTTGCATATGCACTTGCAATAAACTACTTCTGCATAAGCCATGCTCGTGTGTGATGGCCGCATGTTCGACGGTGGTGCAACATTTCGGCCAATATCTTTCTCAATATTTCACCAAGGAAGAGGTGATGCAAACCTGAGTGCAGAGTTGTATGGTTACAACGTGGTTGGCCATATCACTAGGCATCCTACCTGGGAGCAACTGATTTGGGCCACTGACATTGATAAGCTAAAGGGAAAGGTTGGCCGGCGGCAGCGATAGCGTATCAGGAACGACATAGACAAAGCAGAAGCCAAGCGTCATACGAAGAAGTGCTCTATTTGCAGGGAGTCCGGGCATACCTACAAGAATTGTTATGCGAGAAATGAACAGCATGAAGGAGAGGTCAGCAGTCCGAACGACGCCGCGGGGACCTCATCCGACCGTGATGAGGACATAACCCCTATGGATACAACCATATTTGCTATGCTTGCTGTTCCAATTACAAGAGCTCGTACGCTTCACTTAAATTATCAGGTGTGCTCATTTTTAGGAGTGCCTTTATATTATATGAACTATATGATATTGAATAATAAATATATTGTTATTTTTAGGAATAAAAGACAACGAGTGATTGATTTGCAAGAGTTCGAGCTGGACCTATTTTGGAATCCAATTCGGCCTCCGGAGACAGCACCGACTTCAAACGTGCTAACTTTCACATACAGAGTCTGTTGGAGGTCCACGAGTACTTGATGGAAAGCTTATCTCGTTATATTTCCAACGGATCTGGCCCTACCTCCAAATTCCTTCTGTGCACGTCGGAATCACCAAAACAATCCAGCATTGGGACAGCCCAATAGGCCTGTAGTAAAAATGTCATAACTTTTGCAAACAGAGTCCGATTCGGCTATTATTGGACTTGTTGGAAAGCTTATTCTGAGGTCTTTCCAATAGATCTAGCCTCACCTTAAAATTCGCTTCGAGCGCATCAGAATCATCAAAACAAGACGACGAATCAGGAGATAGAGCTAGGGTTTACTGTTCACATGGTACTATTCATATGTGAACAGTACCACCACCCCTCCCTCTTCCTCCTCTACATAGTGGCCGTCACTCTTAGGGTTGGTTGGATTTTATTTTTATTTAGTTAGCCTTCGTTGCAACTTGTATCTTCTGTGTGTGTCGACTAGACCACCCGGTCAAGATCCTTATTCGGAATCCCACCTTATCAAGTGCTTCAATCCTATTTGCAATTTTAGATTACTACTTATCTTGTTCTTGCTTGTTCTTCGATTGCATACACGAATAGACCTTCATGGTCAGGTCGATCAAGCTTCTAGCAAGATCGATAACGAACTCGGAGTTGGTTCAACGATTGTTGGGTATATTGGTCATGTACGATTGGTAGCTGAATCGTGAGAGTCGTCTCCACCAAATCGAATTATCCATCTCATCGAAAGATCGGGACACCCATTGTAGGGTTATTTAGATGGTGTCTGACGAGGATGTAATTATCCTCATTTATTTATCTGTAATTCTTCTTATAGATATTAATATTCTCATATTGATCTTAAGTATACCCCTTAAATATTTATAAGGCAGAGGCCAAGCTGTCTGGTCGTAAACCATCCTATGGTCGTTAGTCTTTCTACGACCATAGTATAGTCGTAAGCTTCTCTACGACTATCATGTAGTCGTAAGATCTTCTACGACTCGTTTGGCTTCGACCAGCCTGGTTTCGACAAACCTATTGATAGGGTTTGCTGACTTGTGGGCCTAATCAGTTGGGGAGCTAAATGGTCAGTAGAACTTGGGGAGTTCGACCTCCATTCCATACCCTAAACGGTCATTAAATCCCAGATCTTGGCACACTTTGTCGCCGAATGGACAAATCCTGAACCTGTTCAGGATCCCTAGTACGATACACATGACCAATGAACGATGTACTTTGACGGGTCGCTTACGTTAAGTGGCTCGGGGGCTAGGGTGGTCCTGGAATCTCCTACAAGAGAGATCTTAAAGTATGCTATTCAATTACACTTTTCTACCACTAACAACGTGATAGAATATGAATATTTGTTGGCTGGCATACGAGCAGCGAAAGTGCTTGGGATTCGACGACTACTCATGAGAGGAGACTCTCAATTAGTCATGAATCAGGTCGAAAAAGAGTACCAGTGCTCTAATCCGACCATGTCTCAGTACTTATCGGAAGTCAGAAGGCTTGAAAAGCCTTTTTTTCAGTTTCGAGTTACAATATATCCATCGAAAGGATAATTTTCTCGCTGATCAGTTAGCTAGAATAGCATCTTCCCGATCTCAAGTACCACAAGGAGTCTTCTTAGAGCAACTCCAGAAGCCGTCTCTAGTTGAAGCACCAAAAACACCTCCTATTGAGACAGCCTCTATAGAGTACGAGGATACCTGGATGAATCTCATTGACGAGTATCTTCAAAAGGGTGCAATACCCGATGATGATCTCGTGGCAGATCATTTATCCCGTAAGGCCGAAATGTATACTTTGGTCGAAGGAGTCCTCTATAAAAAGAGGTACTCAAGGGGTTCTCATGCGATGCATATCGCAAAAAAAGGATTAAATCTGCTTCACAACATACACGGGGGCATCTGTGGAACTCATGCTTCTTATAGAACGCTGGTCGGTAAGGCCTTTCGACAAGGTTTTTACTAGCAAATGACCCTTTATGATGCCAAAAAGTTGGTTCAAAAATGTGTACAATGCCAGTTTCATAGCAGAAAAATACACCAAGTGGCTCAGGCATTGCAAACTATTCCTCTTTCATGACCTTTTGCGACCTGGGGTCTCGATATCCTAGGACCGTTCCCAAAAGCACCAGAGGGCTTCGAGTTTTTTTTTTGTGGCTATTGATACGTTCACAAAATGGATCGAAGCCGAACCTGCGATTAGGATAACAACGGAAGCATCCAAAAGGTTCATGCTGAGAAGCATAATTACTCTATTTGGTGTTCCCACTCGAATAATTACAGATAATGGTAAACAATTTTCGAGCACAAAATTTCAGAAATTTTGCGACGAGTTGGGTACCAAGTTATGTTATGCCTCTGTTGCCCACCCATAGAGTAATGGGACAGTCGAAAGAGTGAATGGCCAAATAATGCAGGGCATAAAAACTCGAGTGTTCGATCAGCTTGTCAAGCGCTCGAGGGTTTGGGTACAAGAATTACCATCAGTATTATGGGCAGTTCGCACGACTGCAAGTTGGGCTACAGGTGAGACGCCTTTTTTCCTAGTCTTTGGGATTGAAGCCACGCTTCCACTAGAACTAAAGATCCGGTCGACAATGGTCGAAACCTTCAGCGACTTTAACCAGAAACAACTTCGAGCGGATGACATCAACCTGCTCGAAGAGAAGAGGAATCAAGCCCTAATCCGTTCAGCGGTTTATCAACAAGCCCTGCGCAAATACTACGATTGTAAGATCCAACCTCGCAACCTTGTTTTAAGTGACTTGGTATTGAAGAAGATTCAGTCTCGGTCTAATCGGAATAAGCTTTCCACCAAGTGGGAAGATCCTTACACAATGGTCGAAGTTACGCGACCAGGTTCGATACGACTAGCAATGGAAGACGGTCGGGTTCTCTCCAATTCTTGGAACATTGAATAGTTACGCAAATTTTATGTGTAACTCCTTACTCGATCAATAAAGTTTCAGGTTTCTTCACTCTTTGTTATCTTTTATTGAGTAATGCTTTGATAGTCTTTCGATCATTTTTACACACTCAGTTTTTCTTTACACTGGTCGAAGAAGGGAAACATCACCTAGTCGAAGTCTTTCCTCTCTGCACGTGGTCCTGTCCACTAGAAGGAACTTCCTAGTGTTGATGTTCCTAACTTTTGCTGTCAATACAAAGAGATTGGGTTTAACAAATCTGGTCGAAACATTTTCAAGCCAGCTCTTTTAACCTTAGTTTATTTCTTCATTACTTTTGAAAAATCCTCTAAGTTGAGTATACTTTTATAGTCTGTTTGACTGTTTTTAGTAACCTCAATATGTTTAAACTGGTCGGAGAAAGACACAACACCTAGTCGAAGTCTTTCCTCTCTGCATGTGGTTCTGCCAACTAGAAGGAACTTCCTAGCATCGTACTGTTTCTAACTCTTGATATCAGTGTCAAACAAATTGAGTTTACTAGAAAAGGTTGAATAAATTTTTAAGACACTCCGAAGAGTTTATCTCACGTGTGTTGATACTCTTGATTCGATTACTATGGTCGAAGAACGTAGCTTCATTAGTCGAAATTTTTTCTCTCTACACGTGGTCCTGCCCACTAGAAGGAACTTTCTAGTGTCTATCTGTTACTAAACTCTTACGACCAGAACATGACAATCAAGATCGATAACACATGTAGGATAAACTTCTTTTTCAAGCAAACCCTTATATATACTATTTACTTAGTTTATCTAAATAAACTAAGCAAATAGTCGGAGGCTAGGATAAAGAGTCTTAAATTCAATTTCATTGTTGTATTCATTATCTTATGAGTTACTAACTACTCGAAAAGATAGTTTGTAGGAAAAAGAAGCTTTATATTTATAAGCAAAAGACTTGTCTTTACAAGTTTCCCTATTACAATCTACTCCGATGAACGAGATCTGATCTGTATCTCCTCTGCAACCTTTTGGCTGACTGGCTTCATCTCTTTGATTAGACAATTTTCTTCTGCTTCAGAGCAGTCAAAGTCGTCCTCGATTAGTTAAAGAATGAGATTTTGGTCGCGTGCCTTAAGTTTTGCTAAGGCATAGCTCACTGTACTTTTGACCACCTCTCTAAGCGAATCAGCCTGATTGGCCTTCAGAGTAGTTATCAGCTCCCCTAAGGCTTCGACTTGCTATCCAATAGCACTCGAGTAAGCAGCTATAGTGTCTTCAAGAGGAGTAATTTCCTGAGCACCAAGCCCACCGAGTACGTTGTTTAGAAGTGAGATATTGTCTTGAAGGTTGATCTTCAACGACTTCGTCTCCTCCTGACTACGAGTCGAGGCTACATGTATCTATTCAATATGCTTGCATCTTGACACTTTTCATGTTTAGATTACATGCCTAAGTACCAGTATTTGATCGATTAAATTAACTTGTTCTGCTCGATTTGAGCTTTTCACCAACAGCATTGATCTATGAATTTTCTCAGATTTGCACAAATGCTCTTGATCGCCATGTTATATTGTGTTACGATCTGTATCTCTATTGTGTACCTTGGTCTTAGTTCTACTGTGGAGCACTATCACTACAACAAAATAGTCTACTAGGGACGCTTTTATTTAGACGCTTTTTATTATGTCTCTACATCCAGAATCAGGTAGCACATAAAGACGCTTCTCAAGACGTTCTAAAATGCGTCCCAATATTTAGAGTTCAGCCCATTTAGCAAACCCTAAGTACCATGATAACCACTTCGGCATGACCACTCTTCCATGATTCATCCAATGGCCACGACCCACGTCCGGATTGTGGAGGCTTCCAGATCCCAAAACGCAACTAAAAAATCGCCGAGAACCAAAAACCCAGCCACTCCTCTTTTGGCGGCGGTGGCTCAAGAAGACGACGGGCGACTATCGGGCGCCAATGGACGCAAGCAGAGGAGGTGTCGGGGCGGCGTCGGAGTAGAGACGGCCCAGAGAGCCGGATCCTTCGGGGCGAGCTCGGGCGGTAGCCTCGGGCGACGGTGCGGTGGTTCGGTCGGAGCCAGAGAAGACGAGGCGCCGGGGCGCCGGGGCGGCGCCGGATTAGAGGAGTAACGCCGGGCGGACCATCCCTTCGGGCGCCCGACCTCCAAACTGGCGCGGACCCCCACCCCCAAAGGCCAAACTAGCGCAGCCCCTTTGGTCCTTCTTGGCTCCTGCTACTCCCGGCGCTAACCCTAGCGGCCCGTAGCCACGACACGAGCGACGAGGCACGACGCTGCAGCGTGGTGGCGGCCGGGCGAGGCCGCGAGGCGGCGAGGAGCGCAGCAGTGGCGGCGGGCGAGGGCACGCGCGCGGGTGGCGGGGCGAGACCACGACGGCGCGACCCTTGAGGGCACGATCAAGACGAGGCGTGGCTCACCGAGGCGGCGAGGCGAGGGTGCGGCGGTGGCAGCCGGCAAGGGCGCAAGGCGCAAGGGGCAAGGCCTCCCTCTCCGCTCCGGTGCTCTGGCCTCCTGCCTCCGGCCTCCGGCTCTCCCACTCAGCGGCTCCGGCAGTCACGCGCTCTCGGCCCTCACTGCTATTAAGGTGAGTTTGCGCACCACCTGTTTGATACAATGCCTCAATGAACCACATTCTTACATATGTGAAAAAATTCTTTAATGGATATATCGTCATCCACCTTCCCCTGCTTGCCGAGGACAATGTGAGATTGATTGCGTCATGCCCATTTGTAATTTTTAGGATCAATC
Source organism: Phyllostachys edulis (assembly GCA_036346405.1). NCBI lineage: Eukaryota > Viridiplantae > Streptophyta > Magnoliopsida > Poales > Poaceae > Phyllostachys > Phyllostachys edulis. The sequence continues at coordinate 64,571,030 of CM070549.1, forward strand.
GGATGGCACTTTGTGATTAGATTTAGATATGCTAAAGATTAGCCAGTAAAGTAATTAATATAGTTTTGTGACACTGTATTCTTATCTGCATTGTTACATTTCTTCTTGCAACCTGAGTTACATCAATAAATAGTGATCTACTCACAATAGATTTAACTAATGTACAAAATAGTATCTCAATGCTTTCTTTGATTAACTCTCACTAGTTTATCGTTTCTTTCCTTTCCCCTTAGATATTCACTTATTATTTTCCTTACAAAGATACAAGATCTTCAAAGGGAAGATCTCCTCCAAGGATTGGAATCATTGGTCATATGACACGCATAGCTAACAAACTCATTCCATTGCCAACACCAACAAAGATAATCCAATCACATTTATGGGTTTAAATTTGATTATTTAGATGAAATGTTTGCTACTATTTCCATTTGTGGCATGTTACCGGGTTTATTATTGGTCCTTGCTAGTTATCTCGATCGCCCCTTGTTTAGGTACGGTTGTTTAGCACGAAAAACCCACTCTCGAGTGACCTTTGTGTAGGTCAGAGAGGCTAACTTTGGGGATTTAATTAGTTGATTTGATTTTTGCCATGAAGGAAGCCCTCCTCGGGCATTATCGAGCCCGTGTTTGAGAATTTTCTTTTTCGCTTGGCTTTGTGGATTATAGGCACAACTTATTCACTTGGGTTTTGGTTTTTTTTTCCAGAGTAGGCAAGACAAAGCAACTTAACAATGAGCAAAGATAGGCACAAAGTTACGATTTGTCCGTTACCACCTTCTCTCCGGATGACCGTGTCTTCCGTGTTGAGTACGCCACGAAGGCCGCCGACAACAAATGGTTCGGTTTCACCGCTTGGCCTTTCCATTTTACATAACTTGTTCTTTTATGTGTAATTTTGTGGTGATGTTCGATCTTTGAAATAGGATCGTTGTTGGCATCAAATGCAAAGATGGGATTGTCTGGTAAGATTGCTCTTGTTTGATTTGTATTCAATGATTCTTTGCGGGAGGTGCTCTTTTGTGCTTGATTGACATTTGGTGGTTGGTTCTTGTTGGTTCTTTAGGGTGTGGAGAAGTCGGTAACTTCAAAGATGACTCTAGGGTCGAAATGGTAAGCATGAACAATAATGTCCTGCCAAAAATTATTTTCTTATTAGCCTTATCTCGGTTCTATGGTCTCATCTTGAACTTTGGGTGGACCTATTATGGCTCTGTGTTTTTCTTGAAACTTGAGAGATGCAAGTTAAACTCCACTACAGATAATCCACATCGATGGACCTATTATGGCTCTGTGTTTTTCCTTGAAACTTGAGAGATGCAAGTTAAACTCCACTACAGATAATCCACATCGATGGGTCTTAGAGCCAATGTGGCTCAACTGAACCATCTATTGTAAGTTGTAACTATTGGTTATAAAAGCTCAAAGAATGTACATGTTGAGGATTTGGCATATTCGAACATCTGATGTGCCAAACTGCCAATTATTGGGTTTGTTGTAGCTTGTTTAATCTTTATTGCTTTGTCTTCTTTGTACAAGCTCATTCTTGCAAAATCTGCTTATGTGATCTGCTTTTGATTATTCTACCGGCAGCCATCTTTATTTGACATGCTTAATTTGGTTGCAAATAAATTCGTTGAATGAGTGGCATGCCAAGATCCTAACAAAGCGTAATGCAAGATACTTGTTTTGATGCCCTCTTTCTACAAGTTATCTCGCACAATTCTAACCTATCTGCACTCAATCGGTTACTTTATGCCTGTGATGATTTTGTCCACCTTTTCACACGACCAATAGTAGAGAGGAAGCACAATTCTAAATGATAGCAAGCCTCGGTCAAGCAAGAAATTTGGTGGGAAATTCTTTCCTTGTTGCAAGAAAACCCGTTTTGATCGACATCGCTTCGAATCTTGCTTTTACTCAATCTAGTAAAGTTTTGGCAACAGGATACCTTGTTCGCTCTACTAATCTTGATGGGCAAGGATTATTGGGCCGTGGAAGGTCCCGCAGTGAAGGATGTTTTGGAGGGATCAAAATTGAATATGGAGAACCCAACAAAGCAGACTTTTCGTCTGCTCCAACCACAATGTATAATGAGATCCTTTAGTTAGATTTAAGTGAAATAGTTGATAGCAGTCACCTGCTTTGTCTTATGAATCATCTGGGCTTAAAGATCCCGTTGAAGAATTAGTAGGTGGTAACAAGAAGGGTTCAAATGCCCAGGGAGACTTGCCTGGTGATGTGTTTTCTGAAGAGGCAAGTTAATCTCGATCCACTGAATCAAAGAGCACAGACAACGGTATTTACAGTAATGAGGATATTGATGAGGTCAATATGTTTTCTTGTGAGCGGTATTCATTCTGTTAAGATATTATTAAGATATAGTTAATTACTTAGTAGTCGTGTTCTTTGTACTAGTCTTGGATTAGTCCTATATTATTTTTTATTTGGATTTCGCAAACACATGTGCTCTATGTACATAATAAACAAGTTTATCACCGAGCAGTACCAAGCTCTATGATTTGGAGGTGCATTAGACTGCTTTGTTCCTAAAGACGCGTTCTTGCTTCTCTAGCTACTCGTCACTTTGATTCAGCTTGTAGGATTTGTAGGATTTTTTTGGTGTGTTTGCACCTTTGTATGTGGATACTAGATTTAGTTGTTAACTCGATTCAATTCAAGAACGAGTGTATATGTTTTTTTTTCTCGGTTTTTTTATTATATATAGACAATGTAATTCTACATTTCAAATGGCTTTACCTTAGATCTGAAATTTTATGAAAATATGTGATACTATATCTTCGAATCATTGTAGTTTAACTAGCGATAAAATGTTTCTACAGAATAAAATAAAAATGGGCGTCTTTAGCTCAATCTAAATACGTCTATGAATACGTATCTATGTTTCTTGGCACGCAATAAAACGTCACTAAGGAGAGTAGAGACGATATGGAAATGCATATATGAAAGCGTCTCTAAGCTTGCAGAGACGCAATCTAAACGACTCATATCATTATAGATGCGCTTACTAATACGTCTCTACGATATTTGACACGGTACGTGGGGAGGCGCTCCAGAGACGCTTTACAAAAACGACTCTACGACGCTATAGAGATGATTGAAAACGTCTTTAAACCATAAAATGGGCGTCTCTATAGAGCTTTTGTGTTGTAGTGTATGTTATATTCTCGCGTGTTGAAAAGTTGCTACTGTTGTATATTTCTTGTTATTCCCCTAGCTTATTGAACTTAAATCATCCAGCAACAACAGTTGTTAGATTTGTGGAGTATCTTTTAAATTACAGTGGTGTAAGATCAATACTTAACAACCGAAGCACTTTCCATGCAAACATAGCATGTGTAGTGGTGATCATTTACTAATGTTTCCATGATGTCCTGGTCTCAGTTGTAGTTTTTATTTAACATGTACCAATATACCTTTACCTTGTGCTGTAGATCGATAGGTAGGATTATTTGATGGTGTCTGACGAGGATCTAATAATCCTCATTTATTTATTTATCTGTAATTCTTATTATAAATATTAATATTCTCATATTGATCTTAAGTATACCCCCTTAAATATTTATAAGGAAGAGACCAAGCTGTCTGATCGTAAACCACCCTATGGTCTTAAGTCTTTCTACGACCATGGTATAGTCGTAAGCTTATGTACGACTATCGTGTAGTCGTAAGATCTTCTACGACTCGTTTGACTTCGACCAGTCTGGTTTCGACAAACATATTGATAAGGTTTGCTGACCTGTGGGCCTAATCAGTTGGGGAGTATTATGCGCCGTGTTTAACACATGGGGTATTTAAGATACGATGTTACTCTCTGTGAGTAACCGCATGAATCACTTCTGTCTCTGACAACAACTGTTTGGCAACGTGGGGGTGCCACATCCTTAACGACAACTGCCATCAAGCGGTTTATCACTTGGAACGTTGAGGCGCCTCTTCGTCTGAAGGAACTGCCACCTTTTCGTATGCTATATAAAGACTGAAGTTAGAAGGCAGAAGGGACGGGTCGATTAGGAGCACAAGGCATTAGGCATTAGTCTTCCTCTTGATTGTAATCATCACACTCAATACATCAGCACAGGAGTTGGGTTGTTATTCTCCCCGGAGAAGGTCCGAACCTATATAAAATCTGTGTCATTATCTGCATGGTTTTATCTTTAGGAGTCTCCCGAATCAAACAATTATACGTAAGATCGGTTCTAGATCACTGACAGTGTCTATTTAAGTCTAGTAATTGTCATGTGAACTAGGTCATGGTTAAGGTCATGTTTACTTCTTCTATCATGAAGGTTTCATATCATTCCTTTTCTCTCACATATCTTCTTCACCGAGTAGCTAGAAGAGGAGAAGGAAACTGCAAGCACAGCAAGACATACACCAAGGAGACATCTTTGACACACACCTAGCCAAGACTGAGCACAGCAAGTGAAGGCATAGGCCCCTGAACATTTCTCCCATATTTTGTCATGTTGTGTCCATATGTAAAGTAGCATGTGACATGCATTTTTTTTTATTTACAAGTACCGGCAAACCAAAAGTGCACCTGCAACTTGTAGCCTTAATTAAATTAGATATGCCAATGAACAGTATACTTGTTAGTTATATTTTACTTTGAAGTAACTTTGCGGTAGATGGATAATTTATTCTGAATTAGGACTAGGAAACTGGGCATGTGAGGGTCTGGTGCAGTTCAAAGTAACCTCAAAATATTAGTAACATATAAGGACTAGTATCTATACTGTTTTTCTAAGCTTGTGTCTCAAATTCTCAATGGTAGTTGTCGCTTGTTTTCTAAAAACAATATTTTTTATTTATTTCAAATGATTAGTAATTTAATATTTGTGTTTAGTGACAAAATGAGTTCGAGAAGGGTGCTTCAAATTAAAAGGAGGCAATATGATGACGACATGTGCGATGGCAAGTGGATTACTTGGTTCTACCATCATAATTCTGCTTTTTCTTATCACTATTTGTGCTTATTGTCATTTTTCATCCATTAACAGGATTTTTAGATTTGCTGATCAGCAGAGCGTGTGCCTGGTACTGTGTTTTCTTTTCTTGCTATTCCCTTCGACGTGTTCTTCCATCAATTGTTCCCAGTTTCCACTAGTTGGGCCCTAATCCATATGTCTTGCTTGCTAACAGTTGTCTATAGTTAATTAAGCTCTTCACTGATCATTTAATGTTTGGAGCGAATATACAACAACTTTGTCTTAGGAGGCTAAAAAAATAGTGGCCTTCTGTTAACTTTGATGTTGTTAGTATAGGAGGCTACATTCCATTCATAAATTGAAAACTTTGTATTAGTCGTTTTTCATTGCTACTGACAAGATAATCAGGGTACAGTACAGTAGCAGGGGCATTGCCTGCTTTGTTGTATGGTTTGCCCAGCTTATATAGCATTTCTTTTTCATGCTATTCTACTCAATGGAAGATTTATTATCTCACATTCAAATTCACACTTAATTCAGCTTATGTAGGATTCTCTCTTAATTTATTATTTCCGATTCAACTTCAGACTGCAAACTGTTTGTTTTGGATGCACTTGTCAAGGGAATCCTCGAAAGTTTCACTATTATTTTTAGAAAGAAATATGGTTCTTGTGATTTATTAGCAGATCATGATTGATTATATATATATATATATATATATATATATATATATATATATATATATATATATATATATATATATATATATATATATAAATCTAGCCTGCTGCATTTGTGCATGTAGTACTGAGATGTTATATCAGATATCTGTATAATAATAGGTTGTATTATTTGCTAATCAAGGGTCTACCCTGATGCTACTTTCTTCCCTGTCGTTAATTGAACATAAACAACTAAACATGAGTTCCACTGGTTAGTGATTTAGTTGTTCATTGCGGTATTGCCTCCCAGTTTGTTCTTATCATTTAGTGACATGCATCTTTTAACTCCTCTGTGCACTGACCTAAAAAATGTTGAGCGTTGATGGTGCAACTGATTTTGTTACGTTTCAAATTTCTTCTTCAGGGAAATGTTGGATGCAAGGCTTGATGATTTGCTGATTGGAGAGGAGTTCCTGAATTGAAATTATATATTTACATGAGCTATTTCTTTTGTATAAAAGAACTTGTAATGTGAATTACTTTGATCTTGTGACCATACTGGTTAGACTTTGATCTTGTGACAATACTGGCTGGATCCGGTTTACAATGGCATGCTAAGCAATCTCATGTTGCGTGAATTTTGTAGACACCCGTGCTTAAGTCACATGTTAATGCTACTGAAGTACCAACATTGATTTATTTTTTCTTATATTTTTGTGATTTTTTATTTCTTTTAAATTCATAATTTCAAATAGGAGTTACCCCCATAATCCAAGCAACTTCCACATGATCCAAACAACAGTGCTGGGAGGAAGGAAATTAATCCCATGGTGGAAGAGAATTGAGTGGGGATTGAGTGGTGGGAGGGGGATTAACCCAACCCCCCTTGGTTTGTCTTCCACATATGGATTAAATCCCCACCTTGCCAAACAAGGCCTAAGAGAACTCTGTGTAGTTTTCAGTCTGTATATATGGTTGGAGAGTTGGAGTAAAACACACCTATGAGAGTACCTTTGTGTGAAATTGGTTAGGTGATTAAAGGTTTGGAGCCATAACCTACGTTCATACATCTGTAAAGTTGTGTTGGACCGTAACGGCGACTAGAGGTGGGTGAATAGGAGCACGATCTCTTTTTTATTTTGATTGGATTCAACATGTTTTTCACTCTAATAACTATGAGAGTTATGAAGATCAATATACAAATATAGCGGAAGACTTGTATTGAATTCAATCGATACCCCGAAGCAAGCCAACCAAAATCACCAAAAACTCAGTTCACAATGAGTTGGGCGGTCAGACCTCTCAATATGGGCAATTTGATCTTTGCCCTAGCGGTTTGACCTCTCATCAGGGGCGGTCTGACCTCTAGCCTGATGAATAGTAAAATCAACACGAACTCAAAATCACAAATCGGCTCAATTTTTGGTTCGGCGATCCAAATCCCCTCAAATTTTAACCATAGCTCATCAAGAAGGTTAGGAACCTATTCCAATCGACGATCGGGAAGATCAAAGCCAAGGTTTCACAAATTTCAAGGATGAGGGAAGGAGGGCACAAGAACCGAGCAAAACTTAAGATTGATCCCAAAACTTGCTCGTGGGTGGAAGATGATCATGATAATCCTAGATACATTCCCACATATCACGCAAGCAAGGACACAGCCAGAAACCAAAGGAAAACCAAAGGATCAACGAAAACCCAAAAATCACAAAAGAGATAGTAAGAATAAGAATAGATTCATCTTGAGGAAATCTTGCTTGGATTGATTCGAGATTGATGTTGGTTTATAGCCACTCCAGTATGGAGGACAAAACATCAACACTTGAGCACACAATCAATTCAACTCTCAAGAACCCTAGCTACTCCACTTTCCTCTCATATTCCTAAAACACAAATTAGGGTTTCTAGACTACAAAGGTTGGGAGGTGCACAACCAGCACCCTCCACTTTTATAATGGAGGCTAGCTTCTAGAGAGACATCCCACATGGGCACTCGTTAAGCCCACGCACAAACGGGTTTTACTCATGCACGCTTCTCAAAGCGTCGTCTCCATCTTCTCTTATCCTAAACCGTCTTTCCTTGCGCCGTCTTGCACCGCGGTTTAGCCAAAAGCCATCAAGACGGTATTTTGGTGAAGTTACCAAAATACTCCTTCTCAATCCTTCTCCAAAGACCGAGTCCAATCTTTATGAAGCAAACGCATGCTTCGTCGTGTGTAGGTTGATCAACGGCTCTCTTCATGTCGGCAAGTCTCTCCCATCCGACTCCCACCGAAACCACCATGGCACTTACAGCGACCCCAGCGCTGTTTAATGCAACCCGTCACACCGAACTTCCCGTTCGGTAATCCTTATCCATTTTGCGTCATGCTTGAGTTCATTGACTTCACCCGGTATCCTCAATCGTTCCAGACCTCAACTCCCTAAGCCTAGTCCTGATCACCCTCGTCGTTGACCATCATTGATCTCCAAGCCTCCTGCACAATAATAGACCAAGAAATCGATTCCGGGAACAAGTTCCTCGCAACTTGACCCACGTTAGTCAAAACATGCAATATGCAACACATATGCACTAAAAAACCATGAAAATGACCTAACCTACAAACATCACCACAAAACTGGCCAGCGAACAGGGCAAAATCGGTCAGACCACCACCCATGGCCGGTCTGGCCGCCCCCTGGCTGGTTTGATCGCCACCTGGCTGGTCTAACCGCCCAGCAAGGGGACTTAGCCAAAATTCCTCCCTAGAAATCCGAAACATCTCTAGAAATTTGAAATAAATATAACTTTTGACTCGAAGCTCCAAAAATTATGAGACCAATTATAGAAGAAACCCGTCTCTTGCCTACACCTTCTATTTTTGGCCCAGCTCTAAACTCGAGTCACTTTTACTCACTTGACCCGCCCCACGGCCGGTCTGACCGCTAGAGGTGGCCGGTCAAACCACCACCAAGGCCGGTCTGACCGCCGCCCCGGCCGGTCGGGCCGCCTACTACCTGACATAACTAGAAGTTCGCTGAAGACGTGTGCTTCGACAAACCCTCAACACCATTGTCAATTGTATCATCATCCTAAGATCATGAGCATATCCCCAAGATATCCACAATCTGCCCATTGATGAACACATTGGTAATTTTCCAAAAATATAAGTTTGAGGTTTGAAAACGAAAATACTCAACGTTTTCGCACAAAGGCACAACTTGGTCCAAAAGTAAGAGAACATAATGGAAATGACCAAATTGGCTTCAGATCAGTATAGGCAAGTGAGATAAGGCAAAAAAGAAAGCAAGAAAGCTTCAATTTTTAAAAAATTGTCAAAAATCTCACTTAAGGTCTATATAAAAAAACAATTGTTCAGTTTGACCTTTGGTCATTGTGAGGTTCCAAGAATTACAATTCAAGTTCAGAAATGACAATAAGATCATACGAATGCAAATTAGATACTCCCCCTCACTATGATCATCATTTTCAAAAAAAAAATCATTTTCTCTCTTGACGGCTTAGCGATGGGAAGTCCTCGGAGACGCCTGAAACCTCGCACAGAGGTAGACCGCGAAGTGGATGTTCGGTCTTGAGGCCGTCAGGTAAAGGAGGGAGCCGATCATGTTGCGGTACTCGCGTTGATCCACAGCTTCTTCTTCCTCATCTAGATCCAAAGCAGTCGAAGTCGCCATAGGAGTGGCGATCGGCTTACAGTCACCCATCTCGAAGCACTTGAATAGATTCTTGGTGTACTTCGTCTGATGGATGAAGATCTCTTCCTTGCATTGCTTGATTTGAAGCCCCAGAAAGTAGTTGATCTCTCCCATCATACTCATCTCAAATTCTCTAGACATGGTCTCAGAAAAACTAGAAACAAGAACATGAGAGGAACCACCGAAGATAATATCATCTACATAAATCTGAACAAGCAAGAAGTCATTGCCATGCCTAAGAATGAACATGGTCTTGTCTACCTTACCTATCTCAAAGTTGTTCTTAAGCAAGAAGGTCTTAAGTCTATCATACCAAGCTCTAGGGGCTTGCTTAAGACCATACAAGGCTTTGGATAGTTTAAAGATATGATGTGGATATTTGGGATCCTCAAAGCCTGGGGGTTGCCTAACATACACTTTCTCCTCTATGTAACCATTCAGAAATACACTCTTGACATCCATCTGATACAGTCTAAAACCCTTAGATGTAGCAAATGCAAGTAAATACGAATGGCTTCTAATCTAGCAACAGGAGCAAAGGTGTTATAAAAGTCTAACCCCTCAACTTTGCTAAAACCCTGAGCTACCAATCTAGCCTTGTTTCTAACCACAGAACTATCTTCATTTTGTTTGTCTTTGAACACCCAACGGGTTCCTATCACATTATGACCACTAGAAGGCTCTACTAGGTTCCAGACCTTGTTCCTCTCAAAGTTCTCTAACTCCTCATGTATGGCATTAATCTAGCTCGAATCAGATAAAGCATGTGATATATCACGGGGTTCGAAAAAAGCAACAAATGTAGAATGAGAGTAGAGACTCGGATCATGATACTTGGAGCGAGTGACTCGCTCATGAAGATGGACAATCATCTGATCTGGAGGATGATGCCTCTAAATGTGAAGTGGAGCGCCCGAGGAAGATAGCATCTCTTCAACCTCCGTAGGTACTGCTGATGATGAAGATGCAGTAGGAGCCTCAATTGAAGGTGAAGTAGTCGAAACAGGTTCTTCAATTGGATCAGGAGGTGTAGCAGCAGCGGGCGAGAGACAAACATCAGCTTCGTCCTCATCTTCCTCCACAAAGATGCTCTTTGTTGCCTGTGTATCACCTAAAACATCTGATCTAGCTCCAGGGCTAGTCTCATCAAAGGTGACATTGCATGTCTCTTGGATAACATTAGTCTCAACATTAAGAACCTGAAAACCCATCGACTGTGCAGGATAACCCAGAAATAAACCATCAGAAGTCCTTGACTCAAATTTATCTAGGTTTCCTGTCGTGAGAATGAAACACTTGGCTCAAAAAACTCAAAAAATGAGAAGCTGGGGGTTTTCTACTAAACTGAAGCTCATATGATGTCTTGCCCAAAGATGGTCTCAAGAAGACACGATTGGCAATATGGCAAGTTGTAGCAATAGCTTCGGCCCAGAACCTCCTCGGAGTGCTATACCCATCTAGCATCGTCCTAATCATCTCGACTAAGGTTCTGTTCTTCCTTTCCACCACGCCATTTTGTTGAGGGACATGTGGAGAAGAGAACTGATGCTCAATACCACGCTCAGCACGGAAAGAGGCAAATGAGGCATTCTTGAACTCCGTGCTATTGTCACTGTGGATTGCTCTCAAGGCAAATGAAGCATTCTTGAACTCCGTGCCATTGCAACTTGACCCACGTTAGTCAAAACATGCAACATGCAACACATATACACTGAAAACCATTAAAATGACCTAACCTACAAACATTGCTGCCAAACTGGCCAACGAACAGGGCAAAACCGGTCAGACTGCCACCCATGGCCTGTCTGACCGCCCAGTAAGGGGACTTAGCCAAAATTCCTCCCTATAAATCTGAAACCTCTCTGGAAATTTGAAACGAATAGAACTTTTGACTCGAATCTCCAAAAATTATGAGACCAAGTGTAGAAGAAACCCCTCCCTTGCCTACACCCTCTATTTTTTGCCCGGCTCCTAACTCGAGTCACTTTTATGGCTAGTCAGACCACCCCACATGGCTGGTCTGACCGCTACTCACTTGACATGCCCCATGGCCGATCTGACTACCAGAGGTCGCTGGTCAAACCGCCACCAAGGCCTGTCTGACTACCGCCCTGGCCGGTCGGACCGCCTACTGCCTGACAGAACCAGAAGTTCGCCGAAGACGTGTGTTTCGAAAAACCCTCAATACCATTGTCAATTGTATCATCATCCTAAGATTATGAGCATATCCCCATGATATCCACAAGTTGTATGTTGGAAACCATGTATACTCAAACAACTGCGTTTTATTTGGAAAGAAGGTAGCATAAAACACTGTTTGCAAGCATTTCCTCTTTATATCTAGTATTGTAGAAGCACTTTTTGTGGAAGTTATATTATTGCCCACATTTCTGAGACACTTTAAGCTTTTGAGTGAACTAATTGGCACATAAAAACTCAATATTCATGGCATCAGAGGCAATTGTAAGGGTTAAAAACAATTGCATCCCACCTTTGAGTCCACATGATAGGCCTAATAAAGCTTAAATGTTGAGGAGTGTTGTAGTTACATTGCCCACCTTTTCAATGCGGCTTAAACTTACAAGTGAACTGGTAATTGATGCATGAAACTCAATGTTGTGCTTAAGTTGTCTCTACAGATAATTGAAAGAAAGGCAAACATAAGAACTTTCTTTAAAGAGTGTTACTTTGCTGAATCAAGTAGCATTTGCACTCTCGGTCGGTAACCGACGGTAACCAAGAACGGAAAAACCGGCCGGTTTTTCCGGGTTTTGCAAATTCAAATTCTAATTTTTGAATTTCGTCTGGTTTTTAAGCAAATTTAAGCGAAATTCGTCCAGATTTTTTTCCGGGAAATCCGGTAACTGGTAACCGGCTAGTTTTTTCCCCGGCCCGCGACCGAGATTTGGTCCGATACCGGCTTTTGGATCCATGGTTTGAGCCATCAAATGGAAAGGAGACTTTGGTATCTTGCCCTCTTACCCAAGTCCTTGGGATACTCAAGGTCTATCCACACTTTTTATATGGAGTAGTGTAGTATTCTTAAGCTCCTCTTTGAGTGTGCCCCTTTTGATCCACAAGTAAGAAAATGGTGCCGCGCAAGAAAAGGTTAAGTGTTCCACTCAATTGTGCACTCCTTTTTCTGTTATAAAACATATAAAGTTATAAACGCCACACTTTTCTTCCTAAGGAAAAGGTTCACATGTGTGCATTGCTTCTTTAGAAAGCTTCTTTGTCTTGTCGCCTGGTCAAGTTCCTCATGATCTCCTCCTAAACACATTGTCCATGATCTTATTTTTTTACAATGATTCAAACAAGATATAGTGGAGGTTGGAATCTTCTAACTTCAAAGGATGCTTGAGTTCTCAAAGACCATCTAGCTAGGAAAGGATAATGTCGTAATCGCATTCTGCAACCACACAAATGAATGTAAGTAGAACTGCCTGAATAAAAGGAAACACCAACATCGTTGCACATATGTAGAAAATAATTCCAAGCCGCTAATCAACAAGCACGCGCGTGTGTAGATATATATACGCATCAGGTCTCGACGCGGACAGCAGGTCCCCATCACTGGGGTGTACTGGAATGTACAAGCTGGACGCTATTCTTGCATGACTAGATGTTTCCATCTCACTGGTAACTGGAAGAGAAAAATCTAGTAGACCTGACACCGTATTTCCATTTCACTCCAATGGAAACTCCCGTTCGTTCATGCGATCCCAGGCGCTGTCTTAGGCGGTCCGTCCCATTTGGCCACTTGGGGGTCGGACCACCGTTTTGCTTCCAAGATTTTTTACCCTAACAAAACCGCGGTATCTGTCACCGGGCAGCAGTCACAGACACTGCCACTGACTACCTGTTCTATGCCAGAATGGCAAATGCCAGGTTGATACTTCTATTTCTCTTTCTCTTTCTGTCTTGAATCAATGCAGAATGACTGGGCTGTGTTGTTTCTCCCGTCTCCTTATCCATTTCTAGCAATCTTCGCTGTTCTTTTCATGGCTAAACCTTGGCCCTGTTTGAAAAGCGGGAATTAACTTGTTTCCTGTGAATTTTCTTGCTCCCGTCTCCTTATCCATTTCTAGCAATCTTCGCTGTTCTTTTCATGGCTAAACCTTGGCCCTGTTTGAAAAGCGGGAATTAACTTGTTTCCTGTGAATTTTCTTGCGTTCGGGACCTTGCTCTTTGACGGCTGCTGCAGCTACTACTAGTCAGGTTAATGTTTAGGACCTGTACAAAGGCATAAACTTTCTGAAACTGATGTTACTAAATGAAATGTATATATTTTTGAAACAATGGACAAGCTTTTGCGTTCATAGTATGGTTGCTGCTTTCTCTGTCAGGTTTCAGATGCTACTGTTTCCATTCCCTCTTGGGTGGGCACCTTGCAGAGCATTGATTAGACGGAAATCCTTTGGTTTTGACCATTCTGACGCCATGGTCCTGCCTCCGGCGCCCACAGTTGCAGGCCGGACAAAACAACATTGGTTGTCTACTTTTGTATGGCCATTGTCCATTGCTTAACGCCCACTAGGGTATTAAGGTGGGTCCATGTGACTTGTTGCAATTGTTGTATTTTTCTAGGGCTATTTGATAATTTTTTATTTTGAGAAAAGAAGAAATAGAAAATAAAAAAAATTGGGGGGCCCACTTGACATTGAGAAGAGGGGAGGGATAAGGTTTGGAGACCTTATCTCCAACCGAAGGGATGAAGGCATTCAGGCGCTTGGCTGTAACATCCCGTTTTTTTGTGCCTTTTTGAAATTTCAAAATAAAAAGAATCATTTGGTTTTGATGAGAGTTCTAAAGCTTAATTTGATATTTTGGAATTAAGGTGTTTTAAAATGACTAAATCAAACTTCAACTAAATCAAAAGTTTGGTTTGTTCTGGGTTCATTAGAGTTCTCTGGTGTTGTCTTCCCTTTTCTCTGTTCGCTCTGTGTTCCCCTCCCTTTTCGTTTGGACCTCTCCCTCAGTTCAGACCACCCCTTTGGCTGCGATCTCCCCTTGGTCACGTGACATCCCTTGGGTCACGACCTCCCCTTGGTCACATGACATCCCCTTTGGCACGATCTCCCCCTTTGGCCGCGATCTTCCCTTTGACCGTGACTTCCCCTTGGTCACACGACATCCCTTGGGTCACGACCTCCCCTTTGGTCACGACCTCCCCTTGGTCACGTGACATCCCTTGGGTCATGACCTCCCCTTTGACCGCGACCTCCCCTTGGTCACGTGACATCCCTTGGGTCACGACCCCCCCTTTGGTCACGACCTCCCCTTGGTCACGTGACTTCCCCTTTGGTCGTGACCTCCCCTTGGTCACGTGACATCCCTTAGGTCACGATCTCCCCTTTGACCGCGACCTCCCCTTGGTCACGTGACACCACTTTGGTCAAGACCTCCTCTTTGGTTTGACCACCCTCCCGAGTTTTGACTAGCCCCACCTGTCAGCCCTACTCACCTTCTCATTCCTCTAGCCGCGTCACTGCTGACTCAATTGTCTCCTCGCATTAAATGCTGTTGTATTGCATTAAATGCTGTCGTTTCAGCAGTACCTTGTTCCCCTCTCTTGTCTTCTCCCCTACCTGCCCCCATCTCCTCCTTCACCTACCTTTGACCTCGTGTGTATCTTTCTCTGGCTTCCCTGGCTATAAAAGCCTGAGCAACCCTCTTTCATCACCTTTTTTCGCACCCAATTCCCTTGACCTCCTCAGAACCTTCTCCTCAGGACTTCCCTTGACCTCTCTCTCTCTGTTGGACCTCCTCTCGACCTTGCTGTTGGTTTTAGTTTGTTTTGTTTTGGAGTTCATTTGGATTTCTTATTTGTTCTTTATTTGATTTTGCTTCGTTCTCACATGTAGATTTCAACGTCTCAGGAGAGCCCGAGTACTTCAAAGAAGAAGACCCTCAAGTATTCGAGCAAGGCAAGTTACATTCTTTATCATGTTGATCCCAATATCCCAAATTATTTAAGTTCTGTTTCAAATTATTATTGCATGCTTATTTGAATTTAAGTAATTTAAATCCCTATTTTAACTTTATAGTTATTCCTAATGCCTTTGTACATCCGAACTTGATTATTGATTCGACCACCCCTTGTCACCATAGTAAAGCGCTAGTTGGTACATTAGTATGAACTAGCATGTTTCAAAACTCTATGCTCAGTCGAAGCTTAGACCTAAAACTCTTGATTTGGGAAGTTTTACTGCCAAAAGACTAATGTTGTCAAAATGTTTTAACCATGGCATTGGATTGTCATGGAAGTTTGCCAATGCTTTTGAAAAGCAAAGAAAAAGGAAAATTGGTTTGGACTTGGGCGAACTGGTTATTTGGATGGGTGCATGTTTATGCACGGGATCGAGTCATTTCTATGATCGAGGCCCAGGGTTCTGTGGAAGTCGTCCAAATCGGTTAAGGATCGATCTTCGAGTGTATTTTGCTATGCCTCACCGTGCAACCACATGTTCTGAATGGGCAGAACCTGGCTAACTAATTTATAATGTTCCACCGTGGTTGTTCCATCCGGTTGTGTGGGTGTCTTGACGACCTACTTTTATGCATTCCCACCTGGTGCAAGAGGGGGCCTGAACCCGACGGATGGTTAGTCCAAAGGGGGTAAAACCTTAGCGAGGGAGAACTGCGATGGGATGACGCATTATAAAGGCCTTGTCACGTGCTCTAAACCACTCACCGACAGTAGTGAGTGGTGGTATCGATGGATGCCAAACAAACTAGAGAAGTCGTGTCATGTGGGTAAAGCTGCACACCTCTGCAGTGTGTAAAACTATTCGAATAGCCGTGTCCAAGGTCATGGACAAGCTAGCAAAGATGCTCCATGTTAGATCTTGGTTTTATTTTCAAAAGACCTCTTTGAAATGGTTTTGGATGTCTATCCAATAGGAATTCGGGCAGGAATCCTTGTGATAGGAGGGTATCCTTCACCACTTGTTGATTAATGTTATCCAACTATAAAACTGAGATTTGGAAAATGAATTTTAGTTATTGTATACCCGCTTTGAAACTTAGTACATGTATTTGGAAAGAAACATGGCTTTATGCAAAGACAACCCTATAAGACCTCCTTAAGATATCCTTGTATGCATTGCATTCTGTTACTCGATGGGTGTGACTTGCGAGCACGATTGTTGTGCTCACTCTTGATCGATTCTGTTGAGCAGGAGAGGATGTCTACGAGGAGTACCAGGACCAGGACGTCTAGGCTGCGATCACCAGTCGATTGCTTGTAGCGAATCGAGTGGTCTATTGATTTTGGTCTTCCGCTGTATTTGTTTTAGTCGACCCTTAAGCCGCTTTTGTAATCAACTCTGTTGTTAATTAATATAGTTGCGTTGATGGATGTTACCACCTTTGTTACTGTGTGAGCTAGCCGCTGATCCTTGGGACTAGCTCGGTTGTGCACAGGGGACTTCGGGACCTCCTAGTTCCGGTCTCTAGGACCACCCGGTGGTCCAGGGAGACCTCTCAGGGAGGTTCGGTCTGTCGCATTGGCCTTCGGCCTAGCGGCAGCGCGAGCGACTCGAGCAGGTGACTCGGGTGAGATGCACACCGGCCGTTGGCGACGGTGGCGCATATCCTCCTCCACCCCCTCTTCAAAAGCCAGCTTCTTCTTCCTCTTTTCTTTAATCCGAAATACAGTGAGTTTTTCCCCTTTTGTGGTTCTTCATCTCCTCTGGATTTGGCTTCAGTTTTGGGCTTTTGGGGCTCCTGCAACACCGTGGGTAACCCGACGCCGGCGGTGGTGAGGTCCAGAACCTTCTTCCTTGCGCATCTCGCCGGTTCCCTTCTTGCGCTCTTTCCCCTATTGGGTGTTCTGCAAGGGAACTTGGCACTTGCGCATTTGGGGCTTTGTTTCGAGCGGCTCTGGCTTGGTCTTGGTGAGGAAAAAGGATTCGGTTTCTGGTGTTTGGTGCTTCGTGGTTGCATTCGGCCAGTACACTGTGATTGAGTCTTGTGCGGCATTCTCTATACCTCGACTTCACAAATTGGTGTGTCCCGGTTTGCGAATTGGCATTGTATCTCCAACTACCTCGTCCGTTCAACGCAACACAGCAGGGCGATTGGTTTTCTGAGTCAGCGCCTTTGACGTGCCTTCCCCGGTTTACTGCTCGGGTGGCTTTGAGTGCTATCCGCATTGTGAGTATTGTTAATTTCCATTTTGCGTATTACTTTACCAAAGTGTGTTGTGCTAGTTGATTCTGTAAATCTGACTAGTAGGGGAAGACTTGGTTTAGTACTGTTGTGGGCTCAGATTAATGCTCGATGAGGATAATTGTCTTATGCTGAAAATGAAATAATAGCTAGATCAGACTTGAGCTAATTGTTTGCTTACTAGTGTTGTTTGATCTCTACAATTCAATTTTGTCTTTTTCAGTAGTTTAGTTGCATTTGTGCATTCTAAACATGATTAATTTTTGCACCGTGATACTTCTGTTTCTCTGTTAGCTGATAAAAATTAAGGTTGTGATCTCATTTTCGCATTGAGAGATATTTTATCTTCTGTTAGCCAAAAAGGCTTAAGTGTTGTTAAAGTGATCACATTTCTGCACAGTGACATAATTAGTCCTTTGTTGGCTGAAAGTATATATTGTTGTTTATTGCTTATGAGATAATTATTGACATATTAGTAAAACAATCTTTTGAGCTCAAAGTTTGATTAATAGTTATCATATCTAATTTGTGAAGAGTATAGACATTAGTGGCGAGAAGGCCAAGATTTCATCTTGAGCTGCCCAGCATCTGAGAGCAATAACCAAACATTTAAATCTGACCATTATGCTGATTTTACTTGTTAGCAAGTCCTATCTTTTGAGCATATTATTCTGTTTTATTGACATGAAAATATTACATGTTGTTATGCCATTCTTGTCAATTATATATTGTTGGAATTATGCTTTAATTATCTTAATTTATGCTGGAATTAATTCTGAATATTTGCTAAAACTGCTAATTTTACAACAGCAATTGCTAAGTGCTAGGAGGATGTATTAAGCTGGGCTCCACGTTTCAATTAAATATAGCGAAAATCCATCGAGTCACCCACCGCCGCCCCCCTCTCTCTCTCCACTTCTTCAGACGGTCGACTCGATCCCCTCCATCGCGCCACCCCTCTCTCCAACCACTAGATTCCCTCCCTCCTGTCGCTCTCTCTCCACAGCGCCGCTCCGCCCTCGCTACTCCCTCTCCAACCAGTGCAACCACAATGTCGCAACAAGGTGGCGGCGGTGCATCTCCCTTGGCCAAATCCGGTGGATCCAGCGAGGGAGCGTATCCACTAAGCTCCTGGTGGCCAAATCTAAGCTCTCGGTGGTGTGACAACTGTTGACAGAGCAACATCTCCCGGCATCGCCTCACCAACCTTATCCCCGAGCTCTAGGCATCCTGATTCGGCTGCTGCACATCCCCACCAAGCTACAGGCTCCAAGCAACGTGATCCGATGACGGCATGTCGTCCTTGAACTTCCCATGACCGGATCTAGTGGCGACCACCGTCGATGACGCATTCCCTGGCCACTCGCCCGTTCCACATCCTCCTGCCCGTTGGCGGAAGGACCAATGACCTCGGTGAGTACAGACATTCAATATTTTTTTTATCCCTCAGGGCCGAACCTTAAGCTTGTTGGCCGACTTTGTTTTTTTGGCCGCAATGCTTAGGGCATGTATAATGGTACAGACAGCTGCTGTCTATAACAACCATCCACGTCACCTGTGGACAGCACTAAAGACATCTCATACAATGGGTTGTCTTTTTACTTGTCTGTATAGATCACACAATCATTTAATGCTTTCATGGACCTAAAAAATGTGGTGATCAACTCTAATTTTCATCCTTGTGGACTACTTGTGTTGCTTTATTTTTTATTTCGGATACATGATTAAAATAAAATGAATATGGTTGAAATAGATAAATAACGATAATTTGTATGATATGATAATTCGGATACATTAATATGGAAATGAATTCGTAGGGAACTAGTACATAATAAAGAGAATAAAAAATAATATGTAACTTAAATAGGCCTAAATATTTTACTTGTTCCCATAGCGTTGCCAAATATGCTCGACTAAATCCCTCATTAGTTGGATATGTGTTGGCCGAGCACGAATAGAGGAATTTCTCTGCAGCACATCCATGAAGCAAATGTTAGGGCTATTATTGACTTTCGGTGGTAGAACGAAAGATGTCCCCGATGTCTCGTTCAAGTCCAAAGGAGCGGTGACCAATTCCCGTTCATCTTCAACAATCATATTATGAAGAATGACACAAGCTTCCATGATTTTGCCGATGGCAACCCGTTGCCACAACTGTGTTGGATGACACACGATGTTAAAATGAGCTTGCAATACCCCAAATGCCCTCTCAACATCTTTCCTTGCCCCTTCTTGGTGCTGTGCAAATAATTTGTCCTTATCTGTATAAGGGAGAGGTATTGTCTTCACGAAGACAGCCCATTCTGGGTATATACCATCGGCAAGGTAGTAACCCCTATCATATTGCTTCTCATTGATAGTGAAATGCACCTGTGGAGATTCCCCTTTTAACGCTTCAATGAACAGTGGTGACTGATTAAGCACATTGATGTCATTATTGGACCCAGCGACACCAAAATAAGCATGCCATATGCAAAGGTCTTGCGAAGCAACCGCTTCGAGGATCATAGTAGGGACACCATGGTCACCTTGGGTGAATTGGCCCCTCCATGCAACTGGACAATTCTTCCATTGCCAATGCATACAATCAATACTCCCTAGCATGCCAGGGAAGCCACGAGATTCACCAACTTGAAGCAAACGCTCCACTTCCTCACATGGAGGGGGGGCGCAAATACTCTACACCAAATTTGTCAATCACCCCTTGTGCGAACTTACCCAAGCACTCCAATGCAGTGCTCGCGCCGATCATTAGTACCTCGTCAAGTTGGTCAGCAGAGGTGCCGTATGCTAACATACGAATTGTTGTCGTACACTTCTATAGTGGTGAGAGTCCTGGACAATTAGTGGCATCTATCCTATTAGTGAAATAGGAATCCCATTCACCTAGCGCACTCACAATTCGTAGGAAGAGAGGTCTTCTCATCCGAAACCTTCTACGAAACATTTCGTCAGTGTAGAGAGGTTGTGCGGAGAAGTAATTGGCCATGATCTTGTCATGGGCATCTTCATGATCCCTCCGTATGTACCTCCTGGTACCACTTCGACAACGAGATGATTCGGCTCTTTGATCAACATTGGCCTTCAACTTCGCACCGACCCGGTCGGCGATTGAGTCTAAGAAATCTTGCTCGGCAATGAAATCTTCGATTGTTTAGAACTCGGTTGGGTCAATATCATCGAGATCCTCAGAGGAAGAATAATCAAGATCATCCGAGGAAGAAGAGTCCGGTTAGCATGACATAGTTCTAGTGTTGAAAGAATAATTAGATGTAAAAAAAGATTTTCTGGTGGATGGTTTGGCATGGTTAGATGCTATATATAATTTTGGAGCTCACGTATGAATGCTTGTATCAACTGGTATTCACGTTCACATACATGTGAACTGCTGAACCAGTGCTAATATACGTGTGAACTAGTGCTAATTCACGTTCACATGCAGAGACTTCGCTAATTCACATTCACATAGCTGCACTGCAAGTCGGTTCACATGCCTATTTGCAGTGACTAGTGCATCTCCACTAGGAAACATGTTTCTAAGAAACATTAAGCTAGAGTTGTCCTGTTGTTCTTGTCCTTTGCTTTTCAAGTTTTTTATATATAATTCTGATAAGTTTTCGTGTTATTACTAATTGTTGGGGGGCATTACCATGGCATTTCCAAGCTTTGTAATCAGAAGTCAATGACTAAAAAGATTCCGGTGTGTATAAGTAGGCACAACTGTCAGGTGTGGCTGAAGGCAGCTTTGAATTTGTTGGAGGCATCGGAGAAAGTTCAGAAATGAGCTGCAACTGAAACTCAAGAGGATGCTATAGAAAATAGCATGATAGCATGAGCAACAGAAGGACAGCTGATAGGTATCAGATGATAACTAGAGCAATATTGAATCAAGATGTCAAAATAGTCATTGTAATAGCATTCTATTTTACTAGTTCACATACATTCAATCAAAATAGCCATTCATTCAAAAATGTGAACTGGTGCTCAGTGTTCACATGCATGTGAACGGTCATCTACAACCAACAATAGGACAGTGCTCAATGTTCTCTCAGTGCTCAGTGTTCACATTCCAGAACAGTTACAATTGAGCATGCAACCAATTCATTCATTCAAAATAGCGCTGAATGTCATCTGGCACATCAAACCAAATATGCAATATTCAGTGAAACAGATATTCTGGTACCAGATATTCAATCCTATCAACTAGTCCCAGATATTCAATGTTCATTGAAACGAAGCTAACAAAATAAAACTCACTTTCTTATAATGTCATACAAGAAGAGGAAGATCACTTTCTGATAAGCATGTAAAAAACGAAGCTAACAGCTGTTGTTTGCTAACCAGCTTTTGAAGGCCATCTGAAGTCACTCAAAAGAAGATCACCAAAGTATATCACCTAAGAGAACCAAAAAGATGTGAGATGATATATTTAAATGGACAACTTTTGAAAGTCAGTATTGAGGAGACATAATTGCTACCATCAAATATATTTAGGAATCCATAATTGAAGTACACAAAATTGTGTAGAACATTTAATTAACAACAGTAGCAGACTTAAAATGACACAGAAACATGATCCAATTAACAACAGTAGAGAATTATTTTCGAAAGTCAGTATTTACCTCTTGACCTCAACCATTATTGGCAAATAACCTGAGCCGCATACACCTGATTGCCTCCATGTGCTTACCTTTCACATCATCAGGCATGTTACTAGTGTCATGAGTAATGAGTGCCATGTATGTTTCTAGCATTTTTTTTATTCATTATCAATCATTTTGGCCTCCTTATTTATCGTCTTGGTCTCCTTGTTCTCCTTTGCTGCAAGGTGAGCAAGCCTTGCCGCTTCAACCTTCTCAGCTGAGATACGTTTATGCAATTCCATCGCCTCACTACGATTTTTGTTAGTTTCAGCCTGTAGTTTCAGATATTTGTCGAGCTCTTCCACTTCTACTGTTTTTGCCTTTGGTTTGCCTTTGTCATTGTGATCAACCTTCGCTGGTTTTGTTCCTATCGAGCGCTGGATATCTTCAATATTTATAGGAGATGATGTGTGGTCCCCCGCCTCCCCCACATTGAGCTTTTTATTATAAGCATGCCACTTGGGTTGGTCTCTAACAGCTTTCCAAGTACCCATGTGTAAAAACTTTCCTCCGTAGTCTTCACCATAGATACGGTGGGCCTTGTCCATCAACTGGTCATCGGACTGTCCACTGGCATATATATGAGAAGCCTTCAACCAAGAGCCTTGGAACTCATTGGCCCATTTGTTAAGTTTATGCCAACGGTCCTTGGCTTGCTTCGCTAGTCGTCTCTGATTTTTTGGAGTGGTGCTATTGTAGGAAGTAGCAACATCTCCCCAATATTTATCATTTTTCTTGTTATTTCGCATGATAGGATCATTTGAATTGTTTAACCATGCACTCATCTACATTGATAACAAAGAACATTAGTTATGTTCAAAACATACAAGAAAAACTTATGTAATTATTCATATGGACTACTAAACATGACTATATGTAAAACTTACCAATCTCACATCCTCCTCTTATGTCCAGATCAAGCGCTTCTCGGTCTTACCTTCTCCATCGTCGTCTCATTGCCAATATGGACGAATGATCGATCGTGGATCGCGCTTAGAGAGTGATGGTGATGGACTCCCGTTGGCTGCTAGTGGTTGTGGTTGCGGGGATGGAGTGTAGTGTGAAGTGCCACCAACGTAGTGGAAATTTTGTGACATGTGGGGCTGATGAGGAGCATGTTGTGAAAAAGGGGAATTGGATGGATTTTGTGACATAGGGGGCTGATGAGGAGCATGTTATGGAAAAGGGAAACTGGATGAATTTTGTAAATAATTTAGGAATCCTCTGATCGGCCGATAATCCTTTCCCCTAAAAAAGCATGTAAAAATTATCAATGGCAAATGATAATCCATCCTATGTTATACATACCAACTGAATTTAAAATAAATAAGCGCTGAATGTAACTATAGATTATAGATTATAAGTGCTCAATGTAAATAAATAAGTGTTGAATGTATACACTAACCAAAAAATATCAATGGAAAATGAGCTATGCATGCACTGATTGTAGTTTATTAAAGAAAACAGATTCTGTAAAGCTAATCTGTATCTAGCAAGGGTTGGAACCTAATTCACTCACCTATAGTTTAGCAATTGATGGGTTCTGTAGAGGAGGCAACCTTCTTCAAGCGTATGTTTTATTTAATATAGTAGAACAAAAAGGAATTGATCATATTGAAGTGATGTACAAAGGCAATGGTTTGTGGCTATTTGCATTCCTAATTTGGGTGATCATGCTTACATGCTTTTTGGTAGGGTTGCTCAACAAGTAAATCTTGTGGATCATTTTTCATATTCAAAGCTGATAAATGACCTTTGTAGAGATGGAAATGTCGAGCAAGCTTCAATTGTATGTAGCAAGATGTTAGAAAAGAATGTTGTTCCTGATGTAATTTCATATTGCAAACTCATATCATCCTATTGTCAGACAGGAGATATGGACAATGCTCGCTTATGGTTCCATGATATGGTTCAGCGAGGACTTTCTGTTGATGTCATTGTATACACTATACTGATGAATGGTTACTGCAAGATCGGTCGATTGTTCAAGAAGCTTGTGAATTATTTGTTCAAATGACAAATTTAGGGATTAAGCCTGATGTAGTTGCATATACAATGCTACTGGATGGCCACTTAAAGGAGACCCTACAGCGAGGCTGGTAGGGCATTGCTAAGGAGAGAAGGAGCTTTCTTCTTAGAGTAAAGCATAAAAAGTTGTTGAGCTCTATGAAAGACATGCAAATTGAACCTGATGTAAAAAAAAATCTGGTCATATTGGTTTGGTGCCCATCAGTATACAGTATTTCCTTCAAATTACAGATGCAATTGCAATCTACCCATAATCTAGTCATATTGGTTTAACCATGATGCTCGATGTTTTGAACATTCTTTTAGACCTCATATAGAAGCTTAACTCAAAATGCGTAAAGCAATGTCCATTCATGATCCATGTCATGACATGTTCCTATGTTTGCCACATGCTAATCTTCTAGGATAACTGTAGTATGATCTACTAACAAGAATACTCACCATTATGACTCTTTTCTTTTTATATTATGCTACCTTAAATATTGAACAAGTCCATGTAAATTAATTCTGAAGACTTAATAGTCACGACAATAATGCACAGAGATGTGTTTTGGGAACATTCATAGCAGTAAAAATTAAACGCAAATCCAATTGAGTGGTAGAACTCAAACAATTGCAGTCGCTATAGCACAAAGAACCGATGTCCTCAACAACAAATCTCTTGGAATTGGGAAGAGCACGCGTAACAGCTCTACGGATCTATAGCCGGGGATGAGAACTCGGCTACCGCGGCATGGTCTGATGGCTTGTCCGTGTGGAACACATGAGGTGACGACGTGGCTGGGCTACCGTGGATGCGCCCTCCCACCAAACCCTGGCACTGGTGTGGGCGCCGTCGCTCCCAAGTTCCGTAGAGTTGTTTGGTTGTGATCTCGGTGGCGGTCGTGGTGGTGGTGGCGGCGGCAAAATGATTCGCTTTCTCCCACGAGGCATCGTCGATTCCACCCAGGCGCACGAGGGATTGGGAGGGGATTTGGCAGGGCGCGCCCGAGGGATTGGGAGCGGAGAGCGCACGAGGGATTGGGAGGGGATTTGGTGGGGTGCGCACGAGGGATTGGCAGCGGAGAGCGCGTGAGGATTAGGGAAATTTTATCGTTGAGCGGACAAAAAAAGGGGGAAGAGAGCTGCCTTTCGCGCGCACAGTTGGAGAAGAAGCGGGTGTCGCATTGGATAGAGATAGAGAAGAGGGAATACGCACGGGATCGGAAGTCCCACTAGTTTTTTTGTGATGCAGACAGCTCTCAATACAACGGGAGACGAGGTCGTCGATAGCTTTTTGGTCTCTGTGCTACAGTCGGCTGTGAGTTTGTAGACATCAACTTTCTCTTTCTTTGTTCTCTTTCCTCCACGTCAGCAAAAATCCTAGGTGGCAAATGCTATAAACGGCTGAGGTAAGCCCATTGTACATGGCCTTATGGTCAACCATAAGATTACCATGTCAGACTTACACCTATTTTTTCATCATATTGTGGATGTCCTTAGGCCACGCAACATGCTACCACGGGTATAGTGGGCGCCATATCTGGTGAACATGGAGCAAAGTGTGAACATATGCACAAGGCCAATTCGGACGCTACATCGCGGAATCGACGGCTCGCCCTCGCGCGCAGGGACCATGGAGCGAACGACGCCAATTTTGTGTCCCCCCCCCCGCCCCCACTCGCCCGAGCGCGCCCGGTGCTTTCTTCCCCGCCGCCCCATTCCCTCTCGCACTCGGCGCTTTCTTCTCCGCCGCCCCATTCCCTCTCGCACTCGTCCCAAATCGCCCAAGGCGAGCGTGGCGCCACCGCTCCTCTAGCCTCGCCGCCTCCCCTTGTGGTCCGTGCACCCCACCAGGGCTCCCCTCCCCTCCGCCTCAGTTCACTTCGCTCCTTCCTGGCTAGGTCACCGCGTCGCCGCTGTCACTAAGGACTCGTCGCCGCCCATGAGTCGCCCTGCACCGCCACCCCTATGTCGCTCGCCCTGCGCCGCCACCTCAGTCGTTCCTCCCTGCCCCCTATGTCACCCCCTCCACTGGACAGCGCCAAGTTCCTCATGTAAGCTTTGATTTCTTTGGTAATGGTTTGTGTAGTTCACCGGCCGCCTGCACCGAGCCAAGCACGAGGCCTCCTGCCTGCGTCGAGTCCCTCCCCCTCGCGCAGCCCCTCTTCACCAACTGGAACCCAGCGCCTCCCTCTCTTCGATCCCCTCCTGCATCAAGTGCCGTAAGAGTGAATGAGCCATGTAGCAGAGTGCTTTTGTATTTGTAGATGTATTGTGACACTATATTGATTGATGTGTAATCACTGAATGGAATGAGATTATGGAATGAAATGTATTCTGTGTTCATGTTCTTGATCGAGTTGTCCTTCTAATTTATTGATATGTGCAATCAGGACCATGTAAATTTTCTTGATGTATGCAATCAGAACCATGCAAATGAGCTACAAATTATCTTGATAGCTGAATCATGCTACCAGAATTTTCTGAGTGCTTGAAACCGAGTTTTTCAGGTGGTTTTTTCAGATGTATGGCATTCATGTATGAATTTGACAATCTATGGTGATAATATGAACATGTAGTGCAAATGGGCATTAGTTTGTACTGAACATCCTGTACAATTCATACCAGAATTCAAAAAGAGAGAGAGTGGGATAACCATCCTGTACAAGTCATCCTACACTTGAAATGATTATTTTTTTGTCAGCATTGATTTCAGAAACGATAACCTCTATGTTCTGATCTTCTCATTTCAGGCCGCAGAGCTCCAAATTGCAAAATTCTCCAATGGTAGGACATGTTCAAATGTTGCAACTACTCATTGAAAAAACTACAGCAGCAGTGACTATTTGTACAAATATTTTGTGTGGAAAATGAGAGTGCGATTGAATTATCGGGTGCTCTTGCTACTCGCAAGTTTGATTCGGTTTGTTTCTACATTTGTGCTTAGCTCATAGCAGCTAAAGAGCTCAACAAGCACTACATGTATGAACTAAGAGTTTATTGTATGGATGTGAATGGAAACAAGAGCCGCAATCAGAAAATGCAACATCAGAAAGTAATGCTACAGTATCAGTTTTTTGCCAAGTCCTCAAACTAATTAGTTATGAATTGATTCAGTTCGGTTTTTTCTTCCAATGTGGACAAACTAATGCTACAGTATCAGGAATAAGCTTACGCATTCAAGTGTCATGCATCACCCTTCACCCCAAGACATAACAAAACCTAGAAGGATACTTCTATAGCTCTTTGCTTTTTATTCTCACAATTGTACATTACAACAGTGTACCTTTCGAATACATTCTCAATGCAAACAATGATTGTACAAGTTGTATGAAAAGATTCTCTGGTTCTTATTGATGAATCTGATACTATTTTGAGATGTATGTCAAATACTAATACTTGTTGTGAACACTTCTTTAATGCAGCCTGAATAAGGGACCCTAGGTCTCCATAACGCCATCTGGTTGCTAAAAGATATGTTGTGTTATGCAGATTGTTTACTCTTAATTCAAAATATGTCCAGGCTTGAAAAATAGCTCTAACATTACAGAAATATGACCAGAGACCAAATGGCAGGAGAACCTGCACTTGGATTTGGATTTTAAAATTGGTGAATTGAATGCAACAGCAAAAACTGGTGATGTTATTTTGGAGAACCTGATACTGTAGCAAACCGTTTTCCGGTTCCAGAAATATGAGTCCAACAAGATTGTACAAGTTGTATGAAAAGATTCTCTGTTTCTTATTGATGAACCTGATACTATTTTGAGATGTATGTCAAATACTAATACTTGATGTATAAGCCAATTCCCTCATTTCATTCATCATTTAACATTCATGAAACAACAACAGCAAGCAGCTAGAATTTCAATCAAGCATAGGCTGCTATTCACATACAAAATTCTTTCAATCATACACTCTGACCACTCAAATTCATAATGATCTTATTAACAATTTTCTATCCTAGTTTCTTCCTTGGCCTTTACCAATTCAGGGCTTCAAATCAATTCTTGAGATTGCAGCACCATTTCAGAGCTTGGCTATTACATCGATGATTAACAAAACTGAAGCAGGTATCAGTATCACAGTTCCACCTGAATGCCGTTGAGCTCCCTCTTGAATGTGTCGTTCGAGCTCGCGTACATCATCTTGCTCCTTATCTTTGCACTATCTGGGGTTGGGGACCTTGCAATTCAGGCTGCAACACACCTCATTAGTAAGCAGCCTTATTGTGAAGTAATCATGGAATATACAAAAAAACAAAGAGCAATACCACATTCTAAATCAGGCTACTAAGATACCACTAGATCATTGTACTTCTTAATCAGTTAATGTTGAAAAGGGATTGCTTATTCACCTTCATACTGCACAATTTCAGAAAGGCTAATTGGCAGATGTATGGTGTGAGCTCAGCATGTGATCCAGGCATAGATCAACTGAAATTCCATGGCTAATCGATCTTATATAACCTGGATCTAACATAAATAAGATAACAAGAAACAAGATCACAAAAATATGCATGCTTCAAGTATATGCTTCCATTCATCTATTCATATGGAGGCGACTCGCTGGAGGGGGAGGCGGTGGCTGGAAGGGGAGGCGGCATCTGGAATGGAGGCATACCTGGTGGAGAGTCGCCGAGCAGGGGGTGGGCGGCGCGAGTCGCCGAAAGCAAAGGTGGGCGGCGTCGAGAAGGAGCCGCACGGAGGGGGCGGTGGTGAGAGAGCAAGGGCGGCGCCGAGAAGGGCTAGCGCGAGGGCAAGAATGAGGCGAAGCGGCGGCGCCCGAACCCTAAGCCTTCGGGCTGAGAAAGAAGGAGCCGCGCGGGGGGCAAAACGCATAATAACGTAAGTGAGAAGGTGGGGAGCGCCCGCTGAGATCTGGACCGTTCGAATCAGATTGGGCGGCTCGGATTTGTTTTGTGCATATGTGCACAAAAGTGGCTTGTGCACCTGATATGTTGCCGGTATAGTGCCAGTCCATTCTCTCTTTTCCCTGAACAGTAACATTTACCAACCTCTTGATCCTACGTACCAGCATGACATGATAGGCACTGGAGTGTGCAGATTTGCAAAAGCAACTTTACTAAGAAAGCCCACTGGTGGCAGTGCAATTTGTGGAGGAACTAGTGTTCTAACCCTGATAATATATGTCGTTGGTCCGCAGTGGCGTGTATCTGATTCTATGATCTCTTTTGAATTGTTCGCTTAAGTTACGTGCACTATCCAACCCTCTCTGCTTCCTAAGAAAAGGAAAATTATAGTAGTGTATCTTTGTGTTGTATTGACCTATGACAATATCCATATGCGGCTAGGACAATACGCAGTGGCGACGATCATTTGTTTCTCCTTCTCCATTCTCTACAGAGTGACAAAAATTACCAGATTCCTCGATATGAAGAAAAGTACAAAATTCAGAAGAAAAGAAAGAACCTGTGTTTTTCATCTGACCATTAAAGAAGTGCACATTTTTCATCAGGTGCGGATGATGCCAGATGACAGTAACACTTTCCTTAGCCTAACTGCAGAGAGCCAATAAAAATTCCTTTCTTGTGCTATAATCTCACTCACTTGGGGGCAGGGAGGGACAGTCAAGTGTCAAGCACTCCAACCCCAAAGGCTGATTAGTGCAAAGATGGAGTCAATCAATCATGTACTGGTAGCTCGGGCAATCATGTTCCTTGGCCATACTGACATCTTTGACAGTGGCATGGGACAGTGTTATGCCAAAGAATTGATTACTATTCGTTTTTTTCCTTTACAACATTGCCCCCCTTCGGCAAGGGTAATCAATTGTACTAATGCACAAATTAATTAGTTGATTAGTTTCTTAATTAATTGGGCAAGGCTCAGTGGCCTGGAATGGATGTAGAGGTGGCCAAATGAACGGTCCGGCCCAACACGGCATGGGTCAGATTAGGCCCGGCATAATCGGCCCGACAAACTAAATGGGTCGTGCCTTGCCGGTCTGTGGGCCGGGTGAAGAATCTAGACCCGTCATTATGAGTTAATAGAGTATTTTGGTGATTAATGAAAAATCTATTTGTGAGACTAGCACTTCTATTGTTATACCTATTGTTTAGTTTCAGTTGGATGAAAAGGTGAAAATCATAGAGGTATCCTTTAGACATCATGTTCTTATATCTTGTTGCATTCCGACCGCCAACCCACCGGTCCGACCGCCATGTACCTAGCGGTTAAATCGGTTTTGCATGAAGATCTTATATCTGCAACACCGAACAGTTATCCTCCCCATTTGTTTCTTCCTCCAACCGAAACCCCTTATTCTTTCTCTCTTTTCGGCCATCTCTCAACAAGGGCCTCGAATCTTTCTCTCCGGCCATCTCCTTGGTGCTCCGAGGTAATCGAAAGCTCCTCTTCACCTCATCTTCTCATTCCACCAATTGGTTTGAATTTTGGTTAACTCATCTCATCAAAATATGATAATCTAGGTGAATGTGTTCTCTCAAAATCCAGCTAATTGATTATCAATTTCTTCAAGGATTCATCTCCTTGTCCTTCCTTTTCATCTAAGCTAGTAAATCTCTCTTTCCCTACTTGCAAAATTGATCATATTGTGAAATTTCCCAATTATCTAGGGTTTGACATGAATGTCCCCAAAGTTCATTCTATTGGTGGGAATTTTTTATATGCAAGTAAATAAGGGTTAGAATAACAAGATTTCACTGTGCCATTGCTTAGCATTTGCAATTTTGGGGTTGTATCCCAAATCAGTTGCTGCCTTTTGTCACTGGCGGTTTGACCGACCAAGCTGGCGGTTCAACCGGCCATGGCAGCGGTCTGACCGCCCGTGACAAAGGATATTGGCAAAAATGGCATTATGAAATATTGTTATCCTATTCCTTGATCTTCCTTTGATAATTCTTGTACTCTCTTCTCAGCGATAATGCCGCACAAGAAAACAGTGAGTCGTTCTGCAGCTCCTGCCTCTTCAAAGGGAAAGGAACGTGTTGAAGATGAATATGAAGAAGAGAATGAAGAAGAAGTGAGCGGCAACAATGATAGTAGTGGCAATGACTATGAAGAATCAAACAACGATGAGGACGATGCCCCAGATCAAATTCAATTTGTTGGACTTGATGTGTCAAGGATCAAAAGTGAACAATACACCATTTTGAGGCACATCAACCAATTCTGATTTCCAAGAAATGCTACCATAGGTATGTTCCACACTATGTTTTAGCAAGAAGTTTATCAGATTTATTATACAAAGAAGAAGTTTGCCAATCATAGATTTGTTAAGTGGAGTTACCTATGACAGAATCCAGTTTATAATGGTCTTTATCGTCTGTTTCAGAATGTCCTATTGGATTCATTGGTGTCATTGAGATGCAACTTTCATGCCAAGGCCATTCGTTAATTCTATGCTATAGTGTATGTATCTCCTGATTATGATCATCTTATTTGGATGACTGTACAAGTTAAGCTAGAGGCTTCAAGGGATGATTTTCTGAGTGCTTTGAGTTTGGGAGACTCTAGAGGGATAAAAGTATATCTTTAGGAACCTCTTGCTCTCACTCAAGTGGATGAGTTTTATGATCAAGGTAATCATTTTATCCGTGGAAGAGTAAGTGGTCTGTCATTCTTTCTAGTATTATTAACAGGATCATGAGAGCTTCATTTTCCCTAGGAGTGGAAATAATGATGAGATACATGGGTGTGCTTGGAATATAGTGAAGTACATTATAGATGGCACAAGGATTGATGTGATGGACTTAATGATTAGAGAGATTGCCATATCAAAGGGAGATAAGGCCAAATGCATTTATTTTGCTCCCTACATAATGAAGCTTATCCAGAGTAAGATTAACTTTGACAATCCTTGTGATATAAAGCACAAAGAGTACAGGCCTAGAGATACTCCTCCTCAGGTGCCTCCTCCACCTCCTCCTCAGCCTCAAGGGCAGGGATTGCCTCCTCATGGACATCCAGGACAGCAGGCTCCTTAGGAGCAAGATCTAGTCATGGCAGCCCTCCTTCGTCTTCAGTCGAGCTTCGATCGCATGGACACCAGGTTTGATCAGATGGTTCAGGTTGAGACTCGAGCCATGGTAGAAGGATTGAACACGAGGTTCGATAAAATGGACTCGAAGGTCGCACACTTGGATGAGAGATTCGTAGAGTTTCAGCAGCAGCGTGTGCCTCTTGTCTATCAGAGGTTTGGGCGTGGTCTTTGCCCTCCTTCCTTCACTCAGCGTGGTGACCATCCATCTACGTTAGACGCTGCTACTCCTTCCTAGAGGACCTTGAAGACTTATTAGTATTTAATGCTTCGAGATCTTAGTGCTCTTATTTAGGTCTATAGACCTTGTCTTGTAAGGATAAGCTTAATATTCACTTCTGTAATATCTTGTGTAAGCTCATTGAACCTTGAATGCTTTTAGATATATTTTTGGACACTTGAATGATTTATGCCTTATGCTATGGTTTATGCCTCTTATTATATCCTTGTCCAAGATATGTTTATGATTGAATCTTTATTGATGTTGCATGCATATTCAATTCTTGATTAGCACTCTTGTGTCATGCTTCCTTGGATTCAATATATAGAGGAAACTCCGTCAAAATTCATAAAAAAAATCTTATGTGCATGAATTTCAATTCATATCTCGATATGCATATATTTATGGGGAGTTTTATCTATATGGTTCTTGTTTGCAAGAAACTCAAAATATCTCTTGAAATAAAATACCTTTACCAAAAATTCTTTTTGGGAAACACTTGAATTAGTCCAAAGTTAATATCTTGAAAATTCCAAAGCTTTTGAACTTTATTTGAATTTTTTTTTTTGCTTTCTCTTCTCTTTAAGCAAAAAATTGGCCAACAAAGCTCATTTTGGCATATCTTTTGATTGGAGACTCCTTTTTCAAAAATTCTTGTTTGAAAAGATTCCTAAGAGTCTAAAGTTTATTTATGCAAAATTTCAAAGCATTAAAACTTTATTTGAAAAAGTTTTAACTTTTTCTCTCTTTAATCAACATGCTGAAAATTAAGACTTTTGCATGTTTTGAGCTGTTTTGTGATTTTTGTATCTCCAAATGGGTTCAAAATTTGAGGACTAAATATTCATAAGATTTGATCTCATATAGTTGATATTAAATTCCAAATTTTCTCAGATTTATTTGAAATCTTTTAACCAGTTTTTCAGCTATCTTTTGAAGCTCAAATGGAATGTAAAATCTAAAAACCTGAAACTTACAGTTGTCTGAAACTTTGTGTTTTTCATATCTTAAAATGGTTGACATTTGGTTGAGACTTTTCAAATGAAGCTTGTATGTATTTTTAAGGACTAGCTCCATGATTTATGTCAGATTTTTCGGAGCTTGTTTCCACTCTTTTCAAAAATGTATTAAGGAGTTTAATGCACATATATTTTTGGACTTTGAGAAAATGAACATGTATCTTCATGAAAAATGTTTCTTGAGAAGATTTCAATCATGAGCTTATTTGAATGTGTTCCAAATATCATTTCCTATACATAATTCTCAATATGGCCCCATTTCTGGTTGTTTTGCTCTTTTCGGCCATAAAAGGGGAGTTTGTGACTTATTTTGGATTTCCTAAAAAAAACTCTTGAAAACAAAACCCCAAATTGGGCATATGTATCTATTTCATATTATTTATGACCAAAATAAAATGAATTCAATTGCTAAGTTCATTGTTATGCAAAAACTCTATTTTGGCTCAGATTTTTGTTGGGTTTTTGGTGATTAATGCCAAAAGGGGGAGAATATTTATATGATCAATATATTTCCACATTTTGATGTTTAATATATTATTTCTTGTGATTCTCATGTGATTTCACCTTGATTCATGCATGTCTTGAGAAGGAACATCTCATTACGTTTGAAAAATACATCTTGTGCATAACCTTGAAAAAAATGCATAAGCTTTAAAATGCTTAATGACATGCATGGATATAGTTCAATAGCTTAAAATTATTAACTTATGTTGATTTATATCCAAATGTTGCTATTGATAAAGGATTTATCAACAATTACCAAAAAGGGGGAGATTGAAGAATCTAGACCCGCCATTATGAGTTAATGGAGTATTTTGGTGATTAATGACAAATCTATTTGTGAGACTAGCACTTCTATTGTTATACCTATTGTTTAGTCTCAGTTAGATGAAAATATGAAAATCATAGAGGTATCCTTTAGACATCATGTCCTTATATCTTGTTGCATTCCTCATATCCAAAATATAGGTTGAACTCCATTAAAAGTTTAACTTGAATATGTGCATATGTTTTTAATCACACATTTGTGTATGCACACATTTAGGGGGAGTTCACTCTATGTTTTGTGGTTTTATTAGTATTGATCCATATGTCCTTATCCACTTTATGTTAAGGATCTCTACTTTGAAACATATCAAATGAGTATATAAAACTTGTGTAGTTTATATATACTCATATATCTTTATATTCAATTATTTGTAATTGTGATGGTTGTCATCAATTACCAAAGAGGGAAAGATTGAAGTATCTTGACTCACCATTGTGAGTTAATGGTATGTTGTGGTAATTAATGACAATCATGTTGTGGGACTAATATTTTTCATAAGTTGGGTAAATAGGTTATGTTCCATGATGATGAAGATTTTGGATGACATCATGAGTTGAATGTCATCAAGTCAAATTTCAAGTGAAAGATGCATCATGTGTTAAAGCACATCAAGATCCCGAAGAGGAGATGATCATGAGTTAATCATCAAATCAAGAAAAGATCCATCATGTGTTGATGGAGGTCAAGTGAAGGATGCATCTTAGGTTGATGCATACCAAGACAATGATCCGGACTTGAAGTGAAGATGTGCGTCATTGTAGGATCAAGGATAACCGACTAGAGGGGGGTGAATAGGAGGTTTTTAAACTTTTTAACAAATTAACAATTTATCCAATTAATTACTTAGTCTAAACAAGTTTTACCTATAGCTAAACAAGACAATCACAATAATAAGCTAGAAATATAAATGCGGAAAGTAAAGACAAGAAATAACCACAAGGACACGACGATGTTTTTCCCGTGGTATCGAAGACTTGCTGGTCTTCACTAGTCCACGTTGAGGAAACTTGACGTCTCAAGCCGGCTCCACGAATTAAGCCTTCCCTCAAATCACTATGGTTGTTCTTTCTCCGCTCCGGAGATGGTGAACACCGAACCACTCACAAGCTTGCACCGGCCTCTTCACAATCTTCTTCAAGAGATCACCGTGTTCTTCTCCAACCGCCTAGGAGTGCGGCAACACTCCAAGAGTAATGAATCAAGGTCTTCACTTGACGGCACTCAAGTGCACATGGATCAACTAGGAGAATGAATGCACTTGAATGTATCTCAACAAGCTTACAATGAATACACAAGAGTGTTTTGAGTGTTGAGTGAATGCAAAGGCTCTCAAAGGCTCTATGAATGTCAAATGTGCACTAGCAGCCTTGACTTGAGCAGATGGGGGGGGTATTTATAACCCCCACAAGCAATTATGACCGTTGGAAGCGAAACCAGAGAAGTCAGGCGAAATCGAGACGATCATAGTAAGTGGCTTCAGACGATCGAACTCGATCGAGCACACCAACAGCTAGACCAGATGCTAAAAAAGGAAAAAGTAGTCATTGAATTTCGATCGAACGATCCGCAGTAAACGTCTTGCACGTCCGATTTCCCGATCGTCTGCTTTTCTGAGCGAGCAGACGACCGCTTGTAGGGTTTCGCGATTTACTCAAGAATTGCATCGGTTCGGAATTTTGTACCGCCATATAAAATCGGAATGACCGCGGTGATGACGACCGCTCCCAAAAATGGAACGTCCGAATTCCGAGATAAGTTTCGAGCAAATTCTACACCGGTTCTATTTTTATTGAACCGCCTCATAAAATCGAACGATCAAGAAAGCGATGCGACCAGTTAGTCACGCAGGCAGACGACCGATTTCCATGAGAAAGTCTCGAGGCAATTTGCAACGCTTCGGTTTTATTGAACCGCCAACTAAAATACGGAATGATCAAGATCAAGCAGATCGACTGCTCAAGGACCCGATCGCTCCGCTTCAACACTTAATTGGTTGTTCCTTCAAAATACGGTACTACCGCCGAGTAGAGACCGGTCATATCAAGACTGAAGCTGATGCGCCTTAAGATGAATCACAGTACTACCGATTTTGAACGAAGACTTAGAATTTTTCAAATCAATTTCAAGTTAAAGTACACATGCATGCATGATCCTAAGTTGATCCATATTGCATCGAACATGCTATCAAGCTACTAGCCATGATCCTCTTAATAGTACGGTATTTATCCTATAATCCGGTCTTCCAACCAAACTCCCAAGACCGGTAAAATAGAAAAAGAACCTAGACTACTAGTATCTTGTCTTTAAGCCTTGTGGATCTTCATTTTTCCTTTGGCATGCATCTTTATGCTAACAAGTACACCAATGGGACTTAACCTTGTAAATACTCAATAAACTTGTTAATCCCATATTCACATATTGTCATTAATTACCAAAACAATTTTAGGGCCTAGATGCTTTTCAATCTCCCTTTTGGTAATTGATGACAACACTAATAATATGTGAGAAAGATTGGTTTGAATATACCATAATTGTATATTCTATTTGTGGCTTAACAATAAAACAATTTTTGCAATAAGCATGAGAGAATGTATGAGAATAATTTTCTTGTTAAGTCTATTTTAAAGAAAGCTCCCCCTAAACGTGTGCAAAAAGAGATTGAGCATTTTGTAGAAAATATGAGAAATTTGGGCAGAGTTTCTTTAGCAAATTTGAACTTGAGGAAATGCAATAGTAAGATATAACGATAAGTATGATTGCATTTAAGATAATAATAAAACATCCAACAAGTTCAACAAGTTAAGTGACGCATATTTTAAACTATTACAAGCACATAAGTTCAACATTACATAAGTCCATATATAGCAAAAGCTTGCGCTTGCTCCCCCTAAAGCTATGTCTTCTATATCTTTTCCCTTCCCCCCCCCTTTGGCATCAAGGTACCAAAAACGACTCAGATAGTGGGATCCTAAGGAGGAGGAACAACGCCCCGAGCAACTGGGTCTGTCAGGCAGAGTAGGAGTCGGGTCTGAGGAGGAGGATAACATCTGAGAAATCGTGACCAGTGGAGCGGAGTCCCGAGTAGCGTGACTGCTCTGAGGAGAAGTCAAGGAACAGAAGAAGAGGTCTCTAACGCCAAGTCAAACCGAGTCATGACCTCGGTGGATCGGAGCCGGAGAAGTAGCAGGAGCAGAATCAGATCTGAGGTGTAGGTGTCAGAGTGGAGCCGGAGGAGGGACAAGAGGCACAGGAGATGGCCCGGAAATAGGAGGCCGCCGAGTAAAGCGCCAGGAGTCTTCAAAATTCCTCTATGTCGGTCATGCTCTCTACTAGTGCAGCCATCTGTTATGAGTCTCATCGAAGAAGTCATTCTCGAGTCTGCTCCATCTCAAGTAATCTCCCTCGAGTCTCATTCTGAAAATCAGCCTGTTCAGCCTTTATGTCTTGCAAAGCATTAAGAATGAGTTGCTGATTCTGAAGAATCTGTGCAATAGAGCCTTCATTGATAATGGGATCGCAGAGGCACCGCCTCGATGGGATCATCCTCGTGAGCTTTGTCGAGGAGGAACGCCGTCTCGTGGTCTATAAGATTTATGAATCGAACCAAGACCACCATGATATGTTATCTTCTCGTAAATCGAGCCATAATATAAGGTGCATAGTAAATTCTCTTGACTCTATCATTCTTGGATGAGACTATGCCTCAAGGATAACATCCACAACATCAAATTTTATGCCTCGCATAATATGATCTATAATGTTCCAAGCATGTCCCCTGATAGCATCAAAATTGCCGCTCTTAGGATAAAAGGTGTGATTGATAATCCTATTAATTATGCTCGGCAAAGGCTTAAGTCCTGATGGTTCCTAGCTTGAATTTGACATTTGAGTCATAATAATCACCCCAAGCAGAGCAAGTAAAGTCGACTATCAAAGATTTTCTCCCAAGAATCGGATCTTACTCTTAAGATTTGTTCAAATTCTTCCTTTGTACTTTGCAAATCTCTAGCCACGTAAATCCACCTAAAGGATCAGAATCACCGACACATGAACTGTGGCGTAAAACTGTCGAATAAGCTCATCATCATAGTTTTGTTTTAAAGCCACAAGGTCGTGAAGACCTACATCATAGAACTTCGATATACTCCACTATATTTGTCCAAATCATTTAAGTGAGTCCACTTAATCCACTTATGATCGAAGAAATTTTCTGCTTTCTTCCATAAAGTTGTTCATATACTTGCTCTTGAAAAAAAGATGAAACCTTGGATTTATCGAGTCGATTTGAGAAGATATTGATTGACATGCCTTTTATTGCGTAGTCATCTCTGAAAGAAGTCTCAAATCTTGTGGAGGTGGTGGAGATTCTCCTAAATTATCAAAAGTGCCTTCTTCTTCAGAATTGGGCTCAGAATGAGTCTCATCCTCGGAGACATAATCCTCACTTGCTTCTGTTTCATATTCTGGAGCTGGCCCTTTTCCTTTGCCGTACGACCTTTTGACTGACCGAGCGAGTTTGTCAGACTGGAGCCGACCGTCGTCGATTTAAGAGGCGATTATGAGGGAGCCGCAGAAGATTGAGGAGAAGATTGTCCTCGAGGAAGTCCAATTGGTTTCCTCGTCGCAACCCTCATCCTAGGCATCTTTAGAATCAAAGAATAGGTTACAAGATATTCAAAGGAATGAATGGAATTGAATTTAGTTGAAAAGAAATGACGTTTACATTTTTGATCAGATAATCGGTCGTCATCGCCATTCATTGGCGATCGACCGCGATCAAGATCATGATCGCATCATCGCCAAGAACCGGCCGTTCGATTATCCCGACCGAAGTTCTAGGGCTTCTAAAACTTGCATATTTTGGTGATTTTAATGGATTGAATCCAAGAAGTCGATGCTAATCATCATAATACACCAAAATACACCATTTTACCCAACTAGAATCTCAGAATTTCATCACATTTCAACAAAACCCTAAATGGATAACCTAGGGTTCCATACGGAGATAAAACGCGAATTAAACAACGTTTTACCTTGAGATCGGAGGAGATGAACCTTGGAGAGGCTTCCAATACGAAGAAACGAAGGATTTTGCGAGATTTGAAGTGAATTAGAAGAGGGGTTTGGAAACGCACGGGCGCAGGTGAGAGAAAAGAAAAAGAAGCGGTCGTGCCGTTCGTGGGTTAAAAAGAGAGAGAGAGAGAGAAAAAAACGCAACCGCAAAGGAGTTAGAATTTCTTTCAAACCGTCGCGGTCGTCTGACAACCAAATACCGCTTGGTCGTTCCGCTCTCCGGCCGTCATCGTTGTTATAATAACGTTGGTCGTATCAAGACAAATGGGTCGCTCGTTCGTCGCGATAACTACTATCGTTCGATTATCCCGGAACTTCGGATTTTCTAGGAATTGAAATAATTTTGCAAATGATCCCTAGTCTTGCACTCAAATAAATATCATTAAGGATCATTGTGCATAGAATAGACTATTGTCTACTAAGAAACATGATTTTATGATCATAGCTAATTTTTAATAAAGATTTGGGAAATATTTTCATAAAATACTCAAATAACATCAAATGAAACACATAACATGATGCAGGAGTTCAAACAACATTTGAATAGTCTATTATATTTAACTCATTCCTCAATTTGCAAAAGCGCCTTCATCTAATGGCTTGGTGAAAATGTCCGCTAATTGGTCCTCGGTTCTTATGTGGCTAATCTCAATATCTCCTTGCTCACATGATCTCTCAAGAAATGGTGACGGATATCTATATGCTTGGTTCTTGAGTGTTGAACAGGTTATTTGCAATTTTCACGGCACTATCATTGTCACACAAAAGAGGCATTTTATCAAATTTTATTCCATAATCCATCAATGTTTGCCTCATCCATAGCAATTGAGCACAACAACTTCTGCGGAAACATATTCGGCTTCAAGCGTGGATAATGCTACGGAGTTTTGTTTCTTGGATGACCATGATACTAGAGATCTTCCTAAGAATTGACAACTACCCGAGGTGCTTTTTCTATCCACTTTGCAACCCGCATAATCAATCCGAATATCCAATTAAATCAAATTTAGCACCTTTCGGGAACCAAAGGCCAATGCTAGAGGAATGCTTTAAATATCTTAGTATTCTTTTAACGGCCATTAAATGACACTCTTTTGGAGTTGCTTGAAAACGTGCACACATGCAAACACTAAACATGATATCGGGCCTAGATGCGGTAAGATAAAGCAAACTACCAATCATGGATCTATAAAGCTTTAAATCTACCGGTTTACCTTCCTCATTTAGATCAAGGTGACCATTTGTAGCCATGGGAGTCTTGATGGGCTTTGCGTCTTCCATGCCAAACCTTTTAAGTAAATCCTTCACGTACTTGGATTGACTTATGAAAGTCCCATCTTTTAGTTGCTTGATTTGAAGTCCAAGGAAATAGCTTAATTCTCCAATCATGGACATTTCAAATTCCCTAGACATCATATCATCAAATTCCTCGCAAAAATCTTGGTTAGTAGACCCAAAAATAATATCATCAACATAGATTTGACATACAAAGAAATCATTATCTATGACTTTAGTAAATAACGTTGAATCAATTTTCCCGATTTTGAATCCTTTTGAGACTAGAAAATCTCTAAGGCGTTCATACCATGCTCTAGGAGCTTGTTTAAGACCATAGAGCGCCTTGGAGAGTTTATAGACATGATTTGGATTTTTAGGATCTTCAAAACCGGGAGGTTGCTCAACAAAGACAAGTTCGGATATTTCACCATTTAAGAAAGCACTTTTAACATCCATTTGAAATAATTTAATATCAAAGCATGATGCAAAAGCAAGTAATATCCGAATTGATTCAAGCCTAGCTACGGGAGCAAAGGTTTCACCAAAATCCAAACCTTCAACTTGTGAAAACCCTTGAGCAACCAACCTTGCCTTGTTCAACAACCAAACCATTCTCATCTTGCTTGTTCCTAAAGACCCATTTTGTACCAATAACATTGTGCTCTTTAGGTCGATCCACCAATGTCCAAACTTCATTCCGGGTGAAGTTGTTGAGTTCTTCATGCATAGCATTCACCCAATCCGGATCTTCAAGTGCTTCTTCTACATGCTTTGGCTCAATAGAAGAGACAAAAGAGTAATGTTCACAAAAAGAAGCAATACGAGAGCGAGTTTGAACACCCTTACTTACGTCACCCAATATTTGATCTATTGGATGATCCTTTGCAATTGCATTATGAATCCTTGGTGGTTGGTTGGATGGTTGATTATCTTCATTATCGCTTTTCCTCACTAAGTTGAACTTGATTTGTATGAGATGATTTTGGTTCAACTTGAGTGGAGGATGTTGGATCATCTTCAGCTTGACGTCACATATTTGCATATGTTCCATTGCTTTTCTTAAGGCTTCATTACCTACATCTTCCAAGTTCTCATGCTCTTCTTGAGAGCCGTTAGTTTCATCAAATTGCACATCGTGTTTTTCTTCAACCAAACCGAGTTTTTGTTGAAGACACGATAAGCCTTGCTATTTGAAGAATAACCAAGCAAGAAACCAACATCGCAACGACTATCAAATTTTGAAAGACGAACACCCTTCTTTAAAATGTAACACTTGCAACCAAAAACTCGGAAATAAGAGATGTTCGGTTTTCTTCCTACAAGAAGCTCATAGGAAGTCTTTTTCAAAAGACGGTGCAAATAAAGGCAATTTATGGCATGACAAGCGGTATTTATAGCTTCCTACCAAAAGACATCGAAGTATTATATTCATCAAGCATTGTCCTAGCCATTTCAATCAATGTACGATTTTTCCTTTCTACTACTCCATTTTGCTCCGGAGTGTAGGTTGTGGAAAGTTCATGCTTTATTCCAAGTTCATCACAAAAGTCTTCAACTTTGGTATTTTTGAACTCGGAACCATTATCACTACGGATTTTCTTTATTTTGAAATCAAATTCATTTTGGGCCCTTTTGCAAATCTTTTGAAAATCCGGAGGTTTCACCTTTGTCATCTAGGAAGAATACCCATGTATATCTAGAGTAATCATCCACAATGACTAAACAATAGCTATTACCTCCAATACTCTTATAGGTTGTTGGCCCAAACAAGTCCATATGTAAGAGTTCCAATGGTCTAGAAGTTGACATGATACTTTTGGAAGGATGAGAATTAGCGACTTGTTTACCGGCTTGACAAGCACTACAAAGTCTATTTTTCTCAAACTTCACATCTTTCAAGCCAACAACTAAATCATGTTTGAAAAGCTTTTTGAGTTGAATCATTCCAACATGAGCTAGCCTTCTATGCCAAAGCCAACCCAATGAGGTTTTTGCCATTAAACAAGTTTTTAAACAAGATTCACTTGAACCAAAATCTACCAAATAAAGATTTCCAAATCTAAAGCCTTTGAAAGCTAAAGAGCTATCCTTTGCATTAGATATGGTAACACCTTCACTTGAGAAGGAACAAATTAGTCCTAGATCACAAATTTGAGCAACGGATAACAAGTTAAAGTTTAAAGATTCTACTAAAGAAACATTAGAAATGGAAAGGTCATTTGAGATAGCAATTTTACCCAATCCTAATACCTTTCCTTTGCTATTGTCTCCAAAAGTGATCTTTTCAATTCCTTGACCATTCTCGAATGTAGTGAACATTTTTCTATCACCGGTCATATGTTGTGTGCATCCACTATCAAGCACCCAATGTTTTCCACCGATTTTATAGTTCACCTACAAAATAAGAAATTAAGTCCTTTTAGGTACCCAAATTTGTTTGGGTCCTTGGAGGTTAGTTACCAAGGATTTAGGCACCCAAATAGCATTCTTTTTAGCGCCCAAAATTGAAGTGCCAACAAAACGAGCAATTATTTTACCATCCTTAGACTTTTTAAGTATGTAGCAAGAATCATATATTCCAATGGATGGAGTCTTACCCTTAGGACAATCTTGTTGCACATGTCCTATTTCCCGGCATTTATAACAATACTTACCATTTTGCCTCACAAATCTTGTGGACATGTTTGCTTGGTTTCTTACCTTTCTTAGGCACATACCCAAGACCTTCTTTGTTGAATGAGCACCTTTGCTCACTCAAAAGTTTGTCAAGAGTGGTCTTGCCCTTGAAGCATCTTTCCAAGCTCTTACTTAGCTTGGTCACTTGTTCTTTAGCTCATTGTTCTCATGAACAAGCTTTGAATCATTTTGCTCAACACTATTATGACTAGCATCAATATTAGAGCAACATGGCATAGCAAGAAGATCATCACATGAAGTAGATGCACTAGTCTTAGCAATTTCTATACTAGGCATTTTATCAATAATGTCACATGTGATTCCTATACTTGAACACGATTTATTTGAATTTTCTTGAATGAGCAAGTTGTGTGCTTCCTTAAGTTCCATATAAGAATCTTTTAGAATATTGTATTCTTTATTTAAGACCTTATATTTTGATTTTTCCTTTCCAAGATATTCATTTAAATCATCAAGCATATCCATTAATTCATCATATGTTGGTTCATCATTAATAATGGATTTTACCTTATCTCCTTTTGCCATGAGGCAAGTAGGAGTGGAGAACATTGATGGAGTTTCTTTGATGGCAATGCCAACTAGTCCCTTCTTCTTGGGGGACTCTTCTTC
The DNA here is from genome assembly GCA_036346405.1 of Phyllostachys edulis. NCBI lineage: Eukaryota > Viridiplantae > Streptophyta > Magnoliopsida > Poales > Poaceae > Phyllostachys > Phyllostachys edulis. The sequence continues at coordinate 64,614,909 of CM070549.1, forward strand.
ATCGGAATCAGAGTCGCTTGACTCATCATTTGAATCCCATTCTCCAATATGGGCTTCATGCTTGCCACCTTTGTGAAGCTTCTTGAAAAGCTTCTTCTTGCCATTGTATTCCTTTTTCTTGAATGACTTCTCCTTGTCATCCTTCTTTTCGGGACAATGAGAAGCAATGTGCCCTTCTTCTTCGCAATTATAGCATCGGATGTTGCTATAACGCTTCTTGTCATTTGAGGATTGCCCTTTCTTGTACTTGTCGGGTTATAGCTTCTATTTGGGCGTCTCTTCATGAACCTCTTCATTTTTCTCACAAGGAGTGCATACTCCTCATCCAGTATCTTCTTCTTCATCTTCATCATCACTTGATTCCGCTTTGGCCTTGAAAGCGGTGATCTTCTTTCTTGAGGAGGATGTTTCCAAGAGCTCTTCCTTGTCCTTTTGAACAACTCATTTGTGATGAGGTTGCCCAAAAGCCCCATTGGTGTCATCCTTGTCAACTCGGGTGAGTTAAGAAATAGAGTCACCAACGCCTCATACTTGTCCGGAGAGCCCTAAGCATCTTAAGCACAATATCAACATCAAGAAGGTTAGTACCAAGGCCTTTGAGCTCATTCACAATGTTGTTGAGTCGTGAATATATCTCATTGATGTTTTCATGAGGCAACATCATGAATGTCTCATATTTGATCCGAAGCCTATGCAATTTGGCTTCTTTGACCGTGGATGTACCCTCATGAATTTCCGATAGAGTGGTCCAAATATCATGAGCACTTTCTAAGTTGCTCACTCTATTGAATTCATTCGCGTTCAAAGCGCCAAAGAGAGCATTCATAGCTTGAGCATCTAAATGAGCATTACGCGTCTCTTGATCCGTGGGATGTAGTGGATCAAGAGGCATTACGTGACCCTCATTTACGATTCTCCATACGCTTGGACTCATGGCTTTTAAATAAATTGACATTCTAATTTTCCAATAAGCATAATTTGAGCCATCAAATAAAGGAGCCTTTCCTATAGCAATTCCCTCACTAGTCATCCTTTTCTCTCTTAGACGGTTAAGTCTAAATCAATGAGAGACCAAGCTCTGATACCACTTGTAGGATCAAGGATAACCGACTAGAGAGGGGTGAATAGGAGGTTTTTAAACTTTTTAACAAATTAACAATTTATCCAATTAATTACTTAGTCTAAACAAGTTTTACCTATAGCTAAACAAGACAATCACAATAATAAGCTAGAAATATAAATGCGGAAAGTAAAGACAAGAAATAACCACAAGGACACGACGATGTTTTTCCCGTGGTATCGAAGACTTGCTGGTCTTCACTAGTCCACGTTGAGGAAACTTGACGTCTCAAGCCGGCTCCACGAATTAAGCCTTCCCTCAAATCACTATGGTTGTTCTTTCTCCGCTCCGGAGATGGTGAACACCGAACCACTCACAAGCTTGCACCGGGCCTCTTCACAATCTTCTTCGAAGAGATCACCGTGCTCCTTCTCCAACCGTCTAGGAGTGCGGCAACACTCCAAGAGTAATGAATCAAGGTCTTCACTTGACGGCACTCAAGTGCACATGGATCAACTAGGAGAATGAATGCACTTGAATGTATCTCAACAAGCTCACAATGAATGCACAAGAGTGTTTTGAGTGTTGAGTGAATGCAAAGGCTCTCAAAGGCTCTATGAATGTCAAATGTGCACTAGCGCACCTTGACTTGAGCAGATGGGGGTATTTATAACCCCACAAGCAATTATGACCGTTGAAGCGAAACCAGAGAAGTCAAAGTAAATCGAGACGATCACAGTAAGTGGCGAGACGACCGAACTCGATCGAGCACGACCAACGGCTAGACCAGATACTAAAAAAAGAAAAAGTAGCCGTTGAAATTTCGGAACGACCGCAGTAAACGCGCGACGTCCGATTTCCCGGCCGCATTGCTTTTACGAGCATACGACCGCTTGTAGGGTTTCGCGATTTACTCAAGAATTGCAATCGGTTCGGAATTTTTGTACCGCCATATAAAATCGAAATGACCGCAGAAGTCGCACGACGACTTCCCAAAAACGGAACGTCGAATTCCGAGATAAGTTTCGAGCGATTTTACATCGGTTCTGCTTTTATTGAACCGCCTCATAAAATCGAACGACCGCAAAATCGGCACGACCGTTAGTCACGGGCGATACGACCGATTTCCATGAGAAAGTCTCGAGGCAATTTGTAACGCTTCGGTTTTATCGAACCGCCAACTAAAATACGGAATGATCAAGATCGCTGCATCTGACCGCTCAAGGACCCGTCGTTCCGCTTCAACACTTAATTGGCTGTTCCCTTCAAAATGCGGTACTACCGCCGAGTAGAGACCGGTCATACCGCACCGAGCGGTACGACCGCAAGATGAACTGCGGTACTACCGATTTTGAACAGAAGACTTAGAATTTTTCAAATCAATTTCAAGTTAAAGTACACATGCATGCATGATCCTAAGTTGATCCATATTGCATCAGAACATGCTATCAAGCTACTAGCCATGATCCCTCTTAATAGTACGGCATTTATCCTATAATCCGGTCTTCCAACCAAACTCCCAAGACCGGTAAAATAGAAAAAGAACCTAGACTACTAGTATCTTGTCTTTAAGCCTTGTGGATCTTCATTTTCTCCTTTGGCATGCATCTTTGCGTTAACAAGTACACCAATGGGACTTAACCTTGTAAATACTCAATAAACTTGTTAATCCCATATTCACATATTGTCATTAATTACCAAAATAATTTTTAGGGGCCTAGATGCTTTTCAGTCATCAAGCTTCAAGTGTTTAAGCAAGACAAAGGTATGACTAGATAGAGCTAAGGATATGTTCTTAGTCTTTTACCGGTCTTGGTGTTTGGTTGGAAGACCGGATTGCTAGTATAGATTACTGTACTATTAAGAGGGGTCTTGACTAGTAGATTGAGTGTGTCATGTGTTGATAGCTCGTGTTGGCTTGCTCTAGCTCTCGTTTGCATGTTGCCGATATTTGCGAATGTATTTTGCAAATCATCCAGGCTTATGCATAATCATTGTAGCATGTGACTTTAGTTTGTAAATGCGTTTTGCAAATAGTTTATGTTTGTGTACCAAATTCCTTGTGGTGTTGATTTTAAAAGTCGCCAAATGTGTTTTGCAACTTGTTGAGAATCTCGCCTTCATCCCTTGTGTGCATCTTGTGTCAATTGGCAAATGTGTTTTGCAAATTGAGTTGAAGCGAGGTGTGTAATCTGTTTTCTAGCTTTGTTGGCAGTGGGCGGTCTGATCGTCCATGTCAGTCGGTCTGATCGGTGGGATGTCGGTCTGACCGCCATGTGTTGGCCGGTCTAACCGGTCCCCGGTCAGCAGTAAGACTGCGTGTTTTCGTGCAGTATGCTTTTGACAGAGAATGTGTTTTTGGAGAGTTTCTCTTGTTCCCAAAATGGTATGACCGTATTTGTTCAGCGGTATTGCTGCAAGGCGGTAGTACCGATCTTTTGTTGGCGGTTCGTTTTTCCAGAAGAGTTGATTTTCTGATTCTGGACTTTTCTCTAGTGAGCGGTCTAACCGCCCCTCTGGCGGTTTGACCAGTTGAGTTCGGTCTGACTGACTCTTGTGAGGGAGGTCGACCCGGTAGTGTATCCAACGGCTAGTTTTATAGCCGTTGGAGCTTGAACGGTTTGACCGGCCATTAGTTGGCGGTCAGACCAGTTTTCCCTAGTTTTATGAAGATTCTCCTCCAACGGCTAATTTTCCTTGTGTTGGTATAAATACCCCTTGTGGTCGGTTGTGGGGTAGTTGCTGGTGACTTTCCCATTTCCTTGAGTAAAGAGCAAGCTCTCTTATCTCTTTTGTGTATGTGTTGCACTTAGTGAGTTTAGAAAGCGAAACCCTAGTGCATGTGTTGCATTAGGTAGTAGATTGTGTATCCACTCGAGGTTAGACACTTGATTCGTTCAAGTGAGCGTCTTCAACTTGTTACTATTGGTGTTTGCTGATACCTAGACGGCTTGGAGAAGTTGTGCTGGTGATCTTCTCAAAGAAGGTTGTGAGAAGACCCAAGCGGTTGTGAGTGGCTTGGTGCTCGTCATCTCTAGAGTGGAGGAAGAGCAACCCCGAGTGGATCGAGATGTTAGTTCAAGTTGTGAGCTGGTCCAATTTGGTTGGACTTACCTCGGAGATGTTGGCTTAATTTGTGGAGATGGTCCAATTTATTTGGACTTACCTCAACATGAATTAAGGGAGACCGATAAACCTCCGAACACCATGGTAAAACTTTATTGTGTCATTGTGGTTTGTTCTTTTGTGTTTTACTTTGCACAATTTACTTTCATAAAATTAAATTGCTTACTTGTATTTGTTTGATTGCTTTCATTATCAATAGTATTAGATTGTTGATGCACTTAGTCAAGACAAGTTGATTTAGGTTTTAATTATGCAAAACCTATTTACCTTTAGCTTCCGCATTAGAAAACGTTTTTAGCCAAGAGATTTTTTAAAAATGCCTATTCATCCCCCTTCTAGTCGGCCTCCTCAATATTACACCGGGTGTCAATCTAGACACGGCACGTTGACCTCTCGAGTTGTGTTGGCCACCGCACGATAAGCTTGAAAAAGTCGAGGTAAGCACACAACTTCTTCCTCCCAACCTTCGCCTCGCCGCCGCCTCAAGACGGCCACCTCCGCTGCGTCCGGCCGCCACCGCCACCTCCTCCGTGCTTCGTCGCCACCGCCTCCTCCTCCTTCGTCAGACGCCGCCACCACCTCCTCCTTGTCTCGTCATCGTCAGGTTTCGCCGGGCCGCCATGCACGGCATGGTATTGTGCTTGCCGAACCAAGCCGGCCCGCTAGGCCGAGGTCGTGACCTAAACACGCCACGCCACGTCTCGCCCGGTCATGCCAGCTTGGGCCGACTACTATACAGTGCCTGACCGGACCAACAGTCCCTTGCTTCGAGCTGACCACCATGGCTCATTTGGTCACCGCTAAATAGATGGATAGATGGATATAGCATGTAGGTATGGATGACGAGTTCTTAGCTAAAATGATAGTGTTTAATGAAATAGCAAAAGTAGTACTCTCACGGATAAATTGTCAAAAATAGCAGCTGCGGCCGTGCCGCCCTCGAAATGCACAACAGACACCTATCACGCCCTGGAGAGGAACCCTAATCCCATCAGCTCGCGAATTCCATTTCCCCACATGTAACAGCAATCAGTAGCATTTCCCACCCATTCCTACACCACCACTACCTATCACCCATTCAGCCCCACCTAAAAATTCCCCAGGCACCTTCTCCTCATCCCAATTCACAAAAGCTGCTTCTTTTCGTTTCTTTATTGTAATCTTGCATCTTCTTCTTCTTCTTGTCCTCCACAAACCAAGAATCTCTGCACAATTCCAACTCAATTTGGTGCCTTTTGAGGGGCCAATTCGAGGAAAGAGAAGGGCAGTATGGTTTCCTGCTTGCTTTCTCGGGTGAATTGAATTCGGGTGTTCGTGCTCCAGTCAGTGGTTTCTTGGGCTGGATTGATTCTGGGATCCATGGATAGAGATACCTATACCTCCTTGCAGCTTGTACCATATCTTGTTTGTTGCGCGCACCGAGACGAGGAATTGGGCCCGGCACCAGCTCAATTCGTTTCCTTGTTGGTTTAACCGAAGGATTCTAGGATGGGCGACACCATGGGGTCATCAGCATCACACCCAAGGCACCATTAATTGAGGTCGTTTCCCAGCCAGATTTGGCGAATCTATTTATCCGATTCATTCTTTGTTTCTGAAGATTTGATCGAAATGGCGGTTATATATGTCATCTAACTGAGTAGATTTGCCATTGTTGCTGCTCAGAGATGTGAGATTTGTTGCTGTCTGGTGGAAGCCTGGAACCTTGGATTGGTGTGTGCAATCAAAATTCTTGGGGCTGATTTGGTGAGCGTGGTGGAAGGGGATGTCTTTCAGGAGCCTAATTCAGGAGATGAGGGGTGAGTTTGGGAGCATCTCGCGGTACAGCCTGCGGTCCCGGTCTCACCGGGCTGGGCACGCGCCGCGGGTGGCCGCCGTGGGGCCCGCGGAGGCGCTGCAGCAGAGCTGCTGGGCACAGCTGCCCCCCGAGCTCCTGCGGGAGGTGCTGGTGAGGATTGAGGACTCGGAGGGCTGGTGGCCGTCCCGCAGGGACGTGGTGGCGTGCGCCGGCGTCTGCCGGAGCTGGAGGGGCATCATGAAGGAGATTGTGCCCGTCCCCGAGGCGTCGGGGAAGCTTACCTTCCCTATCTCGCTCAAGCAGGTTTGGGTTTTAGATCACTCTGATTGTGATGCTAGTGATCGTTATTGGATGCTGTTAATTGTGTTATAGTTTCATTGCCATCTTGGTATTTAGGATCATTGTTCTATAAGATTATTCATCAAGCCCTTTTGCTGGTCAGTAGTTGCCGGATTAGTTTAGTCGAGGGGTGAATGATGTCGTGAAACCCCTCTTTTTCATGGAAGGTGTTAACCATCTTGTCTGGGTTTTGAAAAGGCCCTTATATTGGAAAACTTCTAATGTTCGATGGCTGCTTGCTCATACTTAGGCCCTATTTGGTAGAGTTTTAGATTCTCATTTTTCAAATTCTGCTCTTGATTCTCTAAGAATCTGAAGCTGTCTGTTGAAAGCGTTTGCTTGGTAGGTTGACTCCAAAAAAAGAAAGGATTAGAGGCAAATAGACCAAGTTACCCTTGTACAAATATTTCAATTATGTCTTGTCGTGCAAAATGGAAACGTACTCGGACTTTATTCAATTTTAATGGATTAACAAGGTACTTTCATACCGTATATGTGTTCAAATGATAATTAAATGCTATTACGTACAAGTATTGAAATGATAAATGAGTGATAATAAAATACCACAAGTAGTGTGTCCATCATCCTGATTGAGCAATTGCACTTGCAAGGTCATCACGGAAACTATGCATGGTTGTAGCACTCGTTTGCGACATTGACGCATCCGATGCATCCTGGGAAATAGCATATTTTGCATATCTCGATGGTATTGTAGGCACATAATTAGGATCTCGATCGAACCTACGAAAATACATGTCCGGCGAAGCATGTTCAATAGCTTAAGGTCTTTTACCCCCTCCATCAACAGCTTTCTGTTCTTAGTGACTATCATCGTATGCCTCTGCGCGAAGTACCCTTGCTTACGAGGATCAGCACAGCATTTAACAAATAGATTTATCAGCTGTGAAATCACATAAGAGCTAGCTGTTGGATATAAGTGGAAGTTACTTCCACAACAAAAATGGAAGTTAAGGATGACTTACAGTAACATCAGTGATATCACCGGCGGCAAAAATACTACTTTGGCCTTTCAGTCTGAGATTTGCATCAACCATCAAGTTTCCATCACTATCCAAGCAATCTCTCATCTCAGAATCTCTAATCCATGATGAACTCAGCGGGCTGTCGAGGATAATTCACAGCTATTTCAGCAGCTAGTTCAACACCGGATGGCCCACCCCCAATAATAAGAATAGACCCAGAATGTTTTATCTTCATGTTATCTGGAAATGTAAATGAGATCAGATACACAAGAGCTAACAATATCATTTGCATTCATCGCCAAAAAAAAATCATTTGCAAAGAACCAGTCATATTCGGCAAACATTCCCTATGTCAAATGTACACTGGCAGCGATACATTTAAAAATAGTATAGAATAACAAACAATTTTGGATTGAATATAGCTAAGCACTGACGCATGAAATTTGTTTGACGTGGTCCTGAGCTATTGCACAAGTCCATTTGAAAATACAAGGAATTCTGATGTGCAAATGCTTCATTCGCTCAATTCATTTTAGGAATAAATCCAGTTTACTCCCTCTAACTATCAGAAAAGTCTGGTTTACCCCTTGAACTTCAAAACCGGTTATTTAATCCCCTGAATTTGCGAAATCCGGTCACTAAAAGCCCTCATGCCAGTTTGAAGAGGCGGTTTTGTACACGTGGCCGGATTTGTCCAATCAGCATGTGTTTGTCATCCTGTGTGGCAAAAGGCATGTGTGCAAAACCGCCCGAGTACTCTTCTTCCCAACCTAAACCCCCTCAACCTCAAACCTCTCTCTACTCTCTCTCTCTTCCCACCAAGAAGAAGAAGAAGCCACTTCCAAGTTCCAAGAAGAGGAGAGATAGAGTGACAGGTTCTCTCCCTCTCTCTCCCCCCGCGATGGATTCGAGCGGTAGGTTCTCTCCCTCTCTCTCTTCCCCCGCGATGGATTAGGACGACCGGTCAGTGTCGAGTCTCTCGGCGGCCTGGCACTCGCTGTGGACGGGCATGGAGAAGTTGCGGGCGCTCGAGGAGATCCAGTGGCGCCGCTGCCAAGGTCGCCGTCCGCCGATCCGCGACGTCGCAGGTCAAGACATCGATCAAGCTGCCGCCAGGCCATGCGGCCGTGCTCAAGGTGTCCGACGTCATGCACGGCCTTGAGCTATCGCTTCGCCAATGGCCGCTAACGTCCGAGAGCTCCCGGCCACTTGTCGTGCTTGGGTGGCTCGAGGAGGCTTTGCGGTTTCTATCGGATAACTGTGGCCTCGCCGCCTAGTGCCTCGCGAACATCGTAGAGTACCTTGGCGGCCACGGCCTTGCCGACCTCGGCGTCACCCTTGACGAGCTCAAGAACCCCTCCGGTGGCCTCCTGGCCGCCGCCCTCGACATGCTTGAGGCCGAGTACCGCTGCATCCTCGCCGACCACTCCACCCTACTTGCGATGCAGCAGCTCATCACCACCTCCGCCTCCATTGCGCCGTCTCCCATCCCCCTGCCGCTGTCCACAATCTCAGCCTGATTCTAGACCGCCTTGTGGCCAATGGTTGGCAAGACCGCTGCGTGTCCGTGTACGCTAATGCAAGGGGAGGCGTGGTGAGTGCCAGCCTTTGTGCCCTTGGTCTCGACTACTTGCACAGCCACCGCATCCCATTGAGCCCCGGCCATAGGCACTCGTGATCCGCCAAGATGCATCTCGCCGACCACCACCACCATGGCCGCCCGGCCTCGGGCCCTCGTGGCCGTCGCGATCACTAGCGTCATGGCGCTTGCGTGGGGCCGTCCTCGCCACGACACTACTCCTCGTGGCCACGCCAGTAGCTCCACCACTCCTGCGACTCCACCTCTTCACCGACATGCGCAACCTCCTGGTGTGCCCAACACGCCAACGTGTTCACCTCCTACCCGCCTCCTCCTCGCCAGAGTACACGGGGCTCGTCCTCTCCTCTGCAAAGAATGGATGCTTTAAGATCAAGTGTGCCACGACTTTTGCCCTTGCCCTTACTCACCCACCAGCTGTTTGATGAAATGTCTCACCTAAAGAACTAAAGAAGTGCGTACAATGTCTTTAGTTTTGTAACATGCTCCAGTTGAAGAATTTGTTTATACTTATTTTTAAAGAAGGGTATTTTTAAAGAGGATGACAAATACATGCTGACTGGACAAATCCGGCCACGTGTACAAAACCGCCTCTTCAAACCGGCATGAGGGCTTTAGTGATCGGATTTCACAAATTTAGGGGGTTAAGTTACTGGTTTTGAAGTTCAGGGGGGTAAACCAAAATTTTCTGATAGTTGGAGGGAGTAAACTGGACTTATTCCTTCATTTTATTCTGAATTTCTCATGTTGTGGTCGTTGGTTGGGTACGGGTTCGAGGACCGAGGGTAGGGCGCGCGTCTTCATCTAACCGCCAGCAGGGCTCTTCCCTATCGAGGTAGCGAGGCTCTGAGGCTTGATTAGTCAAGTAGGCGAGAGATCGCCCTCCAAGCTCGGTCGGGACTCTTCCCGATGAACAAGGAGACTCTGATCTTTAACCAACCGGTTTGGGAATAACCTTTTTTATTTTTTTTGCTTCCTTCACAATGGATACATGCTATCTTTTTTTATAAGGACGACCCAACTTGACCTCTAAGAAATAATCTATAAGGAAAGCTACCAATCCATTCAAAATTTTCCAACTATTAAAAATAACCTTCCTAATAGATAAGATTATATCCCTAATAATAACTTGATAGATAAGAAATCTCAAAATAACCTAATTAACCAACTATTCTTTATTCTAGGAAATCAATTGGCATGTATGGAAAATATGAGCTACAGTACCAATGGGTACTGTTTACACGTCGCGACAGTGCCATGGTGCTGTTCACAGGCCTGCTGCACCGCCTCGCGCCTTTCTCCGTAACACTCGTAACTACTTTTCTATATATTGTGAGTATCCAAGCGACGAATATTCACAGGCGAATCATAAGGTTCATTTTGCCATCAATATAGGAGTGGAATATACATCCAGTCTGTGAAGTGCTTCGCAATGAACTCACGCCAAAGAAGAAAAAAAAAATCAAATGTTCAAGACTTAGGATCACTACCCGGAGCACATACAGATCACGTTTTCCTACATGGTCAAATGCTTAATGTTGAGATTTAGATAAGAATCAGCCTCCCAGCAAACCAATTCTTATTTAACAAGTGAGAAGATCATCCAATGACTCCATAAGATTGTCTCATACCCTCGTGCAATGTAGCAGGAATTATAGTTTGGCAGCACTAATGTAAGCGAGTTATTTGAATATCTGGTATTAATGAAGGGATAATTCAACAATTGATGATCCGTGGATAAGCCATCAGCAATGTGCACGATCCCATCAAGCATGACACACTTCTGACACGAGCACATCGACAATGCATTAGCTTCCTAGTTCCTAGCGGCAAGTTTGGGGATAGATTTTGGAGGTGGCACCGGCAAATCCAAAATCAGAAACAAACAGGCGTATACAACTAAAATAAAGGAGATGTATTTATAGAGAACGGCGGGATGGGATGCTTGGACGCTTACGGGTCAATGAGGACGACTTCGGCATGGTTTTGAAGGGAATTGGCGAGGAGGCACCAGCAACGCTGCCGCCGACCACCACCACGACCGCCCGCCGGCTCCCGGAAGGCTGGAGCCCTCCTCCGCCGCCGGCCATCGCTCGCGGTTGGCGAACCGGATGAGGACAACGACGAGGAGGCGGTGGTCGTGGTAGCGGCAAGTTCGGGTGGTGGGGCGTTGCCTGGGACGGGCGGTCGGGGTCGCCGCACAAGAGGCTCGGCGAAAATCGCCTTTGTCGCGAGAGCAGAATCCCGAAGATGAGGACGTGAGGGGAAAGGCGAAGGGGTACGGTGTGGGGTCTCCTAGTGGGATGAGCGAGGAGTATATCGATGGCATTTGCGGGTAAATAGAATCAACTTCAATGGGTATTTTTGCTTCTACAAGGTTGGCTTCCCACGATAATCCACGGAAAGGCTACTCCTCGTTGTTAGTTCATTTTCGAGATAGCTCCTCGTGAGAAATAGAATCTGGTGGTTTTGAGAAGCTAGGTGTTTGTTACTGTTTCACGAGATCCAAATGAGAAGTTAGGAGTAGAAGTTGTACCAAACAGGGCCTTATATAAACTCTTTAGTTTGGGACTAGAGAGGATTGTTGAGAAAAGAGGCTTTGTCATTATAAATTAATAATTATGTATCAACGAAATATTTTAAGTCAGATATGCAAATGCTATTTGATAAATCCTTTTCGCTGTTAAGGCGGTGTTTGACAAGCTTAGCGTGAAATTCCAGTGTCAAATGCCATTTTCTTTTGTCATTTCAGTAAGAATTAATCCCACTTCAGTGCATGTGTAATCTTTGGCTGACAAATTTATTTTAATGTGAACTTAATAGTAAATGTTATGTTATCTCCATAAATGTGCAGCCTGGCCCAAGGGATGGCACTCTTAAATGTTTCATAAGAAGGAACCGGGCTATTCAGACATATTATCTGTATCTTGGACTCGCAGAAGGTATTCTTTTTAGCCATCCCCATTTGGTAGGTTTTAGTCATCCCCATTTGGTATGTGAAAGCAAGTAAAGCTATGCTGACGTACAGTGGATATATGCTTACTATTTATGGAATGTTTCTTTTTCAGCACTGGCTGATGATGGAAAGTTCCTACTTGCTGCTCGCAAATGCAGAAAGCCCACATGCACAGACTACCTAATTTCGCTTGATATGGGTGATATGTCAAAGGGGAGCAGCACCTATGTTGGCAAGCTAAGGTCATCTTTTGAGATTTGATGTCTGAAAAGTTAAAGCTATAATTTGTGCTAGTTTCTTTAATAGTATGCATAAACAAGACTCCTCTTTAGTCCTAATATAGGTTGTTTCAGCTAAAGCCATCTGCAGTGTTTCTTTCTTTCTCAGTGGAAAGTACTACTACCTTTTTCCCCATTAATCTTGTACAGGCAATCCCTAACATCAACTGGTCTTAGATACTACAACAAACAGTATGTATTTTGATGTCAGGATCTATTGCTTATGAGGAGCATTCGCTGAAAAAATATCCATCTATGTTGCAAGATGTTCCATATGACCATATAATTATTTTAACTTTCGATTTTGCTGTTGTCTAAATTATTTTCGTGGTGAAACATAGTCCGCAATACAAACAACAAAAATCAACTAACCAACTATCTTTTGAACAGATCTAACTTTCTGGGAACGAAGTTTACTGTCTATGATGCTCATCCAACACATGATGGAGCTGTAGTCTCGAAGAGTCGGTCTGCACGTGTGATTGGTTTGAACCAGGTCTCCCCCAGAGTTCCTGCAGGGAATTACCCAGTTTCACATATTTCTTATGAATTGAATGTTTTGGGCTCCAGGTAGGGCGATTAACTTTTTGTTCCACCAAGTTAGATCTAAACTGTTGTTTTGGTAAACCCAATTACTAGCCCTTGACTTGAATTGATTCTGAGTGGATAGAATTTTGGTGGTGATTATTGCAACTGCATTGGTAGGTCAGTCGCCTCTACTGGTTATACTGGTGATAGTATCGCAATTGTATGAGTTGCTTAGATTTAATCAATACAGCATGATGAAAAAAAATTATTTCAAAGGCAGATCTCTATTGATAAGCAAAACTTTTTAGATGTTAATTGACACTGTGTGGTAAAACTGGATTTAATTGCTTCTATCATACATGAGATAAATATCACTTATTGTCCTGTTGCATATTTGTTGCAGAGGTCCAAGAAGGATGAACTGTGTTATGGATTCTATCCCCGCATCAGCTGTTGAAGAAGGAGGGAAAGCTCCAACACAGACTGAATTTCCTCTTAGTAGCGTAGACTCTTTCCCATCGATTCCATTCTTCAGAGCTAAATCTGCTCGGATAGACAATACAACTTCACAGTTATCCACTCAGAAGGACGACAAGCTGGTGCTGAAGAACAAGTCTCCTAGGTGGCATGAACAGCTGCAGTGTTGGTGCCTCAACTTCCGTGGACGGGTGACAGTTGCCTCAGTGAAAAACTTTCAGCTGGTGGCTTCAGACGAAAATGGACCAGCTAACCAGGAGCATGACAAGGTGATCCTTCAGTTTGGAAAGATCGGAAAGGACTTGTTCACCATGGACTACCGTTATCCAATATCAGCGTTCCAATCATTTGCAATCTGTCTGAGCAGTTTCGATACCAATATAGCCTGCGAATGAGACAAGGTGATTATTTCATTGTTTATTCTCCTTGCTTACAAGTACTATGGCTGTTTACTCTGCTTGATATACTCGTACTTAGGGTGACTTCATCCAGACGGTCTTCAGTATGCCTAACATTGCTTCTTCGGCAGATTTGTTAAAGTTGCATCATATTTTCAGAACTTCCCAGACTCCAAACACTAGGATAGTGAGAGTAGGACTTAATCCAACATTTTAGCTGGCTGTCAGGGAGATCTAATCTGCATGGGTCTGCCCATATACAAATCTAATCGAGCTCTTCTGTTCATATGTTACATCACAAAATAGATGCCAACAGGCAACAGATGTATGCACCTTGCACCACTTGATAATTGTGATGGGTGTTTGCCCCTGGAGTGTTTAGTAATCATACTATCATACATCTATTGATTCAGATGTGTTCTGCAAATCACTGTAGCATGCATTATCTTGTGCTGAAGTTCTACAGTTACAACTTTGAAAGCACCTGCTAGGCTGTTAACTACCACAGGCCACTGCACTGTCCAAGTACAGCTGCAGGCCTGCAGCTAATCAAAAGCAAATATTTGCCGCTCACGTTGCATTCTAATGAATCCTTGGGCCTCATGTACCTGCAGGTGCTGGACAAATCATGGCACATGGAAGCACGACAGCATTGCATGATCCATGCTTGATGTTGAAGCAGGAGGATTGGGTAAACCATACCAATCGCCCCGAGTTTTTGTCCAGTGATGCTGCTGTGTGCATAGCTATCTAGTTGGTCCTGGCTTGTAATGCTCGTCTAGTTTATTTTTCCTCCTAATTAATATACATTCTTTGACGGTATCGGCAAGTGGAAACCTAGAGTTTTTTCCCCCAAAATTCCTTGGAAACGGCTGGCTTGTTGTGTGGCCGAACGAGTCCTGAAACTAGATGAGTTTGACATAGTGGTTAGCTTCGAACGATGGTGCTATACTCTATTTTCAGTTGGTATTTCAATTCATCTGGGATCAGAAGCCTGCCTTTCATGAATTAATCAAGCAGATTCCAAGTGCAATTATGCAGCATCATTATCATGGCCATGGGCCATGGCAACGACATCTCAAATTACTGAGGGTAGAATAGAGTACGACTAGAGTAGCATCACTAGAATACATCTCATCTTGATTCTAGGGGTAGCATCACTAGAGAGCGACTTCTCAGCTCAACAGCAATACATCATCATCATCGTGAAAATACAATTCGACAATACATCCAACTCTTCGACCCCACTAATACAGGGGCCATTATCGTCTCAGATTCTCAGCTAAAATTTACCGCTGAGTCCTACCAAACGGTGTATTATACTACTAATACGATTACAGTATAGTTGTTACTACTGCACTTCATGATATACACAGAATGGACATACATCGAGGAGATGCAACAGCAAGCGTGTCACGCTGTTTGCACCTCTTGCACGGTGCCCTGTTCCTTGGCGCGGCCGGACGGCACGGCGAGCCGGTCGCCGTCGCCGTCGGCCGGGAGGTCGTCCTCATGCGCCTCCTCGGGGCACTCCAGGGCGCGCACGAACTGCACGAACAGCGGCCAGTGGTCTGGAGAGAAGAACTCCGCGCCCATCCGCTGGTAGGTGAAGTGGCACGGCCGCGTGCGGTCGGCGGTGACCAGCAGGCCGCCCAAGATCCCGGTGGAGCCGGCTCCGTCGCGCGCCACGGCAAGCGACGCGTTCTCGCAGGCGAACCGCGCCCCGTGCTCCGTGCAGGTGTCCTTGATCTGGGCCAGGAGCTCCTCCGTGCCTGAACCGGCGGCGGTGTCCATCATGCCGGAAGCGATCACCGTGCACGCGTGCCGCGCGAACATCTCGGTGACCGGGCCGTACCCGCCGTAGAGCCCCGCGGTGACCTCCGCGGGGCGCGACCGGTGATGCAAGAACGGCACCTTGGCGGACAGCTCAACGGGCTTGCCGGCGAACACCCTGGACGCCGCGGCCAGGACGCGGTCACCGTGCCCCAGGAGCTCCCCGGCGTACCATGACAGGAAGAAGCCCCCGTAGGCGGTCTCGCACGAGCCCCCTGGCTCCCTGAAGAAGGCGGAGGACTCCGGCGACTCGCCGTACTGCGGCGCGTCGTGTGGGCCCGAGAGGCCCCACAGCGGCTGCCCCGACGACTCGGCGTGCAGCTTCAGCCGCGCCAGCATGTGCTTGTCGTAGCACTGGAACTCGCCGACGCCGGCGTAGCCGTCGGTCCCAGGCGGGTACGACGGGTACCGGAGCTCGCCGTTGGGTCCGAGGCTCACAGTCACGTCCTATAGAATCCAAGAAAACTAGTCAAAGAACATTCATTTATGATAATTTGGGGGCAAATCGACGTTAAGCAAGACGAAGTGTTCTTGATTTTCTCTTACCGTAATGGTAGAGCCCAAGAAATCCTGGAATGCGTCGGCGAAGCTGCGGAAGAAGGCCTCGTATGCCTCGAGCGGCGATCTGCCGGCGAGCACCGGGAGCTCGTCGACAGCGAAGGAGAGGCATCCCTCGCGGCGGTTCCCGGAGCGGTCGGTGAAGAGAATGTCAGGGTCGGCGACCCAGACGGGGAGCGCGGAGCCGTGGGTGTGGAGCGATACACGGAGGCTGAGCCCGGCGTCGCGGACCATGTCGGCGACGGCGAGGTACCCGGCCCACTCGAACCGGTCGCCGGAGCCGGGCTGCACGACGGCCCACGAGACCGGCAGCTCGACTCCGTCGACGCCGAGCAGCTTGAGCGCGCGCAGCCCGGCCGAGATGGCCTTGGTGCGGTTCACCGCGTGGCCCTCGGAGACCACCACGTCCACGGGGAGGCCCACGAACAGCCTCACCGCCCCCGCGTCGTCGCCGCCGTCCACCTCCCTGCCGGTGGCCTCCTTGCCCCGCTCGACCGCGAGGTGCGCCCGCGCGGGGCCTGGCCTAGCCCGGAGCACGGGCCCACTGGCGCGCCGCGCCATGCCAAATCGAACAACGCTCAGCTGGCTCCGACGCACCGCCGCCTCTCCGACGCACCGCCGCCTCGCCAGCCCAGCCGCCGCCTGTTGCATCAGCACGGCTTCCATGGTCGCTGATTGGGACGCGGTGTTCGCTTTTGTTTTGCGCAATCGCGTCTTGTTTGATTGGGTTGGGTGTGTGCTTGTGGCTGGTACTCGGTGCACTAGTGAATTTTCCTCCTTCATTTCCTCCGCGTATTTATGGGTGAGGTAAGCACAGAGAACAAAAACAGCAGCGCCACGTGGCACGGGGACCAGCAGCGCCCCTGTTGAATCGTGCAGGACCTTTCCTGCGACGCTCGGTTTTATCCAGTCAATGACGTGTGGGTCCACCTGAATACGACCTTGCGTGGAGAACATGGGACTCTGGAATGATACGAGGGCATGCTAGTCATTTGATAGCGGCGGGTGAGGTTGGAGTTTTTGGCAAATGACACTGGTGTCGTTTTTTTATATAGAAATAGCACCGTATTATTAAAAATGATACCGCATATTTGTCGGTGACCGACACGTACCCACGTCTATACGCTGGTGGCACAAACGTGCTACCCTAGCCTGGACTCACCTCCTCCGCTCACAGGTGGCACAAACGCGACTCCTCACGGGTGGCACGAGCAAGCCTGCACCGCGCACCCCTAGCCCAAATTCGCCTCGGCCGGTCTCCCCTAGCTCGGACGTGCCTGAGCCGCACACGTGGCACGCAGACGCCTCTCTTCGCCGTCTCGGCCGGCTCCATGTGGGCGCTTTCACTTCCCCACGCCTAGGATGGCAATTATGCCCGACATTCGCAGATTCATGCGAATACTCTAATGGAGCGGGTATGGGCGCTTTGCTTTGCCCACGGTATAAAAACGAGCACAATTTCTTACCCATCTAAATGGCAAGCGTGGGCGGGTAAGGTCCACCTGCACTGCCCCTCCACTTACCGCAATGTACATCGACAAAGTGGGACCTCCCCGAATAAAAAAATAAAACCCTAAGTCCCTAACCCTGTGGCTTGCTCGGTTTTGCCCACGCTGCCCACACTCCCATTCCAGCCGCCACCGCTCCCAAATCCCTAATCCTCCTCCCACCAGATCTCCCACCAGATCTCCCACCAGGCCACCAGAACCAGATCTCTTCCTCACCTTCCTCCTCCCACCAGATCTTCTCCCAGCTCCTCCGCCCCGGCCACGCCTCCTCCCGGCCCGCCACGTCCTCCCGATCCGCCGCCTCATCATCCTCCTGCCGCCAAGGCCTCCCGATCCGTCATCTCCTCCCGGTCCCGCGCCTCCTCCCGTCCCCGGCCTCCCCCGAGCCATCAAGCCTCCGCCCAAGAAAGCTCGCTCTCTCCCACAGACGAGTCAGCCTTGAGTCCCAGGCCCCCTCGCACTGCAAAAAACCAGTGAAAACTTGACACACTCTTGCTTGAACCGAATTGGTTTTAATCGCTAAAGCAATGGTCATTGGTCAAGACCTGAAATGTGCAGATGAGTATCCTCGAGAAGACTACGCCACGGGTCCATGTTCTTGTCGACCAAATACCATAGTGTCTTCAAGGCTCTCCTGTAAGTTTCAGTCGAGTCGAATTGGGGGTAAATTGTGTCACCTTCTTTGTAGTAGTTCCTGCTGCTCATATTGTTCAGGAATCAAGAGTAAGCAGAGGCTCAATTTTTAGCTGCAAAAATTGCAAATAAATCGATCAGCATTCAACATTCACGTGTGTCCACCGGTGGCCGGTGTTGAAGACGAGGATGTCTTTTTTTTGTGTTAGCTACATATTTGTGTTAGCTATTGTGTTACATATTTGTGTTAGTACTTATACTACAGCTACATACTTGGATTAGATCCCGTCCCTGGCCTATCATTCATGCTCCCAATAATATGTGTTAGCTGTTGTGATTTAATGCTGTTGTAAATTTAATGCTGTTGTAATTTTTTTTATTAGTGTTCTAAGTCTCATATTTGTGTTCATTCAACTATTGCTGTGAATTGAAATGAACTTGATGTGTGCATTGTTTATGTGTGATGAGTATGCCCGTGGGCGATGGGTACCTGTGGACGATGGGTACCCACTGCGAGTGTAATCGTTCATGGTAAACCAAGATGCCCATGAGCGACGGCACGGGCGAGGTTCTTCGCCCGTCGTCCTTCGCGGGCATGCCCGTGGGGAAAATTGGGGTCGCGGGCATGGGTATGGGGGAGCACTGCCCGTACCTGCCGCGCCCGATTGCCATCCCTACCTACGTCTGGACCACCCCTCTGCATGGCACGGTGCTGCCCACGAGCCCTCCACGCCCCTATTGTGCCCTGGTGGCACAGTATTTAATCACCTATGACTAGGGCACGTACATGCTTTCTCTTCCACTTAAAGTCCTTGATCTTTTCCCCGTCCCATCCATCACCTTGTTGCCTCCGTCGGCATGCATGCATAATCACAACGCTCAGAACGTAGGATTCTCTCCCGTTGCCTCGCGGTCGGCGTGAAACGCCTTTGCGCGGCTATAAAAATCGACATCGCGCTCGCTCTCGCTCTCATTCTAGAATTCATTCTCGTTCTCACGCTTGTCGCTAAGAACAAAGAGAATTGAACTAAAACTTTGTTCGGATTACGCTGTGAATTAAATAGTATTTAGAGTAGTGCTTAGGACTGTATTAGTACCGTGAAGTCGACATCAAGGTAAGGTAAAATTATTTCATATGCTTTAGTTATAATTATTTCAGTCGTAGTTAATTAGTGGTAATTTATTAGTCGTAATTAGTTAAGTGTAATTTACCCGTAGTTTATAAGTGGTAATTAAATTAGTCGTAATTAAATATTCGTAGTTAATTAGTCGTAATTAATAGATCATATTTATATTTCTTGTAGTTTATTTGTGGTAATTACATTAGTGCAAATTGAGTGGTCGTAATTACGTAGCCATAACACGTAGGGCATGGGGGGCACGGGAAAGTGAGAACCGGGCGTGGGAGGCGCGACAGAGTGGCCACGTGATGTGAGGATAGCTGACCGGGCATCCAGCGAACAGCGGAGGCGCGCCCGGGCATCCAGGGAACAGCAGAGGGGAATCTGGGAGCGGGGCGTGTGGCATCGGCGACATGGCGGCACGAGGACCAACCGAGCGTTAGATGTGCAGTGGAGATGACATCCGTGCGTGGGAGGAATGATGGAGGACGTGTGTTGGCTGCATACGTGTTTGTGGTGCTATTTTTGGCCTTACGAGGGCGAGATCGTCATTTCTGTTATCATAGCGCCAACATTGACTCGGTTAGGTTGTGGATAAGGTGCCACGTAGGAACGCGCATCCGCCACGCGGGCGGGGATATCTGGATTCGGCGGTGGGAGAGGCTGCCGCGTGGGTCATGTGCGAACGGCGCTGGGGAGTGGGGCCCACGCCTGGCTACATGGGGAAGGGGACCGGCACGGCGGCTTGGCGTGATGGGATGGCGGGGGAGGCAGGGGGACGTGTGGCTGACGCGGCGGCGTCGACCCGTGGTTGGTTGGACGGCGCCGACCCGCTGGCTGCGCCACCCATTTTCTGCCACCAATTCACGGCGTTTTCTGGCCGGATTGCGTGGATTTGGAATTCCTTTCCCGCGGTTTCTTGACATGTTTTTTTTGGGCTTCATGTGAGTTTGTCGTGAGCGCTTTCGGTCGTAGATCTACCAAACGATTTGAGGATGGTTGTAATGATGTAATCGGCAAGATTGGTTTTCGGCTGCCGTGTGGTTTTCTGCTGCCGTGACATGATTGGTTTTCTTGACATTGTAAGGCGTTTGTTTGGACGAATGAGAATATGACGGATTTAATCAGATAGGTATGAAAATTGAACTAAAATCTCAGTTTATCCCCATAGATGAGGTCCAATATAATCCCTATCAATGTAAACAAGCTCTTAGATGATGTTTTAATTTGAAATTATTCTGGGTTTTATTTTTTTGGAATATAATGGATTTGGTGGTGATCGAATTGGAGTGAATGCCAATTCTGTTTAGTTCAGCAAATAGGTAACGATCCAGTATAGTGTTTGGCTCAGGATGATGTTACTGGAAGTGGAGATGTCAAAATAATATCTTTTTTTTTTGCTTTACTGATCCTGGCTGATCTAATGAACAACAAATATAAGAAAATGAATCTATTAATGTGAAACAGTGTCATCTCCACGTGTACCAAACACCAACCAACCGTAATAAAATTCAAACAAAACTAGCAGGGTACAAAAGCTTGCCACAAACGAATCAAACAGTGAACAGAAACCAAATAAAAAAAACAGGGAAATAGAAACATGATAAGAAGCCTAATCTTTTCATTCACTTGTCTTCTATATGCGGTTGGCTAGATTGTAGTTCTTGCCAATGGCTCCATGCCACCCTCCCTATCCTTCACAACCCTTCCAAGATTCCATTTGTAGTAGTTGCCCCTCCCACAACTCCATTGATCATATCTTGGCAAGAACTTCAAAATCGATGTTAGGTTTTGTCGAAATTGGAGGTTGATGGGTCAGGTTTTGGGCTTAGAGGGTCGCCACAGTATGATGATTTTCTATAGAGAGTAATGAGAGGGAGGAACTTGCAATTGAGTGGGCTTTGTCATTGCAACGCACGTCGTGCGATCGGGGACAGGTGTCTCTCCTTCTCGTGCACTCTCTCTCTGTCTGTCTTTTTTTCCAAAACGCACGCCCGACGCCGCTTGTGTGGCTCGTGCAGCACCATGTTGCCGCCAGCGATGGCCGCTTCCGCTGGTGAATCCGTGGACATCGCCTTTTGCAAGTGAGCCGATGAGCCGCTCCATCCATGCCTCGCCTTTGCAGGCTGCCGCCTCGCCGGAAGCCACCACCGCCTCCTCCTCCTCGTTGGAACAACACTCCGCCACCTTGTCGAAAGAAGAAAATGCAATCGGCGACGCCAGCACCCACGGGGGGCCAAGCAAGTAGGCGGCTCCCACCGCCGCCGTCCTCCTCCTTGTCTCTAGCGGGGGTGGCAGTGTAGCCGGACCCGCCAGCACCAGGAGGCGGCTCCAGCGACAAGGACCATGGCCACTGACTCAGGCCACGAACTCCCCTATCTCTATTTTTAGGTCAGATTTGGATTTTTATGAACTGGGGAAGTTTCCATTCGTTGAATTGAAAGTATTTTTTTCGTTTTTGGTTGAAAGCTTTCAATTAGCATCTTTTCAAAGTTGAAACTTTAAATCTAGTGAAAAGTTCAAAGTTTTTTAAACTGAAAGTGCAAAGTTGAAACTGAAAGTTTGGATTTGAAATCGAAAGGTCAAAGTTTGAAATCAAAAGTGTCGGGGGTTGAAATTGAATGTTCAAAATTGGAATTGAAAGGAAGGAATATCGAATTTGAAAGTGCAAAGTTGAAAGTTTTCCCCTTTTTTTCCCCTATCCTTCGCTCCATTCGGCGTCCCCTTTCTGACATGTTGCATCCGACCAAGCGCGTGCGGATAAGATGTAATCGTAGCGGGGCTTAGTATTGAATTTTAAATACGCCGAGTTTAAAGTGGCGTGGGATTTATACTAGGTTGGCCACTCTTCAATTCCATGTATTCTCCCATTAAAAAAAGAAAAAAATTCATTTGACCTCTAAAGTATCGCTATCTGAACAATTAGCACCCCCTCCATCTAAAAAAATGGCCCTTTAACCTCCTCACCTTGCAAAACTAGCGCACTTAACCCCCTAGGGTTGTTTTGCTCATTGTTTTTTCTTAAGCGGCAGTGGGTTCGTTTGGTTTCCCCACATGGGCGGCTGAGCTGGGGACATGACGATGACACGGCGATTGCTCAGCAAATAAAAGTGATTACCTTTTGACGAGGATTAAACTCTCGATGTATTACTTTAATATATAATAAAAGACCATATGTCTTCTTGGTCGTAACCCCTAAGGATTCCAGAGGTTATTCCAAGGATACCCTGGTCGGACGAGGGCTTGTACCCAGTCCCCAACCAGATGACTGCTCGTAGAAGCATTGAACTGGCATCCGGATCTGACTCCGAGTATATATCCATACCGTGTGATGAATGGAACACATGCCATATTGGTTCCATACCACGCGACGTTTCATAATCTAAAGACACTGACAACAACCACCTTACGGTTGTGTGTCTTATAGGCGCACAACCGTCCAACGGTTGATACTTTGTCAACCACTGCCTCCCTCCGACCGGACACGTCACTTCCCAACAGTCGCCACTTCTAGAAGTAATTGCTGCCACTTCGTCAACTACTTAAAGAAGAACGCAAATGGCAGAAGGGAGATGGAATCCAAGTCGGAAAATTAACAGACGATTGGATTTAGATAGTATAAGCAAGCATTACGCTCAGTGCAATTAGGATTAGTCCACCGCCTTGTCGAAGGCACCCCTTGTAATAGCCAATTCATAGCAATAAAGAGCAGTCTCATTCTCTCCCAAGAACTCTCTGCCATTTTCCTCTTTTCATTTCGTAAGATCAGCGACTCGATCGTCGACAGCTAGCGCCAACCGTGGGGAAGAAGGCGTTCCCCATCCACTTCTTTTGTCCCATTATCGCTCATGCGAATATGGCAGGGACTTGGGATGAGGAAAATTGGTTCGACCTGGCGGACTACTCCAACCTCGACATGGACACACGCATCCGCACCATGGAAGAAAATGAGATGTCATCGTCCTCTTCCTCCTCCGCCGGTTCGCCAATCGCAGAGATTGACGAGATCGACCAGATGGATGAGGATACACCGCCACCAACAATGGCGCTCTCAGAGGAACCGCTCGTTCCAACCAATTCGGAACGTCCGAATGCCTCTACAAGCTCGGTCAATCTGACCAGTAGGAATGAATGAGAGCCCAGCACGGCGACTAGAGAGTCCAAGTACTCTCGATATTGTCATGGACGACCAGTATTCGCCAACGGCTCCTACGTATTTCAGGGGCCAAACGACACATGGTAAGGGTATCGATGAAGTTATCACCGATCGCTGGCCAAGTGGGCATAGTGATGTTGGGCCACGGGTAGGCTACGATAGCAACAAACAAAATTTTTCTACCACGCAATCCAGGAAGCCAAGCAAGTAGATGATCATAGATCCTTACCACCAGACGCGCAGAGCAGCGGAAGAAGGGTTGGAGCAGCTTGGTCCAACGTAGAGCGCGTCGATGTAGTGGTCGTAGTCGATTGTTCAGCACCCTCACGAGTCGATCGTCTCCTCCAGCAATGTCTGCAGTTCCTTATGAAGATCGCGGATCGTCCTCAGCGCCTTGATCGCGATGGCGCCTCTACCAGTATCCACATGTCTAGGGAAGGAACAACCATACGTCGGTGTACTAGCACCAAGTCGCACGGCAAAGCTCTCAGGAAGATGGCGGCTAGGGTTTCGGTGGTGTAAAAACTTGTTTTGCCCAACAGCCTCATGCATCTCCTTATATAGTGCTCGTGACGGATCCTATCTGAACACATTTGATGAATCGTATCCGTACTGGTTTGTTCCAACCCGTTAAGTGTGTGACCCTGTAGGTTCATGTGTAATCGGTTGTGACTCGGAAACCCTTTTCAACCACGAGTCGTAGCGGTTCCTAGCAGAACATAGCGATTCCCGAATACACATAAATTATATCGGATGAACCTTGATGCAATATGATCTATGATCAGGTCCTCATCACTTACGACTAGATCTTATCTTTATACGACCAGTTCGTATTTGGTCACGACCAGTTCGTAACTCCTTAACGACCAGGTTACGACCACTCTGTGATTATGTTTGACCATTCTACGACCAGGTCTTATCTCTATACAACCAGTTCGTATTTGGTCACGACCAGTTCGTAACTCCTTACGACCAGGTTACGACCACTCTGTGATTATGTTCGACCGATCTCGACCAGGTCCTCATCACTTCGACGAGTCTTATCTCTATCGACCGATTCAGTATTTGGTCATGACCAGTTCGTAACTCCTTACGACCAGGTTACGACCACTTTGTGATTACGTTCGACCAGTCTACTACCAGCTCGTATCTCCATAAGACCAGTCCGTAACTGTTCAAACTAAGCGACCTACTCATGTATACTCCCTTTGCCTCACGATGTCTGGTTGAACTCCAGGTGAGATGTTGTGTCATCCATGGACTATTCAATACTTTCTCGATCGAGTGTCAGATAACTTTACGTGGTCGAACACTTCGACCACTAATGACATGGTCATGCACTTTCTTTATCCGACCACAACAAGGGGCCCAGAGACATCTCTCCTGTTATGTTAGGAGGGGCAAATCCTATATCCGACCAGTCACATTCCTCTGCATGTTTCATAGCATACCCGAAAGCTACCTTTATAACTACCCAGTTACGGTGTAGCATTTGGCAACCCCTAAGAGTGCTATTACACATGTAGGAAACCATGCTGATCTCAGGTCTAAGGATTATACATCATCATTGCTTGAGACCAACGAACGACACATACAAGCATAACATTCTCAATAGTGTCTCAAGGTGGGTCTAATCCAACATCATGTTCTCTAACATGTGTCCATATTATTGGTTTGATATCTCCATATCCATGACCCGTGAAACATAGTCATCAACCAATACATATGCTAGTCTATTCATATGTGTTCTCATATGTTTCCGATCAGGGATTGTATAAGAATAATTATCGCAGAAATATAGAGTTTCACAATCAAGTCACATACTTGATAATAAATATTAACAATATTATTCTATGAACAAGATATCATATTATCCAATATTATGAACATAAGGAAATATAATCATCTCTATGATTGCCTCTAGGGCATATTTCCAACAGGTGAAACTTAGCATGCGATCGGCGGCCCGCCGGATCAGGATAAGTCCACCACAAAGCCTGCCCGAGGTAGTAATCTCCGACCGCTCTCCATCATGGAAGCTCCTTGCAGAAGCGCTGGAAGGCTCTCTCTTAGTTACGACGGGAATTCCTCGGAAGGTCACTGTTGGCACCACGAAGTAAACACAATCAGAGGTACCAATCCGGATGCCATGCACAGTCCTCCACGAGTTAACTCGTCACCACCTACTGGTGGAAATGGTATGGGCGCTCAAGCACCAACTACCGGAGGCAACCGAACTGATGGACGTGCATCAGTTAATTCACCTGTTCTTACCCCCTCGCGAGTAAGGAATCAGACAGGGCCATCCGGGAGGTTGAAAGATAACTCGACTCACCGGACGCCCACTGCAAGCGGAAGTTTACCACGAACTTCGGTAACTACACAAAATCTGCAACAAGTTCGGGATATCTTGAATAATCCAGACCTTGCTCTAGCAGGAACTCCAGGTTATGTTCAGCTTGTAGATCAGGTGTCGGAGATCCTCCAACAAACCATTCAGCGTATAGAAATGTACCGGGAGTAGAGGAATTCACAAGGTCACACGATGATCTCGTCCCAGCGCTCCTCTTTCAGTAGAGGACAACACGGTCGTGCAGAGGATCGAGCAACACCAAGACCCCCTCGTAGGTTTCGACCGAAAAATCATGAGGGAAGACGGCTCTTCACAGCAGCCACTCCTCCTCACCAAGAGGAACAACTACTTGATTCGAGCGATCTCAGGCATCATCTGAACCAGGTAGGTGGTCAAAGGCGTTATCATAACGTCCATGACCGGGTTGGGACACCGGATCCTAGATATGCAAATCTGAGGAATCAATCCCCGACTGACTATAATCCAGCTCCTTTTCAGAGAAGGCGCCACGCCTCCATTACGGGATGCCGAGCATCTTTGGTAGGTCTCTAAAACATTAGTTGGCGACGACGAGTTCAGACCGATCAACATAGAAAGTTCAATGGGACCTGTAACCCATTAGAATTTCTTGATTTATTCTACCGCCATCAAAGCGGTGGTGGTAATGATAGCGTAATGGCAAATTATTTTCCTACGGTCCTTGAAGGATCTGCCCGGTCGTGGTTGCTTAACCTATCGGTCGAGTCTATCTATAATTGGGAGCAGCTTTGCGATACTCTGATTGCCAACTTTTAAGGGACATACGATCACCCCGGAAAGGAGGACGATCTTCATCGGATGAAGCAGAAGACCAATGAAACTATTCGACAATATATCAAGAGATTCAGTTAGGTTCGTAATTCTATCCAAGAGATCGCAGAATCTTCTGTCATCCAGGCCTTCAAAGCAGGGCTGAGGAATCACCGGTTTACGGAAGATATTACAATAAATCATCCACGAACAACTGTTGAGCTTTTCAACATGGCAGACAAATACGCGGCCGCTAGCGAAGCGGTCGAATGGTATGAATCTGTTGATCGGAAGGACAAAAATCCCTAGTCGGATCTGAAGAAACAGGAGAAGAAAGGCAAGAAGTCTCTCAAGAACAAGAAGAATCGCAAGCTCGACAACAAGGAAGTCCTTGCAATTCCATAAAAATATACCAAGGGCAAGAAAGATTTCACCGGTCGGAACAAAGGTAAGGCTCCGACCAGTGACTTCAAGAAAAATAAGAAGTGGTGTCCACTTCACAAAGCGGCGAGGCATGATCTGCCTTTTCTTTGGGCACAGCAAAATGTGACGACCCACCCCGTGATGCACTTAAGAGGTCAGGAGGACCCTTTTTTTTTTGCCGCGACGCCACCACAGAGAGGAGTGGTAGCACGCTCGGTGCACTCAGGAGGTGCGCCAGACCTCCCAGAGGTCTTCAGGACCTCTGGAGGTCTTGGCCCGCCACCGACCTCCCGGGGGTCTTTAAGACCTCTGGAGGTCTTGGCTCATAACCCCTCGTGGCGCCTCCGGTACATCACTAGAGAGGTCCGACAGGACCTCCTGATTAAGTCCCATAGGACCTCCTGGAGGTCCTGCCCCCGTGCATCCGAGCTAGTCCCAGGACAATAGAAGCTAGCTCGTACAAGAACACAAGCTAATATCATAACCACGAGGTCGAACAAAGATGAAGTAGACAAATTAAACTTAATATAACAGGACCTTATGGTCAAGCTTGATAACAAGAGGTGCACCATTTGAGGGCTTACAAAACCAACAAGGACTTACAACGGCAACAAAGAGCTCTAGGGCTCCAACACCAAAAGTACGCAAAAGCCATCCAACAAGCACCACAGGCTGTCGGGTGGAGGGCGTCCTAAGCATTGGGTCATCAAGAACTCCTCCTCGAAGAGGTCTGCCTGACCGCTCAGCACTTGGTCATCTTCAGTGTCTGCTTTGACCACAGGGCTTAAGCCATGAGTACTTTGAATGTACTCGAGAAGTCACGAGGAGCATTTATGCAACAATAGTCATGCAAGGGCTTACCATTTGAGAGTTTGTATGGTTAGTTTAGCATAAAGCCAAGTTTTGACAATAATAACAGTAATAGATTGAAAAGCGACAAGGTAAAACAATAGTACATAATAAATTTGGTGTTGGAAAAGGTGGAGTGAGCACCAACTCACATCCACAACCAAAATGGGGAGGTGCGGTCACACCAAAGGCTGTGTCCTCACCCAAGACCCACTCTAGAGCACCCACTCCAGAAGTCCAAACCAGCCCTGGACCACTACTGAGCCAACCCTAACCCCTCTGGAGCCGGCCAAAGTCTCTTGAGGCAAGGCCAAGGCATTTCAGCGGAAGTGTCGATGTACGAACTTTGAAACAACTACCCTTGCACCATTTTCACCGAGCATGTCCATGACCAAGGACTTGGCTATTGAATAGATCTTACACTCTGCGAGAGTGTACAACTTTATCCACAATCCACGATCTCTCTAGCGGGGCGGGTTCCGGTCACCCTTGCTCACTTCCGATGGTGAGTAGTCTAGAGGCGTGTGAAGGCCTTTACTAAAGCTTTGAGCCGACTCAGGTGCCCGCTAAGGTTTATAATCCCCTCACATGGTCTAGAAATCCATGGGGTTATGGGGTGCCCCTCTTGCGCCAACGAATCACACGCTCCACCACAGACCCCAAGCCAACTCATTGCTAATTATTCAGCCCAGACCATCCCCATAAAATGATCTTGTGGTTGCCTTTGTTTGGCCCAGATCAATAGACACAAAGTTAAGTCCTTAATTGTGCTAAGGCAAGACTTCCACAAACCCAGATATGCCTGACACCGCTACTCACTCCTGCCTTCTTGCCTTAGCAAAACCTTTTATAAATACCCATGCCAAAAGACCACCAGTCTTGGCGCCTTGATTTAACAAAGTGGCCTCTCACCACAGATCAACACAACTTAGGCATCCCGCCATAAGCGCTAATAATGGCACCGACCCACGAGTTCCATAAGTTATTAGTCAAGATTATTAGGAATGAAACATGATTCACAGTCTCACGAATTCTAGAATGCGAAGCAATACATAACCTCTGACCCCATCTTTGCACATAACAAGAAATGCCAACTAGATAACCATTCCTAGGGCTCACAAGGGAACATAACAACATGATAAGGGCAAAAGAACAAAGGAGGCATAACGACAAGAAGGAAAGTAACTACATTTAAACCTTTTCTTATAAACATAGCCATGCATGATAAAGTAAAACCAAAATACATTTGCAAAACTAGGTTCAAAATGATCGGAAGGAGGTCGTGGCTTGTCTTGGTCGAGCGGTGGAGAGCCTTGATGAGAAAGTGGGTCCAAGATCTCCTCAAACTCGTGATCTACGTTAGCAAGAAAACCAAATAAGCAAAACCACACTAGGCCAAGGAACTACAAAAGAAGACTAAAAGAATTCAAACAACACTTAACAAAACCGGACAAACAAGCGGCCCGAGAACAACAAGGGAGGTCGAAGGCAAGAGAGGATGGTCTTTAAGCAAAAGACCAAAAAGATCCAAAAGAAGGTCTTCTAGAAGATGCCAACTCCTGCGGCTCACTCTTGGTGAAGCTCAAGCACAAGCCAGAGGAAGCGAACAAAGGCAGGGAGCAAGGTGGGCAAATGAGCAAAAAGGTTGCAAGAGTTTGCCCACCCGAAGCTATATATTGCCAGAGTTGGTGGAGTGCACCAAGAAAAAGGTTCAATGAGCGTGTTGGCAATCGGAATTTGCTAGGCGGGGCTTGCCCTTAAAGAATTAAAATAAGGCACCTCGGATGTGTTGCATTTAATGTGACGACACCTATTAAATGCGCCTGAGTTCTGAGGCAAGAGCAATAATTACAAGGTGGAGAGAGGTGGCAAGTGGGGCCGGTCAAAAGTGCACAAGGGGTCAAAGGGTGGCCCCACCGCAAAGGTCATCTCCCCAAAGGACCCTTTGGGAGGTCTGGGCGGAGGTCCAAAACACTCGAGGAGGCCACAGGCGGGAGGTCCAAAACACTCAAGGAAGTCTGGGACAGGAGGTCCAAAACACTCAAGGGAGGTCTGGGACAGAAGTCCAAAACACTCGAGATCTACACAAGGGAGGTCTAGCGGTCAAGATCTCAAAGGGAGGACCTTGACGATCGAGATCAAAGGTGCGAGGAGGTCTTGACAAGTAGATCTCCAAAAGAGAGGTCTAACGGTCAAGATCTCAAGAGGAGGACCTTAACGGTCTGATCAAAGGTGCGAGGAGGTCGACCAGCGAGGATACTACAGGTTAGGAGGTGGTCTTTGCAAAAGACCGGCAAGGATCGAGGAGGTGGTCCTTGCAAAAGCGACCAAGAAAGAGGTCACGAGAACCAAGGAAAACGCTTGACAAAGCGAGCCATTCGATTGGAATCCAAGCGGTCGAGAAGGAAAGGAACGTTCGGACCATCCAAGCGTTACCTCATGGTTGGCCGTCGAGATCAAGATCGAATGGCGCCAAAACCAAGGGCGTTCGGACCGGCGAACAGAACCAAGGAGACTAGGCCGTCGATTTAAATCGGACGGCTAGGAGGGAAAGGGGCGTTTGGACCAGCGAGCGTGCCCTTAGAATCGAACCATCGAACAACATCGGACGGTCCTTAGCGAGAAGGCCAAGTCTTAAGCGGTATGACCGCAGGAACCAACAGTGGGGTTCAAGTGCTAAGGAGGTCTTGGACCTAAGGAGGTCGGAACCTTCAGATCCAACGAAGGGAGGACACAGGCGGCTAAGATCTCCAAGAGGGAGGTCCTAGTGGCGAGATCTAACCAAGGGGAGGTGCGGCGGTTAGGATCTCAAAGAGGAGGTCCTAACGGCGAGATCTTAACAAGGGAGATGCGAGCGGTTAAGATCTCGAGAGAGGAGGTCTAACGGCTAGATCTCAACAAGGGGAGATGCGGCGGTTAAGATCTCGAGAGAGGAGGTCCTAACGGCGAGATCTTAACAAGGGGAGGAGGTGCGGCGATTAAGATCTCGAGAGGAGGTCCTAACGGCGAGATCTTAACAAGGGAGGTCGGCGGTTAAGATCTCGAGAGGAGGTCCTAACGGCGAGATCTTAACAAGGGAGATGCAGTGGTTAAGATCTCGAGAGAGGAGGTCCTAACGGCGAGATCTTAACAAGGGAGAGTCGGCGGTTAAGATCTCGAGAGAGGATGTCCTAACGGCGAGATCTTAACAAGGGGAGGTCGGCGGCGGGGAGGTCCTAAGGGCCGAGGAGGTCCGTGGGACAAAGGAAGGCTCGTGGGGACTCAAGGAGGTCCGATGGGGCGGAAGGGAATTCAAGGAGGTTCCAAAGGGCCTTTGGGAGGTCGGAGGAACTCTGGGCGCCCAAGTGAACTTCGAGGAGGGTTTAAGGAGAGGTGGGAGGTCCACGGGAAGTCCAAAACAAAGCCAAGCTTGGCTTTGAGAGATTAAAGGGGTTTGAAAATACAAACCCGAGCTGGGTCCTCAGTAGGAAAAAGCAAGGGGAGGTCTGAGCCTCAAAGAGATTCAAACCAACAAAGGAAATTAAAAGAGAAGAGGTACACCCAGAGGCACACAGAGAAGGCTGCGGAGGAGAGCAGGAAAACTCCAACTAAACAACGAAGGCGCTGAACAGATTTTGTTCAAGTTTGGTTTAATCAATTAAAGCTCTTTTGAAAACTCAAGTTAAGCTTTGAACTCTCAATAAAGCCAAATGGTTACTTTTATTTTAAAAACTTGGCAAGAACTTAAGAGAAACGGGACGTTACACAAAGTAAGCTAGAAGATTACTACTCAAGCAAAAGACCCTTCCCCTCCATAACGGAACTCGAAGAATCAAGCTCCAAGAAGGATAAAGATGGCAATGAAGAGATGGACTACCAGGAGCAGCAACATACAGTGGATATGATCTTCAGAGGATCCTCCTTGTACGATTCCAGACGTCATCTGAAGGTCGTTGAGAGAGATGTCAACCTTGCCGAGTCTCCGATCACTATCAAGTTGTCCAGGTGGTTGGAAACTGTAATCTCCTTCAGCAAAGAAGACTGCCCCATCCCATCGACTCAACCAGCTAGGTTTCCTATCGTAGTTGAACCCACTATTAACAATTGTAAAGTTAATCGAGTCTTAATAGATGGAGGTAGTTCTTTAAATATTTTATTTGCGAGTGCATTAGAAGAAATGCAGATCCCAGAGTCCAAGGTGAAACCTGTGAAATATGCCTTCATCACTCCATATGGCACTTACTGCTATGTTAAGATGTCGTTTGGTCTCAAAAACGCTGGTGCGACTTTCCAAAGGTTGATGCAAAAAAAACTTTTAATCTTCAGATAGGTCGAAATCTGGAAGCCCGTGTTGATGACTTGGTCGTAAAAAGCATCAACACCGGCGACCATATTTCCGACCTGCACGAGACTTTCAATAACTAAAGAAGACATAACCTTAAGTTAAATCCAGAGAAGTGTGTGTTCGGAGTTTCGTTTGGAAAGCTTCTTGGGTTCCTAGTTTCGGCTAGAGGTATTGAGGCAAATCCAGCAAAAAATTTCGGCCATCGACCAGATGCACCCTCTGACCACCAAGAAAGAAATTCAAAAACTAACTGGCTGTATGACAGCGCTAAGTCGTTTCATAGCACGGTTAGGTGAGAAGGGACTCCCTTTCTTTAAACTCCTTCGAAAAGCCGAAAGTTTCGAGTGGACTAAAGAGGCAGATGACGCCTTTGAGGAACTTAAAAAGTACCTTACGAGTGCCCCAATCTTAGTCTCTCCGAGATCAGGGGAAAATTGCTGATTTATGTGGCTACAACGCCACAAATGGTTAGCGGTGTGCTGGTTGTTGAACGTGAAAACATTCAACGACCGATATATTCTGTGTTTAAGTCTTACATGGACCAAAAGAATGATATCTACAGGTACAAAAGCTGCTCTATGGTCTCCTTATGGCTTCAAGGAAACTAAAGTATTACTTTCAGGCCCACAAAGTGGTCGTACCAACTGGATATCCATTGGGTCAAGTCCTTGGAAACAGGGAATCATCAGGATGAATAGCAAAATGGGCGGTCGAGCTTGGGGCATTTGACCTCCATTTCATCTCTAAACGACAATCAAGTCGAGCAATAGCGAAATTCATTCTGAATGGACAAACCCTGAACCCACCCAAGGGCCAGAGTACGAACACCACGATGAGTGGACAATGTATTTTGACGGTTCCTTGATGCTCAAAGGCTCGGGGGCTGGAGTTGTCTTGATATCCCCTACTGGCGAACACATCAAGTACGTCATTTAGTTGAACTTCCCTGCTACAAACAACGTGGCAGAATACAAAGGTTTACTAGCAGGACTTCAAGCAGCTCGTTCGCTCAGGATTCGCAGATTACTAGTGAAAGGCGATTCTCAACTAGTAGTGAATCAAGTCGGGAAAGAGTATCAATGTTCAAGTACCAAGATGTCATCTTATCTGGCGGAAGTACGGAAACTCGAAAAACACTTCTTCGATTTTCAGATCCAACACATTCCTAGAAAGAAAAACTTTCTGGCAGACCAGATGGCACGAATGGCCTCCACCAGGTCATCTGTCCCGCCTGGAGTTTTTCTCGAGCAACTCGATTCACCCTCGGTGGTCGAGCTTTCTAAGGCCATAGATGTTCCACTAGAGGTCGTACAAATCGATCCACAGAACATGGATGCTCCACAGATCGTTGATGGTTGGCGCTATCGCAATCATGGTAGAGAATGGATGACGTCGATCTACAATTATCTTTAGCATGGCATTATTCCCGACGATGATGTAAAGGCCGATCGTATAGCATGAAAAGCCAAATCATACACTCTAATCGAAAGTACCTTGTATAAACGAGGATCTCACAAAGTATTGATGAGATGCACATCTCAAACGGATGGCATTAAGTTGCTATCTAATATTCATGGAGGAGTCTGTGGAGCACATCATTCCTACAGAACGTTGGTCGGTAAAGCCTTCAGGCAAGGATACTAATGGCCAATTGCCCTTTATGATGCAAAAGAGCTCATGACGAAGTGTGTACAGTGTCAATTTCATAGTCGATAAGTACATCAGCTGGCACAAGCTTTGCACCTCTTTATTGGCTTTTTGCAACCTAGGGACTAGACATTCTAGGACCTTTCCCAAGAGCACCCGCGGGCTTCGAATTCCTTTTCGTCATGATTGACACGTTTACAAAATGGATAGAAGCCGAGCCAGTTGTTAAAACAACAACTGAAGCCGCTAAGAGGTTCCTCACAAAAAATATGATCACACGATCTGGCATACCAAGTCATATAATCACAGACAATAGTACTCAGTTCTCTAGCGGAAATTTTCAGGAATTCTACGACGATCTAGGTATCAAGGTACATTTCGCTTCTGTCACTCATCTGCAGAGCAATGGAGCAGTAGAGCGGGCCAAAGATATCATAATGAAAGGAATAAAACGCCGAGTGTTTGACCAGTTAATCAAACGGTCAGGAGCTTGAGTTTAAGAACTTCCTTCCGTGTTATGAGCTGTTCGAACCACGACCAGTTGTGCGACCGGTGAAACTCTATTTTTTCTGGTTTATGGTGCTGAAGCAATGCTTCCTCCAGAACTAAAGTTAGGCTTTGCTCATACTGATTGTTATAGTGAGAATGATCAAATTCAACGAAGACTCGACGACGTCAATTTCCTTGAAGAACGACAAAACCAAGCTCTTATACGATCAATAGTTTACCAGCAAGCCATACGAAGGTACCACAGTCGTAAGGTGCAACCTCGCAGCCTACCTGTAGGTGATCTGGCTCTACGACGAATTCATAATTGGGCTAATCGCAATAAACTTTTTTCCAAATGGGAAGGTCCATACACTGTGGTCGAAGTCACCCAACCTAGTTCGGTACGACTAGCTATGTCAGATGGGCGTGTTTTGTCAAATTCTTGGAATATTGACCAACTGCGTAAGTTCTTTGTATAATTTCATTTCCATTATTTCAATTTCTTAATAAAGATGTATTTCCTTTACTTTTCGATAAATGATGTCGTCTATATATCTATCTTCTCATCTGGTTTGTATACTATTGTTGCCTCATTGGTCGGAGAAGACCAAATTCTCTTCAATATCCTTTCTAAGGATCTCTATTACTTTATGGCTACGACATAAAGTCCAACGCCGTAAGGGTCCTAGTTGTGACCATTCAGACAATGGTTCTCACGCGCGACCTACACTCTTTTCTTAAAGAATTATACGAGTAACGAGAGCATCACACAGGTAACTACATATAGTACTATACATGCTATAGATTTCAATGACTACATGTCTTACCTTCAACAATTTGTTCTACTCCTGTTTTGGCTACTGGTCAGGACATGGAAAGGCTCCTAGTCGAAGTCTCTCCTTCTCTACACGTGGTCCTGCTCACTGGAAGGAGCTTCCTAACGACGGTCCATTTCTTACGATCCTCACTGCCAGTCGAAACTTGAGCAAGAACACTTTTCGTGAAGTGTTTCTTTTAGTCTCTAATTCTTAGCAACCCTTACGACCAGTTTTGGATAAGATTTATAAACAAGTTCACTTGTCGATTTTTACATACATATTTGCATATTATCTTATCAATCAATACAAGTCTTAAACATCTTCCATTCATACAAGGTACTCCACAGTATTTCGATTATGGAAATGACCTAAAACTAGTCGAAATCATAGCTAGTTCCGACCACACTGATTTCCTAGAAATACTTAGATCATTTTTTATAACATAATCATCATGTGCTCTGTATCGTGGTCGTAGCTATTGCTCATTTTCTTGGTCTACTGCTTCTTTAGTAAAGTTCTTCTACTATACAAGCAGTCGGGGGCTAAGAAATGTATGAGTAACTGGCGAATTTAGGAAGACAAAACAAAGACTTCATTGATGATAAAAGGTAAGTTTTATTTACAATCGTCAAAATATTACATTCTTTTACATCTCGGAGCCACTAGACTGATCGCTGCGTGGAGATCCGACCTCTATTTCTTCTGTGACCTTATGTCTGAGAGGTGCCATTTCCTCGAACATTTTGGCTCCTTCTTCTCCCGTGCAGTTGAAGTCTTCCTCAATAGCTTGGAGATTTATAGAAGGGTCAGAGACTTTTAGTTTTGCCAAAGTAAAACTAACTCCATTCTTGACAGCATTGAACAAGGTCTGCGCATGGTTCTCCCGAGTTGTCTTAAGGACACCCCTAAGGTCCTCGAGCTGCTGGCCAAGGTAGTTGATCTTCTCCATAGGATCTCCTAGATTGGGCAATTGTGTTCCTGGTTCCATATCAAAGAGCATTTTGTTGAAGGCTTTGACCTTCTCTTCAAGACTTTGCCCGAAGGCTGCCTCTTTGCCACGCTCGAACTCAAGAGCTTTTTCGGCTCGCCTCAATGCTTGATTTTGCTCTGTAAGAGTAAACCAAAAGATAAGTACATACGACTAGAAAAAGGAAGCAAACTGGTCGGATTTACGACCGGTTACCTTTGTTCCTCTTCTCAAAGGTGTCAAGAACCTCTTTGTGTCTGGTCGTCAAGTATTCGATCGACCGGTCTTTGTTCTAACATTCTTCTTTAAGGTTGGCAATTATGGTTTTTTTAGCCATAACTTCTTCTTTAAGCTTCTCTAAATCTATCAAACAGGATACAGTGGAGAATTAGTTAAAAGAAAAAGAGCCAAATAGTAAAGAAGGAGAGAATAAGATACTAAAAGAGTGCTTACTTTCTAATTCGGAGTTCCTCTTCTCTAAGAGCTTTATCCGCTGGGTCAGTCCTCCGACTACAGCGAAATTCTCCACAAAATGCTACAAAACATAGCAAAACTCCTTTGAGTATTTTCAAGAGAACAAAGCTATTAAAAGTGGTCGTGGAAGATTACCTCAATCGCTATGTCATTATATTCAGCAAAAATTGAGTCGGCACTCGTCTTTGCTTGACGGTCCGAAATTCTTCCGCACGTTTCGTTAAGCTCTTCATCCTTGAAGATTCGAAAGTGATGAGGAAAAGTAAATTTGCGAGAAGAACTCTCAGCAGGGGTCGGAGCCTAATGAGATTCCTCAAGAAGCACCACCTGCACGGGTGGGGTTGGCACCACTACTTATTCAGGTGGGGTTGGAACCACCACTTCAGCAGGAGTGGTCGAAGCCACCACGAGTTCTTGAGCTGGTGCTATCACCTGCTCGGGGGCTGACTCGACCTCTTCAAGAGCTTCCTCCTGGAGGGTGTTCTGGTCGTCTTCGACCGGAATACCAAAGGATCTACAACGACAAGAAGAAAAGGAGTTCAAGACTCTAAAAGACATCAGAGGTAACTATTACATAAATATTTATTTCATGTATACATACTGGGTCTTTTTCTTGGTCTTAATTTTGAATCGCGTCGACGCAAAATCTGCCGCGCTTGCCTTCCTCTTCTTTTCGATCGGTATCGTCGGTCTTGGACTGGTGGGGTTGGTTAGATCTGCCACGTCCTCCATTCGAAGGTCGGAAGAAATGTTTTCGACCAACTGGTCGAGAACGAGATCCCTGACGATCGGATCGGTGGGTGTGGTCTCATCTGTCTCCAAAACAGTCGCTACTGTAGTAGCTGTTAGATCTTGAATGGTCATCTTGGAGCCAACGATCTCTGCAGTTTCGGTCTACGGACATTCTTTCTCTCCCGTCTGAAAAACAATTCAAAGTTTTAATCAGACGATGTTATTTTCCATCTAAATTGTATTTTCCTCTATCTGTGAATGCTCTGTAGTACAAAAGGAATCCTTATCGGATTTAGCATACTTCAATCCGATCGACTACATATTAGAGCAAAAAGTTATATACAGATCGGAAGATACATAATAGATGAAGAAAAAGGTGGTTATTTACCTTGAGTCTTCTTAGTCTCTCCTCATTAAAGACAATAGCCAAAATGCCCGAGTAAGCAGCCTTGGTATCAGGCTCCCCGGCACAAATCATCTTGATTCGCTCTTTGACTTCATCGAAAGAGAAGACTTCAAGAAGACAGGAAGATTTCAAGGTTAAAGAATAATAATCAACCAAAATAAAATATACTGGTCGGAGTTTTCCAAAGACTTACCATCTTTTGAGTCTTTGATCGCTTCGTCACGACCAATGTACTAGAGTAACGAATGCTCTCGTAGCTTCAAAGGACTAATCCGGCACGAGGAAAAGTCCCTAACTACATGCCAGGAAGTCAATCCTGTGGCACTAAGGTCTTAAATGGCATTGACCACCCTTCCGATCCATCATTCCTTCTTGTCAGTCGACCTCCACTTTATGTTCTCAATCGCCCTCTTGCCGATGAAGTATAGGCCATCGTCTTTCGTGACCGCCATATAGAACCAATTCTTTTTCCATGACGACCACGAAGATTTTGAGTACATTTGGATGTACTCATCAGCATTCCCATCGTGAAGACGCATCGAGCACTCCCCAGGTCTGGCCATCGACTTCCCCGATTTCGCCATCCGATAAAAATACCTAAAGACCATCAAATTTGG
Organism: Phyllostachys edulis; assembly: GCA_036346405.1. Lineage (NCBI taxonomy): Eukaryota > Viridiplantae > Streptophyta > Magnoliopsida > Poales > Poaceae > Phyllostachys > Phyllostachys edulis. Next base: position 64,653,146 of record CM070549.1, read on the forward strand.
TCGGATCCTAGGCACGCCTCGCATAGGTAGGTGAATATGCTGATGTTGGCGATTGAGTTTGGAGCCAAGTTCATACGCTCGACTCCGTAGTATTCCAGAACCTGAGAAAGAAATTTGTGAGCCGGCAACCTCAGTCCGCACTCGATGTAGATGAGAAAAATAGGGATTTCCCCTTCCTCATGGCTAGGAAAGTGTTCTTTGGCCGCCGACCTCCATTTGATCAAATTCCTATCCGAAAGCATCCCGATCTCCTTCAGAGCCCTGAGCTTCTTGTCACTCAGATAAGAAACCAACCACTTAGTAATTTGATCCGACATGGTTGGGTTTAGGACAGTGGTCGATAGAGGATTTGTGGGAAAAGAACAAAGGGGTTCGGAAGAAATTCTCAGCAAGAAGATGAAAAGGATCGAAGGAAAAACAGAAGGCGTAAAAACCTTAGCCCCATGCTAAGGGATTTTATAGTAGCCATTCTTTAACCGCAATCGGGATTTACCCAAAAAGTCCAACGGACAAAACCCTTTTGTCCAACGGACAGAAAAACTCTTCGGATCCCAATGCAGTTTCTCAACTTTAAAGTGAATACAGACCACCTCGAGTGTCACAGCATTAAATTAGGGTCTGCCCTGTACGAATTCATCGGAACATAGTGTTCACATGACCAATTCACTTAAAGTTAGGGGGCTAGCTGATGAGGATTAAACTCTTGATGTATTACTTTAATATATAATAAAAGACTATATGTCTTCATGGTCGTAACCCCTAAAGATTCCAGAGGTTATTCTGAGGATACCTTGGTCGGACGAGGGTCTGTACCCAGTCCCTGACCAGATGACCGCTCATAGAAGCATTGAACTGGCATCCAGATCTAACTCCAGGTATATTTCATACCGTGTGATGAATGGAACACATGCCATATTGGGTCCATACCACGCGATGTTTCATAATCTAAAGACACTAACAACACTATCTTACGATTGTGTGTCTCACAGGCGCACAACCGTCGAACGGTTGATACTTTGTCAACCACTACCTCCCTCCGACCGGACGCGTCACTTCCCAACAGGCGCCACTTCCAGAAGTAACTACCGCCATTTCGTCAACTACTTAAAGAAGAACGCAAACGACAGAAGGAAGATGGAATCCAAGTCGGAAGATCAACAAACGATTGGATTTAGATATCATAAGCAATCATTACGCTCAGTTTAATTAGGATTAGTCTAGCGCCTTATCGAAGGCACCCCTTGTAATAGCCAGTTCATAGCAATAAAGAGCAGTTTCATTCTCTCCCAAGAACTCTCTGTCATTTTCCTCTTTTCATTTCGTAAGATCGGCGACTCGATCGTCGACACCTTTCTTGCTCCTCTCTTATTCCCCTCCCCTCTCTTCAATCTCCGAGGCAGCACTGGCCGAGACGGCGTGAGGTGGAGGTAGAGCTCGTCCCCCACCGCGGCCATCCCTCCCCATCTTCTTCCTATCCTCCGGCAGCGTCTCTCTCGCCAACAACTGTGAAAGAGAGAGAAATAGAGAGAGAGAGAGAGATAGAGGAGGGGCGACGACGAACCTTGGTGGTTGAGCGACAACAACGAAGAGTGCAAGCGGTGTTCTAGGATGTGACAAACCCATTTTTGGTAGCATTCGTGGACAATGAGGGCTACAGCAGGTGGAATAGAGCGGAGAAGGACGACAACCACGAGGAAGATGTACTTGTTGGTGATGAAACCCGACAGTCTTTTGACCAGCTAGGGGAGCACGAGCACGATGTAGACACAGGGAAGCTCTAGGCGGTAATGGATTGGTCTGGGGCGGTGTGAGCGGGACTTGCGACGACAAAAGGCATGGCGGCGAGGAGGAGGACGGTGACGGCATGTGAGGACCTCTTCTCAGGATATGCAGGGGAGTCCAGGAGGACCTTTTTTTTTACAACCGGTATTACCGTGATAAGGGCAGCGGTAGTACCTCACCACAACCGGTACTACCGCAACAAGAAGAGCTGCGGTAGTACCGCACGGCAAAACCTGAGGGGAGGTCCGACAGGGACTCTCAAGAAGATCCCGTAGGACCACCTGGAGCTCCTGCCTCTGTGCACCGAGCTAGTCCCAGGATACCAGATGCTAGCTCGCATAGAATCACTTCGGTTCAATCACAACCACAAGGTCAAGACGAGAGATGAAGCAGACAAATTAAACTTAGTATTAAACAAGACCTTAAGGTCCAAGCTTGTTTACAGAAGGTTTGCCACTTGGGCTTACAAACCGACAATAAAAGAACCTTGGCAGCCGAAACACCAAAACGCATAGATGCCAACCGGCAAGTCCACAGGCTGTCGAGTGGAGGAAGTCCTAGGCAGCGGGGTCATCAAAGAAATCCTCTTCAAAGAGGTCTGAGCTTCCTTGCACTCGGTCATCTTCATACACTGCTTTGACACACGGGGCTTAGAGCCACGAGTACTTTGAATGTACTCGACAAATCACGAGGGAACATTTATGCAATTAATAATCATGCAATGGTTTACCAATGGAGAGCTGTATGGTTAGTTGCACAAAGCAATATTTTACAGTAAATAACATAATATATTGTAAGACAGCAAGTTAAAACAATATTACATAACTACATTTGATTGAAAAGAAGGGAGTGAGCACCCACTCACCTCCAAACCACTTGGGGGAGGTCTGGTTGCACCCACAGCCAGGACCTCTCCCAAGGCCTCTCTAGAGCACCAACTCTAGAGCTCAAACCCAACCCCTGGACCACATCTCAAGCCAGCCATGACCCCTCTAAAGCCGGCCAAGATCTCTTCGAGGCAAAACCATGGTCTCTCATGAAGTGCCGAGGAACACAAATTCACAAAGCTACCCCTTGCACCATTTTCACTGGGCATTGTCCATGACCAAGGACTTGGCTATTGAATAGATTTTACACTCTGCGAGTGTACAACTTTACCCACAATCCACGATCTCTCTGGCGGGGCGGGTTAGGAAAGACCCTTGCTCGCTTAGAAGGTGGCGATCTAGAGAGCGCGGCAAAGCCTTTACAAAGCTTTGAACTGACTCGAAGCGCCCGCTAAGGTTTCGCAATTCCCCCCTGCTGGGTTATCGGGTGCCCCCTCTTGCGCCAACGCCTCACGCGCTCAACCACAACAGAACCGAGTCAGCTCATTGCTAATTATTCAGCCCAAACCACCCCCATAAAGTGATCTTGTGGTTGCACTGATCGACCCAGATCAATAGAATACAAAGTTAAGTCCTTAATTGTGCTCAGGCAAGACTTCCACAACCCCATGTGCAAAGCACCCACTTCTCACCCTCTGCCTTCTTGCCCAAGCAAAAAAAAAACCATTTTGTGATTAACCCTGGCCAAAGGACCACTAGGTCCTGGCACAACCAAAATTTAACAAAGTGGTCTCGCGCCACAATCAACACAACATACGGTATCCCACCATAGTTGCTTAACAGTGGCACCAACCACAAATTCCATAGATCATTAGTCAAGATTATTAATTGATGAAGAATGATTCACGGACCCACGGTTCTCTGACAAGGCTAAGCATAATCTTACGGTCCCATGTTGGCAATATCAAACAATACCAACTAATATACCCAACCTAGAGTTTCCAAAGGGAGTATGTCAACATGTCCAGCAACAAGTCCAAAGGAGGCATAAAATCAAGTGAGGTAGAATAGCTACTGCCCAAACATTTTCATATAAAAAATAGCCATGCATGTTAAAGTAAAACAAAATATATTTGAAAGGCTAGGCTCAATATGATCAAGGGTTGTGACTTGCCTTCGTCAAGCAGTACTGGTCCTTCGGTTGAAACTGCCGGGTCCAAATACTCCTCAAGCTCGGGATCTACGATCGCAAAGAACCAAATAAGCAAAACTACTCTAGGCAAAAGAACTCAAAAGACTCGGAAGAACGAGCACAACTCAACCCAAAAACCGAGGCAAGCAGGAGGCCCAAAGCGAGAGGAGATCCAAAGCAAGAGAGGGTGGTCTCTAGGCGAGAGTCCAAAGAAAGATTCACAGGAGGCCTTGGCGAAGAAGGAGCAGCTCCCACGATTGCACAGTGGAGCTTGAGCACAAGCTCGAAGGAGCTAGGCGGCAGCAGGAGGCTAGCAAAGGAGCAAAAAGGTTACAAAGGCAAGCCCACCCGGGCTATTCATAGGCGGCTAGCGGTGAGGGCAAGAAATAGCTCGAGAAAACATGTCAATGATCGATGTGGTTAGGGCAGGCATGTCCTAAAAAAAAATAAACAATGCACCCTAGAAGTATTGCATTTAATGTGCTATATGACCATTAAATGTGCACAAAGGTTTGAGGCGGAAGGAATGATATATGGTGAGTGCGGCTGGCAAGTGGGGCCAGTCAAAGAGGTGCACGACCAGTCAAGGAGGTGGTCCCCACCACATAAATTGTCTTTGCAAAAGACCACGGGGAGGTCCTGTGGACAGGAGGTCCAAAGGCACTAGGAGGTCTTGGACAAGGGGTCCAAAAGACACTGAAAGGAGGTCCTGGGCAGAAGATCCAAGGACACTATGAGGAGGTCCTGGACAAGAGGTCCAAAGACTTGAAGAGGAGGTCCTGGACAAGTGGTCCAAAGACTCGAAGAGGGCCGAAAGATGGACATGATATCGCCGGCGGCGGTAATACCGTGTTCAAGAAGAGGTACGATCGAATAACGGTAGTTCCGGGTTTATGATGCGGTACAACCGCAAGCTGAAAAGGGCCTTGACGGCTGAGACCAACAAAGGAGAGGTCTTAACGGCTTAGATTCTCAAAAAGGAGATCCTAAATGGTTAAGATCAAAGGCAAGGGGAGGTCCTGACGGTTAGATCTCCAAATGGAGGTCCTACGGTCAAGATCAAAAGGGCAAGGGGGTCCTAACGGTTGGATCTCCAAAAGGGAGGTCCTACGGTCAAGATCAAAAGGGCAAGGAGGTCCTGCGAAGGCAAAGAGACAGGGAAACCAGGCCGTCGAGATCTCAATCAGGCGGATCTGGACAAAGTCTTAGATTCGGACCGAGCGAAGGTCTCAGCGGATTAGAGCCGTCCGTCTGGTCGGGTGGCTCTTAAGAGTGGAATGTTGGACCGTCGACGCACCTTCAAGATCGGGCCGTCCAAAAACATCAACGGTCTGAGGCGAGGAAGGTTAAACCCTAGCGATGCGATCATAAAACAACAATGATGAGTCCGCAAGGACACAAGGGAGGTCTTCAAGGAGTCAAGGGAGGTCCTTTGGACTTTGAGGAGGTCCAACGGGCAAGGGAGGTCCAAAAAGGCTCAAAAGAGGTCTTAACAAAGGCGGTAGTTACGGCACTACCACAGCAGTGCAATGGGAGGTCGGAAATCAAAGCGGAGAAGGTAAACCAGTAGTAGTCTTTGCCTTTCGAGCAGACGGTCACGGCCGCTAGAGGATGGTGGTATCTGCAAGAATCTTAATTGAACCATCCTTGAGGGAGGTCCAGAGGAAGGGAAGCAAAGCCAAACTTGGCTTTGAGAAATCAAAGGGGTTTTGAAACACAAACCCAAGCTTGATCCTCAGCAGGAGGTCCAAAATAAGGGAAGGTCTAAACAAAGGATGAGATTTAAACGGAGAAGGAGGTTTAAATCTCAAAGAGATTCAAACCAACAAAGGAGGTTTAAAGAGAGGTTAAACTAAGGGGCACACAGAGAAGCTTAGGAGGAAACCAAACCAAGGAACACCAAGGAACAACGAAGAGCCCCAATCAGCAGAGAACACCAACAAGGGACTTAGTTGAGGTTTGGTTAGTTCAAGTTAAACTCTCCAAATTCCAAAATATCAGGTTAAGCTTGAACAGGCAAATAAACCAAATAGTTCCTTTTGGATTTTGAAAACTAGCAAGAACTCTAGAACAAAAGGGACGTTACACGGCATTACACAGTGAAGGGGACGTAAGGCGAAGGTGGGGGATAGCTTCAGATCAATGATGCACGAGGAGGGGAAGAGTGGCTGCTGCTGGAGCTCGACGCGGTTGGGACGCTGGTTGGCCTGTGCACGCTTGAGCGCGTTGGAGAGTGTCGGGTCTGGCTAGATTGGTTTTGTGCATTCCGAGTAGGCGGGTGAAGGCGTTGGCCGCAAGAGATCGATTGAGGAAGAAGGGGGTAGAAGGTGTCGTCGGGGAGAGACATTGAGGAAGGAGGGGCTAAAAGCTGACATGTATTTTAACGCTAGTCTCATAAATGTATATGCCATTATTTAACGATATCCATTATGCATGCGATCATAATACAACATAAATTCGTCACACCAAGCACCACCTTAAAGCTGTGACTTGGTACTGCCTCGCCATAAATAGTTTTATGGATAAAGTGATATTAGGTAACAATGAAGTACTAACAATTTGTGATCTAAAAGATGCATAACAAAACTACCTCAAATAAGTTGGCTTTGTGCCCCGGTCCTCGTCGGTTTGGGCAGCCATGGACCACAACTGAACAAATTGCAGATATAAGTTCGTCTTTCATTCGGGAAAATACTAACCAAGCAACTTCAAAGGTGCCTGTGCGGTTTGCGAGTCTTGTCAGATCAGCCGTACCATACAGCTCAAGTGAGCTCCGGCTCCCACACTCGCCGCAACCGAATATTGCTACTGTCTGAAATATGAACAATGTGAGGTTGGTTTGTTAACCTCGGTACTCGAATTGCCTCCTGTGTTGGGACCCGGATCCTCTCTAGAAATGCAGAGGGATAGTGTTGGTACAGTGTTCTAAGCACAGGATTGTTCACTGTAGCAACAGTACCTGATTTACAGTAGATTAAGATATCATTGTAGCATTTGTACAGTAGCACTAAATCTACGCTTAGATTCTCATCTGATGGTTGAGAGATAATCCCAAGGATCCCATCCCGTGTCTTGATATTCTCACCCTAAACCAAATTTGTTCTCTCTTTAATCATCCATGAAAGAGGTGGTAACACTGTACTATATACCCTTATTTTCACCCTCGTGAATTCTGAGCGTGGACTATCGTCTACAACGAGGATAATGCCTCGGTGAGGAGTATCATACTATTATTAACTACATGATTCACAATATATCACTTATTATAAGGCTGACAAGTAAGACATATCAATAAGACATAGTGGTATATCTAGACTAGGCGAGGCCACAGTAAATGTTAATAGGTCACCAACCAAATAGACCGACTAATTAATGACATACAAGTCATAACTCTGGTGTCCATGTCTATTGTCAACACCATGCTGCCATCATCTTGACCATATATAATGGATTAATGACCCTAGACTACTATAGCTGGTCTAGAATTAATTAGGTTCAACTGAAGTAAAGGCTTCTTCTTTGAATCCATCCTATGCTCAAGCTCAAGTGCTATTTACAATTAGGAAGAGATATGTAAGATCTGCACCGTCCAATTGTTCTTCCTCCACTATATAACCAGGGTTAGTTGTGTATATATGGATGTAACAGAAACAGCTTGCAGCGGTCGCCTGTAATCTTCATGGTAACCGATCACTCCATGCAAGAGTGTACCAGTTGTAAAAAAAACCTCTGTTCAATTCCTATCTTGCTGGATAGAGCAGCAACAGAAGGCCCCACCCAACGCAGGGGCAAATATCATCCAATTCTCATATATTAGTGCAGATGTTACTACTTAGTTCGATCGTTTCATCCAGAACAACGGATTGCTCATCGTTTCTTCGCTTATCAATAGGTTCTTTGCACCTTATAAACGGACAGCACTTGAAATACTGACTCGAGAGTAGGATCTGAAAAGAAGACGAGTGCCATCGATCTGCACGATTGCCTCCACGCCATGAAAGAACGAATCGTGTACGGCTGAACTGGTGCGAGCAAAATCGCTCTCACATACTCCTACTATGGCGATTGACGCTGCAAGGTGACGGATGGAATCATCGCTCTGCCAGTTCTTGTTTTTTTTGGGCGGGCCGATGGCTTGTTCAGATTGACAATGTACAGAGTAACAAAGGGGTGATTTGGCCTCAGATTAGCATTCTGGCACAATAATCTCTGCCATCAGCGACCCGAAATGATCCCAATCTCCCCGGAGGCAAACCCAGAACAAGTAGAGCCAAGCAGGGACAGCACAACGCGAATCCACGATGGCGCCGAAGGGAACATAAATACAGAGAAGAAAACCCCAAAAAAAACAACGAGGAGAGCACGTCAGAACTTAAAATAGAGGAAAGCGGCGGGAGCGGGAGATGGGAAGATGCGGCAGGTGAAGGGGAGCCCCGCTTTAAGAAGCTTCTGGAAGGTGGGCTTTACTGGGCTAAGTGTTACGGCAGCCTTCCCTGCGAGGTGCTTAGGCCCATCGGCCCGGATGATTTGAGTCCTGTGCCAAGCTCTCTTGACTCTTGTTTCCGAGGTGGTTTTAATCCGGCCTATTTCCAAGTGGAGATCAGCTGACGTAATCCATTGCCTCCGCACTCCCGGATACCCTCGACCCGCCACCAGTCCACCACCACAAACGCCCGACGGCTCCCCACGCTCGATACTGATACTCCCGCCTCCACGTCGCCCTCCGTCTCCCGCATTTCGTCGAGCACACCATGGCCGCCCTCCTCCTCTCCTCCCACCTCCCCACCGCTACACCGACCTCCTCCTCCACCTCCGCTCGCCCCACTCCTCGCTTCCTCTCCTTCCCCAACACCATTCCAAACGCCCGCCTCCGCCGCTGCGGCCCGCTCCTCGCATCCTCCGCCCCACCTCCGCCGCCAACGCCTGCTCCGACCGCCGCAGCCCAGCCCTTTCGCTCCCTGGCCCCCTCCGAGACCACCGTCCTCGTCACCGGCGCCACGGGCTACATCGGTCGCTTCGTCGTCCGCGAGCTGCTCCGCCGGGGACACCGTATCCTCGCCGTCGCCCGCCCCCGCAGCGGCGTGCGCGGCCGCAACTCCCCGGAGGACGTCGTCGCCGACCTGGCCCCTGCCCGCGTCGTCTTCTCCGACGTCACCGACCCGGACGCGCTCCTCGCCGACCTCTCCGCCCACGGCCCCGTCCACGCCGCCGTCTGCTGCCTCGCCAGCCGCGGCGGCGGCGTGCAGGACTCTTGGAGCGTCGACTACCGCGCCACGCTGCACACCCTCCAGGCGGCCCGCAGCCTCGGCGCCGCCCACTTCGTCCTCCTCTCCGCCATCTGCGTCCAGAAGCCGCTCCTCGAGTTCCAGCGCGCCAAGCTCAAGTTCGAGGACGAGCTCGCCGCCGAGGCGGCCCGGGACCCCGCCTTCACCTACAGCATCGTCCGCCCCACCGCCTTCTTCAAGAGCCTCGGCGGCCAGGTCGAGACCGTCAAGAACGGCCAGCCCTACGTCATGTTCGGCGACGGCAGGCTCTGCGCCTGCAAGCCCATCAGCGAGGAGGACCTCGCCGCCTTCATCGCCGACTGCATCTTCGACGAGGACAAGGCTAACAAGGTGCTCCCCGTCGGCGGGCCGGGGAAGGCGCTCACGCCGCTGGAGCAGGGGGAGCTGCTGTTCCGGCTGCTCGGCCGCGAGCCCAAGTTCATCAAGGTGCCGATCCAGATCATGGATGGCGTAATCTGGGTGCTCGATGGACTGGCCAAGGTGTTCCCGGGGCTGGAGGACGCCGCGGAGTTCGGCAAGATTGGGAGGTACTACGCGTCGGAGAGCATGCTCCTGCTGGACCCGGAGACCGGGGAGTACAGCGACGAGAAGACGCCGAGTTATGGCAAGGACACGCTCGAGCAGTTCTTTGAGAGGGTGATAAGGGAAGGCATGGTGGGGCAGGAGCTCGGTGAGCAGACCATCTTCTAGGCCTTCTGGATTGCCGGTTTCGGGGGCAATTGAGCAAGGAGCTTGTAAATTCCGGGTGAGTGTAGAAAGGTGAGGCTTTGACTTGCTGATGATGCAAACACAATTAGCAATCCAATTGTACCATACAATGCATTGTCTAATTTGGAGGAGAAATTTTGCTCTCTGAAATCATATGCAGATCAAAGACGAATCCTTTTGCAGACAATACATAGCTTCTCGTATAAACCAGACTATGTTTTTTGTACAGTATTTTGATTTTAAAATTGGAAATATAACTAAATCAGTGATAAATTGTTAAGGATTTTGCTATCGATATTTAACCATCACCCTTGAAAATGATTACATCTATACCCAACAGTCACAACTGTTTCATTCATGTTAACATCTTTGCAATCTGATATATCGCATTCTCAAACTGTTCCAAGCTTCTGCAGTAACAGTAAGACAAATTGCACTGAAACCATGCAAAACATACATACTGGCACTGTTCTCTGCCTGTAATATCACCGACCTTAGATGTAAAACTATATACAGGTGTTGGATTAAAATCAACTCTCCTCAACATAGTGTAGTCACATGATGGAAAAATACGTCATTAGAACTGTATATGAGCTATCAGCTATGAAACTGAAGGCAAACAAAATGCTGGCACATTTTTGTACTGTCTGCATTTCCACCTAATTAGCGCTCTTCATATCCAAGATCCGATATAAATTACTGAAAGGAAGGCTTAAATCTGATTTGCCTTTGCAAAACGCCCATTGATCCTCAACCTGCCATCAGCACGAACTTTGCGGGACTCATACCGGACCTGCTTATCGAATCTGCAAGATTTCCGTTGTCATACAATTAGGTACATAGGAAAATTTTCAAACCAAACTTATCCTTATAAAAAAAACAAAAAAAATCATCATATCATGCCATAGGCATATCTCACCTCCTTGTCTTCCTCTTCTCCTTATAGCGGGAAATGACAGAGTCCCGGTCAGGGCAGGGAACAACATCAAGGCCACCCTTTTTGGGGAAAGCTTGCACTGGCATGCCAATGCCAGGATTTACCTGGTGGTTATCCTCCATACCGCTACCATTGCTCATGCTGGGGCAAATTTCTGACATGTGAACAAATGATGAAAGGCATGCTTCAGCTGAGCTGACTGGAGCCTGCTCATATGCAAACTCGGCCTTGCATGCATCATTTAGGGCCTGATAATCACCATTGTTCCATCTGCCATTCTGCCAGCCAGATAAACTAACATGTTAATTGATCACCAAGTAAGCAGTTAATGTTTACAAAAGAATTAACGATGAAAAGTTGTGCAGATTTAGTGTATGTTCTCCAAAGCTCTTGGCTGTTATACTGCAGAAGTAGGCCTGGTCTGTTTTTTAATGACCAAGTTCTACTAGTACTACTTAACTAAAGGAGGAATGGCAGAACGATATGCTTGCCCAGGTTCAACAATTTAGCTATGAATCAGCAGGGGTAAAAGGAACCTTCTGTTCATAGAGAAGAATAAGAAAACCATATCATTAGCAAGTCCTGGTATTCATATACTAGTTATCGAAGTCGAATTTGGGAGGTTATTAGCTACAGTGACTTCCTTCTGACTCCAAGAGATGTATGTTGAGTTGTACAGACTTCAGAATATATCCCTCATCGAGATAGGTATGACTTAATGGAAAAGTGTGTTTTTAGTATATGTTCACCGCATATGATGCAAAATATCTATAGTCTCTGCCGTTCAAACGGAAATGCTGCATACACTATCAGCTGTCTACGTACAAGTTTCAGTTAACATTTGTGCCAAATTTCTTCTTGGTTGATGAATAATAGCAGTGAAAAGTCCTGACTAAATTCATAGTTAATAAACGACAGGGGAAGTTTGTCGGATAGATCCGAATCTGTAAAATCATTAATCATACCTCGTAACCAGGGGTCAGCATGGTTGCAACCTCATGGCTGTTCTCTGTACCAAAATTGTCATGTCCAGTGATGTACTGTGATGGTGCCCATGAAGGCAACTGATCACCAGCTTGCTCTGCCTCCTCATGAGCTGCTATCTGCGCGCCGCCGTCTGACTTGGCGATCTCGCCTAGCTGCCGTATCACCTCCTCGTTCATCTTCCCATCCGGCGAGCTCTGTTTTTGTGCAGCAGATAACAATCAGTCAAGAATTGGATGGGAGAAATCAAAGTAAAACTAGAAAAATAAGTGAAGTTTGCCGGACGGTGAGCTGTAAAAGTCAGGAAGTACCTTGGGGGAGGACGGCGTGACGAGGGGCTGGAAGCCATGGCAAGAAGTCGTCGGCACGATGATATCCTCCAGGCTGAGCACCTGGGGCTCCTCCCAGATGTTCCACCACCCTTCGTCGGCGGCCGCAGGCTTCTCGAACTCGTCGACCCCGAGGACCGCGGCGAGCTCTTGCGCCGAGGGGCACCCCGTGTACCCCTGGACCGTGCAGCGGTCGTGGAGCGGCGCCTCGCCGTGCCTGCCGTCCCGGTGCCTCCCGAAGTCGCAGTTAGAGCAGAGGAACTCCGCGGCCGCGGCCGCAGCGCGGCGGAAGACGGCCCCCGCGGAGCGGCATGCGTCGCAGAGCGGGGCGCGCGCGTGGCGGGAGCAGACCGTGTTGGCGCCGTGCACGTGGCGGTCGCACGGCAGGCAGAGCCTGGCGGTGTCGGCCCGGCAGTAGACCACCGCCTGCGCGCCGCCGCAGTTGTCGCAGGCCACCGCCTCGCCGGACACGTCCTTCTTGCGCTCCCCCTCCCCCTCCGGTTCTTGATCCTGCCCTGCACCTACTGCCAGCACCGGCCGCCGCTCCTCGTCTTGACCCATTTGGTTGGACCGGCGAAGAGGAGACTAGACCAGTAGGAGCAGAAGGAAGAGACGATGCGCACCATGTCATCTGCTTGCTTGGGGGATAAGAAGAGGGGCAAGAGGAGGAGAAGCGGGAAGCTGAAAGAGATGGTTCGAACCAACGTGAGGCGCGAGACTAGCCAGCGAGGAGAGAGGAGCTCGAAGAGACTCGTGTCCAAATGGCAACACACACACGGGAGCTCCGCGTCCTGTAGCCAGTGATCAGTTGTCACTGCCTTGTCATGTGCGTGTGAACCGTGGACGGCCCGACCGGAGGTGCTGCTGTTGGCGGACTGGAGCCTGACGTGTGGGGTGAGGTCAGGGGAACAGCGACGTTTCCTAAATTTGGAAATAAATTCTACGGAGAGAATCCGTAAGACTCTTCTTTCAAAGTCGTTCGATCGTTTGTAGAGTACGCGATCCAACGACTGTAAGAGAGGACCTCACGGAGCCCTCCCCCGTATAATTTATATCCCTTAAATTCTATGGGCCTGAACTGGTTTTAGCAGGCACGGCTGTATCCTAGCCGTCGTTTCACTGTCCATGGTTACGATTTACACACCTTCCGTTACGATTTTTAGGCCCAATACATGCAGACTGCTGCTCTGCCAGGCACGCGTGAAGACTAAATATATCGTTGCAGGTAATTAACCTGACCAGAGCATAAATCTTGAGGCATGATCAATGGATTAAAACGTGATTGGACTGATTGCTAGGGGTAAATTAGGTTAGTGGTTTTTAGCAAATCCCATTAGATTATGAGCTTCATAAGAGAAGTGTAGAGAATACACGATACAAGATGGGAGCAAGAAATCACGAATCGATTCTAATCATCCATGAATCGGCCCGATCTCGCAAATCGAAACAACATGAGGCGGAGCCTCTTAATTAATGGTGACCATGGCTCTCTCTTTTACCTCCAAATTTCTTAAGAATATTAGCCTAATTTTCACACTAAGAAGATGCTAAATTGGCACTCTCTTGTAAAGGTTGATAAGTGTTGAAGAACGTAATCGTCGTAGGGTGAAATTAACCAATCACCAATGAAAGACAATCAAGGAAAAGGGAATAGATGGAGACACAATACGGAGGAATCTCTTTATTAATTGATCAATCCCTTTCTGTGTACAGGGATGTCCTATTTAAACACTAAAACCCACCATAGGTAGTTTTGGTATTATGCCCATAAACCCTAATCCAGGGTTTCTCAACACTCCTCCTTGGGCAAATATCGCGTCATGCACATGCCTCATTAAAAACTCCTCAAAAAAATCTAGTGGAAAAAAGAGATCGGAGAAAAGAGTACATTGCATCCGCAGGTCGTATTGCATTGTTGCCTCATTAAAAACTTTTGTGTGAGAAACCTTCAGTAAAATTCACTAGGGGAAAAAATGCAACATTTCTACCTTTTGGGTTAATCTTCAGAATTAAGGTAAAACTTCATAACATTAAGTGGATTATGATTCAAGGGATTCTCCTCCTGATCCCCACAACTCTCCAAGCCACTTCATTCCAACACCATGAACGCATCGTTGGAAACTGGACGTAGGTAGAGACTTAGTGAATAGATCTGCCATATTTTCACAAGATCTAGTTTGCAGGATCTTTACCCCATCGTTCTCCTGGAATTCATGAGGATAGAAGAATTTAGGAGCAATATGCTTCGTGATATTACTTTTAACATAACATATTTGTATTTGTGCAACACAAGTATCATTATCTTCATAGATAATTGTGGGGGTATCGACGGTGTTAATGTCACATGACTTCTGTATATGGCTAATCACACGTCTGAGCCAAACATATTCACGTGAGGCTTCATATAGTGCAATATTTCTGAGTGGTTGGCAGAAATAGCTACCAATGTTGGCAACATATCTCATGCACAAGAGGTAATTGGTGAACATATAGATATACACAATCTGGTCCATCCGATCCAAAACGGACGACTGAGATCGAAAGCAATGGAACTCCCCAACCCACTTACGCCATCTTACATTTTGCCCCCTGCCCGAATTCTCTCTTCTCTCATTTGCCCCCCCCCACGCCCTCATCCTCCTCATCCTGCCTCCTCCACCATCCCAAGCCCTTCCATTCCTCCTCGACCCTGTGCTAGGGCTTGGGAGCCACTGCGCCGCACCGCCTTGCCCGTCCCCCTGCGTCATGCCCTCTGCCCGCTAGTCGGTCAAAGCCAGTCCAAGGCGGCTTGGGCGGTGCTCGGCGAGGCGACGTGAGGCGGCAATGAGGTGGGCACTGAGGGGTTCCAGACATCCCAGCCGTCGAATCAAGCTTGATGTCTTCATCTCTGCTGCCGAATCGAGATTGTCGCCGTCATATCCGCCGCTGAATCGAGCTCGCCAGCTGCAGGTGGTGGAAGTGGGGGTGGGGGTGGGGTGGAGGCGGAGGCGTGCGGAGCAATGCCAAAGGGGAGAAGAAAGCGGTAGGGGTGGCGGTGGTGCACGCAGAGCTCGGTGCAAAGGAGAAGACGATGCGAGTCGGTGCGAAGGAGAAGATGATGCGAATGAGGGGGAGTGGCGAACGGATAAGGTGGTTCCGTGGTTGGCTGTTGCGAATGCAAGTCTTGCGATCGATAGTTGGGCTTAGTGGGCCGAGTTAGTTGCTAGGCCAAGTAAGGATAAGGAGAAGATGTTTGAGACTGATTTGTATTGTAGGTTGCTGCATCTGCGAACGATTTAGCTTGATTTGCACTGTTGGCTAGGCACCTGCCTAGGCGCTAGGCGCCGGGGCACTACCCGACTAGTGCCTAGCGCTTTCTGGAACCTTGGCCAAATGAGAAGGGCAGGGGCAAAATGTAAGATGGCATAAGTGGGTTGGGGAGTTCCACCGCTTTCGATCTCAGTCGTCCGTTTTGGATCGGATGGACCAGATTGTGTATGTCCATATGTTCACCAATGACCTCTTGTGGATGAGATATGTTGCCACCAATGTCTACTTCAAATTACCGCCAAGAGATGGTTGCACCACCACATAGAAATACAAACCCAGTCTGAGATTTGGCACTGTGAGGATCAGACAGATTTCACACAAAGAACTCAAGCGAGCCTTTTTTTCCCGCCCATATTCTCATCATCGTCTTTGTACTGCCATTAAAAAAGTTATTTCATGTTTAAAACACATGAATGGATGAATTTCACAGGAATTCTACGCGATATCGAAAGTCGTAGGAATCCTCCATTCTAAACGGGTCAAAGTTTATTTACTTATCAAGCCACCCTTTGTTTTCAGTACCTAAATTATCCCGGCCAAGAACAATTACAACTATGCTATACTAAGTTTTAATGTTTGTTTTTTAAAATAAAACTATGCTTAAGGTTTTGTTTGATTCGAGGAATAAACCTAATTTGCGTTAGTACACTACTTGATCATTCAATAATTTTATGGCTAGACATTGTTGAGGAACCGTCTCTGGTGAGTCCAGTCCGAGCGATCACCTCGTAGACAAGCATAGAATCGCATACATACACAAGTACAGAAAGTAGATGAACACACAGAGACATGGGGGGCTTCTTGCTTATCTTTATTCCTTCATCAAGTGATCAGCCTTTTACAATGACTAACACCCCTATTTATAGGCTAGAGACCCTACTAGGGTTTTGGATGGGGCGCCGACCCATGGGCCGGCTGTTGGGCTAAACCCATGGTTTTCCAACACTCTCCCTTGGGCACCCATCTTCACATGTTCATGCCTTGTCAAAATTCCATAAAAACCTAGTGGGAAAATTTTGGAAAAAGAGTACATGATATACGTTCTATTGTGCTGCACGAATTGCCTCATTAAAAACCTTAGCCGAGAAATTTCAGAAAAACTCGTCAAGGAAAAAAGTGTACAATCCACCCAATTTCATTTAATCTTCAGGATTTATTCTTTGGGTACTCGATCTTCGTAATCAAGTTTCAATAATGAGTTCGTGAAGATTCTCCCCCTGAATTCTGCACTTCTCTAAGTCTCATCATTCCAATTCCGCTTATGCATCTTTCAAAGCTAGATGTTGGAAGTGACTTAGTGCATAAACTTGCAAGATTTTCATATGACTTAGTATGCAGTACTTTAATTTCGTTCATCTTTTGCAATTCAAGAGCATAGAAGAACTTTGGGGTTGATATGCTTTGTGAGAGGATTCTTCACATAACTCATTTGCACTTGTGCAACACAAGCTGCATTATCTTCATAGATAATAGTGAGGGTTTGTGCGGTATTCAATCCACACGACTGCTGGATGTGGTGAATTATCCTCCGAGGCTAAGCATATTCTCGTGAGTCCTCGTCCAGTGCTACGATTTTTGAGTGGTTCGTCGGAGTCAATACAAGACTTTTGCTTAGACGATTTCCATGAAAATGCAGTTCCACCACATAGCAATACATAACCTGTTTGCGACTTGGCTGTATGCGGGTCCGACAGGTACCCGGTATCTGCATAGCCATTCATAGACATGTCTTGGTTCTTTCTGTAGAATAGACCAAGGTCTTTGCTTTCTTGAAGGTATCGAAAGATGTCGTTTTTTCCCTACCAATATCTTTTGGTAGGTTCTGTACTATACCTTACTAATAGGTTTACAGCAAATACAATGCCCGGTCTAGTACAGTTTGCTAAATATATAAGTGCTCCTATTGCACTTAAGTATGAGAATTCCGATCTCAGGACTTCATCCCCATCTTCTCTATGTCTCTACGGATCCTTGTCTTGCTGCAAAAATCTCCCGACCATTGGCACTTTCGAAGGGTATGCCTTTTCAAAGCCGAACTTTTCTAACACCTTTTGAGTGTAGGCTGACTGATGCACTAATATCCCTTCAGGGGCATGCTTAATCTGCATGAATTTAGAAGAGACCTTCCCTAAGGAAGATTTCTTTGACTTTTTCTCTTCGATCACATTTGGTCAAAATTTGAGTTGAGGAATGGGGTCAGCCACGACCACGTCTAGTTTTGGGTCTTGAGCAAGAGTTGCTGCCCCTTGAGCTTCCTACTCCTCCCGGTGATCGAAATCGGTTTCGACCACCTCACGAGCAGTACTTCCCTTGATCATAGGCTCTGCCGACGTAGTGGTATCCTTCACAAAAGATACAAAGCTTTTTTCAGTTCTCCTTTTCTAGTCGCTTAACAAAGCTGTGAGAAGCTGAGACTAAAAAAGTCTTGTCATCATAGTAGAATGGTACCTTGGTCTTGAGGGCTTTATGTTTAAGGGCTTCGATCGCTTCGATCGCCTTTGCTTTCTCTACAACAACTCTTTCCGCAAAGAATTTCTCAAAGGGCTTGACCGGATTGAAACTTGAGCTTGCCCCCTACTTGTTGACGGCCTTTACAAGTCGGCGCTTTTTGGCCGGAGGAGCTTTCACTTGCTCCGCCTCTGTGCCAATAACCATCAGTCCGATCTCTTGGTTGTCCTAACGGTCGTCTATGCCTACTTTCTGCAAAGGTTAGAAAAAGAAAAATTATTTAATGGTTGTTTCCTACATCTACGAGGGCCCAAAGAAGGAATCAATCCTTGATTAACTTTAGGTGTTCCCCCTTCTCCTTTGCGGATACGATCGCTAGGATTCGAGGAGCCACCGCATCAAGTGACGGAGCTTTCTCACAAATGAGTTTGACTCAGGTGTCAATCTCTGTTTGAGGGAGATCTGCGCAAGCAGATAAAACATTCAGTGGTTAGGCTTGAGATTAATCAAAAGAAAGCTAAGTTTAAAGATCACTTACCTTTCTCGTAATCTCTGGCCGAATTCATAGCACCCGAGTACCTTCACATAGGATGTGCTCGTTTCTTCAAAGGGCTAATGCGGTGTGTGATGAAATCATTCACCATGTGCCATCCGGTGAGCCCCTCTTTCTTTCAAGTCTTTGATGGCTTGAATGTAGGAGGCAATCCGGTCAAGATCCTTGGGAGTCGAATCTCAGGAAGAAATCTTCTTGGCAGTCTTCCCTATAAAGAAAAGGCCGTCTTCACTGGTTGTCTCCCAGTAGAACCACTTCCTCTTCCACCCCGGCCATGACGACCGGGTAAACATTTGAATGTACTCCTTCGTCTTCCCGTCATGGAGTTTCAGACCGCAGCTCCCGGCGATTCCAGACTGTCTACTCATTCTATAGTAGTATTGGAGGAGCTACAGGTCTGGAAGAATCTCAAGGTAAACCTCACATAAGTACACGAACATATTTAACATTGTGATGGAATTGAGAACAATGTTCACCAACTTCACCCCAAAGTGCTCGAGTATGAGTGTACGGAAGGGATGAGCGGGTAGTTGAATGTCACACTCGCAGTACGCCTGGAAGCTGAGGATCTGACTGATTTTCCCTGACGGCCAATGTTGCCTAACAGCCTAAATCCACTTCACGACCTTCGGGATCTTCTCAGCGGCGACCAAAGCTTTTATCTTCACGGAATCCATCTCCGATTCCACCCACTTAGAAGTAGATCCGGCCATTTTCTCTGAGTGCGAGTGATTTGGGTTTGGAAGGATTTCAAGAGAGATAACGATTTGGTCGGCAGCGAAGAGCGCAAGAGCTCGACGAACAGTGAAAGCAAATTGGGAAAAGTAAAAACCCTAAGCTACGTCTACGGTGCCTTTTTATAACCGCACGCTTGAGCTCAGAGATCGTGGAAACTCAACAGTTGCCACCTTTTCGGGAACCGCTCCAACGGACAGATTTGTAAAAGTCGATTGAGATTCTTTAATTTGCCTGTTCGATAAAACCGAGTCTGTCTTTACACCTCAAGCGAAATTACCTTCTTGACCTAGTCTATTTCTGGTCAAATGAAATACCAGTCAAAATGTCTTTCCTCGACTATCATTCTACGACCACCTTATGGTCGTAACATCTTCTACAACTCATTTTCCAAGTAAGTTACTTTCACTTGAAGCTGGGGGGCTAGATGACGAGGATATAATAATCCTCATTTATTTGTTTATCTGTAATTCTTATTATAGATATTAATATTCTCATATTGATCTTAAGTATACCCTTTAAATATTTATAAGGGAAAGGCCAAGCTGTTTGGTCGTAAACCGCCCCATGGTCGTAAGTCTTTCTACGACCATGGTACAGTCGTAAGCTTCTCTACGACGTACTATCGTATAGTCGTAAGATCTTCTACGACACGTTTGGCATTGACAAACCTATTGATAAGGCTTGCTGACCTGTGGGTCTAATCGGTTAGGGAGTATTATGCGCCGTGTTTATCACATAGGATATTTAATATACGTTGTTACTCTCTGTGACTAACCGCATGAATCACTTCTGTCTCTGGCAACAACTGCTTGGCAACGTGGGGGTGCCACGTCCTTAACGACAACTACCATATGTAGAATCAAGGATAACTGACTAGATGGGGTGAATAGGATGTTTTTAAACTTTTTAACAATTTAACAATATAAGCCAATTAATAACTTAGTCTAAACAAGTTACACTTCTAGCTAAGCAATTCAATCACAATAAGGAGCTAGAAATGTAAATGCGGAAATAGTAAAGACAGGAATAACCACAATGAGACAAAGATGTTTTCTCGTGATATCGAAGACTTGCCGGTCTTCACTAGTCCACGTTGAGGAAGCTTGACAACTCAAGCCGGCTCCACGAATTAAGCCTTCCCTCGATCACTATGGTTGTTCTTCCTCCGCTCCGAAGATGGCGAACACCAAACCACTCACAAGCTTGCACCGGGCCTCTTCACAATCTTCTTGAAGAGATCATCAGGCTCCACCGCCATAAAGCGTCTAGGAGTTTGGCAAAACTCCAAGAGTAACAAATCAAGACCTTAAGCAGCGGTATTTGAAGTGCAATAGGATCAACTAAGATGAAAGGATGCACTTGAATGAACTCAACTACCTCACAATGAATACACAAGAGAACTTTGGTGTTAAGTGAACGCACAAGGTTATCAAGGCTCTAAGGATGTTAAATGAACACTAGCACTCAGTCCTTGAGCAGTTGGGGGGGTATTTATAACCCCCACCAAAAACTTATGATCGTTAGGGACCAAATCCCCAACTTCGGTAATTCCTAGTCTGACCAAGCAACTAGGTGCGTTGAACCGCACTTGTGTCGAAACCCGTTGGCTAGAACAATGACATTTAATACTCGACATAGCCGTTGCAATTTTCCGTCTTGATGCGACCGCCCGACCAAAGTCTTGATACAACCGCATCGCTGGTCATATGCGCTTTGACGAAGCGGTACAACCGATCGTAGGGTTTCCAAAACGCGAACTTATATGCTCTCTGGAAAATACGTACCGCCTCATAAAAATCGGTACAACCGCAGCGCGGTTCAACCGTTTCATAAGCACGGTACAACCGATTACTAAGGAGAGCTCTGAGCCAAAATGCATCGGTTCTAGTTTTATCCAACCGCCAACTAAAAATCGGAACGACCGCAATGCGGTAATACCGCTCAAAGAGCTGGTCGTACCGCATTAGTGCTCAGTTGGCAGAACCAGTCAAACTTCGGTAGTACCGCCAAGTATAGTGCGGTCATACCGCTTCAAGCGATGCAACCACCCATTTAACTTCGGTACGACCGATTTCTAACAAAAACACTTAAAGCTTTCAAATTCAAATCCAAATGCATGCATGATCCTAAATTGATCCATATGGCACAAGAATATGCTATCAAGCTACTTAGTCATGATCCCCCTTAATAGTACGACATTTAACCTATAATCCGGTCTTCCAACCAATTCTCCCAAGACCGGTAAAATATATATAAAAAAAAGGATCCTAGACTACTTGTACCTTGACTTTAAGCCATGTAGATCTTCATGTCATCCTTTAGCATGCATCAAGTTCACCAATGGGACTTAACCTTGTAAATACTTAATAAACACGTTAATCTCATATTCACATATTATTATTAATTTCTAAAATAATTTTTAGGGGCCTAGATGCTTTCACCATCAAGTGGTTCATCACTTGGAATGTTGAGGCGTCTCTTCGTTTGAAGGAACTGCCACCTTTTCGTATGCCACATAAAGACTGAAGTCAGAAGGCAGAAGGGACGAATCAATCAGGAGCACAAGGCATTAGGCATTAGTCTTCCTCTTGATTATAAGCATCACACTCAATACAACCACACAAGAGTAAGTTGTTATTCTCTCTAGAGAAGGCTTGAACCTGTATAAAATCTCTGTGTCATTTTCTACGTAGCTTTAGTCTAGGAGACCCCCCGAATCAAACAATCATACGTAAGATCAGGTCTAGATCACCGACAGGTTTCTTCATAATCAACTCCTGGACGTTGAGTGAAACCTTGTGCAATGAGCCTTACTTTATTTCTTACAACTTCATTATTTTCATTTATCTTTCGAACAAATACCCACTTATGCCCAATGGGGTGCACATGGGGAGGCATGCAGTTTGCAGGCCCAAACACCTCTCTTTTATTCAGAAACAATAATTCAGTTTCTATTGCCTTCTTCCAATCTTCTCAATCTGATTTTTTCTTACATTCAGCGTGCGATGTAGGCTCTGGATCAAAATCGATGATTGTAGCAATTTTCTTTGCAAAATAAATGTCGACATTGGCTGTTATCATATTCAAAGATTCTCCCATGGTCACATAGATTATAGCTATTTCTTCATGTGGTGATTCTTGTAATGCTTCTACTTGCTCAATGCTGCTTCAATTACGGGGGCAAGTCCCTTTAGTTTTTTAGCTCCGATGTATGTGCACACATTTATGCTGATACCTCCCTCGGTGGAAATGTTCAAATCCGGTATGCTTCTTTCTGAAGGTTCTATACTGGTTCCAGGTCTCAACTGGCTCCCCTTCTGGTTCTGGGGAACTTCAGTGATCGGCTGTGTCAAGTCCTTCTTATCCTTTTTACCAGGCGTCCTCGGTTACTTCGAATTTGAGGGGCAGGAGTTCTCATCCTGTTCTGAGGCTTTAGGACGGGATTAGGGATACCTTTAACTTGCTTTGGTATTTCAACCCTCTTCGGTGCATTGCGTGCAAGCACATGCGACTTGGGCACGCTCTCCAAATCACTAAAGTGGTCATGTAGTTAATTCGATAATGTTTGCAAATCAATTATCTTCTGGACTTCTCTATTTGCTTCACTAGTGCGCTGGTCATGTGCATGGATTCTCGTGGCTTGTCACGTTATTTCCCGATTTTTTTTCATCAAAGGGTTGATTTCCTCCCACTAATGACGGAAAACTATCATCGTCAAATATGCTATCAGCGAAGCGGGCTGTATGCAAATCTCCAGTCATAGGGTCCAAACACCTGATTATGGATGCTGTCTCATAACCAACGTATATCCCAGACTTTCAGAGTGGGCCATTGCAGTTCGCTGTGGTGGTGGTATAGATACAAAAACCTTGCAACCAAATCTACGAAGATGAGAAATTTTCGGTGCTGACCCTTGCGCTAGTTGCATAGGTGAATGGATGTTATATGCCGACGGTTTAAAATTGATGAGAGTTGCTGCGTGCAGGACTGCGTGTCCCCAACATGTAGTTGGTAAATTATAATTCTGCAAAAATCTGCTAATCCATTCTGGGTGTGGATATGTGGTATGGAATGCTCATCGTTAATTCCCATTGCCATGCAATAATCATCAAATGCCTTCGAAGTAAATTATCTCAAATTCCTTCAAAGTAAATTCTCTGGCGTTGTCCATTCTGATGGACTTCACAGGACGATTAGAGAAATTATTCTTAATTTTAATTGTCTGCGAGATTAGCTTTGCAAAAGCGTGGTTTCTCGTAGACAATAAACATACATATGACCATTTCAAGGAAGCATCGATGAGCATCATAAAATACCCAAATAGCCCTAACAAGGGCTGTATAGGACCACAAATGTCTCCCTGAATACGGTCTAGGAATGCATGGACTTCATCCTTCGCTTTTAGAGTAGAATGTTTAGTAATTAATTTTTCGGTGGCACATGCGGGGCACACAAAATCTTCCTGATTCGAAAAATTTTTTACACTAATATTATTTCCTTGTGAATTGTTAATTTATATTTCTCATCATCCTAAGACCTGGGTGACCTAATCTATCATGCCAGAGACAGAAAAGTTCAGAGCTTCTAAATACGGTTTTCAGGGCAGTATAGGCTGCAGGTGCCTAAATATTAGTGTAGTATAACATAGTTTCATATGAAGGAAGACGTTTTAATATCCTTTTCTACTTTCTTCACGCTTTGTAATGAGCATGTATTCCTTACCATACTCTTCTTCAGTCTTTACGTGGAAACCGTTAGCGCGAATATTCTTGAGAGTTCTAGTCGATTTTGGGTACAAGGCTTCTTTAATGACCAAAGTTGTATCAATCGGGAGTATAATTGTTGCCCTTCCTGAGCCTATTATACAAGTATCGCTTATTGTGATTGTCATAAAACTACCAGCATTCTTGTTGATCGACAAAAAAAATTCGACTCGCTCAAGATGGTATTCATTGTGCCACTATTCGCTAAGCACACTTCCTCCGTAGGGCGCTACACACGTTCTAATACTTCAAATATCAGAACATAACTTGCTATTATAAATATATGAATATAAGCCTTGTAGGATTCATCACAAGAATTCAATGATTTGCTCTCCTAGAGCTTACAACCATTATTAAAAGAATAAAATAATTCAATGTTCATCACAACCTCAAACTGCAAGTGGCTATAAAAAGATCTAAGTGCAATACGTGTACTAGATCGAATCAGCAAAGTACTTTGAAACTTCTGCCTTAATATGCTTCATGGTGATCTTCTCCTCTTGGGAAACTACAACACTGCCATGCGATGTCCAAAGGGGGGTCATAGGGTCACTCTTGAAATGTCCATCTTTGTAATCTTGTGGATCCTTCGTGCTTGCAATGGCGAGGTGTGTCTCGTACTGTCCTTTGCCCTTCTTCTTAAATTGGAAAGCATCAATAACGTGCGACCCACAACCTTATCCTTCTTGCCCCTCTCCTTTGTGAGAGGTTTCCTCGCCTTGTAGCTGTTAACATTGGCTTCATGGCCAACATTGCTACTAGGCGGCTATGAGATGTAGTTCTTCCTTAGAACATCATCTCGAGCTTCCGCAACTTACATGATGTCAATCCATTCGGCATACTCCTTGTAGCCGTCTTGACAATAGTTACGTGCGGATTACACCGCATTCGGGTGAAAGGTAGAGAGTGTCTTCTCAATCATCTACTCATTCATGATTACCTTACCACAGAGTTGAAGACTGATACAAATTTTGTACAAATTCTGGCCATGCTAGGCCAACTCTTCGAACTCCTGGTTCGTGATGCCAGTCATCTCCATATTCATGCAAAGAGTTCATAAGATTACTGCTGGTAATTTGCATAAAGTGGTTGCAAAATTCTTATAATGTTCCCCTATTCTTCTATGCATTTTTCATGAT
The DNA here is from genome assembly GCA_036346405.1 of Phyllostachys edulis. Lineage (NCBI taxonomy): Eukaryota > Viridiplantae > Streptophyta > Magnoliopsida > Poales > Poaceae > Phyllostachys > Phyllostachys edulis. The sequence continues at coordinate 64,678,140 of CM070549.1, forward strand.
TTACTGCTATTTTCAGTGATTAAAAATAATATAAAATATCACAGATAATCAAAACAGTAAATACAATATATAAATTGCATAGAAATAATAATAATAAAGTTAAACATACTTCAAATGCTCAAAAAGATTCAAAAATTGAATTCTCGCGGCCCTTTTCTGCTAGAAAATGAATTTTCAGCGAATTCTGTAATTTTCAGAGGGTTAAAACGCAGATTTTCTATTCTGAGAAAAAAATTCGCGCAATTTTTAGATTTTCGAGGGCCTTCTTGTAAAGTTTCGGGATTTATTCATTTTCCTCCCCCTTTTTTTCTTTTCCAGATTCCCTTCCCCCTTTTTTTTTCTTTAGTAGGCTATCTTTGCCCATTTGGCTTGCTTCGACACTTTTGGCCGGTTCAAGGGGTGAGCAGGGGAGGGTAGGGTTTCCCCTTGCCTTGCTCCATGGTGGCGGCGCCTATGCGAAGGCGGTGGCGGTTGCATCTTGTGAGGCCGTGGGTAGTCTGATTTGGCGGCAAGCATTCAGCCGGCGGGGGGGCACACGGAGGTTACGGGCTTCAACGTCTTGTGATAGCCGCAACACGGGCGGCGGGAGCGACCCGACTTCGATGGCGCAAGGTGGCGATCGCGACGCTGGCGAAGCGACGTCTGCGAGCAACTAAGGTGGAAGCGGCGGCACGGTATGCATGGCGGCGTGCTGTCGCGAAGCGGCGCAAACACGCTACGGGCGTGAGCTTTCGGCATCTGGCGGCTTCGGTCGCATCTGGTAGCGCGAGGAGCCAGCCGTGCGCAGGCGGCGAGGCGGTGTGGAGGCATCTTCTTGCACGACATGCGCGTGGCGTGACCACAAGGGCGGGCGCCGCGACAAAGGCATCTTGGCGGCGGCATGCAAAGCGGCGCTCGTTCGAGGCCGAGTGGCGCGGAGGGCCGTCTTGGGAGGCGGAGCCGGAGTCGGAGTCGGATGCAATGGCAGCCTTGCGGGGTTGCTCACCGGAGGCGGAGCTGGCGCCATGCGGGGTGGCGGCTCGCCCATGCGTGGGTCGAGCACCATTTTTGCTTTTGCTCTGGCCATTTTCTTGCTTGACCCACGTCGGCGGCGGGGACGGTGTGTCCGCGTTCAGCGGCGGCGGCGGCGTGTCTTGCGCCGGTAGGGCCGGCGTCGGCATTCGGCAGCTTTAGGGCGGCGCGCCCGAGGCAGAGCTTGTGGCGTGGCCGTGCAACACGGCGGCCATGCAGGGCCGGCAAGGGGTGCTGTGCTGCCGTGCGACGCGGCTGTCATGTAGGGACAACGAGGGCGGCATCGGTCGAGTTTTTTTTACTGTTCATCCATGAAGAGCAATCTTCAATCCATCTTTTCAATTAATCATCCGATCGGCATTGTGTTGGCGACTACAAGTTGGCTCGCGGAGATTAGAGGAAAATTTGCAATCTACAAACTACAGTGCAATCGTCATCTACTCTTTCATGCAACCCACCGATCGGCTTGGCCGGCGACTTCAAGTCAGCTCACGATGGATTAGAGTAGATTTGCACCGTAGGAAATACTTTAGAAAGCTAAATTTGCGGAATTGAAAGCGATCTAGAAAAAGCAATTCGATCTACGAGCGTCGTGCTATAACGGTTACCTTTCGATCCGAGTAGAGTAGGCCTAGAGGTAGGCTGGAGTCGATCGTGCTGATAACGTGTTGAGGAACCGTCGCTGGCGAGTCTAGGCTGAGCGATCACCTCGTAGACAAGCGTAGAATCGCATATATACACAAGTACAGAAAGTAGATGAACACATAGAGATATAGGGGGCTTCTTGCTTCTCTTTATTACTTCATCAAGTGATCAACCTTTTATAATGACTAGCACCCATATTTATAGGTTAGAGACCCTGCTAGAGTTTTTGATGGACGTCCATCCATAAAACAGCTGCTAGGCTATGCCCATTGTTTCCAACAGACATAAGCAAAAGACTGCCCGGGCTGGCAAAATACCCACTTTGCTTCAGGCCTAAAACCGCTGTCCAAGCCTGTTCAATTAGCGGTTTAGCGGGCTAGCCCGCCCCACTTGCATCTCTATTTATCGGTCCATGCAGATTGTTCTGTGGGACGAAGTTCATTCGGGCTGGGCTGCCCAGGTTTGGCCCACTAACACTATCGGGTTGGCCCTGGTCGGCTAGAAACAGGCTGGGCTCCCCCCCTCACGTCTATTTGTGGTAAAACCCGTCTCATTTTTAGTCCGTGTCGCGGTGATGTCGATGGAATGCATGGCCTCATCTTATTTTCTTGTATCAAACGAGAATATTTTGTTCAGCTCAATTTGAAACAAAACAACCCTTAAATATAAAAAAAACCTTTTCCCAAGCAAGGTCCTCTGTTTGATATAAGGAATTTAGTATTTTGTTAACGTCCCCTAACTAGCATCCTCTGCAAAAGAACTACAGTGCCATGACATTAGCTCATCGCGGTATATTGGATTGAAAAATAGACGCACAAGATCAAATAGCTACAAGAATGTTCGACAGCACTTACTATAACTACAATGAACGGTGCAGTACCGTGATGAATCTCACACGTTCTTTTACGATCCAATGGTCTATAGTGATAATGACACTATGTCATTACTACTTAATGGCGAAGAGTGTGTTTCCCTTTCTTCCACCCCTCTACGCTACTACACCCAGAGAACACTCCGAGGCTCTCCAAGAGCACCATAAATGCTAATAAAGACAAAATAATGAAGGTGTCAAGGTCGTTTACTGCGCATGTACTCACTTTGGACTTCACTACCTCAATTCACATCATCAAAGTTAGAATTTTTTTTTGAAATAATATTTTTTTAAAAAATATTTACAAAACTAGGTTATCATCTCAAAAAATTGCAAAAATAGGTTCCTGTCGCCATTTCATCTGGCGACAGCTTCCTATCGCCAGATCAAATGGCGATAGGAACCTGTCTGCTGAGAGGCGGTTCACATCGTCATTTCAAATGGCGACAGGAATGTATGAATTTTTAAATGTAGTAAATAAACTTACAAAATTACAAAAAAATTTGTGAAGCATTCAGATAGAGTGTTCTTGCTCGTGTAATTTTTCATAATTTTATCCATTATGAATTTGTCTCTAAAATTCATTTAAGTATACTATTTGTAGAATTTTTAAATATACCAAATGAGGTCCAAACATTATGAAATTTTTTATAGTTGCTTCTTACATAGTGAAATTGTTTGTGTCATTTTTTAAGAATTTTATATGCTATGAAATTATCTCAACAATTAAGGGTACACAATTGAGTACACTGTATCGAAAACCTAAATTCAGAATTTTAGAGACAATTTCAGAGCATATAAAATTCTGAACAAATTACACAAAAAATTACACTATGTAAGGAGCGTTCACAAAAAATTTCATGATTTTTGGACCTCATTTAGTATATTTACAAATTCTACAAATAGTATACTTAAATGAATTTTAGAGACAAATTCATAATGTATAAAATTATGAAAAAATTACACAAGCAAGAACACTCTATCTAGATACTCCACCAAAATTTTTGTAATTTGTTGAGTTTATTTGCTATATTTAAAAATTCATACATTCCTGTCGCCATTTGAAATGGCGACAGGAACCTGCCCCCAGTGTACAGGGTTCCTGTCGCCATTTCATCTGGCGATAGGAACCTGTCGCCAGATGAAATGACGACAGGAACCTATTTTTGTAATTTTTTGAGATGATAACCTAGTTTTGTAATTTGTTTTAAAAAATGTATTATTTCAAAAAAAAATTCCTCAAACTTAGACGGCGTAGCATTTATATAAGAAAATTTGTCATATTTTTATATTTTTTATCGGTACAAATTTGTCATAGAAATAATTTTATACTAACCTTAAAATCATCTCTTATTTAGAATCATATCAATTGAGTGCTGTAACATCCCTATTTTCCTGAGTTTTTGAAAATTTTGAAAGCTTTAAAAATTAACCATTTGGTTTTATTAATTCGCTAAAGCTTAATTTGTAATTTATAATTTTAAAAGCAGTTTAATTTGACTTAATTAAAACTTGAACTAATTAAAGTTGGTTTAAGTTGAGTTTTGTTGGATTTTAAGTTGGTTTTTCCTTTTGTCGTATGTTAAAAATAATTAATTGCAAAAACTAAAAGCAATAGTTAAGCTGAAAATATTTTTACTAAGTCCTAAATAATTCAACGGATTTCTGTGAATTTTCCTAGAATTTTTGGACAGCTTAAGCTATTTTCTAAAATTGCTTTTCTATTTCTAGCATTTCTTTAATCGGAAACGCATTTTAAATCCCTCCTTTGGCTTTGGGCCGAATCTCTCCCGGCCCGTTCCTGTTTCTCCCTCACATGGCCCGCTTCGTCGGCCCATCCTCACGCGCACAGCACCCTCCCCCTTCGGACACCGTCCGATCGAAATCGGACGGTCCACGTTCGCCCGCGCCCTCCCCGTTGTCCCTCCCTTCTCTCGCTGCCCTGCGGACCCCGCCTTGTCAGCCGCACGCCTCGGGTCGTCTTCAACCTCCCGCCTCCGCCACGCCGTGCTCCTCGCCATGATTTTCACCTTGCCATGCAGACTCCTCGCGAGACCTAGCCCTTATCTTGTCCCACTTTGTCAAGCCGCCGTCCCCGCCTCCTTGCGCCCGTCGCCCGCTTTCCCCTTCTCCGCAGCGGTCAAGCGGACCCCGTCGCTTCGCCATTAAGGCCGTCGCGACACCTCTCCTCCTCCTCCCTCCGGCCTCCCGAGCCCTATTTAGCGAGCACCGTGGAGCTTGCCCTCTCTCTCTCTTTCCCCTCTCCTCCCCTTCTCTCCCCCGCTCTCTTTCGGCCGCGATTTGAGTTTTCGCCGTCACCGGCCGTGAAGCTCTCCGCCGCACCCGTCGCCGTCGTAGACCTCACCCTCGGCATCACCGGTCGAGAGGCTTCCCGTCTTGCATCTCCCCGTCCCGAGCCCTCTACCGCCGCCGCCTCGTTCAACCGCCGCCGCCGCCGCCGCTCTTCGTCTCGCCGCGGCCACCGCTTGCGTTGTCGCCAAATCCGTGAGCCCAACCGCGCAAGAATTCCTCTCTGGTGGCCTCACGCCGGCGTGGCCATCGCTGCTCGTCGGCGAAACCATTGGCCGGCCGCGCCGCCGCTCGGTGCTAAGGTGGCGCTGCCACCGTGGTGCCACGTTGGCCCTCCGCTGACGTGTCAGCCCAGTCAGCAGCCCGCGTGGCATTTCTCTGATTTTCCTGTTGAAAATTAATTCGGGAAAATCAGAAAAATCCCTAAATCCATCATTTTATGTGTTTTTCCAACTTCCTTTGGCCATAACTTCCTCATTCGAACTCCGATTCGAGTGATTTAGATTTCTAAATTCATCTAAATTCCTTGTCTTCCTGTTAGTATTTATTTAGTATTTATTTGGATTTTATTTAGAGTTGTTTTATTTATTTAGCTTTGTTCGCTCGTATAGATTCCGGCGTTTCGGACGATTTCGCGGACCCGACGACCAAAGCACCTCTACTCTTCAACGAAGGCAAGTCGTAGACCTTTGATCATATTGAACCCATCTTTATAAAAGTATATTGTTTGATTTAAACATGCATTGCTAATTTTATAATAAATGGTTTCGGGATTAGTTAATTACCTAATTGCCATTATATCTCCTTGATAAATTGTGAACGACATGTATCCTTGAATGACATAAATTCTTGGACACCTTAGGATGGTTAATTATTAGTTGGACATGATGATAATACCAACAAGGGTATCGTGTTATGCTTAGCCAATGCTTTAGTTATACGATAGATTCACGATCACATACTCAAAGAATGATTGAACTTGACTAAAGGAATTATGGAACCGTGGCAGAGCCACTTTTGATAAAAGATGTTGTGCCATGACTAGGGTGGTCATTTGGCCGGGTCGAACGAAAATGATTTATGCTTGGACGAGTGGGTGGTGGTAAAAGGTGGGTGCCGTAACGCACACTTGGAATGTGGAAACGTCTCGTCTGAGCAACAAACTAAGGACTTAACCTTGAACCATTGATCTGGACCTTAACTGTACAACCACATGTCTAGACCGGATAGACTGGTGACTAATTAGCAATGTCTTGGTTCGGTTCTGTTTTTGGTTGGGAGCAGCAAGAGGGGGCGGATAGAGGCGAAACCTTAGTGAATGCAATCGAGTCAAAACAGAACTTTGTAAAAGCCTTGTCACGTGCTCTCTAGACTGCTTACCTAAGGTAGTGGCGGTGGCATAGATATATCTTAGAACAAACTAGAGAATTCGTGTCTTGTGGGTCAAGCCGTACAACATCTGCAGAGTGTAAAACTATTCGAATAGCCGTGTCCCCGGTTACGAACATGCCTGGTGATTTCACGCAAGGGGTAGAACTTTTGTCGAAAATGTTGGGATGAGTTGGTCGAATCTTGTAGATGGTTGATGGTTGGAAAGTGAACATGGTGTTCACTAGTTGTTTCAAAGAAAATTGATTACTTATATATTAATCTTTTAAATTGTGCTTTGCAATCTACTTACTGTATTTACTGTCAAATATTGCTTTCTGCAAAATAGTCATAAAGCTATCCTTGTCAAACCTTGCATGAATATTACTTGCATACATTTCTCTACGACTTGCTGAGTACATTCAAAGTACTCACGGCTTTGCGCCCCCTGGTTAATCAGTCACTGAAGAAGAATCTGGAAGCAACGAGTTCTATGAAGAAGACTTCTTTGAAGACTATGTGAATTAGGTTGCGTCCTTCACTTGATTGCCGGTGGGCATATTGGGTGACCTCCACCAGATGTTTTGTTTCCGCTGCAAGCTACTCTTTTGTTGCTAAGCCCTGTGTGGCAAACGTTGTAAGACTTGACCATAAGGTCTCTTTTGCTTAATATTATTAATTTGTCTGCTTCATCTATTGTTTAGTTGTGTGGTTATGATTACACCAATGTTGCAACTGTGTGAGCTAGCTACTGATCATGAGACTAGTTCAGAATACACAGAGGGTCCTGAGGTTACATACTCGGGGTCCCGACAAGTGCCATGGAGGAAGGACAACTTTGGTATTTTACTTTAGGCAAAATTTGATATATATCATTCAGAAACACGGAGTTTCGAGATATGACATTTAGAATCTTGAATTTAGATATATGTCATTCTAAATTTTATTAGCTTTGATATATGTCACTTTATGACCCTTTTCCTCTGGCTCTTCTTCCTTTTGCCCTCTTCTGCTCTCCCGAAATACCTTCTTTCCCCACCGCCGCCTCCGCCCCGTCTCCTTGCCTCCTCCAGTCCGCCCCACTGCCACGCACGCAATCGTCACCTCCCTGCCTCCCTCCTCCCATTCCCATTTGTTCCACCCCTCCTCTCTCAGATCTCTTCCACCTCCTATGACCATGATCACGACGGCTACGACCACCGCGTAGCCGCCTTCCCTCCGCTCCCCGCACCTGCCATGGTGTCCCCCACGGCAACGCTCGGTGGCGCGTCCCCGTTAGAAGCACTGGGGACTCGTCGCGACGGCCAAGTCGGCGCTCCACCTCCTCTCCTCGTCGGCCTACTGGCCACCCGACCCCACCTCGCCGCTCCTCGGCTTGCCCACCACCACCACCGACGCCTCCTTCCATGCGTTGCTCCTCACCCTCGAGTCCGCCTCCCCCAAGGTTGCCGACCCCGCCCTCGACTGCGTCGCCAAGCTCCTTTACCACCGCCGCCTCCTCGGCAACCTCGGCGCTGCTAGCGACAACTCCCCGCCTCCAAGCTCCTCACCGTCGTCCTCTCCTGGTCGGAGGTATTTCAGGAGAGAAGAAAAGGGGAGAAAGAAGAAGAGTCAGGGGCAAAAGGGTCATCGAGTTGCATATATCAAAGTCAATAAGATTTAGAGGGGTATATATCCAAATTTAAGATTCTGAGTGGTATATATCAAAACGCCGTGTTTCTGAGTGGTATATATCAAATTTTGCCTTTACTTTGCGCCTTTGCTCCTTACGTGTGGTGTTCAACAAGTGAATCAACCCCGACCTAAAACCCCTAGGACAAGCCATCCGACGCCCGACAACCCCTACCCCGCGCAAACCAACGGCGTGATGGGCCACCAAGCCGCTACCTACTGTCCAGCATAAATTTCTCCAAGCCATAAGCGCTAAAACCCTTGTGGCGCCTACCTCGCCTCCCCCAATCTGCCCAAGGTTTGTGGGATTTTGTCGTTCTAGCAGCTCGATTCGGTTCAAAGACGTGCTGTTGGATTTGATCTGGCTTTGTGGGTGTACTTGCGATCCAGACGAGGGGGGCTTCTTTCGATTGATTTGAGTTGAGTTGGTTGGCCATTCAGGGAAGAGATGCTGGTCCTGTTCGAGACGCCCGCGGGGTTCGTGCTCTTCAAGGTGCTCGACGAGGGCAAGCTCGACAAGGTCGAGGTGAGTGGTCGCCGCCGCTTCAGCTCTTGGTTCGGTTCGGTTCGGTTTGCTCTTTGAGTGTTTCTTGGACTAATTGTGCTATGTCTTGTGTTACTTGTTTGCAGGATCTATGGAAGGAGTTCACGACGTCGGACTCGGCGAGAAAGGTGTGTGCGTGTGTGTTTCCCCCTTTAGAGGGCAAACAATCTTTTCTTTTCCAAACTTCAACGCAGGATCTACCACATTTCAACCGAAATAAGCAAGGATGAATGAGCTAGGCGTTTTTCTTTTTCCAAATGTTAGCACAATTATCTTTGTAGGCCTCACTTCTAAACTTAGTATAGGGTAGTGGGTACCTATGTTGCCCCGATACGTGATACCTGTATGGCGATCCACAATTTTCTAAAAACAAGGATACGTCGATATGGCTAGTATATATGTATTTAAAAATTAAAAAAATGTAAATAGGCTACGAGAGATTGAGACAATGATATTACCTTGATGAAAACTATGTATTTCTTGCATCCTAGCCAATAGCCATTTTTTGGTCCGGTCGAGCTCCTCAATCCCTCCTCAGTCCGTAAATAAATCATGTAGAGTGGAGTATCGCTGTATCGGTGTAGTATCGTGTACGGAAATGGCTACTGAGCAAAGTATTGGGGTATCATAGGTGGATACTATTGATGCTGGTTACCGGTGCTCATGTTAATCTTTGTGCAACTCCTTCACCCCCAAAAGAACACTTCACAACTGGAATTGGTCTCATTTCATAGGATTAGAGGATATGAGTGGGGATTTTGATAGTTGAAAACTGAATTTTCCACAAACTTTAAGGAAACAACTGTAGCTGAATACACGATGTTCTGAATTGCAATCGCGTTCTGCCAGTTTCTATATATTCCTGGACATTTGATGCCTAGAGAGTGGCTAGGCAAATATATTTGTTTGAACTGTTGCTTCCTGGTACCGTCTCTTATTTGAGACGTACATCGAGGATATGTTAATAAATTACGGAAATATTTGGGGATCGTGTTACTTTATTGGGACCTTTAACATACCCCCAAAGAAGCAGCAAAGGAAAGTTGTTTTCATAGTTATGTAGACTTCTTGATGATCCTTTGCGATAATTCCATACCTGCCTCCTAATGCTATTTGTTTGCTTCTTTACAGTTCATTTTGTTTCCTGACTCAATATAGTAAACTTTAATTAGGTGGTTGAGCTGAAGGCTTTCAACAAGTTTGAGAACACATCTGATGCCCTTTCGGCTGCGACCATCATTATTGATAGTAAGCCTAGCAAGGGTTTGCGCAAGTTCTTGCAGAAGCACTGTGAGGGTGAAACATTAACAGTTGCTGATTCTAAACTTGGAAATGCTAAAAGAGAAGCTGGTCAGTTAGGTTTCCCAGTTCCTTTGTTTGTATAGAATTACCAACCTTACAATTTTGATGTGTTTTTTGCAGAAAATTGACTGCTTTCACAGTAGCGCTGTGACGGAGCTGATGAGAGGGCGGCGAAATCAGCTCACCGAGCTTATATCTGGGTTGGGTGCACAAGACCTAGGTTCAATGAGCCTCGGATTGTCCCATAGCTTGTCTAGGTATAAGCTGAAGTTCAGTCCTGAAAAGGGGAGTATGATATTGGTGCTATACTCCTATCACACCTTTTATTTACCATACTATTTCCCTGGCTCTTATGTCGTATGGTTCAGCATCATTATCTTCCAGCAGTTTTCCATTATATGCATTGTCATGCTTTCATTGTCCTTTTGTGTTGCTATTTATCTAAATTTCATTTGCAATATTCATCGAAGTTAACATCTTGTGGGCTGACAAGTGAAGAGATCTTAAGATTTTTATTTGTAGAGAACCCTTATTTGACATGGATAAGTGAGGTGAATGCTTTATTGTTTCTGGTTCCACAGGTTGATACTATGATCATTCAGGCCATTGGCTTATTGGATGATCTTGACAAGGAGCTTAATACTTATGCCATGAGGGTTCGTGAATATTGGCACTTCCCAGAGCTCACTAAAATAGTGACAGATAATATACAGTACGCGAAAGTTGTGAAGATGATGGGCAACCGAACTAATGCAGTTAACCTTGATTTCTCTGAGGTAAATTCTTGACATGTCTAAATACGATTGCCATGCCTATGTAGGAAACCTCTTGTTTATTAAGAAGCTCTGTTATTTCAGATACTGTCAGATGATGAGATAGAAGCACAGTTAAAGGAGGCAGCAGTAATATCCATGGGAACAGAAGTTAATGACCTTGACTTGTTAAATATCAGGGAACTGTGTGATCAAGTCTTGGCTCTTTCTGAGTACAGAGCTCAGCTGTACGATTATCTGAAAAGTAGGATGAACACTATTGCACCAAATTTGATCGCACTTGTGGGCGAATTAGTTGGTGCTCGCCTTATTGCACATGGTGGAAAACAACGAAATGTTTCCAGGATTTACAATTCAGATACTTGGTGCAGAGAAGGTGAGTTTACTATATGTAAATCCTGGAAACAATTCGTTGTTTTCCATTCTCAATTTTTTTTGTGATCCTGCGCATCTATATGTGCAAGATTGGTTATGAATATTTTTAGATGTATGGATTTGTTATCTAAGAAACTTGGAGAAAAGAGACACAATAGGCGACTGGAAGTTTGTAATTTTTCTCTTGTTTGATGTTCCCATCTTTCAGTCAAGGTCTGGGAGATAAGCTGGATGCATGCAAACTCCATGTTCTCTTTTGTACTGTCTTTACTCTTTCCTAATAATGTAACCGTGACATCCATTAATGGCACGGTTGCAAGATGATTTGTTTATGTGTTCTGTTAGAATTCGCCTTTCTCACACAAGAAACTAAACATTGTATCTCTCCAGGCTTTATTCAGAGCTCTGAAGACAAAGCATTCTACACCGAAGTATGGTCTCATCCAGGGAAGAAATCGGCGGTAACCGGGAACGGAAAAACTAGCCGTTTTTTCCGGGTTTTGCAAATTCAAATTCCAATTTTTGAATTTCGACTAGTTTTTAAGCAAATTCAAGTGACATTCGTCCAGATTTTTTCCCGAGAAATCCGGTAACCAGCTGGTTTTTTTTCCCCGGCCGGCGATCGGGATTTCCACCAGAAACGGATTTTGAATCTTTGGTCTCATCTATCATGCATCCTTAATTGGTCAGGCAGCTCCAAAGCACATGGGAAAGATCTCTCGGTCTCTTGCTGCAAAAACTGCTCTTGCCATCCGGTATGATGCCCTTGCTGATGGTGAAGACAACTCCATTGGTCTTGAGAGTCGAGTCAAGGTATTTACAGTGTTGAAACACCTTTTTTCATAATATCTTATGAGGGATTGGCCTGACATGTGGGACATTTGAACAGCTTGAGACACGGCTTTGGGTTCTTGAGGGTAAAGAACTTGGGATATCTGCAGGTTCCACTAAGGGAAAACCCAAGATAGAAATGTATGAAAAGGACCGGAAGAAGGGCACTGGGGCTTTAATTACTCCTGCTAAGGTAAGCAGTATCACTATTTCTGTGTTGAAAATATTGTGGGGAAGCTTTTCGATAATGGATAACAAGGGACAATAGTGTAGATGTTTTCTGTAACCTTTACCAACTTCAAGAAAAAACAGATGTTAGAACTGTTGAGCTGTGCTATGGTACTGGATGTTTTGGCTAATTAATGTAAGAATTCTCACATACTTTGCCTATAGCATACTTAGGCGAACATCCTTTGTTTTGTGGTTGGTATTTTATTTTTTTCTCACAGCTATGAAAAATACTTGGAACCCATGGAATTCATCTTGACTTGATGTTCACATTTGAATTTGTTGCAGACTTACAATCCTGCAGCTGATCTGGTACTTGGACAATCCACTGAAGAAACACCTTTGAAGCCTGAAGTGGCTTCAAAGAAGAGAAAACATCATGAGGCGGAGACTGCACCATCAGCAGAGCCTGCCAAGGAAGCAATTCAGGAGGATGGTGACCAGGAGGATAGGAAGAAAAATAAGTCCAAAGAGAGTGATGAGTCTCCTGCAGCCGACGCTGATGGTGACAAGAAAAAGAAAAAGAAGTCGAAGGGCAGCGAGGAGCCTCCTGTGGCCACTGCAGGTGAGAAGAAGAAATCTGATGTACAAGATGGCGAGGATGTTGCCATGGAAACTGGAGAGTCTGGTAAGAAAGATAAGAAGAAAAAGAAGAAAAGGCATACGGATGAATGAGGGACTCACCAGGGAAGAAGGGAAAACACAGTTATTTTGAGTAGCCTTGGGTTGAAGGCTTGCTGTTTTGTAAAATGGAACATTACCGGCTATTCCATGTCAGTTAGCGCTAGGATAGGTACCATGTTGAGATTAGCTTTCGCATCCAGCTGTATCGAAGTACGTACTCCATCTGAACGATTGGTGAGATTTAAATTTTGTTGGAATCTCATTACATATCATGCTTGTTCATTCCATGTGAACTAAGTTCGGCCTTTTTGGCATGTAAGATCTCGTTCACCCAATGCAAATAATGCTTTTGCATACTATAAGTATAATCAATGCTGATATTTTCTTTGCATTTTCTACGAAACTCTTTATACAATCCTGTAGACATGAAAAAATGTTGATTTGAGAGTGTAACTTCATGCAATTTTAAACTACTTATGTCATAGCATGTTTACTGTTATTTCTTTTCGTCCTCTGGATAAAGTTTCTATTGGTATACACAATTTTCGTTAGTATCTGACAAAACAAAGCTTCCAGGTTCTTACTTCTTAACAGTAGTTCATGTCTTTCAGGTTCCTACTTAACAAATGTTAATGTACCAATGTTTGGTAGTGGACTTTTGGCAGGGTTGTGATACTGTTGGAATCATCAGAGACATCACTGCACATGCATCATGGAATGCTGCATCCCAGGAAAGCAGGAAACCTGGGGGTGCATGCCACATTGCCTCGACGACAATGGAAACCATCTACCCAAACTCCAACGTGCAGTTGCATCAACTAAACAAAGGCGGTTAATCATGGCACATTATACACCATCAAAGCTGACCATTGATGCGCATTACTGAATTCCTCCATGCACTTGCTTTTCGTTTTAATTTCTGCAGAAATTCCTCTCCTTACTCCAGGGCCAACTGGGCTGGCCAAGGCCGAAAACCTTTTGGATACATCAGTTGGTCCATAGGGTAGCTGAACATTCCATGAATTGTCGCTGAAGTAAGAAATGATATTTGCTCCAAAAAGAAAAGTAAGAATCGGTGCCAGTAAAAGTGAGATGCTAACTAACTAAATCTTTGACGCGCTCATGGTCAAAGTAATGGAGCCGATGCTAATGCGAAAGTTCGTAATGGGCAATCCGCCTTGATCTACACCATTAGAGACCTACTTAGACAGCTCGAATTGCATGTTCACACTCTCGCTTGCCTTTTCCTCCTCTTTTTGTACATTGCACTGTATGTAGAGACCATAGAATGGGTTATGGCAGTTGCAATCTCAACACCAGTTTTGCCTGACAGCCATGGCATCCTGTAAGCAAAGGTTCTGCCGAGGCAAACAAGAGCGAAAGGGGCGCACCATTCGACTGATCGACTGACTCTCGGGAGCAAACGAAAGGAAGAAGTTTCAGCTCTGAACTACCGTAACAAACAGAGCGTTTCCAGAGGCATCCATCGCTGCAATGCATGCAATGGATGGTAGACAGCAACTCTCTCCAAAAATTGCAGCAGCAATGAATAGGTGTAAACGTCGTAAAGATACGATGGGTTATCAAAGCTAGGTTTGCTATGAGCTTGAACTGTGATGATCACCAATCACCATCTTCCGAATTTGCGAGAGAGAGAGAGAGAGGCGTTCTTGTTTACAAATTGCAATGTCGTTTTTGTTGTACTTCATTGCCAATTTGTTTAAAGTCAAGACTTACTGAAAGATAATTTATTGCCATTCATTTATGGGCTATTTGGTTGGTATAATGTCCTTGTGCCGTGGGCAGTATATCCTTCCTGATGCAGTGGAGTATCTAATAGGTTCTTCTTTTCTTTTCTTTTTCTTTTTTGGTGAAACTAGTGCGATCTATCTAACTAGTAAGAATTTCTGGCTAATATTCATAAATAATGTGAAATCTAGTGTTCTTAGACGGAAAAGCATTAAATGCATACCAAAATTTCATATGTAAACAAAAAAACTTGTATTAAAAATGAGTAAATTTCACAAAACTATATATTTATTGTCAAATCCGTCACAAAGCTGCCGATTTAAGCATCAATTTCGCAGAACTACATATTTTAAGGGTGAAAGCGTATCGCAAAACTACATGTTTAAGGGTTGTCATGAGATGCCGATGGACCCACATGTCATGAAGGAGTCTTGCACGTCCGTTTAGTTGCCAGGTTAGCCACCACTCTAGATGGTAGTTTGCATTCCACTGCCAGGTGGGCTCAACAATCATGTAACCGTAGCATCGACTAAAATATCAAAATTTATATTTTTGTGACACATTTGCCCCTTAAATATTCAGTTCTGCGAAATTTGTTGATTAAATTTGTAGTTTTATGATAGGTTTGACAGTAAATTTGTAGTCTGGTAAAATTTACTTTTAAAAAAAGATTATGAGAGACGCGCGTGGACAAAACAAAAAGAAGCATGAAAACTAAAGAAAACCAAGCAAAACAAAACCGCACTTAAGAAGTCAATATAACCCTTCCAATCCAGGCAAAGCCAAAAAGGAAAAAAGGATGGACGTGTTTTAGTAAAATCTGCCACTCCCTTTCTCTAAAAAGCCCTTTCTCTCTTTCTTTTTTTTGAGAGAGAAAGCCCTTTCTTTCTTGATCGCCCTCACAAGATCGCATCCACACATAATACGGACACACAGACAGACTAGAGAGAGAGAGAGAGAGACACTCATCCACCCATCAGCGTCGGAGCGAGTCAAACCCTTCTCTCCACACCCCGTCAGCTCGGTCCCCACCTCACTCGCGCCCTCCACTTTACTCCGCTCGCCCCATGCGCCGCTGCCGGCGGTGACTGGACCCCATGGGCTGCGTCCACGGCCGCCCCTCCGCCGCCCCCACCCCCGACCGCCCGCCTCCCCAGCCGCACCCCGAACCGGTGCCGCCGCAAGAAGCCGCCGCCGCCGAGAAGCCCTTTCAACCGGCCCCTGTTCCGGCGGCGGCAGCGGAGAAGCCGGCTCGGCGGGAGAGGCGCTCCCGCTCGTCGCGCTCCGCCGCCGAGGCCCGCCTCGGCGGCAACTTCGCCAACAGGGCGCGCGGGGAGCAGGTCGCCGCCGGCTGGCCCGCCTGGCTCTCCGCCGTCGCCGGTGAGGCCATCGACGGCTGGACCCCGCGCCGCGCCGACTCCTTCGAGAAGATCTACAAGGTACGCGTGCTCCCGCTCCCGCTCCCCTCCGCCGGATCCTTGGCATTTAGCAACCGCCATTGGCGCGGAGGAACTGAAGAAAGCTTGCATCTTCTGGGGCAGATCGGGCAGGGCACGTACAGCAATGTGTACAAGGCGCGGGACACCGTGAGCGGCAAGATCGTGGCGCTCAAGAAAGTGCGCTTCGACAACCTCGAGCCCGAGAGCGTCCGCTTCATGGCGCGCGAGATCCTCATCCTCCGCCGCCTCGACCATCCCAACGTCATCAAGATCGACGGCCTCGTCACCTCCCGCATGTCCTGCAGCCTCTACCTCGTCTTCGAGTACATGGAACACGACCTCGCGGGGCTTGCCGCCAGCCCGGACATCAAGTTCACCGAGCCTCAGGTCTCTGAGATCCCACCATTGCAGCCTGTTGTGCCGATTATCACAATGTGCGATGAAATGCGGGTCTAATCGAGGTGTCTGTGACATGCTCACATGCAGGTTAAGTGCTACATGAACCAGTTGTTGTCCGGGCTGGAGCACTGCCACGACCGGGGGGTGCTGCACCGTGACATCAAGGGGTCGAACCTGCTTTTGGATAACAATGGCATGCTGAAGATTGCAGATTTTGGTCTGGCGTCGTTCTTTGATCCAGGCCGTAAGCAGCCGATGACGAGCAGGGTGGTGACGCTATGGTACCGCCCACCGGAGTTGCTTTTGGGCGCGACGGATTATGGGGTTGGTGTGGACCTGTGGAGCGCAGGGTGTATTCTGGCTGAGTTGTTGGCTGGGAGGCCTATTATGCCAGGACGAACTGAGGTTAGCAATAACATGCTTAACTGTCTGACGTATCTATTTGGAACACCTTAGAGCATGCATTCGGTGGGATTTCAGTTAAACACAGCCTAGTTCACTAGTTGGATGTCTTGGATTACTAAACTAGATTTACTGTAGTGCTACTCTACAGATTGAGAAAGCTTTTCAATTTGCCAGTTTGGTTCCATCCATAATCCATCATAGTATTGTAAGAGGAAATCACAGAAGGAAAATTTTGTTTTCCTTCCCTGGGAATGCTTTCTTCAGAGAAGTTTTAGTGAAAATAGGCTTCTATAATGCTTCTATGTCTTGTTTGTGCTATAAAATTCTTATATAACCAAGTCACGTGAGCATAGAAGTCGGTAAAATCAGTGACACCTCACGTGGAAACATTGATCTGCATTGGAGTCTAATTTTATCGCCACATGTTTTGCGTGTTTAAACATTCATTTCCTATGCTTTATCTCATTTTGCATTTGAGATCATTCTTCTGCAACTGGATCTAATATGACCTGTCACACTGTTTGTGCACTTAATGTTGTTCAGACTTCAGACCAACCAATCCAATGAACAGAAACTGTATTTATCTGTCCATGTTTCATTGATTCAATCATGTCTGCCCCTTTTAGGTGGAACAGCTGCATAAAATTTTTAAGCTGTGCGGCTCCCCCGCAGAAGAATATTGGAAAAGGTCGAGGTTGCCTCATGCAACAATATTTAAGCCTCAGCAGCCATACAAAAGGCGAATAACAGAGACATTCAAAGATTTTCCACAATCAGCATTGCGGTTGATCGAAACACTACTCGCAATTGATCCAGCTGATCGTTTAACAGCAACCGCTGCATTAAAAAGTGATGTAAGCTGGCTATGATTTCTCACTATCCTGTCCCTCTTTAATGGAACTAAACAGCTTGAAATTCTTTATTCGTTTTGAAGTCATTGCATTTTATGAACATAGTATTTTTGACAAGATGATTGAAGTAGGAACGTTATGTCTGTGTGGTAACAATAGCTTTGTGTTTCTTGTTGGCAACTGGGGTTCCAGAACATAGTTTTTCCACCAGATTATGTTGTTTTTGGCTGGTTTGTCAGTGTAGATTTAGGTTTCAATACATGGACTAACAAGCATCTTGTAGCCAAGATAAACTTGCTGATATTCTGTTGCATATCTAGAGACTGACAAAACCAGGTTTTTGTGGAACATGACAAGCACTCTTCATGGTTCTCATGATCTCATTTGGACCACAATACCTTAAGGTGCCCAAAACACATTAAGCCTTCATTGAGTAATGCTTCCATGGTATCCCAAAAATTAAATTGCACAAATCTTAAAGCAGTATGTTAGTAGCAGAGTAGTGGTTGGCTGCAAATTAGTCCCTCAATTTGCTTTGAATATTGTGATTTTCACCTTTTGGGAGAGCATTGAGGCACTTTTTTTTACCAGATATGATCACTGCAGAAATCTAGGTTAGTGCAGCCACTATGGGATTCTATTTGTATCGCCATATATGATCAAAGTCCAAATTTTGATCTTAGTCGCATACATTTGGTTTTAATAGCATATTTCATTGGATAATGTGTTAACTAGATTTTGTCATATATGTTGATATTATATAGGACTATTTACTAAAATATCATTTATTACTATGTATGCAGTTCTTTACAACTGAACCTTGTGCATGCGAACCATCGAGTCTCCCAAAATATCCTCCAAGCAAAGAAATGGATGCAAAACGAAGAGAAGAAGAAGCCACACAGTTTGTCACCTTGACACTAATCTCGCTAGCTGTAGTATTTGTTTGTGATTTTCTTTGGTCCTTCGCTATCTCTTTCTGGATGTTCTGCATATGTACACATTTAGCATTTTCAATTTGCCATTTGAGACATTTTTGTATATTTAAAATTTCTGAGTACATGATATTAGTATAGGATCCGATGCTTAACAATTGGCGTATTTGAGATGAATATTTTAGTGCTTCGTTTTAATACCTGCAACAAGAGACACATAACTGCACAATTTGTCTATATTTTTGAAAAGACAAACATTTGTACAGCAGTTCTTTCTTCAGTGAGTAAATGCAGCTGGCGACAGCACCACCCACTTTTCTGGTACTGGTAAAAATCAATCCTAAAAGCTAAACTAGTAAAATTTGTTAGAATATGAGTCTTTTTGTATTCCTTATCTCTATATGGTATACCCTTTGTACTTCCTATATATATTGCCCATTGGACCCTCTTGAATATACACACAATATTCATAACATGGTATTAGAGCTAAGACACTAACCTAGCTCATTCCCTTCCGCTGCCATCCCGCCGCCGCCGTCATCCCCGGCCGCCACCGCCGTCGGGGCTATCGATGCCATCCTTCCAGACTCGAGGCCGCGCATCGACCCGAGGCTGCGACTCCGCCGTGCGCTGCCCTTCGTTGCTCATGTGCTTGAGCGCTTGCCACGACTTGAGGCCGTCGTTGTTGACCGAGGCCAACCCGAGGCCACACACGCCAGACAGTTCTGCCACACGCCTCAAGTCGTCGGCCACCGCCTGTGTGCTCCATCCAGCGTGCTACCCGACCCAAGACCGTCCAACCGAAGACGACAAGGACCGAAAGACGCCATTGCCGCCCAAGCAGAAAGGGAATCCTAGTCCCCAAGGCGTGCTCAGTTCTTTTCATTAGGTTGGGTTGAGTTGCAGGCCTTGTAGGCTGTTTTTAGCCAGCCCGTAAAGAAAAAGAAAAAAAGAGAGAGAAGAAAACAGTATGTCGATCTAACCGTCGTGCCGTCCAGCGCTGCCTGTTAGACTTCGTTGTCTTGGTCGCCGCACCGTCAAGCGCCGCCTACCAATAGCTTCTGTTCTATCAGCTGCGATCCTATTCTCAGGAACAAAGCTTAATGGGATGAACTACAGGTTATGGTCTTCACTCATAGAGATCACGCTCGATGGTCTTCGCCTCTGGGGACATGTTACTGGTGCCCGACTTTGTCCACCGTCGCCGGTTCAGCCTTCTCTCAGACAGCCTACTTCTGCACCTCCTGTAGAAGATGAGGCTGCCAAGAAGGAGGCAGAGGCTACTATTGCTGCTGCTGATGAGGCATTTCAGTATGCCATAGACGCTTTTGAGCGCTAGTGTGCTGATGAAGCCCGTGTTCGAGCTATCTTGGTGGTCAGCGTCGACGACTCCATCCAGCCAGACATTGTTGGTCTGCGCGCCACTCGTCAGATCTAGGAGTACTCGCGCGAGCGATACCAACAGAGCAGCGATGCTCAGTTCTTTTCGCTTCAGCGTGAGTTGGAGACGCTTCTCCAGGAGGACTCCTCTGTTGATGACTTCTTCCGAGCCCTGGCCAGTCTCTGGCGCTAGCTGGACGAGCTGGCTTCTCCACTCTGTTAGGAGTATCATAAAGTGCAGAAGGCGGATCGTGATCGCCTTTGCCTTTATCACTTCGTTTGCCATCTTCGCCCAGAGTTTTGAGTCTGTGAGGCTCAATCGCTATTGCCACCACCACCGAGCGATCCACCGAGGCTCTTTCGACATTGTTTGAGGAGCTTCGCCGCGAGTTAGCATCATAGTTTATTTCGGCTATGCTTGCTGCCCCTTCTTCTTTGACTACACCGTCGGTTTACGCCCGATTCTGAGACCTCCTCGTGTGCATTTACGCTCTGTTTTTGCACCAACTGGGGTTCAGTGCAATTATTGCAAGAACTTCGGGCACGACTACCAGCGCTGTGCGGTGCGAAAAAAGTAGAACAAGTCGTGTAGATGATCCAAGGGGGCAGGGAGGCCCTAACTCCTCGACGGGAGGACAGACCAGCACGTTAGGACCTTCCCAGCGAGGTGACTCTGTTCAGCAGTTCTGCCAGGCTCTACTTCAACAACTCTCTCACAGCTCAGCGGGTTCTGCCAGTCTAGCTCAGACGTCTCCTCCTAATATTTTTTGGGTTCTGGATTTTGGTGCCTCTTTCAACATGACACCGGACTCCACATCTCTCACTTCAGTAGGATCTCCTATTTTTCCTATCTCTGTTCAGACAGCTGATGGTACTCCTTTGTCTGTCAGCTGTTAAGGCACTCTTTTGTCCACTGACTTTTCTGTTCCAGCTGTTTCTCATCTTCCCCAGCTTACCATGCAACTTCTCTCGGTGGGACTGCTCACCGATCTTAGCTGTAGGGTTGGTTTTGACTCTCACACTTGTTTCATCTAAGATCAACAGACAGAGACAGTACTTGGGACTAGCCGGTGACGTAGGGATCGTTAGGGTTTCTACATCCTTGATCGCCTCCACCTTCTGTCCACTTCAGTTGTTCCTGTCACCTCTACGTCGACTTCCACCGCCACTGTTGCCACCACCTCTGGAGTTTTTGCACAGTAGCATCACCGTTTAGGTCACTTATGTGGGTCCCGTCTTTATTCATTAGTTCATTAGGGTGTTCTTGGACATGTTACTGTTGACACAGCCATGTTTTGTCAGGGTTGTAAGCTGGGCAAGCAGCTACAACTTCCTTATCATAATAGTGAGTCCTTGACTCTTTGTCTTCTCGTTCTTTTGACTTAGTTCATTTAGATGTATGAGGACCTGCACCTATTATCTCTAAAGCGGGCATAAATTTTATGTGATCTTTATTGATGATTATTCCCATTTTACATGGATTTTTCTTATATCTCATTGTGGTCAGTTTCTTGCGATCTATCGTAGCTTTGCAACGATGGTTTATACTCAGTTTGATTCTTTTATCCGTACTTTTCGCTGTGATTTTGCTGACGAGTACTATTCTGGCGCTTTTAGACAGTTTCTTTCTGAGCGGAGCACTCTTTACCAGTTTTCTTGTCCTGGTGTCCATGCTCAGAATGAGGTTGTTGAGCGCAAATATCGTTATATGATTGAGACTGCCCGCACTCTTCTCCTTGCCTCTCACGTTCCACCACAATTTTGGAGTGAATATTGTGTGTATATTCAAGAGGACTCAATGGGCAATATATATAGGGAGTATAAAGAGGTATACTATATACAGATAAGGATAATATATATAGATAAGGAATACAATGGACTCCTATTCTAACAAAATTAACCAAAACTTAGCTGGTATTTGATATTAATATGTATGTCTTTTTTGTAAGTAACATGTTCGTTACGAGCAGAAGAAAAAGAGAAAAGATGGCACAAAAGGGTCATGTGGCAAAGTAGAACACGGGAGTTCGAAAAGTATCTCTTACCTCATAAAATAATTTTAGTGCACTGCAAGTACTGATTAAGGTCAAATTTTAAGCGCGCACTCAAAGCAGCACTATTGGTTCTGCCAAGACTCCTGGATTTCTGGGAACTTGTTGAATATGTTGTGTTGACCTCATCATTGGATCAAAAGTCAATTAGTCTCATCATCCCGGTTCAATTTTATAAAATGTTCACTCATCGAATGCCCCCATGTAATACAACCTTTACCCATGTTCTCTGTTCAAGCTCTCATGTGAGTTGAGCACTTGCTAAAGTGTCAGAATGCTACCTGAGTTATTCATGGCATGATTTACAGTTTAAGAGCTGCTGGTGGTAGGGCTAATGGTGATGGAGCTAAGAAGACAAGGACACGTGATCGACCTAGGGCAGTTCCAGCTCCAGAGGCAAATGCTGAACTTCAAGTAAATATTGATGTATGTTGAACTTGCTTCCTTACT
The DNA here is from genome assembly GCA_036346405.1 of Phyllostachys edulis. Classification (NCBI taxonomy): domain Eukaryota; kingdom Viridiplantae; phylum Streptophyta; class Magnoliopsida; order Poales; family Poaceae; genus Phyllostachys; species Phyllostachys edulis. Next base: position 64,700,352 of record CM070549.1, read on the forward strand.
AATTCCACTAGTTTATCTTGTATTTGTTTCTGTGAGGTGATTTTGCTTGGAGGTTAGTGATCTAAGTTTAAGCTTGAGTTGTTTACCGAGCTGAGGTGGCAGAACCTTGTTCTCAGCTCCGTCACATTAGCACTAAACCAGGCAATTTTATTTCCTCGTCCCAAGCATACTGATTTTAGTTTTCACGATCAATCTCCTTTTACTGGGAATGGCCTAAAAGGGAGCCCATGCTCTCTTAATGCAAACATTGCAGTGCCGCTAACTTGTGTGTATTTTGTTTTCCTACAGAAAAGAAGGTTGATAACTCATGCAAATGCGAAAAGCAAGAGTGAAAAGTTTCCTCCCCCACATCAGGATGGTGCGGTCGGATTCCCCCTGGGTTCTTCAAATCTCATGGACCCGCCATATGAACCCCCAGATCCGTCTTCCTTCAGCACCGTGTTTGCTTATGAGAAAGGCTCTGTTCCTACTTGGTCTGGGCCATTGGTCGATCCTTCTGCAGTTGGGAACCAAAAGCGGAAACACAAGTCCGGCCGCTCATCAAAACAACCGGCCACTGCCCGCGCTCGGTAAGATCCTGAGGAGTGATATTTATAGATAAAATGAGTCTTCAATACGGAGAAATACTCTGCGACGGCCCCTGCACAATGTTTGGCTAACGAGGCATGCGGCGATAAATCAATTTCTCTCTTCGCGAATTATTTTCATGTATCGATTTTTTTTCGAACATCATTGTATAGGCTTCGGAGGGAGGTCGACTGGTTACTTGTGTACATTAGGTTCTCCTTTTCTATTCTTATAAGCAGGTGCATTTGATGTCAGATTCGTTTGAGTGGAAGCTTAGATCCCTAGCATTTCAGGTCACCCCCTTCCATTGTAACACTTTTCTTCGTTGCAACCTATATAATTATTTCTTATCAATTCAATGGAAATCTTTAACTGGTGTTTTGACTGAAGAATTGCATGGAGTGCCTGTGAATTTCCCAGTTGTAATTTAGCTAGGAGGATTCAATTCGAAAGTTTATTTATTTCATTTTGAGGGGGAAGTTTATTATTTATTTGATCTCGGAGATTTCGTCGACTTGTACATTCCCTTAAGTAAAAAGAAAGTGCCAATCTGCACTTACATGCTTCTAAACCAAAATACGCCGAAGATGCAACCAATGCTTTCCAATCAAAGCATGCTCGTTGTTCAAGTGTAAGAATGGTTAAAACTCTTCATTGTGAAACAGTGAATCGATCTACGTCGGCACGAAGGTGCAAAATCTCTAGGAAAAATAAATTCGTAACTCGGGATCCTGTGAGTATGTTGTAGTTTACTCTATTCGCGTTTTGTTACAGATAAACTCGTGATTCAATCAGTCTGGTCGGAAATCCGTAGCATGCAGTAATATCAGAATAGTAACAGCCAAGTCAAGATTTATTATTCACATGCGTCTTAGCCGCAGGTATGCACTGCACAACAGCACAAACAGTGCAATGATGTTTGGATAGCTCAGAATACCATGTCTGCTTATACAGATGACATGAAATCGTCGCTGCATGGTTTCAACTAGTAGTTATGCCAAATAATTGGAACAACAGCAAATAAAAAAAAGAATTTAAAAAGTGTACACAATCAAATAGACATTTTGTTATCAGTGACACAGCATGTGCATCTGACTGGCTCAAGTAAAATGTAATCAAAATGGTTTGGGTGACATCTTGATATCTGACCAGGGTTTTAGAAACCGGGACGGGCCCAAAAAAATAAAGGGGCTGGTTCTGGTTTTTCGGCAAAAAAACCAGCTTGAAATTGGCCTAAAACCTCGTATCTGACATCTTTATTTTCCATTCTCCCCATCGCAAAAAAATTTGTCTCCTGGCCACTCTTTATCATCTTTTTTTTTAATAATCTTTTAAAGAAAAAATGCGGGTGTAGAGGGAGAAAAGTTATTTCCCCACGTAACGTATTTAAGAAGAGAGGATTCGAATCTGAGTTGGCTAACTCACTACCCGTAGTGCTAACCAAGTGACCCAAGAGACTCCTCCATAATCCTGAGACTCCTCTGTAATCTTTTAAAGAGATCTTCAGCATAAGCAAAGAAGTGTACAATAACTGTTTATATAAGTTAGCAGCGTTTCTTCTTTACCTGCTTGAAACAATGAAACCAGCTGTTTCGTTCTTTTTCTTTTTTTTCCTTTAGAGAAACCAGCTGTTTCAGCACGCAGTCACATTATACCGAGCTCCTTTTTTTAATTTTTTTAATCTTTTTTTAGTTATTTTAAAGATAGCATCTTCCTAACTTTATGTCCAATTCTGACCCCTTTGGTCACACCACGGGTTACAGCGTGACCAAACTGTGATGTCATACCACCGACCGCGGCGTGACCAAACTGTATTGTCACGCTACCGACCCCTGTAGACGCGTCAATTTTTGGGTTAAGTTCTGTCACGCCAAGAAGAGTGACGTGACAACACTTGTTTGCCACGCCGAGATCTGTAGTATGACAACGTACTTTTGCCACACCACACGTTGTGGCGTGACTAAAAAGGTCAGAATTGAAAATAAAGTTAGGAAGATGTTATCTTTGAAATAATTTTTAAAAAATAGATTAAATAATAAAAAGAGTTACAGTATACCACCCATTTAAAAGCCACACGAGCCCGCCCCCAAGCCTAGGCTACTAGGGAAGTGAGGCCAACCAAGGACAACTGAGAATATATCATTCCATAAAATGCATTTCTACGATTTGCCACTATAAAGACCGTAATTCAGGATTTGCTATTATATAGAGTGATAGTGTATAATTTGCCACTTTTTGACAATTTTGCCTTTACCCCTCTTCTTCCTCCCCTTCTTTCTTTCCAGGGGAATTGATAATATACCATCCGCTTATAAGCGTATTGAGATTATACACCTAATTTAGATGTAATTGATTTTTACCACCCCCCCTAGTTTGTTTCTGGATAAAATATCCTGTTTACAATATTTTATTGGTATTTTTTCTAGTTTTGGCCACAAGAAATGACCAGAATGCCCCTCCTTCCTCTCTCTCTCTCTCTCTCTCCCCTATTCATCCCTCCTGTTTCCCGTTCCCCAACCAGAGGCAACCATGGGAGCTCCTAGCTGAGCTTGGCGTCGGCGAGGGATGCAACATTTGCGCCGGGCGAGAGCAAAGAGGAACGGGTGCATGCCGATGAGCCGATGAGGTTGAGAAAGCAACTAGCAGCCTTGTGTAGCCTCGCCAGATAGAAGGGTCGAAGGAGTCGATCTAACATCCCAATTGTCAGAGCCTTTTTGAAGGTTTAAAAATAAAATGAATCATTTGCATTTTATTGAATTAATTTAATGCTTAATTTGAAATTTTAGAAAATATTTTAAATAATTAATAAACTTCAATTAAATTCAAAATTATTTTATTCAATCTATTCAGGTTGTAAGGATTTTTGTGGAATTTTCTTAAATTTTCTGAATTTTATTTTATTTTTGGATTTTGTAGATTTTCTTTTCTTTTTTCCTTCTCTCTCTTCCTTCTTCTTCTTCCTCTGGAACGTTGCTTTGTTGCTTCTCTGTCCAACCGAAACCAACAGCCACCTCCATCCCCATTCTTTGCACTCGAAGCTCCATTTCCCATTCCGTTAGAAGCATGACGAGCCCCTCATCATCACCCACGATCCTCAGCCATCAAATGCACGTTTCATCCCACGATTGCATTCATTTTTATGTTTTCCCATCGATGTTCATTGCAAACTGAAAACTGACCATTTATTCCCGCGGCGTTCCTCGTCGACTCAAGCGTCACATTCGCATTATAAAAGGAGCACCACGTGTTCCCATCTCCCCTCTTCGATTCGCCCCAAGCCCCATCGCCTAACTCCCCATCGTTTGCCCGGAACGCTCGACGTCATCCACCTTCTTCCCGAAGTCTGGTGACAACACAATTGAATTGATCTCTCTCTCCGGTGATCCTCCGACTAAACCAACCATGTCACGTCGTTTTCCCGGTATCACTCTTCCAATCCCCCACCTCACTTCCGAAATTTCATCGCCGTAGAGTTCTAGCACCGCTGCCACCATTTTTGTGCTATCGACCGCCGTGGGCGCACCTCCTCGGCCACTCCCAAGCCGAACCGACTTCTCCATCGTGTCCCCATGCCGTGCCCGTGCTCACCTCCCCTCGCTGGCACCGTCGCCGGAGCGCCACCGCCCATGCGCCTCCTTGAGTGCCACTACCGCTGCCGGCCATCTCTCGCCACGCAGCCACCTCCCCTGCTTTCCTCGGGCCGGGTCAACCCATTTTGGCCGTCGGCCGATGTCACTGCATGTGACCCTCGCCAAGACTGGCCACGGCCGAGGAGGTCCTGGAAGTCGCCTGTTGACTTTATTCTTCCTTTGAGTCACTAGCAAGTGGGACCCCCATGTCATTGGCTAAAAGAAGCGTCCAAATGCTGAAAAAGAAGATTCTAGGGAATATTCCTCCCTCTCAATTTCCTGGATTTCTTTGCCCAATAAACTTCTAGATGTTCGTTCTTCTTCATACGAACTTTGATTTCGTCGATTCTTGTTCCTAAATTCATCTAAATTGTTAATCTCTCTATTGGTACTAATTTTATATTTTTTGGATTTTATTTATTTTGGTTCGATTCGCGCGTGTAGAGTTCGACGTCGTCGACACCAGTTTGGACCAACCGGAAGCGTTAACCTCCAACATCAACGAAGGCAAGTTTCCTTTGAACATTCTGTACCTATGATATTTAAATATTGTTTTTAGTTTTAAAGTACTATGCATTGCTATTTCACATGCAATGATGAGTTTAAATTGTAGGATTTTAGTTAAACCTAAAATTCTTAATACCTTTCTTTGACGATTGTTATCCTATACCTTTGTAACCCTAGCATAGTAATTTCGCAGTATTGATTAAAACATTGTGGAATGTATGACATTAGGTAATGTCAGTATTTGAAAAATAAAATAAAATGATGAAAATCTATTTTAACTTGGGTGGATGGTAAGATCAGGCGGGTGCAGCAAGAGCACGAGAACTTGTATTGTGGTAAGTTTCACTCAAGTCATATTAAGGACCGACGCTTGTGACTATCAAAACTGAGCAATATCGTAAAACCACGTCCTAAATAGGAAGGACCCAACCAATTAATTTACTAAGTCCGAACATTTAGGCCGCAGGCTGTAGATGGTAGGTGTTACCTGGGTTGTGCGGGCGATGGTAATTGATGTCTATGTTTGTCGGGGCTTGCGCCGGGTGATGGTAATTGACGTCCATGTCCGAGCAGGTTATGCCCCACAACGGTGAGCTCCGGGTCAATGGTAAAGGACGTCCATGACTTGGGGTTAAGCTAATCGGGCGGGCTAATGCGATGATAAAGTATTGTAAAAGCCTTGTGATAATCTCTTAGTTGCACACCTTTAGAAGTGTGTCATGACCGACATTATAAACTGATTATCTCGTGTGGGTTAAGCTGTACAACCTTTGCAGAGTGTAAAACTGTTCGAATAGCCGTGCCCACGATCAAGGGTTGGCAATGTGCATTTTCAGATGGTAGATTTTGGTTTTGATTTCAAAAGTAAATTTTGGGAGCCTGGGAGTAGTTGGCACTCTCGGGTAGTTTTTCTGGCAGCTAGAGCCAGTTGGGCAATTAGAGCCCTATCCTTTGAACCTTGGCGGCTAGAGCCTTGATACTAGTAGTTGGTAGCTAGAACCTCCATGAGTGTTTAAATTATTTTACTTATTTAATCTTTATTTGTCAAATGTTCTTTATGAAAAATGTTTAAATTTAAAATATTGCTTTGTGCAAAAGAACTATATAAGCTCCACTTGTTAAAGCTATGTATATGCATTTTCCCCAAGACTCGCGGAGTACTTTATGTACTCACATGCTACACTCAAAATAAATCTCAGAAGCCTTCAATGATGCCGAGGACGTCTACGACGTCTACTCTTGCAAGTTTGATGAAGGACATCCGGAGTACTAGGCCGCGCTCCTTAGTCAAATGCCGATGGGCAATTTGATGGGTCACCACTCAGAGTTTATCATTTATTGTTTCCGCTGCTGTAAGACTCAAGGTCTTTTTAACCTCTTTTGTAATAAGTGGTCTTTAAGACCGGTACTTTGTTATTACTTTTATGTTAATCGTGATTCAAACTTGTTAGCGATGTCGTTTTCACTGTGTGCACTAGCTACTCATCTGGGACTGGTGCAGAATACACAGAGGTTTAGGATTCATAAATCCAGTCCCGACAGAGTTGGTATCAGAGCCGAGTCTACTGTAGGATGTGACCTAGTTAGAATGGCCGCTAGTAGGAAAAATTTTGAAATTTATTTTATAAAAAGAAAAAAAATATATGCTATCCTCATCTTTCTATCCTTACCTCCATCATGGTATTCCCTCTTACCTTGTTCTTCCTTCACCATATTACAATGTAAATGGATCCTCTTTCCCTTGTAATTTCTATAGACGACCAACACATTTCTTCCCGCTTCGTTCAAGGCCACAAGAAATGGAGTCATCAAGAGATGATCGTAAGTTTTCGGTCATCTCTACCCTCCAAGAACAACATGCAAGATTCATTGAAGACTATGAGCAAAAGATGCAATGTTAGACAAGTCATATAGTCTAAGTTGGCAATGCTCATTCTGAGTATTGAGTCGTTTCGCTAGCTTAAGAGTATCGATCGAGTAGATGATTTTCTTTGAGTTGTTTTCTGTTGCAAAAAGTAATTTACTTTTCTGTAAAGTATTTGGATCTTGTGGATTGTTGCAAGGTTCCTTGTTCTCTCGTATTTGCTTTTCCCTCTCGTCCCCTGCTAACCTTGGTCTGCTCAGATGGTAAACCCTGGAAGAGGTTGTGGAAGAGGCTGTGCAGCCATCTGAGGCCGTGGTTGTGGTTGAGATCGTGGTCAACTACTTCCTGAGGAGCCAGTTTTACCGCAAGAACCTCAAGTGCAGCCAGAGCAATTCTTCGAGGAAGAACCTTTACCGCCACCACCTCCTGGTCAGCCACAGATGAACATGGAGTAAACAATGGCCATACAATTGCAACTACTTCAGGTGCTTGCTCAGAATCAAGTTAATCAGCCTGCACTAGCTTCGGCTCCAGTCTTTCCACCTCAGTCCAGACTAGGAGAATTCATGAGAACTAGGCTGCCAACCTTTGCCGGATTAGTTGATCCTCTAGAAGCTAATGATTGGCTAAAGGATATCAAGAAGAAACTAATCTTGGCTCAGTGCAATGATCAACAAAAAGTTCTCTGTGCTGCTCATCAACTTAAAGGCACCACAGGAACCTGGTGGGAAAATTTCTACGCAGCCCACCAGAACGTCCAAGCCATTACTTGGTAGGAGTTTTCTGCTGCTTTCCACACGACACACATTCCTATGGGAATGATGGAGATGAAAAAGAGAGAGTTTCACAAGCTGCAGTAAGGCAATATTAGCGTGTCAGAGTATCTCAACCAATTCACCCAACTGTCAAGGTATGCACCGGAAGACGTTGCAACTGAAGGAGCTAAGATATGACGCTTAATGGAAGGACTATACCCCAACCTCAAAGTGCAATTGGTGTCCAATGACTACCTCAACTTTCAACAGATGGTCAACAAGGCACTTGTGCAAGAAGATGCTCAAAGTCAATTGTACGAGTTCTGAAAAAGAAAGATGATTTTTCAGGCGTAGCATGGAGCCAGCAGCTCTAGGCCCCGCATGAATCAACCATACTACAACATGCCGCCAGCAGATAATGCACCTAGGACTCCTATATCAGGACCTCATCTAGTCATGCAGGGATTCTGCAATAATACTGGTGTTCAACCGTAGCAGAACAAGACGTCAGCGACAGTAATTCAGTGCTTTCATTGCCATGATATGGGGCATTATGCCAGCAATTGCCCTAAAAAACGTCGAGCCATGACTCTAGTTTCTTTTAACTTGGGAGCTACACCAGCCAAGACCCCTGCACCAGAATCAGGATGAGGAGCACCTCAGACTCCAAGTCAATCCATCTAGAATTCAGTGCCATTTGCAAGGGGCGACTGAATAATGTCACAGCAGATCAGGCTCAATCAGCTCAGCATGTCACAGTAGGTAAGTTCTAGTCAGTTCAGCTTTCGTTTCAGTTTGTCTCGCTCATAAGACAAAGTCGTTTGGTTCAGAGAGCAAAGTTCGTGTACCTCGATCTTTTTCCCTGCCTGTACGAATCTTAGGGTCGAGATTCCTTCTAAGGGGGGTAGGTTTGTAACATCCCAATTTTCAGAGCCTTTTTGAAGCTTTAAAAATAAAATGAGTCATTTGCATTTTATTGAATTAATTTAAAGCTTAATTTGAAATTTCAAAACATGAAAAATATTTTAAATGATTAAAATAAAGTTCAATTAAATTCAAATTATTTTATGCAATCTATTCAGGTTCTAAGGATTTTTGTTGAATTTTGTTGAATTTTATTAAATTTATTTTATCTTTCGATTTTCTTTTCTTTTTCTTTTTCTTTTTCTTTTTTCCTTTTCTTTCTTTCTTTCTCGCTTCCTTCTTCTTCTTACTCTAGAACATTGCTTTGTTACTTCTCTGTCCAACCGAAACCAACAGCCACCTCCATCCCATTCTTTGCACTCGGAGTTCCATTTCCAATTCCGTCAGAAGCATTATGAGCCCCTCATCATCACCCACGATCCCCAGCCATCAAATGCACGTTTCATCACATGATTGCATTCAAATTTACATTTTCCCGTCGACGTTTATTGCAAACTTAAAACTGCCCATTTATTCCCGCAACGTTCCTCATCCACTCAAGCATCGCATTCGCATTATAAAAGGAGCACCACTTGTTCTCATCTCTCCTCTTCGATTCGTCCCAAGCCCCATCGCCTAACTCCCCACCGTTTGCCCGGAATGCCCGACGCCATCCACCTTCTTCCCGAAGTCCGGCGACAACGTAATTGAATTAATCTCTCTCTCTCTGGTGATCCTCCGACCAAACCAACCGTGTCACGTCGTGTTCTCGGTATCACTCTTCCAATCCTCCACCTCAATTCCAAAATTCCATCGCCGTAGAGCTCTGGCACCGTCGTCAGCCGCCATCGGCGCACCTCCTCAGCCACTCCCGAGCCGAACTAACTTCTCCATCGCGTTCCCCATGTCATGCCCGTGCTCACCTCCCCTCGCCGGCACCACCGCCGGAGCACCACCGCCCGTGCGCCTCCTTGCGCACCACCGCCGCCGTTGGCCATCTCTCACCACGTCGCCACCTCCCCTACTTTCCTCGGGCCCAGGCCAACCCATTTTGGCCATCAGTCGGTGGCACCACATGCAGCACGCGCACAGTGCCATTTGTTGAGCTGAGCTCCTCGAAGTCGCTTCGTTTTTCCTTCTTTTCTTCCTTTCAGTCACTAGCAAGTGGGACCCCTATGTCATTGGCAAAAAGAAACCTCCAAATGCTGAAAAAAGATTCCAGGGAATATTCCCCTCCCTCTCAATTTCCTGGAATTTTTTTGTCCGATAAACTTCTGGATGTTCATTCTCCTTCATACGAACTCCGATTCCGTCGATTATTGTTCCTAAATTCATATAAATTCTTAATCTCTCTATTGGTACTAATTTTATAATTTTATTTGTTTCTGTTGTTTTTTTGTTCGATCACGCGTGTAGAGTCTGACACTGTCGACACCAGTTTTGACCAACCGGAAGCGTTAACCTCCAACATCAACGAAGGTGAGTCTCCTTTGAACATTTTTGTACCTATGATTTTTAAATATTGTTTTTAGTTTTAAAGTATTATGCATTGCTATTTCACATAAAATGATGAGTTTAAATTGTAGGATGTTAGTTAAACCTAAAATTCTTAATACCTTCCTTTGATGATTGTTATTCTATACCTTTGTAACCCTAGCATAGTAATTCCGCAATATTGATTACAACATTGTGAAACAGTTAAACGAGGTGGAATTGCTTAGACATGCTTCTCAATCTCGATCAACCTAGGTGGGGGGGGGGGAGGGGCAAAACCATTATTACCCTTTGTGCTTTATTTGGAAAATGTATGACATTAGGTAATGTCAGTATTTGAAAAATAAAATAAAATAATGAAAATCTGTTTTGACTTGGACGGATGGTAAGATCAGGCGGGTGTAGCTAGAGCACGAGAACTTGTATTCTGGTAAGTTCCGCCCAAGTCATATTAAGGACCGACGCTTGTGACTATCCAAACTGAGCAATACCGTACAACCACATGTCCTAAATGGGAAGGACCTGGCCAATTAATTTACTAAGTCCGGACATTTAGCCCGCAGGCTGTAGACGGTAGGTGTTACCTGGGTTGTGCAGGCGATAGTAATTGGCGTCCATGTCTGTCGGGGCTTACACTAGGTGATGATAATTGACGTCCATATCCGAGCAGGTTATCCCCCACAACGGTGAGCTCTCGGTCGATAGAAAAGGACGTCCATGACTTGGGGTTAAGCTCATCGGACGGGCTAATACGAGGATAAAGTATTGTAAAAGCCCTGTGATAATCTCTTAATCACACACCTTCGGAAGTGTGTCATGGCCGATATTATAAGCTGATTATCTCATGTGGGTCAAGCTATATAATCTCTGGAGAGTGTAAAACTGTTCGAATAGTCGTGCCCATGGTAATGGCGGGCAAGGTGCGTTTTCACATGGTAGATTTTGTTTTTGATTTCAAAAGAGTGAATTTTGGGAACCCGGGAGTAGTTGGGACTCTCGAGTAGTTTTTCTGGCAGCTAGAGCCAGTTGGGCAGTTAGAGCCCTATCCTTTGAACCTTGGCAGCTAGAGCCTTGATACTAATAGTTGGTAGCTAGAACCTCTACTAGTTTTTAAATTATTTAATCTTCATTTGTCAAATGTGTTTTATGAAAGTTGTTTAAATTTAAAATATTGCTTTATGCAAAAGAACCATATAAGCTCCACTTGTTAAGCTATGCATATGCATTTTCCCCAAGACTCGCGAAGTACTTTATGTACTTACATGGTACACTCAAAATAAATCTCAGAAGCCTTCAATGATGCCGAGGACGACTACGACTTCTACGCTTGCGGGTTTGACGAAGGACATCCGGAGTAGTAGGCCGCACTCTCCAGTCAAATGCCGGTGGGCAATTTGATGTGTCACCACTCGGAGTTTATCATTTGTTGTTTCCGTTGATGTAAGACTCAAAGTATTTTTGACCTCTTTTGTAATAAGTGGCCTTAAGGCTGGTACTTTGTTATTACTTTTATGTTAATCGTGATTCGAATTTGTTATCGATGTCATTTCCACTGTGTGCACTAGATACTGATCTAGGACTGGTGCAGAAATACATAGTGGATTCGGATTCAAAAATCTGGTCTGATAGAGTTGGTATCATAGCCGAGTCGACTGCAGAACGTGACCTAGATAGAATGGCCGCTAGTAGGAAAAATTTTGAAATTTATTTTATAAAATGAAAAAAATTATGCTATCCTCATCTTTTCTCATCTTTCTATACTTATCTTCATCATGGTATTCCCTCTTACCTTGTTCTTCCTTCACCATATTAGAATGTAAATGAATCCTCTTTCCCTTGTAATTTCTATAGACAACCAACACATTTCTTTCCCTTGGATTCAGAAATCCGGTCCGGACAGTCGAGTAGAATAGATGCACGGGCAATGAGGATCGAGATCGAAGAACTCACCAAAGTATTGTTGTTTTAATCGCCGTCTAGCATCAACCATCAAGCCATCTCATCATTGCTGCTGCTGGCTACTCAGTAAGCAGAAAGAAGGGAGCATAAGGAGCGGTGGATCACTCAATTACGACGGTAGGGAAAAGCTGCGGGTTCGGTCGATGAACATGGAGAAGGATCTATCAACATCAGCCACACAGAGCGCTATATTTCGACAGATTTAGAGGAGGTGGGTCTGGTCGATCGTATCTCGGCGGTAGCGGCGGATCACTTAGAGACGGACTCACTCGACGACTGCGGTAGGGACGGGCTTGGAAGTGGCTCTGTGGCCTCGCCCTGTGACGGCGGCGTGGAAGATAGAGAGGGAGGAGGAGGAATGATGCTGATGGGGAGGAATCGGGGGTAGCGAGGAGAGCGTCGTGAGGAAAGGAAAATCACCGAGCAGCGAGGAGAGCTTGGCGTCTGTGAGGGATGCAGCATCGTCACCCTCCCCGGGAACCATGGCATCGCGCGCCTACTTGATGAGGAAGGGGCCTAGATCTGGGTTGTCCAGCACCGTCTCGACCATTTTTGGCTGCGATGCCGCCTTCCTCGGCTTGTTGCGGGATGAAGTCGAGGCGACGGAGGTGTCCTCCTAGGCAGCGGCGACGAGAGGCGGTTCGGCGGCAGGAGCGAGATGAACTGGGTTGGCGAGGGAGGTGTCAGTGGCGCAGTGGCAGGAGAGAGATGAACATCGGGAGCGAGATGAGCTAGGGGGGTCTGAGGAAGAAGGAAGGAGAGAGTGAGGAGGAGGATGATGGGTTGGCGAGGGCAACTCGGAAATTTCGTGTGGCTTATAAGAGCATCTCCAATGTATTGAATCAAGGTAGATTCAAAACTATGTCATGTAAGTAGGTTCAAAAGCAATTGTATTTTACTCCAATGTATTGAATCGAACCCATCCTCTAAATGGGACCCACTGTGAAATAAAATAATCGTTCGGCACGCGCGCCATCCTTTCCTTGGCGCGACGAGATGGATTCCCCATTCCCCAACTTTCCCCAAACTTTATCCTATGTTTCTCCGTCCAATTCCTCACGCTCAAGACCGCTCAATCCTCTCCGCCGCCATTCCACTCCCACCATGGCGATCCGAGCACCACGAGCGCAACCCAAGCCCTAGTACTACAACTCCCACCATGGCCGAATCTTGAGCTTCTCGAGGAGGAGGCAGGTGGGCGAGGACAAGGCCAAATCATGAAGCTAGAGGAGGTCACCGTCACCATCTATGAGGACGACAAGGAAGACCTCGTCGACATGTAAGCCACCGCCACCGCTTTTCTTTTCTTTCTTTCTTTCTTGGTTCTTTTTTGCTCGATCTGATCTGAACTCCTTGGCTTTGATCTAATTCGTGGGGGGTCTGACAAGAGCCAAGAGCCAAGAAGCCACCAGCAGTAGCAAGAAAATTCGAGCAAGAAGAAAACCAAGACTTAAGCCATCGCCGGGATCTTTTTTGCTCGATCTGATCTGAAGTCCTTGCTTGGATTCGATTCGTTCGTATCGAGTTGGCGGGTGAGCCAGCCGCGGATTGGGCTTTGTTGGATTTGGAGGGGTTGGAGAGATGGGGGAGGTGGAGGAGAAGCTCAAGGACTACGAGGTGAAGATGGGGGAGGTTGAGGAGAAGCTCAAGGACTACGTTCTGCAGGCGACATGATTGGAGTCGGTGGTGCCTTTTCAACAAAAGAAACTGAGATTAGGTGTAAAAGAGGAACATAAACTCTTTGGTCAGATCGCATGATTCTCTGGCTTCTTTGGTTGCATCTCCAGATGAAGCATCAACAAAAGATGCTGGTAAATATTTTGCATCCAAATTTGGTTCTCATGTACCACCCGAGATTGCTAACTGAACATTTTTGCATTTCAATTAGTGTTTGCTAAAGTGGTTGTTTCTTGAAGTTGACCTTGCTTTGTTACATGGCGGTACAAGAAAGGTTATATCTGCTAAATTCTCAAAGGATCGTGATGATGGTTTTCCAAAGATCAAATTTTGCTAGCTCGTTTAGTTCTACTCAAGGTGGAGAACCGTGCAAGTTGCACATCGATATAGGAAAATTCATGGCCGTAAAGCCTATTTGGGGCGTATATGTGCTCCTTTTATTTCTTTAATTGTGTAAACGCCTTAAACTAATTTATGTGACATGCTAGTGCACTACATATCGAGTTTGCTCTTAATATACTTGTGTGGCTTTTGCTACATCGAGGTTACAGATGATGGGGTGCGACGCTACCATTTGGAGACTCCAAATAGCGCCTTCATTGGCTTTGAAGTCACCATCGAGCTTTCTTTGAAATGTCAAGCTAATGAGTTATCCATGTTGAAATGCTTGTGTTGTGAACTTGAACTGTTGTGTTCGTGTGTGTTATATAGAGGTGAATGCAACTAGTAATTACTTGGTCGGTCAGAATGCAATCTGTTAAAAAGTAGTTAATGCAACGGCTAAATACTTAATTGTAATTGCTAGTAAAAACATTATTTTATTAAGTTGGAACCGATGCAAACTATGCAACCCTTTTCCCAAGTTTGCATTGAATCGATCGTGTCCAACATTGAATCGGTTCACAACATTAATTGCAGCGTATTGAACCTGCTAAGAACAAACATTGGAGATGCTCTAAGGGGAAACCGGCCAGAAAATAATAAAATATTGATAAGAGGGTATTTAATTCAGCAACAGTGTAAGTGAGGGTGGGGGTTAAAAATATAATTACATCGGGAAGGAGAGTAAAATATGAATACACATCTAAGGGGAGGGTAAATAATCAATTCTCCCTTCTTTCTTCCCATCTTCTCTTCCTTCTTTCTTCCTCTAGACGCCCCTTCCTCCTCTCTTCTCTCCAGGCCGAACTGGCCTGGATCTGGCCGCCACCATTGCTGTGAGAACCCGTATAATTAGACTAATATAAATCGTAGTAATCTGTAATTAGCGTTAATTAAAAATCCATCAAACAGTGATCAACGCGTAATTAACACACTTGACTTTATAAATTGTGATATCAACATTTCAAAACAACAAAGAATATACAACAGTCCATTTACAAAGCAGAATTAAAATATTACAACCCAACAATGGATATAGTATTAATTTTACAACCAATTATAATGTTAATTACAAGAGCCAATTAAATTACAATTCAATATTCTTGCATTCATTTCATCGAAGCTTTTCTTGCCATCTGTAACAGCCCAAAGTTCTGTTACCAATTTAAAATGGGTTAAGTACATTGTTCGTCCCTCAACTATACACGATGATTAATTTTCGTCCCTCAACTAAAAAACCAGATATAACGACCCTCGAAGTTTACATACCGGACAAACGAAGTCCCTCCGTGCGTTCCAGAGCGGTTTTGACCGGTGTTGACCTCCACGCTGGCATTTTGAATACACAGTGGCCTTCTCTTTCCCGTCCTTCTCTCTCTGCAACCTCACCCTCCTCGGCAGGGCCTCCCTCTGCGCCGTCTTCGTCTCCCTCCCGCCGCCCTCCTCCCACGCCTCTTCCTCTCTGCTTCTGTTCCCCCCCCCAAACGCCTCCTTCTCCACCTCCTTTGTCTTCGCCGCCTGCCCGCCTCCGCCTCTCCTTCTTCCTCCTCCCGACAGTCACCGAGGGCTCGCCAAGAACCGGTCTCTCCGCCGATATCGCCTTCGACGCGTCCAAGAACCAGCGTGTCGCCTCCTCACGGCCATGGACGTCACCGAACTCCATCGAGCGGTGGACCTCTAACAAAGAACGTGGTGAATCCAATCCGATCGAGTCAGAATGCGCGATGGAGCGACTTCTTGGCGGAGGTGATGCTGGGCTGGGACTCACGGTGGTAGAGTACACATACCGAGCCCACGGTGGGCGCACCACCACTTCTGGCAGGTGGGGTCGGACCAATGCTCCTCCCTCCTCATGCCAAGATCCACACACCACCCGCCGCCTGACCGCCTCAAGTCTACAAGCACTTCATCCGCAATGCTTCCTCCGCCGGGACCCGGAAGCCGACGGCGACCTCCGCCCGGGGCGCCTCCACGAGGTCAGCGTCCACCGGTGGCATGACCTTCCATCTTCGTTTGGTTGATGAATCTTATCTCTTGATACCCAGATTCGGTGCTTGCACATTCTTTCCCCGATCTCCGCTTGTCGCTAAGCTTTTGCATATAATCTCTATCCATTTCTTGATCCGCCGCCAAGTTCTTTCCGGACTTCCTCGGCGTTGGAGCGTGGCGGGTGGCAACAAGGATAGAACTATAGAAGAGCAAAGACCGGCCGGGGGAGGTGGGTTCAATGGTGACGGCGGTTCGGTGCAAGTTCCTGCAGTCTACTAGTCTCAAGAATGTATCAGAGCGGCACGGCTCGCCCCACTCTGGTCACCTTGGCAATGAGCTTGACGGCGTTGTGGCGATCCCGCCCGTTGTTCTGCGTGTGTTTGCTAACGTGGGCGCTGGTGGCGGGGAAAATGATTTTTTTCCACGTGGCACGTAAACACCGGTCAAAACCACTCTGAACGCATACGGAGGACTTCTTTTGTCCCAGATTGATACTTGAGGGTCGTTATATCCGTATTTCGGTTGAGGGACAAAATTAATCATCGGGTATAGTTGAGGGACTAACAATGTACTTAACCCATTTAAAATTAATAAAAATTATTATTTTATTAAATTTTCTCAAATTTGAAATAGTTTGATTGCTTTATTTGAATTTCTAAAGTTTTAAAAGTCAAAAGTAAAGTTTATTAAATCTTTTGAAGTTTTATTTGAGTTAAAGTTGAAAAATAAAAATAAAATTAAATTCTAGAATTTTCGAATTTTAATTGCTTTTTCCTAATTAATTTAAAGCCAAAATAATTTATTTGCAAAATTAAAAGCCAAATTTAAGTTGGAATTATTTTTATTAAGTTCAAAATAATTCTAGAAATTTTTGAGAATTTTTATAGAATTTTTGAACTCTATTTGCTATTTTCTAAAAATCTATTTGATTTATTAGTTTGTTTTTAAATCCGAAAATCCAAGAATTTGTTCGGACCGTCCGAACCTTTGCACAGTATATGTGAACAGTGTTTTGTGCACTTCGGACCGTCCGGTCATTTTATTTTTTTTTTCGCTGAAAACTTCAAAAAGTCATATCTAATTCATTTCAACTCCAAATCAGGTGAAATCAATTTTGAAAATTTTCATTTTAAATGTACTTTATTTTAAATTAGGTTTCAAACTTGTATTTGGCCCAGAAAATATAGTTTTTGGAATTTGATCTTTAAACCGAATTATTTTGACATTAGAAAATGCTTTATATTTGAAAATTCTTTAAAAAAAATGTTTCGAAACTTTCAAATGAGTTGAACCAAATTATTTTGGTGTTATAATATTATTCTGTATTTTATCCTCAAAACGTCTCAGCCAGACTCTTCAAGCGATCTCGGGCGAATATTCTCGTTTGTGGGATGAGTTCATTCTAGATGAGTTGATTCCATTCACCTACCCAAAATCTGAGCCTCGATTAAAATCCGTCTTCTAAAATTTTATTTGATTTATTGTTTACTCTTTATTTCAAAAATAATAATAATAAAATGTCTGGGCTATATACAGTAACCTATGAATAGAAACTGATGAACAAGAATTAATTATATATATATATATATATATATATATATATATATATATATATTCTTTCCAAGCGTGCCCACACGGTCACCCATCCAAGCCATGCTCTATGGGCAGACGCTTAACATGGGAATCCTTCCAAATACATTGCCACTTTCTTTCTTTGTTTCAATTGATTATAACCCTACCTTTATTCATTTATTCTTTCCTTCCTTTCCTTTCTTCTCCAAACCGCTTTTTCTCCAGAGAGCATGCAACACAAATGACCTCCATTAGAGACTTTTGAAGCTTTCAAAACCCGTGATTTGCTCTACCATTCCTCCCAAATCAATTGCATTCAACTCCTCCCATCACACCTCCCCATTCCGGCCATTAAACCTTTCCATAACCACTCCAATTCCACGACTACGTGGTGGTCTGCTCAAAGCTTCTTGTGCCGCAAGACGAAGCCGTCGCCGCCCCGCCCTATAAATAGCAGCACTGCAAGATCTCTCTCTCATCTCATCCTCCCATTAAAATCAGAATGACCCAAAGTTACATTACCAAAATAAAAGTGAATAAAGTTATTATTTTATTGGATTTTCAAATTTGAAAGAGTTTGATTGCTTTATTTGAATTTCTGAAGTTTTAAAAGTCAAAAGTAAAATTTATTAAAGTTTTTGAAGTTTTATTTGAGTTAAAGTTGAAAAATAAAAATTAATTAATTTCTAGAATTTTCCGAGATTTTTAAAAGCTTTCCCTAATTATTTTAAAGCCAAAATAAATTATGTGCAAAAACTATTGCCAATCTTAAGTTGAAATTATTTTTATTAAGTCCAAAATAATTTTAGGATTTTTTTTGAATTTTTCTAGAATTTTTGAACTCTATTTGCTATCTTCTAAAATTGTATTTATTTATTGCTTAAATCTGAATTAATTTCGAAAATAAAAAAAAATTTCCACGTGGACAGCCACTTCCCATCGGGTCACCCCTCCTCACATTGCTCCAAGCCCTGCACGCTCCCATTCAAGTTTTCAAGGCATGCACTACCATCTTGCCTCTTTTCTTTTAATCGAACATGTACTTTGCTTTATTTCTTTTGTACTCTCTTTTCTCTCCCCTATTCATCTTCTTCAACGGAACGTGTTTTTCCTCTGGACATTCAATGGCAGCAGCCATGGCTGCTCATGGTCGACGCCACCGATTCTGCCACCACCACCACCGGCGACCAGCACGCCCACAACTCCACCACCGCGCCACCTCTCCTCTTCCCCTCCCATGGCTGCCATTAAACCGAAGCAATTTTGAGCTTCAGGAGGCCATTAATGGCTGCTCTCCACTCCTCTCATTCTTTCTCCTCATTCAACGCATTAAAATGGAATCCGTTTGAAGCGAATCATGCGTATAACGCCACGCACGCACCACACCATCAAATGAACGTTTTAACCTCTAAATGCAATCAATTGTGGCAGTTTTCAAATGACCTTTCATTGCACTTGAAAACCGTCGCTTCATTCTCCTCCTCCCGGCTCTCTCCGCCCCTATAAAAGGGAGCCCGAGGTAGCTCTCCTCCTCCTCATCCTGAACCCCCAAGCTCCCTACCCTCTCCCACTCTCATTTGCCGGCAATTCGAGTTTCCTTCACAACCAAGTTTGAAGTTTCTTCGATTCGGTCTTGCCATCACGCCCCCACCGTCGCCGTCTACACCATCGCCTTGCGACGTCGTCCTCTGCGGTGCTCTTCTCCCCTCGCAAGATCATCGCCGAGCGCCGCCACTCTGCGGCGCCTCCATGGCTCCATGCTCTGTTCTTTGTTTAACATGAATGGAAGATGAACAAGAAAACATTTATCTAGTTGTTTCATTCTTTTGTACATAGAATTTTTATTCCTTCCAAAATTAGTTCTCTCACATGCAAGCCCCAAATCCAACGATTCTTTCTCCTAAATTCATCTACTATTTACAGATTTATTTTGTAATTTTTAGATTTTATTTAATTTCATTAATTATTTGGTCCATTTTGCGTCGTTGCCGCCACCGGCCGACCGTGCGTTTTCCACCCCAACCAAGGCGGCGTATGCGTTCTCATGTTCCCTTTTCAAATCGCCACCAACCTCACTCACTAACTCCTCTCCGCTTGCCCTTAGCCGACGTCCGCCGTCGTCCGCCGAAGGTTTTCTCTGTCGGTCTGCGTCGCCATCAAAGATCTTCTCGCGGAGCCGTCAACACCATTGAGTTCGCCTCAACACGTTCAACATCATACTTCCTCTCCATGGCCATAAAACTCTCTCATTGTTCCTAGTCATCCGAAACAACAAATTCCGATGAATAGTATAATTTTCGGAATTATTCATTATTTCATGTAAATTGTAAACTTCCCAGGGTTCGCTCTCCTTCATACGAACTCCGATTTCGTCGATTCAAATTTCTAAATTCATATAAATTCAAGATCTAGCTAACTAAACTAAAATTATTTAATTTGGAGTTTAATTGAATTTTCATTTGAATTTTGTTTGAATTTGGTTTATTTTCGCGTATAGATTACGACGACTTCGGAGAGTCAGAATTCGACGCCATTTGAGAATAGTCCATCAAGCAAGGCAAGTTACATTCTTGACCATATTTGCACCCAGTATTTAAAATTATTTAAATTCTGTTTTAAATTATTATTGCATGCGTATTTATATTCAAGTAATTTAAATTCCTGTTTTAAGCTTTATAGTTATTCCCAATGCCTTTGTATGTCCAATTATTGTCAAGAGAGGTGGTATGGAGACTATTATCGAATGCATATATATTTTGGAGTTTGGATAATAAAAGAAGATTGTGAATGGATGTGTGAAGATAGAGGAAAATTGTTAATAAATAATGAATGATTACGTAAATAGGTGATTATTGGTATTGGATTATGGAAATAGATTATTATTAAGGATCGGATTGTGGTATTATTAGAGTTATATGATTGTTGGATATTAGATGTCAATCATAGATATAGATTATCATTGGATTATTGGATATTGGAATGAATGATGCTGGATTATTAGAAATACATGATTATTATGGTTGTATTGTAGAAATAAATGATTATTGGATACCGGATTTTAGAGGTAGATTGTTGTTGATGTTGGATTAATAAAGATTGGATGATAGATAGATACTATAGTCAAATACTTGAATTGTTGATATTGGATTCTAGAAATAGATTGTCATTGGATATCAGATTATCTAAAAATTTGATTATAGGATTACATAGTCATTGGATTGATAGATATCGGATTATAAAATTTGAGTATAGTTAAATATTTGGATCAATTGAAGTTGGATCATAGAAATAGACTTATACGGTGTAGATTGGACTAATGAATTTTGGATTGCTAAAGGTTGGATTATCACAATGCTGATGGATTACATACTGATCTCGTTCTTGACAAGTCTTGGACATTTAACCCTCACCCTAGATAAAATCTAGTTGATACAATAGTATGAACTAGAACATTTTGAGACAGATTATGCTTAGCAATGCTTAGACCCCAAAATGTTTGATTTGGGAAACTTTCAGCCAAAAATCAAATATTGTTTAAGAATCTATGGCATTGGTTTGTCATGGAAGTTTTGTCGTAAATGAATTTGAGAAAAAATAAAATAAAATTATGGTTTGTACTTGGGCTTAAATGGTTGTTTGGATGGTGCATGTTAATGCACGGATCGAGCCATTTCCATGATCGAGGCCCATGGGTTTTGTGGAAAGTCGCCCAAGTCGCTTGAGGACCGGCCTCGAGCGTGCCTTTGCTATGCCTATAATGGGCTATGCCATATCGTGCAACCACATGTCCCGAGTATGGGTAGGGACTGGTGATTAATTTGCAAAGTGCCATCGCGGTCGATCCCATGATTGTGTGGGTCCATCTCGGATGGTCGGTCGATATGACCTCGTTAGTCCCATCGGCGTAAGAGGGGCCCTACAAACTCTGCGATTTCTATCCAAGGAGGGATGCTGAAACCTTAATCGGGTGGATCATGTGGGATGACGATTGTAAAGGCCTTGTCATGTGCTCTAGATCGCTACCTAAGGTAGTGAGCGGTGGCATAGATATATGCCAACAAACTAGAGAAGTCATGTCATGTGGGTAAAGTGTACAACCTCTGCAGAGTGTAAAACTATTCAATAGCAGCGTCATGATCATGGACATGCTAGCAAAGCCACTCAAAGTTAGACTTGGATTTTGATTTCAAAAGACTTTGTCAAATGGTTTATCCAAATGGGAATTGGGCGGAAGCCATGTGATAGGAGGGTATCCTTCACCATTCATGTGTGAATGTTATCGACTATAAAATTGATTTAGAGAATGAATTTTAGTTATGTAATAACCGCTGGAACTTAGTACAAGTATTTAAAGAAATTGCTGATTTATGCAAATGTAACCAATAAGCCATCCTTTGTTACATCCATGCATGCATGTCATTCTGTTATTTGACTGGTGTAACTTGCGAGCACGGTAGTTGTGCTCATACTTGCTTAATTGCAAACAAATTTCAGAGGAGAAGGATCTGATCATCGGTGTGGATCTCGACGACTAGGCCGCTTCCCGATCGATTACTGTGGCGATTAATCGGACTGCACTACATCTTCTTCGTCTTCCGCAGTGTTTTTATTGTTGGCTTGTAAGCCCTGTTGTAATAAACTCTGTTGATTATTAATAAAGTTATGCGATTTATGGATGTTACCATATTTATTTAACTGTGTGAACTAGCTACTGATCATGGGACTAGTTCAGAAGTGCACAGAGGATTTGGGACGTTAATCCCGGGTCTTACAAAGTGGTATCAGAGCCATATCGACTGTAGGTCGTGACCTAGTTAGAATGGCCGTTAGTTGAAAAACTTCAAAACTTATTTTATATAACGAGAAAAATAATTTGTTCTCTCCTCATCTTGGTCATCTATATTCTTTCTTACCAAATTTTCTTTTCACCATTTTGTAATGTTAAATGGAACCTCTTTCCCTAGAAAA
Source organism: Phyllostachys edulis (assembly GCA_036346405.1). NCBI lineage: Eukaryota > Viridiplantae > Streptophyta > Magnoliopsida > Poales > Poaceae > Phyllostachys > Phyllostachys edulis. The sequence goes on from CM070549.1 coordinate 64,722,617, forward strand.
TTTCTATAGATGGTCGATACGATTATTAACCCTTACGCATAAGACTACAAGACATGGAGCTATCAAGGAAAGTATCATCGTCTCCATTATCCAAGGACGACGGACAAGATATACCAAGATCGCTTTTGTTAGTCAAGCCATATAGTTTAAGTTTGCGGGACTCATTCTGTATTGAGTCGTTTCATCGCCTTAAGAATTTCAATCGATAGAACGTTGTATGAAGCTTTTGAGTTGGTTCTTTTGTTTGGGAGTATTGTTTTGCTCTATCCCTTAGTCCTTCTTATTTGTCTCTTCCTATCCTTTGTCCCTTCCTAAAAACTCGAATAACCAATGATGGTGAACACTCGTCACTCGGAAGTGGAACCAACCAAGACAACAATATCCCAGAAATGCCAAGAATGAAGCCAACCAACCATCGACGATGTAAACCCTTCGAATTTGAACCAATTTTTCGTCACCCAGCTCATTAATGCAAAAATAATACAACAAATGAAGAACAACAACAATATTCCCACAACCATCGCTCCTTCAAAGACATGAACAAAGGTTCTACGATGGATTACAAAAGATCAAGCCACCGTAGTATCACATAATGACGACGTGAGCCACTTTCTTTCTGAAAGTCACCATCCATGGAAATATGTTATCTGTTATAAATGTGGGGAAACATGACACTTCGCCTACAGATGCCCTCAAAAGGGAAAGCCAAGACAAGAAGTCCATTGTGTTAACTGTCATAGCATTGGACATTATTTCACCAAGTGTCCCAAGAGGAAGGTGATCCAGTATCAAGTCTGTAACCATTGTGGCAAGAAAGGACACTTTGTCAAGCAATGCCCCTTTCAAGCATTCTTGGCACAAGCAACCTCAGCATTGGAGGACGGAATAGAAGAATCCCGGACGACACATTAAGTAGCGAGGATATCCCAGCCCATCGTAAGAAGCCAATTGAACCAAGTCAGTACAGAAGAAGCTCAAGAGTCAGATAAACAGAATTCTGGCCAATTCAAAAACAAGATAGATAATCTTCACAAAAGGAAGTTAGAAGATCAAGAGATCGCACTTATGAATCCAGATTAGCATCTGCGACCCCAATGCGGACGTTCGCAACATCAATGGTGGCCAATCTCGTGAGAACAAAACTTCAAGGGCGGGAATACAATGCCTCAATTGTCGGGCTATGGGACATTATGCCAATAAATGTCCAAAGAAGCAAAGAAAATAATCCAACCAACTCAAGTTCCCAGAATCAACACCATGCAAGCAAACAAGAAGCCACAAAATTACGAAAAGGACGTCAGACAACGTCCACAACGAAGTTCGTCGATGAAGAGTATAATGCAGACTACGAAAACTCCAGTTGAAAACCTTGTATTCCTAGCTTTCTTTCTAGCCACTCCGAATCTCGGGGACGAGATTCCTTTTAAGGGGGGTAGTTTGTAACAGCCCAAAGTTCTGTTACCAAAATAAAAGTGAATAAAGTTATTATTTTATTGGATTTTCTGAAATTTGAAAGAGTTTGATTGCTTTATTTGAATTTCTGAAGTTTTAAAAGTCAAAAGTAAAATTTATTAAAGTTTTTGAAGTTTTATTTGAGTTAAAGTTGAAAAATAAAAATTAATTAATTTCTAGAATTTTCTCGAGATTTTTAAAAGCTTTCCTAATTATTTTAAAGCCAAAATAAATTATGTGCAAAAACTATTGCCAATCTTAAGTTGAAATTATTTTTATTAAGTCCAAAATAATTTTAGGATTTTTTTTGAATTTTTCTAGAATTTTTTAACTCTATTTGCTATCTTCTAAAATTGTATTTATTTATTGCTTAAATCTGAATTAATTTCGAAAAAAAAAATTTTCCACGTGGACAGCCACTTCCCATCGGGTCACCCCTCCTCACATTGCTCCAAGCCCTGCACGCTCCCATTCAAGTTTTCAAGGCATGAACTACCATCTTGCCTCTTTTCTTTTAATCAAACATGTACTTTGCTTTATTTCTTTTGTACTCTCTTTCTCTCCCTATTCATCTTCTTCAACTAACGTGTTTTTCCTCTGGACATTCAATGGCAGCAGCCATGGCTGCTCATGGCCGACGCCGCCGACCCCGGCCACCACCACCGGCGACCGCGCCGCCCACACCTCCACCACCGCGCCACCTCTCCTCTTCCCCTCCTATGGCTGCCATTAAACCGAAGCAATTTTGAGCTTCAGGAGGCCATTAATGGCTGCTCTCCACTCCTCTCATTCTTTCTCCTCATTCAACGCATTAAAATGGAATCCGTTTGAAGCGAATCATGCGTATAACGCCACGCACGCAGCCACACCCATCAAATGAACGTTTTAACCTCTAAATGCAATCAATTGTGGCGCTTTTCAAATGACCTTTCATTGCACTTGAAAACCGTCGCTTCATTCTCCTCCTCCCGGCTCTCTCCGCCCCTATAAAAGGGAGCCCGAGGTAGCTCTCCTCCTCCTCATCCTGAACCCCCAAGCTCCCTACCCTCTCCCACTCTCATTTGCCGGCAATTCGAGTTTCCCTTCGCGCGACCGAAGTTTGAAGTTTCTTCGATTCCGGTGCCGTCACCGCACCGCCGCGCCTAATCGCCGTCTACACCATCGCCTTCATGACGTCAGTCCTCTCTGGCGGTGCTCTTCTCCCCGCAAGATCGTCGCCGAGCGCCGCCACTACCGTGGCGCCTCCATGGCTCCATGCTCTGTTCTTTGCTTTAAGCATGAATGGAAGATGAACAGTAAAAACATTTATCTAGTTGTTTCATTCTTTTGTACATAGAATTTTTATTCCTTCCGAAAATTAGTTCTCTCACATGCAAGCCCCAAATCCAACGATTCTTTCTCCTAAATTCATCTACTATTTACAGTATTTATTTTGTAATTTTTAGATTTTATTTAATTTCTGTTAATTATTTGGTCCATTTTGCGTCGTTGCCGCCACCGGCCGACCGTGCGTTTTCCACCCCAACCAAGGCGAAGCGCTATGTTCCTCATGTTCCTTTTCAAATCGCCACCAACCTCACTCACTAACTCCTCTCCGTTTGCCCGCAACGCCGACGTCCGCCGTCGTCGTCCGAAGGTTTTCTCTGTCGGCTCATCGCCATCAAAGATCTTCTCATGAGCCGTCAACACCATTGACTTCGCCTCAACACGCTCAACATCATACTTCCTCTCCATGGCCATAAAACTCTCTCATTGTTCCCAAATCATCCGAAACAACAAATTCGATGAATAGTATAATTTTCGGAATTATTCATTATTTCATGTAAATTGTAAACTTCCTGTGGTTCGCTCTCCTTCATACGAACTCCGATTTCGTCGATTCAAATTTCTAAATTCATATAAATTCAAGATCTAGCTAACTAAACTAAAATTATTTAATTTGGAGTTTAATTAAATTTTCATTTGAATTTTGTTTGAATTTGGCTTATTTTCGCGTATAGATTACGACGACTTCGGAGAGTCAGAATTCGACGCCATTTGAGAATAGTCCATCAAGCAAGGCAAGTTACATTCTTGACCATATTTGCACCCAGTATTTAAAATTATTTAAATTCTGTTTTAAATTATTATTGCATGCGTATTTATATTCAAGTAATTTAAATTCCTGTTTTAAGCTTTATAGTTATTCCCAATGCCTTTGTATGTCCAATTATTGTCAAGAGAGGTGGTATGGAGACTATTATCGAATGCATATATATTTTGGAGTTTGGATAATAAAAGAAGATTGTGAATGGATATGTGAAGATAGAGGAAAATTGTTAATAAATAATGAATGATTACGTAAATAGGTGATTATTGGTATTGGATTATGGAAATAGATTATTATTAAGGATCGGATTGTGGTATTATTAGAGTTATATGATTGTTGGATATTAGATGTCAATCATAGATATAGATTATCATTGGATTATTGGATATTGGAATGAATGATGTTGGATTATTAGAAATACATGATTATTATGGTTGTATTGTAGAAATAAATGATTATTGGATACCGGATTTTAGAGGTAGATTGTTGTTGATGTTGGATTAATAAAGATTGGATGATAGATAGATACTATAGTCAAATACGAATTGTTGATATTGGATTCTAGAAATAGATTGTCATTGGATATCGATTATCTAAAATTTGATTATAGGATTACATAGTCATTGGATTGATAGATATCGGATTATAAAATTTGAGTATAGTTAAATATTTGGATCAATTGAAGTTGGATCATAGAAATAGACTTATACGGTGTAGATTGGACTAATGAATTTTGGATTGCTGAAGGTTGGATTATCACAATGCTGATGGATTACATACTGATCTCGTTCTTGACAAGTCTTGGACATTTAACCCTCACCTAGATAAAATCTAGTTGATACAATAGTATGAACTAGAACATTTTGAGACAGATTATGCTTAGCAATGCTTAGACCCCAAAATGTTTGATTTGGGAAACTTTCACCAAAAATCAAATATTGTTTAAGAATCTATGGCATTGGTTTGTCATGGAAGTTTTGTCGTAAATGAATTTGAGAAAAAATAAAATAAAATTATGGTTTGTACTTGGGCTTAAATGGTTGTTTGGATGGTGCATGTTAATGCACGGATCGAGCCATTTCCATGATCGAGGCCCATGGGTTTTGTGGAAAGTCGCCAAGTCGATTGAGGACCGCCTCTGGCGCCTTTGCTATGCCTATAATGGGCTATGCATATCGTGCAACCACATGTCCCGAGTATGGGTAGGGACTGGCCGATTAATTTGCAAAGTGCCATCGCGATCGATCCCATGGATTGTGTGGGTCCATCTCGGATGGTCGGTCGATATGACCTCGTTAGTCCCATCGGCGTAAGAGGGGCCCCTACAAACTCTGCGGATTTCTATCCAAGGAGGGATGCTAAACCTTAATCGGGTGGATCATGGTGGGATGACGATTGTAAAGGCCTTGTCATGTGCTCTAGATCGCTACCTAAGGTAGTGAGCGGTGGCATAGATATATGTTGAACAAACTAGAGAAGTCATGTCATGTGGGTAAAGTGCACAACCTCTGCAGAGTGTAAAACTATTGAATAGCAGCGTCATGATCATGGACATGCTAGCAAAGCCACTCAAAGTTAGACTTGGATTTTGATTTCAAAAAGACTTTGTCAAATGGTTTATCCAAATGGGAATTGGGCGGGAAGCCATGTGATAGGAGGGTATCCTTCACCATTCATGTGTGAATGTTATCTGACTATAAAATTGATTTAGAGAATGAATTTTAGTTATGTAATAACTGCTTTGGAACTTAGTACAAGTATTTAAAGAAATTGCTGATTTATGCAAATGTAACCAATAAGCCATCCTTTGTTACATCCATGCATGCATGTCATTCTGTTATTTGACTGGTGTAACTTGCGAGCACGGTAGTTGTGCTCATACTTGCTTAATTGCAAACAAATTTCAGAGGAGAAGGACTGCATCATCGGTGTGGATCTCGACGACTAGGCCGCTTCCCCAGTCGATTACCTGTGGCAGATTAACTGGACTGTACTACATCTTCTTCGTCTTCCGCTGTGTTTTTATTGTTGGTTTGTAAGCCCCTGTTGTAATAAACTCTGTTGATTGTTAATAAAGTTATGCGATTTATGGATGTTACCATATTTGTTTAACTGTGTGAACTAGCTACTGATCATGGGACTAGTTCAGAAGTGCACAGAGGATTTGGGACGTTAATCCCGGGTCTTACAAAATCTCAGCTCCTCCCTCCCTTTCTCCTCTCCACAGTCGAGCTTTTCGTTCTGCCGACCGATCGCCGTCTTTCACTTCTAGCGCCCCCGTCAGTGGAGCTCCGCCACCACCGCCACCTCCACCGCATCGCGACGACGTTCTCTACACCTGTTCACCCACCTCTTCACCGAACCTCGCCGAGCACCGCCGCCTCCATGCACCACTGTGGGCATTTGTGGCCGCCGCCACCGCCACCGCCACCGTCACCGCACCACCACCTCCTACGGCCTTGTCTCGGGGTAGCGATCCATCATCTCTGCTCGCCGCGCCATCCTTCCTCTCTGCCGGTGCCGCCATCTCTTTCTTCGTCCATGCATTGTTGTTACCTTCACCAAACAAGACGATTTATGAACAAGATAGATTATCTAGTCATGCCTTCAAGTTTGTACATACACATTTTATTCATTCCAAAATTTCGTTCTCCCACATGAAAGCTCCAAATCCGTTGATTCCTTCACCTAAATTCATCTACTATTTTTAATATTTATTTCATAATTTTTAGATTTTATTTAATTTCCATTAATTATTTGGTCCATTTTGCGCGTCGCCGCCGCCGACGGCCGACCATGCGCATTCCACTCCAACCAAGGTGAACATTGCGTTCCCCACGGTTCCCTCTTCATTTCGCCGCAACCCTCACCCGCTAAATCCTCTCCGTTTGCCCGGACGCCGATGTTCGCCCGCCAAAGGTCTTCTCCGTCGGACTGCGTCACCATCGAAGGTCATCTCGTCGAGCCAACTATGTCGCCGCGTGCCCTCGGCTTCCTCTTCATATCCACGAATTCGCCCTCAATCTCGCCACCAAAGAAAAATTTTCCGCAAACGGTTGAACCACGCTCGTAAATGCTTTCGGTGCCGTCGTTGATCCCCCGATGACATCGTCCACGCCGTTGGCTTCGCCTCGCAACATTCTACGCAGTGCTCCCTTCCTTTTCCCTGAAACACCCTCGGCTCACCGGCGCCACTATTCCTCTGACACTATTTTGCGCCCGCCGCACCGGACCTTCGCCAACGACACGACCACCACCATTAGGTCCGTCTCGCTCCCGGATTCCATTTTTGTGCTTCATTGGCCGCCTCTCCTTTTCCTTTCACCAATACGCCATTTCTCTCTGCTACCGTGCTTCGTTTAAAGACTAGTCTCGTTTCACGTGCATGGCATGAACAGTGCCATGCAAGCTACAGTACATACATCCCTTTTTTTTTGAGATTTAAACTTCTACAAATTCGTTCTCCTTCATACGAACTCCGATTCCTTCGATTCAGCTTCCTAAATTCATAAAAAATCGATACCTTCCTAGAAGTATTTATTTTATAATTTTTGGATTTTATTTGAATATTATTTGAATTCAGATCGTTTACGCGTATAGATTTCGACGACTTCGGAGAGTGAGATTTCGACGCTGTTTGAGAGCAACCAATAAAGCAAGGCAAGTTACATTCTTGACCATTTTGATCCCAGTATTTCAAAGTTAATTAGTTCTGTTTTTTTAAAGTTATTATTCATGCATATTTTTATTCAAGTTATTTTAAATTCCTGTTTTAATTCTTAGTTATGCCAACTCCTTTGTATAGCCAATATTGATGTTTGGAATGCCATGCCCTTGTCACCTTAGTAAAATAAATAAGATAATTATGCTTAGTCATTGCTTAGACCAAAAGATGATTTGGGGAATTTTGCCAAAATACAAAGTTGTTTTGAAAATGAATCTATAGTATTGCTTTTACCATAGATGTTTGGAAAACGTTTTACCAAAGAAAAATAAATGAAATTGGTTTAGACTTGGGTGAATTGGATTGTTGGTGGGTGCAAGTTCATGCACGGCTCAATACAAATGAATGGTTGAGACCTGTGGTTTGTTTTGGAAGTCACCCACCATGTAAGGATCGGTTCATGTCATGGATGTTAAGCCAAACTCGTACCACCACAAGTCCGAATGGGACAGACTTGGCCAAATAAGCTATATCATTTCACCATGTTTATGTCTTGAAAAGATGTGGGAGTCGTGAAGACTTATTGATGATACCCACATGGCGCAAGAGGGGTAGTCGTTTGGTGCGAAGCCTTCGACTCTGAAACCTTAGCGCATAATTATGTTGAAATAATGTAGGGTAAAGGCCTCGTGATAGTCGCTTAGTCGCACGCCTACTAAGCGTGTATTGGCCGACATAATAAGCAAACTATCTCTTGTGGGTAAAGTCGCACCAACTCTGCAGAGTATTAATCTATTCAAATAGCCGTGTCCACGGTCATGGACATGCTTAATGAAGCCACCGGGTTAGTCTCGGTTTTGTTTGAAAAGACTTTATCACCGGTTTATGTAAATGGGTTTGGGCAGAAGCCTAGTGTAAGGGGGTAGTCCTTCACCATTTGTGTATGGAGGTTCATCCTACACTTGACATTGATAAATCAAAATATGATTTTAATATTAATTGATTTAAAAATTGCCTTGGAAATTACTAAGAGTATTTAAACAGAAAAGGCTGCTTTATGCAAATAAACCCTGCCAATACCCTTGTTTACCTTATGCATGCATTCAATCTGTTACTTGACGGGTGTACCTTGCGAGCACGGTAGTTGTGCTCATACTTACTTTATGCAAATAAATTTCAGAGGAGAAGAACTTCACCATCGGTGTGGATCTCGATTTAGTAGGCCGCTACTGATCGATTGCACGTGGCGATTAATCGACTCTACTACACCTTCTTCGTCTTCCGCTGTGTTCTTTATTGTTGGCTTGTAAGCCTCTTTTGTAATAAACTCTGTTGATTATTAATAATATTATGCGATTTATGGGTGTTACCATATCTGTTTAACTGTGTGAACTAGCTACTGATCATGAGACTAGTTCAGAAATGCACAGAGGATTTGGGGTATTAATCCCGGGTCCGACACCATCGCATCCAACCATCCTTCACCTTTCCTTTTCGTGCAAACCAAAAGCTTAGAGAGTAGTTAGCAAAAACCGAAGCCCGTTATTGCTAGTTAGAATGAAAAATAGATTATCGTCAGTTTCCCCGAAGTTCAATAGGATTCCTATATTAACCTAGGTCAACCGGTCCCTCGATCACCATGATAACCTGACCAACTGGAGTTAGTCGGCCCCTGTGGTGATTAAGATAGCTAGGCCAACCCAAGAGAATAGGCATCTATTACTTCCGAGGGTTTCATCATACGACGTCATTAGAGCTAACAACTACTGTTTGTAATTGTCGCAACCGCAGTATAATCCCACAATGCACATCCCATTAAATTCTACCCTTAGCCGGAGCATCATAGGGTCCCACAAGCCCACATACAAAGTCTCATTTTCTCAAAGCCTCCCATTTACAAGTCCTCATTTGTTTCCTCAGCCAAGAACGCCCAACACAAGGGAAGCCAGTCAAAAACACAAAACCAAACCCATTGCCCTCCACATTCCAATGTCCACCAAGGGCTAGAAGCCCAAGTGAAGCAGTGGACCAATCAAGCCTTTAGGAAGGGAGTAGCAATTAGGGAGATTAAGCAAAGGGAAAAGGAAGATCTGGGGATAGGACCATAGTAAGAATAAGAATAGAAGCATGGTAATAGGATTGGGGTAAATAGGATCAAGGTAAATAGGAATAGGGTCTTGGTAAAAACAAAATTACCCCGGGAAAGGATAAGATCGAGCCTCTCTCTTTAGCCCCCAATCCACCAAAGAATTCCCCCCAACACATTCAAATTTCACACCGAAAGAGGAGGAGCAAGGCTAGAAGCATTCCCCTTCCACATTCATCCTACTTCAAGGCCAAGAACAAGCCAAGCAACTAGAAGCCAAACCCAGCCGAAGGCAAGGTACAAGCCTCCCACTGCCATCCTCAAGATCAAGCCACCATAAGGCATCAAGACAATAGGGAGGAGAAGCCACACAAGAGACCACCACACTAGGAGGAGACGACCAAGACCGACAAGGACCAGAAGCACAAGGGAGCATCACCCCATGGCCAGCATCAACATCGTCACGGCCATTCTCATAAACCAACCAAGAACAACTGAGGTAGCCCACTATCCAAAACCCCACTGTCATTTTATCCCAATCAATCACTCTAATATGAGCTAACCCTCTCCTGAACTCTAATAATAGCACCAACCAAAATCATGCAAGTATAGCAGCAGCATCACCCTTTATCTCCACCCTAGTAGCTTTATCATCCCTCAACCGCACCATAGAACCTCCATCATTCATTCATGCCATCACAGAGCAAGGGGATGGTCTGGGTTAGAGAGGAAGGGGGAGGATACCTCAGAGTGAGACGTGGGCAGCACCACCATCACCACCAGTAGCAAGCCACATAGCCACATCCAACACCCGTTGTTCATGCATAATCAGCACTAAAACCCACATCAGTGCAATAATCAAAACTAGTAATAGAACTAAAATGTAAGCAAGGAGTTGAGGGTGAGTTTAGGAGGGAAGTCCAGGCGACGTTGTGGGTCGAACCGAGGTGGTCGGCGGCCAGAGGCCGAGCCGACCGGCGCATGGAGCAAACTAGGGCCGAGGTGGCATTGACCCAGGCCGCACCGAGGAGACCAGAGAAGGGACGCTAGGGAGCCGAGCGGTGGCGTAGAGGAGGCCGGGCCGGGCCGAGGTGCCGGAGGAAGCCAAGAGGGCTGAGGCGGGCCAAGGAGCCGGGGGAGAGAGGAGGCGTCGTAGGGAGCGACGGCGGTACCAAAGTGAGTCGGTATGGGAGGAGCCAAGACATAAGCAAGACCATGCGACGCCATGGGCCGACCGAGCCGAGCTGCGCAGGGGGGAACCGGAGGTGGCGCTGGAGGAAGTGAGCCGGGGGCGCCGACGGTGGCATCCCGGGCGACCGAGGGGAGTAGCGGCACTAGGGGAGGATGCGCCATGGAGGAGGAGGGCCGGTGGTAGCAAGCCATGGGGGAGCCTTGGGGAGGAAGGAGAAGAAGGGTTTGGGGATAAGAGCAAGTGAGAAATGGTCAGTGGGTGTCTTGCAACAGGAAGGGAGATAAGGAGAGAGAAGAAGATTAAGGGTAGGAGAGGGGTTTAGAAAAGGGAATTTGGTGATTAGGGAGTTAGGTAGATAATTAGGGGGAAATTAGGGTTAGAAAAGTGGTTTTAGAATCTAAGTATAAGAAAATGTAAGGAAAAATTGTATAACTCTAGTAAATTGTGATGATTAGTGTTGTAACTTTGGAAGTTAGCAAATAAAATAAATAAATTATTAGCACCACGTAATTTTGCAACCGAGCGAACTCGTTTAGGTCGCTTCGGGCTAGACCGTCTTAAAATCAATCCATTGAGTAATTATTAAAATGAGATAGGATATCATTATTTCTGTTAATTAAAAAGTAAAAGTGCGTACATAATAAACCTGTACCTCGTTGGCGAATAGTCGGGCAAGTCGAACATTTTAATCATGCTAATTTAATTAACTTGAAGCGAATCTGAGTATTTGTAGAAAATTAAATAATTACGTACTGATTTAAGTAAAAATTAATTAGGAGTTTTGCCGAATAAAATTTAATAGACTTAATGAAATGTGTGTGTGAGTAGTATTTCTTTTCTCGTTAGTTTAAACGTGAATGTAGGTATTTTCAACCCTAGAGCAAGTAATCAGTAGAACGATCGTACCTGGGGAGTGCTAACCTCACGGGAGTTTCGAAAGTGTTATTAAATGAAAATCCACTAACAAAAAAAATCATCTTACTAGTATGCACTGCACCTAGTCGCACATAATTACTGCTAAGTATTTAGTTATATATTTATTACTCGCACCGTTGTATAAATTGCAGCAGACGAACCAACAGGATTAGTTGATCTCGAGTTCATCACCACCACTCGTTTCTTCTTCTACGAAGGCAAGCTACTCCCTTGATCATGAACATAGCTATATTAAATGTAAACCGTATATTGCTCTATCATATACGTATTGCATCAAAACTATTTTCTCAAAACTAAATTGGATACGAATGAAATTGGGAAGATAAGAAAGGAAGAAATGAAAGCTAATAGGTTGGTAAAAGGGGGCCCGGGAGGGGGAACACCACAACGACGACAATGATGAGGTAAGAGGTGGGCCCCTTTTTACGGATGGTTATAATATAAGGACAAACAAAACTCTTACTCGGTTAGAGGCTGTAAATTCAGTGCCAACCATTTTCCCATTTCGACGGATAGAAAATGTTACCTGTTACGTAATTATACTCTCCACATCGGGTAAGAAAATACGGGGAGGATCCCAGAATAGGGGACCTGTAGGCGATATACTATCAAGACAGGGGAGTGTTGGGACCGAGTGCCTACCAACCAACATTCTCGAACTCGATGGGTGGCGAGGTCAAGATCATTACTAAATCAAAGACCGATTTAAAGGTAATGGGTGGAGACTTAATCACGTAATTGGAAAATGTTCTGTATTCTGAACCCGAAATCGCATCAAAGGAAATGCGGTGAACCTAGCTCAGAGAGGGTTCCGGATAGCTATGGGTAAAGTGGTACAAGCCTACGCAGTGCTATACAAATCATGAATTCATGCCACTCTTCTGGATTGGAGTCTACAGAAACCGCTAGGGATCTATCTTCTCTCCGAGTAATCAAGTAGTCTCTTCAGAAGTAAAATTGCAACCTAAGTTTTGAAAACTATTTTTCGAATAAGAGAAGAGGTAGGAATTTTGATAAGGACGAAATTTAGAGTCATCAAATGCATTTTAGCTATTAATGCTTGCTGAGTATACTATAGTACTCACTCTTGCTATCTCTCCCCTTGCTTAGATCCTAATCCGATCGGGAGTTATCCCGAGTGGGATGAGGAATTTTGCAGGTACCGAAAAGGCCGCAGGTGACAAGAGCGTTGGGTACACTAAGCAGGGCAAGGTGATCGCCTCATTTGACTCGTGGGATGAGCAGATTGTCGGAGGAACCTAGCAGCAAATAGCGGGAAGTGTTTTCCCCTTTGTAATTGAATAATTGCATTCAGAACCCTAGTCTTGTGTGGCTACTGTTGTAATAAAGAGCAGTTTCTATTTTATTGTTATGCTGTGTTAACCCTGGTAAAGGCTTGCTATTCGTTGGAGCAGTGTTCTACTGAGCAAACGAATAGTAATTCGTATGCCTAAGTGTGATTACCCCTGGGGTAATGACACGGGGTGTCGCAATTGCCATCGGCGCTCGACCTGGCAGCCTCCCGCGCCGATTGTTGTCACCGAATTGAATTGACGCCGCTAGCTTCAAATGAAACCGTCGTCGTCTTAGACCGCCTTCTTGCCTTCCCCTCAGCCTATAAATTAGAGCACTGAGACTTCCACCTTCACCTCTTTATTTTCCCCACAAACCCCCCTTCAATCTATGGCCCAATTCACCAGAACACCACCGCCGCCATTGTCTTCCTCTGCGCCGAACGCTCACAATCTCTCACTCCGGAGAGCATTTAACAATTTCATTCGCGTCGAAATGTATTCCACGTCATTTCCATGTTTTCCCCTCAACCAATTTCTGTTATCCTCCACCGCAAGGTCCTCCGTGTCGTTGGCCTTCTTCTCCGGCGCCGGTTGCCATTGCTCATCACCACACACTGTCCCCGACACATCTGATAACTCGTATAGGTTCAAGAAGCCATGGCCTTTCTTGTGCACACACTCTTTTGGTTAGGGCAAGCTGACATCGCCATGTCCACGTTGGTCGTGCCAATGACGACTGCTGCCGCTCATCACAAGCTCGTCGTCATCCACCTTCCTTCACACTATCATCTCACAGAACACCTGGACCATCGTCGGACTATCACAGATTCATTTTTTGTCATCACCACTGCCATCTGAGTCGCCCATCACCGTCGGCGCTTGTCCACTATGTCGTTGTAAGATTGAGGAGGCCAACTAAAGGGGGGGTTAAAAGTCTTTTCTAAAAATCCCTAAGGCTAAACCGATTTCTGATGTGGAAGCGAAAGTCAATTCGGCTTTGCACAATTAAAACCTAAATATTATAGCTTCCCTTAAGTGCACCAATACTCTAAGTAGTCAAGGTTTGCAATCCTAGTTTGACATGCAAGCAATTTAATTCTATAAATGTAAATTGCAAGAAGGTAAAGCTCAAGAAAGCAAACCACAAGAACACTTGAACTTTTTCTTGTGGTGATCGAAAACTTGCTAGTTTCCCGTAGTCCACGTTGAGGTAAGCCCAAATGAATTGGACTGCCTTCACAAGTTAAGCCTATACCTCTAATCCACTCGGGTTTCTCTTCCTCCACTCGGGAGATGGCGAGCACCAAGCCACTGACAACCGTCCGGATCTTCTCACAACCTTCTTTGAAAAGATCACCAGTGCAACTCCCCCAAGCCGTCTAGGTGTCAGCAAACACCAAGAGTAACAAGTCGGAGACGCTCACTTGAACGAATCAAATGTCTAAGCTCAAATAGATACAAAATCCAATACCTAATGCAACACATGCACTAGGATTTTCCTCTCTAAGCTTACTAACTGCAACACAAGCACAAAGAAGAGGAGAGGGCCTGCTCTTTGCTCAAGGGGCACTAAAATGGCACCAGCACTCTCCCACAACCAGTCACAAGGGGTATTTATACACCCACACACAAAGACTAGCCGTTGGAGGAGAATTTGTGTAAAAGCATGAAGGCCGGTTAGACCGCAGGCATAGGGCCGGTCAGATCGGACTATAGAGTAACGGTAAACTCTGTAGTAATCATTGCTACAGAATCTATCTATTATGCCAAGTCCAGTAAGTCCGTCCACTCAAGGTCCGGTCAGACTGGGTTTAAAAGATTTCCAACATAGAAAAGACTTGCTACTGGAAAAGGTTGATCGCGTCGGCCAATCCGGGGTTGCGGTCTAACCAGTGAAAACACTACTGTTAGACCGACAACGAGAATTAAGTAGCAAGACCCAAAAACAACCCTCTCTGGAAAAAGCTGATCGCGCCAATGAACTGGAGGTCTGGTCAGTCCAGCCCTCCACCCGCAGTCAGTCCGGGTTACCAAAACAGAGAAGGGATGAACAAAATAGAGGCTCTCTGGAAAATGCTGACCTCCCGACTCTGACCGGGTGTCCGGTTAGTCCGGGATACCCACTATAGTCAGTCCGATCAAAGATAACAAAAGCTGATTTTGCAAATCGCTTCAACTCAATTTTGCAAAACACATTTGCAAATTGATGCGTGTTGCAACAAGGGATGAAGGCCAGATTCTCAACAAGTTAAAAAAACATATTTGCTGACTTTCAGGATCACACCACAAAGAATTTGGTACATGGACTTAAACCATTACAAAACACATTCGCAAACTAAAGTCACATGCTACAAGGGTTTTGAATGAGCTTTAACAATTTGCAAAACACATTCGCAAATATCGGCAACATGCTAACGAGAGCTAGAGCAAGCACAACGAGCTATCAACACATGACACACTCAAGCTACTAATCAAGACCCCCTTTAATAGTACGACAACCTATACTAACAATCCGGTCTCCAACCAAACACCAAGACCGGTAAAACACTAGGAACACATCCTTAGCCCTAGCTAGTCATACATTGGCCTTGCACATTCACTTGAAACTTGATAATGCACAACTTCACTTTAAGACAGGGTCATTGACTTGATAATCATCAACACATGATGATTTCTTTTACTTCAAGTTCTTGACTTGAATATGCATCAACCCATGATGCACTCTTTCAATTGACCTCCATCAACACATTGCTGTTCCCAGTACGACTTCCAGAATGGTGTCGGTGAGGTTGCTCGAGTCTGGCCATCATGCTCCGAAGCCTTCGTGTGATCTCTTCAGCGAAGAGGTCATACCCTGGCGATCGTGCGAGTTCCTGAGTAGGGTTCTCGAGCAAGTCATTGATATGTTGAAGTTCTCGAGCCTCCTCGGACCGATACTAAATGCGCCTAGGCAAAGCTCTCTGGGTTGCAATTCATCTTCTCCGGGTAGTCTCAGGATCATCCACATCTGAAGTTGCTTGAGTTCGCCTTAATGGAGAGCGATCATTTTTAGGATTTCTCCCATGCTCATTAGAGTGTTGATCCTGTTCATCGTCGGAGGTCTCCTCGCCATCGCCACGAGAAGTCGGAGTGTGTGATCGTCATGGAGCATCCTCAGTCCTGCCTCTAGGAGAGCGATCATGATCTGCGGGGAGGACGAAGACCTCCTGTATATGATCTCCACTTTTGCTTGAGACCTCCTGGCTTGAGGAGTAGTCGAACGACAACACCTCGTGACTTGGAGCAAGCCCCTCCAAGAAGGGGAATTATGGGTTATAACCGTCTCCATCCGTAGGTGAGTGTTGTGAGGGTATGGTCGAACCTGCAGGAAAAACATGCTCCCCCATATCCTCTGCGGGGGTAACCGAAGAGAGACGACTACCAGATGCTGATGGAGTCCTAGAATGATAGCTTTTAGGACTTGTTGTGCCAGGTCGGACGGCCTCAGGCAGACTTGAACATTTGGAGGGAGGACCATTGTCATGTTCCGAGCCTACCTTGGTACAATCCTGATCGTGGTCGAGTGGACCCTGGCCCTCTGAGGAATCTGGTTCCCTATTTGGACGTACTGTTGTGGGGGAAAAGGATACTTCCTCAACTCCATCGGTGGTATGGTCTCCTGGATTTGGTGAATGATCTCTGGAGGTGGTATTACCATCGAATGAAATGATACTCTGCTCATAGTCGTAGCAGGCATCCATGTCGAGTTCTGTGTAGTCGGCCAGGTCGAACCAATTCTCCTCGTTCCATTCTCCTGCCATGGAAGCATTAGAGTTGAGAGAATAAAGATAACCTGTCGACGATGAATCACTGGAAACTCCCAATGGTCGGCGTCAACTATCGGTGATCTAGAACCGATCTTATGTATGATTGTTTGATCGGGGGAACTCCTGGAAATAAAGCCACACCGAGAATGACACAATGATTTTATACAGGTTCAGACCTTCTCCGAAGAGAATAACAACCCTACTATTGTGCTAGTGTATTGAGTATACTGTTTACAATCAAGAGGAAGACTAAAGCCTAATGTCTTGTGCTCGAGATTGCTCTGCCCCTTTGCCTACTGACTTCATCCTTTATATAGCGTACGAAGAGGTGGTAGTTCCTTCAAGCCAAGAGACGTCCCAACGTTCCAAATAATGAACTGTTGGTGGAGGTTACTGCCAGGGAAATAACTCTTCCACGTCACCAGGTAATTATTGTTAGAGACAGAGGTATAAATCGTGCAGTTATTCACAGAGAATAACAGTGTATGCTAACTGCCCCGTGGGTTAAATGTGGCGCATAAGACTCCCTAATCGACCAGGCCCACATGTTTATAGATTCCATCGATATAGGGTAGTCGTAACCGACTAGACTGTGGAGATACTTATGATCACAAGGTGCTCGTAGAGAAGGATCTCAACCTAAGGCTAGTCGTATGAAAGCTTACGACTAGAGACTAGTTGTAGGAAAGACTTACGACCACTCGGTTAAGCTTACCCCTTATGAATGAAGGGGTATACCTACGAGTAATATAAAGATATTGCTATCTATAATATGAATTACATATAAATAATTAAATGAGGATGATTAGATCCTCATCACAAAGGATCTTCAAGGTGTACCTTTAGACTCCCAGTTTCAGGGACGAGCCAGGATTCATGAAAATCTGTCTTTAAAGCACTGAGTTGTTGTGTTGCGGTCATCCAAGTGAGAGAATCATACTTAGGAGAAACATGGGCTGTGGCAAAGAATTGCTTGATGGTCTTAGAGTGATAGTCGCATCTTAAAGTCACAAAGTTATCCAATTCTACCCAGCGAAAAAGATAATGGAGTCCATTGTAGAGAGGATTCTGATTCAGATAAGTCCATGTCATATACTGATGATTTGCGAAGTTCTTCTTATCATACATATGATAAAAGGCATCCTTTTGAAACTTAGTGTGAAAAATTGCCTCAGTTGCATTTTTGGGAAGGAGAAACTGATTTGCATGTCTCAAAGTGTTGGGTCGCGGGTAGGCTACGATAGCTACAAACAAAAATTTTACCACGCAAACCAGGAAGCCAAGCAAGTAGATGATCATAGATCGTTACCACCAGACGCGCAGAGCAGCGGAAAAAGGGTTGGAGCAGCCTGGTCCAACGAAGAGCGCGTCGATGTAGTGGTTGTAGTCGATCATCCAACGTCCAGCAAGTCGATAAGGTGGTCGTAGTCGATCGTCCCCTCCAGCAACCTCTGCAGTTCCTCGTGAAGATCGCGGATCGTCCTCAAGCGCAACAATCGTAGTAGCGCCTCTACGGTATCCACACGTCCTGGGCAACAATCGCAGAGCTCTCAGGAAGATGGCGGCTAGGGTTTCGGTGGTGTTTTTCACACGTACCTCCCAACAGCCTCATGCATCTCCTTATATAGTGCTCGTGACGGATCCTATCCGAACATGTTTACGAATCGATTCGTCTTGGTTTGTTCCAACCCGTTAAGTGTGTGACCTCAGAGGTTCATGCGTGTCGGTTGACTCTAAACCCTTTCCGATCACTAGTCGAGCGGCTCCTAGCGTAACATAGCGATTCCCGAATACACACAAATTATATCGGACGAACCTTAATGCAATATGATCTACGATCGAGTCCTCATCACTTACGACTGTGTCCTATCTCTATACGACCAGTTTCAGATGTGGTCACGACGATTCGAACTCCTTACGACGTGTTACGACCACTCAGATCTCCATACGACCACCAGAATCGATCGAATCGAGTGACCTACTGTATACTCCTTTTGCCTCACGATGTCCGGTTGAACTCTGTGAGATGTTGTGTCATCCCCGACTGTTCAATTCTTTCTCGATCGAGTGTCGATAACTTTACGTGGTCGAACACTTCGACTACTAGTGGCACAGGCCATGCACTTTCTTTATCCGATCACAACGAGGGGCCAGAGACATCTCTCCTATTATGTTAGGAGGGCAAATCCCATATCCCACCAAATACATTCCTCTCCATGTTTCACAAAGATACCCGAAAGCTACCTTTATAACTACCCGATTCATTGTAGCGTTTGGCAACCCCTAAGAGTGCTATTACACATGTAGGAAACCATGTCGATCTCGTGTCTAAGGATTATACATCACCATTGCTTGAGACCAACTAACGACACATAGAATCATAACAATCTCAATAGTGTCTCAAGGTGGGTCTAATCCAACATCACGTTCTCTAACATGTGTCCATATTATTGGTTTGATATCTCCATATCTATGACTCATGAAACATAGTCATCAACCAATACATATGCTAGTCTATTCATATGTGTCCTCATATGTTTCCTACCGAGGATCGATAAGAATAATTATAGCGTAAATATAGAGTTTCACAACCAAGTCACATACTTGATAATAAATATTAACAATATTATTCTAGGAACAAGATAACACATTATCCAATGTCATGAACATAATGAAATATAATCATCTCTATGATTGCCTCTAGGGCATATTTCCAATAGTCTCCCACTTGCACTAGAGTCAACCATTTAGGTATCTAATACCGATAGCTCTTGTGTGTGCCTCATGCTTTGGTCAGTGTGAGAGGCTTTGTCAATCGGATCGAGAACATTTAAATCCGTATGAACTTTGCATATCTTAACATCTCCTCTATCCACCAATTCGCGAATAAGATGATAACGCCTGAGTATATGCTTGGACTTCTGATGGGATCTAGGCTCCTTAGCCTACGCAATGGCTCCATTGTTGTCATAATAGAGATTCATTGGGCTCGAGGCACTCGGAACCACACCCAATTCAGCAATGAAATTCCTTATCCAAACACCTTCTTTTGTAGCTTTAGAAGCCGCAATGTACTCGGCCTCTGTCGTGGAATCAGCAACCGTCTCTTGCTTGGAACTTTTCCAGCTCACTGCTCCTCCATTCAAAATTAATACAAAACCAGATTGCGAACGATAATAATCTTTGTCGGTTTGAAAGCTTGCATCGGTGTAACCATTTACAACGAGCTCTTCGTCACCGCCATAAACTAGAACACATCCTTAGTCCTTCTTAAGTACTTAAGAATGTTTTTCATACCGCCCAAAGGACCTTCATCGGGATCACTTTGTATCTGCTCGTAACACTTAGAGCATATGATACATCTGTCGTGTACATATCATGGCGCATATGATAGATCCAATGGCGAAGCATATGAAATATTACTCATTTTGTCTCACTCATCAGTGTTCGTAGGACACTGATTCTTGCTAAGATTAATGCCATGTGCCATGGGCAAGAATCCTCTCTTGGAATCTTGCATGTTGAACTGATTCAACACTTTGTCTATGTACATACTTTGGCTTAATCCAATTAGCCTTCTTGATCTATCTCTATAGATCTTTATTCCCAAGATATATGCTGTATCTCCTAAATCTTTCATTGAGAAACTATTTCTTAATGAAGTTTTAACAGATTCAAGCATTGGAATGTCATTTTCGACCAGTAGTATGTCATCTACATACAAGATCAGAATAACAAGTGCGCTCCTACTAACCTTCATGTAAACACAAGGTTCTTCTTTGTTCTTGACGAAACCAAACCTTTTGATCTCCTCATTAAAACGTATATTCCAACTTCGAGATGCTTGCTTCAACCCATAAATGGACTTTTGAAGTTTGCATACTTTACTAGCATTCTTTGGATCGACAAAACCTTCAAAGTTGTGTCATGTACACATCCTCATCTAGGTTTCCATTAAGGAAAGTTTGTTTTGACATCCATTTGCCATATCTCATAATCGAAATATGCAATTGCTAGAATGATCCGAACAGATTTAAACATCGCCATCGGTGAGAAAGTCTCATCGTAGTCAACTCCTTGAACTTGTCGAAAACCTTTTGCGACTAGTCGAGCCTTATGAATGTGAACATTTCCATCCATATCAATCTTTTTCTTATAGATCCATTTGCACTCAATGGTTTTAACACCATCAAGTGGATCGACCAGATTCCAAACCTGATTTTCTCTCATGGAGTCTATCTCGGATTTCATGGCTCCAAGCTATTTCTCGGAGTCTGGGTCCATCATCGCTTCCTCATAAGTCTTAGGCTCATCATTATTCAATAATAAAACGTCATGCCCATACCTTGAAGGCAATTGACGTGGCCTTTTAGATCTACGTGGGGCTGGTGCCTCATCTACAGGTTCAACAACCTTTTGTTCATCTAGTAGAGGTTCAGTAGGAGTTGAAACACTTTTAGATGTTTTCCGAATTTCTTCGAGTTGCACCTTTCTCCTACTGACTCCTTTTGAAAGAAACTCTTTCTCCAAAAAGACACAATTTCAGGCAACAAAAACTTTGCCTTCTTCCTGGTTGTAGAAATAATATCCTTTGGTTTCTCTAGGATATCCTATAAAGAAGCATTTATCTGATTTGGGTGTGAGTTTATCAAACGTCAAATGTTTAACATAGACATCACATCCCCAAATCCTCAGAAAAGACAAACTAGGACTCTTCCCAGTCCACATCTCATATGGTGTCTTATCTACTGATTTAGATGGTACCTGATTCAAAATGTAAGCGGCAGTTTCTAGAGCATAACCCCAAAAATACAATGGCAGATCTGATTGGCTCATCATTGATCGAACCATGTCCAACAAGGTCCTATTACGCTTCTCAGACATACCATTCCATTGTGGAGTGCCCGGTGGTGTAAGCTCTGGAACAATTCCACATTTTTTCAAATGATTACCAAACTCATGGCTCAAAAACTCACCTCTACGATCAGATCATAAAGACTTGATTATCTTGCCAAGTTGATTCTGTACCTCATTCTGGAACTCCTTGAACTTTTCAAAGGATTCCGATTTGTGCCTCATCAAGTAGATATATCCATATCTACTATAGTCATCGGTGAAAGTAATGAAGTATTGAAAACCACTTCTAGTCTGTCAGACTCATTGGTCCACACACATCAAGATGTATGAGTGCTAACCGGTTGGACGCTTCTTTCACTCCCCACGTCCATCTCCCCCGGCGTCCATTGTAACGTCCCAAAATTTGGCTTTTCAAAAATCTTTTGAGTAGTTTAGGTCCCTGGAAAATTTCACCAATTTTATTTGAATTAATAAAGCTTAATTAGAAATTTCCTAAATTAAAAATATTTAATTTGACTAATCTAAACATTAATTAAATAAAAACCTGTGTTATTTGGCTTCCTTGTGTTCCAAGGAATTTTCTGGTATTTTCTGAGATTTTTTCTGGATTTATTTGCTATTTATTTGGATCTCCTCGATTTTTGGGATTTTCTTTAATTCCAAAAATCCTGTTTTCTCTCTCCTGCGCACCGCTACAGTACCCGTCGGGTACTGTTCATCCGGGTCCAACGCGCTACAGTAAATCGCGAAACACTGTTCACCTTCGTCTCCTCGCAAACAGCCAAGTCCAGAATCGATTCCAGTAACCTCCCGTGCTTATCCCAAATATTCAAAATTCCATATCTTTCTCCTCGGTGCGTAGAAAAGCGAGCCGTTTGCGCTCACGCGTCCGTGTTGATCTCCTCTTCCAATCCCCTGATTTGGTTTTCTCCGAATCAATCTCGTTTCGTCGCAATCTGCAGAAAACCGAGCTTTAACCGAAGGTCTTCTCCGGTGAACTGCGCCTTCATCCGACGTCCTCCGGCCGAACCGTCTGCGGCGTTGGCTTCGCGTCGTCGTCCTCTACGTCATGCTTCCTTCCCCTTCGCCCGAAGATCGCCGGAGCACCGTCGGCCATGTCGAGCCATGACGTTCGTCGAGCCCCTCGCTTCCTCGGTGAGTTTCTCTAAAATCCGATCGCGTCATCTCGTGCCCCTCGTTCATACCTATCTTTCCCCTCTTTTAGATTCAAGTTTCATCAACTGTGCGCTGAGAATCGAGCGTTCTCTCTCCTCTTGTACGTCGTCCTTCTCCGGCCAATTACTCCGCAACCGTTGATCCCCTGCCTTCAACTTCACCACCGTTGGGTTCGCATCGCCGCGTTCTACGCCGTGCTCACCTCCCTTTTCGCAGAGCATCGCCGGAAGAGTTACGCGTCCGTGAGGCCGCCGTGCCGCCGTTCTTCGCGTCGCTGCCGTCGCATGGAGCCGAATCTTGATGTCTGGACCGCGTCATCATCTCCGCCTCGTCGTTTCCTTTCCGTTTTGCCCCTTCGCCGCCGCCGCGTCGCCTCCAGCCGCCGGCCACACCCATGCGCACTATTCATCTCTACACTGTTCATGTATGTGTATACGTATGTTGTTCGGTTCCTGTTGTTTCTAACCAATGCATGTAGTAAATCTTTTCCAAATACATGCTCTCTATTAATTCTTTGTTTAGCCTTGCTTTACCATCTCAAGTTGTTACTTTGCTGCCAATCCATGCGCATGATCTGGCTGTGAAGTTCTCTGTTCCTCTGTGCATTCAGTTATTCGGTTGATTCCTAGTCCCCGCTGTTGTATCCTTGTTGATTAGTCCCACTTGCTTTGTGCCATGCGAGCTGCACATCTAAGTCACCAAGCCGCCACCTCCATTTCTTCTTGCGCCATATCCAAATGAGGCCCTGTTCCTGTTCTTTTTGTTGCTTCATTCATATACTAATCCTCCTCTCTCTCTCTGCTATCTATTCTCAACTTTAGTTTTGCCATCTCCTGTTAGCATGCCGATGCCGCTCCAGGCTGTCCTGGTTTGGCCGAACAAGCGTGTGGCCCTTGTATCTTCGGTGCGCTCTAGCTTCCTCTCTGTCCTTGCTTTCCATCTAATTAGAAACAAGCGTGTTGACCCCACGTGTCATCCGTCTAATTAAAAAAAAAAACCTAGATTATTCCTCTCTCTTACATGCGGGTCCCGCATGTTAGTCAACCTTTGGTCAAACCCTAGCTCTTGAGCTTGGTCCATCATGGACTAGCGTATCTCTGTGGGCCTGGTCCATAGACTAGTGGTCCACATGTCAAACCCTAATCCTATTTTCGGGAATTAATTTAATTCTTGAAATATCCTTTTATCTTGTTGGTCCCACGTGTCGCTCTCTCTACCTTATTTCTCGAATTATTTTAATTCTAGAAATTCATAAATTCAGTGGGTCCCTCCTGTCACCCATTGTTTCTTTTCGGAAATTCATTTAATTTCTGAAATTCAATTATCCGATTGAGTCCTTTCCAAATTCCTAAATTCATCTCAATTCAATATCTATCGATCTGAGATTATTTATTTATTTATTTGGAGTTGTTGCTTCTCGTTATTTATTTGGTTTATTTGCTTGTTGCGTAGTAGACGTTGATATCATGAGAAGCGCCGATCAAGAAGGAGTCAAGATCAAGGAAGTAAAGATTAAAGTCTAAATAAGATCATCATTGCTAACAAGGCAAGCTATACCTTTGACCATCTTGATTCCCAGTTTGCTAAAAGTATTTTACTTCAAATTACTGCATTTTAATTCAAGTAATTATTTAAATGCTTTTGGGTGTAGATGTTAACTCCAAATTGTTATGCCATCCTTGTCAATTGCTATGTCTAAATTCCTTGTCACCCTAGTTGATATTTAGTTGGTAAATATTGTAGCACCAACGTGGGTTGGTTAGTACGATTAGATTGCTTAGTTATGCTACGACTCATTTATTCATGTGAAGTTGCAAATAATTAATCTGACTAAGTGAATATGCAATCTTGGATAATCTGTGTGTACTATGTGTCTTTGTGGCATATGTTGCACTTAAATCAACCGGGTGGTAAAAGGATTTGGACTGAGGCAAGGGGTGGATACTGGGTGAAATGGTGGACTGTGTGGACTGTGTGAATAATAATCTGTGTGTCTATGTGGTCTAGTTAGCATGTGGAAGTCTTGCCTTGGTCAATTAAGGACCTCACCATGTGCGCCATTGAACTGGGCCTTAACCGTACAACCACATGTCTGGTATGGGACGGACCTGGCTAATTAATTAGCGATGCTTTGATTCAGTTCTGTTTTGGTTGACAATTCGGGCGCAAGAGGGGGCCAGGCGGCGAAACCTTAGCGAGCAGAACTGGGTCAAAGCAGGACTTTGTAAAGGCCTTGTCACGTGTTTCAGATCGCTTACCTAAGGTAGTGGCGCAAAGGGTATTGACGGATGCCAAACAAACTAGAGAAGTCGTGTCTTGTGGGTAAAGCCGCATAACCTCTCGCAGAGTGTAAAACTATTCAATAGCCGTGTCCGCGGTTATGGACGTGCTTCGGGATTTCACACTAGGGTAGATCTTCATAAAACCGTATGGGAAGGGAGTGTGTGATCTAAATCATATGGCTATGTGATAAATCTGTTTAGGTGTGTGTGTCTTTGTGAAATCAAATTGTTAAATTATTATTTGTCTATTTGTTTTACTCGCTTTTAATCTATTATTTGTATTCAATCGCCAAAGTTGCATTTACAAAAAGCCACCAGAATGCCTTTCCCTTGTAAAAAGCCGATGTATATTTTGCATCTCGTGGTGTGGCTTATGAGTACGGTTGTGTACTCACGCTTGTTTTGACGAATCAAGCGGAGGAGGAGTCTTCGCCAAAGATTCGAGGAGGAGTTCATTGAAGGTGCCTGATCGTAGGGTCTTGATCCCAGTCGGTTGCTCGTGGTGAATCGATGGGGTGCCGCCACTGCTTCTGCTTCATTGTTGTTTATTTGTCTCATAGCCTGCGTGGCTCAATAAATGTAAACTCGACCTTAAGGTCAAAACCCTTATTGTTAATCAAAGTTATTCGTTATGTTATTATTCGCTTGTATGGATCGATTTCCATCTTTGTTGACACTGTGTGCACTAGCGTGATCCTGGACTAGTGCGTTATACACAGAGGGTCCAGAATCGTAATTTTTGGGTCCCGACATCCATCTCCTCCCTCATCCTACTGCGCACGTGCCGCCGTATCCTCCGCCTGCGTAGTCGCCTTGCCGCGTCCCCCTCCATCCTCCCCACCCAAATTTGGATCTATAGGATATTTTGAGGGCTATTTGGTAATTTCTCATTTGAGAAAAGAAGAAATAGAAAAGAAAAAGAAAATAGAGAGTGGGGCCCACCAGTCGATTGGAGAGATGAAGAGATAAGGTTTGAGACTTTGTATCCATTCCTATCTTCCTCTCGGCATCATGTTCGGCTTGGTGCTCTTATGAAGCGAGGTAGCGGCTACAGAGGCGCTGGTGGCCCGGCTCTTGAGTCGATGGTTGTCACGCCACCGCCAAGCGCTCCGGTTCTCCTCTTCAAAAGGTCGCCCCTTTCTATTCTTTTCGGTACCCGAAATCCAGTGGTTTTTCCCCTTTTGATAGTTCTTCCTCTCCATTTTGGTCTTCGGTTTTGGGGTCTTGGAGCTCCCACGCCGCCATGGTCGAACCGACGCTGAAGAATCTAGACCCGTCATTATGAGTTAATGGAGTATTTTGGTTATTAATGACAAATCTATTTGTGATACTAACACTTCTATTGTTAAGCCTATTGTTTAGTCGCAGTTGGATAAAAAGGTAAAAATCATGGAGGTATGCATTCGACATCATATTCTTATATCTTGTCGCATTCCTTGGATCCAAAATATAGGTTGAACTCCACTAGAAGTCTAACTTGAATATGTGCATATGTTTTTATTACACATTCGTGTATGCGCATATTTAGAGGGAGTTCACTCTATGTTTTGTAATTTCATTAGTATTAATTCATATTCTTTTATCCACATATATTAAGGATCTTTACTTTGAAACATATCAAATGAGTATACAAAGCTTGTGTAGTTCATATATACTCATATGTCTTTATATTCAATTATTCGCAAATGTGATGGTTGTCATCAATTACCAAAGAGGGAAAGATTGGAGTATCTTGACCCACCATTATGAGTTAATGGTATGTTGTGGTAATTAATGATAATCATATTGTGGGACTAATATTTTTCATGAGTTAGATGAGTAGGTTATGTCCCATGATGATAGAGACATTGGATGACATCATGAGTTGATCGCCATCAAGTCAAGATTCAAAAGAAGATGCATCATGTGTTGATGCGTATCAAAATCTCGAATAAAAGGAAATCATCGTGTGTCGATGATATTCAAGAAGAGGAGATGACCATGAATAGATCATCAAGTCAAAAGAAGACCCATCATATGTTGATGAAGGGCAAGTGAAAGAGTGCATCATGGGTTGATCCATATTTAAGTTAAGAACTTGCAGTAAAGGAAATCATCATGTGTTGATGATTATCAAGTCAATGACCCGGTCTTGAAGTGAAGATATGCGTCATCAAGCTTCAAGTGTTTGTGCAAGGCAAAGGTATGACTAGCTAGGGTTAAGGATATGTTCCTAGTCTTTTACCGATCTTGGTGTTTAGATGGAAGATCGGATTGCTAGTATAGGTTGCCGTACTATTAAGAGGGGTCTTGACTAGTAGCTTAAGAGTGTCATGTGTTGATAGCTCGCTGTGCTTGCTCTAACACTTGTTAGCATGTTGCCAATATTTGTGAATGTGTTTTGCAAATAGTTGAGGCTCATGCATAAACCTTATAGCATGTGACTTTAGTTAGTGAATGTGTTTTGCAAATTGTTTAAGTCTATGTACCTTATTCCTTGTGGCGTTGATTCTAAAAGTCGGCAAATGTGTTTTGCAACTTGTTGAGAATCTAGCCTTCATCCCTTGTGTGCATCTTGCGTCAATTGACAAATGTGTTTTGCCAATTGAATTGAAACAATGTGCACAATCTGTTTTCAACTTTGGTGGTAGTGGGTGGTCTGACCGCCCATGTCAGTCGGTCTGACTGGTGGTATATTGGTCTGACCGCTATGGGATGGGCAGTCTAACCGGTCCCATGGTGAGCAGTTTTAACCACAAGTTTTTGTGTGGTAATACCGCACATAATAAACGGTACTATCGGAGAGCGGTAATACCGAAGTATTTTTTACAGTATGTTTTTTCCAGAGGAGGTGCTTCTCTATATCTGGCTTGCTCCTTTGCAAAGCGGTCTGACCAGTTTGGTCCAGTCTGATCGGCTATTGATTGGCGGTTAGACCAGATGTGTGTCCAACGGCTAGTTTTATAGCCGTTGGAGCAAGGGCGGTTTGACCGACCATTGGTTGGCAGTCAGACTAGGGTTCCCTGCTTTTTTCAGTAGATTCTCTCTAACAGTTAGTTTTTGTGTATGGGCTATATATACCCACCTTGGCCAATTGTGGAAGTGGAGTTGCTGGTACTATTTATTTCCTTGAGCAAAGAGCAAGCCCTCTCATCTCTTATGTGCATGTGTTGCACTTAGTGAGCTTAGAGAGTAAACCCTAAGTGCATGTGTTGCTTTAGGTAGTGGATTGTGTATCCATTGAGCTTAGACACTTGATTCGTTCAAGTGTTCGTCTTTGACTTGTTACTCTTGGTGTTTGCCGATGTCTAGACGGCTTGGAGAAGTTACATCGATGATCTTCTCAAAGAAGATTGTGAGAAGACTCGAGCGGTTGTGAGTGATTTGGTGCTTGCTATCTCCGGAGTGGAGGAAGAGCAACCCCGAGTGGATCGAGGTGTTGGTTCGTGTTGGAGCCGGTCCAAGTGGTTGGACTTACCTCGGAGATGTTTGGCTTAATTCGTAGAGCCGGTCTAATTAGTTTGGTCTTACCTCAACGTGGATTAGGGGAGACCGACAAGTCTCCGAACACCACGGTAAAACATCATTGTGTCCCTATAGTTTGATCTCTTGTGCTTTACTCTATCGTAATTTACATTCCTAGAATTAAATTGCTTACTTGTCTTTGTATGTTTGCTATCATTATCGATAGTTTTATATTGTTGGTGCACTTAGTAAAGACTAGTTGATTTAGGTTTTAATTGGGCAAAACCGAATTGATTTACAATTCCACATAAAACTCGGTTTTAGCCAAAAGGTTTTAAAACTGCCTATTCACCACCCTCTAGTCGGCCTACTCGATCTTACAGGTGTGTCGATGGTGAGAACCGGACCTTCCTCTGTGTGCATCTCGTCGGTTCCCCTCTTGCGGCCTCTCCCCTGTGGGTCTTTTGTTCGGGAATTTGGTGCTTGCACATCTTGGGGGCTTGATCTGGTTGGCTCTGACTTGACTTCAGTGAGGGAGAAAGGCTTTGGTTTTTCTGGTGATTGGTGCTCCATGGTTGCAATTGGCCGGTGCACTGTGATTGGGTCTTGTGCGGCATTTCTCTGTACCTCGACTTCACAATTTTGGTGTGTCCCGAATTGTGGATTGGAATTGTATCTCCGACGACCTTGTCCATTCAAACGAGGCACGACAGGGTGATTAGTTTTATGAGTCAACGCCTTCGGCGTGGCTTGCCCAGTTTACTACTCGGTGGCTTTGAGTGTCATCTGCATCGTGAGTATTGTTGTTTTTATTTTTTGCATTATTGTACTAAAGTGTGATGTGCTTGTTAATTTACATTCTGTAATTTTGACTAAGCACTGGGAGACTTTGTTTAGTAATTCTGTGGGCTCAGATGAATGCTCGATGGGGATGATTGTCATATAATGAAATTGATTTGATAGTTAGATCAGATTTCAACTTATTGCTTTGCTTACTATTGTCAGTTCATCTCATTCTGGTGGTTTTGTCATTTTCTGTTGTTCAGTTGTGAGTCTTGTGACTAATTGAACTTGATCTTGTTTTGTGATCTATGTTCACTATTAGATGGTTCAATTGTGAGTCTTGTGACTAATTGAACATTTATGTGCACTGTTATATAAATATTGTTCTGCTAGCCGAAAAGCTAAAGTACTGAATTGTGATTCTCTTGCACTATTAAGTGATTTATATCCTTTGTTTGTTGAAAATATAACTTGTTATTTTGATATAATTCTTGACATATTAGTAAAACAGTTTTTTGAGCTCAAAGTCTGATTCAATTTGTGAAGAGTATAGACAATAGTGGCGAGGAGACCAAGATTTTATCTTGAGCAGGCCGACATCTGAGAGCAATAAGTAAACAATCTAAATCTGAGCATTATGCCGATTTCTTTGGTTGTTAAGATATATCTTTTGAGAATTTTATCATGTTTAATTGATATGAAGATATTGCATGCTTACATAATATTTGTCATTTAAATGCTATCGAAATTATGCTTTAATTATTATTAATTACACTGGAATTAATTCTTAATATTCGCCACCGAAACCGCCAATTTTACAACCGAATCTGCCGCTGCCACTCTCCTTCCTCCCTCGGCGCCTTCGCCTCCATCCGGCTCCCTCCTCCTCTACCGGCTCGTGCCTCCGCCGTCCTCCTTCCCCGACGCCGAGACACCCTGAGCCGCCGCGGTCCTCTTCGACTCGCCCACCCAAACCCAAACGGCCAAACCCCACAAGCATTCACCAAGTGAAGCAACACGATCGATGGCGACGTAGCCTCTGTCAGTAATGCCGCTACCGGAGGATCTAGACCCGCCATTATGTGTTAATAGAGTTTTGGTGATTATCACAAATCTAATTGTGAGACTAACATTTTATTGATATATATATATATATATATATATATATATATATATATATATATATATATATATATTGTGTAGTCTTATTTGGATATAAAGGTGAAAATCATGAAGGCAAACAAGTATTTCATGACAAATCCATTTGTGAGACTAACACTTCAAATGATGTATCTATGGTTTAGTCTCAATTGGATCAAGAGGTAATAATCAAGAGGTATGCATTCGACATCATTGCTTATATATACATTGTTGCATTCCTCGGATCCAAAATATAGGTTGAACTCCACCAAAAGATTAACTTGAATATGTGCATATGTTCCTATTACACATTTGTGTATGCACACTTTTAGGGGGAGCTCATTCTATATTTTGTGGTTTCATTAGTATTGATCCATATTCCTTTGTCCACATATATTTAGGATCCTTACTTTAAAACATATCCTTGAATATATTTAACTTGCGTAGTTAATATATTCATATGAGCATATGAGACTTGTGTAGTCCATATATCCTTGAATATATTTAACTTGCGTAGTTAATATATTCATATGAGTATATAAGACTTGTGTAGTCTATATATACTTATATGTGAGTATAACATAACTCGTGTAGTTTATGTGTACTCACACATCCTTGAATATATATAACTTGTGTAGTTAATATATACATGTGTGTATATGAGACTTGTGTAGCTCATATATCCTTTGAGTATATGTAACTTGTGTAGTCCATATATACTCATTGTTTATTTACATTCAATTTATTTACAATTGAAGTGATTATCATCAATTACCAAAGAGGGAAATATTGTGATATCTTGTCCCACCATTATTGGTTAATGGTATGTTATGGTAATAAATGATAATCATATTGTGGAACTAACATTTTCCATGAGTTGGATGAAATAGGTTATGTTCCATATGGTTGAAGACTTGGGATAACATCATGTGTTGATTGTCATCAAGTCAAGGTTCGGGATGAAGGATGTCATCATGTGTTGATGATATTGAAGATGAAGAGCCTGAAGTAAAGGATGCATCATGTGTTGATGCATGTCAAGTTCAAAGAGAAGAAATGATCATGTGTTGATCATCAAGTGAAGCTTCATCATGTGTTGATGAAAATCAAGTGAAGAATGCATCATGTGTTGATGCATATCAAGAAAAGGGAATCATCGTGTGTCGATGATGTTCAAGAAGGTGTGCAAGGCAAAGGTATGGCTAGCTAGGGCAAAGGATGTGTTCTTAGTTTTTTACCGGTTTTGGTGTTTGGTTGGAAGACCGGATTGCTAGTATAGGTCGTCGTACTATTAAGAGGGATCTTAACTAGTAGCTTGAGTTAGTCATGTGTTGATAGCTCATTGTGTTTGCTCTAGCTCATCTAGGCATGATGCAATTATTTGCGAATGTGTTTTGCAAATAGTTGAGGCATATGCATAACCCTTGTAGCATGTGACTATAGTTTGCAAATGTGTTTTGCAAATGGTCTAGGTCCATGCACCTTATCCTTAAGGCATGATGCTATTTGTTTGCAAATAGTTGAGGCTCGTGTTTGATCCTTGTAGCATGTGACTTTAGTTTGCAAATGTCTTAAGTCCATGTGCCTTTTAGTTGTGGCTTTGATTCTAAAAGTTGGCAAATGTGTTTTGCAACTTGTTGAGAATCTTGCCTTCATGTGTTTGCATCACGCATCAATTTGGCAAATGTGTTTTGCAAATTGAGTTGAAGCGAATGCAATCTGTGTTTCTCTGGAAAACGGTAGTACCGACATGTGTTGTGCGGAACTACCGTTGTGCGGTATGACCGGTGGTTCCTTGGCGGAACTACCGCAACCCTGTTGAGCATGTGTTGCTCTTAAGGTGCGGTAGCACCGGCGTGTACTGAGCGGTACGACCACGATGCGGTAGTACCGGGCTCTTGAGCGGAACTACCGTGTGCCGATCGGACCATCCGAATGTACCCTTGATCGAACGGTTTGAACCGTGGTCCGAACGGCCTAATCGATCTGAGCCGTCCATGTGTTAAGTCCGATCAGAACTATGTGTTTCGGTCAGATTTGTGGAGCGGTAGTACCGACGCTGTGTGCGCGGAACTACCGCAAGCTGGTCGTTCCAAATCTTTAATGGCTTTACGTAATTTCCAAAGAAGCTCTATTTTGGTTTCGGTTGCAAACCCTTGGAACGGTAGTACCGGACTTGTTGAGCGGTACGACCGATGATCGGAACTACCGCGTGTTGAATGGCGGTAGTACCGCTCCACCTTCTCAACGGCTAGTTTTGTAGCCATTGCTGTGTGTCAGAGGTGGTGCGGTAGTATCGGCCATTAGTTAGCGGTACTACCACTCAAGCTGATTTTTCAGCAATTCGTCTCCCAACGGCTAGTTTGTGTGTGTGGGCTATAAATACCCACCTTGGCCGGCCTTGGGGAGGTTGCTGCAGTCCCATTCTATTCCTTTGAGCTAAGAGCAAGTTCTCTCCTCTCATATGTGCATGTGTTGCACTTAGTGAGCTTAGAGAGCAAATCCTAAGTGCATGTATTGTCTTAGGTAGTGGATTGTGTATCCATTGAGCTTAGATACTTGATTAGTTCAAGTGAGAGTCTAAGACTTGTTACTCTTGGTGTTTGCCGATACCTAGACGGTGTGGAGGCATCGTGCGTCGGTGATCTTCTCAAAGAAGCTTGTGAGAAGACCCGGGCAGTTGTGAGTGGTGTGGTGCTTGCCATCTCCGGAGTGGAGGAAGGAGCAACCGTAGTGGAGCGAGGTGTTGGTTCGGTTTGGAACCGGTCCAATTGGTTTGGACTTACCTCGGAGGCGGGTGCTCAATTCATGGAGCCAGTCCAATTGGTTTGGGCTTGCCTCAACGTGGATTAGGGGAGATCGGCAAGTCTCCGAACACCACGGTAAAACATCGACGTGTCTTTGTGGTTTGATCTCTTGTGCTTACTATTGCATTTACATTCATTGTGTATGAATGCTTGCTTTACTTTGTGTAATTTATATACCTTGTATTAAATTGCTTGTTCATATTGTGTATGATTGCAATAGCTATTCATTACCTTGTGTTATTGTCATTGGTAAAATTGAATTGCTTACAAGTCTTTGCTTAATTGCTTATTTATCAATAGACTTGTATTGTTAGTGCACTTAGTTGAACCTAATTGTTTTAGGCAAAACCGTATTATTATTAGCTTCCGTATTAGAAATCGGTTTTAGCCTTAGGATTTTTTTAGAAACGACTATTCACCCCCCCCCCCTCTAGATCCTCCTCCGCCTCCTGCCGGACGACCCCACACGCCTCGTCCGCTTCTCCCTCGTCTGCAAGCCCGACGACGCGTGGTATTCGTGTGCACCGATGATGATGGGGTCACGTTCGCCCGCGTCTATGTTGGATTAATTTCCCGTTTGTGGACCCACATGAGTTAATATACATATCAGCTATCTATTCTTTGGTTGGCTCAAATATATAAAGTGATCAAATAAAGTATTTATTAAGAGTCCGAGTATCTGTTAAGAAAAATATGGACTTGGATTTTAAATCTATGTAGAGACATATTTGGAATCTATCTCTAATTATGGGACGGGATAGGATTCCATACCAAAGGCTATAAATAAGGGTCAGGTCCTCCCAGCAGGGTAACTCTTGCCATACCATCTATCCCCATCTGTAGTTGGAATTTGTGGCTTATCGCTTGTTGGGAAAGACCTAACCCTAGGTAGACAGAACAATTGTTCATCTACTACTTCAGATCAATTTTTCATCGGCAATGGCATCATCATCAAGTACGCTTCCGTGTTTACAGATTATATAGGTGTTGCAATTACTGCATATACGATCCTGTTAGTTTTGATCATCAGGTTTAGATCTAAAATATTCTAACAATTGGTATCAGAGCTAATATGTGTGTTTTGCAACCCGTTCATCTGTTTTTTGCGATCCGATCTGTTCTTCGCATCGGGTCGGCTTCTTGCCCTTCATCTGTTCGCATCTAGTCGAGCGTGCTTCGGCTGCACTTCGTATCTGTTGATTTTGGCTCCTTGATTTTAGCTTCCACTGCTTTCGCTTAAGATTGGATCTTGCGCATCCATTTTTTTTCCATCTGGTCCCCGAGCCTTATCTGCTTGTGCACCGCCGCCGCATGTCTCCTCCATGCGTGGGCCCTCCTGTTTCTGTTGCTTTTCGCCCACGTCGCGTGCCCCTCTGGTCTCCCGCCGCCGCCGCTGCATGCTGCGATGTCTGCTCGGCTTCCGCCACCACGCGCCCTCTGGCCTTCTTCGCTTGGTGCAACTGCTGCTAGGAGCCGCCTTCACGCGACCACGACCCTGTCCGGGCCGCCTCTGGCTCTGCGCGACGCCATGCCCTCCAGTTCCACCACCTCAGCTGCACCCGAGCGTCCTTCGGTTTCGATCGCCTCCGCGAGCGCCGAGTGCATCTCCGGCTCGGGGATCCTACTCCAAGCACCCTCAGGGATCCCGCGCTGCCTTGCCGAGCACCCTCGGGTGTCCTTGTGCCGCCTTCTCTTGCGCCAGCCTCGTGCCGCCCTTTGGATTCCGCCGAATGCAACCGTTCGGCTCCGGTTCCCGCTCCAGCCTCAACATGCGCCGTCGCATCGATAGCAAAGAAGACCTCCAGATTTAGCCCTCGTTGGTTATGAGTTATTGTGGTTAAGGAATCCTTTGTTGCTGCATGAGGATAATTTGCGGTTAAGTTTTTTTTTGGATTACAGATTAGCAGATGCTCTTCGGTTTCACACCGATAACAACTAGGCATTTTTTATGTATAATTCATGCATCTATTGACTGGCCCAAAGGAAAGTCAGTATTTGGCCGAATTATATATGCAACTGTGGCAAGAAATATGTAACAGTCATCAAGTTTCCATGTGAACAATAAGTCGGACCAAAGTAAGGCATATTGTTTGACAGGATTTACTGTTAGTATTTGTTTGCTACATCAAGGTTACCACTTGCAAGTTAATATTTCTGTCCAAAGACTAAATATTAATGGAGCGCTAGATATCTTGTGTGATGGTATATACCAAATTTTGAATCAAGCCTTAAGTACTTTATTCATGTCATGATGTGAGCATTTATTCTTTTATTTCAGCTGCAAATCATGCTTTCAATATTTCTGCTAGCATCAATTCTATACTATGCTTACTGGTGCAAACTTTAAAGAATAGAAAGAGAACATTTTAATTATTCTTGGGGTAATGGATCTAGACCTTGCACTTCATAAAGAACAACCCGCTGCTCTTGTGGCTAACAGCTCCATTGAGGAAAAGAAGGAGTATGAGAAGTGGGATCGTTCAAATCGCATGAGTCTAATGATCATGAGGTGTGTTGTTCCAGAAGTTTTTCGGGACAGCACATCAGAATAGGCCACTACAGCTAAGGTTTTCCTTGACAGTCTTGAGCAAAGGTTTGCTAAAAATGAAAAGGGTGAATCAAGTACGCTTTTGGCAAAACTTATCTCAATAAAGTATAAAGGTAAAGGAAACATAAGGAAGTACATTATGGAAATGTCTCATCTTGTTTCAAAATTAAAGGCACTCAAGTTAGAGCTCTCTAAGGATTTGCTCGTGTATTTAATTTTGATACCCCTTCCTGCACACTTTAATCAGTTCAAGTTGAGCTATAACTGTCAAAAGGACAATCGGTTCCTCAATGAGCTCATCCCCTATTGTGTGCAAAAGGAGGATAGATGGTAACAAGATAGAACAAAAAGTGCTCATTTGGCTATGACCCCTAAAGTCAAAATAACAAGAGGAAGAGCAAAGAAGCTACAGGTGTGCCATCCATAATGAAGAAACAATGGCCTGAATTGGCTTGTTTCTTTTGTAAGAAGGATGGTTACGTAAAGAAGTATTGTACCAAATATCATGCTTGGCGTGCAAAGAAAGGTACAATTTTTTGCTATGGTCAGCTCTGAGGTTAACTTAACTTCTGTACCTGAATGCACTTGTTAGTTAGACTCCGGTGCAACTTCTAACATCAATGTGTCAATAAAGGGTTGCATGAACTGCCGAAAGCCAAGTGATGCTGAAAGATTCATCTATGTGGGCAATGGCAAGAAGGTGGAAGTTAAGTGCTAATAGAGTTTCAGATGTCTTAGAACTGATACATACAGATATCTACGACCCATTCCCTACGGCTTCCTGGAATGGCCAAAGGTATATTATCACGTTCATAGACGACTTCTCGCGATATGGTTATATTTATCTTATTCATGAGAAGTCACAGTCCCTGGATGTGTTCAAAAAAATTTAAGGTTGAGGTGGGAACCCAAATTGGCAAAAGAATTAAGGCTATTCGATCTGACCGTGGTGGAGAATACTATAGCAGAAATGGTGGATCAGGTAAACAACGTCCAGGACCTTTTTGCTAAATTCCTAGAAGAATGCGGGATCGTCCCTCAGTACACCATGCTGGGATCTGCTAGCATGAACGGTGTTGCTGAGAGGCGAAACATGACTCTTAAGGATATGGTGAGGAGTATGATTACTCATTCTACCTTACAAGAGTCTCTTTGGGGAGAGGCATTGAAAACTGCAGCTTATTTACTCAACAGAGTACCAACTAAGGCAACTAACAAAACCCCGTACGAATAATGGATATGCAAAAAGCCTAGCATCAAGCATGTACGTACGTGGGGATGTCCATCTGAGGCAAGGCCGTACAGGCCTAACGAAAGAAAATTGGACTCAGGAACTGTTAGTAGCTATTTTGTTGGATATTCTGAAAGATCAAGGGGTTACAAATTCTATGATCCCACTACTAATACAATTTTTGAAACGAGAAATGCCCAGTTTTTTGAGGATGTTGAGTTTGAAGGGGGAGATATAGTTAGGAACATTATTTTTGAAGAAGTTTCTGAAGGGAATTTATAAATACAATTCAAAATAATGTCCATGAGGTTCCTCTACAAAAATGATGTTCCTACAAAAGAACAAACTCATCAACCTCAAGAACCAGTGCCATTAAGGAGATCCACCAGAAAAAGAAGAAGTGCAATATCTGATGATTACATTATCTTTCTTCAGGAGAATAAGGCTTGTAGTGAAATTTTGGGAGAAGATCCTATCAATTTCCAAAATGCCCTACAAAATCCAAATTCTGTTAATTGGATCAATGACATGAATGAAGAGTTAAAATGCATGAAGGACAATGACGTTTGGGATCTTGTCCCGTTGTCAGAAAGAAAAAAACCCATTGGTTGCAAATGTAGATTTAAGACCAAATGGGATTCGAAAGGCAATGTGGAAAGATATAAGGCTCGTCTTGTTGTAAAATGATGTACTCAAAAATAAAGCATAGACTACAAAAAGACTTTCTCTTCGGTTTCTTCAAAAGACTCTTTTATGGTCATTATGGCACTTGTAGCACATTTTTTTTATCTTGAGCTTCATCAGATGGATGTAAAAACAATGTTTCTAAATGGGAACATTAATGAGACGATTTATATGGTGCAACCAGAAAACTTTGTGGTCGGTGACCCGAAGCAAATGGTATGCAAATTAAAGAAATCCATCTATGGGCTCAAACAAGCCTCCCGGCAATGGTACCACAAATTCCATGAGGTTATTATCTCTTTTGGTTTTGAGGTAAATACAATTGAGGATTGTGTGCATCATAAATTTAGTGGGAGTAAGTTCATATTTTTTTAGTTCTGTATGTTGATGACATATTGCTTGCTTGTAACAATATAGGCTTGTTGCATGAAACAAAGAAAATTCTCGCTAAAAATTTTGAGATGAAGGATCTTGGTGATGCTTCTTTTGTATTAGGAATTCAAATATGCCAAGATCGCTCTCAAGGTGTACTTGGATTATCACAAAAGAACTATATCGATAAGGTATTGCAAAGATTTGACATGCAGAACTGTAAACCTTTAGATACCCCTGCGGTCAAAAGTGAAAAATTCAGTCTTAGCGAATGTCCTAAGAATGATTTTAAGGCTAAGAAAATGCAGAACATCCCCTATTCATCTTTGATAGGGATCTTGATGTATGCTCAAGTTTGCACTAGACCAAATATAGCATATATTGTTGGAATGCTAAGCAGGTATTTAATCAATCCAGGATTGGATCATTGGGTCGTAGCAAAACGGGTGTTGCAGTATTTGCAAAAGACGAAGGATTTCATGCTCACATATAGGAAATCGGATCAGTTGGAGATCGTTGGGTATTCCGATTCTGATTTTGCTGGTTGCCAAGGTACTTGCAAATCCACTTCAGGTTACATCTATCTACTTGGTGGAGGTGCGGTTTCTTGGAAAAGCGCTAAGTAGTCACTTGTTGCCCCGTCCACAATGGTAGCTGGGTATGTTGCTTGCTATGAGGCTTTAAATCATGGGATATGGTTGCAGAACTTTGTCACAAGGCTGCGAATTTTGGATCAGGTCGACAGATCACTAAAGTTATATTGTGACAACAAGTCTGCAGTTATGTATTATAATAACAACAGGAGTTCGTCTAAATCTAAGTATATAGACATCAAGTTCCTAGTTGTGAAAGAAAGAATTCAGAGTGGTAAATTGTCTATTGAGCATATAGGTACAGACTCTATGATTGCGGATCCGTTCACTAAAGACTTAACACCTAAAGTGTTCCACGAGCATGTTGCTCATATGGATGTGGTTTCACTTATAGAATTCAGTTCAAGTAGGAGTTTGTAATTTTTCCTTATGCTCATGTGACAATATCAGTTTAGTATAAAGACCTTCAGTTATATTCTCTAGAGAAATAAAGTTTATATTCTTTTACTCTGAATTCATATCATCTCATTTGGTTTTGAGAAGATGTTTTGATCTCATAAGGTATAAAGTTGGACCAGTTGAAAATAGGCATGTTATGATCGCATCTCATGTAATTTCCATGCAACACATTCATATTTGATCCATGTCATTCTTTTATGTTCACATATGTGACCATTGATGGGTTTAGTTACGCTTTAAAGTGACGAAGACCGCTTTGATCCTATGTTGATATAATTGATGAACCAGATTGTTATAAAGATGCTCATGACATATATAGCATTTTTGGAGCTCATAAAGTTTTTGATATATATATTTACTCATTTAGTTAAAGTGGGAGATTGTTGGATTAATTTCCCGTTTGTGGACCCACATGAGTTAATATACATATTAGCTATCTATTCTTTGGTTGGCTCAAATATATAAAGTGATCAAATAAAGTATTTATTAAGAGCACGAGTATCTGTTAAGAAAAATATGGACTTGGATTTTAAATATGTGTAGAGACCTATTTAGAATCTATCTTTAATTATAGGACGGGATAGGATTCCATACTAAAGCCTATAAATAAGGATAAGGTCCTCCCAACAGGGTAACTTTTGCCATACCATCTATCCCTATCTGTAGTTAGAATTTATGGCTTATCGCTTGTTGGGAAAGACCTAACCCTAGGTAGACAGAACAATTGTTCATCTACTATTTCAGATCAATTTTTTATCGGCAATGGCATCATCATCAGATACGCTTCCGTGTTTACAGATTATATAGATGTTACAATTACTGCATATACGATCACGATAGCTTTGATCATTGAAACATTCTAACAATCTACTCATCGGAGGCTGCTGCATGGAGCGGCAAGACCTCCATCGAGCACCACGATGCCACCGTCGGCGTTGACACGGGTACCAGCGTCCTCGTGGGAAACACACTCTACTTCCCCTGTAATCCGAGCACCAGAATCGTGGAGTACGACTTGGACAAGCGGGGGCTGTCAATGATAGACCCGCCGTTCGCGTACGGGATGGGCAAAATCCTCATGGCGGCGGAGGGCGGCTGGCTGGGGCTCTCCGGCGTGCGAGGTTCCAGCCTCTACCTGTTGTCGTGGGTGGCCGCCGGTCCCAACGGAGCTGTGGCATGGGCACAGCGCAGGGTCATCGACCTCGAGCCTCTGCTCCCCGTTCGTGCCCTCTCGACCAGTCCTATTGTGATTGGCTTCGCGGACGGCGTCGGTGTCATTTTCCTTGGGACAGGTGATGGCATCTTCACGATTGAGATCAAGTCAGGCCGAGTCAAGAAGGTATACAGGAGGGGAAGAAGCATCGAAAAAGTCATTCCCTACATGAGCTTCTACACTACAAGAGTTAATTTAAGTAGCCTCGTGCCTACCTTTAACCATGTACAGCTTTTATATGCTGTTTGCCTGGCTGTGATTTGCGAATAATTAGTCAGGCTGCAAGCAATGGTTCAGTTAGCCACATTAAAGTGTGGATGATGTTATGCATACCAGAACGCATCTACTCTACCTTCGAAAGCTTACTTCAGGCCAGATGTTAACAAGACCATGGCTGACGACAGTCTCTCCAGTAAGTGACGGTCATAACAAGTATGACAACTACTTCGATGCAAGCATAGATGATCTGGTTACTGCTCTAACTAAAGCTGGCTTCAGTGACATAGACATCATGGTTGGGAGAGCAGGATGGCAAACAGATGGAGCTGTGAATGAAACTCCTACTGTTGCTCAATCCTTCATGACTGGCCTGGTCAACCACCTGGCGAGAAAATCCGGGACTCCACTTCGCCCAAAAGTTCTTCCAATTGAGACATACCTCTTCAGCCTTTTAGACGAAGATCAACGCAGTACAGCAAGCGGAAATTATGAGAGACACTACGGCATTTTTACCTTTGATGGCCAGGCTATGTATCATGTCAACTTGGGTCAAGGTCCTAAGGCTCTTAATAATGCTCCTGATGTGGACTTACCTTCCATTGAAATGGTGTGTGGTGGATAACAACAAGGACTTGTCCAACGTTTCTTCCAGCTTCTCTGTAGCTTGCTCCAATGCTGACTGCACTGCTCTGTCGCCTGGTGGCTCCTGCTCGGGTCTTGGCTGGCCTGGGAATGTGTCATATGCATTCAACAACTACTATCAGCAACATGATCAGAGTGAGGAGAGCTGCAACTTCAATGGTCTAGGTTTGATAACCACTGTTGATCCATCTGTCGATAATTGCCTGTTTGCTCTTGCAATCCGCACATCTCATGCTGCTTCTTTTCACCTGACATTAGTCATGTTGCGGATATTGGTTTTGTGGGTTTGTACTCGCAGTTTAATTTGATGTATCTGCTTAGAAGTAGTTTGACTTCCTCAAATGTGGTTAAGGCCAAATATAAAAAAATTGATTATTTGCCACTGCAAAAAAGTGAATTTTACAATTTTTGCCACTGTATGTGAGTATTACATATGGGTCCTGGGACCACATATCATACTTACAACAGTGGCAAATAATCAATTAAGCATGTTTGGCAGTGGCAAATAATTAAATCTCCCCAAATATATATGTAGTCTCGAAAATATCTCTATGGACCTGCGTAGCTCTTGTACTAGCTCCAATCCATAGTCCAACTTCTGATGCTTCTTGGATGACTACATCAAATTATCAACTGGTAAGTTTAACAGTAGTATATTAAGCTATGGCATATTGGACCCTTTTTTTATTCAACTGGAACATGCTGTTTTAGTGCATTTTTCAATGCATCGTTGCAGTTTCAAGAGTAATTTTTTGTGATCGACCTTTCTGCGTTACATCTATGAAGTATGATGGCTCGTAATAATTAATCCATGATATGCTGCGTTACTGGAGCCT
The DNA here is from genome assembly GCA_036346405.1 of Phyllostachys edulis. Taxonomy (NCBI): domain Eukaryota; kingdom Viridiplantae; phylum Streptophyta; class Magnoliopsida; order Poales; family Poaceae; genus Phyllostachys; species Phyllostachys edulis. The sequence goes on from CM070549.1 coordinate 64,764,423, forward strand.
TTCATATTCTACAAGTCACAATTTGCACTCCACTTCCTTGCCATTACCAGAATAAACCATGCCTATTATGACCCATAAATTTGCCCTGCCACGTTCTGAAACTTAAGCCTTTTCGCTTACCTGAACGTTGTTAGCCCGCCGGTGTCTACTCACGCGAAACATCTGGACTCAAACACACACACGTACTGGAAGAAGAAAGAATTTGCAAGACAGAGTTTGGTGCTGCACAACCACACAGCCATTTTCTGATTTTATCATCACTTTGCACATACGTAACAAGAAAGAAACTGAAGACTTCATGCGCTTCATGGCCCAAGCATAACCGCCTGCCACGATTGCACTTCAATGCTGCCGTTAGCTCCCATGTCAGCATTGCTAAAACTAATCAAAACAAGAATGCTAATCAACACAAGAAAAAACTGCTCACAGGATTAATCAACAAACGTTACTGCTTGCATCTTGTATAAATACAGCAGCAACCTCACTGCCCATGCATCAGACGCTCCTACATTAGCCCACATCTCCATTGCACCAAGTGCTTTCCAGACCGAGCATGTCGTTGGCATCACCATCCATGGCTTCTTCCGGCCGTTTCCTCCCCATGCTCTGCTTGGTGCTGCTCGCCGTCGCCACCACAGCGTCGGCAGGTGCGCGGCCGACGTCCGCAGCACCACCGGCTACGGGCCTGGCTGAGCGGCTGGACGGCGAGGGGTCGCAGCAGTGCTGGGAGGCGTTGATGGAGATCAAGTCGTGCACGGGGGAGATCATCCTCTTCTTCCTCAACGGCGAGGCGTACCTGGGGCCCGCGTGCTGCCGCGCCATCCGCGTGATCGAGCAGCGCTGCTGGGCCGCCGACGCCATGCTGTCCGTCATCGGGTTCACCCCCGAGGAGGGGGACATGCTCAAGGGCTACTGCGACGCGGGCGACGAGCACCAGCCGCCGGCGGCGCCGCCTCACCGCGCTCTGGACGGCGGTGCCCGCGCGAGCGGCGCCGCTGCTGTGGTGGGAAGGAAGGGCTTGGTGCACAGTTAGATGGCTAATTAACTACTATCATGCTGCAGTGTGTGAAGCGCCCGGTGTAGTTCTCATGGCGGAGTTGACAGTTGTTTTATCGTGTTCTTCCGGGTGTACTGTAGCCTGGGCTAGCTGAGCCTGAGACATCAGTTTGGATTTGGCAAAATTAATAAAGCGTATTTTCGGTAACTCGGCAAATCAACTCAAATAGCACAATCGTCGTCAAGTTGAGACTTGAGACTGCTTAAGTGCCGCTGCGGGCTGCGGCTCCCCGAGCACGAAACAAATTTTATGGCACCGTGCTAAGTGACCCCAAACCCATATGCACTCGAATCTTCGGCCAATATTCTAAGGACATCTTCAATAATGTGTTTATTATCGTCTCTTAGTTATGTCACGTCAATAAAATCATACGTGGAGAAGAGAAGGGAAAGAGAGAGAGCATATATCGTCTCTTACTGGAGAGACTGTCGTCTACACGAAATAAGACATGATACATTAATCTACTCTAGTTGACATATAGACCCGTTTCAAAAAAAAATTATAAAATATAAATGTTGAAGAGTGTGTTAGAGATATCTATTGAAGATGTTGTCTCTAAAAATGATGTAGCATATGCTAAAGATAAGGTTATCTCTAACTATTGAAAATGGCCTAAGTGTTTTAGTGCACTGTTTACATTCAGATTGAGTGCTAATGCCACGTAGGTGTCATAAAAAAAAATCTCCCCCGAACAGGTGTAGGCGGAGACTGTGGTGGGGCCTTCCGCCTTCCGCCGATTTTGAGTCACTCCTACCTAATTTTGGTTTGGTTCAACTTGTTAATGACCATTCTTGAAATTGGCTAGATATAACTAGAACTTGTTGATCCACTGTTCTGCTATCTCCTTTGTGACCAATCTGAAGGACACGTCCCAACTCCCAAACCCGATCTTGTAAATGTTTGAAATTTCATACCTCATAGGTTTGAATGTTGAGCTATAGCATGGTTATAATATTTATCAATTGTATCTTTTCAGATCGTGCTACGGGCATATTGTCACCGCCATGAGGACGCAGTGATCCATCCATTAACACGAACCTGCTGCTGTTGGCTTCTTGCAGAGCTGATACTTCAAGTGTTTTGTTTTTCAGTTGGGCAGTTTAAACAAGAAACGAGTTAAGTAATCATGGTCAATTTAGTAAGTTTTTTTTCCAGTTGGGGAGTTTTAGTAAGAAAAGAGTAAAGGCATCATGCCTTAGTAGTATTGTCTCTTCTTGTTGAAATTGTTTGCGACATGGCCCCAGATCTATGTGTCAGATTTACATTTATGCTTTTTTGAGTAAAGGATTATTTCATGCTTGGCAAACCCACATGGATTTGATATATGACTCTGCGTGGTTTAGTTTCAGTTTGATTTCTTGAACGAGATTTTGTGTACATAGTAGTTTCAGCCTATTCATGCATACACTTGGAACTGAAAATATTTTAGATATACTACCTCCGGATTTTAATACATGACGTGGTTTAGGTAGATACAACATGTATGGACGTCAAGTTTTAGAATCCGGAGGTAGTAGTTCAATTTCAGTACACTAGGCTGCCCATATAGTGAATAAACTGGATAATATCCTAAACAAACATGGAAGTGAAATCTGGAACTAAAAACTTTCGGGAATTTTTTTTTTTGACGGGCAACAACAATATGATGGTGAGTTGCATTAAGGTTAACAGCTATCGTGTGGATCTCATATTCCTGCAGAAGTTCTATAAGATTGTGAGAGTGAACCCTGGGCACTTGTTTGCCGGACAAAGATACTGCATTAATGTATTATGGAACAGCTACTGAGAACCTGGAATATCTGCATTCTTTATCCTGAAATGTTGTTGTTCCATTCAACTATATCCACTCTGCATTTTAGTTGATGGAGCAGCTGCTAAGTTACGGTAGTTGCCATGGATATATATCTGGCCGTGAGCAGTCGTAGCTAGTTAGTTACCCATTACTGGAACACGTAATCAGGAATTAAAATACGCATCATGTGGCAAAGAAGAAGAAGCAACACTCTGATCAATAGATGGCATATTTACTTACAGTTCTTTTCTGCACTCTTACCTGACACATCACATTTCAGGAATTTTTAAAAAATATAATTACAAAATTAAATAGTCAGGGGAAAAATTACAAAAGTAGTAGGCTGTTTACTATCTGTCGTCGGTCCACCTTCCTGTCGTCATTTCAACCGACGATTGGCAGTGAACAGTGTTCTAGTCACCAGTATCTGTCGTCGGTCCACCTTCCTGTCGTCATTTCAACCGACGATTGGCAGTGAACAGTGTTCTAGTCACCAGTTGAAATGTGAGGGAGTCTGAGCCTTTGACGTACTCGCACTAGCGCCTGTAGCGGCCCCGGACGAGGCCAGGGGTGACATGTTGGGTACGCTCCAAGAGGGTCCGCAAGTAGATATTTGTTCTTGACTTCTTGTAAATATTAGTCATGTCATGTAAATATTAATCTATATACTACTTATATTATGCTAATCTCGTGTTTCGATATATTTTTTTGCGTGCACGCTGCAACCTTGTGAGGAAGTCAACATCGTGACGCCCCACACCAACCTTTTCACACCGAAAAGATTGCGCACTATTACACCGTACGCTGCCACTTTTGTGGATCGATATGACAACACACTGTGACACTAACTTTTCAGACCGATATGACCATACTCCGCCACGTCACCTTTTCAGACGGAAAAGACTGCGCCCTGTCACGTCACACACTGCCACTTTTGCAGATGGATATGACAACACAAAGCGACGCTAACTTTTCAGAACGACAAGGCCACACTTCACAACACTATTTTTTTAGACCGAAAAGACACTACGACACTAGGTCATACCACCTTTTAAGGCCAAAGAAACCTGTTATAAATGGAGGGAGAAGAAAGGTGGATGAGAAGAGAGCTGCAGGATAACACTACACATCACCAAAGCTCGATTCACGCAACTGTGAGGAAGGAGATGGAGGACTCGGCGAACTTCTACACGAGGATACTGTAGAAGCGCAAGTGGCTTGCCGAGAGGGCTAAACTCTACCCGGATAATTCTATGAAGGATGTGTCGGTACCACCGGAGTTCCCACGCCCGCAATGTGTGCGCGAAGAACCGACAAAGATCATCCAGTCTACACACCCGGCGACGGCCACTCGGGAGTACTACATGTGCGACTACCACCTTGTAAGCGTATCTTGCACACACAAAGATTTTTCACAACATAAGTTCCATTCCACAAATCCTTGAGTACACCCGTGCATAACGGCAGCCGGAGATGCGATGCAACTTCTTCCAATAGATCGACAGTCCGGAGATGTACGATAGAGCGTTCATCCAACAGAAGTATATGTTGAACTATACGATGCAAACCGAGACCTTCAAGTGATGTACACCTTACACACCCGACCCCGACCCAAATGAAAAGGCATTGGATAAGCCCAAGGAAGCAGATGAGTATGACAGGGCTAAGAGGGTGGTGGACAAGGGAAGGCTCCTACAAGTGAGACCGTTGGTCGTACTAGCACTCCCGTCATCCGGGCGCACTCCGGATCAAAGAGGTAAGTTATGTTCAATATGCATCATAATTATTAATTTAGCCCGATGTTGTGTTATCCTAACATCATTCAAGCATCCAAATCTTATGACATGACCGACTTTAAGACTAGCACGCCATGCCAAGCAAAGAAGGAGACAAGGGGAAGGGAGCGATGGGCCGCTGAAACTAATGATATTTGTTCCAATTGACTTTATTTCTATTTCAAAAAGACGCGTATGTATCGTAGGTGTATTTCGGTTTGTTTATTCGTGCATATTGACGTTTCTAATGTACGTAACCAAACTCTGCGCCCCATGTATTTTGGAATTAAATTATGAACTCTTTCGAACTTACATATCTTTTTCCCAAATATTTGGACTTTTAAATATTACGTAATCCTTTTCCCAAGGAATCGGTTCCACGAACAATGCAATCGGGACAACATCGTGCATGGCAACCCTTAACCCATTTTTTAGTCCAAAGGGGGGCTGTTTGTATCATTGCGTCGCTGAACTTGCATTCTTTACTTCATGTTACATTGTCTTCTTCGATTTTGCATTCCAAACAACGCATACACTTCAACGTATTACGACATTTTTAACAAAATATTACAAAAAATACAAAATTCCTCTAGACATAAATAAAAAAACGACAGGGCCCTCCTGTCGTCAATTCAACTGGCGATAGGAACCTCCCCCACTGTTCCAATTGGCGATAGGGTCCCTGTTGCCAATTGGAATAGCGACAGGAGCCTGTCACCATTCCAAATGGCGATATGCACCTACTTTTGTAATTTTTCCCCGACTATTTAATTTTATAATTATCTTTTAAAATAATAGTATTTTATTTCTTTTCCCCACATTTCAGAAGCTCCTACCTGAGAAATGCTCCAACAAAAAAATGTCCCGTGTAAAGAGAAAAAACCAAACTAGCTCACTCTCGCTGCCTCCTTGGCCCCACCTCGCAGAGCCTCACCACAACTTGGTTGAACCGAGCCAACCAGCCACTCAACCCTCTCGCCATCCCCCACTTGCCTTCAGCGTTGATGGACAACCTTGTCGTCGAGATCCTTCTCCGCGTCTCGCTGGACGACCTCGACACCGGCCTCCTCCCTGCGGCCTCCTCCTCCTCCCTCCCGGCCAAGCAGTTAAACCCTAGCCACGCCCTAACCCTACCTCTTTTTTTCTTTCTTGTTGTAAATTAAGTATGTAGGTAATATTTGTTTATTTTAATAATTATTTATTGTAATTATTTATGTAATAATTGTTTATTATAATTATTGTTGTTAATTGCAGTAGTCGTCGTTAATTCCAATCAATTGTGGTAGTTGTCATTAAATATCGTTAATTGTGGTAATTCTCGTTAATTGCGTTAGTTGTTATCAATTATCGTTAGTTGTCATTAATTAATTGCCGACAAGTCATTACTTACATCAGGGGCATTTCAGAAATTTCTCATCTCAGAAGCTGCAGCTAGCCTACCTAAAAGTCGGACAGCTAAACACCAAACAGACAGCTCAGCCATTCAACTAAGCCGAAAGCCGCTTTTCAGAAAAACCACGCCAAACAGCCCATATTCTTGTTGAGGAACCGTCGCTGGCGAGTCCAATCTAAGCGATCACCTCGTAGACGGAAGTCAATTCACACAGAATAATCAAGAATAGAATAGTAGATTGAATACAGAGATGTAGGGGGACTTCTTTCTTCTCTTTATTTCTCTTCTACAAAAGCACGTACAATGGTTAGGGGTCCTCCCTTTATATAGTCTACGGGGTGGATAAGGAGTCCACCATGGGTTAGGCCTGCGAGGCCTGGGCCGGATTTCTTAACACTTCCCCTTGGGCACTCATCCGTCATGTTCATGTCGCATCAAAACTCCATAAAAACCCAGTTAGAAAAATTTAGAGAAAAAGTACATGAAACACGTTCTGCTGTGCCGCACGAATTGCCTCATTAAAAGCCTTAACCGAGAAACTTCAGGAAAAACTCATCAAGGAAAAAAGAGTACAATCCACCCAATTTCATTTAATCTCTAAGATTTATTCTTTGGGTACTCGATCTCCGTGATCAAGTTTCAATAATGAGTTCGTGAAGATTCTCCCCTGAATTCTTTACTTCTTTAAGTCTCATCATTCCAATTCCACGTATACACCTTTCAAAGCTAGATGCTGGAAGTGACTTAGTGAATAAATCTACTAGATTTTCACATGACTTAGTATGCAGTACTTTAATTTCGTTCATCTTTTGCAATTGATGATCATAGAAGAACTTGGGATTGATATGCTTGGTAAGTTGACTCTTCACATAACCCATCTGTACTTGTGCAACACAAACTACATTATCTTCATAGATAATACTAAGAGTTTGTGTGGTATTCAATCCACACGACTGCTGGATGCGGTGAATTATCCGTCGAAGCCAAGAACATTCTCGCGAGGCCACGTATACTGCTATGATTTCCGAGTGGTTCGTCGAAGTTGATACAAGACTCTGCTTAGACGATTTCTATGAAATTACTGTTCCCCCATATAGGGATACATAGCCTATTTGCGACTTGGCTGTATGCGGGTCCAATAGGTACCCAGCATCTGCATAGCCAATCATAGTCAGGTCTTGGTTCTTTTTGTAGAACATACCAAGGTTTTTGCTTCCTTGAAGGTATCGGAAGATGTCCTTTATTCCCTACCAATGCCTTTTGGTAGGTTCTGCACTATACCTTGCTAATAGGTTCACAGCAAATGCAACGTCCAGTCTAGTACAGTTTGCTAAGTACATGAGTGCTCCTATTGCACTTAAGTAGGTGAATTCGGGTCCCAGTACTTTCTCCCTTTCTTCTCTAGGTCTGTATGAATCTGTGGATATCATGGGGATATGCCTGAGATCTTAGGATGATGTTACAATTGGCAATGTCGTTTAAGGTTTGTCGATTCACGCGTTTTCGACGAAGTTCAAACTACTGTCAGGCAAGCGGCGGTCTGACCGATCCAGGTGGCGGTCGACCGAAGCGAAGCGATCGGGCAAGCTTTGGGAAATCGGTCAGACCGGCCTTTATGAGATTTTAAATTTTGGAGCTGGGCCAAAAATAGAGGGTGTAGGCAAGAGAGTAGATTCTACTACACTTGGTCTCATAATTTTTAGGGCTTCCAGGCAAAAGTTCTATTGGTTTGAAAATTCCAGTAGGTTTCGGATTTCCAGGAAGAAAATTTGGCTAAGTCCCAGTTGGGCGGTTAGATCAGCCAGCAGTGGCGGTCGGAGATCACCGAGGGCGGTCGACCTACCAAAGTGGCGATCGACCGGTTTTGGTTTGTTTCATCAGCCAACTGGTGGCGATGATTGTTGGGTTAGGTCAAGTTCATGGGTTTCATGACATATGTGTTGCATGATGCATGTTTTGACTAACGTGGGTTAAGTTGTGAAGAACTTATTCCCGGATTCGATTTCTTTGTCTATTGATGTGCAGGTTGCTTAGAGGTCAATGACGATCAACGGCGAGGATGATCGGGACTAAGCTTGGAGAGCTGAGGTCCAGAACGATCGGGGATGCCGGGTGAGGTCAATGGAGTCAAGCATAAGGTGACCGAACGGGCAGTTCGGTGCGACGGGTTGGATCAAGCGGCGTGGGGGTCGGTGCAAGTGCCATGGTGGTTTCGGTGGGAGCCGGATGGGAGAGACTTGCCAACATGAAGAGAGCCGCTGGATCAACCTACACGTGGCGAAGCATGGGAGGTGCTTCACGAAGATGGGACTCGGTCTTTGCAAAAAGATCGAGAAATGGTACTTTGGTAATTTTACCAAATACTACCTTGGTGACCTTTTGCCAACTCACGGCGTAAGGTGACGCAAGGTGAAGCGGATTAGGTCAAGAGATGAAGACGACGCTTTAAAATACGTGCGTATGTGACCCGTTTGTGTGTGGGCCTTAATGGGAGCCCATTAGGGTTCAATCTTCTAGAAGGTCTAAGCCTCCACTATAAATAGAGGAGGGAGGTGGTTGCACCCCCTCAACCCTTTCATTGTGTTTGAAACCCTAGTTTGCTTAGGGAGAGGATTAGTGGAGGTTAGGGTTCTAGAGAGTTGGATTTGATTTCATGCTCATATATTGAGTCTTTGTCCTCTATTGATGGAGTGACTGTAAACCAATACCATATCAAATCAATCCAAAGAAAGTTCCCTCAAAGATGAGTTTATTTGCTTTCTTTCTCTCTATTTGGTGATTTCTGGTCTTTCTTTGTTATTTGGTGATTTCTGGTCTTTCTTTGTTCCGCGAGTTTTTTCTTGTTCTCTTGCCGTGATCTAATCTGCTGTGATATGTGGGAACCCATCTAGAATCATCTTGATCATCAATCACCCACGAGCAAGTCTTTAGATCATATTTCGATTTTGACTCGGTTTTTTAGCACTCTTCGTTCAAACTGAAAAAGATAGGAACTTTGGCATGGATCTATGCGATCCTTGATTGGAATAGGTTCCCAATATCTTAGAGAAGGTGTGTCTCAAATTTGGTAAGGTTTGGCCTTACAAAAGTTAGATCGATTTGAGTTTTGGTTTTCGGGCTGATTTCACTGTTCATTAGCCTGGAGGTCTGACCGCCATGTATTGAGAGGTCAGACCGATTTCCAAAGGTCAGACCGATTTCTAGTTGGAGGTCAGACCGCCCAACTCATTTAGGTTTTGAGTTTTTATGTTTTTGGTCTATTTGCTTCGGGGTTTTGATTGGATTCAATACAAGTCTTCCACTGTGCTTGTATATTGATCTTCATAGCTTTTATAGCTATTGGAGTGAAAATCGTATTGAATTCGATCAAGGTGAAAAAGAGATCGTGCTCCAATTCACCCCCCTAGTCGCATTTTCGGTTCAACAAGTGGTATCAGAACCCGGTTAGTTCAATCTTGATCTTAACCGGTCACTGAACTTGGCGATGGATAAGTACTCGACCAAACCGCATGTCTTTGATGGGCTCGACTATGCCTATTGGAAGAATCGCATGCGAGTTTTCCTTGAAAGCGAAGGACAAGCTATATGGGATCTTGTTCGAGCCCCGCTCGTTTTGCCCGAAGTTGCTTCACCGGCTTCAGCAGCCCCCTTGGCAAACAACAACAAGGCAAAGAACATTCTATATGCTGGGCTTGGTAGACAGAGTACGATCGGATTTGCAACCTTGAGATCAAGATATGAGATCCGCACACCTCGAAACTTACCATGAGGATTGTCCCGGATCAAGCAAGTCGCGCAGACGGTCTACAAGCAAGAGTATAACAAATTCGAGATACGCCCCGTGAGAGCATCGATGACGCGTCTTTACTCGCTTCAACAAGGTGATCAATCGATGAGAGCTGTTGACATTGAGTACTCTCAATCTGAGAATGCCACCCACCTCTTGGCTGCAATCAACACCAAGGAGTGGGAGATGAAGGCTACTGCCATTGAGGAAAACGTTGATCTCTCTTCTCTTACTTTGGAGCTGCTTTATAGCAAGCTCAAGACTCATGAGATTAAGAGAGGTAGTATTCCTAAGAAGGATAACATGGCTTTGGTAGCTGATCTTTTGAAAAGAACTTCTGATGGTTCCTCTGAGTCTTCTTCTGGATTTTCTCTTGCGTGTTTATCTGTTATTCAAGAAGAAGAGTTTGAGAGTCTTCCTGTGGCTGATTTAGCTCTTTTAGCTAAGAAAGTCACAGACATCATATAACAATGTCGAAATGAGAAAGAGAGGTGGCCCTGTGACATGCTATGAGTGTGGAGAGCTATATCACATCCGGGCAAACTGCCCCAAGCTGAAAGGTAAGGGCAACCGCAAGGATGAGAAGCCTGCCTGGAAGAAGCCTCAATGGGGCAAGCCCAAGTATGATGCTGCCAAACTCATGAAGGCTGCTCACCAGGTCCTTGCCGCTTTTGGAGAGCAATCCGTGAGCGATGTGGACTCTGGGAGTGAGGAGGACAAGGAGGAGGAGGATCTCCCTCAAGACAAAAAAAAAAAGGGAAGGCCAAGGACTTAACTGACATGTGCTTCATGGCCGACTTCGTCGACGCCGATGACAACGATGAGGTACCTCTCTCCTATGATGTTCTTTCTGCTAGATGCGATAACATGTGTGAGCAACTGCTTAGTCAGGATAAGGCTTTAGAGTTCACCATGGCTAGGAACAAGGATCTAGAGTCACAAGTCGAGAATTTGACATTAGAACTTGTGAATGCTAAGAGTCTAGATGTTGATGAATGTTCATCCTGCCATGCTTTGCACTCCGAACTGTCTAAACTGCAATCTGCTCATGATATTGCTTTGCATCAACTTGAAAACGCTAGGATTGAGCTAATTGATGTCAAATCTGCTCCATGTGAAAAATGCTTAGAGTCTAGCAAGTTGGATGCTTCTGGAAATGTTAAATCTAGCTTTTGCTCCTTCTGCTTAGAACGCGAACATGAAGTTAAGGATATTCTAGAAGCAGTTAGAGCTAAATATGCTAAGCTTAAAGACACAATTGAGTCTACACCTTGTGCCTCTTGTGCTGCCTATAAGCTTGAAGTTGCTTGTCTTAAGGAGAAACATGCTAGAGCCATTAAGGCCAAGACTTGTGATTCATGTGCTAATTTTGGAAAAGAAAATGCTTACCTTAAGGACACACTAGAAAAATTCTCTAAAGGTAAGAAACAATTGAACATGATTCTGGACACGTCTAAGTCTCCGTTTAAGAAGCAAGGTTTAGGATACAACTCTGCCCAGGACAAATCCAAGCCTAATGTCATTCAGGTCTTAGAAAATGGCTTAGTTGAATTCAAAACCCAACCTGCAAAAACTATTTTTAAATCTGCAGGGTTTGTCCAACCTTCTTTTGAGACAAAAGGTGCTTCTCCCAGTGGTACAAAATACCATTGCACCTATTGCAAGAAGAGTGGATATTTGGTTAAGTTCTGTTGGCGTAGGTTGAAGAACGCTAAGAAAAATATTGCTAGAATGTCATCTAATCAATCTATAGATTTTATGAGACATGGTCACGTAGAAAAGAAGAAACCTGGTCTAGGATTTGTTGCACATGCTCATCACCGTGTTCCTAGACAGGATGCATCTCATGTTCTTGTTACCATTGCACATAATAGAACTACAAATAATATCAAGGATAGCACATCTACTTTGCATACTACTCGCAGACGTGTGTCTCAGTAATGGGTTCCCAAGTCACTTTTAACTAACCCCAGTATTGAGACACAACGTTCTTTTGTTCCTTGATTTTCAGGATTACCGCGAAAGGGGGAAGAACACATGGTTCGTCGACTTCGAGTGTTCACGCCACATGACCGGAGACTCAAGATGGTTCACCTCCTTCACGCGGTCAACCGGTGATGACTTCATCACCTTCGGAGATGATACACAAGGGCGCATTGAATGAACTGGAGTGATCAGGGTGAACGACAAGTTCATTCTCAAGGACGTCGCGCTTGTGTCTAAGCTAAGGTACAATCTCCTTTCTATCTCACAGCTTCTCAATGATGGCTATGAGACTCGTTTTAAGAAGAATGCTTGTCGTGTGCTTGACTCTGCCGGTGAGCTTGTTTTTGAGATTTCTAGAGTTGGTAGAATCTTTGGAGCTAATTTTTCTGAATCTCTTACTGGATCTCTCAAATGTTTAATTGCATCTTCTTCTGATATCTGGCTTTAGCACCGACATTTAGGGCACATTGGTTTTGATCATCTGACACGAGTTAGCGGCCTTGATCTCATGAGAGGTTTGCCTAAACTCAAAGTTGTTAAGGATGCTGTATGTGCGCCCTGTAGGCATAGCAAGCAAGTTGCCACCTCACACCCTTCATTGACTATGGTCATGACTGACGGACCAGGACAGTTGCTTCATATGGATACTGTTGGTCCTGCTAGGGTTCGGTCAGTCGGTGGCAAATGATACATTCTTGTTATAGTCGATGATTTTCCGAAATATTTTGTTCTTTCTTGCTTCAAATGATGAGGCTGTTGATCATTATCATGATCTTGTTCTTCGTTTGGCTTCTGAACTTCCTGATGCCTTGCGAGCGATCCGCAGTGACAATGGCACAGAGTTCAAGAATACTTCTTTTGCCTCTTTTTATGCTGAGCGCGGTATTGAGCATCAATTCTCTTCTCCACACGTCTCTCAGCAAAATGGCATTGTGGAAAGGAAGAACAGGACCCTAGTCGAGATGGCTAGGACGATGCTAGATGAGTATAGCACACCGAGGAGGTTTTGGGCCAAAACTATTGCTACAACTTGACATATTTCAAACCGTGTCTTTTTGAGACCGTCTTTGGGCAAGACTTCTTATGAGCTTCGATTTGGCAGAAAACCCTCTGTTTCGCATTTTCGAGTTTTTGGATCGAAGTGTTTCATTTTGAAAACAGGAAACCTAGATAAATTTGAATCAAGGACTTGTGATGGTTTATTTTTGGATTATCCTGCTCATTCGAGGGGTTTTTGGGTTTTTAATGTTGAAACTAATATTGTCTAGGAGACATGCAATGTCATTTTTGATGAGACTAGCCCTGGAGCTAGATCCGATGTTTCAGGTGACAGAGAGCATTTTTTTTGAAGAAGATGAGGATGAACTTGATACTACTCCTCCACCTGTTGCTAATGTTCCTGTGCAAGCTAGCCAAGCTCCAGAACCTACTACGACTGCTTCACCTCCAATTGAGGCTCCTGCTGCGACTTCTTCATCAGCAGTACCTGCGGAGGTCGAGGAGACGCTATCTCCCCCAGGCGCTCCTTTGCACATTCAGAAGCAACACCCTCCGGATCAGATGATTGATAATCTCTATGAGCGAGTCACTCGCTCCAGGTATCATGATCTGAGTCTTTTCAGAAGCATCCACGAACGAAGCATGGGAGGTGCTTCACGAAGATGGGACTCGGTCTTTGCAAAAAGATCGAGAAGGGGTATTTTGGTAATTTTACCAAATACCGCCTTGGTGACCTTTTGCCAACTCACGGCGCAAAGTGGCACAAGGTGAAGCGGATTAGGTCAAGAGATGAAGACGACGCTTTAAAATACGTGCGTATGTAACCCGTTTGTGTGTGGGCCTTAACGGGAGCCCATTAGGGTTCAATCTTCTAGAAGGTCTAAGCCTCCACTATAAATAGAGGAGGAAGGTGGCTGCACCCCCTCAACCCTTTCATTGTGTTTGAAACCCTAGTTTGCTTAGGGAGAGGATTAGTGGAGGTTAGGGTTCTAGAGAGTTGGATTTGATTGCGTGCTCATGTATTGAGTCTTTGTCCTCCATTGATGGAGTGGTTGTAAACCAATACCATATCAAATCAATCCAAAGAAAGTTCCCTCAAAGATGAATCTATTTGCTTTCTTTCTCTCTATTTGGTGATTTGTGGTCTTTCTTTGTTCCGCGAGTTTTTGCTTGTTCTCTTGCCGTGATCTAACTTGCTGTGACATGTGGAAACCCATCTAGGATTATCTTGATCATCAATCACCCACGAGCAAGTCTTTAGATCATATTTCGATTTTTGACTCGGTTTTTTAGCACTCTTTGTTCAAACTGAAAAAGATAGGAACTTTGGCATGGATCTATGTGATCCTTGATTGGAATAGGTTCCCAATATCTTGGAGAAGGTGTGTCTCAAATTCGGTAAGGTTTGGCCTTACGGATCAAAAGTTAGATCGATTTGAGTTTTGGTTTTCGGACTGATTTCACTGTTCATTAGCCTGGAGGTCTGACCACCATGTATTGAGAGGTCAGACCGATTTCCAAAGGTCAGACCGATTTCTAGTTGGAGGTCAGACCGCCCAACTCATTTAGGTTTTGAGTTTTTATGTTTTTGGTCTATTTGCTTCGGGGTTTTGATTGGATTCAATACAAGTCTTCCACTGTGCTTATATATTGATCTTCATAGCTTTTATAGCTATTGGAGTAAAAATCGTATTGAATTCGATCAAGGTGAAAAAGAGATCGTGCTCCTATTCACCCCCCTCTAGTCGCCTTTTCGGTCCAACAGAATCCTTATCTTGCTACAAAGATCTCCCGACCATTGGCACTTTCGAAGGGTATGCCTTTTCAAAGCCGAACCTTTCTAACATATTTTGAGTGTAGGTTGACTGATGCACTAAAATTCCTTCAGGGGCATGCTCAAGATGCAAGCCTAGGCAATATTTGGTTTTGCCCAAATCTTTGATTTTGAACTCTGACTCCAGGTAAGAACTTGCTTTCTTATTATCTTTCAGGGTCCCGATGATATTCAAATCATCTACATACACTGAGATTGTACTAAATCCATCTTGGGATCGTCGTATAAATACACATGGATAATCTTCATAGTTCGTGTAGCCTTTCTTGCATAGAAAGTCGCTTAAGCGATTATACCGTATCCTCCATGATTGCTTATGTCCATACAGTAGCTTTCTATGTTGTACATTGTACAGATTTCTATTTACCCTGTCTTGGTTCGGGACAGGGATACCTTCAGGTACCTTCATATAAATGTCCGAATTCAAGTTTCCATAAAGGTATGCAGTTACCACATCCATCAATTTCATTTCTAAATTCAAGTTTACTGTCATTGAGATTAAATATTTAAAGGTAGTTCCGCCCATGACGGGGAATAGGTTACTACATAATCGACCCTTGGTCATTGAGTGAAACCTTGTGCAACGAGTCTTACTTTATATCTTACAACATCATTATTTTTATTTCTCTTTCGAACAAATACTCGCTTATGCCCTACGGGGTGCACATGGGGAGGCATACGGCTTACAGACCCAAACACCTCTCTTTTATTCAGAGATAATAATTCTGCTTCTATTGCCTTCTTCCAATGTTCTCAATCTGATCTTTTCTTACATTCAGCGAGCGATGTAGGCTCTGGGTCAAGATCGATGATTGTGGTAATTTTCTTTGCAAAATAATTGTCGACATTGGCTGTTGTTCTATTAATAGATTCTCCCGTGGTCACATAATTTAAAGCTATTTCTTCATGGAGCGATTCTTCTAATGCTTCTACTCGCTCACCGCTGTTTCCAATTGCGGGGGCAAGTCCCTTTATTTTTTCAGCTCCGGTGTGTGCGCACACATCCATGTTGATGTCTTCCTCCGCGGGGATGTTCAAATCCGGTATGCCTTTTACTGAAGGTTCCATATTGGTGTCAGGTTTCAACTGGCTCCCCTTCTGGTTCTAGGGAGCTTCAGTGATTGGCTGTGTCAAGTCCTTCGTATCCTTTTTCGTCAGACGTCCCCGGTTACTTGGGATTCGAGGGGCCGGAGTTCTCGAACTTTTATTCTGAGGCCTATGGACGGGATTAGGGGTACCTTCAATTTTTTTTTGGTATTTCAACCCTCTCCGGTGCATTGCGTGTAGGCACATGCGACTTGGTCACGCTCTTCAAATCACTAAAGTGGTTAGGTAGTTGATTCACTAATGCTTGCAAATCAATTATCTTCTGGACTTCTCTATTTGCTTTACTAGTACGCGGGTCATGTGATTGGATTCCCGTGGCTTGCCACGTTATTTCTCGATATTTTTTATCAAAGGGTTGATTTCCTCCCCCAAATGACGGAAAACTATCCTTATCAAATATGCTATCAGCGAAACGGGCTGTATGCAAATCTCCAGTCATAGGGTCCAGATACCTGATTACGGATGTTGTCCCATAACCAACGTATATCCCAAACTTTCGGAGAGGTCCCATTGCAGTTCGTTGCGGTCGTGGTATAGGTACATAAACCTTGTAACCAAACTTGCGAATATAAGAAAGTTTCGGTGCTGACCCTTGCGCTAGTTGCATAGGTGAATGGATGTTATATGCCGATGGTCTAAAATTGATGAGAGTTGCTACGTGTAGGACCGCGTGTCCCTAACATGTAGTCGGTAAATTACAATTCTGTAAGAGCGGTCGGGCAATAAATTTAATTCTTTTAATTAATGCATCGACTAGTCCATTCTGGGTGTGGATATACGGTACAGAATGCTCAATGGTAATTCCCATTGCCATACAATAATCATCGAATGCCTTCGAAGTAAATTCTCTAGCGTTGTCCATTATGATGGACTTCACATGGTGATCAAAGAAATTATTCTTAATTTTAATTATCTGCGAGATTAGCTTTGCAAAAGCATGGTTTCTCGTAGACAATAAATATATGTGCGACCATTTCGAGAAAGCATCGATGAGCACCATAAAGTACTTGAATGGCCTCGATAGGGGTTGTATAGGACCGCAAATGTCACCCTAGATACGGTCTAGGAATACGGGGATTTCATCCTTCACTTTTAGAGCAGAATGTTTAGTATTTAATTTTCCGGTGGCACACGCGGGGCACACAAAATCTTTTTGATTCGGAAAATTCTTTACATTGATATTATGTCCCTAATAATTGTTAATTATATTTCTCATTATCCTAAGACCAGGGTGGCCTAATCTATCATGCGAGAGACAGAAAAGTTCAAGGCCTCTAAAAGTGGTTTTCAGTATAGGCTGCAGGTGCCTTAATATTAGTGTAGTATAGCCTAGTTTTGTATGAAGGAAGTCATTCTAATACCCCTTTACCACTTTCTTCATGCTTTGTAATGAGCAGGTGTAACATCCCAATTTTCGGGAGTTTTTGAAAAAAATTCAAAATAAAAATAACCATTTGATTTTGTTGAATTGCTCCAGCTTAACTTGAAGATTTTAAAAATGTGGAGATTTAATATGAATTAATCCAACTTCAATTAATCTAGGTTTGGTTTATTCTGGAGTTTGCTGAGAGTTCTCGGGTGTTTTGCGAATCCTTTTCTTCCGATCGTTCCGTTTTCTGCGGGCTCAGCCCTCCTTTCTTGGGGTTTAGACCTCCCTCTCTCTCCCTCTCGGGTTAGACCACCTTTTGGTCACGACCTCCCTTGACCTCCCCTTGGGACTTTTGGTTGGACTTTCCTTTAGTCTAGACCTCCCTTTGGGGCTTAGATCTCCCTGTTGTTTAAACCTCCTTCTCTATTTAGACCTCCTTGTTGGTCTAGACCTCCTTTTCGTTTGAACCTTCTCTTTGGTTCAAACCTCCCTTTCCTTTGGACCTTCCTTGTGGTTCGGACCTCCCTCCCAGTCTAGACCATCCTTTAGTTTTGACCACCCCTTGGGCCACGACCACCCCCGAGGTGCTCCAAGATCGGGTGTGTGTTTCAAATGTCCTTGATTTCCAAAATTCAAGGTTCAGGTTGAATTTCTCCTCTCTGGATCCCCTTCCCGCTCAACCATTTTTCCTTCGCGGGCTCGGGATCTCCCTTGTGTTCATCTTGACCGTCGGGACCTCCTCTGTGTTTGTCTTGACCGTTGAGATCTCCCTTGTGTTCATCTGGACCATTGAGACCTCCTCTTGTTTGGATCTGTGGGTCCAGACCTCCCCTCGTTTGGACCTCCCCGCCGTTGATCCCTTTTTCCTCTCCCCTCGCGTGAGCGCACTCAGTCTGAGTTGTCCGATCGAGCTTGGACGGTCCAATGATTTGTGCTGTTCTTGCAGACCGAACTTCACCTCTGGTTTGGGCCATCCGATTAAGGTCAGACGGTCAGATCAAGTCGAGTTCGGGCGCGCGCTTCAGCCTGTCTTGGACCTCCTTGTCCTTGTGGTCTTTTTGTAAAGACCACCCTCCTCGGTCTTTTTGTAAAGACCGCCTCCCTTTGGTCTTTTGCAAAGACCACCCTTGCTGGTCGCGACGTCCTCCTTGGTCGCGACCACCCTTTTTGGTTTAACCACCCCTCCCGTGTGGTTGACTGGCCCCACCTGTTAGCCCTGCTCCCCTCCTCCTTGTGGTTGTAGACCTCCCTGTTGGTTTAGATCTCCCATGGGGTTTAAATCTCCTTTTGGTCTAAACCTCCATCTTTGTTTCGACCTCCTTCTGGTCTAGGCCTCCTTCTCTGTTTGGACCTTCCTCTTCGTTTGGACCTCCTCGTTGGTTCAGACCTCCTTTATGTTAGGACCTCCCCTTCCGTTTCGCGCAGCCCGCGCCCACCCCTCTTGAGGACCGCCTGATCCAAATCGGATGGCCTGATGGAGATGGAAGGTTCCGATGGTCCGAACGTTCTCAGGCATTGTGGATCGTCCGATCAAGATCGGACGGCCCTGCTTCGCCACGCCTTGCCTTGTTCCTCAGGACCTCTTAGTCCTCAGGATCTTTTGGTCTTTTGCAAAGGCCACCCTCTTCGGTCTTTTTGCAAAGACCACCCTCCTCTTCGCGACCTCCTCTCTGTCATTTTGCCGCGACCTCCCTCTGAGGCCACGACCTTCTCTTTTTATCGTTTTGCCGTGACCTCCTTGGGTCGGGACCTCCCTGTGGTCTTTTTGCAAAGACCACCCTTCTCGGTCTTTTTGTAAAGACCGCCTCCTCGGTCTTCTTGCAAAGACCACCCTCTTGAGGCCAGGACCTCCCTCTGGGTCATGACCTCCCCTCGCGGTAGCAATCTCCTCCTTGGTCTTTTTGCAGAAACCACCCTTGCGGTCACTACCTTCCCTTGGTCTCGACCACCCCTCTTGTGGGACTGCCCTCTCGGGTCTCAGTACCGCGGGAAGTCTTCGTGCATTTAATGTGGTAATGTCGCATTAAATGTTGTCACTTCCACCATACCTTGTCTTTTCCTCTTTTGTCACCTCGTTTACCTGCTCCCGTCAGGTGCATTAAATGCACTGTCCTCCTCCCCGGACCTCCCCGTGCTTATATAAAGTACCCGAGAGGCCCCCTTGCCTCCCTTTTGTTTTTCCAGAGCTTTGGACCTCCCTCCCAGCTCAAGACCTCCTTCTGAAGAGCTCTTTCTCCCTCTTTCGGAACTCCGAATCAGTGATTCAAGTTCCTATCTTCGCTCTAAACCCGTGTCTTTCTTTTGGCTTTAGTTTGGTTCTTTTCTTTGGAGTTTTCGTGGATTCGTTTTATTTACTTGGTTCCTGTTCGCGCGTGTAGGATCCGGCAGTTCTGAAGGCCCCCTGGACCCAACGAATTCTGCTAAAGTAGCTCAACCCTTCACTAGAGGCAAGTCATAGACCTTTGATCATATTGAACCCATTTTTGCAAAAGTATATTGTTTTGATATAAACATGCATGGCTAGTTTTATAGAAAATAGTTTTGGGAGTAGTTAATCACCACTTGCCAATATGCCTCCTTAGTATGGTTGAAAGCAACATGTTGACATGTATCCTTTGTCATCCGTAGGATGGGTTATTTTAGTTGGTTATGTCTTTTTCTACCAACATGGGTGCGCTAGATTGCTTATTGAACCCATTTTTGCAAAAGTATATTGTTTTGATATAAACATGCATGGCTAGTTTTATAGAAAATAGTTTTGAGAGTAGTTAATCACCACTTGCCAATATGCCTCCTTAGTATGGTTGAAAGCAACATGTTGACATGTATCCTTTGTCATCCGTAGGATGGGTTATTTTAGTTGGTTATGTCTTTTTCTACCAACATGGGTGCGCTAGATTGCTTAGCCATGCTCTAGTAGACGATTGGTCTCGCAATCTCATAACTTAAAGAATGTTGAACGTGACTAATGAACTATGGAACGGTGGCAATGCCACTATTGTTAAAATTTGTGTGCCAAGACCAGAATGGTCATTTGGCCGGGTTGAACCAGAAAATGTTTTATGCTCGGGCGAGTAGTCAGGGAGTGAGTAGTGGGTGCCTTGAGCACATTGGGTTTGTGGTCAGACTCACCAACTAAGGATTTAACCTTGTACGCCATCGATCTGGGTCATTCCCGTGCAACCACAAGTCCAGGGTGGGGTGGTCCTGGCTAACTAATTAGCGAGGTCCTGATGCGGTTCTGTCGTGGTGGTCGAAATGGCGCAAGAGGGGGCCTAAGCATGGCGAATCCTTAGCGGGCAGAACCAAGTCAGGACTGACCTTTGTAAAGGCCTTGTCACGAGCTCTAGACTGCTTACTAAAGGAAGTGAGCAGGGGCATCGACGGGTGCCCAACCAACTAAAGGACTTCGTGTCTTGTGGGTAAAGTGCACAACCTCTGCAGAGTGAAAAATCTATTCGAATAGCCACGTCCTCGGTGATGGACATGCCCGGTTCTTTCACGCAAGGGGTAGATCTTTCAAAAGTTGGGTTTTGTTCTGAGTGGGTTGCCTCATGACTGGGTGGTCGTGAGTAGTCTGGGCACATGGCTGGGTGGTCGTGTGATGTTTCCAAAGAACTTGTTTACTTATGTATTATCTTTTCAACTTATGCTTTGCAATCTACTTATTGTATTTCCAGTAAGTGTTGCTTTCTGCAAACTAACCATACAACTTTTCTTTGGCAAGCCTTGCATAAATGTAATTGCATTCATTTTCCCTATGGCTTGCTGAGTACACTGGTTAATCAACAGCCGAAGACCTCCCAAGGTGCTCCGAGCACTATAAGGAGGAGTTCAGGGAAGACCTTGCATGCTAGGAAACGTCCTCCACTCGATAGCCAGTGGGCTTGTCGATTGGCCCTGCTCAGTGTTTTGGTTTCCGCTGCAGTGTTTTCTTTTATTGTTAGCCCTGCGTGGCACTTCTGTAAATAAGCTTGACCTTATGGTCTTTATTAAAATTAATTTGTCTGCTTCATCTTGTGTTTGTGGTACGGTTGTGATGTCACCAATGTTGAGTCTGTGCGAGCTAGCTTGCTGATCTTGGGACTAGCTCAGCGCACAGAGATCGAGACGTCCGGGTGGTCCTGAAGATCTCCTGGGTGGACCTTCGAGTCCTCCTGGGTGGTCTTGGAGGACCTCCGGGAGGTCCTGGGGGACCTCTTGGGAAGTCTCGGAGGACATCCCAGACCTCCGGGTGGTTCGGTTGGACCTCCTGGGTGGTCCTAGGAGACCCCTCCGAGTCTTCTCGGGTCAAGTCCTCACCGCAGGTATTCCTTACCATACTCTTCTTCAGTCTCTACATGGAGACCGTTAGCATGAATATCCTTAAAACTGAGTAGAGTTCTAGTCGATTCTGGGTACAGCAAGGCTTCTTCTATTACCAAAGTTGTGCCCATTGGAAGTATAATTGTGGCTCTTCTTGAGCCTATTATACAAGTATCACTGCTTGTGATTGTCATAAGACTACCAGCATTTTTGCTGATGGATTGGAAAATTTTCGTCTCTCTCAAGATAGCATTCGTTGTGCCGCTATCCGCTAGGCACACTTCCTCCATAAGACGCCACACGCGTTCTGATATAAAGTATTTATCAATATGAGGTAGGAAGCAATCTACACATAAATAAAATACTCCAAAACATAATAACAAACTCTTTGCCCATTCTGCTGGTTCCCTTCTGCGGACACTGGTCGGCAAAATGCCCTGACTGACGGCAAGAATAACAAACTCTTTGCCCATTCTGCTGGTTGCTCCCTAGATTGGGGTTGGTTGGTGCTGGGTTGTGAAAGTTCTGAGCAACTGGATGAGGTGTTGACGTTGGTGCAGGTGTCCTGAAAGAGTTCTGCGGTGGAAAACAATTAAACTGTTGCAGAACCACTCTTGCTCTCTGCTGGGACTGGTGACTTCCTTGCTGAGCCATCCTACGTTTGCGATTATCTTCCAATTCTTTGCGTTTGTCTTCAAGAACCAACGCCTTGTTAACCAGTCCTTGGAAATCTGGAAAAGTGTGGGCAAGTAGACTAACTTGCAGCCTAGTGTTCCATCCTTTTAAGAAGCGACTCTGGCGAGCTTTGTCGGTGGCGACATCCTCTGCAGCATAGTGAGCTAGCTGGAAAAACTTATTGAGATAATCCGTCATTGACATAGCTCCTTGCTCGAGAGCACGGAACTCATCCTTCTTGAGATCAATTATCCCTTCCGGAACATGGTACCGACGGAAGGCTGTGGAAAATTCTTCCCAGGAAATATTTTGCGGTGTCTCATGCGCTGCACAGAAGTTCTCCCACCATTCGGCAGCGATGCCTTCCATCTGGTGAGTGACGTACAGAACCTTCTCATGGTCGCTGCATTGGGTGATCAGCAGCTTCCTCTCAATAACTCGAAACCAATCATCGGCCTCCACGAGTGAGACATGTCCAGAAAAGGTTGGTGGGCGAGTCCTCATGAATTCAGCAAGCTTGGATGGCCCATGGTGACCATGAGCGACTGGGGCTCCACTGTGGTGATTGTTGTTACTATTTTTATTATTCATACTCTGGATTTGATTCATCATGGTGTACATCATCTGTGTTTGTGCTGCCATGAAAGCTCCAAAATTCTGCAGATCGATTGGGGGTGCTTGTGGTGGTACTGCTCCTACGGGGGTCTATTCATTTTCTTCTGATCCCCTAGTTCCGGATCCACTTGCAGTGGCATGACAAGTCTGAACCATCTGGTGAAGCTCCATATGTTAGATGAGGTAGCAAGCACAAGATGAGTTAAGAACTAATCGAGGGGCAAGTTAAACTCAACAAACACAGATTTAATAAAACCAACTGAAATACCTTTAATAATAGGGTCTTAGCATGGTTGCAACAAATTCCTAAGAGTCTTTGCAGCTCATACTCGCACACAAGAAAATAAGATGAACCTAAGCACACAATCTACCGCCTAAAGGGCGACTCTCAAATCTAAAACTGGCTAAGCCTGACTGAACTTAAACTTTAGCGAACTCAGTCACTAAGGTAGCCTCCACAACCACGGCGACGTTCCCGCCTGTTGTAGACCTGAAAGGGAGCTAGCATCCTTGCAGACTGATCCTGATGCCTCGGGACTGGTGTAGCAGGAACAGGCGTCCCTGGTGTAGGCACAGCTAGCTCCTCTGACTCTACGGGCTCTGCTGGGCCTTCTTCTAGATCTTCTTCGGGATCCTCCTCTGGTTCTTCTAGCTCTTCAGGATCTTCCTCTTCTTGTTCCTCCTCAGGCTCGTGTTGACCGTAGAGAGCTTCTTCCAGCACAACGATCCTTTCTTCTACTCTCTCCGGGTCTCGTGAGACGACTCCACTCTGTGTAATCGTCTCCAGCTGACTCCTCTGGCGGTATGAATGGGCAAGGTGCATCATCAGAAGTTGCCCTCTCCATCCGTGGATGGGTAATGTGCAGGTAGATCCATGGCTGTAGCTCTGGGATGGTAGCAGAAGACGGTATCTTGTAGCTCACGCGCGTAGATGTTGCAGATCCTGAGGATGGCAAGGCGTGATGACTCTTGGACTCCTTCCACGAAGTTGATCCTTCTGATGGAGATGTTCAAAGGTTAGCTTGCTTTGGTGTCCCTCCTGGCGTAGATAGTCAAACGGCAGATCACTCCATGATCTCAGCCGTTTACCACCCAATGGTTGCCATGGTACATTGGACGATCAAAGCCTCTAATCACTTGCAATAGCTTCCAAAGCTCAGTGGTAAGTCCTCCATTGCGCTCACCATAGCTCTGAAGATGAGGCATCTGCAAGACAGACAAGAGGGTAAGAACAACTTAAAAACAACGGGGAGAGGAAAAATTCTAGCAATAGTTGAGTCAAGAAAGACATGAGAGGAGTTAAGCAGTTCAATTAATCTTGCAAGTTAATTTTTGTTTTAGAAAATAATTTGGACACTTTAAGACAGCCGATCTCACTAAGGTCAAGACCTACAGTCAGTATAGCTCTGATACCACCTCTGTCGGGACCCAAAAATACAATTCTGGACCCTCTGTGTATAATGCACTAGTCTAGGATCACGCTAGTACACACAGTGTTAACATAGATGAATATCGATCTACACAAGACGATTAATAACATAAACGAGTAGTTTGATTAACAAATAATGGTTTTGACCTTATGGTCGAGTTTACGCTTATTAAGCCATGCAGGGCTAGCAATAAAGAAATAAGCAGCAGAACAGACAACTTCAGTGGAATCCCATCAATTCGCCACAGGCAACCGACTGGGACCAAGACCCTAATGATCAAGCACCTTCATAGAACTCCTCCTCGAAAGCAGGCGATGACTACTCCACTTCTGTTAATTGATTATAGTAAGCATGAGTACACAACCGTACTCGCAAGTCATACCACATAATGCAATTTATACATGATGGCTTATTCCAAAGGAGTAGCTTTTGTGGTCTTTTGCAGAAATGCAGCATTTGCAATTTAAATATGAATAATAGATTGAAACACAAAGTAAATCAAATAAACAATATTAATTTTACAGTGTGATTTCACAAAGACACATAGCCTAAACAAGTTATTCACACAGCCATATGACTTAGATCACACAGCTCCCTTCCCAAGAGTTTTTATGAAAATCTACCACTCGTGTGAAATCCTCGAGCATGTCCATGACCGCGGATGCGGCTATTCGAATAGATTAATTAACACTTTGCAGAGGTTGTACACTTTACCCACACGATACAACTAGTGTAGTTAGCACTAATCATAGCAAAATATTTCAGAAACTTCATCTCAAGCATTGAAACTCCCAGTGTGCTTAACCGTCATACCAACCTATACACAGTGATTGGTACGACACACACCATTGGACAGGGAAGTGGCGAACCGTCCCGCAATGTGACTACTTGGTAGCACACCTCCACCCATGAAACACAGCCTAACCTACTACCTGAGTAATCAATGTCGAGAATCCATAATCTACTAAGTTAGGCATGTCCCATACTAGGCATTTGGTCGTACAGTAAGGCTCAGTTCAATAGCGCACAAAGTTAGGTCCTTAATTGACCAAGGCAAGACTTCCAATTTATAGCTACAAGTCCCTATACACACAGTTTATTAATCCCATCCACACAGCTCCACCAAAGCACACAGTACCACTTGCCTCCGTCTAAATCTTTTCCCACCCTGTTGTTTAAGTGCAACATATGCCATCAATTGGTAATAGCACACAATACACCCAGTTTTATAGCTCAATTCCATAATCACTTAGTCAAGTTTATAATCGCAACTTACCTGAAATGATGACTCGTAGCATGGCTAAGCAGACTAATCGTATCTAACCAACCCACGTTGGTGCTATGATAATACCAACTAAATAAGGAACCAATCTAGGGTGACAAAAGATTATAACATAACAAATAGACAAGTGTGGATATAATAATTTGGATTAATAACTAAACCCAAAAGCACTTAAATAAATACTTAAAGTAAATGCAATAATTTGAATCAAAGTATTTAAAAAATTGGGTTCAATATGATCAAAGGTATAAGTTGCCTTGGAATAGGTCTAGGTACTGATCTTCCTCTTGGGGTGCTCCTTCTTCTTCAAAGCTTCCCGAAGTATCGACGTCTACTCGCAAACGAAGCAAATAAATAAATAAATAAATAACAGAGACAAAACAAAATCCAAAAATTAAATAAAAATCCCAAATAAATAGATCACTAATTTAGATGAATTTAGATATTTGAATGGGCTCAATCAGAGTTCGGATGCAAAAGATATGGGCTTTGGAAGTTTGAATCTAAAGGAAAACCCTAATTTGGATTTATTTCGAATTTCCGAATTATTTCTCAAAGGAAAAAAATCAGATTATTGCGCAACGATGACGTCAGTAAAGGAATTTCCAAAATAAAAGAAATAAAAAGAAAAAACTGACATGTGGGACCCACATGTCAGCGAGATGGTTCACGGTGAACTTGGTTCACCGAACCATTGGATCTGGGTTTGGCGGGTCTGCCACACATGCGCACACGTGGCGGCTGACAGGATGACATGTGGGATGACATGCAGACACAGGCGCTGAGATGGCGAGCCACGTGGGCGGACACGTCGGATCGGTGGTGGCGGCGGCGCTCGGAAACCAACGGCGAACGACAGCGATCTACCAGTGGTGAGTGGTACTAGGAGGTAGCCACGGCTATTACGAACCTGGCGAGCTACTTTCAGGTGGTCGAGGTTGCTTGTGGTGGCCGGCGGCGAGCTCGAAGCGGCGGAGGAGAATCGGGTTTTGTCGGATGAGGGCTTCGGTGGGGTATTGGTGTCGGGGAAGGGCGCTGAAGGTGGCTCCGATGACGAGGAAGGTGACGGCGCACTCCACGGGGGAAATGCGTCACCGGCGGCGGAGGAATTGGAGTTTTAGGGTTTCGGTGATTGAAACCTAAATCTCAAATTGCGGTGGCGCTAGGGCTCACGGGGTGAAATTGAGCTGGGGTTCGGGATGAGGAGACATGGGGCGAAGCTTGGGGTGGCTTTTATAGGGGTCGGACTAGCCGGAATAAGGAATCCCCAAATTTGGGATTTCTCGGGTTTGTTTGATCTACGAGATAGAGTTCGTTTCAGGATAGGATTCCAATAGAAACGGGTGTGGGGAGGATAGAGATAGGATTTGGTACATTTTCTAGAAGGAGTTTAGATGGAAATGCTGCGTTGTCGGACGGAGCTTTATGGAGCTTCAATGGCAAACGCGGCGCTGCCTCATGCGGAGACGAAGCCAACTCGAAGACGACGATCTTGCGACAAAGCCCACTTTGGCGAAGAACCGATCGAAAATCTTGTGGCGTTTTTTGAGTGAATGAATCGCACCTATGGGCCGCTACGTGAGCCACGCACAGGAAAGGAAATTTGGGCTGGGGAGATTCGGCCCGGAACTGTTTTTGAGATTTTAAATACCTTTTCTATTTTATAAAATAGCAGAAATTCCAAATGGCAAAAGAAAATAGCAAATGAACTTCGAAAAATTCTAGAAAATATATTCAAGCACATAGAACCCAAATAAAATAGTTTTGACCATTGTTAATGTTGAATTTAATCATATTAATTTGTTTTGATATCCAAAGTCCATATTTAAGCTTTTGAAATTAAATTCAAATAAAACCAAATGGTGAATTTTCTCCCTACCAACTATTCAAAAGATCTTTTAAAGCTCAGAAAATTGGGATGTTACAAACCTCCCCCCTTAATGGAATCTCGACCCCGAGATTCAGGCTAGCTAGAGAAAAGTCTAGGGAACTTGGCTTTCAGCTCCTCTTCACGCTCCACGTTGTGTCTCCTTATGAGTGATTGCTCCACTGCACTTTGCAAAAACGAACGGTCTTGCTTCTGGTCTGACGCTCTACGACATCCAAAATCTTGACTGGGTGCTCCTTGTAAGTGAGATCTTCTTTCAACTCAATTGATTCCAGCGGGGCTTGCTCTTCTGGCACACGAAGCCACTTCTTCAACTGAGAGACATGAAAGATATCATGCACTCCTGCTAACGACTGTGGCAGCTCCAACTGATAAGCTACTTCTCCACGACGATCCAAAATCTTGAATGGGCCCACATACCGAGGGGCAAGCTTCCCTTTGGTATGAAACCTTTTTACACCTCTGAGTGGAGCAACTCGAAGATAGACAAAGTCTTCTGGATCAAAGCTGAGATCACGACGACGGTTATCAGCATAACACTTCTACCTCAACTGAGCTATCTTTAACCTTTCTCTGATCATAGACACTTGCTCTTTTGCTTCTTGAATAATATCTGGCCCCAAAACCAAACGTTCAACTGTTTCTGACCAATTCAACGGGGTTCTGTAGGCACGGCATACAAAGCTTCAAACGGTGACATTTGCAGACTAGCTTGATAACTGTTGTTGTACGAGAATTCTGCATACAGCAAACTCTTATCCCAACTGGTAGCATTAGCTAGAGCACATGCTCTCAATATATCTTCTAATATTTGATTAACTCTTCCAGTCTGTCCATCGGTCTGAGTAAGATAAGCAGTACTGAAATTCAGATGAGTCCCTAAGGCTTCATGCAAACTTTGCCAGAAACGAGAGGTGAACTGGGATCCTCAATCTGACACTATCTTCTTAGGCACACCATGCAGATTGACAATCCTTGACATATATAACTCTACAAGGCGATCTCCTGAGTAAGTGGTTTTGACTGGCAAGAAATGGGCAACTTTAGTCAAACGATCAACTATAACGATCAACTATCACCCAAATTGAATTGTACCCGATTGAGTCCTGGGTAAACCGGTAATGAAATCCATTCCGATCTCTTCCCACTTCCACTCTGGAATCTTCAGAGGTTGCAACAGAACTGCTGGCCTCTGATGTTCTGCTTTTACCTTCTGACACACGTCATACAAGGCAACGAACTCTGTGACTTCTCACTTCAGATTTGGCCACCAAAATTTATTCTTAACATCTGATACATTTTAGTACTACCAGGGTGAATCGAATACTTTGAGTCATGGGCTTCCTTCAAAATTAGTCTCAGGCCATCAATATCTGGTACGTAGATACGTCCATTGATCACCTTTGGTGAAGTCTTTGAACTTCCCTTTTGCCATCTTCTTGATGTTTGAAAACTTAGGATCCTTTGGTTGAGCTTCACGAATCTGCTTCTCCAAAGTAGACTGCACTTCTCGATTGGCTACAAATCCTTCAGATACAACTTCTAGCTTCAGTTTCTGAAATTCCTCTTGAAGTTTTGAACAAACCTCTTTTACTTCCAAAGCATTGCAGTAGCTCTTACGGCTTAAAGCATCTACAACGACATTGGCCTTACCAGGGTGGTAATGGATTCTAAGATTGTAATCCTTTATTAACTCCAACCATCTTCTCTATCTCATATGTTCAAATCAGACTGAGTGAAAATATATTTCAGGCTCTTATGATCTGTATATACTTTACAGCGATTACCGATGAGGTAATGACGCCAAATCTTTAAAGCATGCACTGCGGCAACTAATTCCAGATCATGGGTAGGATAATTCTCCTCATGAGGTCTTAATTGCCTGGACGCATAAGCAACAACTCTTCCTTCTTGCATCAGGACACATCCTAATCCTTAACGCGAAGCATCACAATAAATATCAAAATCCTTGCGAATATCTGGCAGAATTAGCACCGGTGCTAAAGTCAAATATTTCTTCAATTCTTGAAAACTTTCCTCACAAGCTGGGGTCCAAGTGAACTTTTTCTCTTTCTTCAACAACTGCGTAAGAGGCTTAGCAATCGTTACGAATCCTTTACTGAAACGACGATAATATCCTGCCATTCTCAAGAAACCGCGAATCTGAGTAACAGTCTTGGGCTGTTCCCAATGTAATACTGCCTTAACTTTACCAAGGTCAACTGCTACTCCCTCGGCTGTTATCACATGACCAAGGAAATCAACTTTCCTTTTCCAGAAATCACACTTACTAAACTTAGCATACAACTGATGCTCTCTGAGTTTCTCTAGGATTAACCTCAGGTGTTCGGCATGCTCTTCTTCTGACTTGGAGTAAACCAAAATATCATCAATGAACACAACTACAAACTTGTCCAAATATTCCATGAATACTTTATTCATCATATTCATGAAATAGGCAGGGGCATTAGCAAGACCAAAAGGACGTGACTAAGAACTCATAATATTCGTACCGCGTTGAGAAAGCGGTATTCGGTATATCCTTCGGGCGAATCTTCAACTGATAGTAACCTAATCGCGGATCGATCATTGAGAACACTCCGGCTCCTTTCATTTGATCAAATGAGTCATCAATCCGAGGTAATGGGTACTTGTTCTTGATGGTGACTTCGTTGAGAGATCGATAATCAATGCACATTCTCATACTTCCATCTTTCTTTCTGACAAACAAAACTGGTGCTCTCCATGGCGACGAACTAGGTCTCACAAAACCTTTCTCCAGAAGTTCTTCTATTTGCTTCTTCATTTCTACTAACTCATCGGCTGGCATCCGATAGGGTCTCTTAGAAATCGGTGATGTTCCTGGCACTATATCAATGACAAACTCGATGTCACGGTCTGGTGGCATTCTTGGTAACTCTTTCAGAAGCACATCTAGATATTCTCTAACAATAGGCACATCTTCTAAAGCAACTGTCTTCAGGCTATTGACTAACAGATGTCCATCAAGCATTGAGGTAGCTAGAAATTCTACCTTGTTTCCTTTGGTATCCTCGATTGTTACGGCTCTTCGGCCACAATCTAGCACAGCTTTGTGCTTGGTTAACCAATCCATGCCAAGAATGACATCTAAGGTCTGGGTGTCTAGAACAATAAGGTTGGCTAGAAACTCAACTCCAGCTATGAGTAACTTAGCTCCTAAACACCCCACTTTAGAAGTTAGCTCTGCTCCAGGCGACTGGACTAACAGAGTATGCTTAAGATGCATAATCTCCAAGTTATTCCTAGTTGCAAAAACTTCAGAAACAAACGAATGTGAAGCTCCAGAATCAAACAAAACTGATGCAGGCACTAAGTTTACCAGAAACATACCCAGTACGATGTCCAGTGCTTCCTGAGCTCCTTCTAGAGTGACGTGGTTAAGACAACCTCTGACCACTGACTGTGGTGCTCCTCTAGGTTGGCTGGTAGCTTGAGAAACTCCTTGATTGCTCTGTGTTGGTGTATTGGCTGGTGTAGCTCCAAGATTGAAGCGTACAGGAGTGATTGTTCCCTTCTACGGACACTGGTTGGCGAAATGCCTTAGCTGACGGCAAGAATAACAAACTCTTTGCCCATTCTGTTGGTTGTTCCCTGGATTGGGGTTGGTTGGTGCTGGGTTGCGAAAGTTCTGAGCAACTGGACAAGGTGCTGACGTTGGTGCAGGTGTCCTGGAAGAGTTCTGTGGTGGAAAACGATTAAACTGTTGCAAAACCACTCACGCTCTCTGCTGAGACTGGTGACTTCCTTGCTAAGCCATCCTGTGTTTGCGATTATCTTTCAATTCTTTGCGTTTGTCTTCAAGAACCAATACCTTGTTAACCAGTGTTGATGACCCAAATAAAATAATTTTGACCATTGTTGATGTTGACTTTAATCATATTAAATTATTTTGATATCCAAAGTCCATATTTAAGCTTTTAAAATTAAATTCAAATAAAATCAAATGGTGAATTTTCTCCCTGCTAACTATTCAAAAGATTTTTTAAAGCTCAGAAAATTGGGATGTTACAGGAAGTGAAGTGCCTGATCATTTTCCTCAGCAGTTGGAGTGGCATCTTTCGATGTGCCAAGTCCAATAGCAGCACGGAGCTTCTTAGCCCCTAGTACGATCTCGACATCTGATGCCCAAGTCAAGTAATTCTGGCCATATTGGGCCAGCTCTTCGAACTCCCGGTTCATAATGCTAGTTATCTGCATATTCATGCAAAGAGTTCATAAGATTACTACTGGTAATTTGCATAAAATGGTTGCAAAAATTCTCATAATATTCCCATATTTTTCTATGCAATTTTTATGAAGGGACAGCGAGTGGTAATAGTGACAGTGGTGAGAGCGACGCAAACTATGAAGAATCTGAAGAAGATGATGAGAATGAGGATGAGGATGTGGCTCCAGATCAAACCCCTTTCATCGGACTTGATGTGTCTAAAATCAAATGTGAAAGGTATACCATTTTAAGACACATTAATCCGTTTAGATTTCCAAAGGATGCCACCATGGGGATGTTCCATACAATGTTTCAACAAGATGTCTATCATATTATCTATGCAAAGAAGAAGTTTGCAAATCATCGTTTTGTGAAGTGGAGTTACCTTGGACACAATCAAGCCTATGATGGTTTATATCATTTATTCAGAAATGTGGGATTGGATTCTTTGGTTACCTTGAACAGCAACTTTCATGCCAATGCCATCAAACAATTCTATGCAACAGTTTATGTGTCCCCTAACCATGATCATCTCATTTGGATGACGGGACAAGAAAAGTTTAAAGCCTCCAAGAATGATTTTATGACAGCTTTGAATTTGAAGGAGTCAGATAGGATCAAAATACATGTTGAAGAATGCTTATCTCTCACTCAAGCGGATGAGTATTATGATCAGAACTATCCTTATGTGCTTGGGAAGGTAACTGGACTTCTCCCTCTCCCCAGTATCGTTAATAGGATCATGAGAGCTTCCTTCTTCCCCAGGAGTGGGAATAATGATGAGATACATGGGAGAGTGTGGAATGTGGTAAAGTGCATTATGGATGGTACTAAGTTTGATGTCATGGATCTGATCATCAGGGAGATTGCTACTTCCAAAGGAGATAAGACCAAGAGCATTTATTTTTTCCCTACATTATGAAGCTCATTAAGAGAATGTCTGCTATTGACCCCCCTCTTGACATGGAGCATAAGGAGTATAGACCCAGAGATCCTCCACCTCAGGTGCCTCCTCCACCCGGTGCCTCCTCCGCCTCCTCTTCAGTCTCAGGGATAGGGATCATCTTCTCATAGTCATCCAGTGCAGCAGGGTCCTCAAGAGCAAGATGTAGTCTTGGCAGCTCTTGCTCGTCTTCAGTCCAGTATAGACCACATGCAGACAGAGAATATTCAGAGGCATGCAGAGACTAGAGCTTTGATAGAGGATCTGAATGTGAAGGTGACTCACATGGATGAGCGATTGACTGAGTATCAGCAGCAGCGAGTGCCTTTTACTTATCAGAGGTTTGGACGTGGTCAGCGCCCGCCTTCGTTCACTCAGTGTGGCGACCATCCATTTCAGTCAGAGGCTCCTCCTTCTTAGTCATAGCATCTTTCATAGTTAGGTCGATAGACCTTGTATTGTGAGGATAAGCTTATATGTCATTCTTGTAATATCTTATGTAAGCTTATTGAACTTTGGATGCTTTTACTACTTTCAAACTCTTTTTGGACAATGGATGGTTAATGTCTTATGCTATGAGTTATGCATCTTTTGTTTATTGTGCAAGATATGCTTATGTTGAATGGTTGAATACTTGTGTTATGGATTATGCTTCATTGAATATCTTTGTCCATAATGTGTTTGTAATTGAATCCTTATTGTTGTTGCATGCTCATTCATATCTTGATTATATAGTGTCATGCTCCTTTGGATCAATTACTTAGAGGAAACTCCGTAAAAAATTTCCTAAAATCATCTTATATGCAATGAATTTCGATTCTCATCTCTTGATGCATATATTCAGAGGGAGTTTCTTCTCAATGGCTCTTGTTTGCAAAAGATTTAAGTTGTTTAGAAAACTCAGCTTGTGGACTTCTTTTGGACTTGATTTGAAAATGATTTAATTCTTTGTCTACATGCTGAAATTTCAATTTTTGCATGATCTTGAGCTGTTTTGTAAATTTTGTATCTCTAAATAGATTTAAAATTAGAGGAAGACGTAATGATGACTTTTCATCATCTCTAAGTGGTCTTCGATGACAAATTTTCTAAGATTTGCTGGATCTATTCTATCAAGTTTTTCAGCCATGTCTTGAAGCCTAAATGTTTTTGTGCTCAACTTGCTTTAATCTTGTAATTTTTGTGAAATATCTTCTAAAAGATGAGTTTATTTGAATGTGTTTCCAATATCATTTCTTCTTATTAAACTCCTAGATGGCCTCATTTCAACTTGTTTTACTCTTTTCGGCCATAAAAGAGAAGTTTATGCAAATAATTTTGATCAAAAAGGAAAATGTGTTTGATCAAGATCGTTCTTTA
The DNA here is from genome assembly GCA_036346405.1 of Phyllostachys edulis. Classification (NCBI taxonomy): domain Eukaryota; kingdom Viridiplantae; phylum Streptophyta; class Magnoliopsida; order Poales; family Poaceae; genus Phyllostachys; species Phyllostachys edulis. The sequence goes on from CM070549.1 coordinate 64,798,268, forward strand.
GTCATCAAGGTCCGATCGGCCAGAACTTTGGCGATCTGACCGCCATTCTCAAGTGATTCGACCGCCAAGGCAATGCGTGATCATTGCTGTGATGAGAGAAATGGCACAAAGAAATTGTATTTATTTCAAAATAAAATGAATTCAATTGTCAAGCTCCTTGTTTTACAAAAACTCTTTTTGACTTAGTTTTTTGGTTGGTTTTTGGTGCTTAATGCCAAAAGGGGAAGAATGTTTATATGATCAATCTATTTGGATTCTCTCTTGAGTTATGTTGTTTTCACCTTTTCATGCATAGTACTAAAGGATGATAATTTATATTGCTTGGTATCATGCATGAATATTCTTAAATAGCTTAAATTATTATCTTATGTTGATTTATATCCAAATATTGTTATTAATAAAGGATTTGTCACCAATCACCAAAAAGGGATAAATTGAAGAATCTAGACCAGCCATTATGTGTTAATGGAGTTTTGGTTATTAATGACAAATCTACTTGTGAGACTAACACTTCTATTGTTATATCATGTTTAGTATTAGCTTGGATATAAAAAGAAAAATCCAAACAGGTATGCATTTATAATGATAAATCTATTTGTGAGACTAACTCTTCTATTGCTATATCTCATGTTTAGTCTCAGTTGGATTAAAAAGTGAAAATCGAAGAGGTATGCATTCAACATCATATTCTTATATATTGTTGCATTCTTTGGATCCAAAATATAGGTTGAACTCCACCAAAAGTCTAACTTGAATATGTGCATATGTTCTTATTACACATTTGTGTACGCACACATTTAGGGGGAAGTTCACTCTATGTTTTGTGGTTTCATTAGTATTGATTCATATTCCTTTGTGCACATACTTTAAGGATCTTTACTTTGAAACATATCCTCGAGTATATATAACTTGTGTAGTTAATATATTCATATGAGTATATGAGACTTGTGTAGTTCATATATGCTCATATACCCTTTGAGCATATTCAATTGTGCAGTTCGTATATACTCATACCAATCTGTTCAATTATCTGCAATTAAAGTTATTATCATCAATTACCAAAGAGGGAAAGCTTGTGATATCTTGTCCCACCATTATAAGTTAATGGTATGTCGTGGTAATTAATGATAATTATATTGTAGAACTAACATTTTCCATGAGTTGGATGAATAAGTTATGTTCCAGGGTGATGAAGACTTTGGATGACATCATGAGTTGATTATCATCAAGTCAATGTTCAAAAGTGAAAGATGCATCATGTGTTGATGCATATGAAGACTCGGGATGAAGGATATCATCATGAGTGGATGAGCATCAAGTCAAGATCCCGAAGTAAAAGAAATCATCATGTGTTGATGCATATCAAGACTCGGGATAAAGGATGTCATCATGAGTGGATGAGCATCAAGTCAAGATCCCGAAGTAAAGGAAATCATCATGTGTTGATGCATATCAAGATCCCGAAGAGAAGAAGATCATCATGTGTTGATGATCATCAAGCCAAGTTCAAGAAAAGGATGTCATCGTGTGTTGATGAGCATCATATCGAGTTTCTTGAAGAAGAGGAAATCATCATGTGTTGATGATGTTCAAGAAGAAGGAAATCATCATGTGTTGATGATTATCAAGTCAAGAACCCGGACTAGAAGTGAAGATGTGCGTCATCAAGCTTCAAGTGTTTGTGCAAGGCAAAGGTATGACTAGCTAGGGCTAAGGATGTGTTCCTAGTCTTTTACCGGTCTCGGTGTTTGGTTGAAGACTGGATTGCTAGTATAGGTTGTCGTACTATTAAGAGGGGTCTTGACTAGTAGCTTGAGTTAGTCATGTGTTGATAGCTCATTGTGTTTGCTCTAGCTCATGTTAATATGTTGCCAATATTTGCGAATGTGTTTTGCAAATAGTTGTGGCTCATGGATAACCCTTGTAGCATTTGACTATAGTTTGCAAATGTGTTTTGTAAATGGTCTAGGTCCATGCATCTTATCCTTGTGGCATGATGCTATTGTTTGCGAATGTGTTTTGCAAATAGTTAAGGCTCATGCGTGTTCCTTGTAGCATGTGACTTAAGTTTGTGAATATGTTTTGCAAATGGTTTAAGTCCATATACCTTATTCCTTATAGTGTGATTCTAAAAGTTGGCAAATCTGTTTTGCAACTTGTTGAGAATCTCACTTGAACCCTTGTTTGCATCGCGCATCAAATTAGCAAATGTGTTTTGCAATTTGAGTTGAAGCGGAATGCAAATATGCTTTTGGTTCTAAAGCGGTCTGACAGGCGCGTAATGGGCGGTCTGACCGGACCCCGGTCTGACCGGCAGTATGGAGCCGGACTGACCGGCCTCCCGAACCAAAGGCGCGGTCAAGTTTTTCCAGAGAGGTATGTTTTCTAGAATTTGGCTGTGCGGTCTGACCGGCGTATGCTGAGCGATCTAACTGGGCTGACCAGTCTAACCGACCATTGGTTGGCGATCAGACCGGATGTGTTCGAACAGCTAGTTTTATAGCAGTTGGAAGGGGAGCGGTCTGACCGGCCTCTTGCATGTGGTCAGACCGGCCTGCGCTGGTTTTCAGCTGATTCTTGCCCCAATGGCTAGATTTTGTGTGTGGGCTATAAATACCCACCTTGACCGGCTTTGGGGTGGTTGCTGGTGTCATATTCATTTCCATTGAGCTAAGAGCAATCCCTCTACTCTTATTTGTGCATGTGTTGCACTTACTGAGCTTTGAGAGGCAAATCCTAATTGCATGTGTTGCATTTAGGGATGGCAATTGTGCCCGATTACCAGCGTGCCCGCGGGTAAATACCCTAATGGAGCCGGGTATGGGGGCTTCTTTGCCCATGGGTATGGAAATGGGGGCAATTCTCTGCCCATCAGGTAAACGGGCGCGGGCATGGGTAAGCTCCACCCATGCCCGCCACGCCCGTTTACCCGTCAACCCACACTGACAGGTGGGCCCAAAGAAACCCTAGCTCACAATGCCTTATACCTATTCGGCCATCACTATCAGCCGCCACCCTCCCACTGTCCCTGATCGCCTCTCCCTCCCCAAGACTCGCCTTCCTCTCCGAGCCGCCCCACCACCGCTCCTCCTCCTCCACCGCCACCTCCCCGCCCCTCTCCCTCGCATTCCTCTCCTCCTCCGTTGTCCCAGATGCCTTGGCCTCCCTCTTCCCCCCCTCCTCTCCGGCTCCACGCCCCCCCCCGAACTCCACCTCCCGGCGGCCCGCCCGTCCACCTCTGGCCCGGCCCGCCCCGCCCTCCCCATTACTCTAGAGTCCAGATCCAGATCCTCAACCTCCCCATTACTCCAGATCCAGATCCGCCTGTCGGCCTATTCTCCTCCCGGCCAGTCGTCGCCCCCGTCCTCCTCCCGGTAGGCCCCCGCCCCTTCTCACTCCCACCTGCTCAAGCCCTCCTCACTCTTGGCCCCGGCCAAGATGTGCCTCGCCAGAATCTGCGCCACCACGCCCAAATTTTCGTCTCTCAGCTTGAGGTCGTGCCATTGGAGGACTCGGTGTACAACTCCACCGACTTCCACTACTACAGAAGCCTCATCACGCATTTGCCGAATCGTCATCACGCATTTCGTTCCGAACCGCCTATATTTGTTGGTCTGTGATAATAGGCAGTTATCACAGACGGTTCAAAACCATCTGTGACACGCACTATCACAGACGGTTTTTTGTTGAAACCGTCTGTGAAGGCTATTATCACAAACGGTTTTCATTAAAAACCGTCTGTGATCCAAGAATATCACCGACGGTTTAATTTACAAATCGTCTGTGATGATATTTCACAGACGGTTCTTGTTCAGAACCGTCTGTGATGAGTTTTCACAGATTGTTCTTGTTTAGAACCGTCTGTGATAGCCTTTTCTGTGGCAAAAAAAAACCGAAAACGGCTGCTAAAACTTCGGAGGCCATTTAGAGGCCCTAAACGACCTTTTTTGGGGTTTTCACTTTTTCAAGACCTCGTGAAGAGAATTTGACCTTGCCTTATGGATTTTCGGATTGAGCTTTTCGTTAGCTTTCCAACGAGCCAAAGAACGTCGCAATCGGAGTTCATATGCAAAAGTTATGATGATTTTACCGAACGGTGCGCGATCTACCATCTATATTTTTGCCCAAACCAAATAACTCAACATGAACTACACACATCACAAGAGCATCACCCACATCACAAGAGCATCAACTCAAGAATCCACATCACAAAGCAAAGGGAGGAGTAGAGAGTGAGGTCGTGGGAGGCCGGGCGGCAGTGGAGGAGGCCAAGGCGACGAGGTTGTGGGAGGCCAAGGACGATGAGGTCGGGCGAAGTTGGAGGAGGCCGCCATGACAAGCTCGGCATGGAGGTGGGCGCAAGGTGTGAGGAGGAGAAACAGCGAGAGGAGGAGATGGAGGTATGAGCTGTGAGGAGGAGAGACCGCAGAGTAGGAGATGGAGGTTATACAAAGCGAGTTTCGCAAACTCGCCCATTATGTTCAAATTTTCGTTTCGCCCAACAATCGAGAGGCGGTTCTGTTAAGAACCGTCAGGATAGCTATATATCACGCACGGTTTTTAATAGAACTGCTCAGTGATCATCCATGACGGTTCTATTAAAGAACCGCTCGTGACACTGATGACGAGGATTAAAACCTCTATGTATTATTTTAATACATAATAAAAGACCATACGTCTTCATGGTCGTATTCCTAAGACTAACGACCTCCACGGTCGTTAGTATTCTAAAGGTTACTTATCGGGTACCACAGGCCTGATGAGGCTTTGTGCCTAATCCCGACCGATAACCGCCGTAAAATTACCGAACCGGGTATTTCTTATCGTATGATGAATGGAACACATGTTATAATGCTCCATTCCACGCGATGGTACAACCACGAGACATCGACTATTAACCACCCTACGGTTAAGCTCTTCACAGTAACCGCAAGGAAGTTAGCACGCTGCTAATCGCTTCCACCGTTCAAACCAGTCGTAATGTTTCACCAGGGACGTCTTCTCCAGGAGTAACTGCCACCTCTTCGGAAGTTATTTAAAGGTGAAGCGCAGAAGACGAAGGGACGGACACAGAGAGACAACAAGACCGAGACCAACAAAGACAAGAACAACGACAGTTCAATGAAATACCACGAAGCCTAAGCGGTGGAATTAGAGGCTAGATAATCGACTTAGACTCATATTCTAAGTCGACACCCGATTAGACATTCCCCATTCAAGTAATTCAGGGTAGTACTTAGCCACATCTTGTAAAACCCAAATCCATATCAATAAAGAGCGACCCCATTCCATTCCGTGATATTCCACGCCATTTTCCTCGCTCATTTTCAGAAGATCGTGACTTGATCGTCGACAACATGCAATAGGATTTGCCTCTCAAAGCTCACTAAATGCAACACATGCACAAGAGAGAGTAGAGGGCTTGCTCTTTGCTCAAAGAAATGTCTAGGGGCACCAAAGAACCTTCCCACACACGCCAAGGTGGGTATTTATAGCCCACACACAAAAACTAGTTGTGAAAAAGTCTCATTGAAAAAATCAAGACATGCAATCGACCGCCAACTAGGGTGCGAAGACGACCGCACCTCCTCCAACGGTTATAAAACTAGCCATTGGGCACCGGCGCGAGACGACCGCTAACTAACATACGGTACTCTTTGCTTGGTTCGATCGTGCATCGCTCAAGGAGCGCAGACTACCGATTCTCAAGGAGTCGCCAACCAAAATACACCCCAGATCGTTTTAATTGAACCACCAACTAGAAATCAGAACAACCGATGCGCGGTCATACCGCACCAAAATCCGGTTAGACATTCCCTCATTCAGTGTAATTCAGGGTAGTACTTAGCCACATCTTGTAAAACCCAGTTCATATCAATAAAGAGCGACCCTCATTCCATTCCAGGATATTCCACGTCATTTTCCTCGTTCATTTTTGTAAGATCGGCGACTTGATCGTCGACACACGAAACCTCGAGAGCGCAAAGCGGCGAGAGGATAGCGAGGATATCACAAACGGTTCTTAATTAGAACCGCAGCGATAACTAATTATCGCTGAGCGGTTGAATAAGAACCGTCTATGTATATCCTGAGCGGTTCTTATAAAGAACCGCTCGATGATTGGTGAATTATCGCGCACGGTTTGTGAATAGAACCGCTGCGTGATAATTCCTGACGATTCTATTAATGAACCGCTGCGTGATAAATGACTATCACTGAGCGGTTCTAAATAAGAACCGTCGTGATATCGGCGCCCAACGCAGATCGACAGACCCAACACAAACGGTTCCAAGGGAACCGTCTGTGATGGGGCGTCTACTATAGCCTGTTTTGTAGTAGTGTTCGCCGCCTACGCCCTTAGCACCATCACGTGCCATAGCTTTGTCCACGGTGGCTTGATCCTCAGGTAAGACAAGAAGAACCAGATGTCATCCATGTCACTCTGCCATTGTTTGCTATAGATTTAGTGCTGTAGCTCATTACCTTATCATGTGCAGTGTATGTATAAATTTACTAGCTATCTAGGTGATAGTTTCAACCAGTACTAGGAGCCGTACACCGACGGGAGGAGCCCAGTGGTGGAGAGCCAGGCGAGCGTAAGTTCTTCCTTTTTATCATTTTTGAACAATTGTAAGATCGAGGAGGCCGACTAGAGGGGGGTGAATAGGCATTTTAAAACTTCTTTGGCTAAAACCGATTTCTACTGCGGAAGCTAATACAAATACGGTTTTGCACAATTAAAGCCTAAATCAACTAGGTTCATCTAAGTGCACCAACAATACAAGTCTATTGATAAATATGGCAATTAAGCAAAGACTTGTAAGCTATTCAATTTAATCAATGTAAATAGCACAAAGCTAGGCAAACATTCATCCACAATGAATAAGCAATTTAATACAAGGAGTATAAATTGCACAATGTAAAGCACAAGAATGTAAACCACAATTGACACGGCGATGTTTTACCGTGGTGTTCGGAGACTTGCCGGTCTCCCCTAATCCACGTTGAGGCAAGCCCAAACCAATTGGACCGACACTACGAATTGAGCACCCACCACCGAGGTAAGTCCAACCACTTGGATCGGTTCCAAACCAAACCAACACCTCGCTCCACTACGGTTGCTCTTTCCTCCACTCCAGAGATGGCGAGCACCATACCACTCACAAACTGCTCGGGTTTTCTCACAAGCTTCCTTGAGAAGATCACCGACCCACCACGTCGTCTAGGTGTCAGCAAACACCAAGAGTAACAAATCTTAGACCCTCACTTGACCTAATCAAGTGTCTAAGCTCAAGTGGATACACAATCCACTACCTAATGCAACACATGTGACGAGGATTTAAACCTCTATGTATTATTTTAATACATAATAAAAGACCATACGTCTACATGGTCGTGACCCCTAAGACTAACGACCTCCCTGGTCGTTAGTATTCCAGAGGTTATTTAATGGGTACCCTGGTTGGATGAGGCTTTGTGCCTAATCCCCACCGATATAACCGCCGTAAAATTATCGATCGGTATTTCTTATCGTATGATAAATGGAACCGTGCTATATATGTTCCAAACCATGCGATGGTACAACCCCGAGACATCGACTATTAACCACCCTACGGTTAAGCTTTTCACAGTAACCGCAAGGAAGTTAGCACGTTGCTAATCGCTTCCACCGTTCCGACCGATCGTAACGTTTCACGAGGGCGTCTTCTCTATGAGTAATCGCCACCTCTTGGAAGTTATTTAAAGGTGAAGCGCGAAGACGAAGGGCGGACCGCGAGAGACAACAAGACCAAGACCAACAAAGACAAGAACAACGATAGTTCAACAGAATACACGAAGCCTAGCGGTGGAATTAGAGGTTAGATAATCGGACTTAGACTCATATTCTAAGTCCGATTACCCGATTAGACATTCCCCATTCGATGTAATTCAGGGTAGTACTTAGCCACATCTTGTAAAACCCAGTTCATATCAATAAAGAGCGACCCCATTCCATTCCGGGATATTCTCGTCATTTTCCTCGTTCATTTTCGTAAGATCGGCGACTTGATCGCCGACGGTGGCGCCGTCTGCGTGGGGAAGAAGGCGTAAGTTTCTGAAAAAATTCTTCGCTCAAGAAAATCCTCACCCAAAATCTCGCAATCGCTCATGCGACTATGCGGAGTTTGGGATGAGGAAAATCGGTTCGATTTGGCGGACTACGCCGACCTCGACATGGAAGGATGTATCCGCGCCATGGAAGAAAATGGCAGTCATCCTCCTCTTCCTCCTCCGCGGCTCGCCGCGTCGCCGGCGTTAGCGAGGTCGGCCGGATGGATGAAGATGCGCCGCCACTCTTGGTGGCGCAACCAGAGAACCGCCGCTTCAGGCCGATTCGAGAATGCGGAGGATCTCTTCAAGCCCGGTCTTCTCGGCCGCGAAGCAGTGAAGAAATTTCAGCCCCATCACCCGAAAACTCTATACCATTGATGAAATCATGGTGAAAGATACTCTCCTTGACGGCAATTCCAGAGTCAACCGTCACCGTAATCTGTCGATGAAACCTCCACCGGTCGAGGCCATGTGGGGATGATCACACTCGAAGATACGATCGGCGGTTCGTCGGATCGGTGAAAGACCTCAAGAAGTGCTCATCTCCGACCGATCTCCATCGTGGAAGATTACGGTAGAAGCGACAAGCTCTCCATTAGTTATGATGGAAGCTCATCGGAAGATCAATCTTTGGAAGCACGAAGTCAGCGCGATCGGAGATGAAGATCAAGATGCCTGCGGTCCTACACTCTCTACCACGCCATCACGTGTTGTTAGAGATGATCCGCCGTCAAGCACCAACTTCCGGAGGCAACGGAACTAATCGGCGTCAATCGGTTAACTCGCTTTACCCCACCCAGAGTGGTGATGGGATCAACAAATCCGAAGGTCGGGGAAGGTTCAGACAGGCATACACCTCGACCCAAGATGAACCCCCGAGACCTTCCGATGGCTATCGTACAAAACTTACGGCGATTCAAAATATGTTAAATAATTCCGATCCCGCTCTAGCAGAACGCCTAATTTTGTACAACTCGTAGGTCGCATCCAAATTCTCCAATGCACCATGCGTGAAAGGCGTAGCGATCGGAACAGAGAGTTTCGTGAAGTCGACTATGACTTCATCCCAACGTTCCTCCTCGGCGAGGGACAACACGGTCATACCAGAGAGCGATCGATCTGAGACCTCCTCAATGATTCCGACCAAGGAGTCACGAGGGAGAAGGTTATTCAAGCTACTCCCCATCGTGTCGAGAGGAACCACCACTAGGACCTAACGATCTCCGACATCGTTTGAACCAAGTGGGCGGCCGGAGGCATCATATCGGTGTCCACGACCGGATTGGTACACCGGCGTTCCAAATCCCAATCCTTAGGGATCGGTCTCCGGCGACATAATCCGGCACCTTCCTGGAGAAGACGCCATGAATCAATCACGAGTTGTCGAGCCTTCTCTGCGGGGCTCCAAGTCAGTGCGTTAGCCTAACCTGTTCCGACCGCCAACTTGGACAAATTCAATGGAACTCAAAACCCATTGGAATTTCTCCAATATATACCACCGCCATCGAGGTCTTTGGTGGCGATGAAATGTAATGGCCAACTATTTACCCACCGTGCTCAAGGGTCCGCCTGTCGTGGTTGTTAAACTTACCGGTCGGATCAATATATACTTGGGAACAACTCTGTGATCTTCTGATTGCCAACTTCCAGGGTACGTACGACCGCCTTGGGAAGGAGGACGATCTCCACAGAATCCAGCAGGGATCTGATGAGACTTTACGTCAATATATCAAGAGGTTCAGCCAGGTTCGTAACTCTATACCCGAAGTCGCAGAATCCTCTGTTATTCAGGCTTTTGAAACAGGACTGAGGAATCGGCGGTTTACGGAGGACATAGCAATGAACCCTCCAAGAACAACCGTTGAGCTTTTTGATATGGCGGACAAGTATACCACCGCTAGCGAAGCAATCGAGTGGTGTGAAGCCATTGATCGGAAAGACAAGATTCCCCAGCCCGGCCTGGACAAACAGGAGAAAAAGAACAAGAAGTCTCTCAAGAAGAAAAAGAACCGCAGACCGACGACAAAGAAGTCCTCGCCGCCTGAGAAAAGTTCGGAAGGGCAAGGAGGACTATGCTTGGTCGAAGCAAGGCAAAAGCTCCGAATCAAGGATTCGATTTAACAAGAAGTGGTGTCCACTTCACCAAAGCGAGTAAGGCATGATCTCGCGACCGTCGTGGTCGGCAAAAGAAACTGGAGGATTATTATGCGGGTAAGGACCATTTCCGCATATCTGAACATGGAGAAACGAGCTCCAAAAAGGACAAGGATGGCGGCGAAGAGATGGAGTACCAGATCCCCAACACACACAACATGATTTTGGAGGATCTTCTTCATACGAGTCCGACTTCATCGAAGGCCATGGGCGAGAGGTCAACCTAGTCGAATCTCCGATCAGAATCAAGCACTCGAAGTGGTCGGACACCGCATTTCCTTCAGCAAAGACGACTGCTCCATCCCATCGACTCGACCGGGTAGGTTCCCTATCGTTGTTGAACCAACCATTAATAATTGTCGGGTTACTCGGGTCTAGTAGATGGGGGTAGTTCTTTGAATATATTATTTGTGGGAGCTTTAGAAGAAATGCAGGTCCCCATGTCAAAGGTGAAACCTGTGAAATATGCTTTTCATGGCATAGTTCCGGTTCTACCGCTAAACCGATAGGACAAATTTCCTTACCGATTCGTTCGGAAAGCCCGACAACTTCGAGCGAGAGGATTCCGTTTGATGTAGTAAACTTGAATCCGCGATACAACGGAATTCTCGATCGACCAAAGATTAGCAAAATTCTTGATAGCCACGCATTATGGTTATCAAAGTTTGAAAATGCCGGGGCGAAGGAGTCATCACTATTCGAGGAGATCGAAAATGGCTTATGTATGCGATCGAAATCCTTTGCCTTTGGTTGATGAACTTCCGACAGAGAGGTTAACCCGACTCCCATGCGAGTCAAGCACTCGAGGCCAAAGATGGCACCCAAACCATCCGACCGGACAAAGAAGGTACCACTCGACAAAAGCGCTTCTCGGACAAATACAGTCTTCACATGGGTCAGACATCCGACCCCAACCGCCAAGAAGATTCGGTGGGGCAAGACTCGACCCTAAATAGGAAGAGTCGCCGTCTCCTTCCTCTGGCGAATCGGGGCGTGTTTGCACGCAAGCGTCCGATATGCTCGAGTCCCCGAGGTGATCGAGCACGAGCTTGCTCTCGGCGACCAAAACCGATCAAGCGAAACTACGACGTTTACTTTTGATCGGAAGGAAGCAATCCATCGGAGATTGACAAGCTTCTCAAAGTCGGATTTATTAAGTGAAGTCGACCACCCACAAGGGCTTGCCAATCTGTAATGGTTAGAAAAACAATGGGAAATGGCGAATGTGTATCGACTTCTACAGATCTTAATAAGGCTTGTCCGAAGGATGACTTTCCTTCCTCGCATTGATCAACCGGTAGACTCTACTTACGGGTGCGAGTTACTAAGTTTTTAGATGCGTATTCGTGGTACCACCAGATTAGTATGTGTAAAGAAGATGAGGAGAAAACTTCCTTCATCACCCCATATGGCACTTCTTCGTTATATTAAGATGCCATTTGGTCTCAAAAACGCCGTGCAACTTTTCAAAGGTTGATGCAAAAACCTTTAGTCCACAAATCGGTCGGAATCTAGAAGCTTACGTTGACGATCCGTCGTAAAGACCACCAACGCTAGCGACCACATTCCCGACTTACAAGAAACTTTTAATAACTTGAGAAGACATAACCTCAAGTTAAATCCTAAAAGTGTGTGTTCGAGTTTCACTGAAAACGCTTTCGGTTTCCTAGTTTGACTAGAGGTATTGAAGCAAATCTGACAAAAATTGCGCCATCGACCGGATCGCCCTCAGACCACAAAGAAGGAAGTCCAAAACTAACCTACAGATGGCGGCGTTAAGTCGTTTCATAGCAAGGTTAGGGAAAAAGGATTACCTTTCTTTAAACTTCTTCTAAACATGGGAGTTTTGAGTGGACTAAAGAGGCAAACGATGCCTTTGAGGAACTTAAAAGTACCTTACAAGTACCGGTTTTAGTTTCTCCGAGATCGGGAGAAACATTGCTAATTTACGTGGCGGCAACACCACGCATAGTTAGCGGTGTCTTGGTTGTGAAAAGGATAATATCCAACGACCGGTCTATTACGTGGCGAAGTCTTACATGGACCAAAGGAAAGATACCCACAGTACAAAAGTTGCTCTATGGCCTCCTTATGTCTTCAAGAAAGCTAAGGCACTACTTTCGTGCCCACAAAGTGGTCGTACCTCTACCGGATATCCTCTTGGTCAAGTCCTTGGAAACAGGAATTATCGGGATCGAATAGCCAAATGGGCGGTCGAGCTAGGGCGTTCGATCTCCATTTTATTTCACGAACAGCAATAAAGTCCTGCAATAGCGTAATTCATTGCCGAATGGACAAACCTCGAACCCACCCAAGGACCCGAGTACGAACACCACGACAGTGGACATTGTATTCACCGGTTCCTTGATGTTACAAGGATCGGGTGGAGTGGTCTTGATATCCCTCATCGGCGAACACATCAAGTCGCCATCCAAGAAATTTTCCGCCACCAATAATGTGGCGAGAATATGAAGGTTTATCGGCAGACTCGAGCGGCTTCGTTAAGCTCGGGATTCGCAGACATTAGTGAAAGGCGATTCTCAACTAGTAGCGAATTAAGTGGGGAAAGAGTATCAATGCTTGAGTACCAAGATGTCATCTTATCTGGCGGAAGTACGAAAACTCGAAAAGCACTTCTTGGTTTCGGATCCAACATATTCCTAGAAAGGAAAACTTTCTGGCGCACCGGTTAGCACGGATGGCCTCCACGAGGTCGGCCGTCCCGCCTGGAGTTTTTCTCGAGCAACTCAATTCACCCTCGGTAGTTGAGCCTTCCGAGAACATACATGATTCTTTGCAAGTTGAACAAACTAATCAAGGAAACATGGATGCTCCACGTGTCGATTGACGGTTGGCGCCATCACGATCACTGTAGAGATCGGATGACATCGATCTACAATTATCTTCAACATGACACAATTCCAGAAGATGATGTAGAGGCTGATCGAATAGCACGAAAAGCCAAATCATACACTCTAATCGAATGTATCTTGTATAAACGAGGATCTCATGGAGTGTTGATGAGATGCATATCTCAAACGGATGGCATTAGATTGCTAACCGAAATCCATGAAGGCATCTGTGGAGCACACCATTCCTCTGAGAACCACAGGTTTCAGAAGCCTTCCTAAGCAAGGCTATTCTCGCCAATCGCCCTTCATGATGCAAAAGAGCTTGTGATGAAGTGTGTACAATGTCGGTTTCATAGCCGATAAGTACACCACCCGGCAAGCCTTACAAACAATTCCTCTTTCTTGGCCTTTTGCAACTTTGGGGATCGGACATTACGGGACCTTTCCCAAGAGCACCGGGGCTTGAATTCCTTTTCGACATGATTGACACGCTTACAAAATGGATTGAAGCCGAGCGACCGTTAAAATAACAACCGAGGCCGCTAAGAGATTTCTCTGAAAAATGCGATCACGATTTGGTGTACCCAACGATCATCACGCATAATGGTTCCCGCCTCCAAAGATCAATTCCAGAATTCGCGATGAACTTGGTGTCAAAGTTCATTTTGCTTCATTGCTCATCCACGAACAACGGAGCGATTGAGCGGCTAATGGTATCCTTATGCGGGATCAAACGCCGAGTATTCACCGCTTAATCAAGCGGTCGAGCTTGGGTTAAAGAACTTCCTCGTGTTATGGGCCATTCGAACCACGACGACCGATCGTCGCGACCGGTGAAACTCCATTCTTTTTGGTTTATGGTCTTTGAAGCCATGCTTCCTCCGTAACTCAAAATTGGCTCTGCTTTCGAATCGATCGTTTTGACGAAAATGATCGAATGAGCAACGACTTCGGCAGCGTCGATTTCCTTAAAGAACGATTTAAACCAAGCCCTTGTATGATCGGCGGTCTACCAACAAGCCATGCGAAGGTACCATAGTCGTAAGGTGCACCTTGTCAGAGGTGATCTGGTTCTCGAAAAATTGAGCCAAACAAATCGCAATAAACTTTCTCCTAAATGGGAAGGTCCTTACACTTGTGATCGAAGTCACCCAACCAGTTCCGTGACGACTAGCTATGTCGATGGGCAAATTTTGTCAAATTCTTGGAACATCGATCAATTGCGTAAGTTCTATGTTTAATTTTCATTCTTTCATTTCTTTCAATTTCAAATTTCATTAAATTCATTAATTAATTAAGAAGTGCAACCTTGCTTATATATATACACCTACATTACGGTGGTTTATTATTGTTAGTCCAGTGGGAGAAGACATTTTCTCTCGATATCCTTTTAAGGATCTCGATACTCTATGGTCCTAGTCGTGAGCATTTTCTTCAAATGATTCCCACGCGACTACACTCTTTTCTCAAAGAAAATGAGTAATCGAGCGCCACACAACTAACTATCTCATGAATGATATGCTTACGATTACGAAGATTATACTTCATTATTTCAAGATTCGGTCTATTCTTGTCAGCTCTTCGGTGGGACACGGAAAACCTCCTAGTCGAAGTCTCTCCTTTTTCACGCGTGGTCACCTTGCTCGGAAGGAGCTTCCTAGCGACGGTTCTTTTCTTCGATCCTCGCTACGATCGGATATAGAATTTGAACATGTTTCAAAAAATATATGTCGTATGCCTTGTGTCTTAGCATTAGTTCCGACCGGACTATGGGACAATAGATATAAACAAAGTTCACTTATAATCTGCTGCATACATATTTGCATTTCTTCTTATGTCAAGTTTGACAAAGTCTTTTTTCGACCATATATAGTGTTTTTGATTGGTATTTCCATTATGACAAACAAAGATCTATAACTAGTCGAAATCGTCACTGTCTGACCACATTTGATTTCCTAATCTTTGCAACGATCGGTTTTGTCTTACATGTCCAAACATACCTACAAAACTCACATACATGGTTATGACCTCTTTTTATTCTCTTTCTAGGCTCACTTTGCACAATGCGTTCTTCTACTATAAAGCGATCGGGGCTAGGAAATATCTGAAATTTTAAAAAGTCAAACAGATAAACAAAAGCTTTGTCAATGACATAAAAGGTAAGTTTTCATAGATATTCAAATATTTTTACACTTGCGAGAACCTACTCTAAGAAATATTCCCAAATAACTCTTGATTGTCGGAGATTCGACCTCCATCTCCTCTACAACTATATCTCCGAGTGGCCCGAGTTCTTCCATGAACTTGATCGCCTCTTGGTGGGCGATTGAAGTCATCTTTAACAGACTTGGAGATCTATGGAGGGTCGGAAGCTTTCGCTTTTGCCAAAGCAAAACTAACTCCACTTGCAACGCTTTGTTTTTAGGGCCCGGCATAATTCGTCCGAGTAGTTTTGAGCGTAACTTTAAGGTCCTCTAGAAGTTGACCCAAATAGTTCATTTTCTCTATTGGATCTCCTAAGGAAGGCGGCTTGATCCTCGATCCCATATCAAAGATCATCTTGTTCAAAGCACTAATCTTTTCATCAATATTTTGAGCAAGAGCGCCTCCTTATCCCGCTCAAATTTTAGAGTTTTCTTTACTCATTCAAAGATTTGCGTTTGCTCGCAAAAAGCAAATCGCTTAATGAACACAAGCATAATTGAAGGAACAATCAAGTTTGCGACATATTACCTTCATTTGTTTTGCTAAGTGTTTCATATTTGGTCGTTGCTTGACGATCAACCGGTCTTTAATCGAACTTGCTTTAGCAAATGGTCGTCTTTAACTTTATTTCTTCTTCAAGAAGAGCCGTCTTGGCTTTCTCGTACAACCTCCTCTTTTATTTTCTCGGATCTATCGAATACGATAAGGAGAATAATTGTAGAGGAGCAAAGTATTGAAGAAGAAACAAAAGTTCAAAAGGAAAAGTTCTTACTTTCCAACTCGGAGTGCTTTTGCTCCAAGTCCTTAACTTTCATTGGGTCATCCTCCGATCACAAAGAAAGTTCTCGACCAAATGCTACACAAATAGCATTCTTTTTCTTAAGTTTCTTATAAACTTTTTAAAAAGAGCTATGAAGCTAGTCGAGAAAACTTACTCAATTGCTCGGTCATTATAACCAAAGAAAATCAAATCGAGGTGCATCTTGAGTTGAGTATCCGATACTTTCGCCACGCCTCATCAAGCTCCTTATCCTCGATAAATCGGGGCGAAAAGGAACTTGTTAGGTTGGGAAGGGTTATCAACGATGATCGAGCTGTTGAGACCTCTCGAGGCATCTACCTCCACGAAGGGGTTTCAATCACCAAAGGATCCAACTCAACCGTTGCCCTTGTCACCGCTCGGGGCTTCTTCGACCACTACTTCCTCAGGAACTTTGTCCTGAGAAGTGCTCTGGTCGAGAACTTCCACAGGTGCCAGTCCTCGGGAAGAACACAGTGGAAACGACCGGAACACCAGAAGACCTATGCAAACCGAAGATGGAAAGTTCAAAGTATCAAATCATCAAGGAATTATTAAAGGTACATACTTATCGACCATTTTCATTTGTACATACCTTGTTAATCTCCTGGATTTGACTCAAACGCAGCAGAGAGAAATCGTGCCGCTAGCCTTCCTTTTCTTCTCCTCCAATTTTGCCGGTTCGGACCAAAGAAGGTTTGTTGAACCTCACATCCTCCAACAAGATGTCTGGAAGCTATGTCCTCGACCAGTTCATCAAGGTCCACATTTACGACTATCCGGTGGGAGGAGTGGTTTCATCAATCTCGGATCGATTGTTTCAAGAATAACCTAAAAGGTCGTGTACGACCACTGAGTCTGACCTCATGATTACATTCTCATGGGCCCTCGAACTTATCCACCTAAATCAAAGAACAAATTTGATTGGGTGAAGAAATCCTTTATCTAAAAATTCGTACATATATGATTCCAAATGTTCTATTACCTCGAGGATTCATCTCCTTCAAGTGCCTCGAGGCACGACTCGGTCGGAACTAAGGTGGGGCGTTGATCCTCACCAGATTGTATGATTCGCAATCCGGCCGACCGCAAATGTAGAGCACGATTGGAAATCTGGTGGAATATATGTATACACATGGTAAAAGGAATTTTTGATTAAATTACCTTAAGCCTTGCAGTCTCCTTCAATAGGAGTTACTGGCTAAGATCTTGGGGCATTCACCTTTTCTCCAGCTCCCCGCACGCATCATCCCGACTGTTCTCTAATTTCCCGGGAAAGAGCTTTAATGAAGGAAGAATAGACAGATTTTAAGGTAATATATTAATCAAATCAAAATACCGATCGAATTTATCTCAAAGACTTACCACCTTCGAGGTAGCTTCATCACGATCAAGGCACCAGGCGAGGATTGAGTTCTGAGCTTCAATAGGCTAATCGGACGAAAGGTGAAATCCTCACCACATGCCACGAAGTCGGGCCCTCGACTTCGAAGTCATAGATGGCATCCGCCCATCTTTTGACTATCCTGCTCTTCTTCTGGTCTCCTTCCATTTGGGGTTTTCACTTGCTCTAGTTCCCAAGTAGAGGCCATCGTCTTCGTAAATCGTCATGTAAAACCAAGACTTTTTCCATGACGACCACGAAGATTTCGCGTACATGAGGATGTACTCATCGGCCTTCCGTCATGAAGACGCAATGTGCATTCCCCAGAGTCGCTTGATTTTGCCGCAGATTTTCCCATCACCATGCGGTAGAAATAACTAAAGAGCTTCAAGTTCGGTTGTATTCCCAGATATGCCTCGCATAAATATGCGAAAATCTCGATATTTGCGATCGAATTTGGGGCCAAATTCACTAATTCCACCCGTAATGTTCAAGAACGCGAGAAGGAATTTGTGTATCGGTAATCTCAAATTTCACATTCGATGTAGGCAAGAAAACAGGATTTCCTCATCTTCACGGCTCGGAAAATGCTCTCCGGTCGCGGTCTCCAATTAATCGATTCCTATCTGGGAGCATTCCCATCTTCGCCAAAGCCTCAAGCTTTTTCTTGCCCAATTCAAGGCAACCACTTAAATGTCTGCTCCGACATGGCGAAAATCCTCAAGGATGAGTAGTGAAAGTTGGAGACTTCGTGGTCGGAAGAACAGAAAAAACTCGGAGGATTTCTCGAGAAGCTAAAGGGAATCGAAGGGATTTTGGAAGCATAAAAATTCTAAGAGCCCAAATGAGAGGAGATTTTATAAACTTCCGATACTTTCGAAGGATTCCCACAAAAGTCCAACTGACAAAAAGCTTCTTTTTGTTCAAACGGACAGAGGAACTCTTCGTTTCCCAAGGCAAGTTCTCAACTTTAAAGTGAACACAGACCGCTTTCAGTATACCACGACATTAAATGGGTTCGCCTGATCACGATTTCATCGGAAAAGGTATATACACGACCAGTTCATTTAAAGTTCGGGGGCTAGCTGACGAGGATTAAAACCTCTATGTATTATTTTAATACATAATAAAAGACCATACGTCTACATGGTCGTGACCCCTAAGACTAACGACCTCCCAGTCGTTAGTATTCGAAGGTTATTTAATGGGTACCTGGTGGGATGAGGCTTTGTGCCTAATCCCCACCGAGATAACCGCCGAAATTATTGGATCGGTATTTCTTATCGTATGATAAATGGAACACGTGCTATCGCTCCAAACCATGCGATGGTACAACCCCGAGACATCGACTATTAACCACCCTACGGTTAAGCTTTTCACGAGCAACCGCAAGGAAGTTAGCACGTTGTTAAGCGCTCCACCGCTCCGACCAATCGTAACGTTTCACGAGGACGTCTTCTTCAGAGTAAGTGCCACCTCTTGGAAGTTATTTAAAGGTGAAGCGCAGAAGACGAAGGGCGGACACGAGAGACAACAAGACCGAGACCAACAAAGACAAGAACAACGACAGTTCAATGAATACCACGAAGCCTAAGCGGTGGAATTAGAGGCTAGATAATCGACTTAGACTCATATTCTAAGTCCGACATCCGATTAGACATTCCCCATTCGATGTAATTCAGGTAGTACTTAGCCACATCTTGTAAAACCCAGTCCATATCAATAAAGAGCGACCCCCATTCCATTCCAGGATATTCCACGTCATTTTCCTCGTTCATTTTCGTAAGATCGGCGACTTGATCGTCGACAACATGCAATAGGATTTGCCTCTCAAAGCTCACTAAATGCAACACATGCACAAGAGAGAGTAGAGGGCTTGCTCTTTGCTCAAAGAAATGTCTAGGGGCACCAGCAACCTTCCCACACACGGCCAAGGTGGGTATTTATAGCCCACACACAAAAACTAGCCGTTGTGAAAAAGTCTGCTGAAAAAATCAGCACATGCAGTACGACCGCCAACTAGGGTGCAGTACGACCGCACCTCCTCCAACGGTTATAAAACTAGCCATTGGGCACCGGTGCGGTACGACTGCCAACTAACATACGGTACTACTGCTTGGTTCGATCGTACCGCTCAAGGAGCGCGGTACTACCGATTCTCAAGGGAGTCGCCGAACCAAAATACACCGGTACTGTTTTAATTGAACCACCAACTAGAAATCAGAACAACCGATGCGCGGTCATACCGCACCAAAATCCGGTCGAACCGCAGCGGGTCGAACCGCCCATAACACGTCGGTACAGCTAATTTTCCTGAGAAAAACAGCAGTTTGCATCCAAAACAAATTCAATTGCAAAACATATTTGACAATTGACAAGTGATGCAAACAAGGGTTCAAAGGCAAGATTGTCAACAAGTTGCAAAACACATTTGCCAACTTTTAGAATCACCACAAATTGCACTCCGCTTCAACTCAGTTTGCAAAACACATTTGCCACCAAATTGACACGAGATGCAAACAAGGATTCACGTGAGATTCTCAACAAGTTGCAAAACACATTTGCCAACTTATAGAATCACACTACAAGGAATAAGGTACATGGACTTACACTGTTTGCAAAACACATTCGCAAACCAAAGTCACATGCTACAAGGATTATCCACGAGCCACAACTATTTGCAAAACACATTCGCAAATATTGGCGACATGTTAAGGTGAGCTAGAGCAAACACAATGAGCTATCAACACATGATTAACTCAAACTACTAGCCAAAGACCCCTCTTAATAGTACGGCAATATATACTAGCAATCCGGTCTCCAACCAAACACCAAGACCGGTAAAAGACTAGGAACACATCCTTAGCCCTAGCTAGTCATACCTTTGCCTTGAGCAACCACTCGAAGCTTGATGACGCACATCTTCACTTCAAGTCCGGGTCATTGACTTGAAATACATCAACCCATGATGCATCCTTCATTTGATCTCCATCAACATATGATGGGCCTTCTCTTTGACTTGATGATCAACTCATGATCATCTCCTCTTCTTGAACTTTGACATGCATCAACACATGATGCATCATTTACTTCAAGCTCTTGATCTTCAATATCATCAACACATGATGATTTCCTCTTCTTCAAGAATCTTGACTTGATGATCAACTCATGATCATCTCCTTTTCTTGAACATCATCGACACACGATAATTTTCTTCACTTGACTTCCATCAACACATGATGGAACTCTTCTTGACTTGATGACGATCCTCACATGATGTCATCCCAAGTCTTCATTATCACGAAACCTAACCTACTTATCCAACTCAAGGAAAATGTTAGTTCCACAATATGATTATCATTAATTACCACATCATACCATTAACTCATAATGGTGTGATAAGATATCACAATCTTTCCCTCGTTGGTAATTGATGATAATCACTTCAATAACAAATAGTTGAATGTAGATTGGTATGAGTATATAAGCACTGCACAAGTTGTATATACTCGTATGAATATATATAACTACACAAGTTATATATACTCAAAGGATATATGAGCGCACATGTCTCATATACACACATGAATATATTAACTACATAAGTTATATATATTCAAGGATATATGAGTACACATGAACTACACAAGTTATGTTATACTCACATATAAGTATATTTAGACTACACAAGTCTTATATACTCACATGAATATATTAACTACACAAGTTAAATATATTCAAGGATATATGAACTACGCAAGTCTCATATACTCATATGAATATATTAACTACGCAAGTTAAATATATTCAAAGGATATGTTTCAAAGTAAAAATCCCAAATATATGTGGAAACAGGAATATGGATCAATACTAATGAAACCTCAAAATATAGAATGAACTCCCCCTACATGTGTGCATACACGAATGTGTAATGGAAACATATGCACATATTCAAGATAACCTTTTGGTGGAGTTCAACCTATATTTTGAATCCGAGGAATGCAACAAAGTATATATGAATACAAAGTAGAATGCATACTTCTTTTGTTCTTGATATCCAAACGAGACTAATCATAAGATAAGGCAAATAGAAATGTTAATCTCACAAATAGATTCATCATTATGAATGCATACCTATTTGGATTTTTCCTTTTGTTTATTCAATGAATTGGATTTGTCATTAATCACTTGCATGCTTTCATGGTTTTCACCTTTATATCTAAATATGACTACACAATATGTATATCAATAAAAGTGTTAGTCTCACAATTAGATTTGTCATTAATCACCAAAACTCCATTATGTAATGGTAGGTCTAGGAATACGAGTTCACTGTTGATGTCAAGGATGCTGGGGGGGATTGATCCCGAAGACAGGGAAGTTAGTTGCCCAGGCGATGCCTCGATCTGAAGCTTCTTGTAAGCGATCGCTATCCTAGAGAATTGTGGTGAAAACTAATCTTAAGAATTTTCGTGTTTGTAATGTTTGATCGTTAGCTTATTTCATTAATCGATGCACCTCTGTCGCTACTTGTCTTGAACCAAGAGCTTTTTATTTTTGTATGACAAGGATCTACTATATATGATATTTAGGATCTATCAACATGCCTTTCCAAGGATCTACTATATATGATATTTAGGATCTATCAACATGCCTTTCCAACTTTGGTGGAAATTTGAGAGTATTCGGTGCTTGGACTGAAACTGGTGCTTAGGGCAGCCTGCTCCGTTGAATTGGTGCATTGTTTCCTTATGAGAATGTCTTCCATGTTTATTATCTATGTAGAGCATGTTGTTGTCCGTGGGTAAACGGGCATGCCCGCGGGCGACGAGTATGGGCGAGGTTCTTCGCCCGTCGTCCTTCGTGGGCATGCCCGTGGGGGGAAATTGGGGTCGTGGGTATAGGTATGAGCGAGCACTACCTGTACCCACTGCGCCCCATTGACATCCCTAGTTGCATTAGGTTGCGGATTAAGTATCCATTTGAGCTTAGACACTTGATTAGTTCAAGTGAGAGTTCTAGACTTGTTATTCTTGGTGTTTGCCGACACCTAGATGGCGTGGTGGCGTCGTTGCGCCGGTGAGCTTCTCAAAGAAGATTGTGAGAAGACCCGGGCGGTTTATGAGTGGTGTGGTGCTCACCATCTTCAGAGTGGAGGAAAGAGCAACCCTAGTGGATTGAGGTGTTGGTTTGGTTTGGAACCGGTCCAAGTGGTTGGACTTACCTCGGAGGTGTTTGGCTCAATCCGTGGAGCCGGTCCAATTAATTTTGGGCTTACCTCAACGTGGATTAGGGGAGACCGACAAGTCTCCGATCACTACAGTAAAACATCGTTGCGTCATTGTGGTTTGATTCCTTGTGCTTTACATTGTGCAATTTACATTTCTTATATTTAATTGCTTACTTGTATGTGTATGATTGCTTTCATTTATATAGTCTCGTATTGTTGGTGCACCTAGTAAAGACTAGTTGATTTATGCTTTAATTGTGCAAAACCGATTTAATTTACAATTCCGCATAAAACTCGGTTTTAGCCAAAGAAGTTTTTAAAACCGCCTATTCACCCCCCTTTAGTCGGCCTCCTCGATCTTACAACTGCTTCTTCGTCCTCGCCGCCAGCCACCCCCTAGCACCGCGTCCTCAAGACCAGGCGCACCAGTTTCACTGCGACGCCCTCTCCTCGTAGGTGCCCTCGCTGGCCCCCAGAACCCAGCCAATCGCCGGCGACCATCGGGCCATGAGCACCGTCGCCTCGGGCTGACGTGGCATTGCCCACGTGGAGCCCCATCAGCAGCCACCTCAGGCCTCTGCTGATGTGGTAGCCCCGTCAGCAAGCCCACGTGGCTTTTCCGAATTTTCTTTAAGAAAATAAATCGGAAAAATCAAGAAAATCCATATTTCTTCATTTTATGTAATTTCAACTTCCGAAGGCCATAACTTCCTCATTCGAACTCCGATTCGAGTGATCCAAATTTCTAAATTCCTCTAAATTCATTATATTTCTATTAGTATTTATTTGGTATTTTTTGGTAATTTATTTAGAGTTGTTTTGTTTATTTAGCTTTGTTCGCATGTATAGATTTCGGCGTTCTGGACGAATTTGTGGACCCGACGACCGAAGCACCTCAACTCTTCAACGAAGGCAAGTCATAGACCTTTGACCATGTCGTACCCAATTTATAAAAGTATATTTTTTAATATAAACATGGCATGGCTAATTGTATATAAATGGTTTCGGGAGTAGTTAATTACCTAATTGCCATTACGTCCCCTTGATAAATTGACAATGACAATGACATAATTCTTTGGACACCTTGGGATGGTTAATTTTAGTTGGACTTTGTTGTACTACCAACTTGGGTCGTATTATGCTTAGCCTTGTTTAGTCGCGACGTATTCATGATCACTTTCTCAAAGAATGAATGAACATGACTTAATGAAATATGGAATTGTGGCGGAGCCACTGTTGATAAAATTTGTTGTGCCATGGCAAGGGTTGCCATTCAGCCGGGTCGAACGAAAATGATTTATACTTGGGCGAGTGATCGTGAGTAAAGGGGATGAATTTGGGATGCGGTTGCCTCGCCTGAGTAGCCTCTAGGGACTTAACTTTGTGCGCTATTGATCTGGGGTATACTGTGCAACCACAAGTCCATTATGGGGTGGACCGAGCCAACTAATTAGCAATGCTTTGAGTTGGTTCTGCTAGGGTTGGTAAGTGGTGCAAGAGGGGGCCGGGACTGCGAATCCTTAGCGCGCAGAACCGAGTCAAAATAGAGCTTTGTAAAAGCCTTGTGATAATCACTTAGTCACACGCCATCGGAAGCGTGAAATGCCTGACATTAAAAGATGATTATCTCTTGTGGGTCAAGTTGTACAACCTCTGTAGAGTGTAAAACTATTCGAATAGCCGTGTCCCCGGTTATGGACAATGCCTGGTGATTTCACACGAGGGATAGACTTTATCAAAAATATTAGAATGGTTTGGATGGATCCGAATAGTTAGTTTTGGTTATTGGTTGGGAAGTGAACAGGGTGTTCACTAGTTGTTTCAAAGAAAATTGATTACTTATGTATTAATCTTTCAAATTGTGCTTTACAATCTACTTACTATATTTACTGTGAGCATTGCTTTCTGCAAAATAAGCCATAAAGCTATCCTTGTCAAGCCTTGCATGAATATTACTTGCATACATTTCCCTGCGACTTGCTGAGTACCTTAAAAGTACTCACGGCTTTGCGCCATTTGTTGATTAGTCACCGAAGAAGAACCAGAGAACACCGAATTCTATGAAGAAGACTACTTTGAAGACTTTGCGACTTAGGACACGTCCTCCACTCGATTGCCTGTGGGCACGTCAAATGGCCTCCACCCGATGTTTGGTTTCCACCGCAAGCTCCCTTTTGTTGTTAAGCCCTGCGTGACAAACGTTGTAAGACTTGACCATAAGGTCATTTTATTGCTAATTAATATTCATTTGTCTGTTTCATCTATTGTTTGTTGTATAGATATGATTACACTAATGTTGCAACTGTGTGAGCTAGCTACTGATCATGGGACTAGTTCAGAATGCACAGAGGGTCCTGAGGTTGCATACCCGGGGTCCTGACAGGGAGCTAGGTTTCCCTAGCTCCTGTGCTATGGTGGAGGCGGTGCACAAAAGGCGGCAGCGACGGCGTCGCCGCCCGTGTGGAAGGCGACGTGAGGCTGGTCGAGCACACGGCAGAGCGACAAGACACGGCGGCAGTCAGTGTGACCTTGCGGGTCGGCAGTATGGCATGGCCATCACGGGAGCCACTTGCGGCGGCGGCCATGCGTGGCTTCGCGGTGGCAAATGGGTGTGGCACAAAAGCGACACAGGCACCGTCTTGCGAGGTCGAGGCGCTGAGTGACCTTGCACATGGAGGTCGTCGGTACCGCATGTTGGGAGGGCGCGGCGGCGGAGTTTCAGCATGGATCCCATGTGGGGTGGCGCGCTTGACGCCAAGAATCTGTGCGCGGCGGCAATCGACGAGGTTGCATGGCTTGCAAGATGGCTCCAGTAGGCGTGGGTGGCCGGCTGACTCGGCCGATTGCCACGCCAAGGGAAATTTTTTATGTACTGATCATCCAATTACTTTTCATGCAATGTAATTGTACAATCTACTGTACAATCGTCATCCGCTCTTTCATGTAACCCACCGATCGGCTTGGCTAGTGGCTTCAAGTTGGCTCGCAGTAGATTTGAGCCGATTTGCAATCCACAGTGCAATCATCATCTACTAATCGGCATTATGTCGGCAACTTCAAGTTAGCTTGCGGTAGATTAGAGCGTATTTACACCGTAGGATAAAAACTAGAAAACCAAATTTGCAAAATTAAAAGTGATCTATAAAATACGATTCGATCTACGAGCGTCGTTCTTCCACTGTTAACTTTCGATCCGAGTAGAGTAGTCCTAGAGGTAGGCCGGATTCGATCGTGCGTGTTGAGGAGCCGTCGTTAGCGAGTCCAATCCGAACAATCACCTCATAGGCAAAAATCGATTCACACAAAACAATTAAGAACATAATAGTAAATTGAACATAAAGATATAAGAGTACTTTTTTTTCTTCTCTTTATTTCTCTTCTGTACCAGGCTCGTAGACCTAAGCCCGGTTTTTAAGATTCTCAATTGTGGCTTTGACGACTGCTTCCCCCGATTCCAAAAACCCCAGCTCGAGCGCCGCGCCGGAGCGAAGAGAAGGAAACACCCCAGCCCCACCCCCCACGAAAACCTCCCATCTCCGGCGGCGATGGCCGGCGTCGGCGGCAGCGGCAGCGGCGGCGGAGGCGACGCGGAGATGAGCGGCTGGTCGGAGCTCCTCCACACCTCAACCAAGCTCCTCGAGCAGGCCGCCCCCACCCCGCACTTCCCTCCGCTCCAGGTGCGGCGTCGTACTATCCCGCGGTCCCCCCGCCTGCATCCATCTCCGCCGCCTCCCAGTCCACCCAGTTGCTTCCGCCTGACGGTTTCGTTTTTTTTTTTTGGCCCGCGCAGAGGAACCTGGACCAGCTCGAGGTACTCTCTACCAAGCTCAAGGCCAAGACGATCCGCGCCGAGGCGCCGTCGCAGTCGCTCTCCGCCACCAGGTCGGCCTCCGGGAGCCCATTAATTAACCTCGAGAGTCTCTCTGCCCGCCGCGGCGCGGTGTTTCATCTTTCGTGTGAATTGGAATGGTCGCTTCTGGGGTTTTGGGGGGACTTAGGGTTTCGGCTGTGCTTCTGCAGGTTGCTGGCGCGCGAGGGGATCAATGCGGAGCAGCTCGCTAGGGACCTCAAGTCATTTGAAATCAAGGTGATTTGATTAGCGTATAAACTGGAAATAGCGGATTTAGGGTTTCCTTTCAAAGGATGATATGGCTAATCTCATGTGGTGGTTGTTAAATTGAGTGGTTAATTTGGGTAAAGGTTTAGGCACTTTGTGCTACTGTTTGTTATACTCTAGGAGTCTAGGGTTATTACAAGTAGATGGAACTGAGTTCAATTTGGTGCACCTTGGCAATGTATGTCAAACCTAATGATATTCATTATTTTACTCCTTGCACAAGTTGTTTAAAGCATCCTGAAAAAAAACTGAAATGAAGAACTGAGGAAGAGATCTTCATATTAGCTAATTACCACATCTTATCTTGTCTTCACATTTATTAGAAGTGTATTTTGGACTAATGTATATACAGTTCATAGTTATTCATAAATCATAACTAAACATACCACAGAGTTTGAGTTCAGCTGCTTTCATGAAATAATTTGACATGAACTATGTTGCAAACAACTCCAAAGTTCAATTCCACTATTCCAAATTAGTGTGAGACTCACCTCACACTGTAGACAAACAGTTACCCTGCCTCAATTTTTTTTTAATTATGAAAAATTGCAATGTGTAACATGCGGACAATATATGTTAGGAATGGGCCTCATATTCAATATGTACTTATTCTATGTCCAACTCATTGGTAGCATATACTAGGTTTACATAGCTTCCTATCGAGGCTTTTCCCTCCTTTTCTTCCATTAGCAGTATTATATCACAATAATTTATAGATCACAATATCAATGTAAGCTCTCAGTTTTCCTTCTAGACACATTTCCTAGTCTGAATAGTGCAAAGTACATGTTTTCTGAAATCATATTGAATATTGTAGTTGTAGCAACATGGAAGTACATCCATCTAATTGAGGTTCTGGCAATATAGTGTTTCCTTTTGTTAAAAAAGCTGGTTACTCAAATGCACATAATATAATGGGCACATATTTTTATTATAGTGTAACAATCAAACCTCCTTTCCTAACAAATACATGGTACCTTGATACCATTTTCTGCTCTATTGCTCTATGTGCGTCTGTGGCTTGCTTGTTACTGTAGATTTACAGCTCTTGAATATCACTCGCTGGACTGCTTATGAGTATGCATCATAGTGGATAGACTTGATGTTTTGCAGACCACCTTTGAGGATGTTTTTCCGTCTGAAGCAACTACTGTTGAGGAGTACTTGCAGCAGGTGAACACTTAATATATGTCTGTTAATGGCTTAATGCATCGTCTCTTGAATTTCATTGAGTGTATCATAAATTCTGTGTTTTCAGCTTCATGAAATGGCAATTGTCTCATCCATCCAAGAAGCACAAAAGGACAACTTAAGGAGTTTTAACAATTCTATGATGCAAGTCCTTGAGGTTGGTTGCTTTTTCCTGCTTTTCTATTGAATTTTATATTTGACCAGGGCTAGTAGCTGTGATAATACCTTTTAGATTGCAATTTCTTGGATGAGCTTGGTATATGTTAAAGGGTAATTTGTCAAGTTTCTGTACCATCCAAACTTTGTTTGTGTTATTTGTCTTAATATGTTGCACCTTTCAGAAAGCAGCAGTGTTTGTGATAGACTGATAGTGTTGTAATTTGGTTTGATGTAACTCTCATCACTGTTCTAACATTCAGGGAACTGTTCAACTCTATACATTGGTCACTTACTATCAGGGAAAAAATTCCCGGCCGGTAAAATCCCGACCGGTTTTCCTGGGTTTTGCAAGTTCAAATTCTAAATTTCAAATTTCGAATAGTTTTTAATCAAATTTGAGCGAATTTCATCCGGATTTTTACCGGGAAAACCGGTAACCGGCCGGTTACCGTTCCCGGTGGCTGGCCGGGAAACTGCACTCTTCCGGTTATGTGATCCCTGCTTACTATAGTCTGCTTGCGGCGCATGTTTTGAATGATTTTACTGTTCAATTTTAAACTTGTATAATATCTTTGTGTAGGATGACTGGCAGAAGGAGAAGCGAGACTTCTTGCAGAGTCTAAGCCGACTTTCTACATTACCAAAGAGAAACACCAATCTCTTATCCAGTGGGCTGTCTCGTCCTGCTCTGATGCCATCTTCAGCTTCCAGTCCTCAAGCTTCATCAGGCCTGCCCTCTACGGAAGTCATGCCCATACCTAACAAGACTATAATTGAAAAGAAATCTTCAGTTTATGCTGGGGTTGTGAGGGATCTCAATGATGCTAGAGGACGCAGCCTACCTTTTAGTGTAAGCTTTGAACTTCTATGTCCATATTCAACATGTTAGCGCCTCAGGGCATATAAATGTACGCCATTCACAATTCTGTTCTCCAAATAATTTAATTTTGATAAATAGCTTAAGTGCCTATTTTTGTATAGCCTTTATATGTTATCATCGGGGTATAAAAAATTCCGCTGACGCACTATATTCCACTAATGCTTATTGTGGTCATGTTTTGGTTAGGCTGCTACAGCTTTGAGGGCTGCGTATGAGTCCTTGTCTGTTGATGCTACTGGGACGAAATCAGTGACTATGCAGAAAGTGTGGCATTTGATTCAGGTAATAACATTGATTTTATTATGGTAAATTTATACCATCATCTGTTGATGCCCAATTGTATTTAACTGTATTGTAGGATAAGGACAAACAGTTTTGTTCATGTTGCAATATCAACTATATGATATTTCCTTCCCTTGTTCCATTATAATTTATTTACGGTGTTTTGCTTGTTTGTCTAATTCAGGCATTAGTTGGGGAAGGGTCAACACATCGAAACATTTCAAGAAAAATGTCACTAGTGATTGGTGCAAGGCGGCACCTTGAGTGGGGTCATGAGAAATACATACTTGAGATCATCAACAGCCATCCAGCTCTAGTGAGTATTTCTGTGTATTCTTTAATTACTGCCCATTTCCTTCAGAAAGTTTGTTAACTTCTGAAAAATAAAAAATACACTTGCTCAAATGCAATTATGTAAGATTTGTAATAATGGTTTTGGTGCTTATCTGGGAATTTTCCTTTGCCATCTCTAAGTGGGCTGGTGACAATTACTTTGTTTCCTCTTAAGATATGGCCTGCGGGTATTCCTCTCAATTACATGTGACCTTGGGTAAATTTGACATCTCAAATGTTCCAATGTCGTTTTTCATTCTTGAATTTCCTGAAGATGAATCGGATTCAATATGTGCTCTGCAATTTTGCGCATATTTAATAAGGAAGATAATATTCATTATTGTGGTTAGTGATGAACTCACGGATGATTTTTTGATTTACTTGTACATCCTTACAATCTTCCATAAAGTTTTGCATTGCAACTAGTCCTCCGTCATCATCGTAATTTAGTTTTTACCAAATGTTTAAATGGTGTTCTCTACTTTTTCCTTATTGTATGGCTTATGTTTTGTGAAACCTATCCCTGTGCATTATTAAATCATCAGTTAATTGTGCTGTGCATTGTGGTTTGTGGTTCTAGGCTGCTCTTGGTGGATCTGTTGGCAATCTTCAGAAGATTCGGGCATTTCTTCGGGTCTGTTTTGAATTTGATGCTACATCCTTTTGCTGTTGTTCTCGTGCAATTTTGGGTTCTATGTGCACTTTGATGCATTTTATTGTCCCTGTGAATTGACAGGTCCGATTGCGGGACCATGGTGTGCTAGACTTTGATGCAACTGATCTGCGCAGACAGCCACCAGTGGATACAACCTGGCAGCAGGTTTTATTTTTTTGTTCGATTGTTTTAAACATTGAATATAAATTTGTAGCCAACATCATTTTGTTCCATTTAGTAATTGCAAGTTAAAATATATGAAAAACAGTTGGTTAGATTAAACTACAACTGTGCCACTAAAATAAGATAGGAGCAGTAATCAAGGAATTTATTCCTGGCGCTTAATATTTTATGAGAGCATCCAGATGAACTATGGTGTAATTATGGGCGTTTATAGGGTACTGTTCTGTGCAGCTTATGCTTAGGTTTATCATGAAATCATGCCTAGGCTAGGCCCATCACTGGCTTATTTTTACTTCAGTTGAGTGTAAGTTCTACTTCAAAATTGAAGCTATATCTGATCTAAAGAAAGGCTTATTCTTGGATGCATGGGCTTTATTCTGAATAATCCTTTCCCAATTGCACATCCATGCGGTTGCTTAACTGTTTTATTTTGGGTTTAACTTGATGGTTGTTCACTCATTTTTGAAGCTTGATTTATTACAAGTTTTTATGTATTGTTCTGTCTTTTGTAGATTTATTTCTGCTTAAGAACTGGATACTATGATGAAGCAAGGCAAGTTGCTCAATCATCTCGTGCTGCGTACAACTTCGCCCCTCTGGTAAAGCATACATGAATTATGACGGATCATGGATCCTTGTTCTTAATAGGAGACATACAGATAATATATTAATATGTTTTTTGGCAGCTTGCAGAATGGATTACTACTAATGGTGATGTATCACCAGAGACTGCTCTGACAGCTTCTGAGGAATGTGACAAAATGCTCAGAATGGGTGACCGACCAGGGCGTCCTGGTTATGATAGGAAGAAGTTACTGCTTTATGCCATAATTTGTGGTTGTCGACGGCAAATTGACAGATTACTTAAAGATCTGCCAACACTTTTTAATACTATAGAGGATTTCCTGTGGTTCAAGCTGTCAGCTCTGCGGGAATACACCAGTGCATCTTCTTCTAATGTTTTGAATGAAGGCTTGGTTCCTTATACGCTGGAGGATCTACAAAATTATTTAAACAAATTTGAGCCATCATATTATACAAAGAGTGGAAAAGACCCCTTGGTCTATCCCTATGTTCTTTTCTTAAGCATCCAATTGCTTCCAGCAATTCTTTATTTGTCTAAAGAAGTTGGAGAGGAAGGGTACCATGTTGATGCTGTGCATATTTCAATTGCTTTGGCTGATCATGGTGTTCTCCCTGATGGTGTTGGATCAGGCCAAAAGATGGGTGTAATGGATGCTTGTGCAGAAGCTGCCAGTATAATACGGCAGTATGGGTCTATTTACTTGCGCAGTGGCAACCTTGATTTAGCCTTGGAGTATTATGCACAGGCTGCTGCTGCAATGGGTGGAGGAGAAGTATCATGGATTGGTCGGGGGAGTGCTGACCAACAGCGACAACGAAGTTTAATGTTGAAGCAACTACTGACAGAGATATTACTAAGGGATGGTGGTATTCAACTTTTGCTTGGTCCAAGTGGAATGGGAGAAGAAGGAGAACTAAAGAAGTATATGATGGATTGGAGAAGTAGGCAGCAATTCTTACTTGAAGCTGCTCATCGGTGTCTAGAGGCAGGGCTCTATGACAAAGTAAGTTTTAATTTCCGACCTAAATGTTTTCGAAAATATTTGGGTTCTTGTACTTTTTGGGAACATTTTATTTTTGTATCTTCTAGGTAGATACTTGCAAAAGGATTAGTAGGAGCATTGGTTCATCTTTATTAATCTATAGGATAGTGTCATGTTAGGATTCCTTTATATATCTTGGATTCCTTTATTGCATCATGTTCATAGCTGAGTTGAAAGAACCAAACTTATCTCTTGTCCAAGCAATCTGATTGACTGATTCGTTCCAGCTACTTATCGTAGCTCATTAAACATTAGTTAGTCAAATCATATTCCTACAATAGAAGTTCTCGTGATAATAATTGCCATTAATTTGTCTTCATTGCTGCATGTAAGACACATGGTCCATCAACTTCGGTATATGTTCATGTAGTTGATTTGATTTATTTCAAGTTGCTTGCATGTAGCCACTGTCATCCTTTTACACAGTAAAGAAGTAAATATTTACTCAGTGAGTTGAACATGTCTAAATTTGCTGCACTTGGTCTCGTTTGAGATGTTCTGTATCCATCTAAGGTTAGTTTACTATTCACATGAAATTCAGTCAGTGGAAATTCACACGAGAGTTGGAGCTTTTGCCTTGGCACTTCAGACAATAAACAAGTGTTTATCGGATGAAATCTGTGCCATGTCACGGAGTATGTTAGATGGTGAAAGCCGTGCTCCTGCTCTAATTCATTCTGGCAATGAAATTTTGGAGACAGCCAGATATTCTTCTGAAACCAGGTTATTTTCCTCTTATCTTCTGCTTTTACATCAGGTGAATGTTGGTTCTTTATGCTTTTTCAAAACCGTGTGCTGATTAATCTCGTGGAAACTCACTTGCAGTGTTCAGGACAAGGATCTCATATCTGAACAGCAAACTGTACTGAGACAGCTTGAAGCTATTCTCCACATTTATAGGCTAGCTCGAGCTGGACAGACTGTAGATGCTTTGAGGGAAACCATCAAACTCCCGTTTCTTTATTTGGATCCTCAGGCTCCAAATGTAACAGTTGATGTATTCAGGAATTTATCACCCCATGTTCAAGCTTGCGTGCCAGATCTCTTGAAGGTTGCTCTAAATTGTATGGACAATGTTAGAGATACCGATGGGACCCTGCGTGCTGTCAAATCCAAGGTATGAGATCCTTTCATGCTATCAGCACAAACATGTGGCACTTCTTTCGACTAGCATGGAACACACGGTGTTGAACTGCATAAAATAGGTGAAATACCAACCATTTCAAGCACATGCTTAGCACATAGCTAGATACAATAACTAGGAAGTTCCATGTCTGATGTGGCTGGTTGCAATTGGGCAGAGCCTTATGCCTATGCACATCCGCAGAATAATGTTGTTAGTGGTGATCTCATAGGCTTGTAAAGATTGCATCTAGCAAAATTCAACCAACCGGAAAGGGAAAAATAAAGGACAACACTAGGAGTGCAAGTGGGGCGGGTTGTCCGCCAAGCCCGCTAGCCCACCCCGCAAAAACAACCCACATATCCGTTTGCAAAAACCCACTTAGAGCTAGCGTTTGGAGCAGGCCGGCCCACATAAACCCGCTGGGCACTGCATAGGCGCATAGTGCGTCTTGGCATCTCGCACTTCGGGCGACCGTGGTGTTCGCGGAGAACCCCGACACGGACTTCGTCAAGAACGGCGGTTTCTCCTACGCTATCGTGGTGGTGGGCGAGCACCCGTGCACCGGAGACCAAGGGCGACAGCCTGAACCTGACCATCCCGGAGCCTGGGCCGAGCACCGTGCAGGCGGTGTGTGGCGCGGTGCAGTGTGCGACGGTGCTCATCAGCGGGCGGCCCGTGGTGGTGCAGCTGTTCCTGGGCGCCATGGATGCGCTGGTGGCTGCGTGGCTGCCGGGGACCGAGGGGCAGGGCGTCACCGACGTGCTGTTCGGCGACTACGGGTTCACCGGCAAGCTGCGGTGGACGTGGTTCAAGACGGTGGACCAGCTGCTGATGAACTACGGCGATGCGCACTACGACCCACTCTTCCCGCTCGGCTTCGGGCTCACCACCCAGCCCAGGACGTACTAGAGAGGACAGCAACCTTGCTGTGGCATGATGGTATAGAGATAGGAAAGTGAAACAACGCGCAAGGAGATGACATGAACCGGGAGTTCTTCTCTCAGTTCTCATACCGATCGATTGTTTCGCTTGGTTTTACTATTCTTCTCTCAGTTCTCATAGTGAAGCAGTGTCCAATTGATGAGCAATTTCATTCACACCAAGAATGATGGTCGTCTTTACCTTGTCTCGAATGTACTTCGGAGACTCCAACTTAGCCAAACTGCGTTTAATTAAACATGCATTGCGGGCAGCTGCATGCAGCCGCCAAACCGACCAATGATCGCGTATCTATGCATTGTGGGCCGCGGTAGCCGCAACTCTTTAGCGGCCAGAGCGAGGTGGGCGCGGGCAGTCCGCAGCCCGCCCCACTTGCACCTCTAGACAACACCAGGATATATATATATATATATATATATATATATATATATTTTTGCGCAACACTGTTCAAGTAACCATGCATGTCTGTTTTTTTTTTCAGTGTCATCCGGGGCAGAAATGACACCAAAAATTTCTCTTGATAAACTTAGAAGCAATCCTACTACATTTTTTGATGCATTTTTTTTTGTGATGGGCAGATTGCGAACCTCGTGGCAAGCAACATGAGCAGGAATTGGCCACAGGATTTGTATCAGAAGGTGGCGCAGTGCATATGAAGTAGTTTGTGTTTGAGCTGTCCCGCATGTGATCTGGACCATCTGTAACAGAAGCTCCCCAAACTATTTGGAGTAGTTTGTTGTTTGTGCTGGTGATATGAAGTCACATGTGCGCATGATCTGAACCGATGAAGGTGAAACTTCGGTGGGTGCATATGGCTTTGCTCATGGAGCCATATTGGCAAAAGAAAAAAGAACCGTTCGATATGACATATCTGTCAGCCTGTCTGGTGTGTAACGAGTGTCAGATGTAAAACATAAATGAAATGCCATTTTTCATAATTTGTTAATCCATGGTTGGTAGAGCGGCCTCTTCGGTCTTGAATATCCAAAGTTTTTTCCTTCTTATTTTTTGGAGTGTCCATCTTAATTCGGGGTGGGTAAGGAAGTTGCATTGAAAGTTCAAACATTTTTCTTCAGTTTATTTACTGAATCATTTGTTTGGATATATTTGCAAGGGAGATTTTATAGCGGGGAAAGTAAAACTCACGCTGAGCAGGGGTCAATTTGTGTATGCCTGTATGGTTTTGTCCGAATTATTGACCACTGACTCCCATAAGATGCGGTCTTCGGCGTGACCATCAGATAAACCTTTTTTTATTTGTGAAAGAAAAACAGATCAATCTCAAGTCCCAAATTGGAGCGAGATCCTCGACCGCGACGCACCCTCTGCTGCTCTGCACACGAGCAGCTTCTCGTGGACTCGCGGCTATGGAAGAGACGTCGAGGCGATGAATGATTGAATTTGAATGCCAGGCCGAGTCCTGAAGCATTTTCCGCAGGAATACGTGACTGCTGTTGCTCGATTTTTTTTTAAAAAATAATCTAGTTTTTATTCTGAAATACTGTAATATATCTATTTTTTATTTTACTGAAATAACAATCCGTGGCTCAACACGTTAGGTGACTAGTCAAGTGTCAACCCCAATCATATCAGTTCCAGGGAAGGAAGCATAAATAATTAGTGTCAGGTCGACCTAGACTGCACTAATTAACCATCTTTGATGTGTAGGCCTGTAGGGTCTCTGCCTCTTGGCCGTCAAATGATTGGGTAAGCACGCAGATAAGCACGAGGCTTTCAGGTGAAGCTGCTGCACGAGGAAGTGATGAACTCGTACTATTCTTACTCTCAGGAGTTTTTTTTTAGGAAACTCTCAGGAGTTGGTGCGTTCGCTGTCAAGTTGAACCACTGGAGGGGAAAATAATCGTCATCTTGATGCTTATCAATGACGCCGGCAGCACGGCACTTTGATTTACCGACACGCCACCTCCTCAAACAAAGTAAGGCTAAGGCTGCTGATAAATTCTTAAAAGGGAAGAAAGAAATGCAAAGTCTATTGAATCCTGATAAGTTAAAGAACTGTTTGGTTGGTGCCACAGTGTGCCGTTTATAAGTTAACCATGTTTAACCTTGTTAGGCCATGTACCGTGGTTCCACCTAGGTCGTCTATAGTCCATATCAGCTAGGATTTGTACATACTTAGAGGAGAGAGAGGAGAGGTCGTCGACTATTCTGCAGTCGATGTCAGCGCGCGAACCAAGGCACGAGAAGACAACTTCGACGCCCGTTGTATGGAGGTTGTCTTCTCCCTATGCGTG
Source organism: Phyllostachys edulis (assembly GCA_036346405.1). NCBI lineage: Eukaryota > Viridiplantae > Streptophyta > Magnoliopsida > Poales > Poaceae > Phyllostachys > Phyllostachys edulis. The sequence continues at coordinate 64,834,731 of CM070549.1, forward strand.
TTGTGGGCCCGGGTGTTGGGACGACCGCCACCACTGCCGCAAAGGTGATGGCGACCGGGATAACAACCATTGGGACGACGAACGGGACGGCAACAACGACCACTGCAGGCTAGCGAAGAAAGCGGTGTTTGTCGAATCTAGCCACTTCCTGCTGCCATCGAGCCATATCTCGTCAGATCTAGCCGGATCTGGACGCAAGCTGGCCGGATCTGATCTGCCGGTGGCGGAGGGGTGAGGAGATGGTGGGCGGCGGCGTGAGCTTGAAGAGATGGTGGGGCACTGCGAGGACATGGCGGGCCACAGTCCGTGGCGCAAGCTCGAGGAGATTATTGGGCGGCGCAAGCTCGAGGAGATGGTGGGGCACCACGAGGACATGGCGGGCCGCGGTCTGTGGCGCGAGCTCGAGGAGATGATTGGGCGGCATGATCTCAAGGAGGAGGGGGGGGGGGAGGAGGGAGCCATTAAGCGCAGCAGATGGGTGACGGCGCGATGGACGGTGGGGAGTGTGTAGGGCTATTATAATATCTGATGTGTGGGACACACTCTGAAGGAAAAAAAAGAACATCGAGAAGTGTGCATAGACGACTCAATAGATCAACCATTGTACACGCTCTTAGTATAGTGTTTGCTTCGTTGCCTAACTTGTGATATGCCACACTTTGTTAGTGTCCTACCCTGCATGTTATATACTTTTTTTTTGCCAAACCTTGCCACACTCGTGACCAACTATTTGCTTGCCACAAAAAAATGTAGAACGCTAAAACAAGCACTACTACTAGTAGTAGTAGAAGAAGAAGAGAGGAAAAATGAAAAAAAAAAATCACATTAAAGGGTCCTTCGCGGCCAACAAGAAGCCCAGAAAGAACATCAACCTAAGCAGCTTTCTCTTGTCTCTCCCTGATGACGCCGACCCAATCCCCAACTCGCCTTTCTTGCCAGTTGCCATTCTCAGCAACCCTCCAAACCACACTCGCCTCACTACTACTGCTACTAGTATAAAATACTCTCCTGCCTGACACCAGCACAGCAGCAGAAGCCTCCCCAGATCTCAGAGCCCGCCCCCTCAAGATTCAAGAACACCACCACCCGCCAATGGAGCTCGACGCGGCTCGCCACGGGTTTGGCAAGATGGGATTCGGGTTGGTGCTGCTGCTACTTGTTTGCGATAGTCTTGGCTGTGCAGTGCACCCAAAAGTTTTTTAAAGGTGAGAATGTTTTGGTGTAAGTGCAGATGCAAGCACTACAGGAGGAGGTGCGGGATCCGCGCGCCCTGCTGCAACGACGTCTTCCACTGCCGCCATTGCCACAACAAGTCCACGGTTTGTGCTCCTCTGCTCTCAGCATCGATCCTGTGCACTCGACTCGACTCTCTTCGATCCTGACATTCCTTTCTCTGCTTTTCGATTCACTTGTTCTTCTTGGATTGGGCTTAGAAAGACGGGCACGAGCTCGACCGCCATGCAGTTGAATCGGTGCTGTTCTTGACTTCCTCTTTTTCAGCGCTCCTAAAGTTAATGTTATCTTCTCTCTTCATTTCACCTTTCTTTTCTTAAAAGAACTTTTTTTTGTTGGGTTTTGCTTTTCAGGTTATCTGTCTCGTTTGTGACACCGAGCAGCCGGTTAGCATCTGATTGCACTTTCGTTTTCTGTTTCTTGGGTGTGGACTCTGCACTCTGCATAGCCGGCCGCGCTGTGTTGTGTTATGAATTTGGGGAACTTTTGGTGATCAGGTTGCGCAAGTATGCAACAACTGCGGCGTCTGCATGGGGGAGTACTTCTGCAGGGCGTGCAAATTCTTCGACGATGATGTGAGATCGAGCTCCCACTATTCGTGGATGGATTTCTTCTGCTGGATTTAGTGATTGGATTGTTGATGAGATCTTGTTGTTGTGTAGGTTGACAAGGAGCAATACCACTGCAAAGATTGCGGCATATGCAGGTATTGTTCCTCTTTCCATGGTAGGAACCCTGATTCCCTGAATCGTCATATTAATTTGGTCCAATTGCATAAGCAAGTGGTAAGGATAACTATGAATTGTTGTTGGTAAGGGCCCTGAATGCCATTATAGATCAGTTGAATGAATACGATTGTACATAATTTAGAAGTGGAGTTCGTACTTTTCAATTTTACTTGGACGTCCTGAAACAATTTACTTCAAGTTGCTGAGGTAATTGAAATTGTGGTTCGTTTCAATAGAGTTGGAGGGAAGGAAAACTTCTTCCACTGCCAGAAGTGCGGTAAGCATGCTTCAGCATCTCCCAGAACTACACATAGATTGCACCTCTTTCATGCTTCAGTCCCAATTTGGATGATCTACTCTGATTCCTTTGATTCCATTTGCATTTGGTTGCGACACAGGATCGTGCTACTCGGTTAACATCCGCGATAAGCATTGCTGCATCGAGAACTCGATGAAGAATAACTGCCCAATCTGCTACGAGGTGTGTCTGTTACAGTTGTGATGCTACATGTTCTTCTTCCCATTCAAGTACAGCAGGTGCTTATGCACAAGGTATTATTATTGCAATGCAGTATCTGTTTGATTCCCTGAGAGAGACGTCTGTTCTCAGATGTGGGCACACGATGCACTTGCAATGCTTCCACGAGATGTTGAAGCACGACAAGTAATTGCCCATGCCTCTTTATCTCCCAACCCAGTCATCTCTTTCGTCAGTTTCGTGTGATCCTGTTTTTTCTTAGATAATGCTATCGGTGTAGGTTCTCTTGTCCTATATGCTCGACGTCTATCTTCGACATGGACAAGTTCCTGCGGGCCCTGGATGCTGAGGTATGTAGTAAATTTCTTCGTATTTCATAGGAACTGCACTAATCTAACTGAACCATATATTGCTCTGTCTGAATACTAACTCTCTAAGTTCATTTCTTTGTTCTTCAGATTGAAGCAAGTATCTTGCACATGGGAAAGGTCAGTGCCAAGCTGACAACCTTGGTTACTAGTAGTACTCAAAATCGCATCAGATATATGCTGTATTTCTAAACTCTAATGCCATTCTGGTGTTGCCTGCTGCAGGGATGGATCGTCTGCAACGACTGCAGGGATACCACGCAAGTCTACTCCAGCATCGCAGGGCAGAAGTGCTGCCACTGCCAGTCATACAACACCTGCAGAGTCGCTCCCCCGGTGCTCCCTTAGAGGCGCTGCCAGATTACTTACTATTCAGTATCGGTTAGGATCAGCTTAAATTCCAGTCCAAAACGAACTGAATTACATCTTATACGAATGATACACTGTATGACTATGTACGACATTGCAAGTCTAACTTAAAAGGCTTGCACAATTCATGATACTACTACGCCATCCGTTTGTTTTTTTTTAAAAAAAACAATGTAAAACTGCACCGAAAAAAAACTGCCGTGAGAAGTTTAGCCAAATCCAATCGATCCGTGTGTGATCGTCGCACCGGCGGCTGCGGTGCCGACCACGGGGTAATGGTACGCGCCGCCCAAGAACGGCGAGTCGTTGCGACAGCCGACGAGTGTTTGTACGGCACGGGCACCTCTGCCGTGCAAGTGCAACGACTCGGCAATAACTGCACTGCACAGGCAGCCAAGGCGGAGTCTACCAGAAAGTCTAGTCCAATCCAAGCACGCATCGCCATGAAAGCGACTCCGCTCCGAGCCGCCTCATCCGCTCCTCCTCTTATTAAACCTTTTCCCACCTCTTGCTCCTTCTTCTATTTCCTTTGCTCGTCTTGCTCGATCGAGCTACCGTGGAGTCAAAATCTCTTCTCCTTTGGTAACTTCTCCTTTTCTCATCTTCTGCTTCAGTTTCTTTGTAGCTTGATGTGAGTCCAGTCTGGTTCTTGAACTGCTCTCTCTTGGATCGAAGCTTCCTCTGCATCTGATGGTGGTTTGGTTTCCTTGTGGGGCGCTTAGGTACATGGAGAGGCAGAGATGGGTCACGTCCGTGGTGGCTCTGGTGTTCTTGCTGCTGTGTACGGCTTCTCATGGAGGAGGAAGAGGTACTTACTTCGACTCGTCTCACTTACCGTTGTACGGACACGGAGTTCTTATGGATCGAGTGCTGGCAAGAGTAGTATGACAATAAGGCAGATTTTTTTTTTTTGAAACTAATAAGGCAGAAGTTGAAGCTGTAACAAATGCAAACTAACAAGGAAACGCCTTATTAATTTATTGTATCCTTCTAAATTTGAAGTGGTAGTTTTTGCAATATCAGTAAGGTCAGGTTTGGCAAAAAAAACAATGGATCAATCCTAGGATAAATTAGTCCGTCGTGAGGTCATTCCATAATTATTGTGGATGCCCCCTTGTTTTTCTGATAACATCGTGGTTACAAGAAGTGGCATGACGATGGTTCAACTTATTCCATTCCTCACATGTATATCTCCTTTTCTCAGTGAAGTAAACAATGGTGCACTTCTGATTCATATTTCATAGCGTTTATTGTCGACGATTAAGATTTTTTTTGGGAATAAGATGATTAAGATTTATAATTGAGTTTGCATCTATCAGCATCCCTATAAACCAGATGTTCTAATTATCACAGAACCCAGTGTCAAGAACAATGAGCAGTGTTTTGTTTTTAACCACACTCTAGCCAAGACTATTGTGGAATATGCTTCAGCTGTAAGTTATTTCCCCCCTCATTTTTAACCTGAATGTGCATATGTATTGGGCCCTTATAGTTTTTCTTTTCATATTTTTCTCACATTTTCATGAGTCAATTGTACCTTTTAATCAAATATATCCATCCCTTTAATTTTAAATTGTCCTTGTTTTTTGTTCTCTAAATGAAGTTACCCTCCATAATTTCCTCTTGTATAGGTCTATATGACAGATCTAACAGCGCTATATACATGGACATGCTCAAGATGCAATGACTTGACTCAAGTAAGATATCTAAGAGTTTGGTGTATAGTGTTTATATTTCTTATGCTATTCGTTTCAGTTTGATTACAATTAAGACGAATTTCTCACTGATTTTGATGTGGGCACCTATTTTCAAAACAGGGCTTTGAGATAAGATGTATAATCGTTGATGTCCAGAACTGCTTGCAGGTCTCAATGCTACTACTGTTCCACGATATTGTTCATAGCACTTTCCTCATCAATTTCATTTAATGGGAAAACTTCTTGTGCTGAACAATTTGACAGGCATTTGTTGGTGTTGATCACAATCTCAATGCTATCATTGTTGCAATCAGGGGAACTCAAGAGAACAGGTTCTGAGATAATTGGGCGTACATTTACTGTACTTGCTTAGTAGTTTTTGTTGGAGCTATGAACTTATGATGTCCCTCTCTATTCATTTCTAAAATTTGCCACTCAGCATACAGAATTGGATTAAGGACGTGATATGGAAGCAGGTTAATCTGAACTATCCAAACATGCCCAACGCAAAGGTTTTCACCCATTAACTTCTTGATACATTTCTATCTCTTTTTTGAAGAGTAGGATATGGATTTTTTGCTGATGAGATTTCTACTCTGGTTAAAGGTCCACACTGGATTTTACTCTTCGTACAATAATACACTTTTACGTCCAGCCATCACAAAAGCTGTTCGCAAGGCGAGGAAGTTATATGGAGATATTAGCATAATAGTTACAGGGCATTCAATGGGAGGAGCAATGGCTTCTTTTTGCGCACTTGATCTTGCTGTAAGTGCCCCCAAGATTTACCAAATACATGAAGTATCCATACGTAGTGATATTTTTCAAGTTATGTTCTTGGCATAAGGTTCTACTGTTACCGCACGAGGAAATATCATCTTTCGACATTAACATTGTGCTTGCTGATTCATGATCTCTGAAATGTTTCCTTCTTTTACAGATTAGCTTTGGAAGTGACAATGTTCATCTGATGACTTTTGGGCAGCCGCGTGTTGGCAATGCTGCGTTTGCTTCCTACTTCACCAAATATGTACCCAACACAATTCGGGTGACACATGAACACGATATTGTGCCTCATTTGCCCCCTTATTTCTTCTTCCTCCCGCACTTGACATACCGTCACTTCCCAAGAGAGGTACGCTCCTGCATAAACCTAGGAAATGTACTACTAACCTTTGCCAAAACTTTCTCAGAGTTATGCTTATTGCTCTAGATGCAACTAAATTCACGGTAGATATTTTTACCTGCACACCCTCGGCAGAGCACAAACTCAAAGGAACACTCCGAGCACAAACTCAAAGGAACACCTGTGCTCCCAAAATGACATGAACACCTGCATAATATGTAAAAATAATCTAATGTCACTCATCTTGCAGTATTGTTATGAAATGTAGTAATTTGTCATTTGTACTGTGTCTGCTTGAAGAACCAGAACATGCTACTTACTCAATTTTCAGGTATGGGAACATGACGTTGGTGGCAATACAACCTTTCAAGTGTGCGATGGCAGCGGCGAAGATCCAAATTGTTGCAGGTGGGAGGGAACCCATTCATGATACCTACCCGGTAGCTTCAACAATGTGATTTAACTCTGCCTAGATCCTACTCCTAACACACACATGTTCCCCTTACCTCTGTATTTCCAGGAGTGTGTTTGTACTGTTCTGGAGCGCGTCCGACCATCTGACCTACCTGGGTGCTGATATGGCAGCAGACGACTGGAGCACCTGCAGAATCGTCCTGGCGCAGAGTGTTGAGCAGTTCAGAACCCATCTCGTGAGCAACGTTTTCGTCTCGGAGAACTCCGTCGATGTCGTCATCGCAGATCATAGCGTGCAGAGTCACTAATCATACTTCATACACACAAGCTGGTGTACAGTACTTGTTGACATATGTGATCCGAATTTCTAATATGGATGAATTCAAACATACCATATTAGCGGATTAGTTACCATATTAGCCGATTAGTTGTCATATTAGCCGATTAGTTTTACTTGGACACCAAACCCTTTTACCCAATTATATATTTTTTGTAAGCCGCATGGAGAGAGTTGACGGCTTATTGTAATTGCTCTGCATTTTGTAAACACTTCTTATATAGTGATCATCGCTGGTTGGTGTCTGTAGTTTTTTTTCCGCAAGGGTTTTTCATGTAAAAATTCGTCTCTTTTGTCTCTATTTTTTTAACAAGTGGTATCAGAGCATTAGGGTTTTGAGAGATACGAAAAAAATAAATATCAGATCTGATCGGCGCAACCGTCACGCGCAGCGCGTCTTCATTGCTTTGGTCCTTCGACACCAGCATCGTTCGTCGTCGCCTCGGTCCAAGTTGTCGCCTCGGTTTGTGCGTCACCATCAGTCGAGCGACAGCGTGCAGAAGCAATGTGCCTCCTCGCCTCGATCGTGTCATCGTGCGGAAAGAAAAAGCAGCACCAAGCTTCACTGATCGCGTCGGCACGTCATCCACAGAAACAGAGCAGGTGAAGCCCCCCAAGCAACGCACATCTAAGGCCTGTTTGGTTCTTGACCCTAGTTAGCCATACCAAAATTTTGGTAATGCCAAAACCCAGACAATGCCAAAACCTGGGCAAAAAATGTTGTTTGGATCGTAGCCATACCAATTCACGGGTAATACCGAAATTGATGTGTTTGGATTGTAACTATGCCAAAATTTGCTAAAAATGTGAATATGATACGTAGAGCCCGCATGACATATATTCTTTTTTGCACTAAAAGATGCCAACAATGGTCTTGTTTTGTTGATAAAATAACAAGGAACACAACAGTTCAAACGGATCACAAATTAGATACTCGGTTTAGAAAATATAATCATTTGAAAGCGATTAATCAAAAATGTATATATTAAATGCAGCCAATAAAATGCTGCCACCTCATCACAAGATTGGCAGGATGTGAGCCAAAGTTGGGGCGAGCCCAGATTCGCGTGCGCAAATGAATGGCAGAGGGATTGGCTCTGCCAAATTTTCTCGCCCACGCTAAAAATTTGGTACTAATCCAAAGACTAGTTAAATTATTAGGTACTAGCAAAATTTTGGTTTGGTATGTTTGGGCTATAAACCAAACAGCCCCCTAATCCCCAAGCCGTTCTCCAGTAGCGCAGCATAGGTCCCAAGTTGAATCACCAAGCAATCACGTGAGAGAGAAACCAAGCAAGGACGTCCTACCGTTCACGCGAAGATCCAAATTCTGGCCAACTTTGCTTTGGCCACCCAATAAGTGCACCAGGAGTTTTAAAGATCTTTGATTCACGTACACAAAAGGTGTACCAAAATATTGTAATTTTTGCTAGGTTTATACAAATCAGTACCAGCAATTTCAGGATTTATTCCTTATGGCGACTTTGAAGTATGATCTTCCACTCCTGGGTCGAAATACAAGATTTTCGCTGTGGCAAGTCAAGATGAGGGCTGTGCTGGCATAGATGAATTTGGATGGTGCATTGGAAGGATTTGAGAAACAACCTACCACATGGACCGCCGATGAGAAGCGTAAAGCTTTATCTCATATTCACCTTCATCTATCAAATAATATTTTGTAAGAGGTTTTGAAGGAGAAGACAACTGCTATATTATGGCTGAAGCTGGAATAAATTTGCATGACAAAGGATCTCACCAGCAAGATGCATCTCAAGCAGAAGTTGTACTCTCACAAATTGCAAGAAGAGGATCCATGCTTGATCATCTTTTGTTGTTTAGGAGATCGTTGCTGACCTAGAGTCGATAGAGGTAAAATATGATGATGAGGATTTGGGTTTTATTCTTTTGTGCTCCCTGCCTAGTTCTTTTTCAAATTTCAGAGATACCATATTATATAGTAGAGATACTCTCACTCTTAATGAAGTTTATGAAGCTTTGCATGCAAAGAAGAAGATGAAACATATGATACCTTCTGAAAATTCAAGTTCGCAAGAAGATGGCTTGTTTGTTCTTGGCAGGCAAAAGGAGAAGAACACAAACAATGGATCTTGAGGCAAAAGTTCGAACGGCTACAAGAACCGGTCAAAATCCAGAGGCAAGTACAAGTCGTGCAAATATTGCAAGAAAAGTGGGCACAACATTTCTGAATGCTGGAAGCTGCAGAATAAAGAAAAGAAAACTGGCTACTATAAGCCAAAAGGTAAACCAGATGATGAAGGTAAAGCCTCCCTTGCTGCTGATGATAGTTCTGATGGAGAAGTTCTTGTTGCCTTTACTAGATGTGCTAAGACCAATGATGAATAGATCCTTGATTCCGCCTGTAGCTTTCATATGTGTCCTAATAGGGATTGGTTTGCTACCTATGAACCCATTGAAGGTGGTACTGTGTTAATGGGTGATAACTCATCTTGTAAGGTTGCAGGAATTGGTTCAGTTCAGATCAAGATGTTTGATGGCATTGTCAAAACTTTGATAGATGTGAGGCACATTCCAGATTTGAAAAGGAACCTCATCTCTTTGAGTACTCTTGATGCTAAAGGGTACAAGTATTCTGATGAAAGTGGAGTTTTGAAGGTATCAAAAGGCTCTCTTGTTGTGATGAAAGCTGATATTAAATCTGCCAATCTGTACTATCTACGAGGTACTACAATATTAAGTAATGTTGTTCTAATTCAAGTTCATTATCTGATTATGATGTTACTAATCTTTGGCATATGCATCTTGGGCATATGAGTGAAATTGGTTTAGCAGAATTGAGCAAGAGAGGACTTCTACATAGACATAACATCGGCAAGCTCAAATTTTGTGAGCAATGTGTGTTTGGCAAACACAAGAGGGGTGAAGTTCAACACTTCAGTTCATACTTGTTGGGACCAAAAAATGCAATTCTGGACCCTCTGTGTATACTGCACTAGTCTAGGATTACGCTAGTGCACACAGTGACATCAGTGAAATATCATTTCCATATACAAAGATGACTTATAAATAGGCAAATAACAATAAATATCAAAGTAAAGACCTTAATGTCAAAGCTTACAATTAATGCCTCAGAAGGCGAATAGCTCAAAGAAGTTGCAGCGGAACGTAATGGAATAACTTCAGTGAAACACATTCATATGCCCACAGGCAATCGGCTGGGGTAGCACGACCTAGTTCTCCACGATCCTTGAAGTAGACCTCGTTGACTGACGATTTCTTCACTTCTGCTTGATTTATTAAAGCAAGCATGAGTACACAACCGTACTCGCAAGTCATACCACAGAAATGCAATTATACATGATGGCTTATTCCAAAGGAATGGCTTTTGTGGTTCTTTTGCAGAAATACAACATTTGCAATTTGAATATGAATAATAGATTGAAAGCATAATTCAAAACAAATAGACAATAATAATTTATCAGTTGTTTTCACAAAGACACATAGCCTAATCAAGTTATTCACACAGCCATACGACTTAGATCACACAGCTCCCTTCCCAAGAGTCTTATGAAAATCTACCCCTCGTGTGAAATTCCTGAGCATGTCCATGACCACGGACGCGGTTATTCGAATAGTTTTACACTCTGCAGAGGTTGTACACTTTACCCACGAGATACAATTAACTCATCATGTCTGCCATGACTTGCCATACAGAAGTACGCGATTGAGCAATCATAACAAAACCTTTCGGAAACTTCATCTCAAGCATTGATACTCCCAGTGTGCTTACAAACCGTCATACCAAACTATACACAGTGGATGGTACGACACACACCGTTGGACAGGGAAGCGGCGAACCGTCCCGCAATGCGACTACTTGGTAGCACACACCTCCACCCTTACACCCAGCCTAACCTACTACCTGAGTAATCAATGTCAAGACTCTATAACTTACTAAGTTAGGCCCATCTCATACCAGACATGTGGTCGTACAGTAAGACTCAGTTCAATGGCGCACAAAGTTAAGTTCTTAATTGACCAAGACAAGACTTCCAATTTCTAACTAAGACACACAGATTATTATGACACACAGATTAATATTTCCATCCACACAGCCACCATGTCACATAGTATCCACCACTTGCCTCAGTCTAAATCCTTTACCACCCAGTTGGTTAAGTGCAACACATGCCATCACGAGTAATAGCACACAGTACACACAGTTTTATCACATAGTTCCATAATCACTTAGTCAAGTTGATAATTGCAACTTACATGAGATGACTCGTGGCATGGCTAAGCAATCTACTCGTATCTAACCAACCCACGTTGGTGCTACGATATTACCAACTAAATAAATAACCAAGCTAGGGTGACAAAAGATTATGACATATCAATATAGACAAGGAAGTTATAACAATTTGGATAATAACTACACCCAAAAGTATTTAAATAAATACTTAAAGTAAATGCAATAATTTGAATCAAAGTAATTTTAGAAAACTGGGATTCAACATGATCAAAGGTATAACTTGCCTTGCTACAACAATAATAATCTTATTTAATCTTTAATCTTCTACTTCCTTGATCTTCAGTTCCTTCTTGATCAGCACTTCTCGTAGTATCAACATCTACTCGCAACAAGCAAATAAACTAAATAAATAAATAACAGAGAGCAAACAAACTCCAGAAAATTAAATAATAATCTCAGATAAATAGATCTTAAATCTAAATGAATTTAGGAACTTGAATGGACTCAGCCGAAGTTCGGATGCAAAAGATGTGAGCTTTGAAAGATCACATGAAATGATGAAACCGAAAGAGAAAAGAATATTCAAAGAATATTCTTTCGGATCAAATAATTAAATAGAATTGGAGACTTACAAGTGGGGTCCACTGGTAAGTGAAAGAGATCAAAGGTAGTGAATGACATGTGGGACCAATTGGATTTAAGGATTTCTAGAATTTAAATAATTCCAGAATTAAGATGGAGAGGGCGACATGTGGGACCGATAAGATAAAAGAGTTTTCCAGAATTAAATTAATTCGAGAAAAGATCGAAGTGAATGGCAAGTGGGCCATTGGTCCATAGACCAAGTCCACGATCTAGGGTTTAGGTTCATGGTAGATTGGGTCCATGGAACAGTGCACTAACGTGCAGGGCCGGCTTGGCATAGGCTTGGTTCACACGAACTGAGTCTAAACGGTTTCGGCTTAGGGTTTGGGTAAGGTGGCAACCTAGGTGGCAAAGATGCCTACGTGTCATGCACATGGCAGTGACGTGGCTCTGATGAGGTGGCGCTATCCTGATTCTGATCTGGAACGCGGGACCCCATCGTCACCTAGGCATACAAGGGAGAGAGAAGGTGCTGGGCCCACATGGAAGAGAGACAGTAGAGAGAGTTGGTGGTGACAATGCAGGTGACGTGGCTGCCACCTAGGTGTGACACGACAGTACTTCTCCGAGAGAACCAAGCACACAGGAACACAGGCATGGGCACAGAGGTTCGGCTGGCCCATGAAGCTCGCCGGCTCGCTGGCAGCAGCGGCCACGGCGACACACGGGGATGGGCACACGAGACAAGGGGGCGAGGGCGGTCTTGGTGATGCGGTTGCGGCAACAGAAGATGGCAGCAGTCACCGGCAGCGAGTCATGGAGCGGCAGCGGCGGCGACTAGCACGGCGACAAGGAGCTACGGCCACGCTCTAGGGATGTGGATGAGAGCATCGGGTAGGACACGGCTCGGGGATTACCATGGTGAGGTCAGCGAGCACAGGAGTTCACTGGAGATGGCTCAATTGGCCGGCGAAGGGGAGGCGGCCGAAGAAGAAGAAGCGACGAGATCTCGGGCTGCGAAGAACGAAACCCAAAATTGAAAGCACAGAAGTGTAGATCGGAAGGTGAGGCGCAAGGTGACGCGGTTAGACACACGAGAAACTCACCGAGGCGACAAGGACGCGACAGAGACGTTTTCGGGCAGCCGGAGGGGTAGAAGATGACGTGCGTGCCGGCGATGCGGTGCACTAGGGCGCAAGGTGGCGGCGGCATGCAAAGGAGGAGATCGATGCGGTCACCGTGACGCGGATGGTTCATCCCGAGGACCCGCGACGGAGGAGATCCAGCGGTGAAGGCTGGCGCCGGGCTTGGAGGAGACGACCGGAGTGGCGGCATGGCGCCGCATGGAGGCGCTCTGAAGATGGCGGCGCATGGAGGCGCTCCGAAGATGGCTGCTAGGGCATGAGGGCAGCGGCGCGAGGGCGACGCGGAGGCACCCGGAGCGGCGCTATTTATAGCGTGGGGGAGGGGGCGCTGTAGGGCACAAACGCTCAGGAGCAGCGGTGGTGTGAGTTCGGTCACAGACGCATGCGCGTGACGCTGGCTGAGCCAGCGCCACTAGCAAAGTGCCCGAGTGGCGGTGTGGGCGTTAGGTTTTAGCGGCGCTGGGCAGGCCGGCTGGGCGTGGCTTTGAGCGGGCCAGGCGCACGGCTGGGAGGTGGTCGGGCCGAAGGGAGGCGAGGGAGGAAAGGTTGGTGGGTTGGGCCGAAGGAAGAGGAAGGAATGTGGGCCAACAAGGATTCGGCCCACAAGGAAAACTGAGATTTCTTAATAGTTTTCTTTTTTAGAAAATAGCAGAAAACACAAAGGGCGACTAGAAAATAGAAAATGCACTCGGAAAAATTCTAGAGAAATCTAGAAAATATATCCAAGCACATAGAATCCAAATAAAATAGTTTTGATAATAGTTGATGTTGATATTAATCATATTAATTTTTTTTTATTTATGAAAGTCCCAATTAAGCTTTATTAATTCAAATAAAATTGGTGAATTTTTCCAGGGACCTAAACTACTCAAAAGATTTTTGAAAAGACAAATTTTGGGACGTTACAATACTACAGAAGGTATTTTGGATTATGTGCATTATGGATTGTGGGGGCCATTTCGCAAGACATCGCTAGGAGGTGCTCGTTATATATTAACAATTATTGATGATTACTCTAGAAGAGTGTGGCCTTATTTCTTGAAGCATAAATTAGAAGCATTTTCAACATTTAAAGAGTGGAAGACTATGGTTGGAAGGTAAACTAAGAAAAAGGTAAAGAAACTTCACACTGATAATGGAATGGAATTTTATTCTAATGAATTTGAGTTATATTGCAAGACTGAAGGCATTGTTAGGCACTACATTGTTCCCCATACTCCTAAACAAAATGGTGTAGCTGAGCGTATGAATAGGACCATCATTTCCAAGGCCCGTTGCATGTTGTCAAATGCAAGTTTGCATATGTGTTTTTGGGTTGAAACCGCTTCCACTGTTTGCTATCTTATTAATCGGTCACCTTCTATTGCAATTGAAAAGAAGACTCTAATTGAGGTATGGTTTGGTTCCCCAGCAAATTATTCAGAATTGAAAGTTTTTTGTCGTACTGCTTATGCTCATGTTGATAATGAAAAATTAGAGTCTAGAGCTGTTCAGTGCATCTTTCTTGGTTATAAATCTGGTGTCAAAGGATATAAGTTGTGGAATCCTGAAACAAATAAGGTTGTGATTAGCAGAAACATTATCTTCAATGAATCCGCTATGTTTCATGATAAATTGCCTACTAATGTTCCTGTTGAGAGTAAGCAGAATTCAAGTGTTTAGGTGGACCATTTTGTTGGTTCAGATGACACAACAGATAAGGAAAATGTTGTTGTTCATGATGCATCTATTGTTGAGGACCCTCCTATTATTGAGCAGCCACCACAATGGTTCATTGTAGTTGACATGCCTAGGAGGGAGATTAATCCACCCAAGTGGTTGATTAAAGAAGCTAATATTCTTACTTATGCTTTGAGTGTGGCAGAAGAAATTGAAGGTAATACAGAACCTTCATCATACTCTGAGGCTATTAGCTCCACTGATTGTAATAAGTGGATAATTGCTATGCATGATGTGATGGAGTCACTTGAAAAGAATGGCACTTGGGAATTAGTGAAATTGCCAAAAGAGAAGAAGCATGTTCGTTGTAAGTGGATTTTCAAAAGAAAGGAAGGTATTTCTCCTACTGAACCAGTAATGTATAAAGCAACGTTGGTTGCTAAAGGTTATAGTCATATTCCAAGTATTAATTTTAATGATGTATTTTCCCCAGTTGTGAAGCATAGTTCTATTCGCACTTTACTCAGTATTATTGCTATGCATGATTATGAACTTGAGCAATTAGATGTTAAAATTGTATTCTTACATGGAGAGTTGGAAGAAGATATTTATATGGACCAACCTGAAGGTTTTGTTATTCTTAGAAAAGAACACCTTGTTTGTAGATTAAAGAAATCTCTTTATGGTTTAAAGCAATCTCCTAAGCAATAGTACAAGAGATTTGATTCCTTTATGCTCTCTCATAATTTTAAGCAGACTGATTATGATAGCTGTATTTATTTAAAGACTGATAATGGTTCAACTATTTATTTACTTCTCTATGTTGATGATATGTTGATTGCTGCAAAAGATAAGTCAGAAATAGCAAAACTAAAAGCACAATTGAGTAATAAATTTAAGATGAAGGACCTAGGTGCAGCAAACAAAATTCTTGGCATGGAGATTATTAGAGAAAGGCAATCTGACAAGTTATACCTTAGTCAACAAGGTTATATTGAGAATGTCCTTCGTCGTTTTAATATGCATGATCCAAAACCAGTGAGTACTCCATTAACTTCGCATTTCAGATTATCTTCAGCCTTATGTCCTCAGCCAGATTATGATATTGAGTACATGTCTAGAGTTCCATATTCCATTGCAGTTGGTTCTCTTATGTATGCCATGGTTTGTTCTCGTCCTGATTTATCTCATGCACTGAGTGTTGTTAGTAGGTACATGGTTAATCCTGGAAAAGAGCATAGGAAAGCAGCTCAGTGGATTTTCAGCTATTTGCGTGGCACTTCTAATGCTTGTTTGCAGTTTGAGAATTCTAGAGATGAACTTGTTGGTTATGTTGACTCTGATTATGATGGTGATTTAGACAATAGGATGTCTCTCACAGGTTATGTTTTCACTATTGGTGGTTGTGCTGTTAGTTGAAAGGCAAGTTTGCAAGCTACTGTTGCCTTATCAACCACTAAAGTAGAATATATGGCTATTTCTAAAGCTTGTAAAGAAGCTATTTGGTTGAGAGGTTTGTACACTGAGCTTTGTGGAGATAATTCTTGCACTGCTATATTTTGTGATAGTCAGAGTGCTATATACCTTACAAAGGATCAGATGTTTCATGAGAGAACAAAGCACATAGATGTGAGATATCACTTTATTTGAGGTGTTATTGCTCAAGGTGATGTCAAGGTGTACAAGATAAGTACTCGTGATAATCCAGCTGATATGATGACAAAGTCAGTTCCTGTTACTAAGTTTGAGCTTTGCTCAAACTTAGTTGGTGTTACAGTTTAGTCCTAGAGACTAGTTGGGGCACGATGATTTTTATCTTATCAAGAAGTTTGGTGATTGATGATTATTTATTATGTTACAAGAGGAAATTCGTCTCAATGTGGAAATTGTTGATATATGTGATCCGAATTTCTAATATGGATGAATCCGAACATGCCATATTAGCGGATTAGTTTCTTACTTGGACTCCAAGTCTTTTTACCCCTTTATATACCTCTTGTAAGCCGCACGGGGAGAGCTGACGGCTCATTGTAATTCCCCTGCGTTTTGTAAACACTTCTAATGTAGTGATCATCGCTGGTTGGCGCCTGTGGTTTTTTCTCGCACGAGTTTTTCACGTAAAAATTCGTGTCTCTTTTATCTCTATTTTTCTAACAGTACTGTCGGAAGATGCATGGTTTCAAGTTTCAACCAGTGGAATGGTTTCCCTTTTGCTATGATGGATATGTGGTTCTTTCATGCGTAGCTTGTGAATGTAGAGAAATGTACAGAACACTTGTGGGTTTCTTGGCATTTGGGGTTCATACTTGGTTACTGCAACGTGCGTGCGTTTTTTTTTTTTTGAGGTCGTGTTTCCTGCCATGTAACTTCAGCCAAACTCATAAGATGTTGTAAAGCTTGAATTAGTTTTCCTTTTCTCTTCTCTTCCTGTTTTTTTTTCTTCTTGAAAGTAGCACTGCAATGCCAAATGAAGTGGAGCGTCCAGATGCTGCTCGCATTCGCATAAACTAGTAGTGTGTTCCAGATGTGCTGGGAATTGCATGTAAAATCATTCTAAGAGCCCAAATTTTGAATACCAGATACAACGGTCAGAATTTAGGAATCAATCAACTAATAGATGTAAAAAAAAGTACTTTTACAAAAAAAAAAAAACGGACGCCAGACAAATTGTACCCCAATTGGCAAGGCAAGTAGATGCCCACAAATTTGAAGACCTGTAGTCAGTGTTTACCAAGACGTTAGGCATTAGCCTGGCGGTTCACCGGCGCCTAACGTCTAATTGTCAATTAGGCGGGCTAGACAACCATCTAGACGGGATAAATCGGATAGACATGCTAGTGGAAGGGTGGAGCCTGGCGTCAAGGCTAGGTGGCCGTCTTGGGGAACACTACTTGCAGACTATGGGTGTAAGTCCTTGCTGTAGGTGCTAAGTACTTCCACCGTTTCACAATATAAGTTCATTTCTAGGGAGATGTCATTTCACAATAAAAAAGCCAGTGATAAAACCATAAATGCAGTTATGGCAATATTTTCACACCCCACTTCTAATTTGATTATCTATTAGATTTAGTGCCTCTGTGATCCGTGGGCACATCATGCTTCAAATAATATTGTGAAAAGCAGGGGTAATAATTGTAACTACATGGCGTGTTACTTTTTTTTAGTGGAAGGCGAGCCCTGTGGAGACGGAAACGCCTCGACGGCTGCTGGCCCAAAAAACGCTGTCGGCGGGCCCTGACCCAGGACAACATAGCTGCACTGGCCCCTTCATGTTGGTTCGATCGGCGTTTAGCATCCGCAGTGACCCCGGGTGCTCGAACTAGCAACACATGATGCCAAACGCGTGTATGCAGGGCCACGGAGGTGTATTTTATGCCTGGCTTAAAAAACAAGCCAGCGGACTAGATCGGCAGAATCAACGCCTCCATGAAGGCCGAAATCGCATGCATAGACCCCCGCTGGCCTATGCCTATATGGAGACGTAAACACCCCGACACCCGATGGCCCAAAAAATGCCGCTGGTGGGCCCCAACCAAGGGCCACATAGCTGCGCTGGCTCCTTCATGCTGGTTCGACCAGCACTGAGCGTCCGCAATGACTCCCAGGCACCCAAACAAGCCACGCGTGATGCCAAACGCGAGTACGCAGGGCCATGAAGGTGGATTTCATGCCTTGCTTAAAAATAAGCCGACGACCTGGATCGGCATAATCACCGCACGAATCAACTTCGTGAAGGTCAAAATTGCATACACAAGTCGTGGTAGTGACACCAATGTGGCTCGATGCCCTGTGGAGACGGAAACACACCGACGACCATTGGACCAAAAACGATGTCGACGGGCCACGACACGGGGTGACATAGATGTGCTAGCCCCTTCGTGCTGGTTCGACCGGTGGTGAGCGCCCGCGGTGACCCCTAGGCGCCCACACTAGCCATGCACGATGCCAAACGCGCATACGCAGGGCCACATGGGTGGATTTCACGCTTGGCTTATAAAATAAGCCAGTGGCCTGGATTGGCAAAATCACTGCACTGACCTCCATGAAGGACGAAATCACGTGCACGCCCCCTAGTGACACCAGTGTGGCCCGATGCCCATTGTAACGTCCCAGTTTTTCTGAACTTTTCGAGTTTTCAAAATAAAAAAAGAATCATTTAGTTTTGTTGAAGTTCTAAAACTTAACTTGGGATTTTGGAATTTGAAGTGTTTAAAATGACTAAATCAAACTTCAATTAATTCAAGTCTAGTTTGTTTTGCGGTTGCTGGAGTTCTCGGGTGTTCAGCATCTCCCCACCTCCGTCCAGACCTCCCTCTCGTTTGTACCTCCCCCTCTGTCCAGACCTCCCTCTCGTTTGGACCTCCCCCCCTCCGCCCAGACCTCCTGGGTGGTCCTGGGAGACCCACTGCGTGGTCCTGGGAGACCTCCCGGGTGGTCTTAGACTCCGGTCACGACCACCCCTTGGGTAACGACCACCCCTTTGGTCACGACCCCCCTTTTTTGGTTTGACCACTCTCCCGAGCTTTGACTAGCCCCACCTGTCAGCCCTCCTCACCTTCTTCTTCCTTCAGTCGCGTCACTGCTGACGCGAAGGTCCTAGTGTATTAAATGCTGTTGTGTCGCATTAAATACTATCGCTTCTGCAGTACCCGTCCCCCCTCCTATCTCCTCCCCTACCTGCCCCCATCTCCTCCTTCACCTACCCTTGAACTCGTGTGCCTCTGAGTCTCTCAGTGACTCTCCCCATCTCCTCCAGGCTATAAAAGCCTGAGTAACTCTCTCTCTCATCTCCTTTTTCTTCACCCAACTCTCTTGCTCTCGTCCAGTTTCTCTGTGCTTGAAGCCTCGCCACTGTCCGTCGAAGCCGCGCCGTCGCCTCCTCGTCGCCAAGGATTCGCCGAAGCGCCTGCGCCGTCGCCTTTCGCCGCCAAAGAGTTCGCCGGAGCGCACGCACTGTTCGCCATCTTCCTCTAGTCTTCTCCGCTCTCTCTCTCTCTCTCTCTCTCTCTCCTGATGAGTTTCTCCGTGCCTCATTCTTTTTCCTTGTTCTTACGACCACGTTGCATAGTCGTATCCTTCTTTGGACCTCCTCCCGACCCATTGGACCTCCCCCTCATCTTTCTTTTGGTTCTTGTTTGGTGGTCTTTGGTTTTTTCTTTGGAGTTGTTGTATTTATTTGGCTCTTTTCGCGCGTGTAGATTTCGACTTCTCTGAAGAGTTCTTAGATTCGGCGACCTCTACCAAAGAATCGCAGCTCTTCAACGCAGGCAAGTCGTAGACCTTTGATCATGTCATACCCAGTTTACAAAATTACTTTGTTTTATACCAACATGCATGGCTAATTGCATAAAAATGATTTGGGAAATAGCTAAATACCTACTTGGCAGTATGACTCATTGAATACTTGTGATTGACATGTTGACATGTACCCTTGGACACCATAGGTTGGGTATTCTTAGTTGGACATCTTTGCGATACCAATATGGGTGCGTATATTGCTTAGACATGCTTTAGTTATGCGATGTTTCTCAATCACATGATTCAATGTTGATGAATTTGACTTAATGATATATGGAATTGTGGCGCGGCCACTGTTGTTAAAAGATGTTGTGCCATGGCTAGGGTGGTCATTGGCCGGGTTTGAACCCAAAATATTTTATACTCGGGCAAGTGATTGTGCAGTAAAAGGGGTGCAGGAAGCACATTAGGATGTGGTTGTCTCGCCTGAGTAGTCCATAAGGACTTAACCTTGCAAGCTATTGATCTGGGCCAAACCATGTAACCACAAGTTAATTATGGGGTGGACCTAGCCAATTAATTAGCAATGTTTTGAGTCGGTTCTGTTTGGGTTGAGAATGACGCAAGAGGGGGCCAGGAAGGCGAATCCTTAGCGAGCAGAACCGAGTCAAAATGGAGCTTTGTAAAGGCATTGTCATGTGCTCTAGACTGCTTACTTAAGGAAGTGAGCAGGGGCATCGACGGGTGCCCAACCAACTAGAGAGGTCGTGTCTTGTGGGTCAAGCTGTACAACATCTGCAGAGTGTAAAACTATTCAAATAGTCGTGTCCCCGGTTACGGACAATGTCTGGTGATTTCACGCAAGGGGTAGACTTTCTCAAAATGTGGTCGTGGTTGGTTCCGAGTGGTCTGGGTCATAAACAGGGTGTTCACATGTTGTTTCAAAGAAACTTGATTACTTACGTATTAATGTTTCAACTTGTGTTTTGCAATCTACTTATTGTATTTCCAGTCAATATTACTTTCTGCAAAGTAACCATAAAGCTATCCTTGTTAAGCCTTGCACGAATACTATTCGCATACATTTCCCTATGACTTGCTGAGTACATTCAAAGTACTCACGGCATTATGCCCTCTGGTTGATCAGCCACTGAAGAGGACCCAGGGAGCTCCAAGCTCTTTGAAGAGGTGGTCTTCGAAGACCATACGTGCTAGGAGACGTCCTCCACTCGATTGCATGTGGGCATGTCGAATGGCTTTCACGAGTGTTTGGTGTTCCGCTGCGAGCTCTCTTTTGTTGTTAGCCTTGTGCGGCAGACCTCTGTAAAAACCTTGACCATAAGTTCTTTTGCTTTTATTAATATTAATTTGTCTGCTTCATCTATAGCTTATTGTATGGTTTTGATTACATCGGTGTTGAAACTATGCGGACTAGCTACTAATCATGGGACTAGTCCAAAATATACAGTGGGTTTTGGGATTGCTACCCGAGGCTCCGACACCCATGTGGAGACAGAAATGCCCCGACAGCCACTAGCCCCAAAAGCGCAGTTGGCAAGCCCGTCCCAGGGCGACATAGATGTGCTAGCCTCTTCGTGCTGGTTCGACCAACGTCAAGCATTTGCGGTGCCCCTTGGCACCCAAACTAGCCACACACGATGCCAAAGGCTCATACGTGGGGTCATGAAGGCCGTCATACTTGGCTTAAAAAAATAAGCCGACGGCCCTTATAGTGGAGTCACCGCACGAATACCTTCCCTTGCTGCGACACCAATGTGTCTCGATGCCTCCGTGGAGACAAAAACGTCTCGATGGCCGTTGGCCAAAAAAAATGTCGTTTGCGGGTCCCGACCCGAGATGACATAGCTGTGCTTGTACATGAAGGTAGGGAATCAAATATAGAATATCATAAATCTAGCAAAGTTTGTTTGTACTTTAGGAGAAGGACAACATGTGGGGCGTACTTCTACTGTGATGCTGGATGTATGTAAAACCGTGCCCCTCCATGGGTGCCCGGGACGCTACTACTGCTGCTGCTACACCTCATTTTATTACAGTTAAAATTAAATTTCAACAACTATCGACTTGATAAAAAAAACATTTATAATTCTCTGCAATTGAATATGAGTGTGTGTACTCCATCTACTCCCTTTTGATTATGCAAGTCTCAAAGCATCCAACCTGAAATTGGGGAGGGGGGAAGGCAATATATAAATCTTAGCAAGCAACAGTCATGGAACAAACATACCTCACGCGAGCGAATTATTAGCTTTCATTTAGATCAAACAAATCATATACCAATGATCTCACACCTTTGATTCCAATAGCACCAAACCTTACATTGACGCAATATATGCAACTATGCCAATCATTAGAATTGATTTAAATCCATCAAAATCAACGGCAATTACTTCACACCTTTAATTCCAATAGCTCCAACTGACAAACATTGTCATGGTGCAAAGAATGCAACTATGCCATGAACACCATGAGCACATAGGACTAGTCATAAAACTTTCGTCGTCCTAGCTCAAATGCAAACTCCGTGGTACCGTACAAGGTTGCGGCTAGTTGTGACAACCCAGCCTTTTACTCCATACGCAATGATATGAATGCACTTCATGATGCAAATTCACCGATCGACATACTCCATACTTTTTACACCAATCAGCACATATAGTACTTACAACAAGCAAACATACAACACTCAAGATAAGCATCAAAACACGGTAAGATACTCCATGCTGTGATGGCAACCACACTTCATCACAATGAAGGATAAACACCAATAAATAACAACACATAATGCAGAACCAACTCTAATTTAGTACATATCAAAATTTGCGTTGAGGAAAAATAAACCACTCAACATAAGCATGCATACATATGCAATTTTATGTAATGATGCATAATTCTCCGTAACCAACATACTCCACAATTAACTCCAATTTAGCACGTATAAGTACTTGAATGGAATAACATCCGCCACTCAATATCTCCTCACAAGAGGAGACAATATAATAGTCCACAACATGGTAGCAACACGGTGGGCGTGGGTTCGAGCCCCACTGTGGGCGATATTCTTCCTTTAACTCCACTTGTGTAGTTTTCTACGTAGCCTGTCCCAAGCCAGGAAAAAGAAGGGGGGTTATGTTAGGCCTGGCGAGCCAACGTAAAAATCAAGCTACCTTTTCATGGAATGAAACCCAAAATTGATAATTCGTTGGGGCGTAACCCTCTTAGCGACGCGCCATATCGGAACCTGGGTGTGGTGATAAATGAGCAAGGGCCGAGATGTGGCTCCCTTAGTGACGCGTTACGTCGTCGCCCGGATGTAGTGGAAAACGTGCAAGGGTCTTCGCACTTTACTCGATGAGTGCGAGGGGCAAGGAAGCTAGCCGAGGAGAGTAGGATCTGTCTGGGTAGTTGGAATGTAGGGTCCTTAACAGGTAAGTTAAGAGAGTTAGTTGATATGGCGATTAAGAGACGTGTAAATATCTTGTGCGTTCAAGAGATTAAATGGATGGGTCAGAAGGCAAAGAAGGTGGAGCATAGTGGCTATAAGTTGTGGTATACTGGAACAGAACGAAACAAGAATGGAGTGGGCATCTTAATCGATAAGCGCCTCAAGAACGGAGTTGTCGATGTGAGGAGACAGGGGGATAGGATTATCATAGTCAAGCTAATCTTTGGCGACTTGGTTTTGAATGTTGTTAGCGCATGTGCTCCACAAGTAGGTCTAGATGAGGCCGCTAAGAGGCAATTTTGGGAGGACCTAGAAGACATGGTTAGAAGTGTGCCTAACAGTGAGAAGCTTTTCTTAGGAGACGATTTCAATGGTTATGTCGGTACAACTAGTGGGGGGTTTCAAAGGGTGCATGGGGGTTTTGGTTATGGTGATAGGAACCAAGAGGAGAAGATATCTTAAACATTGTCGTAGCCTATGATCTTATGATAGATAACACCTTTTTTTTTAGAAAGAGACATTCCCATCTAGTTACCTTTAGTAGTGGGTGGCATTCTAGCCAAATCGATTTTGTCCTTGTTAGAAGAGAGGACAAACGAGCCTGCATAGACTGTAAGGTTATACCTGGAGAGTGTGTTGTCCAGCAACATAAGTTGGTAGTCTCCGACTTTCGTTTTAGGACACGGGTTCGACAGGCTAAGGTCACCAAAGTCACGAGGACGAAGTGGTGGAAACTCAAAGGGAACGCCTCATAAGTGTTTAAGGAGAGGATGATCGTGGAAGGGATATGCAACGTGGGAGAAGTGAATAGTATGTGGACAGAGATGGCATCTCGCATTAGGAAGGTGGTTACGGAGGTGTTTGGAGTGACCCGAGTGACAAGATGCGAACCTAAAGACACGTGGTGGTGGAACAAGGAAGTGCAAAAGGCTATTGAGGAGGAGGAGACATGCTACAAGCGTATGCACCATGATAGGAGCGACAGCAACGTACAAAAATACAAAGGAACAAAAAAGAAGGCAAAGAAAGCGGTGAGTGAGGCATGTTAGAATACTCAAAGATTGAGTAATACGGACTTGGATGGACTCAGCGGAAGAAACGACACAAAGAAATAAAATACTAATGCGGATAGCAGCAGGCTGGCTATGCGGTGGGGTTTCATACTGAGCGTAGGCACCAGCCCGTGACCAAGACACGTGTTGAACAGAGTATGGTGGGCTGGAGGTAGCGTAGGAACTGGGTGGACTCGATCCACGCATTGGATGCCCATCTCCACGCATTGGATGCCCATCTCGTGGAGCACAGCCTCCCATCCCGATAGCAATCCAATCACCACCGAATAGCCAGCATCAAACTCCAACCACTCAGCATCAAACTCCAATTTCTCTAGTTTCTCAATCTCCACCTCAGAAGCAGAGCGCCCCAGAAGCAGTCGGGAGCAGAGGAGGCCCAGGCGCCGGATCGTTCGGGGCTGTAGGCTGGCGGTGCAGAGGAAAATGCGGAGTCGGCGGTGGATCCGTCAGGAGAGACACGGTGGCGACCGGATCTAGGCGGTGGCGATCTGGATCTGGCGTACGGGGAGGTTGCGGAGGACAAGGAACCGCACACGCCGCAAGAAGATGCGCAGCACCACCGACAGTAGCCACTCCATGATGCGCGCCACCGTCGCCGTGTACTCCTCCAGCAGCTCCAAGCGGGATGAAGACGCGGCGAGGCGGCTCGCGCGGATGGTCAGGCGATGAAGACGAAGCTCGGCAATGACGGCGAGGACCGGATGATGCTGTTGCTACTTCTACGAGGGGCTGAGAGGTTGGCCGCCCCCGGGAGCGGAGATCGCTCCTCCCGGGGGTAGCGGCAACGGCGGAGGCTAGGGTTTAGAACCTTTGCTCTGATACCATGTTATGAATATTGTGTGTATATTGAAGAGGACTAATGGGCAATATATATAGGAGTACAAGAGATGTATGCCATATACAGATAAGGCAATGCAAAAGGTAGATAAGGAAATATAAGAGTCCCTATTCTAATACCTTACTCTAACAAGGCACGAGGCAAGGCCTATGAGGAAATTTACCAGAAGCTAAGTATAAAGGAGGGCAAGAAGGATGTCTACAAAATGGCTAAACTTCGAGAAAGGAAGACGAGAGATTTCAACCAAGTTAAATGCATCAAAGACAACACTAATAGACTGTTGGTGAAAGATGATGAGATCAAGGATAGGTGGAGAGATTACTTTGACGAGCTGTTCAATCATGACAATGACGATAGTATGATTGAACTAGATGATGCTTTTGATGATACCGATAGGTGGTTTGTTCGAAGAATCCAGGAGTCGGAAGTAAGAGAGGCCTTCAAAAGGATGAAAGTGGGTAAGGCGTTGGGGCCTGATAACATTCCTATCGAGGTGTGGAAATGCCTGGGAGAAGTGGTGATCATTTGGCTAACTAATTTGTTCAATGACATTTTTAGATCGAACAAGATGTCTAACGAGTGGCGGAGGAGCACATTAGTACCAATTTTCAAAAATAAAGGAGACATTCAAAGTTGTACTAATTATAGAGGAATTAAGCTCATGAGCCACACAATGAAGCTTTGGGAGTGAGTGATCGAGCACCGTTTAAGAAGAGTAACTAGCGTGATGACAAACTAATTTGGTTTTATGCCTTAGAGGTCGACCACAGAGGCGATTTTCTTGACACGACAATTGATGGAGAGGTATAGGGAGCAAAAGAATGATCTTCACATGGTGTTTGTCGACTTGGAGAAAGCCTATGACAAAGTGCCAAGAAGGGTCATGTGGTGGGCACTCCAAAGGGAAAAAAGTCCCAACAAAGTATGTTACCCAAATTAAGGATATATACCAAGATGTTGTGACTAATGTCAGAACATGTGGTGGTGATACTAGTGACTTCCCTATTAAGATAGGACTATACCAAGGGTCAGCGTTGAGCCCATACATTTTTGCCCTAGTGATGGACGAGGTCACGCGAGACATACAAGGAGATATCCCCTGGTGTATGCTTTTTGTTGATGATGTAGTGTTAGTTGATGAGAGTATGATAGGTGTCGATAGGAATCTGGAGATGTGGAGGAAGACCTTAGAATCTAAGGGCTTTAGACTTACTAGGACTAAAAATGAGTATATGATGTGTGATTTCAGCGGTGTCAGGGCAGATGATGGAGATGTTAGTCTGGACGGACAAATAGTACCTAGGAAGGACACATTTCGATATTTGGGGTCGGTGCTACAGTGGGACACGCGAGATTAATAAAGACGTGAGCCACAGGATTAGAGCGGGGTAGGTGAAATGGCGCCAAGCATCGGGTGTTTTGTGTAACAAAAAAAAGTCCCTCAAAAGTTAAAGGGTAAGTTCTATAGGATGGCCATCAGACCTACAATGCTATATGGAGTGGAATGCTGGGTGACTAAAAAACAACATATACAGAAGATGAGTGTAGCGGAGATGAGGATACTGCGGTGGATATGTGGCCACACAAGGCGGGATCGAATCTGCAATGATGATATATATGAAAGGGTGGGGGTAGTACCAATTGAAGAGATGCTTGTCCAACATTGTTTGAGATGGTTTGGACATCTCCAATAGAAGCCTTCTAAGGCACCGGTACGTAGTGGAATTTTAAGACGTACTGAAAACATAAGAAGAGGCAGAGACCAACCAAGACTGACGTGAGAGGAAGCAGTTAAAAGAGATTTGAGGGATTGAAATGTAGCTAAAGAATTAGCTTTGGATAGGAGCGCATGGAAGTTAGCGATCCACGTACCGGAACCATAAGAAGATTTAGGGACAGTGTTTTAGGCTCTTAGTTTAGATGGCAGGATGTATAGCTTAGGGTTTTAGTCTTGTAGCTTTTTTTACAAGGCTCTTGTCTCTTAAAGGATGTGTAGGCATTTCTCAATCAAGAATCAGGATAGAGGATGTTTGAGCTCTTTATGAGGCAAACTCTAGAATAGTGCATCACGTATGTTATATTGTTTTTAGCTGTGATCCCTATTGGTCTGGCCTGTCTTCTTATCTTCACCTTACAGAAAGAGAAACTTTGCCTCTGCATTGTTCCATCTTGTATTAGCTCATGTACATTAAAACATTGCCCTCATCAGCATTGGTGTTTCCTTGTGGATTGATCGATCTATCTGCATCGATCTATTTTATCGTGGTGTGAATATGTGTTTTGAAAGAAATTTCAAAATGGAAATTTAGAGATGTATTTTGAGCGAACCAATCTGCCGTAATGGTTCAAAGGAAATTTCTGCACCATCCAATGTTGAACTTAAAACATCTTTTCTGTGCACTTTGTCATAATGTGTTATCCTGGATTTCAAAGCTGAAATCCCCGAATGTGTTGGTTTTATTCACAGCCATTTTGACAAATCAATAATCTGTGAGGTTACGGGTGAAGTTTTCCTCAATTTAAACGTCAACGTTGTGCAATTTATCACAATGCATGCATTCTCTTTTCCTGGATTTCTAAACTGAAGTTTCAGTAATTGTCGGTTTTATTCAGAACTATCCCATTGGGTAGCCCAGATCAAACAGTAAGGTTAACTTCTTTTTTTTTCTTTTTTTTTGCCTTCAGGTGGGCACGAGCTCAGCAAGACCACCGGAAATGCTGGTGGCCGTGTTGCCTGCGGTAAGCTTGCTTGTTCGACGGTTTCCATACCATTGCTCATTTGCTCTGAGTCAGCTCCCTGTTTTCACAGCTGATGGATTTCTCACTTCCTTGTATCGTTCAGGGATCATTGGACTCCAGGGTTGAAAGTGCCTTGGCCCTCTGGCACCAAGAGACAGCAAGATCTGAACTGAACACTCTAAGCTTAGCTTGTTCCTCGTATCGAGTGGCTACTTTTGAAATAAGCACCTGATCTACGTATGATCGGTGTATTTGTCACTGACATCAGTAGTGCCCCGATGAACTGGGTTCCCTACGTTCTCTATGCATACATGTGTGATGTGTGGTCGCGGAATCGCTTCTTCTTCTCTGCGTTTGTTGCACCGTCTCAACCTGCTGTGCGTTAGGTTTACCCTGCCTGCGCGGCCGTGCCAAACCGAGGCTGTGGAAGGCGTCCTGCACAGCGCAGCTCGTGTAGTTGCGGTGCGGCTATGGGCGGATGTAGGGGTGGAAATAGATCGAATACGAATCGAATAGTCTCAAATACGAATACGAATACATATTTTTAAAACAAATACGAATTCGAATCGAATATGTACTAAATTTGATCGAATACGAATATCCTACAACTTTTACGACCAATCTTAGTAGACTACATGTATTAGTGTATTACACGCTGGACTTGGCAGTCGGCAGTGACCAGTGAGCCAACCTAGTACCAAAATGCTTTGCAAGCTTGCTTTGATAGTCATTTCAGAATGAGCATCGAATTTAAAGCAGCAGCAACGATTCTATGTTGTATTAGCCCTGCAGTGCTGTGACAGTGAGCACGTAGCTGCGCGGCGTCCGCACGTGAACATGGGCCGCGTATCTGCTGCGCCTGCGCGCGGAGGACGGACGGGTCGCGGGAGGTGCCGGGCCGTGAGGAAATAAATGGGTTGCGGGTTGTTCTCGGCTGCGTGCAGGTGGGCCGAATATGGATACTATCCGAATCCATATTCGTATTCAGCGTAATTTTTCATATCACATCTGGATTCGTATCCGAGAAAAAAAGGATAGTATCCGGATTCGGATTCGTTTTCTATTCGAATACGAATTATCCTTTACCATTTACATTTTCTCGAATACGAACACCAGATAAAACGGATTATCCTATACCATTTTCCATCCCTAGTCAGAAGAATACGAAGAGACCAATCGCTCTGATATATCGAAGGAAAAATACTCAGTATTTTTTACCTACGTGAAGTCAGAATAATATGAATACGAAGAAACCAATCACTAAGATATAAAAAAACACTCAGTATTCTCAACCCACCAAAAATTAGAACAGGTTCTTCTCGTACCACCACCTGCCTTCACTTGCAGCTTCGTTACAAACTGCCCTATACCGTCCAGATGAGATGAGCGTACAACTAAAGCAAGACAAACAAAAAAGTAGAAACAAAAAACGGCCGGGGGCATTCCGAGAATCGAACTCGGGACCTCTCGCACCCAAAGCGAGAATCATACCACTAGACCAAATGCCCTGTTCGTGAAACGCAAGTAGTCAAAGGTATATAATACCATTGCATGTGGGCATAAACGGTGCAGCCTCTACCCCTTTCCATGTAAGCTTACACGTTATGCGTCTAAGAGTGTCTCTAGCCCCTTGTATCTTTAAGCCGTATCTTCGATTGCCTTTAGATACAAAACATCTCGAATATTTGAAGTTAACACTGATTCGAGCTGTATCTAACTGATGTGGCAAGTATTTATATTACAACTGACATTGCAGCAGCATTACAGAGGCCTCCCCAAAAAAAAAAAAGATTACTAAAACGATGTTGCTCCCTTACACGTTGGGAGGTAGAGCTCCACTCCCACGATAGCCATGGTCGCAAACAGATAAGCAAGCCGTCGGTGTCAAACTTATTGGCTGCAGAAAGAAAACTCACTAACCCAGAGCCAAGATGGCTTCAACCCTTAGTCAAAAAGGGCAAGGAAAAACGATGTGCGCATAAGATTCAATCACATGACACCGTGCCAGCTGCGGTGGAATGCTTCACCACCATACATGAGTAACATGACAATTGTCTCCATACATATCATTATATGTGTGTGGGATCACTGAGCTTATGTTATATGATACACACCTATGTATACAGAGACTTTGATAAGGTAATATAAAATCGGACCTGGTGTCTTGTGTATCCCTAAGCCTTACTTGGATCTATCCATAGATACATGTACGCACACTTTTCACCAAGGAAAAAAAAACACGAACTTGTATATCTTTACTACTTAAAAATTGGAGTTGGTGGTCGTCCGTCCTCCCCACCCTCCCACCCCTGTCTCTCTATACTGACATGTTGGCAATATATATATATATATATAGTGCTCGTTTCGTACTCCTGATAGTATGTACTCCCACTTCTAATATACCACTTAAACACACGTATTATACTTCTTTATCACTTTTAGTATACTTAAATATCAATTATAAGATACTCCAATGCGACTTGATTAAAAGAATTTTATTGGAGCCCCCCTTTTTTTTGCTATATACTATTTTTCATATATAAAAATGTATATACCTAAATTTTGCTATAAAAAATGGACTTTGATGATTTTTTTTCATGTAACTCACTTTGGGATATCTTATAATCATTATTGGAGAATGCACAAATAGATAATAATGTATCATCATATGATTTAAGTGGTATATAAGAAGCCAAGAGTAGCATGCCATATATATAGAGAGACTAGAGAGAGAGAGACTTTGTTACAAGTATAGAGATCGGTCAGGCATCAAACTCAACTGTACGTAGCATACATGCATGTGGCACTAAATTGCCAACAAATAGAGTCGCTGAAACAGTTGCCGGGCCATGAGACATTGCTTCATCACATGGACAAATGAGGGCCAAGGCAGGCACATGGAATGGAAACAATGATGGAACACTGGAATCCAAATTAGACTTGACGACTAATGAGGCATGGACGTCCCTCTCACCTCCTTCTAGAAGGCACGCCCTGCACACGCCAAACCTGGTGGCCATTAGGAGGAGGCTACCCAATCTGGCACTTGTCAGCGTCATGCGGCCTGCTGTTTTCCTCCGGTACATTGCAGTGCTTTGCTTGATTATCCATGTAATGATTTCGAAATCCACCATTAGACTAGAACGCAGGGCTATATATATATATATATATATTGTTAGTCGGACCAAAACAATATATTTGTATTTGCAAATAAATTCAGACCATACTCTTCACACCTCGTGTGTGACCCATATAATACATTAGACCCATTTCATTCTCATTTCAGCCCACCAAACCATAACTTCTGTTCTCTCTCTCAACCTATGATTGTCTGTGTGTGGTGGGGGTGGGGAGGGGGGCGAAGGCGCGAGCTACGATGGTGAGCGACAGTCGGTGGGCACGACGCTGCGACGCGACGACAAACAGGTGTGAGGCAGCGTAGGGTGCAGGGCATAGGGCGAGCGTGCGGTAACGCGAGTATAACATCCCAAATATAGGTTGTGTTTCAAATGTAACCAAACCAGGATTTGTGTTTCAAATGTAAACTAATATGGGTGTGTGTTTCAAATGTAAGAAAATGAGAATAAATTAAAACTTTTCTTACATCTTGTAGTCTTTAAACTTTTCTATAATTCTTGTCAAAGGAATTGTGGAATTCAAAAACATAAACCTCATGTTGACTAAAGTCAAACACTTTTTCAACTTTGTCAAGAATCTTGTGTTCAACCTTTGAAAATATTTTTCCTTGGTTCTAAGGACGATGTGTGACTTCTCTGAAAAATTTCATAATTTTTAGAAATTATTTGATAATTTTTGGAGACAAGTCAAACTAGTTTGACCTTAGGTCAAACCCTAGAATAAACCTGGAGGAATTTCTTGAGAAAAATGTCGTGCATAAAAATCTCTGGAAATTTTAGGTAAGGTTAATCCTGGAGTGAGGAACCTCCGATCAAAATTTCAGGGTTTTTAGTGTTAGTTTGCTACCTCTAAAAATCATTCCAAACTCAGCTTTCAAACTCAAATCCAAATCTGTTTGCACTGTTCCTCGGGCGCGGACCGGAGCCTGGCTCGTGCCACCGGTCTTGGTTGGACCGCCTAGCGCTCAGCCAGCCCTTCCAATCACGCGTGAGTTTTGAGCCATCCGATCTTGATCGTACCGCTCGTGTCGCGCGCAACCCGATCGGACCTCCCGATCCCGCCAGCCCCTATCCGCTGTTAGATCTTAATCCAACGGCCACGACCACCTATCTCTTTTCAGCACCATCAGATCGAAATCTAACGGTCGCGACCTCCCTTTTTCTCTACGACCACCCCGATCAAGATCCAATGGCCTACAACCACCCCGATCAAGATCCAATGGCCTACGACCACCCCGATCTTTATCTAGCGGTTGAAATCGTCCCGCTCCTGTTGGCTCGACTCAACCCACTCGCACGATGTTGGACTCGCACCAGCCTCTGTCAGCCGTTGGATTTTAATCGAACCGTCACCGTCGCGCCGCATCTGTTCGTCCCCTTCCTCTCGCAGCGTGAGTGCCGGGTCGCCATGGCGTGCGCAGGGCATGGGCAGCAACACCTTGTCACCTCTCAACAGCTCTTTGCTGCTACTAATTAATGCTTGCCAGTGCTTTCGGCCCCAAAGTCGTGTTCAGAGCTGCCCCCATCCCCTCCGCGTCCTTGGCCGAGCTGTGAACCGAGCGTGGACCGCAGCTCGCCTTTGAGCATGCGTCTGCTCCCTCCTTTGCTTCTCCAGCTATTTAAGCCCCTCAAGCTCTTCCTTTGCTTCCTTTAAACACCCCTCAGCTCTAGCTTGCTTCCTCTGTGCTTGCTTGAGCTTAAACACCCAAATCCCCAAAACCGCCATTATCGGCCGTGGAGCTCCTTCGTCGTCGCCGGCGCTCCAGGGGTTCAATTGCAAATCCACTCGCGTCACTTCGCGCCCCTCTTCTTCTTGAACATATCCCCTAATCCAATTTTGGTTTGCCTCAACAGGAAGCAACTAATTTTGGAGTTCCCCCTTTTCGACCGAAGTTCAATCTTTTCACCCTCGCCGCCGGTACGCTCCTCCTCTCTTCAATTCCTTGCTCATGGACCATCCTTGAGCCCTATTGAAGGTAATCTGATGACCCGATCTTGCTCATTTTGCTCTGGCTGTCGTCTCCTCGTTGTCGTCTCCAGTGCCGGTGCGGTTCAACGTCGTCGGAGCTGCTCCGACCTCCTCTATCCCTCCGCGACCCGCAAGTAGCTTCGCCGTAGTCCCTAGATGCTCCGGCACTGCTCACTTGAACTGCTGCAGAGCTCTATTGCTGTTGTCATCGTGGCCGTGCATGGCACCGTCGCTCCTCGTCGGCTCACCGCCGTTCTAGGCTGGCTCAGCCGCAGTGAGGGGTACCATTGTGTGCGCAAGGCTATTGCCGACCTCAGACCACTCTTGGTTTGCGCCGCCGTGGCCTGAATCGCCGGCGATTCGCCATGGAATGCCGTCGGGTTCGTTGTCGGACGCGACCAGCACTGTAGCATCGTCATTAAGTCTAATGATTAGTTAGCGCAGTAAATGGCTATCTTAAGCAAGCTAATGAGTCGCTGACAGTGGGTCCCACGTGCTAAAACGCACACTGTGCGCGTGCGTTTGGTTGATTCGCTGTGAGTCGTCCATCTTTAGATCTGCGGTCCTGATCGTGTGAACGTGTTACTTCTCCGTTCGTTGTGAGCCGTCCATCTCACGATCTACGGTCCACGTTGGCGGGATCCTTCGCGCGCGCGCGCGTTGTCCAGTTGGCTTGGGCCGTGCGATGCAAGATCAACGGCCCAGGTTTTTCCACGTCGATTTGATCTTAAGAATATCCCGAGAGATTTATTTGTGAACTGAAAAAGGTAATAAACTTTAAAATTGCACAACTAATTCATTTTAGCTCCATTTGAGTTGATTCAAATTTTGTTAGCTCTGGTTTGAACTAGGCTTTAATCTAAAAATGGTTGGAAGCTTGGTTCGGCTCCAGGAAATGGATTGGTAAATTGGTTTAGAAATAGGCTTTAATTGTTGTTCTAAAAATTGCATTTAACTTGTAAATTGCATAAGTAATTCTCTGTAGATCATTTTTGAGTAAATCCAATTTTGTTAGCTTCCTCTGTTAGTGTACTAAATGGTAGAATAGGTTTTAAGCATGTCACTATTTTTAAAATCTTTGTGGGTGCATTTTGTTTTGTGCTCTTGTGCATGTCTTTGAAAAATCATAGAAAATGCATCCTAGCTCCAAATGAGATGAATTCAATTGGGTTGTTCATCTCATGAGGTGTTTTGCTTACCATAAAAATCCCAGGTGCAACACTTCTTTGGAAAATTGTGCTAAAGAATTTAATTCGGATGAACAGTAACCGGTTTGGATTTTTCATCCTTTTTCCAGCTGAGCAGAATTGTATTGGCCATAACTTTTGCATTGAGAATCCAAATCAATTGGTTCTTATTTCTAAATTCCTTAAAAATCATGCTATTGTTGCTGTAAAAATTTTAGTACATTTGGAGAAAGTTGGCTGTGGAGTCTTTTCGGTATTTTTCGTTCTTATCGGTTCTTTTTCGCTTTTTCGTTAGGTGCCGACGAGTGTGTTGATCTCGAGAGCGTTCCTCTGCAGCATAGTGAGCATATCCAGCAAGGCAAGTAGTTTGATCATATTTAATCTCATTACTTTCAAAGTCTAATATATTGTTTGCAAAGTGTATGTATGCATGCTCTATTTTGTTGTTAAATTATTGTCGATTAGTTGATCCTATAGATGCATACTCTGTAGGTAAATGTTCAATCTCCTCTACTAAGCCTAGGAATATCTTGCTGTGATTTAGAGTTCGTTGGATGAGCTCTTGTCACTTAGTAGATTACGTGTTGATATTGCTTAGAAATGCTTAGCTTACGGTAGAATTGGGCGGTTATCGACTTAGTCGATAACTTTGATCACACAAATCTAATTATTATTCCATTATGTCCAGCACTTGTGCTTTGTTAATTTGTAAAGTAAAAAAAAACTGAAAATGAAAACTGTTTGGACTTGGGCACAATGGATGATGGTGTGATCTGCTGGTGTGTGGAATGGTGTCTAAGTCAACAAGGACCGAACATCTTGTTACACTAAACCAAGCAATTTTGTGTGCTAACCACACGAGGGTATTGGGTACCTCTCTTGGCTAAGTACTTTGGGGGGTGTTAATTATGAGTCGATGGTGGTTAAAATGTTTTTATAAGGATGGGAGCACCCGCAGTTGCTTAGGCTGGGCCGGTGCATCCTACCCTTCAGGTTGTCGCGACTCTTAATTAGCATCACCCATTGGAAATGCTCGTAGGACTTAGCCGTGCCGGCATACCAAAGGAAGTGTGCTAAATAGCTTGGCAAACAGGTGGTCTGGCGTGTGGGTACATTGGTACACGCCTGCAGGGTATAAACTATTCGAATAGCCTTGTCCTAGGTTATGGACACGCTTGGGGAGGTCTTTCGAGAGTTAGACTATAACCTTTTAATTAAAACTTGACTTGGGTGGTATGAATGGGTAATTCATGCTATTGTTGTGGTGACTATTAGGTTAGTCACTTCCAGGATTGTTGTTGTCATCTACCTATTGTTATTATGTTGTTGTCACACCGTATTTGCAAATTAAAAACAGATTGCAAAAACCACTTTAAATCTATTACATTATTGCAAATGAAAACTTGCTTTATGCTGAAAATGAGCCTAAAGCCTCCTCCACTTAAATAAGCTTGCATGTAGCATATGTATAGGTCTGTTACACTACACGTAAGTCTTGCGAGTACATTTTTGTACTCATTTGCTTTGCTTAATTAATTTGTTGCAGAGGAGGTTGATCCCCAAGGGATCCACTTTTGTGAGATGTGCGGTGGATTTGACGACTAGGTTGGCGACCCGGTTGGTTGCCTTGTGGGCTATAGGCAAACCGTATGGCTTTTGTTTATCGCCATCTTATGGCTTTTGCTTCCGCTGTTTATTTAACTCTCTTAGTTGTTATTTGGCCGGTCGGCCCTTTTGTAATAACTCTATTATGTATATCTTTTGTTTAATCTAGTTCGTGCTTTGGTTCTATGTCTTGTATGGAATTAATGCATGATTTTGTAAAGGGGTGTGTATCTTGCATTTACGGAAGTATACATATCTCAAGACACGGTTATTTTGTTTGTGATGCTAGGGTCAATGGATGACTAAGCATTACAAGCCGAATAAGCCGGAGTCCTTACAGCGGGCGAACAAAGATGAGGCGCAGGCAAGCAGGTGGCAGCGCGGCAAACATGGAGGCAGGGAGCAGCGCGACGACCGGAAGGGAGCGTGGCGGTGGGGAGGGAGCAACGCGGTGACCAGAAGGGAGCTTGGCGGTGGGATGGGAGCAACGCCTTCAGCTTACCGTCGTTGTCCTCTCTCCATACCTTTGCTCTGCTCTGACTTCGATTCTTTCTCGAGTCTAGCCTGTGCCTCTGTTTTATTGGTTCTTTCTAGTGGATGTTGTACAAAAATACCATCTTCCCTTGGTCAATGAGCAATTAGTTGGGCCCTTGTTATATATGTTTACAAGTTAATTTTTGTTCCATGGAAGGAACATATAGCTTCCTCTTAGATAGGGATTCTTACTGACGAGAAAATAGCAAAAAAGAGCAGGATCAACAAGGTATGCAACTCTCTTTTTTTTTTGTAAAAAGAAGTCAAGAGCTCTGCCGGTCACTATTAGAGAAAGAAAAATAAGTTTTAGTAGTCTAACTACTACAGCCCATAACAGAAAAAAGAGATAAAACAACGGCGGCTAAGCATCAAGCACAAGTTTTGGGTGCACCCTGCAACAACGACATAATTCAACAAATCAGAAGCCTGGAGCTAAAATAGATATGTTCCTAGTTTTCACCACATCAACTATCATTGATCTCTATAATTTGTTGTTTAATTCATGGCATTATGTTAGTCTTATATCGCATATTTCATCGTAAGAAATCATTAATTTCTATATATTTGTATTTTATTATATATATATGTGTATTATTGTATCTGTATTTTAGGAGAAAGGGCACTTCACGGTATCAACGTAATTGAATAATCTAGCTCCGAGGTTCAAACACTCGTTCTAAAAATCTTGGATCACCGCTGCTAGAACTGAACGTTTAGGATGGCCTTATATATATATAGTCACATTTGATAGTGACATACCTCGGTAACTGCACTCTGTCCGCCCTGAGCGTGTGTATATAGTGTATCCGGATGTCGTGGATAAATACGTGCTTAACCCATTAGGACACGCATCCGAGGCTAACGGTGCACGTGGTTTCTAGAGCGAGGTGAGAATGAGCTAGTAGTTTTTAACAGCGGTTTACCCGATTGGCTTATTGATATCTTCCCTCTTTTCCCCCTTCTCAAATCTCGAGTTCCTTCGCTCTTGCATAATCCTTGCCATCTACGTATGTTGCATCAATACAGTTGGAAGTACCTGAATTGATGATTGATTAAAGAGGCCCTTGGAAAACCGGACATCGGTGTGCAGTATGGTGATTAAGAGTACCTTTGCGAATTAATCCGGCAAAACGAGGTCATTATTTATTATTAGAGAATTACTATATAACTTCTGACAGAACTATCAATTTTCTATTCGATAGATATGCTATAAGATCAGTATTGTTAATGTGATGTAAGAAAAAAACATAATAGTTGAGTTTTCATTCGTCCGATCTGCTTTGAGATTTACATTTTTTCTCATATGATGAATTGGGTACAAATTTATTATAATGTTTTATTCGTAACATAACGGGTTCACTATATTACCGTATTTTGTTGCTATATAATTTTATTTTTTGTCTTTGTTTTTGCTCAACCTTATGTGTGTGTGTATAATATAACCTTTTATTATAGCGCAGTTGATTGCCGATCAATCGCCGTGTCCACGTCGCCCCTTTTTTTTGGCCGGATTCCCGCACAGAGTCTGCTCTCCGCCGCCCGATTTCGGCCGTGGAACGCTGCTTTCGCTTGGGGTTCGCGAGAAGCTTCGCGTCCGCTATCCACGTATGCCTTCGACGCTCCAAAGCCCTCCCGTCCCTTCTCTTCCCCTCCTCTCAGTCGCCTCCTTCCGGGTCGCCGCTCCTCCTCGCAGTGCCGCCGCTCCCTCTACCCCTGCCCCGCCACCATCTGTTCCTCTCTCTAGACCGTGGCCTCCCCCTTCCCCTTCCCCACCAAACCGCCTCCCCCTCTCCCACCACGGGCTTCCTCTCCTCCGCGCCACCCCATCGCCTTTCTACTCCTCGCCCCACCGCCCAGTGGTCCTCTCTCTCTGGCTCGGCTCCCTTCCCAAATAAAATGCCCCCCATCTCCCACCGCCTCTCCCTCTTCCCTGCACGCCTTCCCTTTCACTTGACCACACCATCCGCCTCTCTCCCACCGCAGCCTTCCTTCCCTTCCCCGCGACACTACTCCCTCCTCTCCCACCACGCTGTTCCTCTTCCCCAAATCCGGCGCCCTTCCCGTGTGGTCCCCTCTCCGCACCGTCGGCTCCCCCTTCCCAGTGAAAATGCCTCCCTCTTTCCGGTCGGCCTCCCGCGATAACCTCCCATTCACCTACGCCGCTGCCTCTTGCCTCGACATGTTGAATGACGACACCCGCAAATACGAGTGCCACCGCGCCATCGACGCCACTGTCGCCGATCCCTCCTCGTACGTCCTCGCTACTGGGTGAGAATCGAATTCCCCAAAAAACTCTATACTAGGAGGCGCACACTTGAATAGATGTGGGATTTTCGAACATGGGTGATGGTATTTGGTGGAGTCGGTGTTGCGAAATCCCCTGCCCCGCTGCTCTCTCTGCCGCTGTATCCAGGTATCCCCCTTCTCTCTAATCCAGCAGCTTAATTTCTTACCTACTTCAGCCCTCACTCTCTCACACACAATCATTCACCCCCTCTATCTGTAGATCTAAGGTTTGCTATTTTGGTTTTCTTCATAGGTTGATGGAATTGTTTCTGTCGAGCGTGTCGATGCCGACCGCTTATGCACAGGTATTAAGAAAATGCAGCCATATTTATTCAGAAGTGTATCTTTATTGTCATTTTTTGGTTACAGAGCATTCCTCACTCTACCTTTTCCGTATAGGTTTTTATGCATCGTAAGTTCGTAACTGTGTTTTGTTCCTCTCTGTGCACAGATAGGTTGTCTGTTTGCTTCAATCGCAACTTGAAATTTTCATAGGTTTAAGCGGTCCGAGATGCATGCTTCTTTTGTGTCTTCTTTTGCTATAGAGGTGTTGCACAATTCATAGGTATGGAATCCTTCCATTGCGACTGTGATATATGGGGTGTCCGCGATTGTCATATATGGGATGTCCTCTATGTAGTTTTTTGTTTTAGTTTTCGATAGTGAGACTTGCTACCATCTGCATACACAGGATAAAGAGAAAATTAGATTTTCTATCATCTGCGAGCCAATTGCCTTCCTTAAATATAAGGACATATTTAGTTGAGAAATAAAGAAATTCTGCTGAGCTCATGAAAACTATTTAGTTGAGCTCATTGAGATCTAAGGACATATTTAGTTGAGAAATCAAGAATTTCTGTTGAGCTCATGAATAATTATTCCCCGTGAATGATTTAGCATAGGATTGATGCATAGCAGGGGGAGCTATGCTATTATCTGTTCTCTAATTGGTTTGATGACTATTTCTTCGATTTTCCATTCCACCACTATTTCCTTTAGCTACTAATTTAGCATCTTAAAGTATTTTGCTTTCTAATTGGTAAATCAAATTCGAAAAACTCTTTTTCCTCACATGGTTGGAATTATTTTGCACAACTGCCGAGTATGTGCGTCCAATGGCTCTTCAAGGTGATCCCATGGAGGTTGTACTATTCCGCGCCATTAGGAACTACAAAAGGAATTTCAACAGATCGTTGGAACATTGGAAGATTTATAGCGCTGGAGCTTGCTTCTGGCAGTTTTGGTAGGTACTTTTTAACCATGCAAATTTAGTTTTCGTTTCTACTTTTATCATGTCTATGTCCTTTACTTCGTATTACTTTAACACCAGTTACTCCTTTGATGTCATTGAATGTTGGTTATGATAATTATGTTGCTTCCATGGCAGATGGGTCACAGTAGGCAATAAATAAGTTCAGGGAATCTCACTTTATAGCCTCTTTGATGCCTTTTTTAAAAATTCCTTGTGTACATAACATATATGAAACTCTCCAACAGATCATATAAACCTCAACGATGAATGATAGTTACTACATTCTTGACTATTACTACTGAAGGCTATTCAAAACAAATCTCTACAATCAATCTGCTTTTCCAGTTTTTCATCGTGTACACTACTTGAAATGTATATGTTGTTTTACTATTTCTATTTGTTTTCCTGTTGTAGCTTGGTATTCAGCCAATAGTTAATATTCCCAGTACAACACAAGAAGCTTGTGATGAACTTATTTCTCGCATTTCTGGTTTTTTACCTGATTAAACCAACTTCAATGCGCTAATATATGCAGTCCTTTTTCTTTACCATAATTATGCCAACAAACTTTACATGCACCTTTCATTTTGATCGCAGAACTAGCTGATTTGAGTTTATTGTGGATGTTGACAGGTATCTGAAAACTAACATATAAAAGGCACAGAATGTTTGCTGGGTTGAGACCTAGGATGAAATTTGAAGGCGGTGAATAATTTGAAGCAAGGTATAGTTTTCGACTTTGCTTCAAGCAAATAGATGTTGCCTCCAGTTCAGCGCGGTATATTTTTATCATAGACATTTCTTTTGGCCACATTTTTTATGAAGGCCCGGAGCCCCAAAATGGGCTGAATTCATTTATAAGCAAGTGATTATACATAGTTTTGCCATGTTAAGTACATACAGATGCTATGGATGTGCAATTTCCAGCATTAAAAGCATTGAAACAGTACTACAAGGTTGGTTACAAATGTGGTAAGCTTGTTTGACTAATTGATCTGCAATTAATTTGTGCTTATAAATTTAACAACATAATAGGGATCGCCTTCTGGATAGCCTAATACTTCTTTGCCACCAGACCTTACTCTGCTTCCTACATTTCTATAAATGCTTGGGAGCACTGAACAGTTCCTACTCTTTCACAGATGTAGCAGTCTTCTGCTCCAAAAGACTACCTACTCAACCCCATCTGCATATACTATTCATACTTATGCACTGAAATTATTACATGACCTTCCATATTGATTTTATTCAATTTGGTGGATTCCATTTTTCGTCAAATTTGTCAGCTCCATTCAAATGTGTCACTCACTTAAGTTCTGGCTGATTCATAGCGCCAACAAATTGCTGCTCTACGTTCCTTCAAGCATGGTACATTTATTGCATATTCAAATATTAACATCTACTAGGTAATACAAAGACTATATGTGCGTCACATGTACCAAACATAATCATAGAATAGATAGTTACATATATATTCCATCCATGTGATGCTAATGTAACAACACAGCCTACCACATGATAACAATTTGCTTCAATCGATTTCATATATTCCAAAATGAATAGCCCTCTAGCTGATATAACAAACATCACATATCAAATAACGTTACGACCCACCGAACACCATATAAACTACTGTCTAACAACTTATCCAACGGACGAGCGCAGCGAAGCGCACTTTACCACCTAGTAGAGTTATAAAGTTCAGAATAGCCGAATCGATGTGCTCCGACACGTCGCGGTCGTCACAGTGACGGCCCCAAGCTTATCCCTTCCTCGTCAAACTTGCCGTGCATGTGCAACACTAATTAATTACATTTCTGCCTTCTCCACACACACATGTATATATATATATCTCATTTTTCACGGGCACACGTACAAAAGCGAGAAAAGCTAGCTAGCTCTCTCAATTCTTCAGCTCAAGGCGCCCAAAAGGCAAAACCAAAAGCATCTCGCCTCGCCTCTCTTCCTCTTCGATAGCCTCCCTGAGTCCGATGGCCACCGTGCGACCGCACCTGCCCCCTCCGGCTCCGCCGCCAGCTTCGCTGCCACAGCCGGCGGCGGTTGCGCTGCCGCAGTCGTCCCCGTACGCAAGGAGTCATCGGCCCGACGCCCACGGAAGGAAGGAGAGCGTGGCGGAGTCGTGCTGCCCGGCGGAGGCGGTGAGCATGGTGATCGACGTCGACAGTGGCAGCGAAGACGACGACGACGGCTGCGGCAGCTGCGTCTACGGAGGCGAAGGCGGTGGAGGACAGGACGAGAAAGGGGGCGGCGTCGTCTGGTGGAACCAAGAGAGCAGCAGCTGTTTCATCTGGCCGCCGCGTGCGAGTAGAGCAGCAACGAACGGTCACTCCGGCGACGAGCGCGGCGGCGAAAGCGACGACCCGAAGGTGACGGCAGCGAGGCGGCAGGAGGAGGACCGCAAGTTCTGGGAGGCGTGCCTGGCCTCAGGCTACCCATGATCAGCTACAAGAGCGAGCGGCGAATTCAATGGCGGCCATGCATTCATGTGTACATGTATGTGTTCTTTTAATTGACTGGTTTTGTTTCTTGATTCAACAACCATTTTAGTGTCAAGTATGTGCCTTGGACAATGTTGCAATTAAGATAGTAGTACAATTTATTAGTGTTCGGCGTGTGAAGTGATGAGGAGGTGGTTACTAGGTAGTTGCTTAGAAACTAACCTCCTCTAAAATCAATAGCACGATTTGGGTGCAAAATCAAATCCAAGGAAGGGAAAGATAAGATATGCAGTGCGTGTGTGCAATCACATATGATAGGGAAAATGTAAATGGTGTATGCGTTATGTATGACTGTATCCAGTTCTTCCCTCTTCTTTCTTTCTTTTTTTGGTCTCGACTTTTCTCTCTGTTGCATAGTCACAGAGAAGAAAGCAATGAACACCAGTAGACTGTACACCACATATGACATGCACACGTATGCTAAAACGACGTGTGACTATATGCTAGTGGACAGAACGCGCTTCTATGCTTTTCTTCAGAAAGGGAAACTACACATGCTCTGTACCAATTCTGGCTAACAATCCAGAGCCTGACTTATACCTAACAATTCACGTAATCTAAGCCACTCAAGGAGCTGTGCAACCAATGGAGTAAATACTAGCTAGTTCCCTTCCCAG
This sequence comes from Phyllostachys edulis, assembly GCA_036346405.1. Classification (NCBI taxonomy): domain Eukaryota; kingdom Viridiplantae; phylum Streptophyta; class Magnoliopsida; order Poales; family Poaceae; genus Phyllostachys; species Phyllostachys edulis. The sequence continues at coordinate 64,877,561 of CM070549.1, forward strand.
TATATCAACTGGCCCAAAAACACACTAAACCAAAAAGCACCTAGTGCGTATGTTAATACGTGTTCAGTACGACCTAAAAAGTAAAGCATGCTGAAGAGTTGCTTACTTGCTTGTGCTCTTCAAAAGTAAGAGAAGAGAATTGCTTCCTCTCACAGCATGTGGCCCAATCAAAGGGCTTTAGCAGTTGGCAGACACAGAGACACTGTTTGGGCACCGCAAAGATGATGCATGTCTCCTGGCTCTTGCAGCAGAGATGCTCAAATCACCGGATCTATTTGATGTCGATCACCTGGCTGGGGCGCGTCGCTTTCGGTTGGAAATACTGTCCAATTCACAGTCTAACAACTTAAATGATATGAACTGGCAGCTAGAAAAGCTGTAGTAATCTAGCGATGTCTGACTAAGTCAGAAGCAACAGTGTCCCACCAACAAATCAGCATCGCGGAAGATTTCCATTAGCCAAACCAGCAGTTAGATTGTGCTGACATGGTAGAGGATTTCTTGTCGCTCTAAAACAATGATTTCTGGTCATTTCAAGAGAGAATAAGAAGGATTAGCCAACTTCAAATTTCATTTCTGAAGAATTAACAGCAGAGCCGACATAAAGAATTGGACTTTTATTCGACAGTGTCATTGTTATTCCATTTTCGCTATGATTTTCTATGATGGCTTACCATTCAACTGGACCTTCAGATAATTTCTCTGCATTTTCCTTCCTCTTGCCTGGAAATGACCTCCCACTACCTGAAACAATGTCCTTGATAGTAGTTTGGATGACTTTGTCAACCAATAGGGTCCCCATCGTCGTCACAAGCACACCTGAAAAATATGAGAGATAAATCGCATCCGAGACGAAAGAAAAGCTTTTTGGGTAAATTTTAACTGATTGTCAGTTTTGTTACACCACATTTGGGATCTAAGAAAGAAGGCAGTGTACATGTTTGCTTACTTTTATTCTGTCTAAAAGCCATCAATCTATGGTTCAGATTAAAGTTTTACACCTGAAGCAGAACAATAGACCATGTACATGTTTGCTTACTTGATTCTGTCTAAAAGCCATTAATCTATGAGGTAGTTAAAGTTTTGTACCTGAAGTGGAAAGATAGCCCACATCAATGGATCATAAAAAATGTGGTTTAGCCATCAAGCACTTGTAACGTACAAATGTCAAATGCATATTCAAGCTTACATGTACAGGTATCAAAACTTCCAGGCGCATTATCATGATTCATGAGTACTGCAAACTTACCATGATTCTTGCAGGAGGAATTCGATAGCACTTCAACAATTTCATAGGATTCTCTTCTGTCAGTCTTCTGCTTCTGTTTGAAGGGTCACAAGAAATCTTTATACAGATTCTGACATTGGAAGGCAGCTTTTTCACAGAAAGCAGAATAAGATGGGGAAAGCATACAATGATCAATACAAACTTTAGTCAAGCCGATGATTGTAACCAGTGTGAATTACAGGAACGTAAACCATGACCAGTGATACAGGCAAGTTAGGAATGTGAAAGATATCATATCAAAGCACACAACATACCAGTATGAATCTTTTCTGTATTCTACCAAAAAAAGAAAAAAAAACTGTGTGAGTGAGAAATTTTCAACACCATAGAAATAGTGATCATACTGTTTCCTTGCTGATGACATCTCCGTGTTTCGTTTCTGCTCCCAGATGAATCTTTCTCAGCTGGACTACATTCTAATGCTTCATAAGCTACGCAGGTGCTTTTATCATTAAGCAAAAGTGTGCAGAACCTCTCAATTTCTTCATGTTTTGGTACAGGTCCATCTACTCTCAAACTTATATTTACAATTCTAGGCCACCATGATACTGCAAAACTGGAACGATAACATGATATCTTTTTTGTGCTCTCAATGTAAAAGACTTCAATCTTGCCCATTAAAATCTCAACAAAAATACAATCTTTATTTGATTTGCGCATGATTGTACAAAGCAACGCAGGGGATGCAAGTGAACTTAGGGCCTGCCATCATTACGGCTTTGACCACAAATACACCCCCTCTGCTGCATTATACACGTATTTACATCCATTAAGGGATCACCAAAGACAACCATCTAAAGGTTCTGATAGCCGGGCTCATTTGCAAAATGGTGATCCAAGCTTCTGCGGGTACTTCACCATCTGGGTGAGAAACATTCCATCTTTACAGTAGTCGCATGGACAGGTATAGAAGAGATGCAACGACACACCAGTGGGACGATAGGCTGGAGGCCGATGCTGCACCATATTATTGCAAACGTGTTAGAAATTTACCACCAAAAAGGAAAAAAAAATAGAGAATTGTTAGATAGAAACATTGAAGGAGATGAAAAGACGTCAAATTGCATGGACAAAAGGTGAGTCTTAAAAGAAAGAGTTTGCATTTCTTCGTATTTCTTTCGTTTACTTTATACATTGTACCTTCAGATTTTAGGTAAATATATGTTATCCAAGAAAGGCCTCCCTCAGGCAACTGACAGTTAGCAAACATAAGGATATGATTCGATAAAAGTTTTAGCTGTTGTAACTTGTTGCTTTATTATTCTAGGTCTTATGGTGTTAGTTCTTTTTTTTCCTAAGAAGTAGAATGGTGTGGAGTTCTTGGAAGTTGGAACATGCTTGACAAGCAAACAGGAATCAACCAATCAGCTTGGAGATAAGACAATATTCCTTCTTCAGATATCATTTTATGGATATGTAATAGATGATGATGGTATTTCATTGTGTTAGAGATATATGTCTAAGTATGTTATTCCCCATTGTTATGAGGGGTTTTGTGCATATTCACCACCTGTATTTGTGTATATATACTGGCCCATTGGCCTCATATTCAATACACACAATATTCATAACATGGTATCGAGCCTACCTAGGTTTTCCGTCGCTATTCGCGTCTTGCGTGTTGGCCGCCGCTTCGTCTCCTCCGTCGATCTTGGCGTCTGCGTCGCCGCGTCGCTCGTCGCTTCGCGCCATGGCGCACCACCGCCGGTCCTCCGGCGCCGCTCCCCCCCAGCCAGCTCCTCCGTCCCAAAGCCGCCGACCTTCCGATCCGACCTCCAGATCGGATCTACACCCGAAGTCGGTGGTGAGGTGAGGTGAGCGCCGGAGGATACCCGCAGCTCTCCGTGTGCCGCTGCCGCCCTTTCGGAGGAGCCACCGCCGCCGCGCCCGGTCTTCCGGACAGCTGCGCCTCCCCGAACGCCGTGCCTCCCGTCGCCAGCGTCCTCGAGATCTCGCCCGCGCCCTCGGTCGCCAGCGCCTCGCCGACTCGCCAGACTCCTCTGCCGCCGCCCGTGGTAGCGCCGCCGCTCGCTTCTCCGTCTGCGCGTGGTGCGTGAGTGGGCAAGGCCTTTGACCTTCCTCCGCCGCCAGTCTTTTTTTCGATTTGACGGCTCGGCCTTTTGCCGATTTTAATCGGCTTCGGAAGTTTTTTTTAAAAACGTCGCTCTAACCGCCAGCGCCGTCGGCGCCGCTGTTAGATTCCGTTCCCTTAGTCGCCATACCGTCGGTACGCCCACCAATGGGTATTTCTCTCCTCGTTGCGGTGATCTTCGATGGTGTTAATTACACCGACCAAGATCTCACATGCGCATTCATATGCGTGGTCTTCGTCTCGGGCATCCTCTCGGCGATGTCATCGCGCGCTTTGCCCTATTCCTCCGACGGAGTTATACACCGCCACGCCGCTTCGACGGTAAATGAAATTCTTCTTGAGCCGAGGCCACGTTGCAGATGATGCGCGTTGCCTCTGCCTACCAAGAGGCCTCGATTCCTACAAGGATCAATCGGCCGCCTATACTCGATTAATACGACGATGACACTCGAGCTGCTGCTGTCCTCATTGCCAGTGTCCAACCTCAGTTCTCTTCTGAGGTTGTGGGACTCTCCTCGGCTTTTCAGATGTGGACTCACCTTCGTCAGCGCTACGAGCCCTCCGGTGATGCCTTGTACCTGTCAGTGGTCCGCCAGAGCACTCTCTTCAGCAGGTGATGCTCTCGTTGACGCTTTTTACACTCAGAGCTCTGCTTGTCTGGCGTCGAGTTGGACTCTCTCCGCTTCTTGGTTGTCGCTCTGTCCGTCTTTGCCCTAGTATGACGTCTTGACACAAATTTCAGCGGGTCTCTGAGTTCCTTACTCGCTTTCGCCCCGAAGTTCGAGCAGAGGCATGCCCGGCTTCTTGCACGCCACCTCGTGTCACTCTCCTAGAGGCCCTTCCGAGATACTGTGCGGAGGAGACTACGCCGAGTGGTCTTGGTCCGATGCCACTCCCTCTGTGCTTTCGCTGTTCGCCCACTGCTACACCGTCGCTTCCACGCTTGACATCGCTTCCTCCTCCGTGGCCGCCACAGCGATGGTGGCCGCCTCCATCTGGAGGTGGCCGTCTCATCGCTTCCTCTCATGCGACAAGGTCGGCCACATTGAGTCCAGTGCTATAAGAAGAAACGACATCTTTCACGTCGCTCTTCTACTAGCACTAACTCTGGTGCTTCTACATCGACTCCTTCAAATTTTTTCTCTCACGGAGCAGAGATAGCCGGACTTGGCGCCGCTTGCCGCCTGTGTTCTCTCTCGGCAGTTCTGCGAGCTCACATCGATTCTTGAACCGAGAAACCACCTCTACACAACAGTACCTCCCCGTGGATTCTTGATTCTGGAGCATCCTTTCACATGACTTCTGATGCTTCCACTCTGTCCTTCATTACACCTCTTGATTCTCCTGTTAGTGTTCTTACTGCTGATGGTACCTCTCTCTCTGTCTCTGGTCGAGGAACTCTTAGCAACTCATCTTTTCATGTATCGTCTGTTGCTCATGTTCCTCGCCTTACCATGCAGCTTCTTTCTGCCGGGCAGATTACTGATCTTGGTTGTCGGGTCATTCTCGACTCTGACTAGTCTCCCTCAACAATCAGCATGCTGCATGCACTTGTAGAAAGTTAAGTGTTGAGATCTATATCATAAGTCCCTTAAACTATTTGCTATGTTGAAGTTTAGTTGAATGTTTGTATTAAAATATAAGCATGGACGGCCTAGCTGTCCTTAAGTAGTGAAACTTCTACCAGTGAGCTTAGTCACTACTACTACAGATGAATTTTCAAGGTGGGATGAGGTTTCAATATCAGTAGTTCAGTATCATGTTGGAAAGAAAATGACCCAAGCTTGTAACCCCAAAATTTAGCTAGTACTCGATCATTGTATGTGCCCAGGTATTCAGATACCAGCTAGTCCCTCGGTTCTAAGGTCTAAAACATCACAAATCAGAAATTAACAAATGTCTCGAAGTATATCTCTTAATTTCTGTCATCAATCCTCACCCTGTCCTCCAAGGTTCTATTAAGAAGACATGGGTACACAAATAACTGTCCCTGAAATTCTGCTTGTTGTTCTTATGTACTTTGGAATATTCAAGATATCAAAATCTCATATTTCCAACTAGCCCTTTTCAAAATCAACACAAATATCAATATCTATCTCACTGTAATTCTGACCATTTTGAATAATATGCTTTGTCAATTACTCAATTAGTGAATTATAGATATGGTGCTGATTACCGAAAAATAGTTGCACTCCCCAGTATTCCATTTCGGGGCCAACTGGCATGATACATATACCATAGCCACAAGGATCCCAGATCGATCAAGTCGAGGAACGGGGTCGCAGGACGCCACTTGCGAAAAGTGCGATGCGAAATGGGGTATACCTCTTCGGGAAGCCAATTTGGGATGTGGATCGTGACCCAAGCAATTATGGATCGATGACCCCGGTACGATACATCCAGTACACATATTTGAAAGAAAGAAAAACAAAAAAAGAAAAGGTGGGGGCAGAAGGAGCCCAGATCCTCCCTCTCTCTCTCTAACTTCCTAACCCAGCCCAACAATAGCAAGCTACAAGCAAGCAGCCCAGATCCTCCCTCCTCTCTCTCTCTCTAACCTAACTTCCTAACCCTAGCAGTCGCACCTCTCCCCCTTTCGCTCAGCGTGCAGCAACGATGGAGGCGGCTACGCGGCGGTGGAAATAGCAAGTAACAAGCAGTAACCATGGTGAATAGGCGGCGAGCAGCGATGGCGACAGTGACACCGATAATTAGGTTAGCTCAATCCTCTCTTCCTCATCCATCTCCCCTCTTTCCCTCCTGTCCTCTTGCCCATGCGACCCGGCGGCGGCCCAACAGCGACCCAGATCGCCGGTGACCCACGATTGGGGACGCCGATCCGGGTCGTGGAACGCGGCATTGACCCACAATCCCAGTGACTAACATATACCACCTATAGTTTTCAATTTTTGTTCAAACTTTACAATTTCCAAATTAAAACAATTGACACAAATAGCTAGTAAGTATTGAAATGGGATTTTTTATCAATTGCCCCGCCTTTAAATCGCCTTCTATTATTTGCATTTATCTTGGACTACATTGATTATTTGCACCGGTTTGAATTTCCTATCTGATATTTTGCCATTTCCGCAATTTTGATTTACATTTCGCATTTCAGCCCACACGGAATGACTATTATGCCCCTATGTCTTATGCCCTTCCTCTTCCTCTCGCTCGTGCCACTCTCCCTTCTGGCCGCTTCCTCTCATTCGCCATGGCAGCTGCCCACTCCCTCCACCTCGCGGCCCCCAAGCCCATCGCCGCCTCCACTCACTCCTCGCCTCTCACCGCTGCCACCCACCGTCCAAGATCGCCTCATGACCTCGCAACACCACCGCCTGGCCACCCCATGGAGAAGCCACGACGCCAAGGAGGTGCGCGATGAGCACGTGAGGTCATGGGACTCACCAGAGTAGTCGAAGGCGTCAGGGAAGAGCCGAGGAGGGCTAGTAGTAGGAGCCCAAGGTGGCGCAAGCGGCTCACCGTAGGGGCAGAGCCGAGGAGACGAGAGCTCCAACCAATGATGAGGGGTGGAAGAGGGAGGTGATGCGAGGCTCTAGGGGGGAGGAATCGGGTCGGGACTCGCCATGCGAGGGGTAGCGACCGTGGGGGCGGTTTCGGCCGACAGCAGGGAAGATGACGGAGCCGCGAGCTCCCTTGCGTGGATCTTGCAATTGCTTGAGGGGTTTTGAGGGAGGTTCTTGGGAACACATTTTGACGCTTTCACTGGGAGAGGCGATCGGTCACTAGAACGGCGGCGGAGACAGTGAGGCACCCCAGGGAGAAGAAGACATTTGAGTGGCAATGCCAACAAAGGGAGCGGAAGTGAGCATTGGAAGGAGGAAGGTGAGGCGGTGCGTGCGAGCACATTGGCGCGGGTTGGGGCTCACAGAAGTGGCAGTGGAGCACGGGCGGGGCATGGCGGCTAGAAGGCCCAGAACAGAGGAGTGGCTCCTCGAGCCTAACTCCATTCTCTAGAGCGCGAGGGAGAGAGAGGGAGGTGGAAGCAACGGGGCAGGGGAGAATTCAGCTACGGCTTAAGTAGAGGGGAGGCCGAGCGCGAGTTCTCGCGCGAAGCTCGGCAGCGAGACGGGCTTGCAGGGCGAGTTGCTCCTGTGTGGCAATGTGAGCACAATGGCGTGATGGGAGTAGGCGTGAGGTGACAACGACGGCGCGACGTTGTCAGTCGGCACAGAGCTGGGAGGAGTCTTCGAGGTACGCCTCCTGCTTGGCGCCAGCGGCGAGGACGGCCGCGCACGGTGGGTCTGCCATGGCCGGGGCAAAGCAAGGAAGAAAAGATGAGAAGATGAGAGGAGGAAGAAGGGGGGAAAGGCACTTGTGACATTTTGCGTGGACTGAAATAGCAAATGTAAATCAAAATTGTGGAAATGGCAAAACATCAAACATGAAAATCAAACCGGGGCAAATAATCAATGTAGCCCAAGATAAATGCAAATAATAGATGGCGATTTAAAGGCGGGGCAAATGATAAAAAATCCTGATTGAAAATACATGTATATTGTATACTAGTAAAAAAGTCTGCAACTTTTTATCAAACTGTACTGTTAACTTTGGTTTTTTTTTTTTTTGGGGAGTACATCAAAAGTATCACAAATTATTTACAAGTAAATTGTAATTATGTAAATTTTAAAATCCGATTTGGTTAAATACACCTTCTGAAATCAGTGGGAAAGTAACTCACAGGTAGATGGCGCAGGTGATGTTGATGAAAACTTGTTGGGAGGCCTGGATGTTTCCACACTACTTGGTGGCATTGCATGAAAAAACACAGCAGGAAGTGGAGATGATGGAATCCTCGGATGAAACGATGGTGGATCTACATATGGACCTGATGCTTCGTAACTATTTGGTACAGGTGCAATAGGCCGTAGTGGAGGAGCTGAATGGCGCTTCGCACTGCTATGTGTTTTCTTGCGTGCACAGCTGGAATCACAACTCACAAAAGTTGGCGTGCTGCGCATAGGAGCAGGAGCAGGGGTCAAATGCTGCAAACCCTGATGGCTAAGATCATGGTGGTGGTGATGGTGGTGATGACTGTGGTGATGATGGTGGTGATGGTGGTGGTCATGATTGTTGTTCTGATGGGTTGAGTGGGGTTGATTATAAGGTTGAGGAGCTGGACATGGGGAATGGGCACTGCCTGCATTGTTCAGTGAATGCTGAAGATAAGAGGACAGACTAATCTGTTTTACTCTGCCGAATATAGTGTGGTTCAAACCCAAGTTTCCTGAAGAAGAATTTCTTAATGCTTGAGCCAACTGTTTTAATCTTTGCAATGATGGTGGTTTGTTATCGGCCCCAACAGCAAGAAGAACGGATGTTTGAACAACTGTAGGAGGGGCAACTGTTGAACCATCCAGATTCGACAATGTAACATATAGGATCTGCATTTCAGATAGGAAAGAATTACACCAAGGGCATTTAAAAAATTATTCATGATACAATACAAAGTTAGAAAATAACATATTTGTAAGCACAACACATAAGGATTTACAGCTGATAAGTGTTCTAAAGAACGGCCGTTAAAATGGGCCGTTTATACAGATTAACGGCCATTAACGATTACTAGGCCTGTTTTATTGTGGACAACAGGGCATGAAGATTACTAGGCCCGATTGCATTCACTTCATGGGTAAGAAGTTGACCAAAGACATAGCATGAGCATCTAATATGAAGTATTTAGTATGTCATGTACGGTATTCCGTATCAGCGTCACTGCCGGCCTCAAGGCAACGTCCCAGCACAGGCGTAGAGTTCTACTCGGTTTCATAGACTTTCATTAGAAGGAAAGTTTGTTTTAGGAAATAAGAGTTAGTCTTTATTAGGAGATAAGAGTTTAGTTTGTATTAGGGATGAAGAGTTTGAGATAGATACTATTCTTAGGGGCTGTTGCCTGGCAATAAAAGGCCAGCCGAATCAGTTAATGAAAGGAAGCAAGAAACTTATCAAATCTCCCTTCCTCTGTTCTCCATCGCAACCTGCTGCTTCTTCTCTATCTCGGCGTCATCTATGTTCTCCATCGCAACCTACTGCTTCTTCTCTATCTCGGCATCATCCATCCCTTGCGCTCGCTTTCTTGACTACCAAACACGCACTGGCGAAGACACCGGCCAAGACTCTCCTTGCCCAAAGACTACAATCTTCGCCAAGGCACAGCCATGACAACTTGGTATCAGAGACTCCATCCTCAGACGCTATGAACGCGGATTTGGAGGCACAACTGACAGACATCACCGATCAGTTGGCCCAGCTGACGGCCGCCATGAAGGACACCACCAACTCCGTCAAAGCTATGCAAGAGCAAGTCACCGGCATGCATGACCCGGTAACAACCTTGGAGAAGAAGACTAGCGATGGTTTGCTGTCTCTACCTCCTGGCGCATCCTCATCCTTCATCACGACAATCGCCCGCAACGACGGATCACAACCACCACGCTACCACAAACTTGAATTTCCATCGTACGACGGTAAAGATGATCCTTTGGGATGGTTGCAACGTTGCAAGCAATTTTTTCGGGGGCAAAAGACATCCGAGACGGAGAGGGTATGGCTCGCATCCTATCATCTGACAGGAATTGCTCAACAATGGTATTTCCAGTTAGAACGGGACAAGGGCGAACCAACTTGGCGCAACTTCAAGGATTATGTCAACCTCCGCTTCGGGCCATCAATTCGTCACAACCCGCTCGGCGAATTGAAGGCACTTCACCAGACCGGCACATTGGAGTACCAGACCAAATTCCTGGCGATTCTCTGTCGCACAGAACACCTTCAACCTTGTCAGCAAGTACAACTCGGGCTTGGTCGAGCCAATCAAGACCAATGTCGAGCTCCAGAATCCGGCCAGCCTCCAGATGGCCATGGCTCTCGCACACGCGTACAAGCGGCGCGCGTTGGCGGCTAAGAAGATCACATTGCCCTTACCTAGGGCAACACCACCACCATGCGCACCAGCGCACGCCGAAGCCCGGGCCACCACACCGACCGCTACCACACCCTTGGCGTTGGGGCCATCGAAAGCGAGTCTACTCGGTAAACGGCTCACCGACGCTACCACGCCAAATTCTTGTTGGCGCGTCCTCACACCCGATGAGATGGCGACTCGCCGCGAGGCCGGTCTTTGTTTCAATTGCGATAAGCAGTTTACGCCCGGCCACTGCTGCAAGCGATTTTTTCTGCTGCTCGCGCCCAGCAACGACAACGGAATTTTCGACGACAACACCGACGACGACCCGGCCATCTCCATCTACGCCATTACGGGGATCCAGCCCCGCACCGGCCGCACCATGCAGATGCATGTGCGCCTCGCTGGGGTCACTCTCACGACACTACTCGATACTGGCTCCACCCACAACTCAGTGAGCCAGACTTTTGAATGACTGAGTGGCAATTGGTAGCTACCTAATCAACATCCATGATCTGTTTTTCCTTTGTCAGTAGACAGAATTCAGGTGTCTGCAGCTAACAGATGTCAAAAACTAATTTAGTTTATAAATCATTTTAGTTGTTGTGGTCATTGCCAATGGCTCAAATATTGATTTTACTCTTCCTACACCATAAATTGCCACCAACGTAGCAAGAAAATAGTTCAAAATGATACTCCACAAACAATACTGATTTGCATTGACCAAGTCACTAAACTTGATTTTAAAGAAAATTTATATCCACAAGTGGAAGATGATACATGAATAATGCTTTAATCTAGATATACAATGAATTAAAAGTTGGGACGCACACACCTCATGTTTATTAAGAAATAACCCAGATTTCATCTGGGCCTTCAATTCACTCACTTTGTCTTGTACTATGTCAATGGGAAAGTTCAACGAGAAATTAAATAAGGCATCAGGCTTCTGAGGAACAAAAGCATTTTGTGGAGGTATAATTGTTATGCCACCAGGAAACCTCAAAATCTCAAAAGAAGAAGAACTCCCAAATAGCGTTGGTGTCAAATGGAGAGTCGACTGCTGTATATCCAAGGACACTAAAGATGACCTCAGGATGCTTAACCCTGTTGGTGATATGGTGGAATTACTTGGATAAGGCCAAATTCCAAAAGTCACGGTAGTCCAGTTTGATTCAGCAATTGGATCAAAGGAAATTACAGACACCTGGAGTAACAGAAGCAACAAATAAATACATGGGCAGTCGTTATAGTCTTATAGACAATAAGTGAAAGCAGAACATACTGTGGAATTGCCGATGCCAATCTCATCAAAAATATCATACTCCAGTTTTGGTTTATTTTCATTAAGCTCAGAAAGCATCCTTTGCAACCTGAAGCTTGCAACCACATCAGCTGTATAAAACAGACACATAAGCAATCGGAAAAAATTCCCATTTCATGAAAGCAAAATATTATGTGAGTACTAGACTACTGAAGGAAGCGTAACATGATTGCCTTCAGGAATGAAGAACTAGGTAAAGGAGAAGTGCATTACAACTCCCAATTTTGCCCACTAATATGTAGGACAGTAGGATTGTTTTGAATCCTTTTTTAGCTATCTCGGTGTACTCATGGTGTTGGGAGTGTAAAATTGAGAAATTGACATTATTATGCACAGCAATGGCCAGCGCATACCAATCTCTGTGGATTGGTTGATTTTGATTTGTACAGGTTACGGGTACACTTTTGGCAGATACATTCACTGATTATATCGTATATCATTTTCGCCCATGACATATGAGAATCTGGCAAGGTAGTCTACCAATTGTTGCAACAGATAACTAAAGCTATCAATTCCCACACATTGATTCCCGGCAAATAACTAGCATTTATCATTTAAATAGCTCCCTACCTCCATCAGGTCAGAATCAATTTGACAATCTACAAAGTCATCAAGTGATCGTCTTCAAATATCAATCGCGCCACCAAGTACAAGTCACAACACGAAGCCAACTAACAATTCCCAGGAAGCAAACCACAATTGTGGTGAAAACAGATCGACTGCTGACTCCACAGCCAACACAACCATCAACGGATGCTCTAATCTTGAATCACCAAGCCCATCACGCAGTTCTCAAATCGAACAAGTAATATTTATCATCAAAGTCAACCGCATCAGAATTCCTAAGTTTAAACGTTTAAGCACCAACCATGCAAACAGCCGTACACAATATCCCGACTACACCTAAAATCCCCAATTCACTCGAACCAAATCCCAAGACGCGTCAAATTCAGCACACAGCTCGTAACCAACACCTCCGAAGATCACGAAACAGCTCAATTGGCTCAAAGCCACGCGAACAACACAAATCCGAGGCCCACACCCCCAAACTACACAGAATTGCGAACCATCGAACTCTCCATTACAAGTTCAACCCATCCAAAGCTCAACTCTCCGAACTCTCCACCCCCAATCAGAACCTGAAAAATCCCCGATTGAGCATGCAGCGTTACAGTAAACAACCTGCATTCCGCATCAAAGTATCAAAGAGCCCAACGCACCCTCTTGTTACGATTTCACCAAAACCAAGTACGATTTCAGCCAGTAGCCAAACGCAAACAAAGCACGCCGCGAGCGACCTGCATTCCCGGCACTCACCTCCGCGCCACCGGTCCTCTCGCACCCCATCCCGCCGCCGCGCGAACGGCGGGAGCCAGAACAGCGCCGACAGCACCACGGCGGCGCCGAGCAGCACCGACAGCCACCACCGACGCCGCCCTCGCCCCCCTTCCCCCAGCGCCTCCCGCGATCCCTCCCCGTCTCCTCCTCCGCCTCCTCCCCCGGCCGAGTCCGGCGGGTCCCCGGTGGCCTTCCCCATCGCGCCGCAGATCCGGTCACCGCGCCGCCCCCGCCCCCGCCGCCATTGCGCGCCGAAACGAATGGCTAGGGTTTTCCTCGGACGCGAGCGCTCTCAGCGACGGGCGCCTCCCCACTCCGCTCTGGCTCTGGCTCTGGCTCCGCGCGCTCCTCCGAAGGGAAAGATGGGTGGATGCGTGTGAGCGAGATAGAGAAGGCACGAGACACCGAGCACTGCCACTACGCAGGCAGCGGCAGCGCTCTAGTACCACTGCGGCTGCGAGTTAAATTTTTGCTGCGGCCTCCACTTCGACTCTAGCTGAAGAAGAGTTAGCCTGTGACCGGTGGGTCCGAGGTTATGCGGGGCCCAGGTGTCGGTGCGAGGAGGTAGCACTGGTGGGGAGCGGTGGGGGAGGGAGGGAGGGAGAGGTGGGTGGGAACGTGATGGGGTTGATGGCGATAACGGGACGGGTGGCGCCCGATCGTTGAAAGTTGTTGACCTGTGCGCTTCTGTGGACTGTGGAGACACAGCGACGACGCCACTGCGTGCATGAATGCACTCACGTGCGGCTTAGTTTGATTTTCGAGCTTCTATGAAACGGAATTTAATTTTCGAGCTTCGTCTAGGTAGCAAAATCTAAAAGCATATACAATAAATTTATATCAGTCGTCTATAGTCACTGTTACATATGATATTTTTTGATATGGATAAAAGAGAATGAAGAGAGAGAGAAAATGATGTCCATAATTATATAGTCAACTGTATCACGAGAAACAAAAAAAAACATTAAAAGATTATGTGTTCTATAAAGATAACTAAAAAGACATCAACTGTTTGTACCATTGTATGAGCTGCCTTTAGTGTTGGCTATAAGTGACATAGAGAGTTGCTATAGATAATAGTTATCTATACTATTGTACATGCTCTAAGTGGAAAATCCTCGGTAAATGAATCGCCAACAAAATGTCATTCCGCAGTCTTCTAGGAAAAAAAACACAACAAAATTCATTCATGACGCAACACACGACCAACATGAAAATTAATTTACCAACGTGAAGATTAATTTTAGGATAGAAAGAAGTATGGCGAAGTATGTTGGTGTGGACGCTTAACAGCAGTGTCTAAATGGGTCGCTCGGCTCGTCACGGGCTCACGGCATAGGTCCGGCTAGACACGGCCCATTTAGACACGGTCCATTTTGGCCCGTGTATTATTTGTGTAGTGTCGGGCCGGTCCAGGCACGGTCCGTGAGGCAATCGTGCCAGGTCGGGCTGGTCCGAGCCCGTTTGGCTCATCAGAAAAAAAAATCCAGAAAAATTAGAAAAATATGTAGAATTCAGAAGTAGACATGAAAATTTTAAAAAATGAGACAATCATATTGAAAATGTAATAAAGAGCGTTATTGATGTCCAACTAGCTACCTCGTTAAAACCTTCGTCAAGTAAAAACTCAAAATGAAAAAACCTTGGCAAATGAAAAAGAGTACAGCCTATAGCTCTACAATTCTACATACATGATACATCTTTGTTCTATGTGTCGGTGTCATTGTCGAAGTACAGATTTTCGAACACCTCCGACAACTCTGGATTTTTCACAGAGTGTTGTGTTAGTGAATTAGCTTATTCTCAATCTTTCATAGTTAGAATAATCTCTACCATCTCACTTGTGAGACTTGTTCTTCTCTCCTCCAATATCCTTCCAGAAAGACTGAAAGCAGACTCGGAGGAAACCAGAGAGGCGAGAATGCTAACACATCACGTGCAAGTATGGATAGCACGGGATATGTTAACTTATGGGCTTGCCACCATTGCAAGATGTCGAAGCCTTCTAAGTTGAAATCCACCGTATCGTTGTCTAGATAGGTGGATAGTTCTCCGCTCCTTGTGGGTCTTGGCTTGAAATCCACCGTATCGTTGTCCAGATAGGTGGATAGTTCTCCGCTCCTTGTGGGTCTTGGCTGAGCAGGCGTTGGTGTAGAAGAACCCCTGGATCTGGACCTGGAGGAAGAGGCACCGAAGATTGCGCCCCACATATTTGTCTTCCCACTTGAGGTGGGGGCTATTGGAGGTCGTTGCGAACGGACTCCCCGAAACTTATTTTCATACCTTTGGTAAACCTCGTATAACCGAGAACGAACTTCTGCAAAATAGTCAGTATAGTCTAGCCCCGTAGCATTACTAAGAAAATCAAGTACAGTACCAAATGCATCGATTTTAGCCCTATGATCTAAAAGAAATGCAAATGCATATAGGCAAGGGATTTCTCGCCAATATTTAAGGTATTTAGATTTCATGGAAACAACAGCATCGCGTAAAACTATGTCATTTTCAAACATTTTCAATTGAGTAGCAATTCGTAAAATAGTATGTACAATGATAGGAGATGTTGGATAGTAGACAGCGGACAAAGCAACAGTTGCCTCATAAAAAAATTCTAAAAACGACAGTACCTTCTCAGCAACGAACTAATGTTGCTCAATTAATAGCATAGTACTGTCAGTGCTAGGATAGTGCGTTTGAATAAATACAAAAAAAATGCTCTTGTATGGTAAGAGATTCTTAAGCATGAGGTAAGTAGAGTTCCACCTTACCTCCATGTCCAAACCGAATTTTCTTGGACGTACACCCATCGCTCTGCAGAAGTTCTTATATCGTGCTATTCTTACGTTAGAATTATTCAAGAAAGAAATCACATCGCGAAAAGCTTTAATATACGGACTCAACCTCTTCAAACCACATTTGACTATAAGGTTGATAATATGACAAGCGCATTGTTGATGTAGCAGGAAGGAATCGACATATATACTCAACACTGGAGTAAGAATATCCATGGCCCTAGAGTTTGAAGCGGCGTTGTCTAAAATAATTGCGAATATTTTGTCTATAAGACCAAAGTCTTCCACGACTTTGATAATACAATTCGCAATATTCTCCCCCGTGTGTGCTACATCAATTAATTTCAAACCTATAATCCTTTTCTCCATTACCCACTCGTCATTAATATAATACGCAACTACACTAAGGTAATCCTCCATAGCCCGACCACTCCATATGTTCGAGGTCAGGGCCATCAAAAATGTGCACGTACTAAATAGTTCTTTTATTTTATTACAACGTTCATTATAGTATTTCACTAGATCCATAGTTGTTGTCTGTCTAGAAACGGAAGTAAATCTAGGATTATGCGCAGTCCTAATGTAATTTTGAAAAGAAGCAAACTCGCCAAAGCCTAACGGTAAATCCTCAGAAGCAATTAAACGACAAAGAGATTGGCGGGCTACCTGAGGATCGTAGTCCTAGCTAGATACCGTACCGTCGGGGTTGTATTGCAGCTGCGTCTGCCTCATCGCTAATCCTTGCTTGGTTCGACACCTTATAGCATGTCTAATCAAGTGTCCCATTTCACCTGTAGACTTTACAGACAATTCATGGCGACAAATTTTACAAATAGCATATGGTACCTCATTTCCCGCTGTGTCTTGCCTGGTTGTCCTGTCGAAATTCTCCCAGACTCCCGATGTAGACGGCCTCGACCTCTTTGCTCCGGTTGCCGTTGAGGCTGATGCTGACGTCGAGGCTGACAACGGAACTCCACCTTGCTCCTCCGGTTGGTTTGAGGTAGCCGCAGTCGCCTCCATAGACGCAATTTCGTTCGTTGAAAGTCCGAACTCACTAAGAGCAAAGCTGTCGTAAGGACTGTCCATAACGAAAACTGCAAAAATCGAAAATAACACTATTACTACTTTAATCTTAGCATAATAATAATTAACAATAAAAGTATTACAAAAATAGTATTGTACCTCTTTCGCTGACTTGCTGACGAAAATTGAAATTTCCAAATTTTGGCACAATTTTTTTTGAATTTTGCCAAATGAGCTCAACACGGATTTGAATTTGCACAACACAATTTCAAAGAGAGAATGGAGAATGAAGGGGTGCTAAATGAGGGGGGGGGGAGCGTATGGTGCCTATTTATAGAAAAAAGTTTAGATTTTTTTTGCTATTTTTAAGCCCCCAACGGTCAAAAACGGTCAAAAAATCTCCTAACGGCCGAAATTTTCGGGCCGTGCCACCTCCTCACCTCCATGCGGGGCTGCCTTGATGGCTCGACAACACCGCTTCCTCGCCTCCTCTTGGCCGACCATGCCTTTCATGGCTCATGGCTGCTGAGACGACCCGCGCCTCACCGCCTCTCTGTGGCCGCGTCGTCGACCCGCACGCCTCACGCCTCCTCATGCCCCGCGTCGTCGACCACCACCTCGCCTCCTCGCCTTCATGGCGCCGCCTTGACGACATCTTCGCCGCCTCCTCCTCCGTCCGCTCCGGCAACATCTGCACCGCCTGCCACTGCCCGCCTCCTCCTCCTCCCATTCCGAAGAAAAAGCTGCTGCGCCTCCTCTCCCTCCACTCCGCTCCGGATCCGGCGCCATCGTCTTGCCACCTCGCCTCCGACCTCACCTCACCTCAGCTACGGCCGTGGCCAGGCGTCTTGCAAATCTTGATGCTTCGTGCCGTGCTCGTTTCAGAAGTGTCGTCTTGGCTACCCATCGTCTTGAAGTTGGCGGCCTAAACACGGCTTAGGGTATCGTCTTGCGGCAAGACGGCCCATGAACAATCTTGAGGCATGCTTGGGCCGGCCTACAAGATCTGTGGTGCCGTGCGGCCGGTTGGCTCGCCCATTTGGCCAGCTCTAACGCTTAACCTCCTGATCTAAAAAAAAGCTATTTAACACCATGACGTTGCAAAACTAGGTTCCTTAACCCTGAGGTGGTTTCGGAAGCGGTTTTACCACCATAGCGAGTGACGTAGTTGCGGCGTGGTGCCACAATGTCAGGCTTGGCACTATGCATTTCCCCCCTTGGTCTGTGTTGTGGAGGAAAACAGAGGTGACGGCAATTGCGGGCGACATCTAGTTTTGGCTGCGGAGATGTGATGTGAACATGCGCACAGCGTGTTCTCGGAGTTGTTTGGATTCGTGCCCCTCCTCCACCCTACCAAATATTGGTCACGACCAAATCACAGCCACAACCAAAATCTTTGGTAGCAAACTAAACAATAGCCAAGACTTTGGCAAGCCCATGTTTGGTCACGTGTCATTGAGAGAGATATTACCAAAATTTGGTCACCAATTTTGTCAACCATGTTTTGGCAAAAAAAACTTGCAATAATCTTGCCATGGGCATGGCATGCTAAAAATTGGCATCAAATCAAGTGTACAAGGGTATTACCAAAAAAATTAAGATTTGCTTTAGGAGAATAGGAGTGAATCAAACAGAGCGACAGGGCGGAGCATAGTTAGAACCAATGTGGGCTATGACCCTAGAAAAAAAAATCTACCTTCATAGTAGCATGGTTTAGTATTTGCATAGTTTGCATTAGCCTTTGGCGGTTTGGTACCTCAAGTTCCGGCACCGCTGAGTGACCAAGCTGGTTTTTGCAATTTTCGCTGGTTTTTATAATCCTGTCAGGTGTATATTTGTAATTTCTAAACTACTGAGGTCCTCACTGCGATTCCACCTGAATAAATAAAGTGCCAAGCCTCGTTCGGCCCTCCCCATCGCGAGAAGCTGCCCTAGGGTTTTTGCCAGCCGACGCCGCCGCCTCCCCTCTCTCCTGCACTCCCTCTCACCCACCGAAGCACCCAGATGACGGCGCAGACCGCCGAGGAGCTCGCCGCCCAGATCGAGCAGCACAAGCTCGAGGAGCAGAAAACAGAGGTGAGATTTAGACGAGATCCCTTGCTCCCTCCCCTCCCGAATGGTGGCAATCACCGTTAGAATCGGTGATTGAGTTGTTTAGAGATAAAGTGTCCACGAAACGTCGGTTTCTTACTTTCTTGCTAGTTGCAGATCCCTGCAATGAACTAGATTAGTCCTTTCGATGGTTCTAGTCTGATCATGGAAGGTTAGCTTTTAAAGTGTTGTGGGTTGGTAGAAAATTAGAAATGGTTGGTGTTGTTAATCTTGATATTGTCGTGTGTTTCTTTATGCTGCTGTTTATTTACACGAGGCTGCGTGATTCCCTTTTTTTTATCTCGTTTCTCGTATGGTTTGTTACTGTTTTTCATGATACCGTGGTGGTTTAGTTGTTGTGGTTTGGGTAAGATCTGAAGAGCTTCTTTTGTGAATGTCCGGAGCAGGCAGAGGAGGTTGTGGTTGAGGATGATGAAGACGACGATGAGGACGATGACGATGATGACAAGGACGACGACGACGTGGAGGGTAAGTTGCGGCGATCACTGACATGTTAGATTCACTTTTCTTAAGGTTCTATTAAGAAAGATGATGTGAACATGTGAAATTAATGACGAGAGGAGATTCCATTAGGTTATGGCTGTATTTGTGTTTAGAGGATTACATAGTCTGTTGATGGATGGGTTGTATTTGTAGTTGCCTGGGTCTATCAATTGAATTGGTCGTTTGTTGTATGAATGGATATTTACGAGTTGGCTAATCTTATGGATTCACTGAGAATCATTGAGATATTCTCTACTTCTCTTTGCATCTGACATGAAGATTGATACATTTGGCCATTTGGGTTTATAAGATCTTATAAGATCTTGTAAAGTCATAAGCCTCATGATCTATTTGGTTGAGGTGGAATCTAACCTTAGTATGGTGCCATGAAAGATATTGAAAGCTCGTCTGTGCTGGTTTAGAACAAACAAATGAGAGGTTTAGGTTGAAGTCAAGTTGACTGTGGACATATCTTACTGTTTCTGATGCATGTATTTATTGCTGAAGGTTGTATGTGCATAAGTTTTAGGCTTTTAGCACACTTTTAATCTGTAATTAACATATGTACATCAAGTCTGGAATATATTTTGGAGAGTTTTTGACAATTATGCTTAGCTAAGCATGCTTTGCTGGCAGTAAATAATTCCAATTGATTGTTGTTTGCTGTAAAAAGTTACATGTTTGCACTTGGGCACCATGTATGTTTTATTTGGAATAAACTACATGCTAACTATACATAGCTTGCATAGACAAGGAAACAAAATTACTGCCTTGGGCTCTTCCATTTGTTAAGAATCAGCCCAGAACATTATCTGGGCTAGGAAGTGTAACAAATAGACTGTTGAGCTTTTCTTGACTTACTGGTTCTGGTTCTCTTTCGTTTAGAAGCTGCAGGTTGTATAACTATTACCCTATTACAACAGCTAATCAGTATGGGTCTCCTTGTATCATTTTTCCAGGACAAGAAGGTGATGCCAGTGGCAAATCAAAGCAAAGCAGGAGTGAGAAGAAGAGCCGCAAGGCAATGCTGAAGCTTGGCATGAAGCCCATCACTGGTGTCAGCCGTATCACTGTGAAGAAAAGCAAGAATGTGAGTTACTACAGACAATTGCTTACATAACTTGGTCTATGTTTCTTGCTGTTCGACTAACATGACTGTTTTCTAGATATTGTTTGTCATCTCAAAACCAGATGTCTTCAAGAGCCCAAATTCAGACACCTATGTCATTTTCGGCGAGGCCAAGATTGAGGATCTGAGCTCCCAACTGCAGACCCAGGCTGCTGAACAATTCAAGGCTCCTGACTTGAGCCAGATGATCTCAAAGCCTGAGCCATCAGGCCTGGGCCAGGACGAGGAGGAGGATGTTGACGAGACTGGAGTCGAGCCGAAGGACATTGAGCTGGTGATGACTCAGGCGAGTGTTTCCAGGGCCAAGGCTGTCAAGGCTCTCAAGGCTGCTGAGGGAGACATCGTCACTGCCATTATGGAACTGACAAATTAAGAGTGCCGGAATTTTTGTCGTAGTTGAACCTTCTCATTGAGTGTTATGCAGCTTGAGCGTCACCTGTGGACCATATGCCTGTCAGATAATTTTATCATGTTTGCTTCTTCTGTTATGGTCATTTTAACAACTTGGGTGCAGCTTGCAGCTACAGTTGTAGTTTATGCTGTGTTCTCTAGCACTGAAATTTCACTCATGCCTCAGTTTTTTTCCATGGTTCTTGTCGTCTTTATTCTTGGGATAATACCACAGGAGAGCTGATAAACTTAAATATTCTCTGTTTATTGCAAGAGTAATTCTTAAAATTTCAGGATTTCGATGTATGCCTATACCCCTGTTGTTCTTTGAATTTTTTTAAAATAATATTAATTTAAAACATAATTACAAAAATATATCGTCTCTCCAAAAAATTACAGAAATGTGTTCCTGTCGCCCGTTGAAATGACGACAGGGACTTATCGCCATTTCAACTGGTGATAGGGACCCTCTCCTCCTCCTGTCGCCGGTCTAGCCACCTATTGTCAGTTGAAATGGCGATAGGTCCTTGTCACCATTTCAACTGGCGACAGGTTACTGTCGCCATTTCAAATGACGACAGGAAGCAAGCCAAATGGCGACGGGAAACAGAGCAGGTGGTGCTAGAAGGGCAATTTGGCTTAGTTTCGTCGCCATTTGAAATGGCGATAGGACCTATCGCCATTTCAACCCATGATAGGTGGGCTGACCGACGACAGGAGGAGAGGTCCTCGTCGCCATTGAAATGGCGATAGATCCTCGTTGCCATTTCAACCTATGATGAGAACACATTTCTGTAATTTTTTGGAGAGACAATATATTTTTGTAATTATGTTTTAAAATAATATTATTTTTTTTAAAAAATCGTTGTTCTTTGTCGTGCTTGTCCACTCACATGATGTAGCACTGCTAAGACTTACACCAGTTTAAATGGAACATTTCCTCAAAAAAATTTAGAGGACAGTTAAAAATGAAACTTATTTACTGTCAAGTTAGAAGCACTAAACACCGAGGGCCTGGGCCTGGATACACGCGTTTAGGACACGAGGTAGCAGAAATACTGTTAACAGTCATTCCACAGTATACGTCCATCGATAAATTTAACAGTGTGATTACTGTGCTCTTTCTTTACGCGAGCTTTTTTTATTTTTTTTATTTTTAATCCATTTTTTAAAAAATATTTTAAATATAGTATTTTCCTAACTTTATTTCCAATTCTGACATCTTTGGTCACGTCATGATCCGTAGCGTGATCAAACTGTGATGTCACGTTACCGACCACGGCGTGACTAAACCTGCTACGATAACCCTTCGAGCCAACACACTGTCACGATAACCCTCCAAGCTAACACACGTTCATTTTTTTTTTGGCTAAGTCCTATCACGTCAAGATGAGTGACGTGACAACATTTGTTTGCCACGCCGAGGTCCGTGGCGTGACAACGCGTTTTTACCACGCTACACGTTGTGGCGTGATCAAAGGGGTCAGAATTGGAAATAAAGTTACGGAGATATTATCTTTAAAATATTTTTTAAAAGTAGATTAAATAATAAAAAAGTATCTTTATGCTTTTTTTCAAGTGGTGCGTTCAATCTGATAGGCGTAGCTTTCGTCCACTTCATTTATTCTCAATTGCATTTTATTTTTGGGAGGATTCTCTACTGGTTTTGCAGTTCCTACATATGAGCGCGCCTGTGTGCTTGGACTACAATTATGAAACAAAGGCAATAAGTAACTAAGTAAATATGATTCGAATGAAAGTAGTAGAGTGGTCCGCATTTTTGTATAGCTAAATTTATTACATATTGTTCACATATTCAATACTAATATTTATCGGTGTTGGTTGCTTGAATTTCCCTCTAATTACAAGTCGATTTTACTGACCAATTCTATTTTTCTGCTTCAACCTCCAACAACCAATTATTGATCTATTCCTCTTAGTTGCTAGCCATTCTAATGCAATACTCTACCATATATGTATCTTCTACTTCTCTCCGATTATTACTTAATGTTGACCGTTGTGCCATGAAGCACGCATACTTTCGTGGTCTCCTCTGACGACATTCGTGCTATCATCGTTATAACTTTTATTTTCATTCAAAATTCCGGTTATTTTTATTGGACTTTTATACAAATCAAATTTCTAATTTTATTTAATTTATTCGAATTATAGTTATTTAGGTATTTTACCTTCAATTCTTATAGAAATCAAATTTCTAATTTTATTTTGAATTTCAGTTATTTTTTGTTGGAATTAGTATACAAATCCAATTACTAATTTTTATTGTGAATTATATTTATTTAGGATTTTACTTAGAAATTATGGAAAACAAATTGCTTATTTTATTTTATCTTTTATTCTCAATTTCCGTTTTTTTTTTGGATTTAGTTTACAAATCCAATTGCTATTTTTGTTCAATTTTTATTTCGAATTATATTTATTTCGGGTTTTACTTAGGAATTCGTATGAAAATCAAATTGCTAATTTTATATTGTTTTTATTCCAAATTTCAGGTATTATTTGGTTGGAATTAGTTTACAAATCCAATTGCTATTTTTATTTAAATTTTATTTTGAATTTTATTTATTTATAGATTTTACTTAGAAATTGGTATATAATCAAATTGTTGTTTTTATTTCGCATTTTAGTTATTTTTTATTGTAATCGGGACGGACCACAATCAATGGTGCATTTTTTCCCACCGATTAATGTGGGAATTTTTACCCCTGAGAACGAACACAATAACTTCTTTTTCTATCACTTTAATAATAATAGATAGATAGATAGATAGATAGACCTACTGAAATCCGTTTGGTAGACAGGCAGTATCATAATTTATACATGGGAGGGAGGTTGCCATGGCTGATAGGATTTGAGCCGTCGCCGTCCAGTTCACCACTTGCAGAAGAAAAAAAAACCGGTGGCAGGAACAAGCTGCAAATGACAAAGTACAGCTCACAGGAGTTCCAATCCAGAGATGCCTGTATCATGTGGCTAACGACGAAGGGAATAATACACGCCGTCGCAGCCACCACGGTCCCTTCGGTCACAACAAATAGGGAGGTCTCATAGTAATACATTGACAAGGACTCGGCTGAAACCAACATCGATCAGGACAAACACCACCATCAATTCGTCATCCTCAAGCGAGCGCGCACACACTCAAAGCAGAGACTTACATCACAGAAGCCTCTGCAAAATTATCGAGGAGATTAGTAATCTAGCATAGCAGCATATGGAATAATAGGATGGCAAGTAGAAAGCATCAGCTGCATCAGTTACAACTTTTGAGTCTGCGCCTCATTTTCAGTTGCCCATCTGATGAGCATCTAGCATTCTAGCCACTTGCCCCACAGAAGGCCAGGCAGGCTTTGCCGAGTATTTGGCGTACCACAGTACCTACCTTGTCGTTTCGGATAACCACAGCACACATTAAGAAGGATCATCCACATTAACCAAGCAAACAGGGAAGTGGATTTGGGGATTTTAATGAATTCATCTAGGGTACCAACCCGTCGAATTCTTCACTTTTCAAATGCCGCATGCATCATTGATCAGTTTTCACATGATCTATGGGCAATTCTAATTAGTTTTAAGAGAAAACCCATTGTGCAGCACTAGATTGGCAAATCAATTGATACCAGTAGTCAATGCACTGCAAGAAACAATAACGTGCCAATGAAAAACAACGCAACTATGAGAGGGCGTTGGTATGTAGAAGGTATCCATGGTACAGCACAAGTGGTATGCATGCACAAAGAGAAGCCAAAAACAACAGCGAGCAGGTAATCACCAGATCTGGGGCACAATGAAATCGAGTTCAAGAGAACAGAAAACTAGAGAATTTTCAACTCAATTCATCATGTCTAGATTTGCAGGTTTATATATATATATATATATATATATATATATATATATATATATATATATATATATATAGTTGAAACTAGCAAATTAACATGCCAAATGTTCCCAATTAGACATTCTCAGAAAAACCCACTAGTCGGTACTCAATACAAGTAAAAAAGAAAAAAGAAATAACAAATCTTGTAAACCTAGTATGCGGGAAGAGGACGAACAATAAAATATAACAATTCAATCTTACAAAAATAAAGGGCAAACAAATTTTCTAGCCTAAATATGCTAGCATTGACAAGTGATGACATAAACAAAAGGTCCAATTTTATCTTGTATCAAGCCAATAACTTCAAACACCACCTAACATAAACTACTTATCTAAATGAAAGGTAAGGTAACTGGCTTTGGTATTGTTCAATCATACTTGTTACCATGGATCCTTGAAATGTCACGATGCGACAAACAACAAAATAAACTTAGCAACAATGCATTCAATTGGCAGATATATATATTCTGCAGTAGCACCAAAGTAGTTGATACACCATGAAGCAAATAACAACCTTTATTCCTTATCCAAAAAAGTGTCATATTGACATTAGCCTTTTAGTTGCATGCAAGTGTAAAAACAAACAAAATCCAGTTGCTATGAAACTATAACAAGATAGAAGGATATACTTGCAAGGAAAACCGTTCTGTAACGATCATAACAAGCCATACAATACAGATTGAGTAATAAGATGCCATGCACAAAGCCCATTTGATAAGCATCTTCACTAAAACAGTATCGTGAACTCCAACAAGATTACCAGACTAATCTAACGAGAACTAGAGCTAGAACTTGATGAGCGGAAAGGCCATAAGAACGAGAACGGGTTCCTTCTCCTCTGACGCCCATTGGCTCTCCCACTCCCACTGCTACTTGAACTACTTGAACTTTGACTTTGGTTGGTTGATCTTGACCGTGAGCAGCTAGCACCAGTAGAGCCCTGTGGTGGCAGCTCATATCGGCAAACAGGACAGGAATTATGTTGCTCTAGCCAAGGAACTATGCAATCAGCATGGTACAAATGCTTGCATGGTATCTCTCTTGCCTCTGACCCCAGCTCGAACTTGTCCTTGCAAACAGGGCAATGCGAGTCTCCACTGAGATGCCTCTGTGTTATCTTAACTGTAGGCATAGCATCAATCGAGGACTGAGAGGCAGGTGGTGGTCCTCGACGATCATTCTGGGTCAATTGCTCAATCATATCATCCAATCCAGGTCCAACGAAGTAGTCTGCAATGTTTGCCCTTCGCATGCCAACACCACGGCGTCCATTAATGAACACATCGAAACCATTGTCTTCCGAGAGATGACCGGGGAGCTGGCTATGGAAGAGCAACCATGGCCCTGAGCCAAACTCCATCTCCAGATCAGAAAATATGCTTGGCCTTCCTCTCACATCAACCTCACGATTCATCCCCACCATACCATGCCGCATCACGGCAGAGATTGCCTCCATGATCCCAAACCTCGGGTCGCGATGAAAATCAGGATCCATCCCAACGAAGTGACTCATGAGAGCATCCACGTCATTCAACTCAGCCACAAACCCAGAATCACAGTGAGGACACTCCATCTCCCGGCTACGAGGCCTCACCCGCTGTCTACATTGGTAGCACCAGTATGATTGCCTACCTCCCGACATTTCTTCCAATCAAATGTACTGCCTCACCGAAACCCAGAGGTGAGGTGGACCTCCTCCGCACTGCAAAAATTGACATGATTTCCAAGATCTCAGCACAAAGCTCTACTGGCAACGGACATAAGCAAATTAAATTTCCAATGCAATTTACAAAATCCATACAAGACCGGGTACATGAACCCCCACGGTAGTTCCAAATCCAATACAGATAAGTCAAAAGGACACAAAGATCCCACCTTACAATCCAAGATCAGTCCAAATAACTAAACTGCTCAAGGATTTCTAGTTCATCGGCTAACATAGTAATACACTAAGGACAAAACTATTTTCCATTGTTTCAACAAAGATATACAAATATGTCGATTTGCGCATGACACTTCTAGTTAATCCTCTTTACCTGTCTTAAGACAGCCTGAAAGATGGGAAATTTCCACGATCCAAATTATTTAGCTGCCATATCAGATACGAATTATTGAACACGAAATTTCTCTCTCCTACCTCTCGTTTCCCTACTTTCTTTCACCCACGAACTACAGATGAAAAGGGAGGAGAACCAGAAAAAATCATTTCACATGTAAATAGATCTTTTAAAAGGGAGATTTGATTATTTGCCACTGCCAAAAGATACGCAAATTCAGGATTTACCACTTAAATGCCTATGACACATATGACATGTGGCGTCAGGACCAGATGTCATTCACATATGGAATGACAAATTCTGAAATCAACATATCTAGAGTGGCAAATAATTGATTATTCATTAAAAAA
This sequence comes from Phyllostachys edulis, assembly GCA_036346405.1. NCBI lineage: Eukaryota > Viridiplantae > Streptophyta > Magnoliopsida > Poales > Poaceae > Phyllostachys > Phyllostachys edulis. The sequence continues at coordinate 64,904,771 of CM070549.1, forward strand.
AATGGTTCCAGACAACTTCACACGATTTGTTCCCAAATAGCAAACTGCGGACACAACATCAAATTAGATCAATCACACACATGCTGCAGCCAGTTAAAAATCAAAGAACTGGCTAAAATCCAAGAACTAACGACTCGCCATAGATCAGTTAAGACTAAAAGAGACACCTTTCCCCCAAGATTCACTCAAAAAAATTCCTAAAAATAAAATTGATTACAGATAGCTCCCACAATTATGCGACACCACACATAAAACCAAGACAAATAACACACAGACTAATAATTTTAGATGGCTCGATTGCAATACCAGAGGGGGAGGAGCGGAGGAAGCAAAGAACACCACCACGAACCGGAGCGAATAATGGAGCAAGAAGGGGGATGGATTCAGAGACCGGGATTTATACCCGCTTGACCCCGCTGGGTCCACCGGCCTCCTCAGCGACGCCCTCGCTGTCCCCCTCCGGGGCCCACCCGGCAGTGGCGGCACCGCAAGGTCCCGGTGGGCTCGGCGCATATGGCATCGATCCTCGGTTCGTGAGCCCGGGGGCCGCGCGTCCCTCGCTTTCCGTGAGATGCTTCCCCTCCCGTGGCCCAAGTGTTGAAATTTTTTTGTTAAGTACACCGTGGGTTCTAAACTTGTAAGTTTGTTTACGATTGGTCGAACTTTAGAAATACATATCTATATCACTAAACTTGTTAAGTGATCATTGAGATATAAAACTCATCACTTTGGCTCTAATCGTTGATGTGGCCCCTTGACCAAAGCCAACGTTGCATTGATTTGCAATAAACACTTTGATATCTCATGCCTTTGCATTCGTGCTCCTATTCTTCTATCGCCCCAACCACATCGTGTCCGCTTTGAAGACTTTGCTGAAGTCCGTCGTTGGCTAGCCACGACATCGTAGGTCACCGTTGCTAGCATCCCACCTTCTCCCCCTCTCATCCTCACACTCTCTTCACACCATCTGTCTTTTTTACCACGAGCATGTTGTCGTGATTGAGATAGAGAACGAGATGGAGGTGACCATGGCTTCGGGCTAGGAAGGCGGATGACAGAGAAGAGGTGTTGAGGCATCAAGAATGGGGAAAATGAAAATGGCACACTTACAACGAGGTGAGCCTATTGGTGGTAGTGATTCGCGGAGAGAAGGAAGTAATGGAGATGTGCCAATGATGATTGTCTCGTTTTTTTTTTCAATTTTCATGTCTACTTTTGAATTTTATACTTTTTTCTAATTTTTCTGGAATTATTTAGGAATTTTTTCATTATGTCGAGCCAAACGGACTCGTACCAGCCCGGCACTGCACGGACGGCCGACGAATCATGCTTGAGCCACCACCTCGACACGTGGGCTGGCTCGGCATAGCACGAATAGTAGCCGAGCTAAAATGGGCTGTGCCGACATAGGCCCATATCATGCCGGGCTGGGCCGCTCGTTTGGCCAGCTCTATTCTAACCCTTGGTACTCACCTCCTGCGGACCCTGTGCAAGGTAGCCAGCTACAGCCCACCCATGCGTGGCAGGCACAACCTATGCGCGGCAGGCACCTGCTGCGATTGCATGTGCGATAGGCAAGCTCAAGCGCTTTCCATGTGCGGTAGTGGGCCAGGTCGTGTGCAGCGTTCTCGAAGGGTGGGATGTTTCTAGCCGCGGTTCGAGAGCGCTGTAAGGAACATGTGTCGTCTGACTAATCTATCGTTGTGCTATTTTTATAGGGTTAATTCCTTATATGCCACCGAAAGTTTGCCTCATCCCTTAAATGTCACTCATTGTGTCATTGACATGTGGGCCCTGACCCCACATGTCAGTGATACAATCAGGGATTTGGCTAAAATTTCAGTAGCATATAAGGAATTAATCCTATATTTAAGGACGGTGGAGGCTATATTCGTAAAATCGGATTAAATAGAGGCCAAATAAGCAAAAAGAAAACTCGTGCGGGGCATGTTGGGATATTTTATAAAAATGTTCCGAGCCACGCGAGGCTGGATCCGCCGTCCGCGGGAGGAACGGATGGCTGGATGGAGAGGTCCCGTCACGAGGTGCCGCGTCGAAGTGTCGGGGGTGGGTTGTTATGATAAGGTATAAAGGTGCTAATAATAATGCTACGGGGACGCTGTTCACAGGAGGCTATTCGGTCGCTTACATGTGGGGCCGGTGGAATATGCTGCGTCTCTTGCCCGGTAGGCGAGCGTCGAGGTGAGTGAGGAGATTCTGAGGTTACGGTCATTAGAATCTTTAATCATCTAGAGTAGATCGTGTACAGCGCATGGCATGCACACACTTATATATGTTTAGTGTACACTCGCAAGTCCTGGTCTCTTGGGTTTTAGGCGTCAAATTGATCCAAAAAATCCAGAGTGTTGAAGAAAACAAAGTTAAGTCCAAGGAATGAATAACAAACGCAATCACGCAAAGCCATAGGCATCACCATACAACAACAATTATTTTACAATTATCATTTTGTACTTATTTTGAAAAACAAATAGCCGGGGCACAACTTTTGTTCATGGTAGAAAGGAGAGTCTATAAAAAACCAACTTAATGGGTGAGAATAACTCTTATACACCGACAAGAGCATATCTAGTTGGAGTATATTGCTCACCTTTCATCATCAGCTTATGTTTTTGGGTAAATTGGTTTGTGCATAAAACTCAATATGGTATCAGAGCCCAGAGGTCCGGAGTCTAACACCCCTGCTAACGCAACGTTTAACACCAACACCAAATTCATTTTATACTTTCCAACAAAGCTACAATTTGTAAAAAAAAAACTTTCCTGAGTATGCCAAGTGTATTGTTCTCGAATTGTTTATGCGCAACCACATAGACTTAGGTCATGTACAATAGGCTTACATCAGCTGTCTATAGCCTCTGCCACGTAGAATTTAAGCTGATGTGGATGAAAGAGAATAAAGAGAGATAAATGTACTGTCTACAATCCTGTAGCCGATTGTAGCATTAGAACCAAGAAAAGCATTAAAAGATTGTGTGTTGTCTATAATCCTGTAGCCGACTGTATCACCACAACCTATTATATGAGCTGTCTTTAGTATTGTCTACAGATGACATAGAGAGTTGCTATAGACAACAGTTGTCTGTATCATTGTGCATGCCCTTAGAGTAAATTATGTTGACCTTGACCAACACATGAATAAATAGCATGGGTATAGATCAAAGTTGTCAGCATCGTTCTCTGCGCCGTATGATCATTCCTATTCTAAGCCTAGTCCAAAAAGTCGGACGGGTGATCTGGCCGCTGAGCTCCTCGGTTCAACGGTTCATCGGTCAGACTGTTGGCTCACCTGTGCAATCGTCGGTTCAAAAAAATAGTAAAATAATAGTTGTTGTCAGTTCGGTAGAGAAGAAAAGGTTTAACTATATTTGTTTTGCCAACTAAGTCAAGAAACCAACCTTGCCCAGTTAGTTTTGTGGAGCGCTAATCCACATGTCGTGAGGTCCCCGTTTCATCCCTGGTGGGTGCAATTATTTTTGGTTCACGGTCTTTATCGGTTCGGTCGGTCCTGGTTTTTAGTGCTGGTTTAACTTAAAACCGGTCAGTCTGACCCAGTTTTCACTGGTTTAAAGCGACCTGCATGTGTAGGCGGTCTTTTCTCTAAACCGGACCGAGCTAGGTGCCGGTCCTGGTTTTTTCCAATTGAACCGTTGGTCTGGTCTGGTTTTTCGTACTATGATTCTAAGTGGTCAAGGCCTTCTAGTAGACCTGTTCAAGTCCCAAGCTGAGCTTCAAGCCGGGTTTGGAAAACCACAGTCCTATACAGCTAGGCCTCGAGCCCGGTCCGGCCCAACATAGGCAAGGCCCAAAGGCCGACTGAAGCCTAAAAAAGCCTAAAAATTGCGTTTCCCCGTTAAAATATTATTATTATCCTTTTTAGAATAAATATTAATAATTAATTTGTTTTGAGAACAAAAAATATTTGTTATTTTTGTTGCTGTTGTCGGGCTTTTTCAGACTTAGGACCAAAAATCGAGGCCCAAGTTCGAAAAAATCGAGGCGGGCTGCCCATTAACAGATCTACCTTCCAATATCTCGAATCATGATTTTTTTTAAAAGCACCCTCCCACAAAATCCAATTACACGAACCTAATCATACTAATACGAAAATATCCTACCTAGGATCACAGTATACGAGTTTTTGGCTAAAATAACACTGTTGACGCATGGAATAGCAAATCTAACCCCTCTGTGCATCAAAGACAAAAATAATACCGCAGAGCCGCGAGGATGCGACACTTAACCACGTCCGTGTCCCAGAGAGCTGAAGCGCCTGGTCCATGCCCCTAGGGCTGGACCCCCTCGTCCGTGCTGTAAGACCGAGGAGGCCGACTAGAGGGGGGGGTGAATAGGTGGTTTTTAAAATCTTTTGGCTAAAAACGAGTTTTATGCGGAATTGTAAATCAATTCGGTTTTGCTCAATTAAAACCTAAATCAACTAGTCTTGACGAAGTACACTAGCAAAATAAGTCTATTGATAATGATAGCTAACATACAAAGACATATAAGTAATTTAATTCTAGAAATGTAAATTGCACAAACTAAATCACTAGAGAGCAAACCACAATGACGTTTTACCGTGGTGTTCGGAGACTTGCCGGTCTCCCTTAATCCACGTTGAGGTAAGCCCAAACTAATTGGACCGGCTCCACGAATTAAGCCAAACACCTCAATTCCACTAGTGGTAGCTCTTTCCCGCTCTGGGTAGGTGAGCTCCAACCTTCACAACACGCCGGGCCTTCTCACAAGCTTCTTGAGAAGATCACCGGTCCACGATGCCTCCACGCCGTCTAGGTGTCGGCAAACACCAAGAGTAATAAGGCAATCCCCTTGCTTGACTCTCACCACGTGCAACGAATGCACAAGCTCAAGTGGATACAAAATCCACCTCTATATGCAACTAGAGACCTCTCTCTTTGCTCACAAGGTGCAACACATGCACAATTGAGAGGAGAAGCTCACACTAGCTCAAGTGAGTGAAATGGAATGCTAAGAGTTGTCTCTCAACCGGTCAAGGTGGTATTTATAGCCTCCACACAAAAACTAGCCGTTGAGAGAAGAAATCAGCAAACTCAGCCGAAATGCGGTAGTACCGCCGTTGTAACCCCGGTACTACCGTTTTTGACTCAACGGTCGGAAAGGGTGCATTAATGGCTCAAAAACTAGCCATTAAAATTTTGGTGCGGTACTACCGCAGTGCAATGGGCGGTACTACCGTTCTGCGGTAGTACCTCAGTATAAAGGGCGGTAGTTCCGCAGCCCAAAATCAGCACAGACGACACTCGGTAAAAATGTCATAACTTTTGACTCTGATGTCGGAATTGAGTGATCTTAAACTCTATGGAAAGCTTATTCAGAGGGCTACACAACCCACCTATTTGATTGATTCAAACACATTTTATCAAATCAAAAGCACAACTCCAAAGAGCCACTATCATGGTCTAAGTCCAAAGAAATAGCAACAAGCACTCTTAGACCATACCAAGGGAAAATGCATGAATCACAACAATGTGCAAACCTAGATCATGCCACAAGGAGTAGGTACATGGACTTCAACCATTTGTAAAACACATTTGCAAAGTATAGTCACATGCTACAAGGATTAAATGCATAAGTCTCAACTATTTGCAAAACACATTCGTAAATAATAGCATCATGCCACGGAGAGCTAGAGCAAGCAAGATTGAGTGATCAACACATGATGAGGCTCAAGTTACTAGACAAGACCCCTCTTAATAGTACGACAAACCTATACTAGTGATCCGGTCTTCCAACCAAACACAAAGATCGGTAAAAGACTAGGAACACATCCTTAGCCCTAGCTAGTCATACCTTTGCCTTGAGCATCTTCTTGAAGCTTGATGACATACATCTTCACTTCAAGTCCGGGTCATCGTCTTAACATGCATCAACCCATGATGCATCCTTTACTTGACTTCCATCAACACATGATGAGCCTTCTCTTGACTTGATGATCAACTCATGATCATCTCCTCTTCGAGATCTTGATATGCATCAACACATGATACATCCTCTTCTTGAATCTTGACTTGATGACGATCAACTCATGATGCCATCCGAAGTCTCCATTACCTTGGAACATAACCTATTCATTCAACTCATGGAAAATATTAGTCCCACAATGATTAACAATAATTACCAAGATATACCTGCAATAAATGCTTCTAAACAAGCCATTTGAAATGCCGAGCGGTACTACCGCCAACTATCATGCGGTACTACCGTTGAGACCGGTCATACCGCTCACTAGGGCGGTACTACCGTTTCGCAAAAGAGACTTAGGCAGCTCACACGAACGGACTTGCCACGTGGACGACCTAGATGCATTGGGCCGTTCGGACCATGGTTTAAGCTGTTCGATTCGAGCAATGTTCGGACGGTCCGAACGGCACACGATAGTTCCACCAAAGGAAACACGGTCATACCGCAAAGCGATAGTTCTGCCATGAAACTCCCGGTACTATCGTTTGCGAAGGGAGCACAAGAGCTCCAAAAAGGTGTCTATCTGGATTTTACGTACCGCCAACAAACAAACGGAACGACCGGACTACGGTAGCACCGCACCACGAGCCGGTTGTACCGCTGAGCGTCCAGAGCAACATGGTCCGATCAGATTGCATACGCGGATGGCTCAGATGCATTGGGCCGTTCGGACTGCACGTTTAAACCACACGATCTTGAACTTTCAGACGGTCTGAACGTCCCACGGTATTACCGCCAAAGCAAATGCGATCATACCGCATAGCGGTAGTTCCGCCAAAGAAACTCCGGTACTACCGCATATCGGTAGTACCACTTACCAAATGCGGTCATACCGATTTCCACTGAACTTCTTCCAGAAGCTTTACGAAATGCAATGCATGACTCCTTTGTCTTGAGCCATGTCAATCTTTTATCATCTTTGCATTTCCTTTTCATGTCATCATTCAAACTCCGAGACTAAGCCTTGAACACATCTTAGTACACACATTAGTCCCACAACACAATTGAAAATAATTGAATATAAAGTAATATGAGTATATATGAACTACACAAGTTTTATATACTCAAAGGATATGTTTCAAAGTAGAGATCCCCAATATATGTGGATAAAGAAATATGGATCAATACTAATGAAACCACAAAATATAGAGTGAACTCCCCTTAGATGTGTGCATACATGAATGTGTAATAAAGACATATGCACATATTCAAGTTAGACTTTTAGTGGAGTTCAACCTATATTTTGGATCCGAGGAATGCAACAATATATAAGAATATGATGTCAAATGCATACCTCTTTGATTTTCACCTTTTCATCCAAATAAGACTAAACAATATCATAGTCAATAAACATATTAGTCTCACATTTAAATTTGTCATTAATCACCAAAATACTCTATTAACTCATAATGGCGGGTCTAGATTCTTCACGTGCCCATAGGACCGGTCTCGCACAAATGTCAATGTGCCGTTACTGAGAGTTTTTGGCTCATTTATTGGCCGTCGCAACCATCTTCATCCCATCAATTTTCTTGTCTTCACACGCGCAGTTCCAATCCGACGACCGGATTGCAACGCTTCAAGAGAAGAGATGGCACGCACGATTGGGCTCAGTACTGCAGAGGTGCTATAGTGCTAATGTTACCAATTACTGTTGTAAGGAGCCAATTTGCTTCGGTCCTTCTAAAAATTATAGAGCACTATAGCTACCTACTTCAACTTCATCTATCATAATGTAGCAAAAGAATTTGGAATCATCGTGAGAGTTGTGGTGTGATTGCCATTGAGGAGGTTTTCTGCTTGACGTAAGGTGGCCTCAATTTCAGATTGCATTGTTGTTCTTGAGTTATCATCTTTCTACATGTATCAAAGATTCTAAGTCGTGAAGATCAGGCACCACCGTATCATCTTGATATTAGAGCCAAGTTGACACTTTAGAATCATTATCTTAAATAGTACATTGCATTTACTGTTCTGTACTATTCATAATTCCAGAATTCCCACGAAAATACACCAAAAAAAGAGAGTAGATTGCAGTTACTTTTGTTTGATGTCCTATACACCAAAAAAGCCATACAAAAATAATTTTTAGCCTTTTGATTAATACATAATTTTAGTGAGTTATGTCAAGTTCTAATCCATTAGAATCACTTGTTTTAGCTTGCTGATCAAAAATCTTTTGCGTTACTTAATATTTGATTTTCTTGTTTCGGTTTGATCTATTGAATCCTTGCTGCAATTAGGGTTTTGGGGGTGCTATTCTTGCTAGGGTTGGTACTGTTCACCGAGTCCTTGCTAGCTTTGCCTAGTCACTAATCGATTTTTTTATTCTTTAATCCTTTTTTATTAACATTTTAAAGTTAATTCCTCGCGAACTTTATTTCCAATTCTGCGTGGCGTGGCCAAACCGTACTGTCGCACCATTTTCCCTAGCATGACTAAACATGCAACACTAGCCCTCATGCCAGCGTGGATGCTTGCGTGGCAGTAGTCACGCCAATGATAGTGGCGTGACAATGGTGACTTAGGGCTCTAGCCCGAGGTAGCTCTTCATTTCTTCCACCCTTCCCATCTCATCTCTCTCCCGTGCGAGCTCCTCCCCTTCCTCCCACCGCCTACCCTCCTCCGTTCGCTGGACTTGCTCGTTCCGCCGTCGGCCCTTGTTCTCCCACCGCCCGTACCCCCCCAAGGGCCATGTTCTCCTTCGCCGGCTTTCCTCCCGCCACGCCGTGAGGAGCTAGGGTTCCTCCCACCGCCGGTGCGCCGTTGACGGCCTCCTCCACCACCATCGGACGCCGCGTGCACCCATTCCCTAGATCTCCTCCCCCGCGTCGTCCTCTCCCGTGCAGGCGTCCTCCTCCTCACCAGCCTTGTCCCCACGCTGGCATCCTCCCCCACGCCGGCCTCTCCCCCGCGCGCTCCTCTCCTCACGCACGACCTGTGTAGGTAAAATTTTTTGTGCCATTTTCGTGACTTGTCAATTTTGTGGTAATGCTCTAGAATCTGCTTCCTAAATGTGATCATGCAAAGCTGTTATGGTCATTGCTCTAGGACCAGGTGGGTCTCAAATTGCCAAAGCCTCATCCACTAACTTGAGCTTTAGACCTTTTAAATGATAAATTTTGCTCAATTGAGAATGCTTGTTTGATTGCTTGTGTACTGTGGTCTGTCTAGATGAGTAGAAACAATATGTTTCATGATAAGAATGCTATCAAACTGAGTTAGGCTATAAAGTAGGCTACTGATGTGTTATTGCAAACATGTGGGTTGATACAGAAGGAAGAAGTGAAGTACATTAAGCCAAAGTTGGTTTGGTATCCACTGTCATCTCTCCACCGTCGTCTCTCTTTTACAAAGTAAATGTGGATGGAGCATTTGACGCCACCAAATTATCTCTGCCTACGTTGCTAATATACCGCATGTTTGCCCTCTTGAAATTATCTCTGCCTACGTAGTCTGATAATATGATATCACCACGCTCGACTGTATAGAAGTAGAAATAGGTCATGTGTGTGTGTGTGTATCCTAACGAAAGAGGTAGATGATTGATGAATCAAGACGCCGTTGGCCAACAAGTGTGCGTATGCATAGTTTTATCTGTCGCAGTTGTTGTATATTGGTGATAGAGATGTAGAGGGGCAAGCAAGATAGCATTTTTTTGTGCTTTAGTTGGGTGTTTAACCAATTGTGTTCATGTTGTATTAGAATCTATTAGGATCCTGAATGATGTTACTTGTCACTATGACAAAGATTATGTTGGATCGAAAAGGCGACTAGAGAGGGGTGAATAGGAGCACGATCACTTTTTCTCCTAGATTGAACTTAATACTAATTTCACTCCAATAGCTATGAAAGCTATGAAGATCAATATACAAATACAATGGAAGACTTGTATTGAATCCAATCAAAACCCCGAAGCAAAAAGACCAAAATCACAAAAGCTAAAACTCAACTGAGTTGGGCGGTCTGACCGCTAGATACATGGCAGTCTGACCGCTGGGTACACGGCGGTCTGACCGGTGCCTAAGAATCGGTCTGACCGCTCCTGGCCGATGAACAGTAAAAACAGTCCGAGTTCAAAATCACTAATTGGTCCAACCTTTGATTCGCATCTCCAAAACTTACCAAACTTGAAACATACCTTCCTAAGGATGTCAGGAACCTATTCCAATCAACGATTGTGAAGATCGTTGCCAAAGTTCTGACCTTTTTCCGTTTGAGTGAAGGTTGCTCGAAAACCGAGCCAAAATCAAAATATAATCTAAAGACTTGCTCGTGGGTGATTGATGATCAAGATGATCCTAGATGTATTCCCACATATCACAGCAAGCTAGATCTAGGCAAGAAACCAAAGAAAAACTTGCGGATCGAAGAAAGACCCAAAATCACGAAATAGAGAGCAAGAACACAAAAAGACTCATCTTGTGAAATCTTTCCTTGGATTGATTTGATATGATATTGGTTTATAACCACTCCATCCGGGAGGACAAAGACTCAACACATGAGCACAAAATCACATCCAACTCTCTAGAACCCTAACCTCCCACTAATATCTCCAAACTGTAAAAATACAAACTAGGGTTTCTCAAATGAAGGGTTAAGGGGTGCTGGGCAGCACCCTCTCCTATTTATAGTGGAGGCTAGCTTCTAGAAGAGTAAATCCTAATGGGCACCCGTTAAACCCACACACAAACGGGTTTCACTTACGCACGTATTTTAAAGTGCCGTCTTCATCTCCTCTTGACCTAATCCGCTTCTCCTTGCGCCGTCTTGCACCGCGGGTTGGCAAAAGGTCACCAAGACAGTATTTAGGTGAAATTACCAAAATACCCCTTCTCGATCCTTTTCCAAAGACCGAGTCCAATCTTCGTGAAGCACTTCCATGCTTCGCCACGTGTAGGTTGACCAACGACTCTCATCATGTCGGCAAGTCTCTCCCATCTGGCTCCCACCGAAACCACCATGGCACTTGCACCGACCCCCACGCCGCTTGATCCAACCCGTCGCACCGAACTGCCCGTTCGGTCATCCTTGTCTATTGTGCACCATGCTTGAATCCATTGACCTCACTCGACATCCTCGATCGTTCTGGACCTCAACTCTCCAAGCCTAGCTCCGATCATCCTCGCCGTTGACCGTCGTTGACCTCCAAGCAACCTGCACAACAATAGACCAAGAAATCGTTTCCGGAAACAAGTTCTTCGCAATTTGATCCACGTTAGTCAAAACATGCATGATGCAACACATATGCACTGAAACTCATGAACTTGACCTAACCAAACAATCATTACCACCAAGTGGCCGATGAACAAGCCAAAATCGGTTTGACCGCCACCCATGGCCGGTCTGAACGCCACCTGTTGGCCGGTCTGACCTCCCAGCTGGGACTTAGCCAAGTGTCCTCCCTGAAAATCCAAAACCTACTGGAATTTTCAAACCAATAGAACTTTTGACTCGAAGCTCCAAAAAAATATGAGACCAAGTGTAGTAGATTCCCCTCTCTTGCCTACACCCTCTATTTTTTGCCCAGCTTCAAAACTCAAAATCATTTTATGGCCGATCTGACCGATTTCCAAAGGCCAGTTTGACCACCACTCATGGCCGGTCAGACCGCCACTTGCTTGACAGCATTTGAACTTTGACGAAAACGCGTGATTCGACAAACCTTCAACGCCATTGCCAATTGTTTTATCATCCTAAGATCGTGAGCATATCCCCATGATATCCACAATCTCCCCCTTGATGAACACATTGGCAATTTCCCAAAAATGTAAGTTTTGAGGTTTGAAGATAGAAATACTCATATTTTCGCGCAAAGGCACAACTTGGTCCAAATACAAGAAAAAGCAATGGAAATGACCAAGTTGGCTTTGGAATATCATAGGCAAGTGAGAACAAGTCAAAGAAAGCAAGAAAGCTTCAATTTCCAGAAAGAAGTCAAAATTATCAATTAAGGTCCATATGAAAGAACAATTATTCAAATTGACCTTTGATCATTGTGAGGTTCGAAGAATTGCAATTCAAGTTCAGAAATGGCAATAAAACCAAAAGAATGCAAATTAAATGCTCCCCCTCACTACGATAATCATTTTTTAAAGAAAATTTCATTTTTCCCATTTTCTCCAAAAAGCTCCCCTTTTAACATTTTTGTTACATCTTCTCCCTCTTTGACAATGGAGTCATCAAGAAATCACACATTCCTCTCATCCAGAGATAACAAATGTAGAAATGAGGAAAAAGCACAAGAAGGAGCATGCATGAAATGCAATGGAGTGGCTTCATTTTTTTGTTGTATTTTTCAATGTTTGAGTACAAGAAGCTTTGGAGATTACCCAAAAGAACAAGCTAGCATTTCTAATATTACTCAATACATATCAAACCTGAAAGCACTAGCAAGATCATGTTAAGACATATATATCAAAGCTAAGCTAGAAGGCTCAATATAAAGCGATGAATTGTAACAATTTAAGCAAAGCTTCAAACTTAGCCAGTTCATCAATAGGGATCCTAAAGTGATAATGGCCATGTTAGAATGTCAATGTGAGATCAAAAAGCTAACAATGACCACTTAAGAGACAAACATGTCCTGAATTGAATCATTTTTCTCAAATTATATCAAACGCCCATTTTTCAACAGTTTTTCATTTGCCATGAATATTGAAGTTGATAAAAGGCCTATCTTAGTGAAGTAGATCCTGGACTAGGAGTCATCCACAAACCCTTCCTAAGCTTCAGCCAGAAGTTGATTAAAAGTCTATCTTAGTGAAGAAGATCCTGGACTAGGAGCCATCCACAAACTCTTCCTAAGCTTCAACCAGGGCGACAAATCTTGAGATTTATGTTAATTTTGACAAGCAGTCCCCATGAGATCATCTAGATCATCAAACTATCTCCAAGTTCATGTCTTGGACATGCAGTCTCGTGAGAATAGTTTGGCACAAGTTAACCACATGACAATCTTGAAAATTGATTTTTCATTTTGCACAAGAGCAGTTTTAGATTCTCAGAAGAACAAGAAGATCAAGTAATGATCAATTCTTGATTTAAGAGCTAACAAAGCAATTTTGACAGGGCCAATGTCACAAAAGGAGCACTAATTGCGTAACTAGCTAAAAGATCCACAAATTGCAATTTTTAGTTCAAGTTGTTTTAAAGTTCTAGCTCATTTAGCAAAGACTTAGCTACACATGTGAAAGCATGATAATTCTAGCAAGTCAAAGAACTGACATAACATTGAGCAAGAATTGAAATACTAAAGCTCAAAAGGGTAATAAGCAAAGCTTCATCAATTAAAAGACAAGCAGTAAAGCTTATATTACAATGCATCTTTTTGTGATTTTCATATGAATGCAATATGATACAATGAGATGAAGAAAAGCTCAAAAAGCCTAAACGGATAAAAAAGATCAAAAAGTTCAGAAAAGATCAAGGAAAAATCATATGAACAAGGTAAGTTCAGAAAAGAACCAACTCCCCCTCAAACCAATCCATAGGGATAAATTACCCCTAACACACTTCTCAAGGAGGCAAACCTAGTTGGGTTTAAAGGCTTGGTAAGGATACCAACCAACTGACAACTAGGTGGCATGTAGAATTCACAGTGAGTTTTGACATTATCTCTAGAAGCCTGAAACATGATGTTCCGGTTAGAAACAATTGAGGTAATTAAAGAAATGAAACATAGGCTGAAGGCGAAAAAATTGTGACTTATCTCCTTTCTGCATATGGTTAGTGGCACTCCAAGCGTGTAGTTCTGGCGTACGCAGGAGTGAAGTCCTGGGCGTACTCAGGAATGAGCCCTGAGCGGTCCCAAACACGTGGTTTGGGCGGTCTTGAGAATGGGATCTCAAGCATACCTGGGCACGTGGATCTAAGGTAGTGTAGGTCACACTCAGCCGCAAGCTCTGAGCTGTCCCAAACACGTGGTTTGGATGGTCTTGAGAACGGGATCTTGAGCGTGACTGAGCACGAGAGACTCAGATATTGTAGGATTTGGATCTTTTTGCATCTCATTGTTTCTTGGTGTTATTCATCCACTGTGTATGGCCTAACACACCTAAATAAAGGGTTAGTCTCTGCCAAAGAAATATGAGAGTTACAGATCTCAATTGCCCCCATTCAAAATTGACAATGGAGTATCTCTTTCTCAATCATTGTTAAACAACCCGAAAACTTCATTCAAGACGAACTGTTTCATGTTAACTGTAAACCATCATGCTCGTTACTGTAACTACAACATAGTATTGTCACACTTTGTATCTATAATAAAGCTGTAATTAACCATACGTTTGTATCTTCAAACTGCTAGCATGTGTCAACTGAAATGCAGCTTTTGTTATGTACAATGTTGATTGTGATATTTCATACATATGGCATGCGTTACTGACTTTGCAATATTTTATTGGATGTAGATGGATAAAGCTGTATGTGTATTTACCGGTGGGCCGATTAGCCAAACGGGTAGTGATATCGACTTTGGTGGCATGGAAGTGACCGTTCTTTTGTTTCGCGAATAACTAGACTTTCGAACTCTTCTGACTAGGATTAAGTTGACCTTTGGATGGGATGAGCCCGGGGTCGTTGTCGAACTGCAACGGCGATATGATGCTGTGTGGGTTGTAAGGTGCACCTCTGTTTGGTGCTAATCTTGTCTGGCGATGATTGGGACACATACAAGGATCTTGTGCTCGCATCTCAGGTCTGATCATTGGAAGTGGTGGTGGAGAGGAGAATCATTGTAGAGGATTTGCCAAACAATTTGGATGTGGTGAATGGCAACACGACGGAACTAGAATCCACTTTCCATCTTTCGCAAGGCCCCCCAATGGAGGAGGCACCTTCCGAAGAGTTCGTTGGCGTCAGTGTTAACAATGATGCCCCCTATTCGTGGATCTGTCACATGTGCCTGTTCCTTCCCTGCAACATGTTAGTGACCCCGTGACTGATTTCAATGGCGCTGTAATGAATAATGAGCTTGAGGAGGAGGTGTTCCGAGATTGAACAACCCGTGAAGTAGAGTCCGACGAAGGATGGAGCTCGACCGAAAACGAGGTTCCCGCACCGCTTTTCTCCTCTGAGGAAGAGCGGGTTCTTCACAGTGTTTTGGGTGAGGTCCCATCGGTGCACGCATTCGATGATATAAGAATGGCTGATAAAGCAGTTTGTGCTAATGGGTTGAAGAGCAGGAATGACATTGCGGACCTGGATAATGACCTAATACGTAAGAACATGTTGTTTCCAAGCATGGATGATATGAAGGTTTGGTTGCAAGAATACCCAGACCGACACCATTGTTCTTTTGTAGTGACACACTCCGATGCGAACAAGAGGTACACAGTGAGGTGTGAAAGGGGTTGCGGATGGAAGGTATGGGGGCGCAAAACCAGGGACAAACAATGGAAAATAGCGAACGTTAAGCAGCCTCACACTTGTGGGACTGCTCGAGTGTCGGGGGAGCACCTTCAGACGACCGCTAATTTCATTGCAAGACACATTACTGGGGTTGTGACTATCGATCTTGGTGTGACCGTCGCCACCCTCATTGAGGTTATATTTGGATTCATCAAGTACCGCGTGAAGTACGGGAAAGCATGGAGAGCCAAGCAGAGAGCGATGCATTTACTGTGGAGTGACTGGAAGAAGGCTTACGGGTTGCTTCCTTGAATTCTAACCGTTATGCAGGCCAAGAATCCAGGCTTGGATTTTTATCCTTTCCACAGGAACTGAACGGAACCCGACAGAGGGGTTATGAAATATGTTCTCGAGCGGGTGTACTGGTCATTTGGGCAATGCAAAGAGGCCCTCAAGCATTGTAGGCCCGTCATATCAGTTGACGCCATGTTCCTAACCGGGAAGTATTATGGTGCCTTGATGCTCGCCGTTGGTATTGATGCAAAGGACTAGCTGATTCCATTAGCATTCGCACTGACAGAGGGTGAGAACAATGCGAGCTGGGAATGGTTCATGGATATAGTTCGTCTACACATCGTTGGTCCTGGACGGGTTGTTTGCATCGTCTTGGATAGGTACCACGTGATTTTGAACGCTGTGAGGAGCAGACTTGATGGACACCCCGATGTGCAGCATAGGTGGTGCATGCGTCACCTAGCTACTAATTTCTTTAAGCAATGTAGTAGGGAAGATCTCACAAAAAAGTTCAAGCTGTTGTGCAGATGTTTGGAGAAGAGGGACTTCGAGGTCAAGTTGACGGAGCTTAGGGGACTAACCAATGAATGGGGTAATAAGTGGTTGGACGAGGTCTTGTAGCAGAAGACGAAGTGGGCACATGCATACGATGAAGGTGGCTATCGGTATGGTATATATGATGACAACGAACATCTTGGAAGTGTTCAACAACGTTATTAAAGGCATCCGTGCTATGCCAGTATCAGCTATCTTGGAGTACTCATTTTGGAAGATCAACTCATACTTTGTGGATCGGTGGACCCGTGCGAGGGATGCGTACAACGCTGGCCACCGTTGGGTTGCGGCTACTGCCAAGCACCTTGCTATCGCGGAGGCAGAGACATGCAATTAAGAACTGAAGGAATACGATCCCACTTTGCATATATACGCCGTATGTAGGATCGTTAATGACAATCAAAGGGGGTGAATGATTGTGGAAGATTTTTCATCAATACCCATCCACACATGAATTCTTCACGGCATGCATTAATTGGACCAAAACCTCACCATGAGGACCCAGCTAGCACATCTCCGAGTGAATCACCACATGCACATCCGCCGCCTGCTTTTTCAAGACCGCGCCAAGCCTCTAGAGCCACCGGCAGCACAACCGACGTTTCTTGATTACCCTAACAGCTGTACCCCCGGCTCTAATCCTCTCCAACTTAAATAGCCATAGAATTCTATACGTGACACATATGGCCATATAAACACCCATATACGGTCCAATAGTCCTAGGGCCCAATACGTGAGCTTTTACACCAGATTACACAGCCAATTTTGGATACCCCAAAATTGTCACATGTCGTAGCCTCCGGACCGCACCTCCGTAGCTCCAACATGCATCATCCATCTTTGATCTCCACGTGCCCCAACTCGAGCTCGACCATCTCCTCCAACATCCTCGACCCTCTGGACCATGACTTCGCACCAAGCCATCTCCCGGTCACCGCCGTAGACCATGATCGCCTTCGAGTTACCCTGCACATGCAAAGACCAAAACAACATATTTCTCCGGCACAAGTTTTTCCCAACTTGACCGACATAAGTCCACACATACCACACGCCTTAAATAACATCAGCACCCACCATTGTCAATTATTCATCAACTAAAATATACTAGACCTAGCCACATGGTCTAACAATCTCCCCCTTGATGAATACATTGACAACACTTCAAAATCGTGAGTTGAATTTTGAAAGAAAAGAAATTTGTGAAAAAAAAGTTTCAAAGCTGTAAAGCAAACACTTCAAAACCAAGCTGAAAAACTCCCCCTCAACACAAGGGAAGCAAAATAGCAAATTTCTCCAATTTGTTTTTCAATTTCTCTCATTTTTCTCCCTCTTTGGCAATGTAATCATCAAAAAGTTCAGAGAAATAATAATTCTAAAAAAAAGGAGCAAGGAGAGTAAAAGTCAAGAAGTTTTGTAGATTATCCAAGTCACTTCGCATTGATTTAATAAAGTAACCAAGCCATCTGTTTTAGTAGAGCTATCTAGATCATATAAAGTCATATACCATATAGCAATGTCAAAACAAGTCTTTAGAATGATTAAGCATTTTAAATTAATGACAGTCATCTAAACAATGACCAAACCGATTATAAAGAGCACAATGAGATATCACAAAGAAAAGTTAAAGCCTAAAAAATGAAGCAAACTTTAAAGCTAGATGAGCTAGCAGTTTCATGTAACAACCTATTGCTCCACTTTCAATTCTTAAGCATGTGGCATACTTGTAGCATACTTCTTTTCAATGGTGGCATGCTTGTAGCATACTTCTTTTCAATGATGGCATGCTTGAAGCATACTTCTTTTCATTTGAGCACTTTTGAGCATTTTTCATATTTTACACACACACACACACATATGTATGTATGTATGGTATGCTTGAAGCATACATCTTTTCAATTGTCTCTTTCTCATTTTTTTTATAACATGCCAAATTGAGTGAACATAAAAAGATTGCAATAAGAAACATACGAGATCCATATTTGAGATTTAAAATAAGATTCACAATCAAGCTAATCCTTTTAAATGAACATCACAAAGTACTAACTATAATCAATCTTAGTCGAAGTATTCCGCCATGTCATGCTTTAGTTCAAATGTGGCAAAGTAATTAAAACCAGTCATGATCAAAGCTACACAACACATGATTAAATATGATAATGAGAGCTCTACATCTCATTTGATTTCAATGGCTTGGACTTGATGAATTGTTTGACAAGTATAATAAACAAAGCTTCTGAAATTTTAAACAACAAGCTCTCCCTCAGAATAAATCTATAGGATGCAACACACCCAACTCACTTTGCAAATAAGATTTAGGAATCCAATACTAAGATACACGATATGGAGGAACAACAACAAAACTAGAACTAGAACCACATGTGCGTGCGCGATCAAAATGCAAATTATGTGAATTAAATAACAAACTAGTACGTGAAGCAGATTTAAAGCCATCATGAAAGTCCTCTAAAAACCTAATTTTTGCATTAGTTCTAGGGACAACAAAAGAGATTGCACGTTTTTGTCTTAAGGCATTTAATCTTTCCTTTTTTCCTTTTCTTAACACGCCTAAAGCAAAACTCATGCAAGTGTCCATCTCTACCACAATAGGTGCAATGAAATTTAACATAATTAGATTCTTTTGAGATGATGAGCTAGCACCTACAACATTAGCAGAAGAGCTTTGCACAGAACAGCAGATTTAAACACAATTTTATGAGGCTCACGTTTTGTTTCAATTAGCCCACTTCTAATGACCTTAACTATCTTAGGTGGATTATTCTTGGCATAATTAGCAGCATTAAATCCTAGACCAGTGTTTTTGACACTCAATTTTGACTTGTCTAGAATCATATTCAAAATTTTCTTGCCAAAAGAAAATCTCTCTAAAGTGTCATTAGGGTGCTCATTTTCTTTAGATAAAAGTATGACAAGTTGTGCATTTAACTGGTTCATTCATAACATTCTTAGAAGCACTAGACTGAATCAATCTATCTTTTTTCAGCAAAATCATTAAGTTGTCTAGTCAGTGCTTCTATCTCTGAGCTATGCTTAGGACAGTTAGTGCAAGAAAGAGTCTCATCATAAAGCATTTGTTTAATAGATTCCTGAGAAGAATTAAGTCTAGCTTCTAACAATTCATAATTAGAGCAAGCTTTAGATTGAGCATTTAAAATACTTGACTCTAAACATGTAGGAGAACTAAACTTGAGCTTTTTAATTTCATCATTTGCAAGTTTTAACTTTTCATCACAATAATCATGTGCCAATCTTAGTTCATCAAGTTTAGCAGTTACATCCCTAAGTTGAACCAAGGTTGATGCATTAATTGTTCTAGCAGTCTCCAACTCAGAGTGTAAAACTTGACAAGACTCACAAGATTCATCATCAGGAATAGAAGCTCTAAGTCTATCAATTTCAGAATTTAAGCTCTCAACAACAGGATCATGTTTTTTTATTTTCTTTTTATACTTTTTGAGCTCATTTGTCAACCTAAGCACATCACGAGATAAATCTGTATAAGAAGGTTTTACCTCATCAAGATCACTGTAGATATCATCATTGTTAAGCTTTTCACTGCTTGCCATAAAACACATCCCTGTGAAGTCCACCTCCTTTGCCTTCTTACCATTGTCCTCATCACCGCTTCCAGAATCATCATCACTCAAATCAATCTCATCAAGTGCTAAAATTATTTTGTTGACCGGCCTATGATAATTTTGCTTCCTGTTTGGGTCAATCTTGAATTGAGAGCAACGAATTGATGCCTTGTCATCCTTAACCTCCTTGCCCCTCAGTTTAGGGCAATTCGTCTTGATGTGGTTTAGCTCACCACACTCATAGCATCTGATTGGACCACCTCTCCGCCTTGATCTGATATTGTTAATTGCCTTAGTCACCCTGTTGGAGAAGAGTACAAGCTGCTCTTCTGAAATCTCCTCTAACTGTTCATCTGAAATAGAGCACAATGCAGACAAAGAAACAATAGAGGAACTAGAAGAACTGCCAGTTTGGTTAGTCACTAAACCCAAAGAATTAGACTTATTTACCCTGGCCAAAACATCAATCTCATGTGTTTTCATCTTGGAATAAAGATCATTCAAAGTGAGTGTTTTCATGTTAACAGAATGATTAATAGTAGTGACTAACACATTCCAGACAGACATATCCAAAGCATTTAAAATTTGACGAGTATTGTCAGAATTAGAGTATGTGACATCAACAGATTGCAAATCACTAACAATTTTATTGAAACGATCAAAAAGCGCATCTACTGATTCTCCTAGTTTCATCTCAAATCTAGAATACTCCTTTTTGAATTGGTTCTGACGAACACCTTTAACAGACTTAGAACCTTCATGATAATTAGCTAGAGTAGTCCAAATTTTATTAGCAGATTTAATATTAACAATTCTAACAAACTCATTTCTACCTAGACCTTGCAACAATATATTTCTAGCCTTAGCATTAGTTTCAACATCAGCAGTATTATCAGCAGTAATAACAGTAGGCACTTCGTATAGACTTTCAATTTTTTGCTAAAGAGCATTACCTGGTGCTTGTAGAAAAACCTCCATGCGCGTTTTCCAAAAGGTATAATCTGACCCATCGAAAAACGATGGCTTACCTGAAAAACGATCTCAATCTGATGCCATTGCAACCTTGCTCTGATACCACTTGTAGGATTGTTAATGACAATCAGAGGGGGATGAATAATTGTGGAAGATTTTTCATCATTGCCCAGTCCTCAATAATAGTTTCTCCACGTAACCGATGTAACAACAGCTATGAGATCACAAACGCAACACCGCCGCCAGCCCCTAGCTCTTGCGTCGGCCAAAATTCTCACGTCCAAAAGAAAACTAGCCGCAGCCAACACAAGCCCTCACCACATCCGAATTTTGTGTATGTGCAGCCGCTGCTAGCTCTCACATCATTCCCCAAAAACTCACGTCAAAGCATAAGCAAAAAGGTGCAGCAGCTAGCAATAAACAAATCTCAAAAAGCAAGCAATCACATCCACACATGAATTCTTCATGGCATGCATTAATTGGACCAAAACCTCACCATGAGGACCTAGCTAGCACATCTCCGAGTGAATCACCACATGCACATCCGCCGCCTGCTTTTCCAAGACCGCGCCATGCCTCTGGAGCCGCCGGCAGCACAACCAACGTTTCTTGATTACCCTAACAGCCGTACCCCCAGCTCTAATCCTCTCTAACTTAAATAGCCATAGAATTCTATATGTGACACACATGGTCATCTAAACACCCATATACGGCTCAATAGTTCTAGGGCCCAATACGTGAGCTTTTACACTAGATTACACAACCAATTTTGAATACCCCAAAATTGTCACATATCGTAGCCTCTAGACCGTACCTCCGTAGCTCCAACACGTATCATCCATCTTTGATCTCCACATGCCCTAACTCGAGCTCGACCGTCTCCTCCAGTATCCTCGACCCTTTGGACCATGAATTCGCACAAAGCCATCTCCCGGTCACCTCCGTAGACCACGATCGCCTCCGAGTTACCCTATACATGCAAAGACCAAAACAACATATTTCCTCGGCACAAGTTCTTCCCAACTTGACCGACATAAGTCCACACACCTCAAATAACATCAGCACCCAACATTGTCAATTATTCTTCAACTAAAATATACTAGACCTAGCCACATGGTCTTAACACCGTAAGAAAATGCTTTAGGGTTTAGGGTTTACACTAGAAAATGCTTTTAACTTTGGAAATTCATAACTAATCCATGTGAACTCCAATTGAGGTGAACTAAGTTATTTTGGTCTTATAATTTTATTTTCTATTTATCTATGTAATCCTTATCTCCACCACTGTTATACAAAATTTCACTAAATAATTAAAATTGGATGAATAGTAACCGAAGTGTAGTTTCCAGCCTTTTTTCAAAACCTGATTTTCAAACAACTACAACTTTCACTTGCTAACTCCAAATGGAATAATTGTCATAATTTACAAACCAACTGGAATTAGGCCCTATCATGCCACATATAAAGGTGTGACACGGTAGGATTATCACGCCATGGGATATGGTGTGACTACTGCCACGCAAGCCTCCACACTAGCACGGCGGGTGGACGAGGGCTTGCGTAGCATGTTTTGTCACGCTGTCGTATGTGGCATGACAGTACGCTTTGACCACGCCACGATTGGTGGCGTGGCTAAAGGGGTCAGAATTGGAAATAAAGTTCGTGCGGGATTAACTTTAAAATATTAATAAAAAGGGATTAAATAATAAAAAATTCTCACTAATCAGGGTTTTGGTCATCTTGTGCCTTGCGCAATTGCAATCTTTGATGTCCTAGTGCATATTTTTGGTCGCATGGCACTGTTCACGTGGTGTGGGTACTGTTCACCAAAGTTATTCCATGCGTGAGCAAGCCCTAGTGTGCATACTTAACTGCATATCGTCTTTTGATTTTGAATTGCTTGCTGTTTTTGCACCAAAACCGAATAGAATCATCATTTATATCTTGGTTTGTGCAAATTTGGTGGCCTCTAATTCCTTTGTGAACACTTTGCACCTATTAAGACTAGCTAATACGTTGCATTGGGATGTACTTATATCTTGTATACTTGACAATTGTTGCAAATCAAAAGTTGGGAAGTGCTAGCTCATTATTTGCTCTCATCCTGATATCTTTGTTTCGGCCATTGTGAAAAAGAAAGAAAAATAAGGAAGAAAAACAGAAGTAAAAAGAGAAAGAAAAGGAGAAAAAAGTGAAAAGAAAAGCTTTGGCCGAAATACATCAATTCAACATATTACCCCTTTACTTGTTGGTTCAATTATGAGCATATACATATTTTGTGCAATCTTGTGCCCTCATATCATTGTTTGCAACTAGCTAGTGTCTTTCTCATTCTTGTTGCAATACAAGCTAGTTCAATTTTTATATTGCTCTCAACTAGCTTATTCCTTTGATTACATCAAGTTTCATCTATCTTTGCGTGTGAGTTACTATACACTTCGCTTATATCTTGTGATCAACAACTATGCAATTGAATTCTAGTTTGAATTATTACTTGACAAAAGTCTAGAATTCATATTGTTTCCTTTGATTAACCTACCAAGCTCCATATATTTATTGTGTTAGTACTTGATTTCATCATTGGTAATCACTCCATATATCTCTCATTACCAATATCGCACACAAACCGCCATGGCTTGCACGTGTAACTTGTGAGGATAAGTAAGAACAATGGAAAGTAAGGGTGAGTTGCAAGTGAGCACCACATTTATTCATTGATTTATTGTTGTTTTCTTGTTTCCATTAACAATATCAGGAGTTTCACGTCTAGGAGAACACCATGTAGTTGAGGAGGTGGAGGACTTACACTATGACATTGATCTTCCTCTAAACATTTGTTCTCAATTCCTTGCAACAAATCAACACTTCACTAGAAGGTGTAACACATTGGAACAAGGTCTCCACGACCCATGAATTGACCTAGGTAATCATATTACTGAGGTGGAAGGTAATTTGAACACCCGTTTCACAAGGCATGAACAAGCATTCCAAAGACATGAACGAGCGGTGGACATTCATTTTGATGCTATCATGGATTCCCTACGACGACTTGAGGGGAATCAAAGAGTGCAAGCCAAAGCTAGAGTTGTTGCCTAGGTTCTTCCACCACTACAACATTCATAGGTACGGAATGATTTTGTTGATAATTTTCAGGACTATCACTTTGACGTCGCGTCCGATAGAGCTTTTGATGAGAACTACCGCTATAATGGCTAACAACGTGGTTTCAATCACCACAACCATGGTGTTGGTCATATGAGAATGGTCTATTTGGGCATGACATTGGAGATGGACGAGGTCATGATGATGATGGCTTGGGAAAGCTTAAAATCTCAATTCCATCATTCATAGGCAGAACTGATCCAGAGAAGTACCTAGAATGGATAATGTATGTTGATCAAATCTATGATGGTCAAAACTTCTCTGAAGAAAAGATGCTATGCGCTGCTTCAATTGAATTAACTAAATATGCTTTGGTTTGGTGGGATCAATTGAACAGGGAAGGACGATGACCTAAGACTTGGAATGACATGAAAAACATCATGAGCGATTTATACCACCATACTATGCATGATCTATTTAATTCATAACATGCTACAATGTCTTAGACAACATAATATCTTTATTGATGAATATTGGAAATAGATAAAAATGCTATTGATTCATGCAGGCATGCATGAACCGAAGGAGGCTACTATGGCATGCCTTTTCGAGGAGCTTTATGAGGATGTCCAAGACCGTGTTGAGATGCACCCATATGCCAATCTTATATAATTGTGCATCAAGCATTGCAGTCTGAACAGCAACTATTGAGGAAAGTTAAAGGTGGCCGCTCCTACTCTTCTCCATCCACTTTGAAGTATCCAAATCCACAAGAGGGAGGTGCTGGAATCACATCTAAACCAACGGCATCGTCAAAATCAGCACCAACTTTCCAACGCGATGCTTCAAAAACGGTAAGCTCGGTAAGTAATACAATGAGTAAAGCTTCTAGTAGTGTTGTTTCTAATGCTAGGACCAGCAATATTACATGTTTTAAATGTCATGGTAAAGGTCATAAGATGAGTGAATGTCCTAACAAACACACCATGATTATTGATGATATCGGTGAGCTTCATTCTGAAAGTGAAAAAGAAGAAGATGAACAATCTGATCATAATGATGGACCTTGTGATGCTATATATTGTGATTTCAAACAAGGTATCTCACTTTCAGTTAGGAAAATTCACAAGGAAGGTGATGAGTGTGTGGGCACAAATCAGCGAAACAACATCTTTCACATTCAAGGTATAGTCAACGGCAAGGTATGCACTTTTATTATTGATGGTGGTAGCCCCAAAATCTTGCTAGTCTTGACATGATTAAGAGCTTAGGATTACCTACATTCAAGAAACCTAAAGCTTATCAAATTAAATGGTTGAATGAATGTGGTATTCTTAAGGTGACACATGCTGTTAAGGTACCATTTGCAATTAGTAAATACAAGGATGAGATTATTTATGACGTGGTACCTATGAAAGCTTATCACATGCCATTAGGTAGATTGTGGTTCTATGCATAATTTTAAAACTAATCAATATACATGCTCACTTAGGGGGGAGAATTATACTTTGATTCTTATTTCTCCTAAAGATGTTTTGATGCTAGTAGTAAGACAAAGAACCATAAAGTGAAAAGAGAACATCCCATGGTCCGATTTGATTTACTTGATAACTTGCATGACTTGAGAGAGGTAGATGCTAGGTGTAAGGAAACTAACACTTCACCATCTATTTCTAGTATTCTTTGTGATGATTTGCAAGTTATACCAAAAGAGAAGACAAGACAACTTTCTCTATCAAAGACGTGTATGCTACAAGTTCAAGAGAAGACCAATGTTAAGGTTTGCAATGAACCAAAGCCGAGGATGGATTTTCTTGAAGAGAGGGGGGATGATGCGGACATCCCATTGATTCACACTCACATAACAACACCTAAACATCAATTGAGCAATGACAAGGTGATTCATTTACTTGAGAGTTCTTTATTGCATGAAGAACAATGATGTTGCATAATTGCTTAATTGATGATTGTAGGAATGCTAGAAGTATTCATGGTGTCCAGCGGGAGGTGAGGGACGAAGGCGCCACAAGGTAATGCATTCTTTCAAAAAGCTTCGGCCAAAGGAGAAGGAAAAAGGATTTTAGCCTTTTCGGCCAAAGGACAAGGAAAGAAACTATTGGGCCAAAGGAAGAAGAAGGGAGAGCCAAAGGGGCGAATGGGCCCAAGGAGGCACACGGCCCAAGGTGGGTTTTTACCATGCCTAGGTGTGGAGGAGGGCTATTGGGCTCCAATACAAACTCAAAATCTGAATTGGAGACCTCTCCCAATTTTAGCCCAAAGTCAATTCTGAATTTGAAGCGGATTTCAATCCAAATTGGGCCCAATGAGTTAGGGAATTATGTGGGATTGAATTCCACATATTTAGGCCTAATTATACTCATAATTTTGGCCATGTGTATTTTGTTTTCATTCAGAACATTGGAGTTCGAACCGTTTGCGTTTAGGAGTTGAATTTAGCCTCTAGAGCCTGAATTGGTGTTTTGGGCGTGTTGGCCCATGTGTGGCTGAACCAAGGGGGTGGGAACACCCTACTTATTGTTGGTGGCCAGCCCTAGGAACCCCAACCACAAAATTTGATGTTTTTGTTCAGATTGAACTAGTAGATTTAATCCGTTCTTGAGAAGAACCATGTGTTCTCGCTTCCTTTGTTCTTGCAAGTTCTTGGAGTTTCCTTGGGCTAATCTGCCATGGTCAATCTCTCCGTGCATTAGCCTACGTGTTGGTTGTGTGGATTAGATCATCGTGAGAGTTATGGTGTGATTGCCATTGAGGAGGTTTTGTGCTTGACGCGAGGTTGCCCCAATTTTAGATTGCATTACTATTCTTGAGTTATCACCGTGCTACATGTATCCAATATTCTAAGTCGTGAAGATCGGGCACCCCCTGTATCACCCGTGCGAGGACAAGAAAATTGATGGGATGCGGATAGCTGTGACAGCCGATAAATAAGCCAAAAACTCTCGACAATGGAAAATTGCCATTTGTGCGAGATCGGGCCCAAAGTTTGCACCCCCCCAGGGCCACGGACCGGGGGGGGGGGCACAGATGAACCTGCTCTGGCCACAGGGGCACGGACGAGGCACTCTAGCCTGCTAGGGCGTGAACTAGGCCAAGTGTCGTGTCCCTGTGGCTCTACGGTGCTATTTTTGCCTTTGATGAGCGGAGGGGGCTAGATTTGCTATTCCGTGCACAAACAGTGCTATTTTAGCCAAAAACTCTGCAGTATACAACATTGACAAAAAAAATCAAAGACACCGCTTGAACAGTGATCAATTGATTTCCAGGAAAAAAATACCAATAACATTTTTATTAATTAATCCTTTTTATTAATATTTTAAACTTAACCCCTTTCTAACTTTATTTCCAAGTCTGACCCCTTTGGTCACGCCATCTCCCATGGCGTGGCCAAACCGTTCTGTCACACCACCAATCTCGGCGTGACAGAATATGCCACGCAAGCCCTCATCCGCACGTCGTGCCAGCGTGGAGGCCTTGCATGGCACTTGTCACGCCCTCACTCATGGCGTGACAATCCTGCCTTGTCATGTCATTAGATTTGGCATGATAGTGGGGACTTAGTTGCGGGCTCGCAGCCACCAGTTCAGTTCTTCTTTTTTCCCTAACCCCTCTCTTCCTCCTGAGCCTCTTCCTACCTCCCCAAATCCGTCCTCGCCGCCGTCGAATTCCGCTTGCCCCCTACGCCGGCCGGCCTGCTCCCCGCGTCAGCCTCCTCCACGTCATCCTCCCCGCGTCGGCCTGCTCGTCCTCCACACCGTTGTCATGGTTGGGTTTGGCAGTCGGCTTCTCCTCCACCATCAAGCACCGAATCTGGACTCTCCTCCTTTCCTCCACCACTAGAGAAGGTAAGCCACGAGTTGTCTCTCATCATCTTGTGCTTAGGAGAATCACTGATGATGTTGCTTCCCCCACCACTAATGATGTTGCTGGATCTGGACATTGTTTGTTGAATGTGTGAATGTGTGATGATGTTTTGGTTCGGTTAGTGGTAGTACTTAGGAGAATCATGTGAGTACAATTTCATTTGGACATCGCAATTTGAACAAATCAACCATGGTAGGACTTAGGAAGGCAATGCTGATGTTGTGGAAGGACTTTGATTTTGAGGGGTTTTAATGTGTAATATTTAAGACTGGTTAGTGATTAGTGTTATGTTATTTTGTTAATCGTGAAGTCGTAAACTCGTAATGTGATTAGTGGTTTATGCCTTACTGCCTAACTTGTTCCTTGCTGCATGATGGCAAAATGCATCATGATTCATGACTCACACTTCAAGCATTACTTGTTAATATAATTTGTGTCATTGATTCTTAATCAGTACAATAGTACTGCATCTTAGTGATAAAACTACCAAGCTTATCCTTTGGATAATTGTCATGAAGTAGGGACGCGTTTGCTTAAAATTATAAACAAGACCACAATTTAGTTTAGTGCTAACTAGCTAGTGAAATACTGGAGTAATTATAGTCCAATACAATGAACCAAGGGTGCTGGGAAATACCGATGGATTCCAATTGTGTGGTTTATTTCCAACCCAAGATTTGCTGCCTAGATCGGTGACAACACTAAAGCCAAGACCAAGCCTCATGACCACTAGACAATGCCACTGAAAAGAATTGATCCGCATTTTGCTCAAGCTCTCACCTCATGTCCTACAGAATTAGTTTACCAAAAATATATTATGAAAGGACCTCTATAGGAATGAGATACAGGTTGAAGGTGAAAAAATGTGACTTACCTCATTTATGAATACCAAATTTCCCGAACGAGTGGTTCGTGGCACTCTGAGCGTGTAGCTCTAGCGTACCCAGGAGTGAAGTCTTGGGCATACTTAGGAATGAACCCTGAGCAGTCCCAAACACGTGGCTGGGCGGTCTCGAGAACAGGATCTTGAGCGTACTTGGGCACATGGATCCAGGATAGTATATGTTTGCACTCAGAGGCAAGCTCTGAGCGGTCCCAAACACGTGGTTTGGGCGATCTCGAGAACGGGATCTTGAGCGTGACTGAGCACGAGAGACTCAGATAATGTAGGATTTGGATCTTTTTGCTTCTCATTATTTCTTGGTGTTATTCATTCACTGTGTATGGCCTAACACACCTCAATAAAGGGTTAGTCTCTGCCAATGAAATATGACAGTTACAGATCACAATTGCCCCCCATTCAAAATTTACATAAACCAGACTACTATGGAGTATCTCTTTCTCATTCATTGTCAAACAACTCGAAAACTTCATTTAACAACACGTACTATTCCATGATTACTGTAAACCATCATGCTCGTTACTATAACTATAATAAAGTATTGCCACAGTACAAAACATGGAGGAAACAAGCTATAATTAACCATACGTTTATACCTTCAAGCTGCTAGCATGTGTCAACTGAAATACAACTTTTGTTAGGTACAATGTTGATTTGGATATTTCGTACTTCTAGAATTTCATACATATGGCATGTGGTACTGACTTTGGAATATTTTGTTGGATGTAGACGGACAAAGTTGTACATGTATTTACTGGTGGGCTGATTAGCCAAACGGGTAGTTCTGTCGACTTTGGTGGCATGGAAGCGATCATTCTTTTGTTTCGCGAATAACTAGACTTTCGAACTCTTCTGACTAGGATTAAGTCGACCTTTAGATGGGATGAGCCCAGGGTCGTTGTTGGAATGCAGGGGCGATATGACACTGGGCTAGGTTCTAAGGTGCACGCCTTGTTGGTGTCAATCTTATCCGACGATGATTGGGACATGTACAAGGATATTGTGCTCGCATCTCAGCTTCGGCCATTGGAGGTGGTGGTGGAGAGGACAATCGTTGTTGAGGATTTGCCAAAAAATTTGGATGTGGTGAAAGGCAACACGGAGGAACTAGACCCCGCTCTCCATCTTTCGTGAGGCCCCCCAATGGAGGAGCAACCTTCCCAAGAGTTCATTAGCGTTAGTGTGTTGTCTCCTGTTTCTTCACTGTAACATGTTACTAACCCCATGACTGATTTCAATGGCGATGCAATGAACAACGAGCTTGAGGAGGAGGTGTTCCGCGATGGAACACCCCGTGAAGTGGAGTCCGACAAATGATGGAGCTCAACCGAAAACGAGGGTCCCCCAATGCTTTTCTCCTCTGAGGAAGGCCGGGTTCTTCGCAGTGTAATGGGTGAGGTCCTGTCGGTGCATGCATTCGATGATGTTAGAATGGCTGATAAGACGGTTTGTGCTAATGGGTTGGCGAGCAGGAATGGCATTGCGGACCCGGAGAATGACATAATACGGAAGAACATGTTGTTTTCAAGTATGGATGATATGAAGGTTTGGCTGCAAGAATACTCGGTGCGGCACCATCGTCCATTCGTAGTACAACACTCCGATGTAAACAAGAGGTATACCGTGAGGTGCGAAAGGGGGTGCGGATGGACGGTATAGGGGCGCAAAACAAGGGACAAGCAATGGAAAATAGCGAATGTGAAGCAGCCTCACTCTTGTGGGACCACACAAGTGTCCGGGGAGCACCTTCAGGCGACCGCACAAGTTGTGGCTGTCGATCCTGATGTGACCGTCGCCACCCTCATCGAGGTTATCTTTAGGTTTATTAAGTACCACATGAAGTACAGAAAAGCATGGAGAGCAAAGCAGAGAGCGATGCAGTTATTGTGGGGTGATTGGAAGGAGGCTTACGGGTTGCTTCCTCGAATCCTAACCGCTATGTAGGCTAAGAATCTGGGTATGGAGTTTTATCCTTGGCACGGCAACCGAATGGAACCCGATGGAGGGGTTACGAAACATGTTCTCGGGAGGGTCTACTGGTCCTTTGGGCAATGCATAGAGGCCTTCAAATATTGCAGGCATGTCTTATCAGTTCACACCACATTCCTATCCGAAAAGTACTATGGTGCCTTGATGCTCGCTGTGGGTATTGATGCGGAGGACCAGGTAATTCTATTAGCATTCGCATTGACATAGGGTGAGACCAATGCAAGCTCGGAATGTTTTCTGGATATAGTTTGTCTACGCCTCGTTGGGCCTGGACGACAGGTTTGCATCATCTCGGACAGGCACCGTAACATTCTGAATGCTGTGAAGAGTATACTCGACGGACACTCGGATGTGCTGCATAGATGGTTGATGCGTCACTTAGCGGCTAATTTCTTTAAGCAATGCAGTAGGGAAGATCTCACAAAAAAGTTCAAGCTGATGTGCGGATGTTTGAAGAAGAGAGACTTCGAGGTCAAGTTGACGGAGCTGAGGGGATTGACCAACGAACGGGGTAATAAGTGGTTGGACAAGGTCTTGCAGCAGAAGACAAAGTGGGCACATGCAAATGATGAAGGTGGCTATCGGTATGGTTGTTGGGTCAGGGGTAGGCTACGATAGCAGAAACAAAAATTCTATCGCGCAACCAAGGAACCACCACTAATAATAGATCACGAGATTACCACTAGACATGCCGACTCGTAGCGGAAGTAGAGTCGATGCAGCGAGTTGACGCAGTTGTAGTCGTACTTGCTGCGCGTCTTCTCCTCCTACTCCGATGATCGTCAAGAGTTTTGAATCGTCCTAGTGCTGATGCTTCGCAACAACACCTCCAAGGTATCGACATGTACGGGGCAGGGACACCACATGCTAGAGTGCTAGCACCAGTGGCGTTGTTGAGGAAGACGTGGCTATTAGGGTTTCGGGAATACTTCAAAAGCTTGGTTCTCTCACCCCATGCCATCGCCCCTCTATATATAGGCATCCATAATGGGTCTCGAACTTGAGGCCCATTAGGAACTCGTGGCCTACAAGAATTCGGATCACTGTCCAAATCAAATCCTAGCCCTTTAAGTGTGTGACCCTATATGTTCATGTGTAATCGGTTGTGACTCGGAAACTCTTTTCCGACCATGAGTCATCAACGGTACCTAGCAGGACATAACGATTCTCGAACACACATATAATATATCTGATGAACCTTAATGCAATATGATCTATGACCAGGTCTTTATCACTTATGACTAGCTTGTATCTAGTCATGACCAGTTCGTAACTCCTTATGACCAGTTAGTGATTACGTTCGACCGAGCCTCCCACCGATCTACGACACCTTCAGATCTCCATACAACCGCCATCGACCAGCTTCAAGACGTCCTATTAGACCTCCTCGATAGGTTTCTCCAGGACCACTCCTAGACCATTCTAGGACCACTCCCAGACCATTCCAAAACCACTCCAGGTAGAGGAGGTCCTAGAAAGCAGTTATCCCTACACGTGGAGAAAGGATATTAGATGTACTATCTAGTCGAACTGAACGACCTATTTGTGTGTTATCCCTTTGCCTCACAACATCTGGTTAAACTCCAGGTGAGATTATTTGTCATCCATGGACTGTTCAATACTTTCTCGATCAAGTGTCGAATAACTTCATGTGGTTGACACTTCGACCACTAGTGGCATGGCCATGCACTTTCTTTATCCGACCACAACGAGGAGCCCAGAGACATCTCTCCTGTTATGTTAGGAGGGGCAAATCCCATATCCAACCAGTCACATCCCTCTGCACGTTTCATAGCATACCCGAAAGCTACCTTTATAACTACCCAGTTACGAGTAGCGTTTGGCAACCCCTAAGAGTGCTATTACACATGTAGGAAACCATGCTGATCTCAAGTCTAAGGATTACACATCATCATTGCTTGAGACCAACTAATGACACACGAAATCATAACAATCTCAACAGTGTCTCAAGGTGGGTCTTATCCAACACCATGTTCTCTAACATGTGTCCATATTATTGGTTTGATAT
Organism: Phyllostachys edulis; assembly: GCA_036346405.1. Classification (NCBI taxonomy): domain Eukaryota; kingdom Viridiplantae; phylum Streptophyta; class Magnoliopsida; order Poales; family Poaceae; genus Phyllostachys; species Phyllostachys edulis. Next base: position 64,937,463 of record CM070549.1, read on the forward strand.
CTCCATATCTACGACCTATGAAACATAGTCATCAACCAATACATATGCTAGTCTATTCATATGTGTTCTCATATGTTTCCGACCAGGGAATGTTTAAGAATAATCATCGCAGAAATATAGAGTTTCACAATCAAGTCACATACTTGATGATAAATATTATCGATATTATTCTAGGAACATGACAACATATTATCCAATGTTATGAACATAATTGTGAGAGCCGCTGGGGTATTTACCTTGTAGTACTTAGTCATCCACTTGACCCTAGCATCACAAACCAAATATCCCGTGCCTCGGTGTACATGTACCTTCCAGAATTGCAGTACACATACCCTATAACATCCTAAAGTGCTGTTACCAAAATAAAATTAATAAAATTATTATTTTGTTGGTTTTTCTAAAATTTGAAAGAGTTTTATTGCTTTATTTGAATTTCTTAAGTTTTAAAGGTCAAAAATTAAAATTTATTAAAGTTTTTGAAGTTTTATTTGAGTTAAAGTTGAAAAATAAAAAGTAAATTAATTTCTAGAATTTTCTCGAATTTTAAAATCTTTTCCCTAATTATTTTAAAGCCAAAATAAATTTATGTGCAAAAACTATTACCAAAGTTAAGTTGGAAATATTTTATTTAACTCCAAATTAACTCTAGGAATTTCTATGAATTTTTCTAGAAATTTTGGATTTTATTTGCTATTTCCCAAAGCCTTTTTTATTTATCCAATTTTTTTAATCAATAAATCAAAGAAAATCCCCTTTACTGTTTGGGCCAAATTCGCTCAATTTCATCATCGTTTTTCTTGGCCTTGCCCAAATTACTCATCTGCGTGCGCTGCATAGAATCACGGATTAAAACTGACGGTACATCTCTCTCTCTCTCTCTCTCTCTCTCTCTCTCTCTCTCAGGTGGGCCCACCTGCGTTTTCTTCTTCCCCGCTCCCTTCTTCCTCCATGACCGCGTCTTATTGACACACGCTGGGAGCTCATCTCATTGCATTCCTCTCCCCCATTTTCCTCGCCATCATGCGCATTAATTCCTTCATTCACCGCCGCATTCACCCCGATCGTTTCTGTAACACCCCAGCTCAACATTGAGCCTGGAATGCTACTAAAATAAAATTAAACAATACTACTAAGACCATTTACCAAATTTTTTCAGCAGAACCTCCTTTGTATACATAAATATACCGAGTTTTCAGCAGTTATAGATAACATTAACAAAAATCTAATATCCAAATTCATTCAACATGCAAGATAGTCTATTCCGATAAAGCGATAATAAGCATAATCCCAATTCGCTAATCTCATTATTACAATTAAGCCAAAGCATTCAACGAAACTATAAGTGAATCTCAATCAGTTTGCTTATTTAAAGAATATAAACTAAATGATGTTCTTTCTTTATGATGAATGGTAGTGTGTGCATCTCAACAAAACTACTCCCTCCCATGCATGCCGTTCTTGCTGTGGTACCTAAAAACACAACAAAGCAAGAGTGAGCCCAAAGACTCAAAGAAGTATCAATAAAGAAAATGCTAAATTCACAGTATAGCATCAACATTCCAAAAGAAGCATTACAATAAAGATAACTCTCATGCTTATGTAATGCGAACATGCAATGCACCTTTTAACATTTACCTCTTTTCGCATTTTACCGGTAATGCGAGGTATACAACCGTCGATGTATACCCTTGCCTGTGCCCTCTGGCACAGGGACCAAGAGCCTATACTCCATGAGTATAGGGACCATTGCCCATCATCTTCATGATGGGGACCTCTACTCAATGCCCACATTCCACGAATGTAGGGATTACAAGCCCGTCATTTACATGACGGGGACCTCAACGGTATATACTTGGTCACCACGTGACCAAGTCTCGAATATGCTTCAATATGCGTATGTACTATGATTCTATCTTTCATACATAAGAATCAACAAGTACATACCACAACTCTGAGATCCCAAATAACATGTAAGGCATAATCAACATAGATAGGAAAGCTTTAACCATAAACATGCATTCACCATGTTCTATTCATGTTCATCACACTATCATCCTTGTATGACTAGTACGATTCAAACGCAAACAATCATAACAATCAATCATCATTATGCTACAACAGATACTTGCCTCAACCGTGCGGAAGCGGTAGACGCCAAGAGGGCGCTGCCCTGGGACCAATCCTCACCTGAACATAATTATGAATCAAGCTAAGATAACCATGCTGGACCCAAGACATATTTAATAGCTCAAACGAGAAAGTCAGACTCTCAAGCGCCTTCCAAACGTCCCACATCTAATGATCGATATGTCCCTCCTATTGGACAGTCCACTTCAAAAATTCATAACTTTCACTACATGGGTCCAAATAAGGTGTTCTAGGACTTTCTGGAAATATAATTAAGTTTCCCATCTAAACCTAGTTGAGTGTCCCTTCTGAATCGGCCATCTATTACCCCTACCAAGCCAATTTAAAAGACATCAATTTTCACATCGGGTTCTCTGGACTGTACACTAAAACCACCATAACTTTTACTACGAGCATCCAAATAATGCTTTATTTAGCTTTCTGGAAAGGTATGGAAATTACCTACATTTTTCGTTATATCGAGATCCTCTGATTTCTTCTTTAACTAATAGATTATTCCAGTTTTCTACAAACTGTCAGAAAACTGACAGATTAACAGGACAGCGACACTAAAAATTCATAACTCGCTGACCGTTAATCGGATTTGGGCGTTCTTGGCGGCCCTGGAAAGCTAAGGACATTACCCAACTATCTCTAAGAGATGGGATCCACAGAATCTGCCTCTAAAGCCATCAAAACGGACGTTCAATATACTGGACAGAAAAGGATCTACACAACCGGTATTGCTAAAACAATTAATTAACCATCTAAACAACGGGGAACGAACGTTACCCTCGACGAATCGCTGTAGACCACGGCGTGGGCCGCGAACCTTCATCTTCCTCTCTTCTTCCTCCTCCTTCCTCCTTCTCCTTTCTTGGCTGGCCACGAAGGGGAGAGGAGGTGGAGGCGCAAGGGAGGGGAAAGGAGGTGGAGGCGCAATGGGGAGGGGAGGGGCTGCTACAGTGGCGGCGCTACAGTGCGTGCTACAGTAGCATGGCCTCCCCCTCCACTTGGATGGTTGCCCTAATGGGCCAAGGTGTTGTGGGCTTTTGGCCCACAGCCCAGATTTTCTAAATTACGCAAGAATTCCCCTGAATCTTCTGTTAAATCACTTTTCTAATTGATTCTCCTCCCCGAATTCTTTTCTTCTTACTTAATTAAACTTGGGGTATTACAGTTTCCCCTTTTCCCCGCACCCGTTTCACCGGTTGAGTAACGGCCGCCGCCACGCATCTCGCCCCACGATCTCCCTCTCCTGTGCCCCTCTGCCCCTATAAAAGGGACCACGAGGTGCCCCTCCTCTCACTCGTTCTCTTCCCCTCACCCACTCCTCCGCTCTCCTCTTCTTTTGGCCGGATTTCGCAATCTTCGCCGCTGGCCACGAGCTCCCACCACTGCCTCTAGCGCCGCCGTTGACTACACTTTGGCCCCGAGTCCGCCGCCATCGGCTTCGCCGTGCGACGCTCTACCCGGCGCGTGCCTCGCCTCCGCTGGAGGACCCCTCAATCACCGCCGCCTCGATTGACCCATTTCCGCCACCGCCATCTCCCTCGTCGCCGGCATTCCCCTTGTGCCCGACCGAAGGTAAGGTGAGCACCGCGATCAGTGGAGTCTCCTCTTCCATTTGGTACCCTCGCTGGAGGCTAACTTGTCGCCGTTCGCCAGCGAGGTGGTTGCCGAGCGCCACCGTTCACCAGATGATGTGGCAGTGCCATGTCACTGCCACGCAGCCGCCACATCATCACATTTGCCCACGTGGCCACCTAGTCACTGCCTACGTGGCGCCGACGTGGCCCATTTGTTTAACCGAACGGAAAACCAGTTGATGGCGTCATGCTAACGCATTAAATCGGAACATCCTTAGTAAAAATAATTCCAAATTCTAAAAAATCCTTTATTCATCATTTCATGTGAATTGTAAACTTCCTGGGGTTTCGTTCTCCTTCATACGAACTCTAATTTCATCGATTCAAATTTCTAAATTCATATAAATTCAAGATCTAGCTAACTAATCTAAAATTATTTAATTTGGAGTTCATTTGAATTTTGTTTGAATTGGGTTTATTCTCGCGTATAGATTTCAACGACTTCGGAGAGTCAGATTTCAACGCAGTTGGAGAACATATAAGAGGATTGATTTTGACTGTATGATCATCGTGGTTGTACACATAGACTACCTGGAGAGAGTACTTGTGAGTACTAGGTGACCTGTTAAGGAAAACAACATCGTCTAATCAAGCAAGGCAAGTTATACCTTTGATCATATTTGAGCCCAGTATTTAAAATTATTTAAATTTTATTTTAAATTATTATTGCATGCGTATTTATATTCAAGTAATTTAAATTCTTGCTTTAATCTTTATAGTTATTCACAATTCCTTTGTATGTCCAATTATTGTCAAGAGAGGTGGTATGGAGAATATTTTCGAATGCAATATATTCTGGAGTTAGAATTTGATGGAGTTTGGATAATAAAAGTAGATTGTGCATGGATGTGTGAAGATAGAGGAAGATTGTTAATGGATAATGGATGTTGATTTACAGAAATAGGTGATTATTGATATTGGATTATTGAAAATGAATTATAGAAATAGATTGTGGTTGGATGTGGGATTATTGGAGATATATGATTGTTAGATATTAGATGTCGGATCATAGACATAGATTATTAGATTGAAGGATGTTGGAAATACATGATTATTGACTTTTGGACTATTATTGGATGTAGAAATCAATGATGGATATTGGATTATAGGAATACATGAATCTTGGATATTGTTGATTGTTGGATTATTAGGGTTGAATAATTGTTGGATGTTGGATTTTTAGAGATATATGATCGTTGGGTATTGGATTATAGAAATAAATAATTATTGGATATCGGATTTTAGAAGTAGATTATTGTTGATGTTGGATTAATAAAGATTGGATAATAGATAGAAACTATAGTCAAATACTAAATTATTGATGTTGGATTCTAGAAATGGATTGTTATTGGATATCGATTATCTAAAAATTTGATTATAGGATTACATAGTCATTGGATTGATGTTGAATTAGTAGAAATAGTTTATTAAAGAATAATGGATTGATATCGGATTATAGAATTAGAGTATAGTTAAATGTTTGATCAATTGAAGTTGGATCATAGAAATAGACTTATATGGTGTAGATTGGACTAATTGATATTGGACTATAGGATTACATGATTAGTAGATTATAGCCTTACATAATCTGTTAGATAATAGGTATACATGATTGTTGGATAATAGAGATATATTATATCGAATGCTGGATTGTAGAAATAGAATATTGTTGGAGAATGTATGGTCAATGTCGGATTTTAGAGATAGATTATTTTTGGATATTGGATTGCTGAAGATTGGATTATCACAATACTGATGGTTTACATACTGATCTCGTACTTAAAAAGTCTTGGACATTATTCCCTCATACCTTGTCACCCTAGTTAAAACCTAGTTGATACGATAGTATGAACTGTGATCATTTTGAGAAAAATTATGCTTAGACCAAAATGTTTAATTTGAGGAATTTAGCCAATGATTCAATTCTTGTTTAAAAATAAGCCATGGCATTGTTTTACCATGGAATCTTTTGTAAATGATTTTGAAAACAAAAATAAAATCAAGGATGGTTTAAACTTGGGCAAAATGGATGTCATGCTGGTGCAGGTTTATGCACGGGCTCAACCTGGTCAGGGTTGAGACCCAGGGTTTTTATTGGAAGTCGCCCAAGTTAGTTAAGGACCGGCCTGAGAGCCGCTTTTGCTAAACTCCACCGTACTACCACATGTCCTGAGTGGGCGGGACCTAGCTGACTAATTTGCAATGTTCCACCGTGGTTGTTCCATCTGGATGTGTGGGTGTCTCTCACGACCTACTTTTATACATTCCCACCTAGCGCAAGGGGGGGCTCTACGAACCCGGCGGATTTCGATCCAAAGGGGGATGCGAAACCTTAGCGAGGGGGGACTACGATGGGATGAAGCATTGTAAAGGCCTTAACATGTGCTCTAGACTGCTTACCTAAGGTAGTGAGCGGTGGTATCAACGGATGCCAAACAAACTAGAGAATTCATGTCATGTGGGTAAAGCTGTATAACCTCTGCAGAGTGTAAAACTATTCGAATAGCCATGTCCACGGTCATGGACATGTTTAGCATTTGCCACTCAAAGTTAGACTTTGATTTTGTTTTGAAAAGACTTTATCAACTGGTTTATTCTAAAATGGGAATTGGGCAGGAAGCCATGTGATAGGAGGGTATCCTTCACCATTCATGTGTGAATGTTATCTGACTATAAAATTGAGAATTTATAAAATGAATTTTAGTTATAGAATAACTGCTTTGAAACTTAGTACAAGTATTTAAAGAAAATACTGCTTTTTGCAAATTCAACCAATAAGCCTTCCTTTGTTATATCCATGCATGCATTAACTTTGTTATTGGGTGTAACTTGCGAGCACGAAAGTTGTGCTCATCCTTGCTTCATGCAAATAAATTTCAGAGGAGAAGGACTTCGCTTTCGGTGTGGATCTCGACGACTAGACCGCTACCCTAGTTGATTGCCTATGGCAAATCAGCTGGACTCCACTACATCTTCTTTGTCTTCCGCTATGTTTGTTTATTGTTGGCTTATAAGCCTTTCTTGTAATAAACTCTGTTGATTAATAATAAAGTTGTGCGATTTATGGATGTTACCATATCTGTTTACTGTGTGAACTAGCTATTGATCATGGGACTAGTTCAGAAATGCACAGAGGATTTGGGATGTTAATCCCGGGTCCGACATACCCCATACAAAAATTATGCATCAACTCCATACACAAGTCATTATATTACCGAGTCTTTACTTACAACACAAGTCAAACAAATCCAGAAAACAACAGTAGGGCCGACCGACCAAATTGACAAGGTAAATAAACAAAGTAGCAGCGGAAACAAAAGCCATAAGATGGCGATAAACAAAAACTAACCGGTTTGCCAGTACCCACAAGGCAACCGATCGGGCCGCCAAGCTAGTTGTCCTGCACGAAGTCGGTCTCACAATAGTCGATCCCTTGGGGATCAACCTTCTCTGCAACATAAACAAAGCAGCTGAGTACAAAGTTGTACTTGCAAGACTTACAACCAAAAGAATATATATATGCATTCATGTATCAAAGGAAGGTTACCACACTAAGCAGTTTTCAGCTTAAAGCAAATTTTCTTTGCAATAAGGTAATAGATTGTAATGCAATTTTAAGAAATCTATTTATATTTGTTTAAATAACAGCGAGACAACAGTTATAAATATAATAACATCTTAGAGGTGACTTCCCAACAGCCACCACAACATAGCACGAATTACCCATTCGTACCATCCGAATTCAAGTTTTATCGAAAATGTTGAAGTCTAATTCTCACGGGGCGTATCCGAGCGTGTCCATAACCTAGGACGAGGCTATTCGGATAGTTTATACCCTGCAGGGGTGTACCAATGTACCCACATGCTAGACCGCCTCTTTTGCCACTAGATTAAGCATAGTTCCGAAGGTATACTGGCAAGACTAAGTCCTACGAGACGTTTTTCAATATTGTGTATTAACTACGAGTCGCCCGTATGATAGTAACCATACGTTGTGTCGGAGTCATCGGCAGAGCGAGAACTTACCAATGCTCCTCGGGGTAGGGAACTTACATCCAGAACCCATCCCGTCACACCCAAACAACAACACAATCCTTTTTAACACAACCACAATCACCTACGACTCGGAGCCAACACACGCCAAAGTACTAAGTCAAGAGAAGTCCCATATCCCTCTCATGTGGTTAGCACGCAAAAATGCTCAGTACGGTGGCACAAGTAATTCGGTCCTTATTGACTCAGGCACCAAGCACACACCCGACAATCACCCAATCCAGCCAATGTGCCCAAGTCCATAACATTTTGTTTTCAGTTTTAGTTTCTCAAATACAATACATACATGGGCACCCTGACCCTAGTAATATAAAGTGATGATATAATGACCATCGCCGAGGCGATGATCCCCATTCTACTGTTCTAAGAAGTGCTAAGCGACACAACTCGTATACAACATATTATAACCATAACTCATCCACTGAGCTCTAATTCATCGGTAGGGATATTAACCTAAGTTTAGTGGCAAAGGATAACATTTACCTACAGCTTATGCAACTACTCGGATTAACTACCTCTAATCGAGAAATTAATCAAAGTAGAACATCCATACATACAGTTGTAAAACAAGATATTGTATTGAAAGTAATAGGATCAAAATGATCAAGGGGGGAGGGCTGCTTGCCTTGCTGGAGATAATCTTGCTGCATATGATCACTCTCGTACTCAGCGAATTCGTCAGAACCTATCGAAAAATTCGAGAAGACAAATAAGAACGAATAACACCGAGAATACTCAAAAATTCAAAGTCATTCAAAAATCATGAAAATTTCAGAGAAGGTAGAGCATGATTTTAAATGAATTTATAAACAAAAATCAAAGACTTGGAGTTTGCATGCAATAGTTATAGTCAAAACAAAATCAGCCTTTTTGAATAAATGCTCGAAAATACCTCTCGGTACTGTTCATCCGAAATTAAGTTTTTGGTGAAAATTTCTAGAGAGGTTGTGAACATGAAAATTTTAGGTAAACAGACCACCACTCGAGATGAACAATGGAATTTGATTCACCTCATTTGGAGCTAAAATGAATTTCTTATGAATTTTCAAAGTTATGAAAGTAGTGCACAGAACATATGAAAAACAAGATTTTTCAGAGGAAATAACATGCTTAAAACCTATTCTACAATAAACTACACTAACAGAAGATTCCAACAAAATTGTGTTTGCTCAAAAAGAAGTTACAGAGAAATACTTATGCATTTTTGAAGTTCAAACAAATTAATAATACAAAATAAAGCATTTCGGAAATATATAAGCAATTAAATACTTTTTATACCCAGCCTATTCTAGCCATGGACGCTGATCAGTGGGGCCATGGTCAAAGCGGACCTAGCTAACACAGACTTGGTCAAATGCCTCGGGCCCACGCGTCAGCGAGCGAGGAGGAGGTGCTGGATTGTTTTGAACGAGCGGGATAGATTTTGGCCGTTAGATCAAGATCTGATGGTCCAAACGATGGGGACATTCAGACGGTCCGAATGGCCCAATTGATCTAAGCAGTTGATTTGAAATCGAACGGTCCAAAAGGAATGGGACGTTCAGATGGTCCGAACAGCCCAATTGATCTGGAGCGTTGAATCAAGATCGGACGATTCAATTGAAACGAGATGTTCGGACTCTAACTCACGCGTACAGACAGGTGGGACCCAACTGCCAGTGACTTAGTCCTATGAACTAAATACACGGGGCATGCACACGGTGCTTAAGTAGTTAGGCCCACTTGTAAGTGATACAAAAGAGTCTTTAGGATAGCCATTAACTAACTAACCAATCATTAGCTAATAAATGACTATGATTAGCCCTAACGGCTGCTATAATGGCTGTCCGAAGGTGCCACGCAAAGGAGCTCGCACTCGAGGCTTTGCCTGGCGGCTCGCCGGCGCTACACGCCATGGCGGCGCTGGATAAGAGCTAAAATGGAAAGTGGATGCTAAAGCGAAACTAGGGGAGGTCGGAGCATCACCGGAGGTGGTCCAATGCGGCGGCGCTACGATGGAGAGCGGAGGCGATGCTACGACTACGATGCATGTAGCAACCCGGTGGGGAGCTAGCTAGCGTGCGCAAAAGTATCGGGAAGGTCCAGTGAACCTACCTGAGGGCTTAGGAGAGGACTAGCTGGTCGGAGGCTCGTCGGCGTTGAGGACGATGACGGTGGCTTGGAGCTTCACTGTGGAAAGGATGGCTCAAGCTAAGAGGGGACAAAAAGGAGGTTAGGAGAGCTCAAGTGAGACCCAAATAAGGGGTCAAAGCAAGGAATCGACGATTGGCTTACCACACCGAGGATGAGGAAGAAAGGGAGCTTTGCGGCCGAAAATGGAGAAAATCCAAGATTCGCGAGCTCCTGTGACACAATGGCCAAATTAGTTGAGGGGATCTCCTCCTTAGGCTAAAGGCGCACGGTGACACACTTAGGGTAAAGGATGGCTCACCAGAGTGGAAGTTGACACGGTGGAGCATCACGGTTCGCGCACAGGAGATGAAAAAGACAACCTTCGTTTTCCGGAACCTACACACGAAGACAAGAGCTCAAACCAGAGCACAAAAGGGGTGGTAAGGGATGGAGAATGAGAGGGACGCATTGGAGCAAAGCTCACCCTAGGAGGTCACGAGAGCTTGCCTCCTTTCCCTTTTTCACCAAAAGGGAAAGTGAGCTCTACCAAGCGGAAGAAAGGGGTATATAGGGCTCCAACAGACGGAAATGGGGTGACGTTAACCGGTGAAGCTTCAGGAGTGGCTGGAGTGGGCGGTGGATTGACGGCATTGACGGGGATGTGTAGAGCTTTACCGCGACTTGGCACTTGAGCTCTGCTCGCGCCCGCACATTGGAGACGATGGGTCCGACAAGTGGGCCAGGCGCGTCAGTGGCTACGAGGAGCGAAGCGAGCCAGGCTCGGGTGCGGTGCAATGTGTGGCTCGATCATAAGCTTGGACCGTTGGATTGAAAATGGACGGCCCCGATTGAGTGTGTCGTTCGGATGGTCTGAACGGCCCACTCAATGAGGACGGTCTGATTGAGAATGGACGACTTTGATTGAAATGGCCGTTCGGACGGTCCGAACGGCCCAATCAATCTGGTCCGTTAAAAATGAATCGGACGGCTCACGTGAAGGTTAGCTTGAGTTGAGCGCGCTGGTGCAATTAGGTGGTTCAACCAAGTCAAGTGTCTTGAGCTAGGGTTGTGTCTAAGCCCAAGGAACAGTAAAATCTGATTTTTGAGGAGATGAGGCTGAAATGGTTTGGGAATTTTTTAGAGAGAGTTTAATAGCTCCAAAAATTCTGAAATTTTTATGGGAGATCACTGGATCTAAGAACAACCTTGTATAATTTTTCCAAAACTTTTCATGCAATACATTTCTTTATAGAAAAATCACAAGTTGCTGCCCTAGGGTTTTGACCAAGAGTCAAACTGGTTTGACTGGCCTCTTAAAAATAGTAAATAATTTCTCAAAATTATGATTATTCAGAGGGGTCACCAGAGTGATCTAGGAGCTAGGAAAAATATTTTCAGAGGATGGTCATAAGGTTTGCTTAAGGATTTTTCAAGGACTATGCTTCCATCAAATGAGACATTGATATTTGAAAATAGGAAACCCTTGGGAAAAATTTCCAGAAAATTTCAAATGACAACATGAGGCATCAAAAGTTTTAATTTCTCCTCATTTTTATACATTTGAAACACAAACCATTATTTAGGATGTTACAATAATGAAATATAATCATCTCTACGATTGCCTCTAGGGCATATTTCCAACAATGGTATGATGACAACGAACATCTCGGATGTGTTCAACAACGTTATTAAGGGCTTCTGTGCTATGCCAGTATCGACTATCCTGGAGTACTCTTTTTGGAAGACCAACTCGTACTTTGTGGATCGGTAGACCAAAGTAAGGGATGCGTACAACGCCGGCCAGCGTTGGGGTGAGACTGCTATCAAGCACCTTGCTATCGCAGAGGCAGAGTCATGCTATCAGGAGGCAAAGGAAAACAATCCCACTTTGCATATATATACGCCGTCAAAGCAGCTGGGGGCACATGATAGGGGGCGAGCGTTATGGTGGGCGAAACCATAGAGTGAACCTGACTGCGGGAGACTGTACTTGCATGGTCCTGATGTTGCTACATGCGCCATGCTCTCACATCATCACCGCCTGTCGCATGCGCGGCGTAAGTCACCTTTTTGACACCTTCATTGTAGAAGAATTCTCGAAGCTAGCCATGATGAGGACTTGGGAGAAGAGATTTGAGCTTTACCTTGACCCCTCACATTAGCCACCGTACGTGGAGGAGGAATACATTCCCGACACAGAAATGATGAACAAGCAATGCGGTCGAAGGAAGAGGAAGAGGCTTCGTAATGACATGGACCTCTCACAGCAAGACGATAAGGACATGTACTTTCTTGGGGACTTCAACGACGCCAGCAGCACCAATAGGTGCTCAGAGTGTCACGGGGCAAGGACACACCAGGGCAAAGCACGTGACTAGAGATTTCCAGCCGCATAGGGTTAGGCGGCGCTGCTCTCGTGTTCTGCCCCCCTGAGGTAACCACTGTTGTTGTGTGGAAATTATTTTTCTTTATTTATAGTGTTCACTCCTTTGCATTTAACAGATTGTTTTGTTTGTCTTTTGTATTAAAAAATCTTTTTCTATAATGCCAGATGTCGCCGCACCCGCAGTATGTGTTGCTCCTCTCGGAGTACGATGGCGACCACTACACCCACCGCATAGCTGACGATGGTGTGGTAAGATTTGCTAATCTTTTGCGATCATGCTTCCAATTTATCCCCCATGTGCTTGTGTCACTTATTTATTTGCCTATCGCTCTTGCAGGTACTCCAGCCACTTTGCCCTCGGACCCACACTCCTCTGGATTGGGATGAGCAATACGTGTCACATGTCCGCGATGCCGGTCTCCTTACTTTGGCGCGGATAGTCATCAATGGGCTCCCCATATGGACAGTGCTGTGTTGACCGCACTTCTGGACCGGTGGCTCCCGGAGACCCACACCTTCCACCTACCATCAGGCGAGATGACCATCACGCTTCAGGACGTCGGTATGATTATGGGCCTCCCCATAGATGGGCTTCCAGTGACTTGGGAGATCAACAGCGTGGACTGGCGAGACCGGGTGGGAGAGTGGCTTAGAGTGTGACCGGAGGACCCCCCCTGTGGACTTGAGGGACAACCGGCCATCTGCGGTGCTTGCGTCCTGGATGGGCGCGCACTTCAATGTGTGCCCACCAGACGCAGATGTGTACATAGTGCGGCGCTTCACACGGGCATGGATTTAGTATCTTCTCGGCTCCTTCCTATTCCCACACGGTACTGGCAACGCCGTCTCCTAGATTTACTTGCCGATGTTGGCAAATTTGGCAACAAAGCGAGGACTTCTGATTGGGGTTACGCCATCTTGGCGTGTCTTTACCGAAGATTTGTGCGGCGTGTGCGACCACTTGGTCACGAGCAACTAACAAAGAATGGGTGCGCATACCTCCTGGAAGTCTGGATGTGGGAGCGTTTGCACGTGGGTCGGTCCACTCGTGCTACCTTGCAGGTACCCTTTTTTTCATTCATCATATATGTCTTGTTCCACTCAAAACGCAACTAAAATCTATCTCCTTACAGGCATGGCCCCTTGACGACCCTACGTCTAGACCGACGGTAGCCTACCTTTGGAGCCCCATCGTTGCACCTATTGGGCGTCCGAGGTTGAGGTACATCGCGTATACAAACGAGATGGACGTCATCACGCAAGACCAGGTACATACCTCATAAGTTACTTTGCTTGCTACATTCACCTCTTCAAACCATTATTTCATCGCTACTGTCTTCTACATCTGGTGTAGGTCACATGGTTGTCGTACGTCCGTGACGAGGTCGTCGGCCTGAAACTAAACCCGATGTGTGAGCGGGACATCGCCTTGTGGATGTCGCTCTCACCATTGATCTTCTTCCATGAAGTGGAGTATCACTTGCCCTATCGGGTGATGAGGCAGTTTGGGAAGCTCCAGGCCACTCCACCATTGGTGTTCTCGATAGATCTGAACCTTCATGGGTAAGGGTACCTGACGCCATGCATTTGCAGCTTCAGTAGCGGTTTTAATGCTAACAGTTTGATTCTCGATGTGGCAGGATGAACCGAAGGCGGAGGTACCGACACACCGACTGGGGCCATTATCACCGTGAATACTTGTTGGAGTGGGCTGACTGGGCCAATCGGTCCAGGGAAGTGCCACGGGTCCATCAGAGGACTCAGTTCGTGCGCTATCTCCGGTGGCTCCACGGCGTCGCGCGCCTCCGGCTTCGACCAGCCATGACCCATGCGGACATCGTGGAGGATATCGTGGATGATTACGACGAGTTGACACAGATGGGCACGCAACTGGAGAGGGCCCCCATCAACGCCTATTACGTGAGTATATTTTAGCCCGCTACTATTTTGCAATGTCACGGTGAGCAAACTAATTTACTTTGTCTACTTCTTCACAGGGAACACAGCTCACACACATAATCAATGAGGCCAGTGAGGCCCTCATGCTACCTGAGGGTTCGGAGGGGAGCGTCCAATGCTTGAGGGATTTTGATGAAGTAACGCACACTATTTTAAATTAACACACACTTCAATTTCTTTATGTTTGTATTGTTCTTCATTTTAGTACTTCAATTTACATCACTGGTCGGATGAGGTCCTATACCTAGTCCCTGACCAGATGGCTGCTCATAGAAGCAATGAACTGGTAGCTGGATTTAACTCCAAGTATATTCCTCACCGTGTGATGATTGGAACACGGCCCTAAGATACTGACAACAACCACCATACAGTTGAGTGTCTCACAGACATCAACCGCCGAACGGTTGATACTTCACCAACTGCCGCCTCACTCCGACCAGTCGCGACACTTCCAATAGGCGGCTTTTCAAGAAGTAACTACCACCACTTCGTCAACTACTTAAAGGAGACTGCGAACGGCAGAAGGATGATCACATTCCATCAGATTGGAGCATCACAACCAACATTAGATTCATGCTTCAAGTCTAATTAAACAGCATAGCAAGCACTACGCTTAGTATAATTAGGATTAGTCCACTGCCTTGTCGAAGGCACCCCTTGTAATACACAGTTCATAACAATAAAGAGCAGTCTCATTCTCTCCCAAGAACTCTTTGCCATTTTTCTCTGTTTATTTCGTAAGATCGACGACACGATCGTCAACAGTTGGCGTCGTCCATGGGGAAGAAGGCGTTGAGTTCTTGAAGATTACTTCGCTCAAGTATTCCTCATCCACTTCCTTTGCCTCATCATCGCTCATGCGAACTTGGCAGGGACTTAGGATGACGAAAACCGGTTCGATCTGGCAGACTACTCCAACCTCGATATGGACGCATGCATCCGCACCTTGGAAGAAAATGGGAGGTCATCATCCTCCTCCTCCGTCGGCTCGCCATTTGCGGAGATTAGCGAAATCGACCGGATGGATGAGGATTCACCACCACCATCAATGATGCTCTTAGAAGAACCGCTCGTTTCGACCAGCTCGGAACATCCGAACGCCTCTACAAGCCCAGTTGATCCGACCGACCAAGGCGGCAATGGAAGCCCAGCGCTGCAATCAGAGAGTCTATGTACTCTCGATATTGTCATGGGTGACCGGTATTTGCCAAAGGCTCCTACGTATTCCAAGGGCCAACCGACATCTGGTAAGGGTATCGATAAAGTTATCACCGATCGTAGGCCAAGTGGGCATAGTAAAACTCAGCATACGATCGGTAGTCCGCCGGAACAGGATAAGTCCACCACAAAGCCCACCAGAGGCGGCAATCTCCAACCACTCCCCGTCATGGAGGCTTCTTGCCAAAGCTCTGGAAGGCTCTCCTTTAGCAATAACGGAAGTTCATCGGAAGATCACTGTTGGTACCACGAAGTTAACGCAATTGGAGATACCAGTCCGGATGCCATGCACGATCCTCCACGGGTTAACTTGCCACCACTTACTGGTGGAAATGGTACGGACGCTCAAGCACCACCTACCGGAGGCAACCGAGCTGATGGACGTGCATGAGTTAATTCACCTGTTCCTACCCCACCATGAGTAAGCGGTCAGACAGGGCCAACCAGAAGGTCGAGGGAAAACTCAACTCATCGAATGCCCACTGCAAGCGAGAATCTTCCACGACCTTCGGTAACAATACAAAACTTGCAACAAGTCCGGGATATTCTAAATAATCCAGATCCTGCTTTAGTAGGAACTCTAGGTTATGCTTAGCTTGCAGGTCAGGTGTCGGAGATCCTCCAACAAACCATGCAGCGTACAGAAATGTACTAGGAGCAAAGGAACCCGCAAAGTCACATGATGACTTCATCCCTGCGCTCCTCTCTCAGTAGGGGATAACATGGTCGAGCGGAGGATCGATCGACACCAAGACCCCCTCGTAGGTTCTGACCAGGAAATCACGAGGGAAGACGGCTCTTCACAGCAGCCATTCCTCCTCCTTGTCAAGAGGAACATCCACTTGATTCAGGCGATCTCAGGCATCATCTGAACCAAGCAGGTGGTCAAAGACGTTATCATAATGTCCACGGTCGGATTGGGATACCGGATCCTAGGTATGCAAATATGAGGAATTGATCCCCAACTGACTATAATCCGGCTTCTTTTCAGAGAAGGCACCACGATTCTATTATAGGCTGCCAAGTGCTTTCGGCAGGTCTCCAGGTTGTTCGTTGGTCGGACAGGTTCTGACCAGCCATTATAGAGAAGTTCAGCGGGACTCAGAACCCATTAGAATTTCTTCAAATTTATACTACCGCCATCAAGGTTGCTGGTGGTAATGACAACGTGATGGTAAATTACATGTCCATGGTCCCTGAAGGGTCTGCCCGGTCGTGGTTGCTCAACCTACCGGTCGGATCTATCTACACTTGGGAGCATCTCTGCGATACTCTGATCGCCAACTTTCAAGGGACGTACGACTATCCCGGGAAGGAGGATGATCTTCATCGGATGAAGCAGAAAATCAATGAAACTCTACGATAATATATCAAGAGATTTGGTCAGGTTCGAAACTCTATCCCAGAGAACGTAGAGTCTTCTGTCATCTAGGCTTTTAAAGCAGGGCTGAGGAAAAACTGGTTTACGGAGGATATTGCAATAAATCCTCTACGAACGACCGTCGAACTTTTCGACATGGCAGACAAGTATGCAGTCGCTAGTGAAGCAGTCGAATGGTGTAAAGCTATTGATTGAAAAGAT
Source organism: Phyllostachys edulis (assembly GCA_036346405.1). Classification (NCBI taxonomy): domain Eukaryota; kingdom Viridiplantae; phylum Streptophyta; class Magnoliopsida; order Poales; family Poaceae; genus Phyllostachys; species Phyllostachys edulis. The sequence continues at coordinate 64,954,549 of CM070549.1, forward strand.
AAAAATCTCCAGCCAGGCCCAGAGAAGCTAGAGAAGAAAATCAAGAAGTCTCTCAAGTATAAGAAGAATTGCAAGCCCGACAACAAAGAAGACCTTGTAATTCTAGAAAAATTTACCAAGGGCAAGAAAGACTTTTCCGGTCGAAACAAGACAAAAGCTCCGACCGATGATTACAAGAAAAGTAAGAAGTGGTGTCCAATTCACCAGGTAGCAAGGCATGATCTGCGCACCTACCGAGCCAGGCAAAAGAAACTAGAGGATTACTACTTAGGTAAAGGTCCCTTCCCCTCCGTAACAGAACTCAGAGAACTAAGCTCCAAGAAGGACAAAGATGGCGATGAAGAGATGGAGTACCAGGAGCCGCAGCACACAGTCGATATGATTTTTTGTGGATCCTCCTCATACGAGTCAAGACATCATCTAAAGGCCATGGAACAGGAGGTGAACCTTGCCGAGTCTCCGGTCACCGTCAAGCCATCCAGGTGGTCGAAAACTGTAATCTCCTTCAGCAAAGAAGACTGCCCCATCCCATCGACTCAATCAGGTAGGTTTCCTATCATAGTTGAACCTACTATTAACAATTGTAATGTCAATTGAGTCTTAATATATGGAGCTAGCTCTTTAAATATTTTATTTACGGGAGCATTGGAAGAGATGCAGATTCCCAAGTCTAAGATAAAACCTGTGAAATATGCCTTCCATGGCATAGTTCCTGATTCTACCGCTAAACCGATAGGGCAGCTGTCGCTACCGGTTACGTTCGGAAGACCCGACAACTTCCGAACATAAAAGGTTCCATTTGATGTGGTGGATTTCGAAACCGCATACAATGGAATCCTCGGTCATCCGGCTTTAGCAAAATTCCTAATAGTCACGCATTACGGTTATCAAAGTTTTAAAATGCCATGACCGAAAGGAGTCATCACGGTTCGAGGAGATCAAAAAATGGCTTATGCATGTGATCGGAAATCCTTAGAATTAGTCGATGAGCTTTCAACTAGGGAAACTAATCCGCCTACCATGTAGGTCAAGCACTCGAGGCCAAAGATGGCACCAAAACCTTCCGACCAAACTAAGGAGGTACCACTCGGCACAGGCGCTCCTCTGGAAAGCACCGACACACTGTCTGGGTCAGAAAATGCTAATGTGTCTGCTCAAAAGGTACTGGTCGGGGCAGGACTCGATCCTAAATAAGAAGAGTCGCTCGTCTCCTTCCTCCAAACAAACCAGGACATATTCGCCTGGCAAGCGTCCGACATGCCCGGAGTCCCCAAGGAGGTGATTGAGCACAGGCACGTTCTCCTGCCTAACAAAAAACCGATCAATCAGAAGCTAAGATGTTTCACACCTGATCGGAAGGAGGCAATCCAGTCGGAGATCGACAAGCTCCCCAAGGCTGGATTTATTCGTGAAGTCAACCACCCAGAGTGGCTCACTAACCCTGTAATGGTTAGAAAAAGCAATGAAAAATAGTGAATGTGTATTGACTTCACGCATCTTAATAAAGCTTATCCAAAGGATGACTTTCCCCTTCAACGCATTGATCAACTTGTAGACTCTAATTCCAGGTGTAAGTTGTTATGTTTTTTAGATGCGTACTTAGGGTACCACCAGATTAATATGAGTAAAGATGATGAAGAGAAAACTTCCTTCATCACTCTATATGGCACTTACAGCTATGTTAAGATGCCGTTTGGTCTCAAAAACGCTGGTGCAACTTTTCAAATCCCCAGATAGGTCGAAATCTAGAAGCCTACGTTGATGACTTGGTCATGAAAAGTGTCAACGTTGGCGACCATATTTCTGACCTAGACGAGACTTTCAAGAACTTAAGAAGGCATAATCTTAAGTTAAATCCAGTGAAGTATGTGTTCGGAGTTTCTTCTAGAAAGTTTCTTAGATTCCTAGTTTCGGCTAGAGGAATTGAAGCAAACCCAGCAAAAATATCGGCCATCGACCAGATGCGCCCTCCGACCACAATGAAGGAAGTCCAAAAACTAACCAGCTGTATGGCAGTGCTAAGTCATTTCATAGCACAGTTAGGTGAAAAAAAAGACTCCCTTTTTTCAAACTTCTTCTCAAGCATGGAAGTTTCGAGTGGACTAAAGAGGCAAACAATGCCTTTAAAGTGCTTAAGAAGTACCTTACGAATGTCCCGATCTTAGTTTCTCCAAGATCGGGAGAAAAATTGCTAATTTACGTGACTACAACGCCACAAGCAGTCAGCGGTGTACTGGTCGTAGAGCGTGACAACATTTAATGACCAGTATATTACGTAAGCGAAGTCTTACATGGACCTAAGGAAAGATACCCACAGGCACAGAAGTTGCTCTATGGTATCCTTATGGCTTCAAGGAAACTAAGGCATTACTTCCAGGCCACAAAGTGGTCGTATAAACCGAATATCCCCTAGGTCAAGTTCTCTGCAACAGGGAATCGTCAGGACGAATAACAAAATGAGCGGTTGAGCTTGGGGCGTTCGACCTCTATTTCATCTCACAAATAGCAATAAAGTCCCAAGCAATGGCAGAATTCATTGCTGAATGGACAAACCCTGAACCCACCCAAGGGCCCGAGTACGAACACCACGATGAGTGGACAATGTACTTTGACGGTTCCTTGATGCTCAAAGGCTCGGGGGCGGGAGTCGTTCTAATATCCCCTACTGGAGAACACATAAAATAAGCCATTCAGCTAAACTTTCCTACTACAAACAATGTGACATAATATGAAGGTCTATTGGCATGACTCCGAGCAGCCAGAGCGCTCGGGATTCGTAGAATACTAGTGAAAGTCGATTCTAAACTAGTAGCAAATCAAGTCGGGAAAGAGTATCAATGCTCAAGTACCAAGATGTCATCTTATTTGGCGAAAGTATGAAAACTCGAAAAGCACTTCTTCAGTTTCTAGGTCCAACACATTCCTAGAAAGAAAAACTTTCTGGCAGACCAGTTGGCATGAATGGCCTCCACAAGGTCTCCTGTCCCGCCCGGAGTATTTCTCGAGCAACTCGATTCAACCTCAGTGGTTGAGCATTCCAAGGATAGAGGTGTTCTGCTAGAGGTCGTACAAATCGATCCTGAGAATATGGATGCTCCACCGGTCGTATAGCTCGACCCCGGCAGATTGGATGACGTTAATCAACAATTATCTTCAGCATGGTATTATTCCTGAAGATGATGTAGAGGCTGATCGTATAGCTCAAAAAGCCAAATTATACAGTCTGATTGAAAGTACCCTTTATAAATGGGGATCTCACGGAGTGTTGATGAGATGGATACCTCAAACGGATGGCATTAATTTGCTATCCGACATTCATGGAGGAGTCTATGGAGCACATCATTCCTACAGAACACTGGTCGGTAAAGCCTTCAAGCAAGGATACTACTAGCCAACTGCCCTTCATGATGCAAAAGAGCTCGTGACAAAGTGTGTACAATGTCAATTTCATAGTCGACAAGTACATCAGCCGATACAAGCTTTGCAAACCATACCTCTTTCTTGGCCTTTGACAACTTGTGGACCAAACATTCTGAGACCTTTCCCAAAAGCACCGGGGCGACTCAAATTCGTTTTTGTCATGATTGACACATTTACAAAATGGATAGAAGCCGAGCTAGTTGTTAAAACAACAACTAAAACCGCTAAGAGGTTTCTCACAAAAAAAAAGTGATCACAGTTGTAATCCATCATGAAGTGTAAATGCAGTATAACCTGACATTGTGTATAGATACAACATATATTCATTCACATGGTCTAAACAAATTTAGGGGAAAAAATTCTATAATTTGTGTACAAATACATAGGAGAAAGACACAAATACAATTGAATTATTACAACCAGGGGTAACATGGTCTATTTGCCTCTAATCCCCCCTCATATGGTTTTTGGAGCCAACCTACCAGCCAAACGCTTTCAACAAACAGCTCCAGATTCTCATAGATGTGGATTACCAGAGAATCAGCAGCAGAATCTGGAAAATGAGAATCTGAAGCTCTACCAAACAGGGCCTAAACCAAAAATTATTAATTTGGAGTTCATTTGAATATTGTTTGAATTTGACTTATTTTCGTGTATAGATTTCAACGACTTCAGGGAGTCAGATTTCAGCGCCGTTTGAGAACAACTAATTGAGCAAGGCAAGTTACATCTTTGATCATGTTTGACCTTATTATTTCAAATTATTTATTCTATTTTAAAGTATTACTGCATGCGTATTTATATTCAAATAATTTAAATTCATGTTTTAAGCTTTATAGTTATTTCCAATTCCATTGTATAGCCAATCTTGTTATTGAATTAGCCATCCTTTGATACCATAGTAAAAATCCAGTCAGTACACTAGTATGAACTAGAACAAATTGAAAAATTATGCTTAGTCAATGCTTAAACCAAAAATATTTGATTTGGGAATTTTTCAGCCAAAAATCAAATATGGTTTAAATTGTATCCATAGCATTGGTGTGCCATGGAAGTTTGCAAATGATTTTGGAAAATAAAATAAAATCAAAAACTGGTTTGGACTTGGGCGAAATTGATAGTTGGTGGGTGCAAATTTATGCACGGACTCAATGTAGTGAATGGTTGAGGCCCAAGGATTGTTTTGGAAGTCGCCCAGTCAATTAAGGGCCGGTTTGCAAGCTACGAATTGTAAAGCCCTTCCGTACTACCACAAGTCTGGTATGGGACAGATCTGGCTAACTAATTTGCAATGTTTCAATGTGGTTGTGCCATCCGGTTGTGTGGGTGTCGTGAAGCCTTATTGTTAATAATCACATGGCACAAGAAGGGGTTATCGTTTGGTGCGAAGTCTACGGTAACGAAACCTTAGCGGGCATAACTACCATGGAATGACGCTTTGTAAAGACCTTGTCACGTGCTCTAGATTGCTCACCTAAGGTAGTGAGTGGTGGTATCGACGGATGTCAAACAAACTAGAGAAGTCGTGTCTTATGGGTAAAGTTATACCACCTCTGCAGTGTCAATCTATTTGAATAGCCGTGCCCACGGTCGTAGACATGCTGAGCAAAGCCTTTCGCGGATTAGACTATGATTTTGTTTTAAAAATAGTTTGACGAAAATGATTTCAAGGAAGTCTATTCCACGTGGGAAATTTGGGCAGAAAGCCTGGTGTAAGAGGGGGTAGTCCTTCACCACTTGTGTACGGAGGTTTATCCTACACTTGAGAAATAATGAATAAAAATGAAATTTGATTTTAGATATTGTAAAACTTGAGCTTTTGAGCATAGTATTGTATTTAAATTGTCAAATGTTGCTTTTGCACAAATAACCCTATAAGCCTTCCTTTGATATATCCTTGCATGCATTATAATTTGTTATGTAACTTGCGAGCATGGAAGTTGTGCTCATCCTTGCTTAATGCAAATAAATTTTAGAGGAGAAGGACTTCGCTATCAGTATGGATTGTGACGACTAGGTCGCTACCCCAGTCGATTGCCTGTGGCAGATCAGCTGAACTCTACTATGTCTTCTTCGTCTTCCACTATGTTCTTTATTGTTGGCTTGTAAGTCTTCTTGTAATAAACTGTAAGATCGAGGAGGCCGACTAGAGGGGGGTGAATAGGCGTTTTTAAAAACTTCTTTGGCTAAAACCGATTTCTAATGCGGAAGCTAATACAAATACGGTTTTACACAATTAAAGCCTAAAATAACTAGGTTCAACTAAGAGCACCAACAATAGAGAATATATATAAATGATAGCAATCATACACATACAATTAAGCAATTTAAATACAAGTAATGTAAATTGCACAAGTAATCAAACCACAATTGACACGTCGATGTTTTCCTGTGGTGATCGGAGACTTGCCGGTCTCCCCTAATCCATGTTGAGGGAAACCCAAACCAATTGGGCCGACTCCACAAATTAAGCCTTCCTCCGAGGTAAGTCCAACCACTTGGACCGGTTCCAAACCGAACCAACACCTCGCTCCACTAGGGTTGCTCTTTCCTCCACTCCGGAGATGGCGAGCACCACACCACTTACAAACCGCTCGGGTCTTCTCACAAACTTCTTTGAGAAGATCACCGACGCACGACGCCTCCACGCCGTCTAGGTGTCGGCAAACACCAAGAGTAACAAGTCTCCAACGCTCACTTGAACCAATCAAGTGTCTAAGCTCAAATGGATACGAAATCCACTACCTAAGGCAACACATGCACTTAGGGTTTGCTCTCTAACCTCACTAAGTGCAACACATGCACAAAAGAGAATGAGAGGCTTGCTCTTTGCTCAATGGAATGTCTAGGGGCACCAACAACCTCCCACACACGGCCAAGGTGGGTATTTATAGTCCACACACAAAAACTAGCCGTTAGGAGAAGATTCCAGAGAATCTGGACGAAATCGGTTTGACCGCCATATAATGGCCGGTCTGACCGCCCTTAGCTCCAACGGCTATAAAACTAGCCATTGAGCTCACAGCCGATCTAACCGCCAACTAATGGCCAGTCAGACCGCCCAATAGACGCCGGTCTAACCACTCCAGAAAAGCTCCACAGAAATGGCTAAGGACCAGAAAACATCTCTTCTGGAAAACTTAAACCGCCACAGAAAAATCGGATCAACCGCACATCGGTTGAACCGAAAATAAGCGCAGCTTCAATCGCATGACCTTATGGTGAAATGCGCCGGTCAGACGCCGTTCTTGGCGGTCGAGACCGAAAGAAAACAAAAATGTATTTTGATTTTTCTATCAACTCAAATTGCAAAAACACATTTTGCTAATTTGATGCAAGATGCACACAAGGTTAAAGATAAGACTCTCAATAAGTTGCAAAACACATTTGCTAACTTTTAGAATCAATGCCTCAAATTGCATTCCTCTTCAACTCAATTAGCAAAACACATTTGCCAAATTGACGCGCGATGCAAACAAGGATTCAAGTGAGATTCTCAACAAGTTGCAAAACATATTTGCCAACTTATAGAATCACACTACAAGGAATAAGGTACATGGACTTACATCATTTGCAAAACACATTCGCAAACTTAAGTCACATGCTACAAGGGTTATCCATGAGCCACAACAATTTGCAAAACACATTCGTAAATATTGGCAACATGTTAAGATGAGCTAGAGTAAACACAATGAGCTATCAACACATGACTAACTCAAGCTACTAGTAAAAAAACCCTTTTAATAGTACGGCAACCTATACTAGCAATCCGGTCTTCCGACCAAACACCAAGACCGGCAAAAGACTAGGAACAAATCCTTAGCCCTAGCTAGTCATACCTTTGCCTTGAGCAACCACTTGAAGCTTGACGACGCACATCTTTGTTTCAAGACCGGGTCATGATTTGATATGCATCAACTCATGATGCATCCTTCACTTGACTTTCATCAACACATGATGGGTCTTCTTTTAACTTGATGATCCACTCATGATCATCTCCTCTTTTTGAACTTGATACACATCAACATATGATGCATCCTTTACTCCAAGCTCTTGACTTTAATATCATCAACACATGATGATCTTCTAAAGTCTCCAACTATAGAACTCAACCTATTCATCCAACTCATGGAAAGTGTTAGTTCTATAATATGATTATCATTAATTACCACACCATACCATTAACTCATAATGGTGGGACAGGATACCACAATCTTTCCCTCTTTTGTAATTGATGATAATCACTTCAATTGTAAGTAATTGAATATAGAATGGTATGAGTATATAACCACTACACAAGTTATATATACTCAAAGCATATATGAGCACACAAGTCTCATATACACACATGAATATATTAACTACATAAGTTAAATATATTCAAGGATATGTGAGTGCACATGAACTACAAAAGTTATGTTATACTCACATGAATATATTAACTATGCAAGTTAAATATATTCACAGGATATGTTTCAAAGTAAAGATCCCAAATATGTGAAAACAGGAATGTGGATCAATACTAATGAAACCTCAAAATATAGAATGAACTCCCCCTATATGTGTGCATACATGAATATGTAGTAAGAACATATGCACATATTTAGGTTAATTCTTTTGGTGAAGTTCAACCTATATTTTGGATCTGAGGAATGCAACAGGGTATAAGAATACAAAGTAGAATGCATACCTCTTTTGTTCTTTATATCCAAACGAGACTAATCATGAGATATAACAATAAGAGAGTTAGTCTCACAAATAGATTTGTCATTGTAAATGCATACCTGTTTGGATTTTCCTTTTGTTTATCCAATGAATTTGATTTGTAATTAATCACATACATGCCTTCATGATTATCACATTTATATCCAATTGAGACTAAACAATAAGTATATCAATAAACATGTTAGTCTCACAATTGCATTTGTCATTAATCACCAAAACACTCCATTAACATATAATGGCGGGTCTAGATTCTTCATAAACTCTGTTGATATTTAATAAAGTTTTACGAATTATGGATGTTACCATACATGTTTACTGTGTGAACTAGCTACTGATCATGGGACTAGTTCAGAAATACACAAAGGATTTGGGGGGTGTTACACCCGGGTCCGACAGAGATAGTATCAAAGCCATATTGATTGTAGGTCGTGACCTAGTTAGAATGGCCATTAGTTGAAAAACTTCAAAACTTATTTTATATAACAAGAAAAAATAATTTATTTTCTCCTCATCTTGGTCATCTATCTATCTTTAGCTTCTTCATATCAATTCTTCCTTACCTAATTCTCCTTTCACCATTTTGCTTTTCCCTCTTCTCTAACAATCCATTGGACAACCAAACCTGTTGATGCACAAGGGACTTGAAGGACGAATCGATACTTCAAAACTTCGAACAACCTAACACCCTAGACATGAAGCCAACTTGAAGATAGACTCTCTCTCTCTTAATTCATTTATCCCATGTGTGTATTCTTTCCTTCTAGCCTCTTCGAATCTCGGGGACAAGATTCCTTTTAAGGAGGGTAGTTTGTAACATCCCAAAGTTCTGTCACCAAAAATAAAATTAATAAAGTTATTATTTTATTGGACTTTTTGATTTGTAAAAGAGCTTCCTTTATTTTTTGTAATTTAAAAGAGTTATCTTGGGTAAAAAACGAAGTATATATAAATTAAATTAAATTAATTATTTAATTTCTTAGCTTTTAAAATCAAAAATAAAATTTATTAAGTTTTTGTGTTTTAATTGGATTTAAAGTTGAAAAGGAAAATTTAAGTAATTTCTAGAATTTTCTGAAATTTCAAAAGCTTTTCCTAGTTATTTTAAAGCCAAAATAAATTAATTGCAAAATTAATTACTAATTATGAATTGAAAATATTTTATTTAAGTCCAAAATGTCTCGTAGAATTTCTGTGAATTTTCTCATATTTTTTGTATTTTATTTACTACTTTCTAAAGCCTTTTTGAATTAACAAGATTAATTAAATTGATAAATTAAAAAAACAGAAATAGTTTCGGGCTAAAACTTTAGCTCAGCCCACTTCCTTTCCACGCGCACACGGCCCGCTCTACTCGCGCGCTCGTGCCTCTCACTCATGCTCTCACTGACACGCGGGGCCCATGTGTCAGCCTCACCCTTTCTCTCACGCGCACAGCCCGTCGTCGGTCGACCGTCCGATCAAGATTGAACGGTCCGATTGTGGTAGCACTTTCGGATGGTCTGAACGTCCCATTTCGTTTGGACGATCCGATCAAAATCGGACGGTCCAAACGCCAACCCGCGTCACCTTTCCCTCTCACCCTCTCACCGATAGGTGGGACCCGCCTGTCGGGTTCTCCTTCCTTTCTTCCTCCTCCGACCGTAAGCCCATCCGCCATTTACGCCGCCATTACCGTGTGTGTAAAGCTCCAAATCGGTCGTGTTTCTTTCCCCTAATCTCGTGCATTCAAAGCCGTTTAAATCCCCATTCACCGCTACCCCATTTCCGGCCATCCCCTTCAATCCTGAGCGCCAATTTCTCCGGAACGCGTCGCCGTCGAAATTCTCGCCACCCAATATCCTCCTCCCAGCCTCGCCTTGGCCTATAAAAGGGAGCACCATCTTCACATTTCTTCACTCAACCCACTCCCACCACCCACACTGCCTCTCATCATCTCTAGTCGTTGGAATTGCCCGTTAAAGCTTCTTCGCCATGAGCACTTCCTTCTCCGATTCCATCACCGCCGTTGACGCTCCGACCAATTCGTCTACACCAACATGATCACCGTCACACGTCCGAGCTAGTGCGCACATCATTTCTGCCGAAACACCCCCCGAACGTCATCGCCAAGATGTCAAACCTTTCTCTTCAGGTCTTGGATGGCTTCAATCCATCTTTTGACCGTCTCTATCTTCTCCACAGTTGACCTCCACTTTATATTCTAGCTCGTCCTCTTACCGACGAAGTAAAGACCATCGTCCTTCATGACCGTCATGTAGAACTAGTTCTTCTTCCATGACGACCACGAAGATTTTGAGTACATACAGATGTACTCATCGGCCTTCCCGTCATGAAGGTGTAGTGAACACTCCCCAGGTCCATTCGGTAAAAATACCTAAAGACCTTCAAATTCGGTCGGATCCCCAGGTACGTTGTGCATAAATAGGCGAAGATGCTGATATTGGCAATGGAGTTCAGGGCTAAGTTCACCAACTCAACTCCGTAGTACTCCAGGACCCAAGAAACAAATTTGTGAGCCAGCAACCTGAGCCCGCACTCAATGTAGGCGAGGAAAATAGGGATTTCCCCTTCCTCACGGCTCGGAAAGTGTTCTCCAGCCGCTGACCTCCACTTGATCAAATTCTTATCCGGGAGCATCCCAATCTCCTCCAAAGCCTTGAGCTTCTTCCCACTCAGATCTGAAACCAACTATTTAGTGATTGAGTCCGACATGCTTGGGTTTAAGAAAAGTGGTCGGAGAAGATTTTGGGTGAGGAGAACAAAGGAGGTCAGAAGAGATTCTTCACAAGAATATGGAGAGAGATTGAAGGAAATCTGGGAGCATAAAAATCCTAAAGCCAAGCGCAATAGGGATTTTATAGCCGCAGTTCCTTAACTGTAATCGGGAGTTACCCAAAAGTCCAACGGACACGGCCTTTTCTCCAAAGGATAGAAAAACTCTTCAGTTCGAAGGCAGTTTCTCAACTTTAAAGTAAATACAGACCATCTCATATATCACGGCATTAAATGAGAGTCTGCCTGATACGACTTCGTTGGGAGAAAGTGTTCACGCGACCAATTCATTTAAAGTTCGGGGGTTAGCTGACGAGGATTAAAATCTCTATGCATTATTTTAATACATAATAAAAGATCATATGTCTTTATGGTCATAACCCCTAAGGCTAACAACCTCCATGGTCGTAAGGATTCCAGAGGTTACATAATGGTTACCCTGGTCGGATGAGGTCCTGTACCTAGTCCCCGACTAGATGACTGCTCGTAAACACATGTTATAATTGCTCCATACCACGTGATGTTTCATGGTCCTAAGACACTTACAACAATCACCATACGGTTGAGTATCTCACAGACATCAACCACCGAATGGTTGATACTTCACCAACTGCCACCTCACTCGGATCAGCCGCGACACTTCCAACAGGAGTCTCTTGAAGAAGTAACTTTCACCACTTCATCGACTACTTAAAGGAGACTGCGAACGGCAGAAGGATGATCGCATTCCATCGGATTGGAGCATCACAATCAGCATTAGATTCATGCTTCAAGTCTGATTCAATAGCATAGCAAGCACTACGCTCAGTATAATTCGGATTAGTCCACTGCCTTGTCGAAGGCACCCCCTGTAATACCCAGCTGTCGATGTTTTAGAACCGATCTTACGTATGATTGCTTGATTCGGGGGGTCTCCAAGAGGGATCATGCAAAGAGAACGATACAATGATTTTATACAGGTTCAGGCCTTCTCTAGAGAGAATAACAACCCTACTCCTGTGTGGCTATATTGAGTATGCTGGTTATAGATCAAAAGAAAGACTAAGGTCTAATATCTTGTGCTCCTGATTGTCTCTCTCCTCTTGTCAACTGGTTGTAGCCTTTATATAGTGTACGAAGAGGTGGCCGTTTCTCCAGGCTAAGAGGCGTCTCATTATTTCATATAAGGAGCACGTTGATGGTAGTTACTGCTGGAGTAGTAACCCCCCCCTGCGCGCCGCCTAGCAGTTATCATCAGAGACAGGGGAGTATTGCGTGTAGTTATTCCAAAGAATAACCATGTATATTAAATGCTTAGATTCCCTAATCAATTGGACCTACTTGTCTGCAAGCTCTATCAATTGTAGGGTAGTCGTACCTGACCTAGTCGTAGAAAAGCTTATGACCATGAGGTAGTCGTAGAAGGACTTACAACAATGAGGTACACGTAGAAGGACTTGCAACTATGGGGGTGGTCGTAGAAGGACTTACGACCATGAGGTAGTCGTAGAAGGACTTATGACTCCAGCTTCTCCTTTATGAACATTAAGGGGTATACTCAACAACCATATGATTTAATTATTTATCGGTAATAAGAATTACAGATAAATAATTAAATGAGGATTATTAGATCCTCACCACCGGTTCATAGCAATAAAGAGCAGTCACATTCTCTCCCAAGAACTCTTTGCTATTTTTCTCTATTTATTTCGTAAGATCAGTGACTCGATCGTCGATAATATGCATATGTATATGTACATGCTACTTCCCGATTGAATGAAATGAAATGAATTTCTTTTGGTAGAATGATATGAGATGAATGGATGATTGTGTTTGTATTAATTGATTGAATGGATTGTGGTTGAATGAAATGAGATGAATGGATGGTTGTGTTTCAATTAACTAATTGAATGGATTATTGCATTCGAATTAACCCTTTTGCCAATGATTGTATTTGAATGAAATGCTTGCATAGAATGATTATTGTGCTCGAAGATGGCTGCACCAGTGCAAGTTTTATTTTTTATGTTAGCCTGGCGTGACAATATGGTAACGTCACTCCAGGGGTACTGGCGTGACAGGACTTGGCACCTGACGAGGGTTATTTGGAATTGTTGTATTTATTTGGCTCTTTTCGCTCGTGTAGATTCTGGTGTTACCGAAGAATTCCCGGACCCGTCGACCGAAGCATATCAAACCTTCAACAAAGACAAGACATAGACCTTTGATCATGTCATACCCAGTTTATAAAAGTATATTGTTTTATATCAACATGCATGGCTAGTTGTACAAAAATGGTTTTAGGAGTAGTTAAATACCTACTTGGCAGTATGACTCCTTGAATAATTATGAATGATGTATTGACATGTACCCTTGGACACCATAGGTCGGGTTAGTATTAGTTGGACATTATTGTAATACCAACATGGGTGCGTATTATGCTTAGCCATGCTTTAGTTATGCGATGGTCTCACGATCACATGATTCAATGATGGTAAATTTGACTTAATGATATATGGAATTATGGTGCGATACCACTGTTGTGCAACTGCTGTGCGAAGTCACAGTTGTGACAATTGTGGTCTGATGTCGTTGTTATTAAAATTTGTTTTGCATGGTAAGGGTTGTCATTAGACCGGGGTTGAACCGAAAATAATTTATGCTCAGGCGAGTGGTCGGATAGTAAAGAAGGAATGCATGAAGCACATTGCACGAAGCAAAGTGCGCGAAGCATATAGGTTGAGGTAGTCTCGCCTGAGCAACCACTAAGGACTTAACTTTGTGTGCCATAGATATGGGCTATACCGTACAACCACATGTCCAAGGTGGGGTGGACCTGGCCAACTAATTAGCAATATTTTGATTTGGTTCTGTTTGGGTTGATGAGCGGCGCAAGAGGGGACCCAGAATGGCGAATCTTTAGCGAGCAGAACCGGATCAAAATAGAACTTTGTAAAGGCCTTGTCATGTGCTCTAGACCGCATATCTAAGGTAGTGAGCGGTAGTATCGACGGATGCCAAACAAACTAGAGAAGTTGTGTCTTGTGGGTAAAGCTGTGCAACCTCTGCAGATTGTAAAACTATTCGAATAACCGTGTCCCCTGTTATGGACAACGCCTAGTGATTTCACACGAGGGGGAGATTTTCTCAAAAATGATGGGATGGTTTGGATGGATTTGAGTAGTTGGATCTGGTCGATGGTTGGGAAGTGAAGAGGGTGTTCACTAGTCATTTTGAATAACTTGTTTACTTATGTATTTAATCTTTTAAATTATGCTTTTTAATCTATTTACTATATTTACTGTCAATACTGTTTTCTGCAAAATAGCCATAAAGCTAACCTTGTCAAGCCTTGCATAAATACTATTTGCATACATTTTCCTACGACTTGCTGAGTACTTTATGTACTCATGGCTATACGCCATTTGTTGATCAGTCACTGAGGAAGAACCAGGGAATGCAGAGCTCTTTGAGGAGGAGTACTTCGAAGACTATACGAACTAGGTCGTGTTCTCCACTCGATTGCCTGTGGGCATGTTGAATGGCTACCACGAGTTGTTTTATTCCGCTGTAGGTTTACTCTTTTATCTTAAGCCCTGCGTGGCAAACTCTGTAAAACTTTGACCATAAGGTCTGTTGCTACTAAATAATATTAATTTGTCTGCTTCTCAGATATTTTTGTATGGATATGATTTCATCAACGATGTCACTATGTGAACTAGCTACTGATCTAGGGACTAGTTCAGAATACACAGAGGGTCTTGGATCCGGAGTTACATATCTGGGGTCCCAACATAAAAAGAGGTGGTCTTTTCTGGGAAAGAACACTACACAAGCAAACCCAACACTACACCAAATGGAGAAGCACTTGGAGAAGATCCACGAACTACAAAGGGAGTATGCGGCCTAAGAGGAACAAAGAGAGCGTGCTAGGAGGCCACCTCCCTGCAGTGACGCCGCCTCTCGTAGCAGCAACCCCTACCAGAACATCCCAACCGAGTATTCGCCGCAACACCCGCCCGAGGGGGAGGCGCCGCCCCTCTGTTGGTGCAAGGACACATGCAAGTTCTTCAAGTCCAAGCAGCGGCTAAGCCTTGGCATGCATTGCTGGGGTTGCGCGAACTACTCCTCGGACTATCCCGACCGCCGTTGAGACACAACCCGCTATCGACAGCCGGTAAGGACCTGTTACAGTATGTTCTCCTACCATGTTTCTTTCAAAGTCCGCACTAACAACCTCTCTCGTCTAACCGTAGTCCCCGAATCCGCTATGTGGCTATCGCAAGTGGATCGACCAAGGGATCCATCCACACGACCAGTGGACTCTTGACTGCGAGGAGTGGGATGCCAAGAGGGACCGCAATAGGAGGGAGGAGCAGCACCGCAACGAAGATGTGACACCCCGTGTCATTACCCTAAGGGTAATCACACTTAGGCATACAGATTACTATTCATTTGCTCAGAAGAACACTGCTCCAACGAATAGTAAGCCTTCACCAGAGTTACGCAGCAGAACAATAAGATAGAAAATGTACATTTTTATTCTAGTAATAGCCACGCAAGGCTATGGTTCTTAGTACAAGTATTATACAACTACAAAAGAGAACTTATCCGCTTCTCTCGCATGCCCTGAAGTACCGGCTGCCTACTCGTCCCACGCATCAAACATAGTGCCTATTTCGCCCTGGTCCTCGTAGTCTGTGCCTTCTCCTCCTACGATTGCTTCGGTACCTGCATATCCGTCGTCGTACTCGGGATAGTTCCCGGCCGAACTAGGATCTACAAAGGATAATACTAACAAGGTTGAGTACACGAGTGTACTCGGCAAGCATTAATAGCAAAAATGCACTGAATGGCTATCTCTGTTTGATTATCACATTTTCTATATCATCTCTTTTCCAAAAATAATTTATTAAAACATTAGGTGGCAAATTTTAATACTGAAAACACTACTTGTCACTCGGAGAGAAGAAAGACCCCCGGCGGTTCTCGTAGACTCTAATCCAGGAGACTGGCATGAATTCATGATTTTGTATAGCACTGCGCAGGCTTGTACCACTTTACCCATAGTTATTCTGAGCCCTAAATGAGCTAGGTCCCCTGTATTTCCTTTGATGCGAGTTCGAGTTCAGAATACAGAACGTTTTTCAGGTTACGTGATTAAGTCTCCACCCATTACTTTTTGTCGGTGCTGATTTAATCACGCTGCTGACCTCGTCATACACTGAGTTCCAGTAATGTTAGTTGAGGCGGCTCTCGTCCGTGCCCAACACTCCACCTTGGGGCAGCTCTCTTCCGTGCCCAACACTCCAATGTGACCCATTGTGGAGATCATAATTACGTAACAAGGTAGCATTTTCTACCCGTCGAAACGGGAAAATGGTTGGTACTGAATTTACGGCTTCAGACCGAGTAATAGTTTTGTTTGTCCTTATATTATAACTATATGTAAAAAGGGGCCCACCTCTTACCTCATCATCATCGTCATCGTCGCGTTCCCCTGCCCGGGCCCCCTTTTACCAACCTAGTAATTCTCATTTCTTTCCTATACTCATTCTCATTTCTTTCATATTCATCTAATCATTTTCATCTCAATCATTGATTTAAGTTTTGAGAAAACAATTCTGATGCAACAAACATATAATATAGAAAAATACGGTTTACATTTAAGATAACTATGTTTATGTTCAAATGAATCGTTTGCCTTTGGAGTTGTAGGAAAGATTGGCGTTAAGGAATCTCGATCAATCGCTCACATCGGTCTTTGGTTAAGCATACGTAATACTGGCTGATTTAATAATAATATAAATAAATACATAGTTGATTTTGAGTGATATGATGGATACATAAGTTAGTGGCTTCTAATTTGTTAGCACAAATTAATTTAAATAAATCTTTCCGAGTCCTCTGCTAAGTTAGCACTCCCCACTATGGCTGTTCTACTGTCTAATCGCGCTATGGTCGAAAATCCCAAGGTTCGTGTTTAACTAATTCTTTACAAAGGCTCGGGATGGCTTAATTAATTAATTTAATCAGATTAAAACAGTTCAATATGCCCGACTAAAATGTCAGCGATGCACATGATTACTACGCATGCAAATTAACTTGTTATTAACAGAATTAATGGCATCTTAACAGAATTAATGGCATCTTAGTTTATTTTAGCAATTATCCAACAGATTGATTTTAAGTTTGGTTAATCCAATAGGACCCAGATTAAATCATTCATTCGCAAAACTAACCAGCTAAAATTCATCTAATTTAATGCTAACAGCTAATGCTACAGACATAAGTACAACAAATTATTAGCACTACACAACTTCTAACAATTTCTCAAATCTAAGCCCTTCTAAACCTAACCCCCTAATTTTCCTAACCTCACTCTCTCTCTCTCTCCTCTTACCTATACTCGGCCGGCCCTATCCACAAGCACACAACTCAATCTCACTTCTACCTCTCCCCAAAGCTTCCTCTCCTCTCCCCACTCACCTGCCGCCGCAGTTAGTGCCCCCTACCGGCCTAGCCGCCGCCGGCCTCCCCAGCTCCTCGTGGTAGCTCCTTGCTCCGGCCGGAGCTCTTCTCGTCACCATCTCCACTAGCTCCATGCATCGCCGCCGCTGGGCCTGCTCCTCCCACACGTGGTGCCGCATCGTCGTCGGCCTCCAGGTCCGCCGTCGCCTGGGCCTACTGGCCCGCCGCCATCGCCACTGTAACGTCCCAAATTTTGGCTTTTCAAAAAATCTTTTAAGTAGTTTAGGTCCCTGGAAAATTTCACCGATTTTATTTGAATTAATAAAGCTTAATTGGGACTTTCATAAATCAAAAATAATTTAATATGATTAATCTCTATATCAACTATTATCAAAACTATTTTATTTGGGTTCTATGTGCTTGGATATATTTTCTAGAATTCTTTAGAATTTTTTCCAAGTGCATTTGCTACCTTTATTTGCTATTTGGATTTTTGGCTATTTTCTAAAAGGAAAACTATTAGAAATCTCAGATTAAATATTCGGCCGATTCTTTAACCTCGCCCATTCTTTTCTTTCGTCGGCCTGGCCATCATTTCTTTCCCGCCCATCTTTCCTTCGGGCCGCACCATTTTGTTTTTCCCTTTTTCCTTAGCCGCTTCTTCGTTTCTTTGCGCCGACCGCCTCAGCTTTTCGTCTTGGCGACCTAGTCGCCGACTTTTTTTCTTGTGCGTGAGAACCTGCCGCACTGTTGCTTTTTCTTCCTGCAGGCACGCGTGTGAAAGGGCCGACCAGTC
Organism: Phyllostachys edulis; assembly: GCA_036346405.1. Lineage (NCBI taxonomy): Eukaryota > Viridiplantae > Streptophyta > Magnoliopsida > Poales > Poaceae > Phyllostachys > Phyllostachys edulis. The sequence continues at coordinate 64,972,712 of CM070549.1, forward strand.
GCCGCTACCTCCGCTTTTCATTTGGCGCCGGCCCACAAATCCGAAGCGGCGGCCAATTTCACCACTTGGTTTTCGTTGGCGTGGGCGAAGCCCGAACAAACCGAGCCGTGCCTATGTCCTTTTTCTTGGTCTCACTACGGGTAGTCCCGTGGTTAGCAGCCGCACGTGCTTTTCTTCTCCACGGCGCCGAATTGGAGTCCATTTCCAGTACGCTTGGCCGTGCCGTGCTCCTCATGGATACCCCATCTCTGGTGCTATATAAACCAGTCCCTCCGCGTCAATTTGATCCCCTCGTTCAACTCATCCAAAACCCTAAATCTCCAGCCCTGGGTTCGTCCTCGTTTCGACGAATTTCGCCAGAGCCGCCATGGTTGAAGCTTCTTCGCCTCTCGGTGTTAAATCGTCGTCGACCCACCTTCGCCACGTGGTCTTCGCCATCGGATCGCATCAACGAGGTCTTTGCTGCGTCCTCATCATCTCCTCCCAAGACCACCACCCCATCGTTTTCATCTTCGTCCAAAACCGCCGCCGCCTTTTGTTCAATCTGCGTCGGTGAGTGCTCTTGGCCGCCCAAGCGTGTCATCTTGTGCCCTATGCTTTTGTCATCTATTCCTCTCCTCTCGTTGCTTCCCTTCGCCGAGATGCCGCCGAGCCGCCGTTGTTGTGGTTCTTCTCCGTCTCCGCTCATCCTCGGATTCCACGCAGATGGTCCACTTCCGGCCGTCCCGAGCCTCACCTCGTGATCCTTGTGTCGCCTCTAACCCGGTCTCTCTTTCTCCTTCATCGAGCGCCACTGCACTTTCTTTGCCGCACCTGTGAGCACCTCATTGCCGAGTCACCGCCGACGAACCATCGCGCTTTTGTCAAGGCTGGCCACCTCCCAGGGCATCGCCTTGACTATGGGATTCCTTTTTGCTATCTCCCCGGAGCTCCTGTAACGTCCCAAAATTTGGGTTTTCAAAAAATCTTTTGATTAGTTTAGGTCCCTAGAAAATTTCACCAATTTTATTCGAATTAATAAAGCTTAATTAGGAATTTTCTAAATTTAAAAATATTTAATCTGACTAATCTAAACTTCAATTAAATAAAAACCTGTGTTATTTGGCTTCCTTGTGTCCCAAGGAATTTTCTGGCATTTTCTGAGATTTTTCTGGATTTGTTTGCTATTTATTTGGATCTCCTTAATTTTTGGGATTTTATTTAATTTCGAAAATCCTGCTTTTCTCTCTCCTGCCGCACTGCTACAGTACCCATCGACGCACTGTTCACCCGGATCCAATGTGCTACAGTAAATCACGAGACACTGTTCATCATCGTTTTCCTTCGACGCCCGAACGAGTCGCCGGCCGAAGTTCACGTACTCCGTTTCAAACTGAAAATTTTAAAATTCCATATCTTTCTCCTTGGTGCGTATAAAAGCGAGCCGTTTGCGCTCACGCGTTCGTTTTGATCTCCTCTTCCAATCCCCTGATTTGGTTTCCTCCGAATCATCCTCGTTTCGTCGCAATCTGCAGAAAACCGAGCTTCAACCGAGGTTCTTCTCCGGCGGACTGCGCCTTCATCCGACGTCCGCCGGCCGAACCGTCTACGGCGTTGGCTTCGCGTCGTCGTCCTCTACGTCATGCTCTCTTCCCCTTCGCCTGAAGATCGCCGGAGCACCGTCGGCCATGTCGAGCCATGACGTTCGTCGAGCTCCTCGCTTCCTCGGTGAGTTTTTCCAAAATCCGATCGCGTCATCTCGTGCCCCTCGTTCATACCTATTTTTCCCCTCTTTTAGATTCAAGTTTCATCCACCGTGTGCTGAGAATCGAGCGTTCTCTCGCCTCTTGTACGTCGTCCTTCTCCGGCCAATTACTCCGCAACCATTGATCCCCTGCCTTCAACTCCACCACCGTTGGGTTCGCATCGCCGCGTTCTACGCTGTGCTCACCTCCCTTTTCGCAGAGCATCGCCGGAAGCGTTACGCGTCCGTGAGGCCGCCATGGTCGCCGTTCTTCGCGTCGCTGCCGTCGCATGGAGCCGAATCTTGATGTCAGGACCGCGTCATCATCTCCGCCTCGTCGTTTCCTTTCCGTCTTGTCCCTTCGCCGCTGCTGCGTCGCCTCCGGCCGCCGGCCACCCCATGCGTACTATTCATTGCATGGCACTGTAGCTTTTGGTTTTTCTCTGTTATACGTCTCTAGTACTGGGAATTCTCTATTGATTAGTGATCGTTCTGTCTCTCTTACGTGCGTATTCTAATGGAAAGCACCAATTCAATGACAAGGCCTGGCCTTCTTTCTTTTCTGTGAAACCCAAGAGCGCACAAGCCAGCTGCAGCTCGGCTGCTTTCTTTCTACTCACGCGTGCGCAACGCGTTTCCCAGCACCAGGCTGCCGTTTCTTTCCTTCTTTCGCTCGACGCAGCCCAGACCAACCGAGCCGTCGCCTCTTGCCGAAGCCCAGCCGCCTCAGCGTGCCGCACGCACGCGAGAACGCACGCTCCCCGCCGAACCCTAACGGCCGCATCGCGTGAGCCCGCAGGTCAGCCGCCGCCGCCGCTAAGCGCGCGCCCGCACCACGTGCGTAGCGCGTTCCACCGCCGCCACCAAACCCGTCGGAGATCCCACGCCGACGAGCCACCTTGGACCTGCGCCGGTTCTGTGCGCCGGTTTCTTCTCCCTTGGTGTCATGTCAACACGCCTCATCATCGGCCATGCATGCGATCACTATTCATGGCGGCGTGTGCATGTGCATCTCGGTTGGGATCCATGTTCCTTGTCCCCTGTTCCTTGTGCATTCTCTATTTTGATTGTGAATTCTCCTCTAATCGTTGCAGTACCAAACCGCCACCTCTTTGCATCAAAATCGGCCTGTAGCCTCGGATCTTGTTCATGTTCAAGATCCAAGATGCGTGAGTATATGGCTTGTTTTCTAATCCCCTTCTCTCTCTGTTAATTATTTCCCTAATCCATGCCTTGTCAACTTAGTGTACAATCTTCGCTAGTGCCTGTTCCATGTATATATATATATATATAGGGTGCGTCTATACAACATTCGACTGATTTTTTTCTTGAAAATTAGTCACTTTTTGAGCCATCGGATGGAGATCCAATGCCCCAGATATCACCCCCCTCTATATCCCCAATCCAATCTCACTTCCCACCTCTCTCCCTCTCTCTCACCAATCACAGAGCGTATCGGACGGCCTCTCTCACTCACTCACCAATCACAAAGCGCATCCAACGGCCTAAAATTGGTGATTTCAAGAAATTTTCAATGATGATTTCTAGCAATTCCCATATATATATATATATATATATATATCTCTCTCTCTCTCTCTCTCTCTCTCTCTCTTACATGTTGACCCCACCTACCATCCACCCAATTTAAAGCCCTATGTATTTGTTTCTCTCTCTTACATGCGGGTCCCACATGTCATTCACTATCCTTGTCCTCTCTTACTTACCAGTGGACCCCACTTGTAAGTCTCTAATTTCTTTTATTATATTTAATCCAAAGGAATATTCTCTGAATATTCTTTTCTCTCGTAACTTTATCATTTCTTGTGATTCTTTCGAGAGTCATATCCTTTCAATTCGAACTCCGATTGAGTTCATCCGAATTCCTAAATTCATCTCAATTCAATATCTATTTATCTGAGATTATTATTTGATTTTTGGAGTTTGTTCGCTCTCTGTTGTTTATTTATTTGGTTTATTTACTTGTTGCGAGTAGACATCGATACTGCGAGAAGTGCTGATCAAGAAGGAGCAGAAGATCAAGGAAGTAGAAGATTAAAGTCTAAATAAGATCGTCATTGCTAGCAAGGCAAGTTGTACCTTTGATCATATTGAATCCCAGTTTTCAAAAGTTACTTTGATTCAAATTATTGCATTTACTTTAAGTAATTATTTAAATGCTTTCGGGATTAGTTATTAAGTCCAATTTGTTATACCTTCCTTGTATAATTGATATGTCTTAATCCTTTGTCACCCTAGCCTGGTTATTTAATAGTTGGCATTGTTGTAGCACCAACATGGGTTGGTTAGTACGATTAGATTGCTTAGCCATGCCACGAATCATTTGTCATGTAGATTGCTGTATTAAATTGATTAAGTGAATATGCAACTATGTGATAAAAGCTGTGTGCACTATGTGTTGTAAGGCATGTGTTGCACTTAAACCAACTGGGTGGGAAATGATTTAGACTGAGGCAAGTGGTGGATACTGTGTGATATGGTGGGGCTGTGTGCTATTTTTGGTGGAGCTGTGTGCATGGGCGTGATAAGCTGTGTGCATAGGGATTTGTGGTAGTCTTGCCTTGGTCAATTAAGGACCTCACCATGTGCGCCATTGAACTGAGCCCCTCTGTACGACCACATGCCTATTATGGGATGGGCCTAGCATAGTAAGATGAATTTCTGAAATGCTTTGTTGTGATCAGCTCTGATCCAGTTGATTACATCTTGTGGGTAAAGTGTACAAACTCTGCAGAGTGTAATTTAATCTATTCGAATAGCCGCGTCCGCGGTCATGGACAATGCTCGGGGATTTCACACTAGGGGTAGATTTTCATAAAACTGTGTAGGAAGGGAGCTGTGTGATCTAAATCATATGGCTATGTGAATAACTTGATTAGGCTGTGTGTGTCTTTGTGAAAATAAATGATCAAACTTATTATGGTTTATTTGTTTTACTTATGCTTTCAATCTATTATTTATATTCAATTGCAAATGTTGCATTTCTGCAAAATAACCACAGGATGCCATTCCCTTGGAATAAGCCTACATGTATAATTGCATTTCTGTGGTATGACTTGCGAGTACGGTGTGTACTCACGCTTGCTTTGACGAATCAAGCAGAAGTGAAGGAATCGCCAGTCAACAAATTCTACTTCAAGGATCGTGGAGGACTAGGTCACGACCAAACCGATTGCTGTGGGGCATATGGATGGGCTTCACCGAGTTATCTGTGCTTGCCCATTGCCTTCATTGAGCTTTTTGCCTTCCGAGGCATTAACTGTAAGCTTTGACCTTAAGGTCTTTACTCTGATGTTTATTGTAATTGCCTATTTATTAGTTATCTTTGTATATAGAAATGATATTTCACTGATGTTGCCACTGTGTGCACTAGCGTGATCCTGGACTAGTGCAGTATATACAGAGGGTCCAGAATTGTATTTTTGGGTCCCGACAGCTCCGTCGTTGTGGTTGGCCGTCGTCGTTGAGCTCCCTTGCCACCGTCCATGGCTGCACTGCTCCCTTTTTGTTTTCCTATCCCGGCTGACGTGGCAAGCCACCTCTTCGGCCACATCAGCGCCACGTCAACCATTCGCTTGTGTGGCGTCCCCGTCATCCCCAAATTAGCAGCCATGTGGCACAGCCAAACCCCACCAATCCCAACACCTTGTAAACCATGTCCATCATGCACCTAGCCACTTCCAGTGGGCCCCACTTCCCAATCCAATTTCTTTTCATTTGTTTTTCAGCCGAAATCCTTGATGATGTCAGCTTACGTCATATATCCTTTTTCCTTCAGAAGAATAAATCCAGTAAATCCATAAATCTGATTTTCATGATTTTATGTGATTTCAATCTTTCCAAGCCCATATCTTTTGCGTTCGAACTCCAATTGATTCCATTCAAATTCCTAAATTCATCTAAATTCAAGATCTATTTATCTGAGATTTTTATTTAATTTTTGGAGTTTATTTGCTCTCTGTTGTTTATTTGGTTTATTTGCTTGTTTGCGAGTAGACGTTGATACTACGAGAAGTGCTGATCAAGAAGGAGCTGAAGATCAAGACAGTAGAAGATTAAAAATAAATAAAGATTATCATTGTTATAGCAAGGCAAGTTATACCTTTGATCATGTTGAACCCAGTTTTCAAAAGTTATATTGATTTAAATTATTGCATTTACTTTAATTATTTATTTCAATGCTTTTGGGATTAGTTAATGTCCAATCTGTTATGACCTCTTTGTCTAATTGTATGCCATAATCTTTTGTCACCCTAGTTTGGTTTATTTAGTTGGTGCTATTGTACTACCAACGTGGATTGGTTAGATGCGATTAGTTTGCTTAGCCATGCTACGAGTCATCATCTCATGTAGTTGCAAATATAAACTTGACTAAGTGACTATAGAAGTATGTGATAGAAACTGTGTGCGCTATGTGCTATTACTCGTTGATGGCATATGTTGCACTTAACCAACAGGGTGGGAAAGGATTTAGACTGGGGCAAGTGGTGGATACTGTGTGATATTTTGGTGGAGCTATGTGCGTGGGCTTAATAACCTGTGTGCATAGGGATGTGTAGTTTATTTAGAAGTCTTGCCTCGATCAGTTAAGGACTTAAGCTTGTGCGCCATTGAACTGGGCCTTTCGTACAACCACATGCCTGATGGGACGGGCCTAACTTAGTAAGTTATGGAGTCTTGACATTGATTACTCAGGTTGTTGGTTAGCTGTGTCGGATTGGGTGGAGGTGTGTACTACCAAGTAGTCGCATCACGGGCGGTTCGCCGTGTCCCCGTCCAACGGTGTGTGTGTGGCGGCTAAGCATACCAGAGTGTCAATGTTGAGATGAAGTTTCGAAAGGTTTTGTTGTGATCACTCAGTACAAGTTGATTGCATCTTGTGGGTAAAGTGTACAACCTCTGCAGAGTGTTAAACAATCTATTGAATAGCGCGTCATGATCATGGACATGCTTTCGGTGATTTCACACGAGGGTAGATTTTTATAAAAACTTGGGATGGGACAGCTGTGTGAGATAACTTATGCAGCTGTGTGAATAACTTGTTTAGGCTATGTGTCTTTGTGAAAACAGATGATAAAAGTTATTATTGTCTATTTGTTTTGAATTATGCTTTCAATCTATTATTTGTATTTAAATTGCAAATGTTGTATTTCTGCAAAATAACCACAGAAGTCATTCCTTTGGAATAAGCCTGCATCTATTATTGCATTTCTGTGGTATGACTTGCGAGTACGGTGTGTACTCATGCTTGCTTTAATAAATCAAGCAGAGGTGAAGGAATCGTCAGCCAACCAGGTCTACTTCAAAGATCGTGGAGAACTAGGTCGCGCACCCCAGCCGATTGTCTGTGGGCATATGGATGGGCATCACTGAAGTTATTCTGTTTCGTTCCGCTGCAGCATCATTGAGCTATCTGCCCTCTGAAGCATTAATTGTAAGCTTGACCTTAAGGTTTTTACTCTGATGTTTATTGTTATTTGCCTATTTATTAGTTACCTTTGTATATGGAAATGATATTTCACTGATGTTGCCCTTGTGTGCACTAGCGTGATCTGGACTAGTCAAGATATACAGAGGGTCCAGTGCATATTTTGGGTCCCGACACCACCTCGTGGCGCCTCCTCCCTAGCTCAGCTCACGGCCTCCTGCTCGACCTTGGCTCGGCAAGCACCTCCTCGCCTCGCCGGCTCGGCCCGCCTTGGCTCCTCACGGCTCACCGCCACCCTCTGCGCCCTCTCCTAGCCCCAGCCACGGCCCGGCGAGGCCGTCGGCTCTCTCGCCCTCTACTTCCCTCTCTCTGCGGCTCTGGGACCAGGTCTTGCCTCGGCTGTCTTGGCTTGGCCTCCGGCCAACAGCTAAGGTACATAAGCCTTCCTCCCTGGCTCCTTATTCCTCTAGCTTGGGTTGGAAGGAGCTAGTTCTGGATGGGGAGGTAGTGTGCTGGTGGTCTGTGTATGGGAGGTGGTGGTCTGTGTATGGGAGGAGGGATGAATGTGTATGTTGTGAATGGGGGACGAACGAAATGGGAGATGAATGTGAAGGCTTGTGGAATGGGGGATGAATGTGTGCTATGTGAATGGGGTGATGAATGTCTGTGGAGGTCTGTGAATGCTCTGGAAGCTGTGTGCTATGCAGCTTGTGAATTGAGGGGGATGAATGTGGCCTGAAGAAACAGAAGAGGGAGGCAATAACATGCTCCAGGCGGAATGGCCCTGGATGCTTGCCGGGTTGTGCTGATTGAGTAGTGGAGGTGCTGGCTTGGCTTTTGGGATACCCAGTGATGTTTCGACTGAGGTTAGGGTTTTGCCTGGCTTTGTCTTGAGAGATGGAATGCTTTTACTATTGTGGTCTTAATGACTTTTGGTCTAAAGGTGGGCTTTGGGTCGGCTTTCGGATATTGGCTGAGGTAGGTCTGTAAACGTGGGTATCGGTTCTAATATTGTTGGGTGATGAGGCCACAGAAGGCGAGATGGTGTCACTACCCTCGAGTGGTCGGGTGCCTCAATGACCTTCGCAAAGAATCTGACGGCAATCTTCCCCTTCTCTCAATCCTTACTTTAATAATATCCTACTTGCCCCCTCTCTAATAGTACTGGTGTAGAGTGGTATATGTGCAGGTTCCGGATGACTAATACGACATAAGGGTTCGATGGGCTGGCGGTCAATGGACAAGGTGGCAAGGATGGCTGTTGCTACATGCATACAAGAAGTGAATTATGATTTAATTAATTGTTGTTATAGACATTGCAGTTGGTTGTACAATTTATTTTGAAACAAGCAACGGGTTTGAAACATATTACTTCTGATTTGCGATTGGATTGGTGTAACGCTTGCAAGGTTGTAACAATTACGCGCTTAATACCAACTCTGAAATTACAATTTGCTCTGGATTTAAAGAATTTTAATTATCGCTAATTACCGATTACTGATATTCGATTAGGTCTAAAAACTCGGGTTCTCACAAAAGAGCACAACGAGCATATCCGGCGGGAGACGCAAGCTCATCTCGAGGCGTGCAGGTACAGGGAGCGCAAGGCTCGCGAGAGGGAGCGCAAAAAAAAGAGGGAAATAGCGGCCAAGGCCAAGGCGAATGGCAAGGAGGACAACGAAGACCTCACAAGGAAGGGCAAGTGGCCCCGGTCCACGCAGTAGGTCGGGCCATTCCGTAGTAGTTCGGTTTATGTCCATTCCAAAAAGGCACATATGTATCAGTAGGAGTACTTCGGTTTGTTGCATCGTGCATGATGTTGTTTCTTATGAACGTAACCAAACCTTGTGCGCCGTGTAATGCCCACCTTTGTTATTGAGTCTATTTCAATTCGCAACTACAAGTCTCTTCGTCTTTTCGCATTCAAGTGTTCGCGTAGCAAAGCAGCCAACAACATAAATAAAATGTGTGTTCTGGAAGTAGGCACAAAATGGTCTACGATCCCAGAGTGATGACGAGCACCACCTATCATTGTAATATGATGTCTACACATCTTTCATCATCGTTGTCTACCATATGTATCAGTTCTACAAAATATGTTCTACAAGTGTACATACATTCAAAGAATTTTCTCCAGTCGTACGAGGGGAAAACCTCCTCTACATTTCTAGGGGGCATTGTTTAGCTACATCTATCCCAATAAGTTATCTATTGAATCGTTGCAATTGATGCTTGATCTCCAAGAGAAGGATGAATCGAGGTTCGAAATTCCATAATTCAAGTCCAAATTAAAGTCAACCATGAGCTCATTTCATAATTTACAAATCCAAAATCAATTACCTAGGCAAAATTGAATCATGTCCGGCCATGTCACGCCAACCATCATGGCATGACAAGGCAGCTTGTCACGCCGTGAGTTTTAGCGTGATAACTGCCACGCAAGCCCTCCACGCTGGCACGGCACGTGACCGAGGGCTTGCATGACAGCTTTGGCCACGCTGCGATAGGCGGCGTGACAAGACGTTTTGGCCATGCCACGGACGGTGGCGTGACCAAAGAGGTCAAAATTAGAAATAAAGTTTGCAAGGGGTTAACTTTAAAATAATAATAATAAAAGATTAAATAAAAAACACTATCCTATCATAATTTGTTCAAACTTTTCGACAGACAGGTGCACAACTATTAGCTTGAGTCTAGGGAGTTAGTACAAAGCTCCATACCAATTTTCAATCATGTTGTTTTCAAATATACTCCCTCCGGTTTCAAATAGATGTTGTTTTAAATGCATGATGTCAATATTGTAAAACTTTGACCATTAATTCTTAGAAAATTATTTAGGTTTGTCACAAGAAAATTATATGAGTAGATTTGTTATTGAAAGTACTTCGATATCATTATATGTTTTATATTTTTTGTAATATATAGTTAGAAAAAATTATAGTTAAAGTTGTGTATGAGAGACCGTGTCGACATCCAAAAATGACAAGCAAAAAAAAACCGCGGATGTAGTAAGATGCAACTAAAGTACTTTTAAGAAGAAAAAAAGATCAAACTGCAATTAAGGCCAAACAGTGAACTGCCATCTTAAAAATGATTTCTGTCACAGCGGTAAGCCTGATAAAGTCGGGGAGGTATCTGGTGCACAAGGGTGGTTTGGTGCACATATGCACATGGGTGATCCGGGCCCTTCCTTCCCAGATCCACGGCTGAGATTTCCCCCTCAGCTCCCACTTGACGCTTTGCGAAAAAATCCCCACGCTCAGCTCTCCTTCTTCCTTCGGCCCGTGCTGCTTTCGCTCTCCTTCTTCGCCGCCCAAGACTGCGTTCTGCGCCGCCTCCTGCGCCTCCCCTGCGCTCCACTCCCCACGACAATGCTCCACCTCAAGCCTCACCTGCGGCGTCGCCCACCGCGGCGTTAAGTCGCCGCCTCCGCGCCTCACTGCCCCATGCGCCGCTCCCCCTCAAGGCTCGCCCCTACACCTCCCGCCTCCCTGCTGCCAGCCGAGCCTGCGATAAGGATTTTTGGCACTTGCTTTGAAATCTTTGATGTGTTGTGTTGCATGAATACTCCTGACAGTAATTTCTCATACGAGGCATCTCTAATGCGATCCTTTCCCCCCTTTTTATCGGTTCTGCGGGAGCAATATGTAGAAGCCAAGATGGCCGAAGAACCAAAAACATTTTGATGTCTCTACATCAGAAAATACAAAATGCACCAGGAATCTGATTTCCTTGGGTTTGATGTGTGTTTTCGGTGGGCAGGACTTGTGGTGACCGAAGTGAATTGTGGAGTCATGATAGAAGCTGTACTGAAGTGCTATCTGTGTGAAATGCTACTAGAATCTGCTGTATTGAAGCCCCCTGTCATCTCTGAATTCTGTCTGAAATGCTTCCTGAATTGTAGTTTGAATTTTGTATTTTTAATTGTAGTTTGAATTCTGTATTTTGAATTGTAGTTTGAATTCTGTATTTGCCTGACTAAAGTGAATTGAAGTTTGAACTGAAGTGATCATTCTGCATGCACTCATGCGAAATGTCTCTGATTTGAATGTGACTGATGTGTCTGATGTGGTCTGAAACGAGAGAGAGTTGTTAAACAAGTTACTCCATATATGCCAAGATCCTGATATTTTAGGCAGTCCCAAATGAGAAGCAAGTGAATTTGTTCTGGAGGTTACTCCATGTTATTTATTTTTACAAGAGTGTTCAACTAAAAGGTTTGATTCAATTAATAAATTATTTTTCATGGTCCAGGACAATTGCTTACACCAATCATACAGTTCTTCCCGAAGTTCTTGAGAAATGGTCACAGACATACCCAAATCATCATACAAGCAGCCCACAATATTTGATACAAAACAGAGGTTCATGACAGGTTCTTATTGCACCAAAATTAGATACATGACTTCTCTATATCAGGTTCATGATAGGTTGTGAAAAAAAAATCATCATTGGATGTTGTATCATCATACAAGCAAAGCACCATCCGATTGATACAATTTCTGAATCAACATTCAAGCTTACATGTTTCCAACTACCAAAAGCATTCATATGACAATTTCACTATGCGTATCAACCATACAACTGAAATGAGGCATGCTTGCACATTCAGTTTCATTCATACAACACAGAAGAAAAATTCACAAATGCATCAAGATAACAACTCTGGTTCTCTGGAGGTTTGATACAAAAAGAATGGAATCTATATGTGGATTTATGTCCCAATAGGAAGTTACAGTGAGAAGATGTGGAGCATATCCAGATACAATCATACAATGTCTGTTGTCTAGTATCAAGGTAGATCTGCAATCTTGAAGGTAAAATCCTCCAAAGAATCGGATCCTTTTACTGCTAGTAGATAGTACCGCTAAAGAAACCCAAAAAATGTAACTGAAATATTCATTACACTCTGGGTTGGCTTCCAACCCTACTATGTGCCTACTAAATTGAATCATGTATAATGCCATAGTCTAGTGGAACATGCCCTTGAATATTTTGAGCTCCACATCGGTACCTTCAGAGGCTCATCATCAACCACACTGCCTCCATTTTCAACTTTGCTCAAAGAGCCTGAGATCAAAGGAGCCGACTTGCTTTCTTTCACCAGAGCAATTACAATCACAACTCTCTACACTCCATTTCTTGACTACTACATTACGTACAATAGCATCTATCAAACTCCTTAAATTGAGAGATTACAGCATAGTCATTCACAGCAAAATGGTCATGCACTACTGGCAGGCCATATAGACAGATAGTTTGCAAATAGCTCTTGCTTCAAAATGTTGCTATGTAACTCAGCCACTCCATTTCTCTCCAGGTGGAGATTACCATTTCTCTGAACTGCAAGCCAATGGAACTTGTCATTTTGTGCTATAATGGTCGTGTATAGAAAGAGTAAATGTGGCACGACAATTACCCGCCTGTCGATTTCCTCAATAATTTCCATGTGTCGTGGAAGTAATTTCCTCATTACAGTCTGTGACCATTTCTCAAGAGCTTCAGGAAGAACTGTATGATTGGTGTAAGCAATTATCCTGGACCATGAAAATTAATTTATTAATTGAATCAAACCTTTTAGTTGAACACTCTTGTAAAAATAAATAACAATAAATAAAACCTTTGGTGAACAAAACATCAGGAAAGAAATCAAATTAAAATAAATCACTTGCACAAATCGAACTTCACATATTTGTGATGTCCCAAGCTTCATCCCAACCAAGTCCCTCCTCATCCACAAGTAACCTCATCAGCTCCTAAAATTCGCGACGCAGGGGCTCAACCTCGGGCAATGGCGACGACGGCTACCGCAGAGGGCGTATGGAAGGTCGAACCAGATATGCCGCCTTGGCTCGGCGAGGTCGCAGACTACGACGTCCCGACTTGGTGTAGGGAGGCGGCGATCGGGCGGCAGGCAGACGACGCAGGGCCTCGGATCCGGCGGTGAGGCTTGAGGCGTGGTCGTCGGGCGTGAGCATGGTGATTAGGACGGCGCGCGCGGGCGGCGGGCGGCTGCGGCGCTGGAGGCGGCAGAGCGTGGTCGTCGAGGCGAGGAGCGGCGCAGGGAACCCTAGCGCGCGGGGCGGCGTTGCAGTGATTGGGGATCGGGGGAAGAGAGCGTTGCGGTGATTGGGGATCAGGCGGAAAAGGGCAGGGTGGTTTTCGCAAAGTAGCCCGTGGGTGGAAGGGCAGCGCATCTTGGCCATTGAATTCGCGATGGATGATCCAGATTAACTATGTGCATATGTCACACAAATGTGCTTGCGCACCAGATACTTCCCCAATAAAGTCAAATAGTGGAGTAAAGTAGGAGCAGTAAACACACACTGCTCCACAAGTGACCAAATTACCAAACTACCCCCGGCGCAGAGCTCCAGATCGAAGCCATGGACCGCCGCGACGTGGCGAGCCACCGGGGCCGGAGCTCCACACGCGGCCACGGCCGCGGCCGAGGCTGGCGAGTCCGGGGAGAGGGCCGCGGCCGCGGGGGCGCCGGACCCTCCCCACCACCTCCTTCCTCCTCCTCCTCCGCGGCGGCGGCCACCCCCGCAGCGCCCGACAGAGGCGGCGACCCCCCGCCGATCGTGGGAACCTGCCCCGACATGTGCCCGGGTAACGCTCTCCGTCCAAACCTCCCCAGCTCGTGCTGAAGCTGGCCGCCCGTTCGGCGAAGGGAAGCTCCCCACCGGGTTCTCGCGGCGCCGACGCGCACCTCCTGTTCGACGAAATTACGCGACCATCGGTCTAGTTTGATCAATTGGTCGGTGTTTGAGCTCATGGTTGCTTTTGCTTCTGTTGCAGCGAGGGAGAGAGCGCAGAGGGAGCGGCTGCGGGACCTGGCGGTGTTCGAGCGGGTGGGCGGCGACCCCGTGCACACGTCCCCTTCCCTCGCCGTGAAGAAGGTGAGCCATCCATGTTCTCCGTATACACGTGGAGATTATTTCTGCATTTGTACTTGCCGTTGGTTCACACTGATGCTGCATGGCTGGTCTTTTCGATGTGTATCATCGTGTGTGATTGGATTGTTCTTTCCATGCAAATGGCCAGATTAGCTTGGTTCCATGTGGTAGATAGTCTGCTCTGCATGGATTTGTTATGGTAATGGGTGCGTTTGTACGTGCAACTGTGCATGTATTTTTAACGGTTTACAGGGAGATCAGTGTTGGTAAGCATGCGTTGGAACAGGTGGACTCTTTGTGTTAGTTGCAAACTATAGCTGCATATGCTACCAATGATAGCACTATCTGATCGGCACTCCTTTCGTCCCATCACTGCCAGAATATACAATGCAATCAGACCCATTTTTTCTTGCTTTTCACCTTTCTTTAATAAATTATTGGATGAGAGACAATCCTGACTAGATAGGACGGAAGATTGACAGGCTTAGTAAATTATGATAATTCTGTTTAACTTAAATCTGTGGTCATGCTCACAGATAAAAGGAAGAAATTTGCGAAAGTAGATGAGGGAAAATTACTAGAGAACCTTTATGTAGCATGTCAACATTAGAGAAAAAAGTGATTTCATCTCCTAAATGATGATAACGTAATGGAACTTCATGTCCTGCATACTTTGGGTCATATCGTCGGAATTATAAATTTAAGTAGTTGTTTGGACAATGAAAGAATTGATTTTACCTATTGCTTCGAACTCTAGTTTTCCATGCTGCAATCAATTGTAAGTCAAAAGATGTGCACTGCCGACACTGGCTAGAAAATCTTAAACTGTATCCTACGGTGGCTGTATGTACCAGCCACATGAAATAGCCGATCTACCAACTGGAAACAATGCTATAAACTTACGCTTACATTTTTCCTGTTGTCTGAATGATTTTATGAACTTTATGTAGATCTTTGGATTTCAATTCCTTTTTCTAACACTTGTTTTCCTGCTAGTTTTGCAGAACTATCTCTTCCACGAATGTGCAGGCATCAGATATACGTTCTCTCCCAGTCTTGCGAGAAACAATGGATTATCTTTTGCATTTACTGGATTCTTCAGAGCATCCATTTGATATAGTTCACGATTTCATCTTTGATAGGACAAGGTCTGTGAGACAAGACCTTAGTATGCAGAACATAGTGAATGATCAAGCAATTCAAATATATGAGGATGTGGTACATTCCCATCTTGTGAATTCCTCTTCTCACATCAACCACGTTTTCATCTTATTGTACGCACCTCTGAATTTTATGATCTT
Organism: Phyllostachys edulis; assembly: GCA_036346405.1. Taxonomy (NCBI): domain Eukaryota; kingdom Viridiplantae; phylum Streptophyta; class Magnoliopsida; order Poales; family Poaceae; genus Phyllostachys; species Phyllostachys edulis. The sequence continues at coordinate 64,988,081 of CM070549.1, forward strand.
CAATTGCCTGGTTCTTTGGGTTGAAATTTCTATTATATAACAGCAGATTTTGAATAGAGTTTAAATTGATGTTCCTAGAATCTAACTTTAGTGCCATAAGTGGAACTTGCTTTTGATTCATATATTCGTGTCTTAACTTAAAATTGATTTTCGGTACTCTACAGACTACAGAACAACTTTCCTTTCCTTTCCTTTCCTTTCCTTTCTTTTCCTTTCCTTTTCTTTTGAAGAAACTGTTGCAGCCTTTTTTTTAGTAAGATTGAGGCCAAATGATCACTCTTTCTTATGGAAATCATATCAGGTGGAGTAATACTTGGCATGCTGAAATGGTTGTTTAGATTCTCTTTCTTTTCCAAATTTGTTTGGGGAAACCATGTTTCTTTTCCAAATATAGTTAGATTAGTTCTGCCAGGCCTTTTCTACTTGGCATCCCATTAGGTGGTCTTCTTTTCTTTCGATGCTGTTATCTTTTGTTGCCGTGTCGCTCGACATCATTTTTTTCAGCTGGAGGAATAAAGTTGCTTCAAGTGTAAGCATATTAAGATTATTGCTCTTTCACATCTTTATCTAACTCCTGCCTACTTCTGCAGATAAAGTTCCATATTCTGTCCCATCAAAGACTTGCTAGGTCTTTCCAGGATTCTGATGCATCTTCCTTGTGTTACCTAAACATGGAGCAGCTGATGAAATGCCTTCTTTCTCTGTTTGATATGTATCATATAATTCATAAGAGCAATTCCCACAGCAATAAAGAGGCTGAATATTATTCCTTCTATGTACTTTTACATTTGGGCTGCAAGATACCCAAAATGGTATGTTCTCCATTCTTATTGCCTTGTAAATAATCTAATGCTATCCACGTATTCCCAATGCTTTATGCTTTGCCTTGCTCCAGCTAGTAAATATGTAGCCTAATTTTCTATTTATCTCCAGGTAGATTCACTCTCTTTGTGGTACAGTCAATTAACTGCTTCAATTATACGGTCAAAGGAAATTATATTTGCTAGAACTATATTAAGGTAACTCCTATATGTATTGTTTGTACATTGTATAGGACCTTCATTTTTGCACATGTTCATATAATTGAGTAAAGAGTCTTCATGGTTTACTTTTGCTTTTCGCTGGGCACAGTCTGCATTGTATGATGTGGGACAACTCACAAGTGCCAATTGCACAATAATAACTAACTTCTTTCATGTCGAGTCACGTTATTTAAACTTAAATGATGCCTAGATCTTTTGTTATTTTCTATAGATGCTACAACCTAGGAAACTTCAAGCGTTTCTTTTGCATGATAGCAGCTGAAGCAACCGACCTTCAGTTGCGTCTGGTAGAACCTTTTCTCAATGAGGTAAGTCCAGATGACCACAACTTGGCATTTTTCAGTTGAAGGCATATTCTTTTCCTTCCACATTGACTTTTGAACCCATTTTATTTATGTAGTATCTATTTTCTAGCTTTTACAAGCATAATTGTTATTCCTAATATAGATAAACATTAGTGTGGTTTTGATGCCTGCATATACTGAACTTCTGATTTGTTTTGTGCCAAAATTATTTCAATTATTGTGATTGTCAGTTAAATTTCCGATTGTGTTTTGATTCTTTCAGTAAGAGATAAAAAAGAGTTATCTGAAGTTTGTGTTATGCTATCGGTGTTTTGTTTTGTATGTTGTTTGCTATGTATCAAAAACTGAAATGCTGCTGGGTATTGCCTTGTTCACAAGCTTAAATATTGCTAGATGTTTTGGTTCTGACATATCAACTTCTATTTCTCCTGCTTTGGTGCTGAAGGTCCGTGCGAGAGCATTGATGTACTTCAATCACAGCGGCTACAAACTTCAACACCATCCTCTGACACATCTATCAGAAACCCTATTAATCGAGGTACTCTTACTTTAAGCTGGAACTTTTAAATTTTACTGCGGCTGAACATTTTTGCAAAACACTAAAACACTATGAACTGACTGTTGGAGCCTATTGGCATTCCTTTAGGAGTCGGAGCTGGATACTCTTTGTAGAATATGTGGGCTTGAAATTAGCAAAAATGGTGACACGAAAGCTTTTGCTCCTAAACAAACAAGCTTCAGCCTACCAACATCGATAAATCGAAGTAGTGGCATTTACATCTCAAGGGAGATTGAAAGATGAAAAGAGCATTGCAATGTATGTTCAATAGAATGGGCAGTGTATGGAACACTCGTTCTTCTGTAGTTCTGTTACGTTTACAAGCTTTTATATATCGAGCACGAAAAGCAATTGATTCCAGAAAAAACTTAGCTACGGAGGATATGAATACATTTTCTTGTTTGCTCTCGAGTCTCATCTTAAGAGCTTCAAGTATTATTTGCAGTGTGCTAATCGCCAAATGGGGGCTGATGGGGATGGCGACTTCACAGTACTACCAGTGTGTCTTACAGCTTCGTATTCGATATTTAGATGTGTTGGAGTTTTTTTTTTTTATTCTTCTTCGAAGAGAGCTCCTTCATCTTTTCCGAGAGCAGAGACTTAGTTTGACAGTACGGTAACCATCATCAGCATTCAATTCGCCATGCGAGATAAATCTACGAGTAAACATAACATAAAAGCGGACCATTCGTATTTGATGCGGGATTTTGATTGACGCATGCAAAAAATAACACAGTGAATTCTGACCAGCTTAATACCCAATATTCAAATTTATCTCATGAATGTTTGCACGCAGAAAATAAATATCGCAAGATTTTGTCAGCCTCTCAGCAGCAATCTCGTGACAAGCTCTACTGTCAGGTACGTTTTTTACAAGCAAACACCGGGGAACGCGCTTACCAGTTTCTCGCAGAGAACATAGGATGATTGGACACATCGCAACCCCACAATCCAAACGGCGTACCTAAGATGAGCGACCAGTAGACTCACAAAACTGAAGTATCAAGCCGCCAGTATTTGCAAAGCATCAATCACGCACGATATTGCAAAATCATGACCAGAGTACATTACCCTCTCTGATGGGGCCTCGCTAGATTCTACCTCACCAGGGGATTTTTGTAGTTGTCCAGGATTTTATCAAATTCCGAATGAACCAGAACCTAGAGGTTTAACTTTGTTTTGAACACCGCTCAGATGCACCCGCCATACAATAAATAACTACTCATCGTCATCCTCAGCTTTGGACTTTTTCTTCTTTTTCTTCCCTACAGTGGCCGTCTTAGGTTCATCATCCTCGGGTGCTTCACGGCTCTTCTTTTTCTTCTTCTTGGGAGTTTTGTTCTCTTCGGCATCATTTTCCTGATCCTGTGGCTCCTCTAGCTTGTGCTTCTTCTTCTTTTTCTTCTTCTCGGTTCCAGGCTCAGCTTCTCCATCAGCAACATTGGAGGGCTTATCCAGGTCCATTGCGTCACTGTCACCCTCAGCTTTAGACTTCTTTTTCTTACTTTTCTTGGCAGATGCATCAATCTTCTCGTCATCTGCGCATGTTGTTTGAGCAGAGTGTAAATACAGTTGAATTATAAGTAGAATGAGTAATGTTATCTTTTGAGGCAAATGGAGTTAGCCAACCCTTACCATCAACGTTTTTTGAGGCATCATTTACCATGCTGTCTATTGCAGCTTTCATCACATCAAGGTTTTTACGAGGTGCGATACCCTTGTCATAGAATTCTAATCTCTCCTCAACTTGCTCACGCAGCTTTGACCCAAATACTGAGGTACTTGACTCTGAATCCAAAAATATAGCAGACAACCATCAGAGGATGCCTTCATAATGAGCAGTAGGCAGCATACCAACAGATTGGAAACAAAGCTATGTAACTAACCTGAAAAACAATCAATGCGTGACGCAATGGAACATTTGTTTGCCAGGTATCGAGCCATTCTGCCCTTGTTCCGGGCTGAAGAACGGCCAATGAAGGACGAGTGGAATATAAGGCCATACTTTGGTGTATTCCCTCGAGTTTTCAATGCTCTGGAGGACAATGTAGAGGCATAAGGGGTATATTATTTTGACTACTCGCCGAAATTCACTCTATATGATCAGTTTTTCAACCCAAGCTTTCCTAAGGTAACTTGGAATTATAAAATAAAAAATGCAAAACCACATGTACATGCACAATCTTAACCCTCAAAATTGCATTAAGATTCGTGCAAGGCATATTCAATGATTAGAAGATGGGGTGGTGGTTTGAATTATGAAAGTTTGCATCAATCTTGCGGCACATTTGATGGTGGTGACAGTACATGTACCCACATGTAGATGTGGAAAAACCACATTCTTACAAAAAAATATAAATAAATCATATAAAAACCTGAAAAGTGCCTTCTCAGCACCAAGTATCTGGAGAGTGGAGGCAGGACACTTGGCAAGATTTGAAAGACTACCAGCATGAGAGATTAGGCGAGCTCCAACAACTTCACCAATTAATGATGTCAGATTTGGTGCAATATCATTCATCTTGGTAACAAGATACTCATAAAGGTTTTTACGATATTCAGACAGATTCATGACCCTTTGTGCAAATTGCTGGACATTGATCAAATCAACCGGTGAAAGATCCTGGCCTGCAAAACCAAACAAGAATAAATAAACCACAAAGAAATTACTATGACTATTATAATGAAACAAAATAACCGTGACCATATCCCATTACCCATTGAGGCCTTCGCCGCTTCAACAATTTCTTTTGCCTTGTCCTCATCTCCAATCAGATCAGCTAAAGCTGGAATATCTTTTTCCGCCAAATCAGATTTGTTTACGATGAACTTAGCAAGCTTAGCATAGAGGTAGTTGTCATTGACAATTTTGACCAGTTCAGGAAAATGCCACGAAAACCATTCCCTGCATTATGATTCAGCAAGCAATAAATATTCAATTTACCATTATGCTCACACTCCCACACTAGATGGACTCAAACACCGTTGCACAGTAAATCAATACTACAATCATGGCAGGTCCTAGACAAATGAATCGGGCAGTTAACCAAAACACGAAAGAAGAACAAACCAGACCTCACTCTCATGGAGAAGGAATTGATGTCCTTGTCAAGCGTATCCAACAGAAAGATGGCCTGAATCACCATGTTGTCCACACGGTTCACATTGAACTTCACCTTAGCCCTGCTGTAGCTATGCCCCAGGCCGAGCTGGGCCTTCTCCAAGTCCGATTTCTACCACGACGAAACACGCAAAACCAAAGTAAGCTATCCAGCAATTAAACAAGCAAAGTGTCACGGCTCACGTGCATAACCATACAACTACGAATGGCATAAATTAGAATGCAGAGTGAAAACATGTGTGGCGGGCAATCGAAAATCGCATCACCTTGAGCTCGTTGATGAACCGGTCGAAGTGGAGGCGGACGCCGCGGAGAAGCTCCTGGACGAACTCGTTGCTCTGGCAGGGGATGCCTGTGACCTCAGAGATGTGGGAGCCGACCTTGGGCTCGACGACGCCGAGGCTGTACTTGGCCTTCTTCCCCTCCTTAGGCTTAGGAAGGTTCAGCTCCAGGAAGCTCCTCAGCTCGTCGGTCATGATACCTGCGCACCCCAACAATGGCCCAAACCGCATCAAAACGCGCACATCCTGGACGCAAATCGCAACAAGATTGCAACTTTAGGTGTGTGGCAGGTGGCTAGACCTTCGGAGATGGCGTTGCACTGGTTGAGGGCGTCGATGGCGGAGGAGAAGGGGGAGAAGGCGGCGAGCTTGACGGCTTTGCCGAAGCGGTCGAGGTCCAGCACGGACGACCGCACGGCGTCCACGCTCTGCCCGATCTCGTCGATGCCGTACGCGTGGAAGAGGCCGTAGCCGGAGGCCGACTCGAAGAGCAGGTACAGCGCCATCTCGCCGGCGCAGGCGGCGGCGTGAGCTTCGGGGGGGCGTCGGGTGGAGTTAGGGTTTTAGGAGGATTGGATTTGGGGGGCGAGGGTTGGCGCGGGCGCTGATTTATGGGTTCTTAGCCGTCGGATTTGGTTCGTCCAGTAGGTACTTACCGCATTTTTTCGGTCCTTCGTCCAATTTCTTAATCTTTTTATTCCTGTGTATACATCACGTATCTTTACTCTACTACATAAAAAAAAAACTCTATTGGTTATCAGTGATATGTTCTTCTTCCACTTCCCATCTCGCAACCCATCCGCGCCGATTGATGGGACCAGTGCGCACCCGCTCTCTCTATCTCCGCGTGGCTCCACCTCTTCTCACCCCTTCCGTCGACTTCTGGATCCTCATCTCACGCCCCCGCGTCTTCTCCATCCTCTCTCCCAGGCCCTCCCTGTCGCGATTCCTCCATTTGTCGCCCTATCCCCAACATCACTCTTGTGTACGCTCTCTACCCTCAATATTCTGTTTGCCATCGCTATCAAAGCATCGCAACGCAGTGTTTGCCACCCTCACATCGTTCGTCAACCCGCACAGTCGCGATTGCTTCCCGTACTTCACAGGCAAGCTCGAGCTCCTCCGTCCTTGTCGTCATGAAGTTGGCAGGCTCTGCGAAGCTCTAGGCCCACGGCCCCAAATTAGCCCAACGAGTCGGACTCCAGGCGTTGAATACCCGAAATCCTCGTGTGTATATTGTACTAGTCTCATGATCAGTGACTAGTACACACATTCACAACATCGGCATGCACATCCATACACAATTACATACAACATGAAACAAATGTGGTACATAAACTTAAATGATCACATAGTTTACAATACAAAGGTCGTCCAGCCAAATAAAATATCAAGTATCAGAAGTAGTAGCGGAAACATAATAATTTAAAGAAAAAAGTCCAGCAGTATGCCCATCCAACCCCTCAGGCAACCGATAAAAACAGAACCCTAAAAAGACTCGTCCCCGTACCCCATCGATACCAAAAGCAAAGAAGACGTCAACCGAAATTTGTTCATCCTAATCCTCTGAGCAACAATTTAAGTAAGATTAAGTACATTGCGTACTCAATAAGACTTGTAGTATATCATAAAATTATTATAAATGCATGGCTAACAAGAGATGATGCCCTATGCTACAAGTTATTTTCAGCATTAAACAAATTTTGTTTGCAATATCAATACGTAGTATTTTGCAAGGAAAGTATAAAGAGCAATTAAATAAATAAGGTACAACAAGAATGTAACTTAATAAATAACAAATCACAACCCTCCTTGGATGCGATCAACAAATTATTCTCAGCCATAGACATGGCACTCAATTTAAACAACATCAAAATATCTATTCCAACATTTTCCGATAAGACTGTTTTTGCAAAAGTAGGGACTATACTCGATGTTACTGCATTAAGCATGTTCATGACCGCGAGCACGACTGTTTAAATAGATTTACACTCTGCAGAAGTGTACAACTTTACCCATAGTATACAAATTCTCTAGTTTATCCGGCATCTGTCAATACCACCACACACAATATTATAGTATGCAGTCTAGAGCACGTAACGGACCCTTTACATCACATAGCCCTAGCATTGCACTAGCCCGGCAATTACAACCCTCATTTTGATCCCGGGTACCTCTCGTCAAAGTGAGGCATTAACCGTTGTATCGGCAAGCTTTGTTCCCAGCTGTAGGATCAAGGATGACCAACTAAAGGAGGTGAATAGGATGTTATAAAAATTCTTGTGCTCTAATTATCAATTTTAACAAATGTACTCTTAAAGAAGAATTACTAACACAAGCTTAAAGCCTATGGTCAATATATGCTAAAACAACTCAAGATTATGCCAATACTAAATACAATTCTAGCTAAGCAATTGTACTCAAGTAATTGCTAGAAATATAAATGCGGAAATAGTAAAGATAAGAAACAAACCACAATGGAGACACACGATGTTTTCCTGTGGTATCAAAGACTTGCCGGTCTTCACTAGTCCACGTTGAGGTAAGTCCAACCGAATTGGATCGGCTCCATGAATTAAGCCTTAACCCTCGATTTTACTATGAATGCTCTTCCTCTACTAAATTTGATCTTTTCTCCAAACACCGAGATCGATAAAATACTACAAAAGGATCCTTAGGCTATGATACCTTTGCCTTGAGCCATGTCGATCTCTTATAATCCTTGCATTTGCCATTTCCATGCCATCATTCAAAACTTCGAGACTTAACCTTTAAACATCTTAGCACATATGTTAGTCTCATAATGCATTGTTGATATTAATTACCAAAATCATTTTTAAGGGCCTAGATGGTTTCAATCTTCCCCTTTTTGGTAATTAATGACAACTCAATCAATATAAAAGGTTTGAAAGATTTTGAATATACACCAAGTTGTATATTCTTGTTTTGACTTTTGAAATGCAAAAAATTCTTGAAATGAGTTCAAAAGAAATGAAGAATTAGTTGCTTTCAAAGTTAATCGATAAATAAACTAAACTCCCCCTAAAGATGTGCATATGGATTCAAGAAGTGATTTTCATGCACATTTGTGTATTGTTGGAAATTTCGGCGGAGTTTCCTTTATTTATTGACTACGAGAAACTTGTAAACATTCAAGCATGAACATAGAAAATAACCATTAAGAGCATAGCATAATAGTCATAAAGCATTTAAGATGTTCAACTAAACTATTACAACCATTCATTGTTCAAATACTTCAAGCATAATAAAGACATTACATAATTAAACACATAGTCCAACATAGAAATAATAAGATAGTAATATAGATAGCCTTGATCTTCAGAGCTCCCCCTTAATCTTTCAATCCTTCTCTCCAATTTCTCCCCCTTTGGCATCAAGTACCAAAAGGAGTCACTCTTGTGGTGGAGGATCCTGAGGAGGGGTATTGGGGCGACGACGAAGTCCGAAACGAACTGGTGCTGACAGAGTTTGCTCAAGAGTGTTCACTTGATCTGTTAGAGCAGCGATCTGATTATTTGTATCAAGATGAGCATCTTCCAATCTATGCTGAGATTCGCGAATCTCCAACATTACTGAGTAAATCTGAGATAAAGTGACTTGATCTTCAGCTGGAGCATTTTCTTGATCCTGAGCAGGAACTAGACCCCCATCCCTTGGCTTATAGGGCTTGTGAACTCTCGGACGTCCTCCTCTGAACTGGATCTTCCTCATGATAAGAGACATGATATAGGGAGCAAAGTAAATCCTTTTAATTATGTCATTCTTGGAAGCTCCAATCTCTCTTATGATAAGGTCAACTACATCAAACCTTCTCTCATGCATGATGGTGTCTATTATATTCCATGTATGTCCTCAGATAGCATCAAAATTGCTACTTTTAGGGAAGAAGGTGTGATTGATAATCCGGTTGATCAAGCTTGGCAAAGGAAGAAGATCTCCAATTTTCCTAGGTACAAGATTCACATTATCGTCATAGAACTGACGCCATGCCGGGATTCTAAGTGCTCCTCTGTTATAGATCTTCTCTTGGAATCCTGAGTACGTCCGCAGAGCTTGCTCAAAGTCAACTTTGGAAGCTTGCAGTCTTTGAGTCTGAAAGCATCTAGGCCTCTAAAAATTGTTTTGGTAATTAATGATAATATGTGAATATAGAACTAACATGTTTATTAAGTATCTACAAGGTTAAGTCTAAGTGATAAGAATGACTACCTAGAGATGCATGCTAAAGGTCAACATGAAGATCAATATGGTTCAAAGACAAGGTACAAGTAGTCTATGATCCTTTTTGTATTTACCAGTTTTAGGAGAAAAGGATGGAAGGTCGGATTTTAGGTTAAATGCCGTACTATTAAGAGGGATCATGACTAATAGCTTGATAGTATGTTCTTGTGCCATTTGGATCAATATAGTATCATGCATGCACTTAGAATTTATTTTCATAGTCAACTTTGCACTTCTCAGGAAAATCGATAGTACCGACGTTTTGTCAGTGGTATTACTGCACAACAGTATGACCGGGATGGTGGTGCGGTACTACCGCAACCCAGTCGTACCGAAGAATAGTTGGCAGTACGTATTTTCTAGAGTGAAACCATTTTGGCTTGGTTGCTCACCCAGTGAGCGGTAGTACCGGGGTTTTGTGGCGGAACTACCGCGTTACGGTAGTACCACAATTTACTTGGCGGAACTACCGTAACCTGGTATAACCAATTAGTGAGTGGTACGTTATTTCCGGTGAGTGTCCTTTTTGGACCTCAGCGGTGTGGTAGTACTGCCCTTGAGTTTCGGTATGACCGGAGATCGGAACTACCGCGTGTTCAACGGCGGTAGTACCATTCTGTATTTTCAACGACTAGATCAGAGGCATTAAATGCACCTATACTAGCCGTTACTATGCAGTTGGTGGGGTGCGGTAGTACCGACCATTGAATGGCGGTACTACCGCTTGTGCTGAAAAATCCTGAGTTTTGCCTCCAACGGTCGTATTTGTTTGTGGACGATATAAATACCCCTCCACATACTCAAGAACAGGAGTGAGACTTCATTTAACATCTTTTGAGCCTTCAGCATTCTCTCTACACCTCCAATACACTTGTTGCATTCATTGTGAGGTGGTTGAGCCAAATTCAAGTGCATTCATTCTAGATTGATCATTTGCACTTGATTGTCGTCAAGCGAAGATTGTGGTTTATTACTCTTAGTGTTTGCCAAACACCTAGACAGGTTAGTGGGAGTTTACACGGTAATCTATTCAAGAAGATTGTGAAAAGATCCGGTGCCAAATTGTGAGTGGTTTGGTGTTCTCCATCTCCGAAGTGGAGGAAGAACAACTGAAGAATCTAGACCTACCATTATGTGTTAATGGGGTTTTGGTGATTAATGACAAATCTAATTGTGAGACTAACACTTTCATTGATATACATATTGTGTAGTCTTATTTGGATATAAAGGTAATAATCATGAAGGCATGCATGTGATTAATGACAAATCCAATTCATTGGATAAACAAAAGGAAAATCCAAACAGGTATGCATTCATAATGATGAATCTATTTGTGAGACTAACATTTCTATTTGTTATATCATGTTTAGTCTCGTTTGGATATAAAGATCAAAAGAGGTATGCATTCTACTTTGTATTCATATATCTTGTTGCATTCCTCGGATCCAAAATATATGTTGAACTCCACCAAAAGTCTAACTTGAATATGTGCATATGTTTCCATTACACATTTGTGTATGCACACATTTAGGGGGAGCTCAATATATGTTTTGTGGTTTCATTAGTATTGATCCATATTTCTGTTTCCACACATATTTGGGATCTTTACTTTGAAACATATCCTTTGAATATATTTAACTTGCATAGTTAATATATTCATGTGAGTATATAAGACTTGTGTAGTCTAAATATACTTATATGTGAGTATAACATAACTTGTGTAGTTCATGTGTACTCACATATCCTTGAATATATATTTAACTTGTGAAGTTAATATATTCATATGAGTATATATATAACTTGTGTAGTTCGTATATACTCATATTAGTTAATCTATTCATAAGAGTGTATAAGACTTGTGTAGTCTATATACACTTATATGTGAGTATAACATAACTTGTGTAGTTTATGTGTGCTCACATATTCTTGAATATGTTTAACTTATGTAGTTAATCTATTCATAAGAGTGTATAAGACTTGTGTAGTCTATATATACTTATATGTGAGTAGTACATAACTTGTGTAGTTCATGTGTACTCACATATCTTTGAATATGTTTAACTTGTGTAGTTAATATATTCATATGAGTATATGAGACTTATGTAGTTCATATATGCTCATGTATTCTTGAGTTAATACGACTTGTGTAGTTCGTATACACTCATGTTGAGTATATATAACTTATGTAGTGCTTATATACTCATACCAAACTCTATTCAATTATTTGCTATTGAAGTGGTTATCATCAATTACCAATGAGGGAAAGATTGTGGTATCTTGTCCCGCCATTATGAGTTAATGGTATGTTGTGGTAATTAATGATAATCATATTGTGGAACTAACATTTTCCATGAGTTGGATGAATAGGTTATGTTCGGTGGTTGATGACTTGGGATGACATCATGTGTTGATAATCATCAAGTCAAGAAGAGATGATCATGTGTTGATCATCAAGTCAAGTGAAGACCCATCATGAGTTGATGGATGTCAAGTGAAGAGTGCATCATGTGTTGATGCATATCAAGACTTCGGGATGGAAGATGTCATCATGTGTTGATGAGCATCAAGTCAAGATCCCGAAGTAAAGCTTCATCATGTGTTGATGAAGGTCAAGTAAGATGCATCATGAGTTGATGCATATCAAGTCAATGACCCGGACTTAAAGCAAGGATGTGCGTCATCAAGCTTCAAGTGTTTGCATAAAGCAAAGGTATGACTAGCTAGGGCTAAGGATTTGTTCCTAGTCTTTTACCGGTCTTGGTGTTTGGTTGGATGACCGGATGGCTAGTATAGGTTTGCCGTACTATTAAGAGGGGTCTTTGACTAGTAGCTTGAGTTTGTCATGTGTTGATAGCTCATTGTGTTTGCTCTAGCTCACTTTAACATGTTGCCAATATTTGTGAATGTGTTTTACAAATAGTTGTGGCTCATGGTTAATCCTTGTAGCATGTGACTTAAGTTTGCGAATCGTTTTTACAAATGGTGTAAGTCCATGTACCTTATTCCTTGTGGTGTGATTCTAAAAGTGTGCAAATGTGTTTTGCAACTTGTTGAGAATCTCACTTAAGCCCTGTGTGCATTGCATCAAATTAGCAAATGTGTTTTGCAATTTGAGTTGAAGCGAATGCAATCTGTGTTTTCAGAAAATCGGATGAACAAGCGTGTAATGTCTTGATGCGACCGGATCTTGTCATCTCGGCGTTTATCTGCATGCGACCGCACTTCTTGAGCATGTGTTGCTCGGGTGTGGAAGCGGTAATGCGGCGTGTCTTGAGCGGACGACCGTAGGCCTGTCGTTCCGATTATTGTTAGCGGTTCGGTTTTTCCGAGAAGATGCATTGTTGCTCATCTTTGTTTTGAGAAACCCTTGAGCGATACGACGCGGTGTGTTTGGCGATACGACCGCGATGCGGTTCGACCGCTTTCTTGGTGCGGTTGTAAAATTCTAGAACAGTTGTTCGTGGGACTTAGCGCATTTGGCGCTCCTTTGTGGAGCGATGCGACCGCAGTGTTTGTGCGGTTGTCTGGATTGTTCTTGTCTGACCGTGCCTTGGTTGGCGGTCGTTCGATTTGGTGACCAACGGCTAGTTTTATAGCCGTTGGAGGAAAAGCGATACGACGACCGCCCCATAACGGCGGTCGTTCGATTTCCTAACTTTTTCAAGAGACTTTGTCCCAACGGCTAGTTTTTGTGTGTGGGCTATAAATACCCACCTTGGCCGTGTGAGGAGAGTTCTTTGGTGCCCCTTGAGTTCTATTGAGCTAGTGCAAGCCTCTCATACTCTTTTGTGCATGTGTTGCACTTAGTGAGGTTAGAGAGCAAACCCTAAGTGCATGTGTTGCCTTAGGTTGTGGATTTCGTATCCATAGAGCTTTGACACTTGATTGGTTCAAGTGAGAGTTAGAGTCTTGTTACTCTTGGTGTTTGCCGACACCTAGACGGCGTGGGCGTCGTCTTGGCGTGAGCTTCTCAAAGAAGATTGTGAGAAGACAGGCGGTTTGTGAGTGGCGTGGTGCTCGCCATCTCGGAGTGGAGGAAAGAGCAACCCAAGTGGAGCGAGGTGTTTGATCCTCGGAGGAAGGCTTAATTAGTGGAGCCGCCCAATTAGTTTGGGTTTCCCTCAACGTGGATTAGGGAGGCAAGCAAGTCTCCGATTCACCACTAGTAAAACATAACCGTGTCCATTGTGGTTTGCATCCTTGTGCCTTACTATTGCATTTACATTCATTGTGTATGAATGCTTGCTTTACATTGTGCAATTTATATACCTTGTATTAAATTGCTTATTCATTGTGTATGATTGCAATTGTTCGTTGTGCTATTCATCATTGCTAGAATTGATTAGCTTACAAGTCATATGCTTAATTGATATACTTATTAATAGACTTGTATTGTTGGTGCACTTAGGGGAACCTAGTTGATTTGGGTTTTAATTGTGCAAAACCGTATTTGTATTAGCTTCCGCATTAGAAATCGGTTTTAGAGCCTAAAGGAATTTAAAACGCCTATTCACCCCCCCTCTAGTCGGCCACCTCGATCTTACAACAACCACTAGCGATCGAGGGAAGGCTTAATTTGTAGAGCCGGCTCGATTAGTTCAAGATTCGTCAATGTGGACTAGTGAAGACCAGCAAGTCTTCAATACCACGGAAAAAACTCCATTGTCTCTTTTGTGGTTAAATCTTGTCTTTACTATTTCCGTATTTACATTTCTAACAATTATCTTGTGTAGAATTGCTTAGCTAGAATTGTATCTGGTTTATACTTAGTTCATAATTATCTTAAATTGTTATTTAGTCAAAAAGTTTTAAAACCTGCTATTCACCCCCTCTAGTCGATTATCCTTGATCTTACAGAGTCCCTGTTATCCATATCAAGAGATCGAAATCTAGAGAAACATAGACAGTAGCATAAAACCATTTAATCAAGTCTTCATTGTAGTCACATCTTAATGCTACTATCTCTTCCGGATCAGCTCTTTGAATTAAATGATAAGCTCCATCAAAGCGATCAATGTTCTGCAAGTGTGCCCAATCTACATACTTATGATAAGCAAATTGACGATGATGGTTGTAGAGTTGAGCATAGACTTGCCGTTGGAATTTGGTATGAAATCTTGTGTCCGTTCAATTTGCTGGTTTCTCAAACTGATTTAAATGCCTAAGAATTGCATACTCGTCGCTTGTAATCTGCATGAGATCAATTTTAGTCTCTTCTGCTTCTGTCATATCCTTTTCTTCTTCTTCTTCCTCAGAATATTCCTCATCCTCTTCTTCATGGTCACTGGATTCTTCTTCTTATGATTCTTGAGGTTGTTTTGAGGATTGGCCTTGGTCTTGGGTTCTCATGGCTTGCAGAAAAGAATCTGTTTCTGGATCACTATCGTCCCTTTGAGTTGCAGGAGTTCTCACGGATGCTGATTTTCGGGAAGCCACCTTTTGAGTTGCTACCCTTGGGCGAGATGATCCAGCACTAGAGATAGGAGGATCATGTCTTTCGTCGGGATCACTGTCAGGAGTGGCACTCTTGCGAAGAGAATTCTTTGTTCTTGGCATAGTCGCTAAGATAAGAGAAAGCAATTAGGAAAGATAGAATGGATAGGATTAATGCAAAAGAGTATGATAAAATCAATCTTTCTCTACTGGAGCGGTAGTACCATAGTAAACATCCGGTATTATCAGACATCGGTAGTATCGGTGACCACGGGCGGTAGTACCGTACCCGCGGAAGTTCTTAGGGCAATCTTTCGATTCTTGATTCTAAATGATGTTTGGCATGAATTAATCCATGTGATAGACATAATAAGTCATCAAACATTAGTTTCTACCAATTTGCCCAAAAGAAATTGACTAAATCATCCATATTTTGTTCAAACCCTAGATATACGATAAATGCCAAAAGAATGAGAAAAGGAGTGATTCAATGGCAAATACCTTGAAGGATGGAGAAGATATAATCACTGGAACCAATCCCAATCAAAAGTTTCAATAGAAATCCACAAATCCGAAGAATTTTAGTGGAGGTTTTGTGGAGAAGAAGAGAAGAGAGAGAGAGACTCGGTGGTTTTGGAATGGGGACGGTTGCACCGCACGAGAGAGGAGGCCAAAGATAAGGTTTGATCATAATCGCTATTGGAACCGCCAACCAGATCTTGATAGTACCAAGAATGAAGTTCTTGATATTACAGAACAATGAGTAATCTGTGGTAAACCGCGATATTACCGTTTTGCCTGAAAATGCAGTAGCTAAAAAAGAATGTAAATGATCCTTAATTGAAACTATTCAAATAAATCTTTTAGGATCATTATACATGAGATAGATAATATAAAGCTCCAATTTCACATAATTTTTATCAAATTATAGATTTTTTGAGAAAGATTTTGAAATAGTTTTCATAAATACTTCAAAAAATCTAAATGAGAGCAAATGACATGAGGTATGGGTTTCAAGCAACATTAGAATGATCTATGAAACTAATTCATTCCTCAACTTGCAAAAGCGACTCTCATCTAAAGGTTTGGTGAAGATATCGACTAATTGATCATCGGTCTTTATGTGGCTAATCTTTATGTCTCCTTTGCTCACATGATCTCTCAAGAAGTGGTGACGGATATCTATATGCTCAGTTCTTGAGTGTTGGACCGGGTCATTTATAATCTTTATGGCACTATCATTATCACACAAAAGTGGCATATTGTCAAATTCTATTCCATAATCTATCAAAGTTTGTCTCATCCATAGCAATTGAGCACAACTACCAACGGAAACATATTTGGTTTCGGCGGTGGATAGGGCTACAGAATTTTGTTTCTTGGATGACTATGGTACTAAGGATCTTCTTAAGAATTGACAACTACCTAATGTGTTTTTTCTATCCACTTTTCAACCCGCATAGTCAGAATATGAATATCCAATTAAATCAAACTTTGCACCTTTGGGGTACCATAAGCTAATGCTAGAGGAATATTTTAAATATCTAAGAATTCTTTTTACAGTCACCAAATGACACTCTTTTGGCGATGCTTGAAATCTTGCACACATGCAAATACTAAACATGATATCGGGTCTAGATGCGGTAAGATAAAGCAAACTACCAATCATGGATCTATAAAGCTTTAAATCTACCGGTTTACCTCCCTCATTAAGGTCGAGATATCCGTTGGTTACCATGAGAGTCTTGATGGGCTTTGCATCTTCCATGCCAAACTTCTTGATCAAATCCTTCGCATATTTTGTTTGGCTCACGAATGTCCCATCTTTGAGTTGCTTGATTTGAAGTCTAAGAAAATAGTTAAGTTCTCCGATCATAGGCATTTCAAATTTCCTAGACATCATATTACCAAATTCTTTGCAAAAATCTTGGTTAGTAGACCCGAATATAATATCATCAACATATATTTGGCAAACAAAAAAATCATCATCTAAAACTTTTGTAAATAAGGTTGAGTCAATTTTTTCAATTTTGAATCTTTTTGAAACTAAAAAATCTCTAAGGCATTCATACAATGCTCTAGAAGCTTGTTTAAGACCATAAAGAGTCCTAGAGAGTTTATAAACATGATTTAGATTCTTATGATCTGCAAAACTCGCATTCGAAAAACCCAATTTGACATCATCTATTGCCTAAACCATACTGTAATGGCTGCAATAGTGTGGATATCAATATTTGAAGGAGGATCATGCAATCAATAGGAATTTAACTACCGTTACCCGTAACATAGCAAATTTTACTCAAAGATACATACGTGCATAATAGAATTTGCAAAAGAAATATAATAATTGAAATAATGGGATCAACATGGTCAAAGGGGGTGATTGCATTGCTGTGGTATCTCATAGTATGAGGATGGAGGATCGTCGAAAATTTCGTTCGAGGTATCGACGTCTATTCAAAAAGAGATGAGAGCAAATTAATTATAGAAAAATAATTTCAACAGCAAAAAATCCAAATATTTTTGCATATTCAGACAGAGCCTGATTTTAGATGAATTTAGAAAAAATATGAATTCAATTTGGAGTTCATATTCAAAAGTTATTATGGTTTGAATTTAGCTCGGTTTGAAAATCCTAAAATTAAATAAAAATGTGACATTGAAAGTGTACTCTCTGAGGTTTACGCTTTCTAACAGAGAAAGTGTATTTTCCTATGAGTTATATGAGGTTTTACGCTTTCTAATAGAGAAGACGTATTTTCCTCTGTACTGAAAGCGACTTTTCATATTTTTTTGTCCTTTTTGGATTTCTATTAACTTGCATGTGGAGCTTACATGTGAGTGCCTCATATTTTTGTTTTCTTATTTTTATTTATAAAACAGTGGCAGTCCCACATGTCATAGACTCATTAGTTATTTAACTAAATAATTAAATGAAGATTCGATTTAATCCACTGATAGTTGTGGTCCACATGTCTGTCTCGGTTTTAAAACCACGTTTTAAAATCGAGAATAGTGAGTTGTCCCACATGTCAACGATTCAAATACTGAATACATTTTAAATTAGATTTTCGTTTAACCTTTCAGCCGACCCCACTTGCCATAGACTTATTATCTTTAACCTCTGTTACCTAACGCTAATTAACACTTAGTCGTGTGGGGCCCACTAGTAGAGAGAGAGAGAGAAGAGCAGCTAGGCATGTGCGGTTGAGAGGGAAGGAGAGCCTGAGAATGGAGAGAGGGTGGCACGGTGATGCTAGGGGAGGTAAAGATGGTCAGAGAGATGGACAGAGATGGCTTCACAGCGATGAGATGCGGCGGGAAGCCTCGGGTTCAACATGGCTTTGGTACTAGGGGTAAGAGCGGTGGGATTCGAGGCTCAAATTGGGCCCAGGGGGCTATCGCCTTGCTAATGGTCGTGGCTCGGGACCCTAGGGTCGCCTGAGGCAAGTTGGCGGTGATGTCCCACGGCGGCGCCATGGGCTTCACTAGCGATTACGACGCAAGCACCCAAAACTACTCAAATAAAAAGATGCTTATGCTATAACAGTTCACCACGATCACGAGGAAGCTGACAATGAGGTCGGAGAAGTATTTAGGCAGCTTGACAGTGATGAACAGAGGTAGTGGCGGCAAGCTTCACAATGGCAGGTCTTCTCGGTGGAAATCAGCTGAAATAAAGCACATGCACAGCTTCAGGGGGACTCATAAATGGAGAAATTGACGTCGGTAGGGTCAAGGACTCACCGGAGAAGGGTTGGCATCAATAGAGGCGACGGAGACAGGGAGGTTCATGGCGACATCTCGGTATGGGCGAAGATAGTTGAAATGGACTACATGAGAAGGTTTAGTGAGGTGAGGCGGTGCTCCAACCGAAGACGGAGTGGCCAGGGACTCATCGGGTGTGGAGATCTCCTGTGGCTACCGTAGAGCCGGAGATAGGTAAGAATACCCGATTGCGGAGCTACACTGTATTGAAGGACAGAGAAGTGAGGGGTTGAATGAGTGAGCTAAATGGCACATAATGACATGCATGTCGAGGGCTTGGCTCATCGGGACACGCTTGAGCTTTGGCAGAGTGCGCACATCGGAGCTCAGAACGACGATGTGTTTCGAGTGATATGGTGGATGAAACTTACTGCCAAGGGAGAAAATGAAAACGACAATGGTGGATTAGGGTTTTGGCACAGACGGAGGGTCATCAAGTAGTGACATAAGGACGAGATGGTCGACGGAAAACTTGCAGGCGTCTCGAGTTTTCGCGAGTTTCTCGCTCAGCGGCGAGACCCAGGAGGAGCAAAATGGCGGTCGGAGCAGGTGCGACCGGATGACCTTGGTTCTCTCCCGTGGGCACTCAAGGATGACGGCAGCGACGGCATAGGCGTGAAGCTCTGGCGCGCTACAGTGCAGATGCGACAGCTACGCAAGGTTGAAGAAGGTGCCTGACGTGTAGGCCCGGCACGTCGACGAGAGGAGCACGAGGCGTGGGCGCGGGCTGCAGTAGCACACGAGCGAAGTTGGGCCACGGCAGATTAGGCCCATTGGCTCGTCAGGAATTCAAATTAGATTTTGAATTTTCAAACTGGCTGATTGTTGTTTGAATTTCTAAACATAGCAAACAGTCTCTAAAAATGATGAATTTTTTTGTTGAGTCTCCTGACACAGTATTTTTTTTATTTTGTAATTTTTTAGGATATAATATGTTATGTATTTTTCTCGAAAATTCTTCCAAGTTGTTGTTTACATATAAATGCATTAGTTGTTTTGATGATAATTTTCAAAACATGCTCAAAAATATTTGGAAAATTTCGATAAATGCCACTGCTTAGTGGCCTTATCAGAGATATACCACCCCTTAGTTGGAAATTTGAATTATGCCACTAGCAAGCTAGGTTAGTCAAAGAAATGTCATTATAGAGGTTTTTTTACCCATTTTCCTTAAAATGAACCTCTGTATTTGAAATCCAAAATTCATTTGGACAATAATGTCCCTAGCTTTGCTCCACCGAACCGAACGGCGCCGTTTTCCCCTTTCTCCCCCTCCGCCTCCTGTCCATGCTCCCCACCTTCACCACCGCCTTCTTGCCACCCTCCTTGCGCCCACCCCGCCGGCCTTTTCGAGAAGACGCACCACCTTGGACATCCCCGCGGCGGTTCTCCCCTTCGCCGTCGTGGCCTTGGCGTTCGTGCCGCTCTTCAGGAGGATGTATACCACGTCGACGCGCCCCGCCTTCGTGGCATAGTGCAGCGCCGTGTAGCCCTCGGCGTCGGCTACCTCTCGCCCCTCCACGGACGCGCCGCACGCCAGACGGCCCACGCCTCTGCTTTCCATGCGGCGGCTAGGATCGCCTCGCCGAGGCCCAGTGAGTCTATGACCCGCCTGGTGTGGCCCTCCTTGGCAGCGAGCTCGAAGGCCATCTTCCTCGCCACGTCACGCCGGCCGCCGTCTTGCCGCCGCTGCGTGCTCGAGATGAGACGTCGACCGCCTCGTCCCCACGCCTCGCCGCGCGGCGTGGGCGGTGCCATCGTCTGTGCCGCACTCGTGTCGCCCTTGCGCCAGCCGCGAGGAGTGCCTTCATGGCGTCGCGCCGCCCCGCCTCCGCCGCCAACTACAGGGGAGTCTTGCCGTCCCTCCCCGCCGCATCAATGGATGTGAAGGAACAAGAGAAGGAAGCGAAGGAGGAGGAGGTCGGATAAGAGGACGCGAGCTTTCCAAGAAGAAGCTTCAGGACATCATTGTGGCCGGCGGCGGCAGCCATGTGGAGCACGTCGGATCCGACGGGGCGTCGCGTCATTGGCGAGGAGGATTTCGGTGATGAGGCTCTCTCCGGAGGCCGCCGCTGTCTCAAGGGGCGTCCAGCCGCAGCTCAGCTTGTCGGCGTCAGCACCATACTCAAGGAGCACTTGCACGATATCAGCGCAGCCGAGGCCCACAATGAGGTCAAGAAGCGTGCTCCCGGACTCGGCGGCGACGTCTGCGACGTGCCACTCGGGCTCGCTACAGTCGAGCACTTCCCTCAGTTGGATATGTCACTTGAAGCTAGGGGCATTATTGTCCATACGAATTTTGGATTTAAAATACATGGGTTCATTTGAGGGAAAATGAGTAAAAACCTCCATAATGGTATTTCTTGGACTAGCCTAGCTTGCCAGTAGCATAATTCGAATTTTCAACTGAGGAGTGGTATATCTCTGATAAGGCCACTATGTAGTAACGACATGCATTCAGCACCTTTGGGACGCAACGCCGTCATCTTCTTCTTCTACATTTGGTGGGATGAGGAAGTGTTGCAGGGGCTACAATAAACCCTAGCCCACACTAAGCCTAAGCCTAGGATCATGCTAAGTCACTAACCTTTAGGTACACTTCGACAAAATATAACATGGTCAGGACTTTGAAGAGATGGATCGCTGGTAGTAGGGGTGGGAATGGGAACGAGGGACACTCCTACACCCCCGCCCTGGCCCTTGCTAGGTGGATTGTTGGTAGTAGGGGTGGGAATGGGAACGAGGGACACTCCTACACCCCCGCCCTGACCCTCGCTAGGCCTCCCAAGGGGAGATGGGTCCTATCCTCGGTTCTTGCGGGGACCCGATCCTACAAAATAGGTTAAATGATTTTTTTTCAAATAATGCAACTTTATTTATTAATTTATAAGTATTTATGTTTTTTTTTTCAAAATATAGCCTCAAAATTTGTATCATAATATATATAGTCAAGTTTTAGCCCAAATATGTAAGAAAAGAGTACCCCCGGGTCGGGCTAGGGGTGGTGGGAGGAATTTGTGTTATATTCTAAAGTTTATTTGCGGGACGTTGCACGGAAGAAGCGGACTCGCCCTACTTCAACTATGACCATATCCTTTAGAGCATGTGCAATAGTATATACCAATGTTATCTTTATACTCCTCCATATCATATAAAGATAAGATTAAACACAACTTCTACAATAGATTGTCTCTTGAGACCTCGCAATCTTTTAATTATGGCATGGAAAAAAATGTTTGTTATAGACAACCACTCATGCAATGATGTTTGCGTTGTCTATATGCTTTTATTTCATGAGCTTAGGTTATCTCTACCAAATAGACATGTACACTCTCCTCCTCTCCCTGTATCCAAAAAAAAAATCCTATATGACAAAGCTTATAGATGACTGACATCATACTATTGTACATGCCATTAGACTTGGATCAACATATGCGGTAAAGTATGTGTAGATGAACACCTGTTTTTTTTTTGGAAATTAGATGAACACCTATACTTGGTAACACAGAATATGTTCTCCAGCAACCTTGTACCAAGGCAAAACGCCATACATCACTGTCATAACCATCATCATCATTCAGTTCACCACCATACGAGATAAATCTACTCATAAATATAACATAAAAGCAGACCAGTCACATTCGATGCAATATTTTGGCATCTATACCATTAACTATCTGGCTGTTGTTCTACGCGTGCAAAAATAATACAGGGAATTCAGATAATTTTAGTACCCAAAATTTTAAATTTATCTCACCAATGTATTCATAAAGAACACATAGAATGAATATCCAAAAAATTTGTGGCATCCTTGCAACAGCAAGCTCAGACGGTCATATCTCAGAGTGAACACCCAAATGAACTCTAAAGGAAACAAGGATGCCGCTGGTGGAAAATATTATGTCCCATATCGAGGATAGCAATATCCTGATCAATTCTGCTCCAGCTTCTTCATGTCAGTCTCGTCATCCGACGGTTTAACATCCAACAGGACGGACGATTTCCCACCTAATAGCATTTAATGACCAAAGTGCATTAGCCTATTTGCAAAGAAACATTTGATGGGGCCTCACTAAGATTCTACACCTCACCAGGAGATCAAAATGACAAAGGAGCCGATAGGAAGATTTTGTAGTTGTGCAGGATTTTATCAAATTCCGAATGAACTAGAATCTAGAGGTTTAAATATGTTTTAAACAACACTCAGATGCGCCAGCTAGACAATAAATAACTACTCATCGTCATCCTCAGCTTTGGATTTTTTTTTTCTTCTTTTTCTTCCCTTCAGTGGCCGTTTTAGGTTCAGCATCCTCGGGGGCTTCACGGTTCTTCTTTTTCTTCTTTTTGGGAGTTCCATTCTCTTCGGCATCACCATTGGCATGTGCTGTGAAATTTTCCTGTTCCTGTGGCTCCTCTAGCTTGTGCTTCTTCTTCTTCTTCTCGGTTCCAGGCTCAGCTTCTCCATCAGCAACATTGGAGGGCTTATCCAGGTCCATTGCTTCACCGTCACCCTCAGCTTTAGACTTCTTTTTCTTACTTTTCTTGGCAGATGCATCGATCTTCTCGTCATCTGTGTATGTTGTTTGAGTAGATGTAAATACAATCGAATTATAAGTAGAATGAAAAATGTGTTGCTCAGAGACCAACTAAAACTAGAAGATTGGCAAATGGAGTTAGCCAACCCTTACCACCAACGTCTTTTGAGGCACCATTTACCATGTTGTCTATTGCAGCTTTCATCACATCAAGGTTTTTACGAGGTGCGATACCCTTGTCGTAGAATTCTAATCTATCCTCAACTTGCTCACGCAGCTTTGACCCAAATACTGAGGTACTTAACTCTGAATCCCAAAATATAGCAGACAACCATCAGAGGATGCCTTCATAATGAGCAGTAGTCAGCATACCAACAGATTGGAAACAGAGATATGTAACTAACCTGAATAACAATCAATGCGTGATGCAATGGAACATTTGTTTGCCAGGTATCGAGCCATTCTGCCCTTGTTCCGGGCTGAAGCACGGCCAATGAAGGACGAATGGAATATAAGGCCATACTTTGGTGTATTCCCTCAAGTTTTCAATGCTCTGGGGGACAATGTAGAGGCATAAGGGGTATATTATTTTGACTACTCGCCAAAATTCACTCTATATGACCAGTTTTTCAACGCAAGCTTTCCGACGGTAACTTGGAATTATAAAAATACCAATAAATCATACGATGATCGCTTTAAAAACCTGAAAAGTGCCTTCTCAGCACCAAGTATCTGGAGAGTGGAGGCAGGACACTTGGCAAGATTTGAAAGACTACCAGCATGAGAGATTAGGCGAGCTCCAACAACTTCACCAATTAATGATGTCAGATTTGGTGCAATATCATTCATCTTGGTAACAAGATACTCATAAAGGTTTTTACGATATTCAGACAGATTCATGACCCTTTGTGCAAATTGCTGGACATTGATCAAATCAACCGGTGAAAGATCCTGGCCTGAAAAACCAAACAAGAATAAATAAACCACAAAGAAATTACTATGACTGTTATAATGAAACAAAATAACCGTGACCATATCCCATTACCCATTGAGGCCTTCGCCGCTTCAACAATTTCTTTTGCCTTGTCCTCATCTCCAATCAGATCAGCTAAAGCTGGAATATCTTTTTCCGCCAAATCAGATTTGTTTACGATGAACTTAGCAAGCTTAGCATAGAGGTAGTTGTCATTGACAATTTTGATCAGTTCAGGAAAATGCCACGAAAACCATTCCCTGCATTATGATTCAGCAAGCAATAAATATTCAATTTACCATTATGCTCACACTCCCACACTAGATGGACTCAAACACCGTTGCACAGTAAATCAATACTACAATCATGGCAGGTCCTAGACAAATGAATCGGGCAGTTAACCAAAACACGAAAGAAGAACAAACCAGACCTCACTCTCATGGAGAAGGAATTGATGTCCTTGTCAAGCGTATCCAACAGAAAGATGGCCTGAATCACCATGTTGTCCACACGGTTCACATTGAACTTCACATTAGCCCTGCTGTAGCTATGCCCCAGGCCGAGCTGGGCCTTCTCCAAGTCCGATTTCTACCACGATGAAACACGCAAAACCAAAGTAAGCTATCGGGCAAATAAATGGGCAAAGTGCCATGGCTAACGAACATACATACTGGACGCAAATCGCAACAAGATTGTATCTTTAGGTCGGTGGCAGGTGGCGAGACCTTCGGAGATGGCGTTGCATTGGTTAAGGGCGTCGACGGCGGAGGAGAAGGGGGAGAAGGCGGCGAGCTTGACGGCCTTGCCGAAGCGGTCGAGGTCCAGCACGGACGACCGCACGGCGTCCACGCTCTGCCCGATCTCGTCGACGCCGTACGCGTGGAAGAGGCCGTAGCCGGAGGACGACTCGAAGAGCAGGTAGAGCGCCATCTCGCCTGTCAGATCCCCTCACTGGTCTGGGATGTTTTCAGTGGTTTCTGGTCAGATCCCCTCACGGGACCTGTGTTGTTTTCAGCCTTGGCCTGAAGAACCGAGCAGGGAGGGGAAAGTGTATATGCTAATGCTAATCTAAAGTAAGACTAAGGTTTGGCATAATGATTTCATGCCATTTTCATTGATTAACTCTGCTTATATAGTCTTACAAGCAGTAAGTAAAGAGCTGTAAAAAGTAAAGTTCAGCAATTAACCAAAACTGGGTTTTAACCCTTACACTGCAGCTGTAAGAAAACTGATTACAGAAATAGTAAATACAAAGCTAAGTCGGCCATTGATCTGGGCTGCTCAAAGGGGTATCTTTGCATCTGATCTATCCATTCCCATTAACTCCAGGCACTACATCCTCAACACTTCAGAGCTGCTGCTCTCTGTCTCTCGGCAATAAGCATCTGAGAATGCAGTTCTGACATCGCCGGCGCAGGCGGCGGAGAGTTTTTGGGAACGGCGGTGGGGTTAGGGTTTTAGGAGGCCTACGTGGGCGAGAGTTGGCGCGGGCGCTGATTTATGGATTCTGGCTGGGTTCTTCGCAGCCGTCGGATTAGATTCGTCCTCTACAGGTACTTCATACCAGAATTCTTTCACTCCTTTCTCCAATTTCTTAGTTTTCGATTGTGGAAATTATATCTCACACCTTTGAAATGTTTAACATGAGTTCATTATTATCGATTATATTAATAATTACTTGGCCTAATGAAATACAGTAAGGTATTGTAGTCTGTAGTCCGACCAATACACTTGAAATCATTGATCTACAACGTAGTCTATAACATATAAGTTCACGAGATTATCAATTTACATCATTGGCTTATTTTAAAATTAATCTTAAGTGTAGTGAATGAAAAAAAAACTTGTCTGAAAAAAAATCAATTTGTTGCTTTCCATTTTTGGAATGGAATAGAATAATTTTTTATCTACCCTATGGCTGGCCTCAATGGTAGTAGTAGTAGAACCCATTGGCAAGTTTTTGCCTTATTTGCTACGACAATGACAAATCTAGTTCCCTCTGAAAATTAAAGTAAAAAATGGTACCGCGAACTTGTCGGGAGGCGACACATGCTCTCGTCCGCACTTAGGGCGCACATAGCTACTCATTCGTGCACGAAGAGCATGGAGCTCCCTCCTCCGTGTGCGAGGGCGCGAATAGGGCTAGGTCTGCCGGTGAAATTCGATGAACAATGATTTTAATATTATTTAAAACACTATGTACAGCACTATTTCTTTCTTTTAAAAAAAATCTGAGTGTATTTTTCTTCTTCTTGTTTTTTTACCTGCAGCTTCAAACTTCGAACATACAACACACACCATAGCCAGTTTAAAAGACACGAGCATTTAAATTTTCGGACTGCCAGTTCGAGCGCGGGCTGACTGCGTGCTTCACGGGCCGTGCACTGAGGTGGGCGGCGCGCGGGCGCGGCTACGCACTGCGCGGGCCTGGCCCGTCATGGCCTAACAGCTTTGGAACTTGCTGCTACCGAACAGCCCGGCCCGCAAAAGCCCAGCCGACCTCACAGCTCACGTGCGCACGTGCGACGCACGCGCTTCGCCGCCGCGCTGCTCGCCAGCCTCGACTCCAAAACCCTAGCTTCCCCTCGTCGCCTCCTCCTCTCCACCGCCTCCTCTCTCACGAGGCCAGGAGAAAACAGAGAGAGAGACAGAGAGAGAGAGAGAGAGAGAGAGGAAGAAAAAAAGCTTCTCCTACCAAGAATCCCCTGAGAGGCCCCCGCGATGGCGAAGAAGAAGGAGAGGGCGGTGAATGTGTCGGGCAAGCCGCGGCACTCGCTCGACGTCAACCGCGCCAATGACAAGAAGGGCGCGGGCGGCGGCGGCGGCCGGTCCGCGGCCACGGTGCGGCGGCTCAAGATGTACAACACGCGGCCCAAGAGGGACCGCTCCGGGAAGGTGCTCAAGCACGACCTCCAGTCCAAGGAGCTCCCCAACACCCGCATCGAGCCCGACCGCCGCTGGTTCGGTGAGCAAATCCCACCCTCTCTGACTGAATAGCTGAACGCGCTTGGTGCTGTTTATCCGAGTGAAGTAGACGCGCTTGCTGCCGTGGTTGGTCATGTCGAGAGAAGTT
Organism: Phyllostachys edulis; assembly: GCA_036346405.1. NCBI lineage: Eukaryota > Viridiplantae > Streptophyta > Magnoliopsida > Poales > Poaceae > Phyllostachys > Phyllostachys edulis. Next base: position 65,015,414 of record CM070549.1, read on the forward strand.
GGGAGGTTTAATTACTACTGTATACGAGAAAAGCGGAGAAATATGATGGATTTACATTTGATTCAATTGGCAACTTGGCTATTAGCGTGGCCTTCTGCACCGTAAATTACTTCTGCTGAGGTAGTAGTTTTGCTAGAAGAATTGCTAAGGGATTCAGTGCACAAGGTGAACTTTGTAAGGTGATATATGCAAGATCGTACTAAATGGTCGGTTAAATTATCCTAGGGACAATTTGCTGGGTGAAGCTTTTTGTTGATATGTGGATTTGGTATACTTCCTTTTTTTTTAGATTTCGATAGCGTATTCTTGATTTGGTTACTAAGTTATATGATCAAAGAACTTAGAGCTCTGGAATGTTGGTTTACCCCCATTGCTATTTTGTGGCTGCCAGTTCGGTCCACTTTTAAGTCCAGCGATGTAATAGTGAATGTTGATTGTCTGTATTATTCTGCCTCTTGGTAATTACAGGAAATACACGAGTTGTCAACCAGAAAGAGCTTGAATTCTTTAGGGAGGAACTCCAGAGTCGTCTTTCCAATAACTACAATGTCATATTGAAAGAGCGGAAGCTGCCGCTATCGCTTCTGCAGGATCATCAAAAGGTACAGCTTCTGTACGTAGCACCTGTCATATTAGTCATTAACCTGTTGGAAGTGTAGTGATGCAATAGTAGAGTGGGGCACTATTGTTTTGAAACAATTAGTGTCAATTTTATTCCTTTCGTTTTTTTTGTTCGTTGAAGACTTTGAGTCTTTGTTGGTTAAAAAAACTTGGAACCTTTCATTTTAACTGCGGTGAAGTAGTCGGTATTGTAATATGAAATGTTTTACTTATGTATGTTTCCTCCTGTTGATGATGCAGCAAGCTAGGGCACATCTTCTTGACACTGAGCCTTTTGAGCATGCCTTTGGACCAAAGGGCAAGAGGAAGCGCCCAAAACTATTGGCATTTGATTACGAATCTCTGTTGAACAAAGCTGATGACTCTCAAGGTACAAGTTATATATGTTTATCCACTATTCCATTACTGCTGCTTAATCATTTAAGTTCCAGGTAGTTAATGCCATTTTAGAAGAAAGCAATAGTCTTTAAGTTTGAACTACAGTTTTGCAACTGGAGCAGATTTATCTCATGTACATGTTGTATGCATGTTCACAAATCTTGAAAATACAAACTAGTGGGCCTACTGGCTGTTTTTCTGCTACTCAAACTACTAACGAATGTTGAAGAATAATTGTTGTCAGTCTTTTGCAGTCAACTGCACAAATTTTAAGTCTGTTGGATAATTATCTTTAGTTACATGAACTTATAGGTTACTATTTATCAAGGATAGCTCTCCCTGTCTTGGTAAAATGTCGGTTGTGCTTTTTAGATGCATTTGAGGAAAAATATGCTTCATCAAAGTTGCCAAAGGAGGAAGAGGAAGATGGCTTACGAGACCTTGTCCGGCATACAATGTTTGAGAAGGGACAGAGCAAAAGAATTTGGGGTGAACTTTATAAAGTTATTGACTCTTCAGATGTTGTTGTGCAGGTCAGTGTTGCAACCTTTTGTCCTTGTGAGCGTTACTCTTACTCTGTCAAATCAACTGAACATCTGCTGCACCTTTTTTTGGTAGAAGCGTCTGCATGATTGTTGGTTTGCTTACTTCGTATTTTTCTTGTGCAGGTGTTGGATGCCAGGGATCCAATGGGCACCAGATGCTACCATCTAGAGAAACATCTGAAGGAGAACGCCAAGCACAAACACTTGGTATTCTTACTAAATAAGGTATCAATTTAAGTTCTGCAACTTTGCTGAGTGCAAAATATTAATTATTTTCCTGGTGTGATGTCTGGTGGCATATTAATGGTTTGTTTTATTTTCCGTTTAGTGTGATCTAGTACCTGCTTGGGCAACAAAAGGATGGTTGCATACTCTATCGAAGGACTATCCCACCTTAGCATTCCATGCAAGCATCAACAAATCATTTGGCAAAGTAAGTTAGCTGGATTTTTTTTCAGTGGAATATGTCTGTTGTGCTACTGTACTATGGTCCCTTATATTTTTGAACCACTTCCAGGGATCTCTTCTTTCAGTATTAAGGCAGTTTGCGCGTTTGAAGAGTGACAAACAAGCCATATCTGTTGGATTTGTTGGATATCCCAATGTTGGGAAGTCATCAGTTATCAACACATTACGCTCCAAGAGTGTAATTCTCTCTTCTTTCAAGGCTTTCTAGATGACTTATCTTAGTGAACTTTCTGAATATTTTTGTTTTTATGTTATATCCGTAGGTTTGCAAAGTGGCTCCAATTCCTGGAGAGACGAAGGTGTGGCAGTACATCACCCTCACTAAAAGAATCTTTTTGATTGATTGCCCTGGGGTTGTGTACCAAAACAATGATTCAGAAACTGATATAGTTCTTAAGGGCGTGGTACGTATCTTCACTTTTGCCCCTTTTGTCTTCTCTTTTAGTTAGATTGCAGAAAAACAAGCATCTAGTAAACGGTAAACATTTTACTCCTGTTGTTTTTGTTTTCTCATCTTGTTGCTATTTCACATAGAAGTATAGAACAAATATCTCAAGTGCATTTTTTGAACATTATTTCAACATGAAAGTAAGAGAATGCAATGGTTTACTCATTTCGAACATATGGATTTATGTCACATTGCATGGAATAGCAACAACATTGCTTTTTAGTCGACCACCACTCATTTTAGAAATGCTATTTTTAGTATTTGTTATCCTAAATGAGTATATTTCATTTTCATGTACATATATTTATCGCCAGGTGCGAGTGACAAATTTGGAGGATGCTTCTGAGCACATTGGTGAAGTTCTGAGGCGCGTAAAAAAGGAGCATCTTCAAAGAGCATATAAAATTCAAGACTGGTATGTCATCTTTGTAAGATACATTCTAGTTTATTTATATGTAAACAATGTATTTTTAAGTAGATACGAACCTATCACTTATCATTTGCATACAGTGCTCCTACTGGATAATTATATTAGTGTTTGGTTTATTCAGCGTATATTCATATAAACATCGACTTTCAGAGAGGTCAAGCTTGCCTATTCTTTTTCATTGTTCATGTTTGTTTCCATTGGTGTTAAAGTTGGTAATATTTGGCATAATTTATTGGACATCATTGTGTTAACCTCCTACTCTCTTAGCATGTTTGCTCCTTTTGACTAGCTCATGTGCATGAAGTGGATGTACTTGCTCGTTGATACTGAATATCATACATCATCATAGTTAGCTGGTGGTGATGTTGTTCGTTGAAACAATTAAAACCCATGGCACATGTCTTATGATGCATACATTTGCTTCTCTGCAGGGCTGATGATAATGATTTTCTCGTCCAGCTGAGCAAGACCACTGGAAAACTACTCAAGGCATGGCATTTATTTTTAATATTTGTTCTGTCTTGCTATATTTCTACTAAATATTTCTCTTGCCATGATGCTTGGGAAAATGGACGTGGGAGATATTATGACGTAGTGATTAAGCGTACAATTTTGTAACGTACTCCTATGTTAAAAAAATATGTGATAAGGCTAATTATCTTTAGAAGACGAACGGACCATTACTGATTGTATAATTCAAATAGTGATGAACACTGTTAACTCTGTAATTGCGCTTTTGGTTCTCAGGGCGGGGAACCTGATCTGACAACAGCGGCCAAGATGGTACTTCATGACTGGCAGAGGGGTAAGATTCCCTTTTTTGTGCCCCCACCGCAGCAGAGTGAAGATGGTCCATCTGAAAGTACAGAACCTGTCGAGAAATCGGACGAGGAAGCAGTGAGTAGTGACAGGACTGCTGCTGCCATGAAAGCAATCGCAGGAATAATCTCGTCGCAGCAGCATATGAATGTCCCTTGCCAGAAGGAATTTGCCAGAAATAACAAAGATAGTGAACTCGCAGAGCAATCAGAGTAGTGAACTCGCAGAGCAATCAGAGTGATCTTTGGTAGAAAGACCAAAAGGCTAGCAGCCCTGCATGATAAGAGCACGGATAGCTCATTTTTGCTGGCAGATATCTATCGAGTTTTGTGAAGATTTGGTGTTTGCCAGGAATTGTGCGAATGTTTACCCATGTGTTCTTTTGACATGCCGGTAAGGAACAAGAAAACCGTAACAGATTGGTTCAGCTGCAACATACATATGGGGATTAGGGAGGTGGAAATCGTTTGATACGCCTGTAACTCATGTTATCTGGAGCTTTGTAATAGGCTAGATAGAGCGTTTTGGTAGTATGTATTGTGGGTTCTTCGTCGCAATGTTAAGTTGTACTTCACAATTTCCCATCCTGCAGTCACATACGTACATCGAGCAAGGTCATTCTAATATTTTTGTCAAAATGCAATGTGATATTTTGCCGTTAGTACCGCTTTTTGTTTGTGCCGTTATGGGACAATGTTAACTTGTTACATTTTGGCTTGCTACCTGTACGCGATCCATTGGGCAATTCTCGGCCTTTTGGCTAGGATGGAGTGTAGTGAGTTTAGCAATTGATGTGTACAATGTGTATTATTTAAATTGATTTATTATGGGGATCCACCATAGAAGCTTGCTATTGGACAGGCCTCTAGGAATTGCACTACTGCACTAACCTTGGCTAGGTGCACCCCAACAAATCCTATAAATTGAAATATCATGTTAACTATTTAGCAGCTAATTAGAAGTGTTTTTTCAACGTGTTAGCAAGTTGCAGTGAGTTTTTTTCAATGTTTGATTACTTCAGTTTCCTTCGTGGTGCCACCGCCTCAAACCCCCGCTTGACTTGTCTTTAGCTCTTGGTTACTACAGTCAATTATCCCACTCTATCCCCTACTGTGGTTGACTCCTTTTGCCCACCATTGCTACAAACCCTCTGCCTGGACACTTTATTGTTGCCATTCCACACCTTGTTGTGGACATCACCTAGCGAAATCTACGGTTTTATCCAATGTGTTCTCAATGAGCGTACAATCTCGCTGTGTGATCATAGGTCTAAAAATGAATATTTCTACTAACAAAAAAAACAGCTAGTTTTGCATTTATATATTTTATTCTTTGCGATCAGCATTAATATATTGTATTGCTTTTGCTTACGGTCACAATTAGGCTCAATGATGGAAAGTTCATACTATTTTTTCTTAGTATTGACCCCAAAACAAAATATGAAAGTTTACGATTGTCACAACTCACAAACTTCGGCGCATTGTACCCTTCGAATAAATTTGGATCAACGCAAAACTCGTTAGCTTTAAGTATTGCAGAATACACAGAGCTAAGCATAAAAAGAAGGAAGCACAACGAAACATGCCGCGAATAATAATTAGAAGAATGCTCATAACTTGTTTGCTCCTTCCTTGATATTTGCTGAATTGCTCGAATGATCTCGCCTCAATCTCTAACCCATTCCTCTATTCACGGCCGAGTTTCAGTGCCACTCGTGATACACATTGTCACCATCTTGCAAAAGTATATATCATAGTAACAAAATATCAAATAAATTGTACACCAGATATTATGAATTGCTTCGATGAGGGAACATTTGGTTACTTAGGCTGTGCTTTTGGATTTTGTAGATGAAATATTGCAATATATGCCATGCATGTTTTATTACAGATGTACTCACTAGTGTAAAATAGTATGACAGTAGCGCGGTAGGAGTGAATAGTGATGACTCAAGAGAACAAATTTGGGAAAAAAATCCTATGGGGGCACCGCCCCAGTGAGGCCCCTCCTCGTAAGCCGTCCGATCTACTTTATGTCTGTGCGCTACAGTGATATCATACGAAATCCAACAGTAGCGGGGAGGAGCCTCACGTGGGACGGGGCCCAGAGAATTTGCTTCCACAAATTTGGATGCTTGTGTGGATTTCTTTTTCACAAAGTAGTGGGTCAAGTACTAGCCGGTGGCAATTGCATGCGGGCCGGGGTATATACTAGGAGTTATCTAATAGCTGTAGCCTAATGCTAATATTTTCTACTAATTACTATGGAACTAGTGTGTATGTGTAGGGGCAGAGCCAACCACGACGCAAGCTTTAGGCTGGGCCAGCTGTTCTAGAACTAAACTTGAATATTTGGTAATTTCTTAAAAAAATTATAGACTTTAACACTGGTAAGATTTTCAGGTCTTAGACTATAACCCATCTAGACCGAGGCCTGGATCCACCCTATGTATGTGTGTAGCACTGGGGGCTAGCACACACTCCCCTCTTCTCTCAGACGCTGCCTGTGGCGGTTTTTGATTACCCGTATCAAATTTGTATTGATTAAACGATTAGCTTAATCGATAAACAATCACTAGAGTGCATGATCCTTTTCTGGCTGAGTCAGAACGTACCAATTTGAATTGTCAGTTACAAGGCTAACACCATGTTTTTAGTCTTTTTTTAGAGAGGCTTGAATGCTGCACACTCCTTGCTTGTGTAATATATCACATCTTAATTTAGTATTTAATAAAGTTCCAGATCTCTACTTCTAAAAAAAGGAACAACTAGTAAGTGTTCTAGATCCATGTTACAAGCATCCATACAAGACTCGGGTACTTTCGTCCCACTCCACAACACATGATTTCATTCACATTATTGTCCAAAAGCATCCCACAAAAATGTTGGAGTTCAATGATGCACAACAGCTTTGTATGTTGCAACATTTAATTTTGGGGCAATTCATTATATGACACTGAATAACCTTGGATCTTTACAATATGTCATTGGTGTCTCAATGACATACGGGCCCTTGGCCCGCACGTTAGCCTTACAATGAGTGGCGTATTGTGAATCACGTAGTTATTCAGTGGCATATTGTGATTTTTCTCTTTATTTTTTAAGAGGGGTGCAACATTTTTTGTAAAAAGTCCTGGAATAATTCATTTAGAGGCCATCTATTACGTGTAGAGCTGGCCAGATGGGCCAAGCCGGCCCGAGGCACGCATCTCGTTAGCGGCCGAGCACGACAATCGCTCGCGACTGCTCATAGGTCGCTATCCAGTTCGGTGGGCGCCTAAGAAGACGAACAAGGTTTCGGATCGTGCTAAGCACGCCACGAGCCCAAGACGGTCCATCACAAGATACCTCGCGTCGGTACATGCTTCGTGCAACAATGATCCCCACGCGTCCAAACAGTACTAGCCGGTATCACGCGTCTGGTACATGCTTCGTGCAACAATGATCCCCACGCGTCCAAACAGTACTAGCCAGTAAATCAACTGAGCAACCATCATTCATAGTTTCAGACAACCTAGAAGAGGAAGTGCAAACCTAACCCCCAAATAGGAATTCAAGTATCCAACGCATTCAGCACATGTAGTACTTATAAATTGTAATCGAATTGTGGGTATGGGCATCATCTAGAGTTTGCACGATCAAACACAAACAGCAAGCACCAAATCTACTAATTGCAAACAGGCCAAACCGAATCAAACAATTAGTCATCACAACCAAATCAGACAATTACTAATCACCATAACAAAATCAAGCAACTATTAGTCACTTACTCACACTAAAAAAAATCAAGCAATCAGTCACCGTAACCAAATCAAACAATTAGTCATCATCATCTACGAGACTACGAGCCGTTAGCCGATCGAATCGAGGCTGGATCCCTGGAGTGCGTGTGGATTGGGGAATTGGGAGTGCATGTCGATGTCATCGAAAGCAACCGCGCGCTTTGGCTTTCCCTGCCTCAGCTAGCACCTACACATGGATGCACCCCAATATGAAAACACGAACCACACGAATCGATAGAGAAAGCACGGAGCACATGGATAGAAATGGAAAAAAACAAGCAGAGACGAACGGATCTGGACTAAGGAGAACTCACGTGCGAGTGAAGGTCAACAACACGCTATGGACCTCGCCCAGAGCCTAGAGGCTTCTCGCCAACGGTGGCGGCACCTGAGGTGACGACGGCACATCTGGGAGCACCGCCGGTGTTGAGGGAGGAGAGGCCGAGAGGGAGAGGAGGAGGCTAAGGGAGGAGGTCGGCGGCCGGCGCTGAGGGAGGAGAGGATGAGAGGGAGAGGAGGCGGTAGTGCGACAGGCGCGCAGTGTTACACGCGGCACACACGGGCAGGGAAGGTCAAAGGGCACGGGGAGGAAGAAAAGAAGGAACGGGATGGGTGGCCGGGCAGTGCAGGCAGGGCCGCGGGTAGGAAAGAGGCAGGCTCGTGGGTCATGCCTAGCACGGCACGTCCCGACTAAAATATGCCCGTTTTTTACCATGTAGCCTTTTAAAAATAGCAAAACAATTCAAAAAATCCTGAAAACTTTCCTATAAATAGCCACCATACCCCACTCATTCAACACCCCTCCATTCCTCATTCTCTCTTTGAAATTCTGTTGTGCAAATTCAGATTCGTGTTGAGCTAATTTGACAACTTTTTTAAAAATTATGCCAAAATTTGGAAAATTCAATTTTCGGCAGCAAGCCAGCAAAAGAGGTACAATACTATTTTTTGCATACTTTTATTGTTAGTGCTTGTTATGCTAAGATGAAAATAATAATAGTGTTAGTTTTGATTTTGCAGTTTTCGTTATGGACACCTCTAGTTACGACAACTTTGCTCTTGGTGATTATAGACTTTCACCGGAGGAAATTGTATCCATAGAGGCGATTGCGACTGCCTCAATCCAACCGGAAGAGCAAGGCGGAGTTGCGTCATCAGGCTCCACGCCAACCGGAGCAAAGAGGTTGAGACCGTCTACATCGGGAGTGTGAAAGAATTTCGACAGGACAACCAAACAAAACGCACAAGAAAATGAGGTACCATATGCTATTTGCAAAATTTGTCACAATGAATTGTCTGCAAAGTCTACAGGTGGAATGTAATATCCTAAAATTTTGGTTTGTTTTGAAGTTTTAAAAATAAGAATAACCATTTGAATTTTTCTGTTAAAGTTAAAGCTTAATTGGAATTTTCAGATATAAAAAACAATTTAATATGAATAATATCAACGTCAACTATTATCAAAATTATTTTATTTGGATTCTTTGTGCTTGGATATATTTTCTAGAATTTTTTCAAGTGCATTTGCTATTTTCTAGTTGCTATTTATATTTTCTGTTATATTCTAAAAAGAAAAACTAATTAAAAATCTTAGATTCTATTTTGGGGCGAATCTTCTTGACCCGACCCAATCCTATTCTGCTTTCAGCCCACACCTGTTTTTCCTTAGCTTGGCCTGCACCTTCTTTTTCTCCCACGCGCAAAACCTTGGGCTGCCGCTCCTTTTCCTTCGTGTGAAGCCCAGCCAACCGCTTCCATTTTTTTCAGCCCGGCCTCAACGCCTTCCGCCCTTGTCTCACTGCCCGTGGGCCCGTGTGGTCAGCATCACCTGTGCCACGAGGGCATCGTCTTCTAGCTAGACTCTAGAGTCCGAGGAGAACACGTTGAGCTGCGCCGCCGTGCCCTTTGCAATCTCCCCTATCCGGTGCTATAAAAGGACCCCAACCCGCGTTGTTTTCTTTGCCCGTGTCTCCTTCCTCGTTCGCCCTAGTAGCCGGCATCTTTTTCCTCCTCGTCGTGCCGCCATCGTCGAAAGACCGAAGACCACCAAATCTTCATCTCCGACGAATTTCTCCACCATTGGTCCATCTCCGCCCGCATCGTAGTTGCCATCAGGACCGCATCGTCGTGAGCTTCTCCGCGCTTCACCATCTTCAACCGAAGACATTCACATCGTCGTTATCATCTTCGTCATCAATATTCGACTGCTGTCATCGTTTCGATCTACAACTTCGGTGAGCCCTATGTCGTTTTGTGCACATCACACAGTGCCCCGACCCCTTCTCATCCGATTTTGCATCTCCTTGTGCTTCTTCCCTCACCGAGACACCATCATCCCGGTTCTTCTTTGTTGCCGGCCAAGTTCCTTCCATCGCCGTTCTGAGTGCTCCCCAGCCACCCCAAGAAGTTCCCTGAGATCCTCGTTACTTCGCTGTCCCGGTGCTCTCCCTTGTTCTCCTGGGGTGTCGCTCATTTGCCTTCGTCGCTGCAAGCAAGGTCGCCGGCCATGTCTCCTTCCTTTGTCTCTCTCTGTTTTTCTCCTCTGGCCACCTCACGCTACAAGTCATGAGCCACGTCATCTTGTGGCTTATGTGGCGCCCTTGTCAGCATCCGTGTCATCTGCCATGTGGCACACCCAAGCCCACCCGAGCCAAAGAGTCCATGGATCCAGTTCACCATGGGCCATCTCTATGCCAAGTGGGTCCCACTTGTCAACCATTTTCTTTTATTTCCTTTTCGGTTGAAAATCATTGCTGATGTCAGCTGATGTCATAATTTCATTTCCCTTCAGAAAAGAAATTCCAATAAATCCATAAATACTGATTTTCATGATTTTATGTGATTCCAATCTTCCAGAGCCCATATCTTCTTTATCCAAACTCCAATTAAGTCCATTCAAGTTTCTAAATTCATATAAATTCAAGATCTATTTATCTGAGATTTGTATTTAATTTTTGGAGTTTGTTTTCTCTCTATTATTTATTTATTTGGTTTTATTTGCTTTGTTTGCGACACTACTACAAAAATGCTAATACTGGACGTCTGATTACAGACGGTTGATTGAAACCGTCTGTATTAAACACAATCATAGACGGTTTTATTTAGAGATTGTCTGTATAACTGGATGCGCTAAAAATCGTCTGTGAAGAGATAATATCACAGACGGTTCATATTGAAAACTGTTTGTGAAGTATCATAGACGGTTCTAAACATGAACCGTCTGTGATAATTGTAGACTTCACACACGGTTTTTAATTATAACTATCTGAGATAATGTCGCTTCAGCTCTGGTGAGTTTCTTCGTCGCCGATGCATCTCTTCATTGCATCAATGCCGCTTTGGCTCCCTGATGTGTCTCTTCGTCTCGCGCGTCGAATTTATTCCTTGTTTTATAAAACGGATCATCCGCCATCGAAGATGATCATCCCCACATATAACTCCACTACTTCTAAAAATGCAGAAATGGCTCCCTCTTCTGTTTCCTTGTCGCTGGCATTGATGGCCTACCTGGTCGTACTATACAAGCAACTCTCCGGCCGTACGTTGGCGGGTTCTGCGTAAGAACAATATTTGAGCAATGTCTTCACTCCTCTATCCGAGGATTTGCTAGAGCAGGTGACGGCCACCTTCCGTCGTCTTAACATCCTCCCCCGCCGCGTCTTCTTGGTGATCTCCCACTTCTAGCGAGTTTACCGCGTCATCGACGTGGTCCTCCACAACGACGTTGCACGTCTCCAAGAGGCTTGTCATGACTTGGACTGTTTAATTGAGGCGGTGGGCGACCGAGTCGACCATACCGAGACCCCTCAAGCAAGGGAAGAAAGCCTATAGGCTTAGTTCTTCTTCATTCAATAGTTCGAGGGTCTCGGGAGACACTCGAACGAGCGCGTCAGTGGGTGGACGTATTTCGGGCTTCGTTCATTGATCACGAACCGTTCGATGCCGATGCCGCCGCCTACAAAGTTTTGAATACGAAGCAGCCTAACTCCGCCACTAGAAAAACTTTGTTTATTTAGGTTTCTACTTTTTTTAATCTTTGTAACAAGCGACTGGCCACGCTGTTTGGCCATATGTAAATTCCAAAATGAAAAAAATAGTTTGGAGGTGAAGTTACTATATTATATGTTGAATTAACTATTTAATTATCAGAGTCGACGGTTTAGTGGTTAACAAATTTATTATATCCGATCTGTGTGATATATATATGTATCGATTATAGTTAAAGCAAATTTTCAAGATATTTCAATGACAAAATTGACATATAAACATGTAATTTCTTCATGTCATGTAAATGTATACGAGAATATATATATATATATATATATATATATATATATATATATATATATATATATATATATATATATGTGTGTGTGTGTGTGTGTGTGTGTGTGTGTGTGTGTGTGTGTGTGTGTGTGTGTGCCAAAACATAGAACTTGAGAACAACCATATCACGGACGATTCCATTATGGAATCGTCTGTGATAAGAATCACTGACGGTTCCATAATAGAACTGTCTGTGATATGTCTTTATAAGTAGGAGCCCGCTAGGGTTTGCACCCTAACTCGCGTCGTCACTCCCCAGCGCCCTTACTCTTGTCCGTTCCCCTCCCCACCCGAGTGCCCCCGACCTCGACGCAGCCGCTCGTGCCACAACTACAATGACGCTGCCTTCCCCTCTTCCTCCTTCCCCCGGCGTGCGCGACCCCGGCTACCTCTCCACCGGCGATGTCGAGGTAAGACGTACAGATCTATCACCTTTTGGTTTGTGCTATTGGTATTCATGTGAACCGAACTCCTTCTCCCTCTCGTCGCCAGCTCCCGCACCACCGGATCAAGCTCCCTCCTCCCTATGCCGCCGGATCAAGCTCCCAGTCCTCTCTCGCTGCACCGCCGGCCCTGGCTCCTCCTCCCTACGCCGCAGCTTCAGCTCCTCCTCCCTCTCGCAGCCGGCTCACTGCGCCACCTCGGACCTCCCTCTCGCGTCCAACCTCTCCGGCTCTCCCACTAACGCGTAAGTCCTCTTCTTGTCTTCTTGATGTTGTTTGGTTGTTAGTTGATGCTGATGGTGATGGCCATTGGCCAAAGCCCGGATGTGTAATACATACATACATGAAGAGAAGTGTATTATTGCAGAGAAGTGTAAACGTGTAATACATACATGTAGAGAGAAGTAGAGAAATCATAAATATAAATGAATGCAATGATCCATACAAATGCTTGTTCTTATGCTGTCTTTTATTTAGCTTTGCTATCTTTTATTTAGTCATGTAACCTAGCACCGCAGCTCCCCGCCTCCCCTGCAGTTTGAATGGTTGTGTACTTGTGCTGATTGCTGAATGAGTGAATTCAGAAGTGTAAGTAGTGTTGTCTGCTATTGAAGTATTGGGTTGTTGATATGTATGGACTGTTCTCTGTTGATATGTTATATTATTATGAGTTATGACTTTATTCAGAAGTGTCAAAGTGTTGTCTCTGCTATTGATATGTATGGGTTGTTGATATGTTATGACTTATTGGGTTGTTGATATGTATGGGCTGTTGATATGTTATATTGTTATGAGTTATAACTTATTCAGAAGTATCAAGTGTTGTCTGCTATTGATAATGGAAACTTCCTTGGTGAACCATGGGTGTTGATATGTATGATTGATGATTTGCAAAAATAGATGTATAAAATATGTGATATGCATGTTATGACTTATTATTGATTTGTCATTTTGTCAAGATGTCATTCGTTGCTTCTCGTCATTCATTTCACCTTTGTCTGTGTAATTGTGTTCATGCCGGTCAAGTTCTCCTACCTTGCGTCCTAGGTACGTGCTACAATTCCATTCATAATCTCTTCTCTATGAAGTCTCCAAGCAGTGGCTGCTTGTGCCTTTAAAACCGACATCATATATATATATATATATATATATATATATATATATACGTAGTCCCTCAACCACTTTCGGGGGATCGTCCACGCAGCATGAGGAGGATGAGACAGCAGCCATGGGCAATTTCATCGAGCCCATGCAAGTTTAAGAAGCATGGCGGCCAGGAGAGCGTCAGGATATCCAATTACCTGGTTGCTGATACATGATGTCACTTCCCAGTCGGAGTACCTGCGCATCCACGTCACTTTCTTAACTTAGTAGACAGAATTGGATTAAGAAGGAGCTTTGTAAAAGTTTTGTGATAATATATTAGTCGCACACATACGGAAGTGTGTGAGAAGATATTATAATTTGATTATCTCTTGTGGGTAAAGCTGTACAACCTCTACAGAGTGTAAAACTATTTGAATAATCATGTCCGCAGTTATGGACGTGCTCGGGAATTTCACACGAGAGGTAGAGTTTCTTATCAAATGTGTGGGAGTATGAATGAGAAGTTACTTGATGAATATCATGTTTGTTTGGTGAACAGATAATTCACTTGGTGATTTGTGTCGATTGGTGAATTGGGGATTCATTTATTCCTGGTTTGGTTGGGAAGTGAATTAGTAGTTCATTGGTTGTTTCAAAGCAATTGTTTTATTTATTTATTGTTGTTTTCAACTACGCATTTCAATCTATTATTGTATTTATCGTCAATGTTGCTTTCTACAAAAGAACCATACAGCTAATCTTTGTCAGGCCGTGTTTGAATATTATTTGTATACATTTTCTCTACGGCTTGCTGAGTGCTTTATGTACTCACGGCTTTATGACTTTGTTGATCAGTTAAAGAATATCAAGCTGCTCAAGAGTTCTTCAGAAGGAGGACTATGAAGGTTTTGCGGTTTAGGATGCGTTCTTCACTCGATTGCTGTGGGCATGTTAATTGGCCTTTTCAAGAGTTTCGTTCTGCTACAAGAGTTTATTTGTTTTTTTAGCCTTGCGTGGCAAGTTAAGTAAACGTTGACCATAAGGTCCAGTTATTATTATTATTTGTTACTTTGAGATCTTTTTAGTTAAATCGAATAAATGGATGGTATTTCATTATTGTTTCCTGTGTGAGTTAGCTACTGATCTCGGACTAGTTTAGAATACACAGAGGGTTCCTGAATCGTATTTTTGGGTCTCGACATGGAACGAGACACTTGCTTAGACATGCTACAAGATGTAAGGGCAAGCAAGAATTGTTGATGAGGCAGACGCAACCGCAATACAACCCCAATGGTACGGTACGTAGCTGAGACTGCGATCCTGAGGTAGCCCATCATTCTCTCTGTCATTTAAGTGCTTTATGAGGATTTACCGTTAGGCTTTGAGGAGTCTTCTGCTTTCCAAAATTATATTAGGACCGCGCATAATTCTAGATTTTCTTCCGTTTTTAGACAGGCAACAATTAGGGATCTAGTAAAAATACTACAATGAATGTCATAATAAAATAAATGAACTATTTAGTACGTGCACATTTTCGGTGGCCCTTACCTCGAACATATGGAGTGGTCGGGCTAGGGAGGATTATCTTAGTGTAGTTTTCTATTATGTTAATGGCAACTGGGTAATGGAGAAAATGATTATAAGTTTGAAATTAATTGATGTAGCCATGAAAGGCTTTGGTCTTATAGACAAAATATTCTCAATTACTTTAGATAATGCTGATTCGAACTCTAGGGCCATGGATATTCTTACTCCAGTGTTGAGTACATACGCCGATTTCATCTTGCTGTATCAATGATGCGCTTGTCATATTACCAACCTTATAGTCAAATGTTGTTTGAAGAGGTTGAGTCCGTATATTAACGCTTTTCGCGTTGCGATTTCTTTCTTAAATAATTCTAACGTAAGAATAGCACAATATAAAAACTTCTGTAGGACGATGGGTGTACGTCCAAAAAAGTTCGATTTGGACATGCCGGTAAGGTGGAGCTCTACTTACCTGATGCTTAAGAGTCTTGTACCATACAAGAGCACTTTTTCTGTTTTTACTCAAACACATTATTAGAGCACTGACGGTAGTATATTATTGACTGAGCAACATTGGTTTGTTGTTGAGAAGATACTACAATTTTTATAATTTTTTATGAGGTCACTGTTGTTTTGTCCGCTGTGTACTATCAAACATCTCCTATCATTGTGCATAGTATTTTACAGATTGATACTGATTTGAAAATGTATGAAAATGATTTAGTTTTATGCGATGCTATAGTTTTCATGAAAACTAAATACCTTAAATATTGGATAGAAATCCCTTACCTATATGCATTTGTATTTCTTTTAGATTCTAAAGCTAAATTTGATGCATTTGGTAGTGTACTTGATCTTCTTAGTGATGCTACATGGCTAGACTATACTAACTATTTTGTATAAGTTCATTCTCGGTTATACGAGGTTTACTAAAGGTATTAAAATAAGTTTCGGGGAGTCCGCTCGCAAAGACCTCCAGTAGCCCCTGCCTCAAGTAGCAAGACAAATATGCGGGGCAAGATCTTCGATGGCTCTTCCTCCAGGTTCAGGTCTTCTTCTTTTACACTGCCACCTGCTCAGCCAAGGTACACAAGGAGTGGGGAACTATCCACCTATTTAGACAATAATATGGTGGATTTCAACTCAGAAGGCTTCGAAATTTTGCAATGGTGGTAAGCCCATAAGTTAACATATCATGTGCTAGCCATACCTGCACGTGATGTGTTAACTGTTCCTGTCTCAACGGTTTCCTTCGAGTCTGCTTTTAGTCTTTCTGGAAGAATATTGGAGGAGAGAAGAACAAGTCTCATAATTGAGATTGTGGAGATACTTCTATCTGTGAAGGACTGAGAACAAGCTGATTCAAGAATACAACACTCTGCGAAAAATCCAAAGTTATCGGAGGTGTTTGAAAACCTGTACTTAGACAATAACACGTAGAACAATGATGTATGTAGAGCTATAAACTGTACTGTTTTTCTTTTGTTAAGGTTTTCTCATTTTGAGTTTTTACTTAGCGAAGGTTTTAACGAGGCAGCCAGTTGAACATTAATAAAGCTTTTTATTACATTTTCAATATGATTGTCTTATTTCCCCCCAATTTCCATATATATTTCTGAATTCTACATATTTATCAGTTTTTTTTGGATTTTTCTGATTTTTTAGTGCCTAACGGGCTAAATGTGCCAGCCTTAGCCCGCCGGGCCAAACGGCTCGTGCTGGCCTGACCTGGCACGAACGGCCGCCTCCCTGGCACATGGGCCGGTACGACATGACCCATCTAATAGCCGTGCCGACTTGTGCCGATCTTGTGTCGAATCAAGGCGCTATTTAGCCAAATTTAATTACATGATTGTCTGTGTATACAACAAACTACAGTAACATAGGGCATGGGTTTGCTCGCACACAACCAGTAGAGGCCACAACCACTTCCTGTGTCCCCACACCGCACGTTGTCCATTCTATGCAATCTCGGAGCTGTTTCAAATATGGTTTATGTTTTTTTCCCTCGTATATTTTACTTGCTGGCATTGTTCAATTTTTTTATATTATGAATTATAAAAGCAAAAAACTGCAATATTTTAAGATTATGATCAGAAATAAAAAGACCGGTACAATACACGCTTTGTGTTTATGTCAAGGCTTTTAATGCTTTATTATAAGTGCATATACATTCAAAACCTCTTGTTTGAATATATAAATGCTTTTAAATTGAGAATAATCGCGTATCAGTTTGGTAGTTTTCCGTGTGGTGTATTGGGAGTGTACGGGGGATGGACTTATTATAAGTGAAGTGATTAGCTTTTAAGTAGATATATCCAAATATAAATATAAGGGATTTGGGAAAAGAGAGAACCCATCGTACAACAAAAAATAGTGTCATAAACATAATACCTAATCTACACTCAAACTTTCACCTTTTTTTAACAGTAATATTCTGCCCAAAGACAAAGAAAGGGAAAGAAGAAAAGTGAAAGAAAAACATTGGGGGAAAAGAAAAGAAAAGAAAAGGCCGTCGTCGAATCCAAGCGCTCGTAGCTGCGCACGTTAGGCGAGCGAGCGAGGGGAAAAAAAACCCGAAACCTCCTTGCACCCTCCGTTTCGCTTTCCCTGCTCCCCTCTCTTCTCCTCGCGCCCCCCTTTGTTTCTCTCTCTTCCCCTTCGGCCAAGCCGAGCCATGCCTCCTACCACAACTCCCCCCACCACATCACAAGTTCACAACCCACCGCCTCCCCCTTCCTCCGCGTCTCCCTCTCGCCCCCCCTCCCTACCCCAAACCCTAACCCTAATCCCGCCGCCTCCTCCGCCGCCGTGGGGCCGACCCGACCGCCGCGCCCGCCTCCCTCCTCCCCGGCGCGCCCTCGCCTTCGGCTCCTCCCCCTCGGCGCCCCTCCTCGCGCGCGCGCGGGGCGCTAGGGTTTCGCCATGGACCCGCGCCGCCCTTCCCCGCGCGGCGGCGCCAACGGCGGCGGGCTGTCGTACTCCGCCCTCTTCAACCTCGAGGTAGTTGCTCGTTCGCTTGTCTCAATATTCTCTCTATCTCTCTTTGCGCGAGCGGGTGTCTCTGCGCGTGCAGGGGCCGTGTTGCATTGGGGCGCGGCGTGGTGGGGGCTGGGGATGGGCTGTGGAGCTCGTTGACACCGGGTTCTGGGGAATTCTCTCTGGGGGGACGTTTTGCCCCTGGTTTTTAGGCGCAATTTGGCGGGGGTTTTGGTGGGAGTCGCGGTTTCGGCTCTGTGGTTAGAGGCTCGCTAGTTGGGGACTAATGCAGGTTGCTCGGTGATGGTGTTGCGATCGTGTGTATCGGCTGATGTCCTGTGCTACTGTTTTGTTGGTTTGGAGTAAAACGAGTGCTTGCTGCGTTGTGCTTCGTTGAAGTTAGTGCTTGCTGCGTTGTGCTTCGTTGAAGTTAGTAGTTTAACAGTTTTGATTTTTAGTCTGGTGTTGTGCTGGAGTTGGTGCACTAGCTTGCATCTAGTGCTGGTTGCTGTTTACTGGCGTTGCCATTGTCCGATGTGCCGTTTGTCTTGTTATCTTATATCATCTGTGCTGTTAGTGCCTTGGCTTAATTTTTCTAGTATTTCATCATTTCATGCATGAGGAGGATTTTGTTTAGATGCAATTGCATACTCAGTTAGTCGTTTGTGTGAATGTAGCTACACTATGTTTGAGTTACGGTTAAAGATTATTAGTTGCTGGAATCTACATATGTTCTTATGCTACTGTGATTGTGGTCTTCTTAGCTTGCAGTGTTTCTTTGTAGAACTATCACTATTCTTCAAACTCTTGGTTTTACCTAGTCTGGGATCTGTGTTTGCATGACCAGATTTTGCCTATTGCTTTCATTCTTCTCAGTATGTACTACCCTTTATCCACCTTACGCCGCATAATATTGTTAGTATGGTTCAAATTTTAAGTTTGCTAATATTACGATTTGGGGCCTGCAAGGGAACTTCAGTTGACCATGGCAGCATTTGTTGCTTATTTGCATTTAGCTTGTGATTTTATCCTTTTTAGTACTTTCGTTTGAAACATAATCCTTTTTAGTACTTCTACAGTGGTATTGTTGCTTGTCTGTTTGTTTGGTCTGTGTGGATGTAGGTTCATTGTTAGTTATACCATCTGCCTTTTGTTTTTGACTTAGTGAAGCAGATCTGTCACTCTTATGTTACCGTGGTTTGTTTGAGTTTTATTGGTGTACAATTCTGATGATGTTTTTTTACTGTAACTGCTGTTGCAGCCTTTGCTGAACTTTAAGGTCCCTTTACCGGAAGATCTTGATCGTTATGGGAACAGTAGCCCAAATGGGAGCGTGAGTAGCCAAGGTAATCACTTTTTGTCCTTTTCCTTTTTACCTTTATTATTACATCTCTTTGCTCAAGAGTTTTCTTTTAAACAATTGGTAATTGTCTAAATCCATCTTGTTGCATTAGCTCTTCATCAAATCGTCTTCTATTGACACTTCTGTTGTATTTCTTATGCTTCCATATGGATCTTTTTGCTTATCCAACTTTTCCTTTAAGGTCAAGGATCCTTGTCGGATCAGTACGATGGCGTGAGTGATGCTTCCCATGGGCTGCATCGGAAGCGAAAAAGGCATCTGAATGGTGGTAGCGATGATGAGGAGGCAGATGCCTATAGTAACCAAATAACTGAGGAGCACTACCGTACAATGCTAACTGAACATGTTCAGAAGTACAGAAGGTCAAAGTTTAAGGAGGGTGCATTTGGTTCTGATCCAACTCGGGAGGTAGTCCCTCAAATAAAACACAAAAATGGTAGTACAAGAGTTATGAAGAACAAAAGTGATTTCAAGGATGTTGCAAAATTAGGTGAGGTAGAAGCCTCACCTGATAATAACGGGACAGAATGTATAAGCGCATATGGTGGTTTCAATAAGCTTGTAGCTTCACTTGATTCTTCCTATCTGGATATGGGGGATAATGTAAGCTACGTAATTCCAGAAGGTTATGATAAGTTGGCACCTTCCCTTAATCTGCCTGTTTTTTCTGATTTACGTGTCGAGGAGCATTTCTTGAAGGGCATGCTAGATTTACGCACCCTAGCAGCAATGCTTGGCACTGACCGCAAGTTTGAGGCTACCAATTGTGGTGGATTAGCCGAACCTCAGCCGCAATATGAATCACTCCAGGAAAGGGTTAAGATGCAGAAATTTGCTCTTCAAGTAACTGAGGATCCCTTTGCAATTCCAGAAGGAGCAGCTGGGAGGATACGGAGGTCTATTATTTCAGACTCTGGCAGTTTGCAGGTTCATTATGTTAAAGTCTTGGAAAAAGGAGATACATATGAGGTTGGTTTCAGTTGTTAAAATTTTGATTTTGTGCTATTGTATTATGTGCACTTAGCAACTATGTGATATCATGGATGCAGATTATCGAGCGTAGCTTGCCAAAGAAGCAAATAGTAAAAAGGGAACCTTCTGCAATTGCGAAAGAAGAGACAGAAAAGATTTTGAAACAATGGCATAGTATTGCTAAAAACATTCCAAGGCACCACAGGAATTTCACCGCTTTGCTGAAGAAACGGCAAATAGATGCTAAACGCTTTTCGGAGAGTTGTCAACGGGAGGTATTGCGCTCGTCTATCTTGTTGCCTTATGTCTCTTTGCCATTTCACTGTGCTCTAGTTTATGATCTTGCTGAACTTGTATGTATTCTGAAGCTTTACTGAATTTTTGTCGAATATCCAGGTAAAGCTCAAAGTAAGCAGGTCACTAAAACTGATGAGAAGTGCTCCAATACGTACAAGGAAGCTTGCTAGGGATATGTTGATATTCTGGAAACGAGTTGATAAGGAGCAGGTTTTTGTCTCTTAAGCTTACTAATGAATAATTTTACATTTCTACTAATGGCAATTTTGAAACTATTCTAGTTTGCTTTCTTTAGGAAACAGTAGCATGCTGGGCTAATTCTATTTCACATTCTTAAACATTAGGAGTTGATTATATCAATGTATTTCAGCCTTCAAGCCATTTTACCATCTATATAAATACTAATATCTCATGTCCAATATTGTTTTGCGTATTGCTCTTGTATGAGTTCAGTTTAGCACATGGTGTTTGCTGCTCTTGCTTATGCTATCTACAGATCAAGACACTCAAAATTATGGCATTAATTCCTTTTGCATGTTTTGCAGTATGAGTTGAGGAAAAAAGAGGAAAGGGACGCAGCTGAAGCTTTGAAGCGTGAAGAGGAGTTACGTGAAGCAAAAAGACAGCAGCAGAGGCTCAACTTTCTGCTATCCCAAACCGAGCTTTATAGTCACTTTATGCAGAACAAGGCTGGCGAATCAGCAGTGCCTGATGAGGGATCTGCCCCTGAGGGTGATCAGGAAGAAGATCCCGAGGAAGCTGAATTAAAGAGAGAGGCTTTGAGAGCTGCTCAGCATGCCGTGTCCCAACAAAAAAGGATGACAAATGCATTTGATAGTGAAATTGTGAGGTTTCGTCAATCTTCTGACTCTGGTATTCCAACTGATGATTCAGCTACTATGGAGCCTAGCAAGATTGATCTACTACACCCGTAAGTTCTACTTGACAATTTTGGCTTTTGTCAGTCGCAAGCTAACATGTTAGAACCAAGGAAGTAGTTCTCCAAAACTGATTGCTTTGGGGCTATCTTATCTTCAGTTCAACAATGCCTGAGAAGTCATCTGTGCAGACACCGGATTTGTTTAAAGGTGTATTAAAAGAATATCAGTTAAAGGGCTTGCAGTGGCTGGTCAATTGTTATGAACAGGTAGATTGTTATAAAGCTGATGTATTTTGCTCATTTGTGATGACTGTACCATTGTTAGCCTAAACTTCACATTTTGGAGTTCTTGCAGGGCTTAAATGGCATTCTTGCTGATGAAATGGGCCTTGGCAAAACTGTTCAGGCTATGGCATTCTTAGCCCATTTGGCTGAGGTTGGTTGATTTATTTTCTTGAAAACCTAAAAACTTGTCTTTCCATTAGTTGATTTGTTGCCCAAATGTTGTTTGGTCTCATTATGTGTTTGATCTTTATACTTGATTTCACATTGTTTCTCAGCTTAATTCATTTCTGTCCTTTTATTTCTTCCTTTCCGAGGCATCATCTTATGTAATTTAATTTTTTGGATCATTGCATGACAAACATTTGATATAGACATGGGCATCTCATGCAGGACAAGAACATATGGGGTCCCTTTCTAGTGGTTGCTCCTGCATCTGTTGTGAATAATTGGGCTGAAGAGGTGATCAGATTCTGCCCTGATCTAAAGATACTTCCGTATTGGGGTCCAGAAAGGATGATTCTTCGGAAGAACATCAATCCCAAGCGTCTTTATCGGAGGTAAATTGCTGGCTGAGGCACATCGTGCAAGGTTTTTTATAGGCTCATAGAAGTATAGAACTAATCATGTGACTTTTTCTCTTTTCCTTCAGAGATGCTAGTTTCCACATCCTCATTACAAATTATCAGATACTTGTGAATGAAGAGAAGCTTTTGAGACGTGTTAAGTGGCAATACATGGTACTGGATGAGGCTCAGGCTATAAAAAGTTCAAGCAGGTGACTTGTCATGCATCTTGCATGTTTTTATATTTTGTTGAAATTCAAAATTTCCTAACTCATGGCTGTCTTAATTTGTTTATTTTGTGTTCTTTCCTATTACCCGGCACTTGCTTGAGAAATTGTGTATCATTCTATCTTCTCTCTCTACTGCAGCCAGCGGTGGAAGACTTTGCTGAGCTTTAACTGTAGAAATCGCTTGCTTCTTACTGGGACACCAATACAGAACAACATGGCTGAGCTATGGGCACTTCTTCATTTCATCATGCCCACTTTGTTTGACAGCCATGAGCAGTTTAATGAGTGGTTCTCCAAAGGGTACTGTTCTCCAAGTTGGCAAGTTGTCTTCTTTATTTTAGTCATTTTCTTTAATGCTTACATTTATTTGGTCTGCCAGTATTGAGGGTCATGCTGAACATGGAGGGGCCTTGAATGAACATCAGCTTAGTCGACTGGTAAGATATGATCATATTTAGTGCATGGTATAGTTTAATGAATCTTTTGAAGAGTGCTTGATTGAGTCTAATGTGATGTTTAGAAGACTTGAGTTCTCAAATATATGAGAGATGCTCCATTGCCCCTGAGATGAAAGAAAGAAATTCTATAATTTTTCCCTGGTTCTTCTGCATGCCATTTTCTTGAGCAAAGTTTTGTATATCTGTATAATATTTTGAAGATTACAACATGTTCTCTTTTTCCACAGCATGCTATATTAAAGCCCTTTATGCTCCGTCGGGTTAAGATTGATGTCATTGCAGAAATGACCCAAAAGAAAGAAGAAATTGTGCCCTGCAAATTGAGTTCTCGTCAGCAAGTCTTCTATCAAGCCATAAAGAATAAGATATCTCTTAATGAGTTGCTTGATGGAAGTCGTGGCAATCTAAATGATAAGAAGCTACTTAGCCTGATGAATATTGTCATGCAGCTACGGAAGGTACAGCTCTGATGATAAAATTTATTTAATCATTTTTAAGGTCCCTACAGCAAATTGTGCTAGCGTCGGTCCTTTTTTTTTTGCTGTTCATTGAATTTTCTTGCTAATGTGCTCCATATCATTTTTAGGTCTGCAATCATCCAGAGCTGTTTGAGCGCAACGAGGGAAGCTATTACTTTTACTTTGCTGATATCCCAAACCCTCTTCTTTCTCCCCCATTTGGGGAATTGCAAGATGTACATTATGCAGGCAAGAGGAATCCAATAATGTTTGAGGTACACTTTCTCGTATCTTTAGCCTTTTCTGTTTTTGTTGACCATACGGTTTACAACCTCCTTGATATGTTTCTCCTTGAGCACAAACACTATACTAATGGGCTTCTTCCTGAATCCCCTCAGATTCCAAAGTTAGTTTATCAAGGAATCATCTGTAACACGGAAATACCTGTGCATGGTTGTGGATTTCGGAGTGGATCTTTCAACAGGCTGTTTAATATATTTTTGCCAAGCAATATTCATAATTCTGCATTTTCAGAATCAACTTCACCAAACAAGTCTGTTCTGTCGTCTGGTGCATTTGGCTTTACACGTTTAACAAATCTGTCTCCGGTTGAAGCTTCCTTCTTGGCCACTTGTTCGCTATTTGAGAGACTAGTATTCTCAGCGATACATTGGAATAGGAAGTACGTTGATGAAATCGTGGATGCATTCCTTGATTCAGAAGGTCCTGATCTCCAGTTAAGTCAGAATGATGTCACAAAAGTCCGCGCTGTTGCTCGGTTGTTGCTTTCACCTACAAGGGCGGAGTCCAGTTTGCTCAGAACAAAGATTGAGATAGGCCCAAGTGATAGCCCATACGAAGCACTAGTGCTTTCTCATCATGACAGGCTCACCTTGAACATAAGACTTCTTCGCTCAACATATGCTTTTATTCCACCTGCTAGAGCACCACCAGTAAGTTCATTTGTTTTAACTGTGTTGACTTGTTTTGGCACTTGCGTTGCATCAGGCCATCTGTGTGTTTGGAGCCATCTTTCAATATATCTTAGCTCTAGTATTAAAATAATCTGAAACTTCCGTATAATGTAGGAGATGTCTATATTTGATCTATGCATGTTATCAGCTCACAATTAATGGTAGTATTGATTAACCCCCCTTTCCCCTCTTTCCTTCTTCCAGATAAGTGTCTGGTGCGCAGATCGAAGTTTTGCCTATAAGTTAAATGATGAGATGCATGATCCCTGGACCAAGAAACTGTTTCTGGGATTTGCTCGCACTTCTGAGTTCAATGGTCCTAGAGGACCAATTGGTCCTCATCCATTAATACAAGAAGTATGTACTGATTTTCCCATCCCTGAGCCAATGCTACAGCTACCGTACAGGATATTTGGGTCTTCTCCGCCAATGAGTAATTTCGATCCAGCTAAAATGCTTACAGTAAGTCTTCAATGTTTTTGGTTGTGCATAATGCTAGATATTGCCTGTTTAGGTTTGTTTTTTAAGCTGCACAATTTCATCATCCTTTTATGGTTATGATTTTAAATCAATGTGGATCTAATGAGGTTCATGAACTGCAAAAGGTGCTCAGAAGATTTTTCTGGAAACTAGACCTTGATCAGTATACAAATATGGTGTAAACACCTCAATATAAAGGCATAATCATTTTCTATTATATTGTACATGCTTTAGTGACCCTTTGTTTCTGACATGGAATGTTTGGTGACAGGATTCTGGGAAGCTTCACACCTTAGATAAACTACTGCGGCACCTCCGAGCTGAAAATCACCGTGTTCTTCTATTTGCTCAGATGACTAAAATGTTGGACATTCTTGAGGTATTACTATTTACTTTATGCATGGACATTCACATTAAAAATTGTTAAAAACTAATACTTTATTTGGGGGGTGGGGGATTGAAATAAACAAAGAATTCCAAAAAGCAAGTCAGTTGAATAAACAAAACAAGAAGTAACATTTTGATCTTGTTTCTTTAATTAATAGATATATATATGTAGAGATGTAATTGAGTGTCTCAAGATCAATTCCTTGTTGCATAACACCATGGAAAAATTGATATCTACAACTTAATTTTGATGAGACATCAAACCTCTATACAAAATACTCTGTACCTTTTTTTTATGGGAATAGTATGGGAGAACCCTACTGGAATATATATTATACTATTAATAATAAATAAAGTACAAAGGGTCCATAGGACCAAACAGCAAGACTTCATAAAGCGAACAAGAACTGACACATCTACTTAGAAGATAAAGAATGCTGTCTCCAAAGCAGCTTGCCCTAAAAACAAGATAACCAGGAGTCCAGGACCAACAGATCCTATTTACTCCAAAATGCACTAAAATACTCTGTACATCGAGAAACTGGAAACCATGATATGTAGATTATGGTACATGTGTTCGTATTTTTTATGCAATTTACCTTACACTTTTTGCACAATCCACTACTCTCCTACAAGTGGGAGTGGGGGAAGTGGAAATTTGAGGGGGGATATAATGTTGTTGAACTTTCTTTAGGTAAAATTTGTCTGTACCATAACAATCCCCATTGTTATATAGATTTGTGCTGGTTTTCTATAATCATTCATCGTCAATGAACTGTTTATCTTGTGTGTCATTGTTAAGCGGGATCCCACTAAAAGGGTGATATATTCCATTTATGTCTGTGCCTATTAAAAAACTTCAGTTTGTGGGCCTGAGCTTACATATTTGTACAACATGATGGAGCAAGTGTTATGTGTCAGCAGCTTTAGGAGCATTTTAGATTTCTATTATTTTTTGATTGGCCTTGCGAACTTCATGAAGGAATTAAATAGTAGACGTTCAAATGAATCAGCAAAGTGCAAACCCCTACTAGCATAATGAGTTTTGTTTGTGAACTATCCATTCAGAAAGTCCTGTTGAGTTTGTGCACGAAAGTTTGAATCCCTTTCTAATTTTTAGAGTATCACACATTACTTTTTTCAGGACTACATGAATTTCAGAAAATTCAAGTATTTCAGACTTGACGGGTCTTCTGCAATTTCTGATCGCCGTGACATGGTCCGAAACTTTCAGAACAGGTACACATATTAGTGAATACGATGAAACTACTGCCATAAGATGATCTAACGCTTTTCAAACATGACTTTAGCTGAGTTTTCTTCTCTGCAGGAATGATATATTTGTTTTCTTGCTAAGTACAAGAGCTGGAGGACTAGGTATTAATTTGACTGCTGCTGATACAGTTATATTTTATGAAATTGACTGGAATCCAACACAAGACCAGCAGGCAATGGATAGAACACACAGACTTGGTCAGACAAAGGAGGTAACTGAAACTTCAGTTTATACACTATTTTATCATTTGTAATGACACTCTTGAATCTTCTTTAGGAAGAAAAAATTCATGAAAACGTAGGCATTCATGTGTTAGAATGCTCAGTATAGTGTGCTTGCGAGCAAGGATCCAAAACCCGTTCCCGGGGAAAATCCCGGTCGCCGGTCGGGAAAACAAACCGGCCGGTTACCGGATTTCCCGGAAAAAACCCAGACGAAATTCGCTTAAAAACCAGCTGAAATTCGAAAATTAGAATTTGAATTTGCAAAACCCGGAAAAACCGGCCGGTTTTTCTGTTTCCGGTTACCACCAGTAAATCCGGTTAACCGGCCGGTTTTTTGTTCCCTGCTTGCAAGTTGTGTAATTTTTTTAATCTGTCATTTCCTTTTTTTTTAAAACTTTAGGTTGATGTTTCCATCCTGTTGCAATTTTAGCACTAGAATGCTTGTAAAACACGTTAATTGGTTGTTATACGAGAGTTTCAGACTAAAACTGCCAATCCTGCCTATTCTTCCAATGTTGTTATTGCATTCAAAATATATGACATAGATTCACCATAATACCAATACCTTTACTCAGTTTAGATTCATTGTCTTTATTTGGTTACTCACTGTTTAGCATTATGTTGTTAATAAAGGAATCTGAACATTTGAAAGAGAAGGTGATTTGTTATTAGTGTGTAGCCGATGATTCGTTATTAGTGCATCACTAGGCTGTATATCTAGGCAGGGATTTCTTCATCCTTGCATGGCCTACTATATAGTAGGGAGCATTACCGCATAAATAACAATATTGGCATAGGGGTGACTCTGTTTTTAGGTATAGTAGTCATGCTGCTGTTGTGATCATTAATGTTGAGGGTTTTAGTTTTAGGTTGAGTAACACCATTACAGAAGTTGCAAACATGGTTCTGAATCTTGGTTAACAAAAATCATCCAGCCATCCAGGACCAAGCTGGGTTGGCTGGAAAGCAGTCTTCTGATGGTTTCTGGCCAATTGTTTTTTTTATTATATTATCATCTGTAATTTTATTGTGTTTTTTTGTTTGCTAAACCTTGTATGATTACTAAATTCAGTGATAGTTTTAAATATCACTAATGCTCAACTAATATCTGTTAACTGACTGGTTCTCGCTGGTTTTTAGAACCCTGGTCATTATCTCAATTCATAAATTGCACCAATATTTGAAAATAAATTTTGTAAGAGCACAGTTCCTTACATTTTATTTCAAACCTGGAATTGTAGGTAACTGTGTATAGACTTATATGCAAAGATACTATTGAGGAGAAAATATTGCAAAGGGCGAAGCAGAAAAATGCTGTGCAGGAGTTGGTCATGAAAGGGAAGCATGTCCAGGATGATCATTTGATGAGACAAGAGGATGTTGTTTCATTACTTATTGACGATGCACAGATTACACATAAATTGAAAGAAATATCAATGCAGGTAATTTTATATCATTTCCATCTTTTAACAGAGTCTAATCAGATGAACATAAGGTAACTTTCAATTAGATACATTCTGCTATCATTATGTTTCAAATTAAATTACACCCATGTTACAAATGCTACTGATCTAATATCTCTGTAACCAAATTTTAAATTCAAACTTTGAATTTAAAAAATGGCTGGTTCATTGCTGAGTCTGCCAATTATGAAGTAGTAGTTCTACGGAGAAAATATGCCATGTCATCATTGAGTTTGGAAGACTCAGATGTCATACAAAGTGCCAGGCCATTTCGCCCGTAAAATTGGCAATTTCTGGCTTAATTTGATGTTGAGTTTGGTTTGGAAACCATGGTTAGCCTGAGAACATTTGGAAGCTGGTACAAACGTGCCTGAGAAGGGTCCACAACCGATTTGCCCTAAAGCTAGCTTTCCAACCCCCACCCCCCCGGGTCTGGTTTCATGCAACCAACAGTTTTTTGAGAATTCAGACCTTTGTCTACAACAAATTCTTAGTATAAAGTCAATTTGATTTTTTTTTGTGAGAAATGTTGAGTCCAATTGGAGTGTGTACAATTATTTTTTGTTTAACTTCATTGGTAAAAAGTCTGCCAAGAATACTATTTTTCATCTTCATTTACACTTTAGGCAAAGGATCGACTAAAGAAGAGGCGTGCGAAGGCCATCAAGGTTGACAAAGAAGGAGATTTGATGCTTGAAGACTTAGATGATCCAACTGCAGAGGCTGTAGAACAAGATAGCACAACCATAAAAAAGGTACACACGAGAAATGCATCTGAGTTAATTGAGTTACTTATTCCCTTGCGATAGGAGGAAACCACACCCGCAGAATAGGGACCTTAAGTTTCTTTTTCTATATATTAAATTTTAATCCATAATTTCCTAGCAGTTATCATCTTATCTGTCTGTACATGTACAAATGCACACAAATCTAAGGCTTAATAATTTAATATGCAAGCCTGAAATTCCAATTTTAAGTTTAAATAAAACATTCAACAAGTGGTCTAGAACAGTAACCTCACAGCTTGGACTTAATATAAGCACCCATGTAGAACTTAAGAATGAAATGTGTACATGAGTGTAGTTTTAGGCTATATTGGCTGTGTTTGACTTGCATTTTAGTCTGTATGACAACTAAAAATACAATGGCTATATTTACAGGAACAAATGTGTTGTGTAGGATTTGACTAGTTTAAGTAAAAATTGAGGAGATAATCAAAAGCAAAGAAATTGGACTTATTCTGCTACTTCAATTTTGCGATCTTTGCCTTCATGAGCCCTTGTCCAGCTTGATGTTATATTGAACTACCTTTATCTTGCAATGCGAAACTACTGTTCTATTCGACAAACTGCTCATACAACATTACAACAATCCAAGTAGCTAACTCTGAAGCATTGGATAATGCAAATGTGCAAAACAAATATGATAAATTAGTCCTCATGTTTTTTTTTTCTGAGGCCACGTTGATTCATCTCATTGTCTTTGGCCCTGGTATTTACACCTTAGTCAATAAGTAACACCAAAAATATTTCCAGAGAAAAAGCTCGCACAAGAAACCTCCAAAGTCACAGGACAATGACAATGCGGACAAGAATGCAGAGGCTCTCGTAGAGGGTGATTATCCAGAGAGTGGTCATGCAGAAGATGGAGAACATATTGATACTCCAAGGCCTAAAAGATCAAAGAGACTGATGAAGAGCACAAGTGAGGATAAGGAACCTGTGGCTGGCTCTGATCGTGAGAAACCGGCAGATGCAGCTGAGAATTACGCATATCATGATTTTGACGATACGGAAGAGGCACAAGACCGGACTCCTTCAGACTAAATGACCGACTGGCCAGATGAGAGCAGAGGATGCTAAATGGGAAGACTAGTGTAATTTATCAGGTCGAGTATGGGCATCAGCGACGACATAGTTTAATATCCAGAGGAGTCGTCTCTGGATCTTCCTGAATGTGTCACGCAGTTCAATAAGTATTTAACCGCACAGCTTCTCTTCTGAAGCCTGGGAACTGCGTGTTGCAGATTGCAGCGTGTATATACTCTATTATGTCGGAAGACGTCAGTGCGGTGGCAATAAGCCTGTAATGGTTGTCGTCCTAAACGTGACAAGGGCGCATCCTCCAGCTTTTACTGTTGCCTCGGATGTTAGCGTTGCAGAGTCCTTTATCGCTGGTATTCGTGATGCAGGCTGTGGCCATTGTGTAGATATGCATTAACAATGCCCCATCAGTCGCATATAGAAATAATTTTGCTGTGTAAAGAGGGTTAGGCTGCTGTATTAATCATAAGTTTTGTGTTGATAGCTAAAGCTGAACATGGCAGGGAGCAGCTGCTGTGCCTTCCCAGTTGGAAACATGTTAAGATCATTTGTGACCATCTATGCTAATCGGAATATTTTGTAGCTCACAGAAAATTTGTATGTTCCGAAATGTTGGTTCGACATCACGTGGTTGCGTAAGCCGGACAATTGGTTTCCCAATGCGTGGTTTTTAGAGAAGTCAAAAGCCTCTCATAGTTAGGAGAAGCCAAAAGTCGTTGGGTACGCTTTTGGGCCTGTTTGTTTTGTTTTTCTGAAAAGCAGCTGATGGCTGTGCTGCAGGGCTTATCTGGCTGAGGGTTGAATGGTTAGGTTTTTCTGATTTGGTGTTTGGTTGCGTGGTTTTTAGGTAGTTTGACTGTAGCTTTCGAGATGTGAAATGTCTGAAATGTCCTTGAGGATAGTAATGGTTTGTTTGATACTGTTTAATGCAATTAAAAATATTTAACGATATTAATGAGAACTACCGATATTGACCGCGATTAACGATAATATACGGTAAACAACGCAATAAACCACAATTAACGTATTTAATGGTAATTATTACAATAAATATTTATTAAAATAAATAATTATTACATAAATAATTATTACAATAAGTGATAATTCATGCCCTCTTCATTTTTTCACGGGCTTGGGACCGGCATCGGCAGTGTTAGGCACCTCCACCCTCACACGTACCCCCCAAAAATAAAGAAGTAACAATTCACAGCAGTACTAAGTAAGTAACTAAAGTTGGAATACAACTCATAGTCATTGTTTAAAGGATTAAACTTCTTCTGAGCAAGTTTCACAACAATTGTATATCTATTCATGTTCCAATATACACTCTAAAAATAAATGGTAGAGATCACAATTCACAGCAGTACATCATCAAAGTAATTTACAATGTAGCATCTACTCACAACAATGATGATAGCTCCTCATCAAGTCAAAACTCATATACAGATTGATGCACTTAGATCATTTTTTAGTTCAAAAGGCACTAAAGAGAGGAGATATGAACAAGAAGTAAACACTACTACTAAACAATATCAAACTAAATACTGAAAGTAAACCAAGCAGCAAACTGGCAAACTACTGATCTAATATCAATCAAGTATGCATCAATCATGAAGTGAATGATCCCTGATTCAAGCAATTCATCAAGTATCAGGTCATCTAAGCAATTCATCAAGTATCAGGTCAATGTCCAATATGCAATTCATATATGATTCATCAAGTATCAGGTCATCCAAGTAATTCATCATTTTCAAATGTAATGACAAGTCCAGATCAAACAAACCAAAAGTGACCATAATTCGGACTAGTACCACATTCATGCTCACATTCAACATGATCATAATTGGCAATAAGATAACACAAGTCTAGCCAAAGTTCATACCATGTTCATCATCCATCCATGAGTTCACACCATGCATCTCTAATCTTGCTAATTTAGGATGCTCAATCAACACTAGATATATGAAAATTTTATAACAAGGATAAATTATCTATAACAATAGGCATGTATGCTTTCAATTCATAAAATCAGTACAATAAGCTAGTAGTAACTATGTTAATTCAATTCTAGATCATCATCTAGCATTATGTCAGCATTATTCATTCATCAATCATGAATTATCCAAGCCATTCCATCCATCATAGCACAACACAAGCACAACCTAGATCACTAGGATGAGAGGGGAGGAAACGACCGTACCCGGTGAGGAGAGCACCACCGTAGAAGGGGTTGGGGTGCTTGGCACCTCGCCATCTTGACGACGGTGGCAGCGGTGGCGGCTCGGGAGGTGGATGGAGCTGCGAGCCTGATGTTCTTGGTCTTGGCGGCGTCGATCTTGGGGGAGGAGGAGGTGGAGGCGGCCATGGGGTAGAGGGAGGAGGAGAGTGGCGGCCGCGAGAGGAGGGAGTTGGGGGAGGAGGTGGCCAGGGAGGAGATGGCCAGGGAGGAGCGGGGTGGAGGAAGGTAGTCGGAGGAGGCGACGCGGCGGCACGAGCCGGTGGAGCCAGATCTAGGCGAGGGGAGAGGCCAGCGGCTCGAGGTTGGGAGCAAACCAGATCCGATCGGTAAGGCGACTAGACATCTTGGGAGAGAGGGAGGAGGCGGGCGAGTGGGGAGGAGGAGGCGACAATGGCGTGGGAGGAGGTAGGGGCCGGCGGGGAGGGGGAGGAGGAGGGCACCTGGGGAGAGGAGAGGCGGTGGCTCGTGGGGAGGAGGAGGGGGCCGCACGGAGAGGAGGGGGCCGACGGGAGGAGGAGGGTGGCGGAGCGTGGGGAGGAGGAGGGGGCCGGGTCGGCCGGCGCGAGAGGAGGAAGGGCGTCGGGAGGAAGGGGGGAGAGGGAGTGCCGCTCGGGAGGAAGGGGCGAGGGGGAGCGGGGAGTAGGGTTAGGGTTCGGTGGATTGGGGGTTTTATGCAATGGCAAGATCTTGGGTAAATACCACGCAAGTCGAGGGCAAATGTGGGGGGTGGGAAGCGCGGAAGCTGGTCGTTGGCGGCTTTTAGCTTCTCCGCGTTGAGTCGGCTTTGGGCTTTCGGAGGAAGCGAGCTTCGCCCGTTTGTTTCGGCTTCCGGCTTTTCCGACTGAAAAGCTGAAGTTGAAGCCGAAACAAACGAGCCCTTTGTGGGTTGGAATTAAGACATCGTCCTTATTTACCCACCATATATCATGTATAAAAGTCAAACCCACACCTCTTCATCCATTCGGTTCCCCACTCGACCCACGCTTCTATCTCTACCTCCCTCTGCCCGTCGGTCTATATCTATTAAACGACTAAGGACATCTTCGATAGTGACCACCTCAGCTGTCTCTTAGATGCTATGTTACTCAAAAATCTAGTTGAAGGAGAGAAGATGTGAAGAGAGAGAATGTGTCATCTCTTATATAAGAGACAAGCTGGGCATGCAAACAATCACAAATGGAGAGTGTGTAAGGAGACACGTTGTGTTGAAAATGAATGATTTTATAGATAAATTATTGAAGATATTGTCTCTAAAGTTGTTTGTGGATAAGTTAAAGCCTTTAAAGACAATCATAAGAGACAAGCTGATGTACATGCCCTAAAGAATTTGGAAATTCAACTAATGATGAATTGTGAGATCATTGCCATATTCACGTTTAACGCTACTTGTGCCCATGCGCATTGAGTAGTGAAATTTGGAAGGCTATCGCTAGACCCGAGATTGCGACACGTGGCACTAGTACAAATATGAAAGCAACCTCCTCGCCTTCTTCACCCCTGTGACCTCTCCTGCCTCTGCTCCCTGCGCTAGTTAGCCTACTCATGCTCCTCTCCCTCCTCTTCACCAACCTCCTCGCCCTCCTCGCCTTCTTCACCCCTCGCGAACCCACCGCCACCGT
This sequence comes from Phyllostachys edulis, assembly GCA_036346405.1. Classification (NCBI taxonomy): domain Eukaryota; kingdom Viridiplantae; phylum Streptophyta; class Magnoliopsida; order Poales; family Poaceae; genus Phyllostachys; species Phyllostachys edulis. The sequence continues at coordinate 65,049,256 of CM070549.1, forward strand.
CACCCCTTACTCCGTCCGCGCCACCTCCAACCTCTTCGCCCACGTCACCGCCATCGCGTGAGAGATCGACTCCTCCCATCTCCCCCACCACCCCGATGGCCCACTCCCAGAGCTGCTCTTCCTCTCCCCGTATGCGCTCCTGCTCGATCGCGACGCTTGGCTCACCCACATGCTAGCCTCTGTCGCGCACGCCTGCTTCAGATCCCCCTCCACGCTTGCGCTCCTCTCGGCGTTCATGTCCTACGATTCCCACATCGCGTGTCCGCGCAACGACACCCTCCTGCACTGCCTCGTCTCCAAGGGTTGTGAGCCGCTCCCCACCACCGGTGCCTCTCCCGCGGGCCACGCACCCCGCTCCCATTGGATGAGATGAGGAAGAAGGAAATGCTTTGAGAGTGGTGTTTCCAGGTGTCTTAAATCTAAAATAGGGCCTTAAGAGGTGGGAGTTTAGGCCATCTCCCAGGGAATGTAGAAAGATATGACTAAACAAAAACAAAACAAGGAAAGACCCTATCGACACACGAGAGAGACATCGTCGTATTTCACATTAGCCATTTATATATGGGTTTGAGTTGGGAAATTGACCCTCTCTATTATATCTACAATGCATGGTATCACCGTTCGATCAAAAATCAAAGATAAAAAATTAGAGGTCAAGATCAATAACTATAATATTTTCGTTATAGTAAATATTCCACTGTTGCTACAATATCGCTACAGTACCACTGCGGATTATTGTTTGCATGCTCATGAAATACTGTTCACATAATAAACATCTACAGTAATACAGAGGATCCGGATCCATGCTAAGAGCATCCACAATATTGTTGGAAAGTAGTCATCTACCGTTGTCGGCATTAAGAGCGATTTCCACGGTTCGACCGAAAATCAAAAACCCAGATCAATTGACACCGTGTTTTGCTACAATATTTTTGCGCTATGGATACCCTACTAACTCAAAAGGTATTTACCCGACAAATGCTACACCACAACAGTATATACCGAATTCCTACATTCACATGGAGAGCAGCTTCTTCGTGAATTCGATAACCATGCTACAAAAACGACCGCATTCACTTTGAGAACATGTAGTTTTCGATACTTCCTCGTCGGCTAAATAATAGACGTAAAAAATAATTCAAACCCATGAGCGCCTAAATATAGCTATTTTCGCAAGATTCCACCATACTATCCACACAAAACACATTACCAAACAAACACAAAAGATAAGCGCAAATGCAAGGTAGAAAGCCCAGAATAGGAGCATTGTGAAAAAACCAATATAATCATGCTAATTAAATTACTGTCTTATGACTCTTATCTCGAGGTATGTAGGAGCTGTTTGGTTAATGGCCAAAATAAGCTAAATCAAAATTTTGGTATAGCCAAAACCTAAACAAAGCCAAATATTGATAAAAGAGTGTTGTTTGGATCATGACCAAACCAAATTTTGGTGTTGCCAAAATTTTGATGAGCGATTTCCTCACTCTCGGATTGCCGCGTGTGATATTGGATTTCATTAGTATTACCAAATTTTCGTGGACATTACCAAATTTTGGTAGCAAATCAAACAATCACCTAAATTTTCTTGGCCTTACTATTTTTTGGTTTGGTTTGCAAAGTAGCCAACCAAACGTTTTAATCCCCGTTTTGGCCTCTGTTCCCATGCACTCATCGGAGCCTCCTCATCGCCCTCAGTTGCCACCTCAGCTGCAACAACCTCCCTCTCTCGCTTTCTCAGCCATGGCTTGGTTCCACACGCGGGAGATCGACGACATCCACCGGTGGTTGCCACCGGAGATCCTTGAGGACATCGGCGTTACCAGAGCCGACGAGCTGCGCTGCCTCGCCGTCACTGAGGATCTTGTCGCTCGTCTCGCAGGCGTCCTCAGCGGCACCGTGAAAAGAACCTAACACCATCCTCTTCCACCGGCAAGGGCGGCCAACTCCCACCAGCATCGCCACCCCCACCCCTGTTGGTGATATGCCCTAGAGGTAATCATAGAGATGATTCTTGAATGAACCATTGTTTATAAAGATTAACAAGTATGTGACTTATTGGTGAAACTTTTTAACTTATATGATGTCGTTCTAAATGAATCCCTGGTCGGAACACTAGTTACTTTACAACCGGCACATGTGTATTGATTGATGACCATATTTCATCGGTCATAGATATAGGGATATCGAATCAATAATGTGAGCACATGTTGGAGAACATGGTGTTGGATTGACCCACCTTGAGACTATTGAGATTGTTATGATTCTAAGTGTCATTAGTTGGTCTCTAGCAATGATGATGTATAATTCTTAGACCTGAGATCAATATGATTCCCAACGTGTGTAATAGCATTCTTAGGGGTAATCAAAGAGTTCGATCATATAAGGTTATCCGATACTCGATCGAGAAAGTATTGAATAGTCCATGGATGACATAATATCTCACCTGGAGTTCAACCAGACATCGTGAGGCAAATGGAGAATACACGAGTAGGTCGTTTAGTTCGATCAGTTATGGACTGGTCGTATGGAGATACGAGCTGGTTGTAAACTAATCGAACGTAATCACAGAGTGGTCGAAACCTGGTCGTAAGGAGTTACGAACTGGTCGTATAGAGATATGACCTGGTCGTAAGTGATGAGGACCTGGTCGTAGATCATATTGCATTTAGGTTTATCCGATTAATTTGTGTGTATTCGGGAATCGTTATGTCCTGCTAGGAACCACTAACGACTCGTGATCGGAAAGAGTTTCCGAGTCACAACCGACTACACATAAACTTAACGGGTCACACACTTAACGGAATGAAACAAAACGTGTTCGGATATGATCCGTCATGGGCACTCTATAAGGAGATACTTGAGGCTATTGGGAAGAGGAGATTGACGTGAGTTGCTTCACCAAAACTTTAGCCGCCATCTTCTTAAAAGCTTTGCCGTGCGACTTGGTGCTAGCACATCGACATACGGTTGTTCCTTCCCTAGATGTGTGGATACCGTAGAGACGCTACTGTGGTTGCTGTTGCGCTTAAGGACGATCCGCGATCTTTATAAGGAACTACAGAGGTTGCTGGAGGAGACAATCGACTCGCGAGTACGCTGGCCGATCGACTACGACCACTACATAGATACGCTCTACGTTGGATTAGGCTACTTCAACTCTTCTTCTACTGCTTTGCGCGTCTGGTAGTAACGATCTGTGATCAACTTCCTGGTTTACTTGATAGTTTTTTGAATTGTTATTATCGTAGTCTACTCGTATCCCTTCCCACATGTTCATGGGCTGGGCAGCCGCGGTCACATTGCCGGCCGCACTGCACAGAGGCCGGCGCCGGAAGCGTGGCCGTTCCTGAGCAATGGCGGAAGGATGCTGGACTTGGCCGTTACTCTGCCAAGTTTAGCTCCGGCGAGGCCGCCGCTAGTTGACGCTGCCTTGCCGCCGGCGAAGCGGAGCAGCCGAGGCACCGGGGCTTTCTTGCCGCGCACCGAGGCGTACCAAAGGACCAGGGTGACCAGACCTCCAAGGACGACTGGCAATAATGCAGACGACGTGAAGCCACATTGTAAGCAGCAATGCCGGCAAAAATAGCGCCGGCTCGGGGAGGAGCACGCGACCGCTCCACCTCCACGCGCAGGCAATGGCCACCGCGAAGCAATGAGCAAGCGAAAGCGCCGCAGGGGCGAGCGATGCAAATCTTTGCGTCTCGTCTTGCGTCGTCGTGCCTCGAGCTCGCCCTCCCACAGGAATGGGTTTTCTGGCACATCCTGGACGAGGTCACGCGTGCATTCAGCTTGGTTATTCATGCAATTGAATCACCTGGATTTGTAACCAGTAGTCACCAATCGACGCTGTTGTTCTTTAGGGTGCGTTTGGTTCCTCGAATCATTTGGTCCTGAACCATCCGGTACGGGAAATAAGCTCGTTCAGGTGTTTGGTTGGTTCAATGGAACCAAACCATTCGGGATGAGATGGTTCAAGAAAAGAGAATATTCTCTGTTTATGCTGTATCATCCCGTTTGGGAAAAAAAACGCGAACCACGCCGTTCACTCGAATTTCAAAGCGCCGCGGAAAAAATAGTTTGATTCTGAGCTTCAAATGACTATATTTCCTAAACCGAGTATCCGATTTGCGATCCGATTGAACCGTTGTGTTCCTTGTCATTTAATCAACAAAACAAGACCACTCTTGACATATTTTAGTGCAAAAAATATCATGTGGGCCCCACATATGCAATCCAAATACAACCTTATTCATCAAACCAAACACCATCTTGAATCAACCAGAACCATCCTATCCCACCAACCAAACAAAATCATGTATCATCCTATCCCACCAACCAAACACCATACTTGTATCATCTCATCCAGGACGATCCCATCCTACCTGTACCATCCCATCCCATTCAACCTCATTCCACCAACCAAACGCACCCTTAGTCGTGTGGAGGAATTAGAGGCCCTGATGACAAAGTTGTACTAACTACATATATTTGTATACGTGTGAATGTCATACTTTGCAAAATTAACCATCACTACTACAAAAAAGGTTTTCACAGACGGTTTCGTGAGCCATCTGGGCTTATGGATCAGTAATGACATCAAGGTTTTCACAGACGGTTTCGTGAGCCATCTGGGTTTATGGATCAGTAATGATATGATATCATCACAGATAGTTTTCGAACTGTCTGTGATGTATATTATCACAGACGGTTATTAACTCAAAACCGTCTATGATAATTAACCATCACAGACAGTTTGTAGATGAAATCGTCTGTGATAGCTTACGTATCACAGACGGTTTATAGATGAAACCGTCTATGATACCTGAATGTATCACAAACGGTTTGTAGATAAAACCGTCTGTGATAGCTGAATGTATCACAGACGGTGTGTAGATAAAACCGTCCATGATAGCTGTTGTATCACGGACGGTTTTTCCTAAGAAACCATGTGTGATATTCTTTATGTATTGCTAAATCTATTTCTGTTTATTGGTTAGCCTCAGGAAATGCTAGCCATGCCCTCTGAAACAAATAGAAACACAATAAGTACATGTACATATCCATTTCACATTCATTTCAGAAACATGCACATCCAATTCACATTCAGTTCAGAAACAAACACATCCATTTCACAAATCAATTAACTCAAATAAACTAAAATTAACCATTCATGAACAAATATACACACATGTTTTATTAAGTTCAATCTTATCCCAATCAAGTTCAATCTACATTGTGGAACTTCCCTTTTGGGTTTATGACCTCACACATCAAGAAGGCTGACAACCGTGTTTGAATGTGTTCGATTTGAACTGTTCCAGCGGAGTTTCAAATGATGGTCGCAACTTTGTCGCTAGGAAGATTAAAGTCGTGTATATATAAGTTAACAAGTATGAAATAATTATTGCAAGGTTGACAAACCTGATGATCATTGGTCATCGGGGAACCGAGGAGTAGTTGCATGTTGTGGCAAACATAGTATCCACAGATGTTGCTTGATCGATCACTTTGGTAGCCTTTACAAAAATAGAATTGGTTAGTTCGAGAGGCATTACTATGAAGTGTTATATAAGATTAATATGTACTAGCGAATACCGAGAATTTGAAATCGTGTCGCAGGTTCACTCCCTTGCATCTCCCTCCCTTTGTATAGTAAGTGATGAACGACCTACGTGATTCCAAAAACTTAGCCTTAACCATTGCAAAGGAAGGAAAGACTACAATAGAGTTATCTATGGAGAAAATGTGTTTACTTGTCGATTAAGTTTTGGACAACTGTGAAGTTGTGATTGGACCTCTGTAGGGAATCAGGGTATCTTATCTTGTTCTATTTTGGTATAATTACAATTAGAATTCAGTGGAACCTACACAGGTATGTCGACATGGTTATTAAACCTAAGTCCATGTTGCTTATAAAGTACAAATCAACAATTATATATAGCCACTAGTGCAGCACTTATTGCTGGTTGTAGGGCAAAAGTATGAAATCCTTCTTGCGGTGATCCAGCAAAAAACGTTGTCATGAAATCCTCGACGAAGGTTGCATTGTCCTCAATGGTTTGAAAGGAGACCAAGAGTGGGTCGATGAAACCTACCGATGATTTACTTGATGTGGGTTCTCTGATCATGTATCTATATATATATGTACAAAAGCAAGGAGTTATATATGAGATTTATCAGTATTACACGAACGTTGACCGTGATTGTACACACTTACTGTATCCAGCATCGCATGAGTGAGGCGTCGAGGGCGTCGAGGTTGAAGAGTAAGAACAAGTCATCGAAGGTCACCGTGAAGACATAATCTTGAAGCTCTTGGTTAAAATGATTTTTCTTGAACTTAACGGTGACACCCGAGTACTGTTGTCCATCCGTCTTTTTGGCCTGTTCCATGTATCATGCATGCAATCTCTAGGAATCCGATCCTAGGGTTTCGAGGTGCTCTATCGGGACGACCAACGGCTCGCCATGTACGAATTTCTGGGCCAACGGTAAGAAGAGGATATCATCGGGTTTCTTCAATTTGCCCTTGCCGCCTCGCTTTTTAGAGGTTGACCGAGCACGAGGTGTAGATGCATCTGATGCACTGGGTCCTTGCCGTATCGGTGCAGGTAACTCTGGTGCAGGTACATCCTATGAAGTTGACACCGGTACAGGTAACTCTGGTGCAGATACTTCCCATGAAGTTGACACCGGTGCATGTAGCTCCAGGCAGATGTCGCTTTTGGGCCACTAGATGAATGATCCAATGGCTTGCCCTAAAGTCATGACCTCGTTGTTTGGGGGCATCTCCAGCTGGACGACCTTGAAATTGGCATAAACACCGTCTACATTCACTTTTGCAAAACCCAATGCTATATTTACACCGTGCAGCAAGGCCCCGACACCGGATGGATACGCTTGGCCCTAAGCAGCATCTAGGTCAACAAAGACACATCTCACTTGGTGTTTGTACTTCGTAGCCACCTACATAATGATACAAAATTAGCTACTCTAGCAGGCCTATTGTAAGATCGAGGAGGCCGACTAGAGGGGGGGTGAATAGGCAGTTTAAAATCTCTTTGGAGTGAAGCCAACTTCTAATGTGGAAGTTAAAAACAATAAGGGTTTGCACAATTAAAGCCTAAATCAACTAGCCTCAACTAAGTGCACTAACAATAATAAGACTACTGAAAAGTAGCAATCAAGCAATGACAAGTAAGCAAATTAATGTACGGAATATAAATTGCACAAAGTAAAGCACAAGAACCAACCACAATGACACGATGATGTTTTACTGTGGTGTTCAGAGACTTGCCGGTCTCCCCTAATCCACGTTGAGGTAAACCCAAACCAATTAGACTGGCTTCACAAATTAAGCCAACACCTCCGAGGTAAGTCCAACCACTTGGACCAGTTCCAACACGAACCAACACCTCTATCCACTAAGGGTTGCTCTTCCTCCACTCCGGAGATTGCGAGCACCAAACCACTCACAAACGCTGGGCCTTCTCACAAGCTTCTTGAGAAGATCACCGGACCACGACACCTCTACGCCGTCTAGGTGTCGGCAAACACCAAGAGAAACAAGTCGAAGACTCTCACTTGAACGAATCAAGTGTCTAAGCTCAAGTGGATACACAATTCACTACCTAATGCAACACATGCACTTAGGGTTTGCTCTCTAAGCTCACTAAGTGCAACACATGCACAAAAGGGATGAGAGGGCTTGCTGTTAGCTCAAGAGAATAGAATGGGGCTCAGCTCCCCTCCCACAACACCAGCCAAGGTGGGTATTTATAGCCCACACACAAAAACTAGCAGTTGGGGGATAAGATGCTGAAAAAATCAGCGCGAGCGGTAGTACCGCCATTCATCGGCCCATGCAACCGCACCTCCACTGACACACAGTAACGACTATAACAAAACCTCTGAAACAGCAGTTGGAAATGCGGCGCGGTACTACCGCCAACGCATATGAGGTAGTTCTGCTTTCTGATAGTTCCGATTCACAAGGGCGGTACGACCGCTTCCACTCGAGGTCCAAAAGGGCACTCACTGGAAATAACGTACCGCTCACTAATCGGATATACCGGGGTGCGGTAGTTCCACCAAAAAAACACAGTACTACCGCGATGTGGTAGTTCCGCCACAAAGCTCTGGTACTACCGCACCTCAAGAGAGCAACAAATGATCAACAGGTGTATTAAAGGAAAAGACGTACCGCCAACAAATCTTCTGTCCGACCAGGTTGCGGTAGTTCCGCACCACAACCTTGGTCATAATGCAGCGCAGTAGTACTACCAACAACACGTCGGTACTACCGCCTTCCTGAGAAAAACAGCAGTTGGCTTTCGCTTCAACTCAATTTGCAAAACACATTTGCCAAATTGACACGCGATGCAAACAAGGGTTAAAGGAAAGATTCTCAACAAGTTGCAAAACACATTTGTCAACTTTCAGAATCAATGCCACAAGGAATAAGGTACATGGACTTAAACCATTTGCAAAATACATTCGCAAACTAAAGTCACATGCTACAAGGATTATGCATGAGCTCTGACTATTTGCAAAACACATTCGCAAATATTAGCAACATGTAACGAGAGCTAGAGCAAGCATAATGAGCTACCAACACATAACTAACTCAAACTACTAGTTAAGACCCCTCTTAATAGTACGACAACCTATACTAGCAATCCGGTCTCCAACCAAACATCAAGACCGGTAAAAGACTAGGAACACATCCTTAGCCCTAGCTAGTCACACCTTTTCCTTGCACATCCTCTTGAAGCTTGATGATGCACATCTTCATTTCAAGTCCAGGTTCTTGACTTGGTATGCATCAACCCATGATGCATTCTTTACTTGACCTCCATCAACATATGATGGATCTTCTCTTGGCTTTAATATCATCAACACATGATGATCTTCTTCACTTCGGGATCTTGACTTGAACATCATCAACACATGATGATCTCCTTCATCCCGAGACTTGACTTGATGACGATCAACTCATGATGTCATCCAAAGTCTTTATCACTATGGAACATAACCTAATCATCCAACCCATGAAAAATGTTAGTTCCACAATGTGATTGTCATTAATTACCACAACATACCATTAACTCATAATTGTGGGACAAGATACTTCAATCTTTCCCTCTTTGGTAATTGATGACAACCATAACAATTGCAAATAATTGAATATCAAGTCATATGAGTATATATATAAACTAAACAAGTTTTGTATACTCATATGATATGTTTCAAAGTAGAGATTCTTAATATATGTGGATAAAGGAATATGGATCAATACTAATGGAACCACAAAACATAGAATGAATTCTCCCTAAATGTGTGCATACACGAATGTGTAATAAAGACATATGCACATATTCAAGTTAGACTTTTGGTGGAGTTTAACCTATATTTTGGATCTGAGGAATACAACAAGATAAAAGAAATGATGTCGAATGCATACCTTTATGATTTTCACCTTTTTATTCAATTGAGACTAATCAATAGGTATAACAATAGAAATATTAGTCTCATATATAGATTTGTTATTAATCACCAAAATGCTCCATTAACTTATAATGGAGGGTCTAGATTCTTCACCTATCAATGGATCAAGCATTCCAGAGATAATAATCATTACCGGGATGTCGTCAATAGGAAACACATCCGCTTTACGAGTTATGGTTGGATCTTGTGACTACTTTCGGACATTTGGGGGGCTAGCAGATGGCGGTGGGGACTTTCAACTGATTTTTCCTAAGCCTTTCCTCTGTGAGGGATGCACGAATCTCCTCTAGTGTGACATCTCACATTTCCTCTTTGAGGGATGCACGAATCTCCTCTCGTAGCAGTGCTTTGCGCTCGGCTTTGGCTCTCTTTCTACTCTGGTACGCCCTGGATGCTCATTGTTTCCCAAGGCCGCAGAGAGTATATCTCTCTCCCTGACTGCCTGGAATGAGCATTGAGAAGATTGTGCAGTACTCATCGCTTCCTGCAAGAGCCCGACATGTTATTTCACTTCCTACAAAGTTATCAAGTAATTACAAACTAGGTAGTTCGATATCTGACCAGGCGCTGGGACACTTCCTCGTCTGTGGGGTTTGAAAATGAGATGGCCCCCAAAGACACGGTAGATGACCTCGCTCTTAGCCAATTTTGGGCGCGCTCATCAGGGATTCGGGTAAATGGCGGGGAGGCATCCCAACGGTTTGCATGCTCGTCCTGATCCCTCAATTGCTGGATTTTACCCGCATACCCAGCGGTGCTGAGTCTATGGGAGTGCATGCTTTTTGCCTGGAGGGCCCTGTGCACGACACTTTCACTCCTAAAATCATCTGTCGTCTTCTTCGCCATAAATTCTTCCTAGTACTCTGCCACGAACGGATACTTCTGGAAGGGCGTCAGATTCTTCTCCACGTATTGCTTGATAAGCGTGCCCTTGAAGTTCCTCCACGTTTTGCACACCTGTAGCAATGCTTGTCATCGCACGGAGGCCTGGTGTTGTTCCGGTATATTGAGCGATCGGAAAATATCCGTCAGCAGCTCACCTTTGTGATCTTTGGTCAACTCCTTCCACGAATCGTAGGTGATCTTGACCTGTTCCCATGCGGACGCTGCTCTGGGAGGATTGAGAGGCGTCCCAGACGCATCCACCTCCGTGATGGTAAATTGGCCTTCGGACCTTTTCGATATTCCTCTTCTTCTATCACGCTTGGATATTCCAGAGGACGGCGCATTAGACGCATGAGGCGATGATGATAAATAATAAGCGGAAGCTATCTTCACAAGAAATAGAAGTTCTGACAAGCATAGACATATTATCATAAGATTCTCTATGTGTGTGGGTATACACACCAATTAATAAATAATTGGGATATGTAGGGAAGAAATTAGGACCAATATAATGACATAATTAACATCATGTGAACAAATGAGATCAGCACAAAGCCAAGATTTAATATTTTGATATTGCTCTCAGATGTAGCGTTGCACAAGATTTAATCTTGGCCTTCTCGCTACTTTAGTCTATACTCTTCATTAATTCAATTTGGCAATATTAATTCAAACTTTGAGCTCTAAAATAGTGCTTTACTTATCTACCGACATGATCTTTAAACAAAAGACAACAGATAATTATACTTCCGGCCTGGAGGTTCAACTAATTACCAACCGAATGTAACAGACTAAATGCTAAAGATCAATCAACAGTAGTAAGCATTCCAATTAGAGCTTAAGTTCAAACCCGATGATCAAAACAGAGCTTAAGTTCAAACCCGATGATCAAAACAATTTCAGCACAAGACTATTATCATCACAGAGCATTCATCTCAAGTCCATCACACCCCACATTGCATTGGTTACCTTTGGGCATCGAGGAGAAGGGCGAGCAGGGAGCACCGGAGCAGCAGGGTGGCATCGAACGGGAGGCGCACCGGGCTCAGGGGAGGAGGAGGCGACGCGTGGTCGGTGGAGGAGATGAGGTGGGCTCGGGGGAGGAGGGGTGCTGGGTTCGGGGAGGCGGCGGCTCGTGCTCGGGGAGGATGTGGCGGGCTCGGGGGAGGAGGCGCACTGGGCTCGCAGAGGAGGCGGTGTCGAGGACGGCGGCGATGGGCTCAGGGGAGTAGGGACAGTTATAGAAACTTAATCATTTTAGTGGGAGGCACGAGCAAACCCTAAAGTCCAAATATAAATAGAATCGAACATCACAGACCGTTCTAAAGTAGAACTATCTGTGATAAATACACATCACAGATGATTCCAATAAATAACCGTCTGTGATAGCGTGTGTATCACAGACAGTTTGTAGATGAAACCGTCTGTGATAGCTGGTGTATCACATACAGTTTGTAGATGAAATTGTCTATGATATCTTATCATAGGCGGTTTATCCGAAGGAACCGTCTGTGATATTCTTTTGTATTACTAAATCTATTTGTGTTTAGTGGCTAGCCTCAGGAAATTCTAGCCATGCCCTCTGAAACAAACAGAAACACAACAAGTACATGTATACATCCAATTCACATTCATTTCAGAAACAAGTACATCCATTTCACAAATCAATTAACTCAAATGAACTAAAATTAACCACTCCGAACATATGACACATAAACATTTCATTGATCATTCCACTTGCTTATTTCCTTTAAAAATTAGCCTTTCATGATGACTGACACATATGTAGCTTGTTTCGTCACGTTGTTCTTCCTCGACCCTTATGCCGTTTCCAAAAGGAGGCAACTCGTCAAATTAATTGTATTCTTCGTCGTCCACTACATTCTCAACTCCGACAATCCTCCTTTTTCCTTGAAGAACTACGCGGCGCTTCTTATTTACCTGGTCCGTTACATAGAAGACTTGAACAACTTGGTTAGCGAGTACGAATGGTTCGTTTTTGTATCCGACACGTTCGAGGTCCACAGTAGTGACGCCGTACTTGTCGACCATCATCAGTGAGAGATGGACTCAACGGCACCGAAATAGGGGGATCTTGAAAAGCACATAGTCGAACTCCCAAATCTCCACTATGAGCCCATAGTAGGAGCTCCTCAGCCCATCAGCACTGAACACATCTATGCGGACACCGTTGTTCTGGTTAGTGCTCTTTATATCCTAATCCTGCGTATAGAATGTGTACCCATTTATGTCATATCCGTACCCTGTCACAACTGTAAATGTTGGCAATTTTGCCAACCATGTCAGTATATCACTTGACGAGCTCCTAGCGAGTCGCTCCTTCAACCATTGGTTGAATCAACTATTATGCTGTCTCGTGATCCAAATATCCGGCCGCTCCAGATTCTGTTGCTGAAGCATATCCTTGCGCTGGTCGATATACAGAGACACTTCAGTCATGTGTTGCAAGACCGTGAAATGGGTTTGAGCATACACTCTCATCTCTGGAGTGATTGCTTTCCTTCCGATGGTCCCTTTACCCTCGAGCCTCCCCTCATGGCGAGATCGAGGCACACCTATCGATTCTACTTGAGCCATGTAATCGATCCTGAACTCAATGACCTCTTCGGTTGCATAACCTTCGACGATGCTGCCCTCCGGTCGAGATCGATTCCATACATAGGACTTGAGAATTCCCGTGAACATCTCGAACGGGTACATGCTACGTACAAACATGGGCCCGTACATCTTTATCTCCCTCACAATGTGAATAATGAGATGGACTATGATATAGAAAAATGATGGAGGGAAATACATCCCAAGATGACATAGAGTCGTCACCACCTCGTCCTGCAGAGCATCTAGTCATTCGAGATCGATGACCTTCTGAGCAATTGTGTTAAAGAAATAACACAGCCTCATGATTGTCCCTCGGACCTTGATTGCCAAAATCCTTCTAATTGCAACAGAGAGCATTTGTGTCATCAGCACATGACAATCATGAGACTTCATGCCAATTAACTTCAAATCTTCCATTGAAACAAGTTTCTTCATGTTAACGGAGTAACCGGATGAAATTTTCACACCATGCAAGCACTGACACAGTTTAATTCTCTCAGCCATAGATAGAGTGTAACAAGTAAGGGGAAGGTATGTTCATCCTTTATCGGTCTTTGTCAGTGCTAACTCAGGTCTGATGTCCATATCAACTAAGTTAAGCCGTGCGTTGACACCATCCTTTGTTTTGTCATGAATGTTCAGTAAGAGACCAATCAAGCTGTCACATACATTCTTCTCTATGTGCATGACGTCGATGCAGTGACGAACTTCTAGGTGCTCCCAATAAGGTAAGTCCCAAAATATTGATCTCTTTTTCCAGCTGTTCTTCTCACGGGTCCTCGATTTACGTCCCTTTCCGAGCACAATATCTAAATCCTTAACCATATCATAGACGTCTTTTTCGCTTAAATGCCTTGGAGCTGACATGTCCTCCTCTCTGTCGAATTGTGTCTTCATCCTACGGTATGGGTGAGTCCTTCGAAGGAACTTACAGTGACGCATGTACATGGTTTTGCGCGAGTGCTTCAGTCACACACTCTCGATATCATCTAAGCAGTGAGTACATGCTTTTGCCCCTTTTGCACTCTGGCCCGACAGGTTATCAATGGCAGGATAATCATTTATGGTGTAAAACAACAAGGAGTGTAAAGTGAAGTTCTCTCATTTGTACGCATCTCATACCTGTACCTCTTCGATCCACAATATTTTTAGTTGTTCCATCAATGGTGCTAGGTACACATTAATAGCATTCCCAGATTGCTTCAGCCCTTGGATAAATATCAACAACAAAATATACTTTCGCTTCATACACAACCAAGGATGAAGGTTGTAGATACAGAGAGTCACGGCCAAGTGCTATGTCGGCTGCTTATGTTACCGAAGGGATTCATTCCATCTGTACTCAATCCAAACCTTATATTCCTCGGTTCTGCACCGAAGTCTGCAAACCTCTTATCGATGTTTCTCCACTTTGTGGAATCAGCAGGGTGTCTTAGTTTTCCATCCTGCTTACACTCTTTCGAGTGCCAACACAGCAGTTTTGCCTCCTTTGGGTACGCAAAAAACCGCTTCAAACGGGGAATTACAGGAAGATATCACGCCACCTTAGCAAGAGGTCCTTTGTTCACCTCGATTCCCTCGCCGTCATCTGATTGATACTTACGCTTGTATCGGGATGCGTTGCACACCGGACATACATGCATGTTTATGTACTCTTTACAGTAGAGGATACAGTTGTTCAGACATGCATGTGTTCTTTCTACTTCCATTACTAGTGGATAAAGAACATTCTTGGCTCTATAGGTGGTTTTGGGTAACTCATTTCTATCCGGAAGCATATCCGCTAAGAGACCTAGTAGCACCGTGAAACTCTTGACGGACTAACCGTTGTTTGCCTTCAATTTCAGCAGTTCAAGCACGGATGAGAACCTTATGTATTCTAGCTTGCAGCCTAGGAACAAAGGCTTCTCCGAGTTCTCCATCAAGCCCTCGAATTTACCAAACTCTCTCTCACTATAGTTCACTTCTGCATTGCGAAGCATCTGATCCAGATTGTCATCATGCAGCCTATCCGAATTGAAACCACAATCGACATCATCCAGCGGCATATCGTTGACTTCGTCGGTGATATCGTTATTACTACCTTCATGTATAATATGCTCTTCACCGTGACTCGTCCAACGTGTATACTCCTTTTTGAAACTCATTCGAATCAAGTGTGCTTCGATCTACGCTCGGTTCTTAAACATCTTCAGATTCTCGCAGTCAAAACATGAACAGTACACATACTCCGCCCCCTTATTCAGCATATCCTCCTCGGCAGCTCTTGTAAAAGCAGATACGCCATTAATGTACTCTTCACTCACACGGTTCTCTACGTACATCCAGCTTCGGTCCAACTACACCACACATATAATAAAATTTAGTGTTAAATAATTAAATAATTAATTAGTATACTATAAATGCAACTTTTGGTATGTTATTTGAAATATATATTTCTAATGAACTGAAATGCATTACAATAGGAGTACAATAATATGTGTGTAATCAATGGCAACAACACCAATAAAATCCAAACTTCGGCCATGCACCATAGGGTCAGGTTTCATCGCAAACACATTGCAGACAGCCCACCCAACTTCTACTAATTAATTTACAAAAGTAATTGAAATCTCAAGTACTTATAGTAGTCAACTTCAGATGGCAAGAAGCTAGATCTAAATCATCTTCAATTCTCTCTTTATCAAGCTAGATCTAGAATATAATGCAATTATGAACAAATTACTAACCATCGATAGTTAATAACAAATGGATCTACAATCACTCTTCCCAAATCCGCGGTCTCCTTTCACCAAATCGCCTCAAAGCTCCACCTTCTCAAAGTAGTAGCAGTGAGAACAGAGCTAGAATTTAAAACAGATTTGTGAGGGTCATGTCTGCAATAAGTGATATTATCACAAACGGTTTTTTAATACAAACCGTCTGTAATGAGGATGGGAAGTCACAGACGGTTCATATTGAAAACCGTATGTGAAGTATCACAGACGTTTCTCAACATGAACCGTTTGTGATATTACATCTTCACAAACGGTTTTTAGCGCAGCCAGTAACACAGACGATCACTAAACCAAAACCGTCTGTGATTGTATTTAATACAGACGGTTTTGGTGAACTGTCTGTGATGAGACGTCCAGTATTAGCCTTTTTATAGTAGTGCATTTACCTGGTTAGATTACAACATTCGAGCATTCTCATGTGGTGGTAGCTCCGTGATATACCACAAGTGTCCAACGTACAGTACTGGGCATAATTCGGACCGACTCTCATCACTGCTAAGTTTAGGAGAGTTTGCCATGGTTATCATATCGCAAAAAAATAATATCGTGCACACATATAAGATTGGCTGGATAGCCTTGTATGACTGATACTTGTATTTTTTTTCTCCCCCTTTGTACTCAATTTTCTCTTTCTACTATATATTAATATATACAATAGGATTCTCTATAGTTTTCCTTGAAAAAAAATATCGTCACATGCTTATACATACACTGATTATTTCACCAAGCTGAGTACTAGTCTTGGTCTACTTTTTTGTTTCCAAGTTCCAAACAGTAAGAATTTCAAAAAGTTAATGTCTATGTTCACCACTAGAAAATGTCTGTACTCGATCTGTAGCTCAAACGCTCAATGCCATCTATTATATACTCTCTGTAGAGAAGAGTCAGATTTGAAGTCGAGGAGAAGGGGATTCTTGGATTCCACTTCCCAAATTTTTGTTCAAATCCATTTTTGTTTACTGTTAGCATTAGAACCTAACAATATCAGTATGCAATAGTACTCCGCTTCATTTACACAAGAACAGTACCTTTTTCTGAAAAAAAAGAGGAAGAGTAGTACATTTTTCTTTTATGAGAATCTACAAAGCAATAATAAGCTCATGCGCTGTCTCCCTAAATATTAATTCTGTGTTTAAAACATATATAGCATAAAAAAAACGCAACACAATACAACATTTTAGCTGTAAATTTCTCGCTATCCATTGCTCAATTTCCTTCAGAACGGAAAGAAAAAAGAATCACACACCAATCACGTTGATTTTTTGTTCTCAATCCACTAATGCTTTCCCGGGTTTTCTGGGTTTGCTCAGGAGAGGGGGGAAAATGCAAATAAGAACAGTCGAGGAGCCGTCGTTGGCGAGTCCAGTCCGACCGATCACCTTATAGATAAATATAGAATCACACAGAACAATACAAGAACAAATAGTAGATTGAACACAAAAATATGAGATGACTTCTTTCTTCCTTTTATTTCTCTTCTCAAAAACACGTATAATAGTTGAAGGTCTCATCTTATGTATAGTCTAGAGGTAGATGAGGAGCCCACCATGGGCTAGGCCTGCAAGGCTAGGGCATAGGTTTCCAAACACTCCCCTTGGGACACTCATCCGATATGCTCATGTCTCATCAAAACTCCACAAAAAACCAGTAGAAACTTTTTGGAGAAAGAGTACATGATACATATTCTGCTGCGTTGCACGAATTGCATCGTTAAAATCCTTAGCCGAAAAACTTCAGGAAAACTCGTCAAGGGAAAAGAGTACAATCTACCTAATTTAATTTAATCTCCAGGATTTATTCTTTGGGTACTCAATCTCCGTGATCAAGTTTCAATAATGAGTCTGTGAAGATTCTCCCTCTGAATTATGCACTTCTCTAAGCCTTATCATTCTAATTCCACGTATGCATCTTTCAAAGCTAGACGATGGAAGTGACTTAGTGAATAAATCTGCAAGATTTTCACATGACTTAGTATATAGTATTTTAATTTCGTCTATTTTTTTGCAGTTCATGAGCATAGAAGAACTTGTGGTTGATATGTTTTGTGAGATGACTCTTCATATAACCCATCTGCACTTGTGCAACACAAGCTGTATTATCGTCATAGATAATAGTGGGAGTTTACGCGGTATTCAATCCATACGACTGTTGAATGTGGTGAATCATCCGCTGAAGCCAAGCACATTCTCGTGAGGCCTCGTGCAGTGCTATGGTTTCCGAGTGGTTTGTCGAAGTCGATACAAGACTCTGCTTAGATGATTTTCATGAAATTGCGGTTCCACCATATAGGAATACATAGCATGTTTGCGACTTAGCTGTATGCGGGTCTGATAGGTACCCAGCGTCTGCAAAGCCAATCATAGTCAGGTCTTGGTTTTTTCTGTAGAACAGACTAAGGTCTTTGCTTCCTTGGAGGTATCAGAAGATGTCCTTTATTCCCTATCAATGCCTTTTGGTAGGTTCTGCACTATACCTTACTAATAGGTTCACAGCAAATGCAATGTCCAGTCTAGTACAATTTGCTAAGTACATGAGTGCTCCTATTGCACTTAAGTACAGGAATTCCGATCCCAAGACTTCCTCTCCCTCTTCTCTAGGTCAGTACAGATCCTTATTTTGCTGCAAAGATCTCCCGACCATTGGCACTTTCGAAGGGTATGCCTTTTCAAAGTCAAACCTTTCTAACATATTTTGAGTGTAGGTTGACTGATGCACTAATATCCCTTCAGGGGCATGCTCAAGCTGTAAGCCTAGGCAATATTTGGTTTTACCCAAATCTTTTATTTCGAACTCTGACTTCAGGTAAGAGTTTGCTTCCTTAATATCTTCCAAGGTTCCGATAATATTTAGATCGTCTACATACACTGAGATTATACTCAATCCATTATGAGATCGTCGTATAAATACACAGGAAAAATTCTCATTGTTTGTGTAGCCTTTCTTGCATAGAAAGTTGCTCAAACGATTATACCACATCCTACCTGATTGCTTAAGTTCGTACAATGACTTTCTGAGTTTCACACTGTACAGATTTCTATTTACTCTGAGTTTCACACTGTACAGATTTCGCACTGAAAATGGGCTTTTTTTTTTCATAATTAACTCTTAGATGTTGAGTGAAACCTTGTGCAACAAGCCTTGCTTACGACTTCATTATTTTCATTTATCTTTCGAACAAATACTCACTTATGTCCTACGGGGTGCACATAGGGAGGCATGCAGCTTACAAGCCCAAACATCTCTATTTTATTCAAAGATAATAATTCATTTACTATTGCCTTCTTCTAATCTTCCCAATATGATATTTTCTTACATTCAGCGAGCAATGCAGGCTCCGAATCAAGATCGATGATTGTGACAATTTTCTTTGCAAAGTAAATGTCGACATTAGCTGTTGTCCTATTCATAGATTTTCCCGTGGTCACATTGTTTATAGCTATTTCTTCATGTGGCGATTCTTCTAATGTTTCTACTTGCTCACTGCTACTTCCAATTACGGAGGCAAGTCCTTTTAGTTTTTCAGCTTCGATGTGTGCGTACACATCCATGCTGAATTCTCCCTCCATGGGGATGTTAAAATCCGATATGCCTTTTCTGAAAGTTCCATACTAGTGCCAGGTCTCAACTGGCTCCCCTTCTAATTCTAGAGAACTTCAGTGATCAGCTGTGTCAAATCCTTCTTATCATTTTCCATCAGGCGTCCCTAGCTACTTGGGATTCGAGGGACCGGAGTTCTCGCTCTTTTATTCTGAGGCCTTTGGACGGGATTAGGGGTACCTTCAATTTTCTTTGGTATTTCAACCCACTCCGGTGCATTGCATGCAGGCATATGTGACTTGGTCACGCTCTTCAAATCACTAAAGTGGTCAAGCAGTTGATTCGCTAATGCTTGCAAATCAATTATCTTCTGGACTTCTCTATTTGCTTCACTAGTGCGCGGGTCATGTGCATGGATTCCCGTGGCTTGCCACGTTATTTCTTGATATTTTTCATCAAGGGGTTGATTTCCTCTCCCTAACAACGGGAAACTATCCTCATCAATTATACTATCAGCGAATCGGACAGTATGCAAATCTCCCGTTATAGGGTCCAAATACTTGATTGTGGATGTTGTCTCATAACCAACGTATATCCCAGACTTTCGAAGAGGGCCCATTGCAGTTCGTTGTGGTGGTGGTATAGGTACATAAACCTTGCACCCAAATTTGCGAAGATGAGAAATTTTCGGTGCTGACCCTTGCGCTAGTTGCATAGGTGAATGGATGTTATATGCCGATGGTCTAAAGTTGATGAGAGTTGTTACGTGCAGGGCTGCGTGTCCCAAACATATAGTTGATAAATTACAATTATGAAAAAGCGGTCGGGCAATAAATTTAACCCTTTTAATTAATGCCTCTGCTAGTCCATTATGGGTGTGGACATGCGGTGTAGAATACTCAATGTTAATTCTCATTGCCATGCAATAATCATCAAATGCCTTTGAAGTAAATTCTCCAGCATTGTCTGTTCTGATGGACTTCACATGATGATCAGGGAAATTATTTTTAAATTTTAATTATCCACGAGATTAACTTTGCAAAGCGTGGTTTCTCGTAGACAATAAACATATGTGCGATCATTTCGAGGAATCATTGATGAGCACCATAAAATATCTAAATGGCCCTGACAGGAGCTGCATAGGACCACAAATATCTCCCTGGATACGGTCCAGGAATGTAGGGATTTTATCCTTCACTTTTAGAGCAGAAGGTCTAGTAATTAATTTTTTTGTCGCACATTCGGGTCACACAAAATCTTCCTGATTCGGGAAATCATTTACATCGATATTATGTTCATGTGAATTGTTAATGATATTTCTCATCATCTTAAGATCTGGGTGGCCTAATCTATCATGCTAGAGACAGAAAAGTTCAGAGGTTCTAAATATGGTTTTCAAGAGAGTATAGGCTGCGGGTGCCTTAATATTAGTGTAGTATAGCATAGTTTCATATGAAGAAAGTCATTCTAATACCATTTTCCACTTTCTTCATGCTTTGTAATGAGCAGGTATTCCTTACCATACTCTTCTTTAGTCTCTACGTGGAAACCGTTAGCGCGAATATACTTGAAACTTAGAAGAGTTCTAGTCGATTTTGGGTATAACAAGACTTCTTTAATGACCAAAGTTGTGCCCATCGGAAGTATAATTGTGGCCCTTCCTGAACCTATTATACATGCATCACTGCCAGCGATTGTCGTAAGACTACCAGCATTCTTACTGATCGATTGAAAGAATTTCGTCTCTCTCAAGATGATATTCGTTGTGCCGCTATCCGCTAAGCACACTTCCTCCGTAGGGCACCACACGCATTCTGATACAGAGTATTTTATTAATATGTAGTAGGAAACAATCAACACATAAATAAAATACTTCAAATATCAGAACATAACTTGCTATTATAAATACGGGAAGAAAATATAAGCTTTGCATGACTTATCACAAGAATTTAATGCTTGGCTCTCCTAGAGCTTACAATCATTATTCAAAGAATAAATTAATTCAATGTCCACCCTTCTTGGCTTGAGCATTGGCTCGACCTTGCGATCCATGACCTTACCTTTCTTGCCCCTCTCCTTTGTGAGAGGCTTTCTCACCTTGTAGCTGCTAGCATTGGCTTCATGGTCACAATTGCTACTAGGCGGCTGTGAGATGTAGTTCTTTCTTAGAACATCAACTTGAGCTTTCACAACTTGCACGATGTCAATCAATTCAGCATACTCCTTGTAGCCGTCTTGACAATAGTTGCGTGCAGATTGCACCATATTCGGGTGAAAGGTAGGGAGAGTCTTCTCAATCTTCTACTCATCCATGATTACCTTATTACAGAGTTGAAGACTGGTACAAATTCTATGCAAGGCAGAATTGTACTCTCCCACGGTCTTGAAGTCAGCTAACCGCAATCGGGCCCATTCCTGCTCTGCCTGAGGAAGAATGGTGTACTTCAGCTTCTCAAACCGCTTCTTCTGTGCAGTCCATAAAGCTAGCGCATTCTTCTCCACCAAATACTCATTCTTGAGCGTTAGACAGAGATGGTGTCTAAGGAAGTGAAGTACCTGATCATTTTCCTTAGCAGTGGGATTGACATCCTTTGTTGTGCCAGACCCGATAGTAGATGGAGCTTTTTGGCCCTAAGTACAATCTCGACATTAGAGGCCCAAGTCAAGTAATTCTGGCCATGCTGGGCCAGCTCTTCGAACTTCTGGTTCGTGATGCCGGTCATCTACATATTTATGCAAATAGTTCATAAGATTACTGCTGGTAATTTGTATAAAACGGTTGCAAAATTTTCATAATGTTCATGTATTTTTCTATGCATTTTTCATGATTTACTGCTATTTTCAACGATTAAAAGTAATATAAATAATCAAAGAGAAAATACAATATATAAATTGCATAGAAAAAAAATAAGAACAGAGTTAAACATGCTTTAAATGCTCAAAACGATTCAAAATTGAATTCCCGAGGCCCTTTTCTGCTGGAATATGAATTTTCGACGAATTCTGCAATTTTTGAGGGCTATTCCGTTAAATTTCAATTATGAGAAAAATTTCCGCGCAAATTTCCAAAGTCCGGGGGCTTTCTGCAAAATTACCCACACGGATGGCCCGAGGCACGGCTTGGTCTAGTTTTTCCGCGGTCCGGCCCGTCTGGCCTTTCCCCAGCCCAAAACCGCTGGCCAACCCAGCAAGAGGTGGCGGCAAGGGTTAAAAACTCTAGCCACCCGAGCCTTCGTGGCCATGGCGCCTGTGCGGCGGCGTGCGAGTGGAAGTGGCGCGAGAGTTCGGCGGCGGGGGCGGCACTCGTGTAGAGGCGTGCGGGCGGCAGGTCGGTGACACGGGTGTGGAAGACCAGTGGAGCCGCAGCGGCGACGCGTAACGCTCATGCGGGAGCGGCGGCGGGACCGACAGATGCGACGGGGCTTCGTGCGGGGAGGATCGAGCGGGCGGCGGCGCGAGGATCTGACGCGCGCGCGGCGGCGCCTCGTGTGGGATGACGATGCGTTCATGGGTGCGGCTTCGGGCGCATCTTTGAGGTGACCGGCGTGGCGGCGGCGGCAATGGCCGCGCTTAGCGTGGCGGCAGCGAAGCGGCGCGCCGACACGACGACCAACAAAGAGCGGCGTGGGCTGCGTCAGGCGGCGCTTCGTCGCGAATGGCGGTGGCGGCGCGCCTATGTTGGTCCGAGTGGTGCGTGCGTCCGTGCGGTTGTGGCTCACACGCCTCGTCGCGAGAGGCGGCGGCGGCGTGCTTTGCGGCGATAGCCCGTGTAGGTAATAGCGGCGGCCGGACGCGTGCGGTGTGGCAATGCCACAAGGCGGCGTCAGTGCGCTGCGAACAGCGCGCGAGAGAGCCTGTGTGTGTCGGAGCGGCGATAAGCGCGCGTGAAACACGCGGTCGGCGGGACCAGGCCAGCGTCGAGCAGCGCGCGTGTGCGTCACGTTTGTGCGACCGAGCTAACGACGCATGCGCGGCGGCGTGGCGTCGGCGGGTGACTCCGGTGACGCGACGGTGCGGCCGTGTAGGGGCGATGTGGGCTCGGTGCGTGTCGGGCGGCACCGGCGGGCCGTGTTCGGTCGGCGGTCGGCGACATGTCTTGTTGTCAGGTAGGGTCGGCGGCGGCGCTTGGGGAGGCTTAAGGCCGATGACGCAGATGCATCTTTGGTGGCACGACCGCATGCATGCGGCGTGGGACACGTCCGCGTGTGGGCAGCACGGCCGCATGCCGACAACTTTTTTTTCTTTTTTATGTGTTCATGCAATCTACCATCTACAGTGCAATCGACATATACTCATTCATGCAATCTACCGATCAGCTTGGCTGGCGACTTCAAGTCGGCTCGCGGTAGATTAGGGCGGATTTGCACTGTAGGAAATAATCTAGAAAGCCAAATTTGCAGCATTGAAAGCGATCTAGAAAATGCGATTCAATCTATGAGTGTTGTGCTTCGATGGTTACCTTTCAATCCGAGTAAAGTAGGCCTAAAGGTAGGCCGGAGTCGATCGTGTTGATAACGTGTTGAGGAACCATCGTTGGCGAGTCCAGTCCGATCGATCACCTCATAGATAAACGTACAATCGCACAGAACAATGCAAGAACAAATAGCAAATTGAACACAGAGATATATGGGGACTTTTTTTCTTCTATTTATTTCTCTTCTCAAAAGTACGTACAATGATTAAAAATCTCTCCTATATATTGTCTAGAGGTGGATAAGAAACCCACCATGAACTAGGCCTTGCAGGCCTAGGCCCAGGTTTCCTAACAAGAACAACCATTTATCATATTCTAAATATAGAGACTTTCGCAATATCTCCCCATATAATCCATGTTTCTTTTAGACAACATATAAAACACATTGTAATTGCCAAAATCATACAAAAAGGCATCAAGGAAATTAAGCAAAACCCTAAAAAGAGAAAAGGCACTAAAAAAGCATTTTCATTATAAAAAAAGCCTCATCCTCACCTCTATAAAATCCTCATTTGACCTCTCCATTTCCACACCTCAAAGCTTCTCTTCCTCACCTCTACGTGCTTACAATCAGCAAGAAGCACCAGCTTGATCTAGCATTCTAGCTCTCGACATCGGTCGATCATCTCGCTTAACTAAGTAGCAATGGCCGACTACTACTGCACGTACATGCAGGAGCTGTACGACGTCCACCGGCTGTTGCCGCCGGAGATTCTCAAGGACATTGGCATCATTGACCCTGCCGAGCGGCGCCGCCTCGTCGTTGTCGAGGACATCGCTCTGCGCCTCGCCGGTGTCCTCGGCGAAGCCACGAAGAGAGCACAGCATAATCCGCCCTCCTGCCATTACCCACAGCCACAGGTGCATAGCCTAGCGCACGCTTGCTAACTAGCTATCGCATTGTGTTGCTTGGTGTTCACTGTTCTTGATTTGATCGTGTGGCATTTGCTTCATATACTTGTGCAGGCACGTGGGTTGGATGCCAGGGACGTCCTCGCCGGCGGCGGCAATGCGCGGAGGGCGGTCGCGCCGTCGTTCTTGCCAGCGCCGGCCGTGCCGTGGCAGTTCATGGAGGGTTTAAGGAACAACATGGTTCTGCACCCGGCGGCCGCAATGCCGAGGTTCGCACCGGCGAGCCCCTTCCGCGGCGGAGCCCAGCCGATGACAACACGGCGCAGCGGCGGCACCGGCGTTTTCTTGCCGCGCACCGACGCCGTCCGCCGCACGACCAAGGCGGCCAGGTCTCCGAGCAACGGTAAGCTAGCGCGCGCCCAGCATTTCCGTTTCTCGAATCCGACGTGCTGATCATTGCAATGACATGTAACTGCATGCGACGTGCAGACGTGAAGCCAACGAGGCAGTGCCGAGCACAGAAGCACCGCCGTGGAGACGAGGCGGCCGTGTTGACGAGACAGCAAGAACTGCAAGCTACGGCCGCGAAAATGGAGCTGAGGCAGCACTACGCCGTTGATGTTCATGCCTCCTGCCCGGAGCTCTCCCTGCCACAGGAGTGGACTTACTAAGACAAATACACACGATGCACCAGTCAGCCTTCGCGGCAAATACACAAACATTACTGAGTTGTTTTTTAAACTAAAATAATTACTGAGTCGTTGATGTTGTAACAAGGGAGGAAGGGAGCCTGTAGCCCAGTACTGAATAAGCTGGATCTGGTTGTTAATTGTTGTTCTTGTTATGTTAATTTAGCTATTCTTTAGTTGTGAAGAGGAATAAGACATTTGTGATAAGTTGGGCTATATGTTGCAATCAACAATTTTTCAGTCTTCTGTGGAGAACACCGCACCATTGTCCGGACTTAATTACATAGCTCTTCTGACCAGCAAATGCTGTTAGAGTTGTACTACCAAACATTCAGGGCATATATGTGTGCAAAGGGAAACTTATAAATGACAATAATGTTAAGAGTATTGTATAAACTACACGATTAGTTACTTGTATAGGAGGTTATTTGCTTATTTGCCCACTCATGTAGCTGTAGATATTAGCATTTTTGGTCCAATGAATGAAGTAGGGTCCATTGCATAACATGGTATCAAAACAGTGGTAGTGACTGTTAGCTGGTGGAGACAGCGGAAGGAAAGTGCAACCAGTCGAGCTTCTAAAGACGCTGCGAATCACGAACGTCGAGGGTCAGTACCAAGTAGAGTCCCCGTGCGGCGGGCTTGAACACAGCAAGTGTCAGGCTCAAGAAAAACTATACAATCATGATCAGTGATCTGACCGGCTGACATAAGCTGCACAGTAAGCTTAGGAATATGAGAGACTGTAGAAAGATGAAAAGGAGTGAAAAGGGTGTCTTAACCTGCAACAGAAAGAGAGGTATTATCTGCAGTTTGAACAGTGGAAAGAAGAGCCGTGTGACTCATAGAATTGAGGTGAGTAGAATCTGGTGCCATGTGAAAAGAAGCACTGGAGTCCAAGATTCACTGATACAATATATCTTATGAGTGAGGTGGTGGAGGCGAGGAAGACTGCTGAGAAGCAAAAGCAACACGAGCAGAGCCTAGGTAGTCTAAAGATGAGCCGACACCGAGGCGCTGGAGTAGGGTGAGTAGTTGCCGTGCGACGTCACCGGAGGAGCCTTGGCGAGAGTCGCTGATTCCTGAGTGGAAAGAACCTCTAATGCCCTTGCCTCTAGAGCGTGGACGACCACCCTTGCGGCCCTAGTCCCTCCTGTTGTAGCGGTCCTGGTACATATGGCCATCATGCTAGCAGTAGGTGCAGTAGAGCCTAGCAGTAGAAACAACATCCACTGATGCCGCAGGATCTGGAGGGGCCATGGTCGGTGCTAAAGGAATAGGCGCTGAAGTAACAAGGACAACCTGCATCTGAGCCACGCTACGAAGACGAGTCTCCTCAACACGAATACCCATGACGGCCTCCACTAAGGTCGAGTGCAGGTGGCGAGTCCGGAGCTGAGCATGCACAATCTCGAACTCAGGCCGGTGATGCGTCAAAAAGTCGTAAAGACGGTGATTCTCCTGGTGAGCGTGGATCTGCACATAGTAGGGACAAGTCCAGCAGACATCTGGTTCTAGAGAGTCGAGCTGACGCCACACCGCAGACATTTGCTGGTAGAAGTCGTCCATGATGGCGTCGAGCTACTGAAGGGAGTGCATCTGATGCACGCTGGAGAGGTACATAGCATCACTTGTCGGTTGGCAGTGAGCTTAGAGGTGCTCCTACATTAGTTGAGTCGTCGGCAACTCCACCACATCTATGGAGATGGCCACGGGTCTCGGCATCCTGCCATCTCTCATAGGCGTGCAAGTGCAGCTCAGACTGGTAGAGCTCCAGGGTCTCGTCCAGAGCAGCAGTGGCAGCCTCCTGAGCAGCCTGATCCGCACTAGCAGGAAGAGGTAGAACTGGTGGCATAGGGCGAAACAGACAGGGTTGCTCGCCAGTGAGGTGACCCCAGAGGCGCTGGCTGTTGAGGTGAATCCTCAGGTGGACAACCTACTCTTGGAAGTTCGTCCTGTCGAACCGAACATAAGGGGGTGAGATTGCGAATGAGCTACCAGTGGTAGCCATCAGTGAAGACCCGACGCGACGGGTGCCTAGGACAGGTAGGGCTTGGTAACAGCAGCGACGCAGGAGAGCACCGCGGCTGCTCGATAGGAGCGATGTTGGGCGGAGGCAGTGCGAGCTCGGTGCAAGGCTGGGCTCAACTCGTTGTTGAGGAGCATAGCACGAGCAAAAACGCGCACGTGCACACACACAGATACAAAGCACTCTGCTTCGAGCTCTCACACTGAGGCATACACTAGTGTTCTCTCTTCTCTTGATCGCTCCTGATGGCGTCTAGGGCTCTTCTCCTCTGCACTTCAGTCATCCTCACTGTGGCAGTTGCTTCGGAGGCTAGGGACTTCCTTGTCGACGGCGCTAATGACAGGCGGAGCAAAGGAAGACCGAGGCGGTGGCTCATCGCGGCACAACCAGAGCTGAGGGAGACCGAGGAGAGCAGATAGAGCTCAGCGGCGGCGCTCAAGCCGGCGAGTGTCCTCCAGTGAGCTGCGGTGGCGATCGGAGGAGGATGGCGGCAGCGGCTCAGCGAGCGCGAGAGGAGAAGACGTGGCGTGGCACGAGGGCGGTGGCTCGTGAATAGCGGCTAATAGGGCTGGAAACGAGCCGAGCCAGGCTCCCTCAGGCTCGTTTCAATAGGCGGCTCGGCTCGGCTCGA
This sequence comes from Phyllostachys edulis, assembly GCA_036346405.1. Lineage (NCBI taxonomy): Eukaryota > Viridiplantae > Streptophyta > Magnoliopsida > Poales > Poaceae > Phyllostachys > Phyllostachys edulis. The sequence continues at coordinate 65,077,259 of CM070549.1, forward strand.
AAGACGGCTTGAGCGGCTCGCGAGCCCTCGCGAGCCAGGAACAGCGGCGCGTAGGTTCTGCGTTCTGCACTTCCGCGTTCATTCACATTCACAAGACAATCAACATCTACAAAAATCTGCACAAAAATCTGCATCTCACAACCAAAGAGCATTCATTCGAATCATTCACAACAAAAAATCTTCTTCCTCGCCAAGTGGATGAATCGGATCTGGCGACGTGAGGCGGCGGCGTCGGGCGACTCACGACATGAGGCCACGGCCGATGGCGTGGTCGAGGCGGCGGCGAGGCGCTTGGGCTCGAGCGGCTCGCGAGGTGATGACATGGTCTGAGGCGGCAAAGGCGTCGAAGCGATTCTCGAGGCGGGCGGCGGCGACGCCGGGCGAGGCGGGCGAGGCAACTCCGCGAGGGTGTCGGGAACGGATGGATCATGGATGGGGTGGAGGAGAGGGAGGCAGAGGTGGAGCGTAGGGAGAGGAGGAGCGGTGGGTGGCGGCGGAGCACCTTGGCGCGGAGGTCGCGGCGGAGGAGGCAGCGAGTCCAGAGGAGAGAGCGACGGAGGAGGCGCGGTGTGGTTGGCTGGTGCTGGCCGTCGACGGCGGATCTGGGAGGTGGAGAGAAAGCCGGATGTATGGATGGAGAGGGTGGCGGCAGCAGATCGAGAGGATGGGCGTAGGAAGAGGAGGGAGAAGGGGATCGAGTGGGGTGAGGGCAAGGGCGCAAGGCCGTGAGTTGGGGATTTAGTAGGGACTCGCTGCGCTGACTCGAGATGACTTGGGGCAACAGGAGACGAACGAGCCAAACGAGTGGCTCGAAAAAAAATCACGAGCCAGAAGTCGGGCTCGGTTCGACTAAAAAATTCACGAGCTCAAGCCGAGCCGTGACGAGTCCGAGCAAGCCTCACGAGCCTCGAACTAGTTTGGGTTGGTGGGAGAGAGCCATGTGCTTGTATAAGCAGTGTAATTAGTTACTTGTATATGAGGTTATTTGCTTATTTGCCTACTCATGTAGTAGTTCATATTGGCCTTTTGGCCCAATAAACGAAGTAGGGTTTCTTGCATAACAAATAATACCTCCATAAAGATCTATTAGAAAAATATACTCATGGCTACTCTTCAATAGAGCAACATCTGGAGATTCTGGACATTGATATTTGAAGACTGGTGAAAACTCCATACAAGAAAACGAGTTCCTTCTCATAATCAAACATATTATTCGGCCCAGACGATCCACAGGTAGAAGGCAATGCTCAAAAAGGACGGTAGCATCGGTACAGTGCCGAAATCCCAAAAGTGGATATCATGCAAAGGAACTGTTTTTTCCCCATCTAAACAAAGGTTCCATGACAATAGAGCTTAACAAGTATAACACACAATTCGTCTGCTCATTTTGCTTGGGGATGTGAGGCGATGAAGTCAACTGCAGCTTTAATGGAGTCAACCTTGTCAGATTCATTGTCAGGTATCTCGAAACTAAATTCCTCTTCCAAGGCCATGACAACCTCCACCGTGTCCAAACTGTCTAGGCCAAGATCATTCTTGAAATGGGCATCTGTTGTCACCTATAGGAAATTGGAAAGGAACTGATGAGGATTTGGCGTGAACTAATTGGAACACTGCAAAACAGAGAACTCTGGAAATAATTCTTATGGAGCTAAACAACTCAGAAATTCAGTCCAATACTCCCACTTGAGTATTATGAAGCGGAACCAAGCCCATCCACCAAGGAACAAAAACAAAACAAAAGAACCCCGCAGATGTTCCATGTGTCAAAACACACTAGCTAGAATAAAGATCACATGAGTACAGTCGAGGAAGAGCATCATGCATCAATAAAAAGCACCAAGGTTTAAAGCTTAAAAACAAAAATGATAGTTAGACTAAACACTCAACAAGAGTGCAAAATTAATAGGTCTAAGGTTCACAATCAAGTCGACTACTTGCTAGTTAACAATTAAGCCACTGCAAAACCTGAACCCGATCAACTCTTTTCTCCTGAAACTAGATAGTTGACAGCATAGAGTTAGGATTATGAATGATTCTCGGTTCTCAGTGGTTATTGTTGATTTCCCATTGTTATTGTGCGTAAAGTACCTGTTTCATATTATTATTTTAAAAAATAAAAGAAAACACCACATAAGGTTTCACATTGTCATTGGTTTTGCTCTGTATAGTACTCATTCAACACAGTTAAGACATTTTTCATGGGTTTACCTATGGACAAACAATGATCATGGATTTATTTACCCACGCAACGCAGTGTTAAAAATTAATCACTAGTTTTCTCAAAGATGTTCTAGATATGGAAACCACCTAGCAGCTGTCGCCACTTACCAGCCTTCTCGCATTTTTCAGCAAGCATGGTTATAACTAAGTACCTAACCCTGATAAACAATTTGGTAGGAAACCTGCAAAAAATCTACTAAGTAGGAATGCACGATTTCCCTCGCAATGCTAACATTTATGAAAACAAAACAGACCTGAATACCTGAAGAAGTTTGCCCGGTTACGACGAGTACTGTAACATCTACCTAGCCTTAGACTTAGCAGCTTCCGGCAATATGTGAAAGGTTGATGAGCCAAAGCTCACAAACTAGCTGTGTGGATCAACAGAAGCACACTGTACACAAGAATGCACAGAGAAACAACAGCATAACTTGCAGAAGTTATGCCGTCTAAATGAAACAACTCATGTAAGGATAAATTCGGCCTCCCCACAACCCTGCCAATTCGTAGTGGTTTCCTTCCATCTTCACAACCAGACACATACACATGCCGTTAAAAATGGCAATAAATGCCAACAGATCTATCCATCCAACTGCGTCAGCGTTTCACACAACATCCAAAAAATGCTAATTCCTCAGTCCACACCAAAAAAAGTCCATGAAATGCTAAATAAAATGGAACACTTAGCGTCTCGATTCTTGAATTGATCCTAAGAAGCAACTCTCGTTCTGAGAGAGGGGAGGGCCTGGTGGGGTACTACCGTACTAGCAGTCTAGCGTACCTTGGAGGGGTCGTCGACCTTCTGGAAGTTCCTGACGACCTTGATGACGCGGTCGGTGACCTCGGCCTTGTCCAGGAACGACCCCTTGACCTCCTCCGATGACATCCACCGCCGCCCCCACAAGCCCCCCTGCAGCGCCGCCACAGGCCTGAGGGACGCCGCCGCCGACGCGGGGGCCGCCGCCACGCGGAGGTGCATCAGCAGCAGGCCCCTCGCCGCCGCCGCTGCCATTCGGGCGAGATGGACGGGTGCTTAGCTCCGGGGAGGGGATCGGAGGCGCTGCGCTGTGGTGTGTGGCGGCGGCGAGAAGGGATCTTTTCCTGCGGCCGCGGAGTGGTGGAGGGGAAGAGGACAGCGTGGGGGTTTTAGGCCATTTAGGCCTTTGGGCTTGTGATGGGCCTCTTTACTCTGGGTCGTTAGGCCCTTAACGCACGTTTTTTTTATGGCACGTAGTTCATACAAAGGAAAAAAAACTCTCCTAGCACGTAGTTCATACAAAGGAAAAATGCAAAAATGTATGTACGTGTATTATCTTAGCCCTTCAAAGTGCTTCGAGATTTTTGTAAGGATTTGACGATGGTTAGAAATTGGACCATTGGTTTGAATTATGAATGCTCGCATCAATCTCCTGTTCATACAAAGGAAAACGGGATTTTTTAAAAATAATACATTTTTTAATTGGAATTATAAAAATGGGCTATGTCGCTATTCCAAATGGTGAAATGGCTCTGTCGCCATTTGAAATAATGACAGGAGCCCTGTCACCAGCAAAACAGTGTTAAATGTCTATGTAGCCATTTGGAATGGCGAAATGGTGACAAGTTTCTGTCGCCATTTGAAATGGCGACATCTTCCTGTTGCCAATTCAATTAGCGACACGGGCTGATTTTTTTATTTTTGTTGGCAGAGCAGTTTCAAATTTTACATGATTTGTCTAAGTTTTTTTGTGGTAATATCTTTAAGTATGTGCCGAACCATTTTTTTTTTCAAAAAAAGAGAATGAAACATTAAATAGAGAATCATTTAGGAGTTAAATTTAGAAGATGATGTTTTAACTATAGCAATAAGACTTTGTAATATGCTTTCGAATTACATAGCGTGCACAGTCTAGTTACGTGCATTACAAACGACAGCATGCACGAATTAGCAACTCGATCTACACCTAGGATACATATGCGCCTTCTGGAATATGAAAAACTGGTGGATGGGAATAAAGTCAGTCTTGATGCCCCTGCAACGCCTTCCCCTTGTCTGCTGCAGACCCGCTAGTGTGGCTAGTCCCGCAAGTAGTCCTGTTCTATGAGACGGGCTGGAAGATGGAATGATATTAGCAGAAAGTAAGACTAAATCAATAACCAGGACGCAAAATGAACATAACTCACCTCTTCGATCCGGAGTGTGCACAGGCGACGAGGAGCGCTAGGACGGCCGCCGGTCTCACTAGCAGGAGCCTTTCCCTTGTCAGCCGCACGCTCGATCCAGTCGTACTCAACTTCCTATTAGGGGGTCCTCAACTAGCACCCTTCTTTCTTAGGCTCCACTGGTGCGTTGTCTTCCTCACTCTTGGGTACGTAAGATTTCTAGCACTTGTATTGCTTTGGTGGTATCACGTAGTTGAACATGTACTTCTGCTCGATGAACGCTATGTCGTACTTGTCCAAGCTGTCAATCCATTGGAAGAAATAGCAACACATCTTCGACTGCCATTATGCGTAGATGAAGTTAGCGATATGTGGAATGCAAATAAAATGTGAAAAATTGATGTGTGTGTAAGATTATCTTACAAGGATATTCCCGCACGTGTAGTACGCTCAGACCGTGGTTGTTGGGTGTATGGACTGAATGATCCAAGCCGATTTTTGGTGGTCGTACTGCAGGCGTGGAAACTCTGGTGGTACCGACACATTCATCATCGAACAATCCAGATAAGTTTTACCCTTCCTGGCAAGCCACTTGCGCTTCCGTAGCATTTTCGCATAGCTCGACATCACCAAGGCCGACCTAATGTTCTCCTCCTTCCTCTCTGTTGTGTGAAACAAGTCGGAGTGAAGTGTTGGCTGTGGTATTGTAGTGTTCTCATCCAACTATCTTCTCCCACCTTTTATAAGCGGATAGGGTGTAGTTATGATGGCTGGTGAGTTGGCCCCAGTTGTTGTTTCGCTCTGAAAAGGTGGCATGACAGTGCGTGGTTATTTCGGTCTAAAAAGGTGGTATGGTAGAGTGTGGGGTGGCAGTGTGTGGTCTTTTCGGTCTAAATAGGTGACAGTGTGTGGTCTTTTTTGTCTGAAAAGATGATAGGGTATGGCAGTGTGTGGTCTTTTCGGTTTGAAAAGGTGACATGGCAGTGTGTGGTTATTTCAGTCAGAAAAGGTCACAGGGTGTGGTCTTTTCGGTCTGAAAAGGTGACGTGGCGTGATCTTTTTGGTTTGAAAAGGTGACAGGGCATGGTATTTTCGGTTAGAAAAGGTGAGAGGGTGTGGTCATTTCGGTCTGAAAAGGTGACCGGGTGTGGTCAATCCGGTATTGTAACGTGATGGTATTGTAATGTTAATTGAACATGACTTAACCTTATGATGTTATGGATATATTCTAAATGTTGTAATGCTATGCAACATATGGTGCTTAGCCTTATGAGGTTTTGGATATATTCCGTGTAACATACCATAAATCCAAATTTTGGGTAAGTGTATTAGTGTAACAGCCCAAAAATCCATAAATGCAAAAATATGGGATTTTTAAAACTTTTTATGTGATAGCTAGTATTGTTCTTCTCGCCTGCATTTTTGAGAGTTGCTTGTGTACCTTTCTCTCTTCTGCTATGATAATTTTATTTATTATCGCATAAGAGTTCCTTAAAGCGAATGTCAGAATTTTAGCAAGTCTAAAATTCTATTGTTCTGCCTATTCCCATTTCTTTTAGCCTTCCTTTTCTCCCTACTTTCCCTTTGGCTAAGAACTATTTTGTCTCGGTCTGGTCTCGATTCGACCGACTCTGGTCAATCAAGATCACCAGACAAACCATTTGGTCATAGGACCAGTAGTAGCTGCGCTTCCCCCTTTCTCTTTCTCTTTCTCTTTCTTTCTCTCTCTCTCAGTGTGCTGGGGGAAACATCATTCGGCCATTAATGGTCACACCCAAGCCGCTCATTCACCGCCTGTCTTTGCCCACCCGTCAACAAAGACCAACTACATCTTCTTGTCGGGCCAAAGTGCCTATACATAGTTGCTCCGAGCCCCTCATTGCTTTTCTCCGCCATTCCAGTGTTAGCCCCACTTTTTCTTCCTTTCCCCAAGTGAGCTTGAGCTTCAGCTAGGTTCGAGTGCTCGCTTCGGCCGAGCATCATCACATCACCACCTTCGTCGTTGTCACCCCTCGGAGCTGCCATCGCCATCGCTCTTCCCCCTCTCCGACCAGAAGACTCCAAGACCTCCCTTCAGGATCATCTACCGGCTTTAATGGAGCTACTCTGAGGATCGAAAACTACCTTCCTTCCTCAAGCCACTATTGGAGTGTAGAGTTCACTCGCTGTCGAGGACCACCGTGACAGTTCAGCTCCGGCTAGCCGTTCCGCCAGCTCCGTGCCGGTATGTTCCTAATGGTTAGATACTCCTCCTAGTTTGAGCTACCCTGTTCTTTCTCTAAGGTTTCTCTGGTTCTTCCTCTGGCTCTTGCTCTGGTTCGATTCGATTGCATCAAAGCAGTCAAGCCTTTGTTCTTTCAACCACTGCTGTGTAGTCGAATACTTCTCTCATTCGACTACACACAGCTTAACACTCTCAAGACCTCCCTTTTTACAAAGACCACCCTCTTGGTCATGACTGTTGGAATGAATCCATCATGTATTGGATTTATTCAATCCTATTTTGAGTTGAAGTCAGTTAGTAGATGAGTTCGAATCGTACTCGTAGAAAATGGGTCCAAGTCTGGTATTGAGTCCTTGTACTCAAGCCTATATAAGAGTCTTGTATCGATGTAAGAAGTCGAGAGTTGAGAAAAGCAGTAAAACCAAAAAAGTGGAGCAATTGCTCCCGAAACCAATCACGTATTCTTTCCGCCTCGAGTACTATTCATACGAGTACTGTTCACCTGAACACTATTCATCCTAGTACTGTTTATCCCGAGTGCTGGTTGAAAGGTTACGAGCTGCTCGTGGTCGTAGGGAGAGGAGGATTGACTACATTTTGGTCGTAAGAGTTTGGACTGGTCGCGGAGAGTTCCGACCACCTGGTCGTAGGTGGTACGACCACAACGACCTCCCTAGTTATAGTATTTCCACGACCTTCCAGTCGTATCCTTTTGCAACATTGTAGCCCCTACGGCCACCAATAATCCTACGACCACCACTGACCCTATGACACTGTAGCTGCTACGCCCAATACGGATCCTTTGACCACTAAGTCTTTGACCTTAATGGTCTATGCCTTCGACCACAATGGTCTATGGCTTCAACCAGATTAATTTGACCATACTGGTCTTAGCTTTCGACCACATTATTCTAGGACTTCAACCACACTGGTCTAGTACTTTTGGTCTAAGGATTTGCATTCTTTGGGGTTATAATAATGAATGGGCCTTTACACATATATACCTGATTCCAATAGGAACCCTGGTTATCCAAGAGTAGATATGAGAGTAGTACCTCACTAGGTAATCTTTCCCATCTGGGTAAACATTGAAGAATGTTCCTATGGATGTTCTCTCACTCCCTATTAGATTTACCCGCTTTGGTCCGAAGTACTTCCTCTATCAGCTTCTTTGGTTTTACTTTGTCTGAAGTATTCCATTCATCAGCTTCTCTTAGTTATATGTCGTCTGAAGTGTTACCCTCATGAACACCAGATGAGCATTGTCGAGGAATCCAATAACCCCCCTCCTATTCATTTATCTAAAATTTCTAGCAATATCCTTTCACTTCTCATGAGTATACCCCTTATCCATATGGTAGAGGGTCGTAAGCTTTTCCACATCTATCTCCCCAAGCGTAAGTCCTCCCACAATCAGTCTGTGGTAGTAAGCCTTTCTGCGACCACCACCTAGTCGTGAATTCTTCTACGACTAGTCTATAGTCGAGGGGGCTTACAGACATGTAGGCCTGGTTGACCAGGGAGTCTTCCACGCCATATCTAAGGATATGGCCGGGTTGTATTGTTGAGTTGTCGTTAGGTATGTCTTGTGCCTATTTGAAGTGTTTCGTTTGTTTGCATAAAGTTGGACTTATTGAATTTCATTCGGTCGTTTTCAGTTGCTCTTGGGTTTGATCGTAGTCTATGTAGTTTGACTCTGACGCTGTGATGGGACCACAATCCCAACAAGATCAAGATGGTTAGGCTATTGAATAGGATGATTATCAGCACGTTGAGCGAGATTATTACTAGGATATCGAGAAGGGCAAATATCAGGATGTAGAGCTTTATCAGGACAATGACCAAGGCGAGTCAACCCTTTTGACCATGTTGCACCTACCCTTTGCAAATTATGTTGCTTTAAATTATGAAACTGCATTGCTATGTTTTATCAAACTAAATTGGTCTACATCATAGTTAATGCCTTAACAAATACTTATGTATAAACTTCCAATCCTTGAACTTGGACACTATCCTTTGTCACCCTAGACTTAATGGATTACCTGCTAGTTAATAAGCCTGTATCTAAGTGTCATGCTTAGCCTTGCTTAGATACAATGTCATGCGGGTATTAATTTGCCCGACCACAATCATTAAAAACTTTGGAAAATGATTTGGGCAGCAAGGCTGGGAGCCTGGCTGGTATGTTGAGGTAAATGGTTGTTTTCAAAACAAACAAAACCCGAAAATCGCTTTTCATCGCGCTTGGAAAGAATGGTCGTCTGCCGGGGCACGAGAAGATGTTGGTATGTGGATGTGCCGCCCTGGTCAAGTAAGGACCGAATCTTGTGATGACCTCTCATGCAAAAATAGTGCAGAGTAAGAAAACTATCATGATAGCCGTGCTCATGGTCAAGAGCGGTGCTGAGAACTTGTTTGATATAGTTTTTATTTTTACAAAACCATTTGTGCCGAAGGAAAGTGGGTGGGACCCTGTGATTTGAGAAAAGCACAGTGGGGACCATGGTAAATCTGGATAGCTTTGAGCATTGGGTGGATGGAGCCACTCAATGGTATAGGAGGTGGGACCTCCACTAGTACTTTACAAAATCAAAACCCATTTATGAAAACAGATTGTTAAAAATGCTAAGTCTCAGGATTTCCTACTACTTATCTATTTCAAACTTGGCTTTGTGCAAATAAAAGAACTCTAAGACTCCCCTTGACTAGCCCTGCATCTATACGATTTGCATTGTGTGTTGGCTCGCGAGTATGGTTGTGTACTCAGGCTTTGCCATTATAATCTTTTTCAGACCCACTCGATCAATTCCCCTACCAGTACTACTCGGGGCCTGAACCGAATGGTGATGAAGATGACGAAGCTTAGGCCGGGACCCCAGTCGCTTGCCTATGGGCAGAGTGAATGGATCCGCTACGATTTGTGTTGCTTTCGTACTCATCTTCTACTCAGACTGCTTTTGTAAGATTTACGCCTCGTGGCTCTTTTGTAAAATGGTTGGCCGTACGGCTTGATACATATATGTGATACATTATGGGCTTGCACTGATTCATACCAAGTACTAATCACATTAAGTAAGGTTCACGATCGGTTGGGTTACCACCACTACCAGATGTCTCCCGACCACCCTTATATGGTCTAAGACCACTACTAGATGTCTCACGACCACCCCTATATGGTATAAGACCACTACCAGATGTCTCACGACCACCCCTATATGGTCTAAGATCACTACCTGATGTCTCACGACCACCCCTAGATGGTCTAAGACCACTACTAGATGACTCACGACCACCCCTATATGGTCTAAGATCACTACCAGATGTCCCAAGACCTCCTCAGAACCTACAGGACCTCCTCAGAATCACCTAGGACGCCTCCACCTCCTCTAGGACCTCCTCGGAACCTCTCTAGGACCACTCTCAAGGACCTCCTTGGAACGTTTCCAAGACCACTCAGGACCTCCTCCAGAACGTCTCTAGGACCTCCAGGACTTCCCCTCTGGACCTCCTAGGACCTCCCTTAACCTCCTCAGGATCTCCCTTGACCTCCAGGACCTCCTTAGGAACCCCTAGGATCTCCCAGGACCTCCTTAAGACCTTCAGGACCTCCTTAAGATCCCCTAGAACCTCGTCAGGACCTCATAAGATCTCCTCAGGACCTCCCAAGATCTCCACAAAGACCTCCCAAGACCTCCTAGGACCTCGTCAGGACCAATCCAGGACTAGTACACGAAGGAAGCAGTGACCGACAAAAGGAACACTCCAGGACCTCTTCGAAGATCACTTCAGGACCTCCTCAGGATCACTCTAGAACCATCCCAGGACCTCTCCAAAACCTCCCCAGGATCTCTCCGGGACCACCCAGGACCTCCTTTGGACCCCCTTCTACAACCAGGTGTGGTCACAGACTTGAACCGACGTTTCCTGCACAACACGACCATAACCACCGGCCATTACCTAGTCATAGGCCTGCTTTGGGTTGATTATGAGTTCTGATCAAGACTGAGGAACAATAAGGCTACATGGATAGTAAAGAGTGCTGGTCAAGACTAAGGAACAAGAAGGCTACAGGGATAGTTATGAGTGTTGATCAAGACCGAGGAACAAGAAGGCCAAGAACTAGGTCGCGAGCCCACAGTCGATTGTCGGTGGGCATATCGTGAGGGATTCCACACGTTGTGCTTTGGCGCTTCTTCCACTGCTCACTCTCTGAGAGTATTTGGCCTGTTCGGCCATTCCGCAAGTCTAAATCCGTAAAGTATATTTATGCTTTGTTTATTATTATGTTATAATTGAACAATTTCGGGATATGTATTTGAACCAACAATGTAACTGTGTGTGTCAGCTACTGATCCATGGAATAACACAACCATACACAGTGAGACCCAAGTTCCAAATTTGGGGTCCGACAATTCGAAATAAGTGAGGAAATAAAATTTAGCATGTTTATATGTGGGAATGATATTTTGATCATGTTTTCGAAGTTTGCATAAATCAAATATTGAATTTATATTCAAACAACAGCTTGAAAGAATTTTTGAGAAAAATAAGTTACAGACAAAATTATGGAACAATTATACAATAAACGATACTATGTTAGGAGGGTCCACAAAAAAATTCATATATTTTAGAGCCAGTTTACTAAGATTAAAAAAAATAGAAACCTTTCAGCTAGTTTGAAAATTCAAAACTTGATTTGATTTCCCACTGAGCCATTGGGCTGAATTTGCCTGGCCAAAATCCACCGCACCTCGCCTTAGCTTGCGCGAACGCACCACTCACCGTCTCACTGACGCGTTGGGCCCGCTCATCAGGACCCTTCTTCCATCACTTGCCCACGCCCACGCACCAGCTCGCCTCGCCTGCTACGCCGCTCACCCATGGAATGCGATCACGGCCACATATTTCAAATTTTAACCGCCTCGCTTGTCTCGCACTATGCTCGCATCACCTGGCAAAGATCGGCGCCCCATCTGCAAGGCGATAGCCATCCCTACCTTGAGTTTCTCGCGCGACTACTGACAACTCGCCACTTTTCTCGCGCAATTATCCCAGCTACATAAGCAATAGAGTGCACGTTGTCTTTCTCAACTCGCCCCCATTCCATTTTCGTGCAAATCCGAGTTTATTGCTCCTTGGTTTCGCAAGAACGTTTGTGTTGTCTCCGACGCCGGTGAGCACGCCTCCACCATTTCGCCGCTCTGGTGAGCTTCCTCACCCACGATGTTCGCGTCATTCTAATCCTTGAGCTTCATTCATCCTTCTCCATTGCTCAATGCAGCCCCAGGAGCCTCATAGCGCGAACGTGATAGCATTCATCCCCGACTCCGGCGCGAACCAAATCCAAGTCACAATATATCTGCCTTTCCGGTGAGTTCGAGCTCAAACCAACCGCTTGACCATCTGTTCTATACCTCATTGATGCAATCCCCTCCCTTAACGCAGGCAAGCTCACTGTGGATCCGAGCTTCAGCATCATCTTCTTCATTCTTGACCATCACCGTCATTTTTGAGCTTCCTCAAAGCTCGGTGAGTCCCAGTCCAATTCCTCATGTCCACACCATCTCTAGAACACCAATGAGCTAATATGATTCTTCTTGTAGCATCTCCATCAACGTAGAGCACCTTCACCGAGGGACCTTTTTGTGCCGCCGCTGCTCACCGTCGGTAAGCCGCTCTAGTACCTCTCTGACCTTATCATCTTCACCTTCGTGATCGTGGTGATCCCTTGAACCTCATGCGTGCTTCAATTTGCCAAGGGCGAATCGGTTTCATCATTCCCCCGTAGCCACCCATGTCACCACCGCAGTTGCATGTCGCTGGCTCATCTCCAATGACCCTAGGTCCTCACGCCTAGCCCGTTAGTATCGCCTGGACCTACTGAGTCCAGCGTGCCCCTCTTTAGCCTGGGGAAGGCCTCCTTCGCAAAGACCGTCGTAGACCCGAAGCTCCTCGTCGCTGTCTCCGTTCACCTCTCCGGTCATCTTCACCACCCATGGCGTCGCCGTGACTCCCTCTTCCCATTCCTGAGCTCTCCCAGTCCTTTCTGTGCCTGCCTCGCTGGTGGCTAGCTCGCCTTCCCTCTCAGTCGCACGAGCTCTGCTTCTCTCCTTCTCTCTCTCTCTCTGACCGGTGGGACCTGTGTGATTAGGGGATGATTAGCGCTAAGTAACAAGGGTTAAAGTTATTAAGTCTAGACAAGTAGGACCGGTTGAAAAGATAATCATAAATATATTTTTCAACATGTTTAGTATATGAGCCACTGACATGTGGGACCACTCACTATTCTCAGTTTTAAAACGTGGTTTTAAAACCGAGAGACTTGATGAACTATTGTTGTCCTGATCTTTCGATGAGAAGGATAAATTCCGATTGGACGATAATCAACTCTTACGATCTAGGCTACAAATGCAGCACGTACGAACCATGCAATCATTGAACTAATCACCAAGTCGTTATCGACTGTGCCAAAGACCCGATTGACCTTATCACGAGGATCAATTCCTGCAAGCAATCGAAGAATAAGTAAGAACGAAGTAACAAGCAATATGAATTGCAAATATATAATTGAGTTCAGAAAGGTGGGATTCCGCAGAGGTTCTTTACGATTGGTCTAGTCGACACAAACAAAGAACAAGAGTTTTCACAATAGAGAAACTAAGCAAACGAAATCCACCAAACCCTAAGGGTGGCGACCACTATGTATAGGAGGAAGAGGAGATTGGAGTGTGGTGGTACTGTTCATGGGTGAATAGTAACCATGTGAGTAGTATGATAGCCTAGGGTTACAAGGCCCATGGGCCCAAGTGGACTGTTTTGGCAATTGCAGCGCGCTCAGAAGAAATTTGGAGGTAAGGCTGGATCCGTTGGAAAGAGGACGAGATAAGGTTTCTATCAAGTACTCGTGGACCTCCAACGGACTCTGTATGTGAAAGTTATATACATGTGAAGTCGGTGCTATCTCCGGAGGCCGGATTGAATTGCACATGCTTCCCTTCATGATCAGCTCCTAAGTTCCTAATTAAAAGAACATCACATGCATTAGGTAGCAACATATTCTTATTAGAAACACAATGCACTCCTAGAAACGAAGTTACGTGATAGTTCAATTGACGTGTACGCGCTCTTGTGATTGGACCTTGCAAGTGCATAGGTTCAAATCTATTACGAGGAGTGTTGGTTGTATGCATGGGAGTGATGTCCTCATCAAGACTAACATGTGGACCCCAGATGTTAGTAGGTTAAATAAAATTAGGATTTAATCATTTAGTTAATAGATAATGAGTCGATGACATGTGAGACCACCACTGTTTTATAAATAAAATCACGAAATAGAATATGAGTCACTAACAAGTAGGGCCCACATGTAAGTTAATAAATCCCGAAAAAATGTACATATGAGAAAAGTTGCCTTTAGTTCAGAGGAAAATATGCTTTCTCTATTGGAAAATGTAAACATAAGAAAATACGCTTTCGACGTCGCCCTTTTATTTATTTTTGGGATTTTCAAACCGAACTAAATTGAAATGTTAATAACTTTTGCATATGAACTCAAATTGAATGAATCTTTTTTCTAAATTCATCTAACATAATGATCTATCTAAATATGCAAAAATATTTAGAACTTTTTTTTTCTGTTGAACTTATTTTACTATTTATAATTTGCTCTTGGTTCTATTTGAATAGACGTTGACAATGGGAACGAAATTTTCGACGAACTTCCATCTTCATACTCAGAGATACCAGAGCAAGGAAAGCACTCTCTTTGACCATGTTGATCCTATTATTTCAATTATTGTATTTCTTTTGCAAATTCTAATATGCACATGTGTATGTTTGAGTAAAAATTGCTATATTTGCGGGTATCGGTAGTTAAATTCCTATTCAATGCATGATCCTGCTTAAAATATTGGTATACTTACTGTTGTATCCTTTAGGATATGTTTTAGGCAATAGATGATCTTGATTTGGGTATTTCGAGTGCAAATATTGCATAAATGCTTAATTGGGCTCTAGTTTTACCAAATTTGCAAAATGGATGAAATGTTGAATACAAATTTGGGAGATTTTGAAATGATGGTCCAAAGGGGTTTCCTCTGTTAATTTTGTATAAAAATAAAAATGAAAAACCTAGATTACGTTGCAGGCGAGTTATAATATGAACTGATGAATGTGAGAGGGTTTCTTGCATGTAGATAGGGGGGATGCTCGCCTAGGTCAATTAAGGACCGAACGCCGGTGAATCAAATTTAAGCCTAAGCGTACAACAACATGTGCCGGTATGGGATGGCCTTAGCTAATTAAGTCATCAAAAACTTGCCTTGCATGTTGGTAGGCCGCTGTAGTATGAGCAGGACTAGGTAGGCTTGCTCGAAGGGGCTCTCTTCGCCAAGACGTTGGGACCAAAGCCTTCCGACACAATGGAGAATGCCACACTTTGACGGGAGGTGTAACACCTCAAAAATTCCCAAGAATAAAAATATGGCATTTTTTTAAAAAATTGCGGGTTATTCGCTATTACCTTAATTGCACACTTTTTGGGAGTTATTTAAATTATGTTTTCCTTTTGCCGACATGGGTGGTGAGAAACAGAAACCCTAAAAACAGAAATTGTAAAAGCAAAATTAACTTAAAGTATTGCCCTTTTGAAATATCATATGCTAGTAAATATTCTAAAAAGATTCTCTAGAACAAAAGTCCTACAAACCAAAATTTTAGAAGTAAAAGTGTGGGATGCAAGTAAATCATTTTAACAAAGTTAAATTTAAACTTTCCAAATAAGAGCTCACCCTAAGAAAATCGAGCCATGGAATTATTTTGTCCCTGGTTCTCTTATCTTTTTTCCTCCTTTCTTTCCCTTTCCACCATTCCTTTGGCCAAGTAAATTGAGTCACCTTTATTGCAGCAAAACCCTTTTTCTTCGGTCAATTTGGCTCAGCAGCCACCTTTCTTCTCTTTCCGACTGCGTCACCATGGCTCCCGCTCTCTCTTGCTGACATTCTTCGGAGCTAGCTCGCCACATCGTAGCCATGCAAGCTGAGCCTGTCGCTCGGCAGTCGATCAAGCATCGCTTAAACCATCGCCCAGGCATCGCATCAGCACTGTGCTGCCAAGCAATGTCATTCCTTCGCCAACTCCCTCCCGAGAGCAATGCCGAGTTCCTCTCAAGAGCATCGCCGACCACCTGGTGTTCTCTGCCCCCATTGCCTATAAAAAGGCCGCCCGCATGTAATATCCTGTTTATTTACAGAGAACATAAGGAGTTTGAGAGATTATTTTTTTGCCTCGCAAAGAAACATGACAGAATCTGTAATCATCTTGTAACGTGATTTTTACAACCGGAACGGCTTCGAATAGAAAACCTCATAACTACAAAGTTGTAGATCATTTCCCATAGTTCAATTTAGAGTCCTCATTGACCTAATTTGGAGTTCCGAGGTTTGAGATATGGGGCCCGCAAGGCAGGCTGCGCAGAGAACCAAGGTTCATAACTGAGTCATCCTCCAAGGCAAATTTCGTAATTAAGACGACGTTTTTAGAAAAACTCCACAAATAGAAATTTGAAGTACTATGAGTTAGATAAATTTGAAGACAAGAATCACTCCATTCCAAGTTCAGGAGAGAAAGTTATGGCCTCCGAAGTGTTCGCTGTACAGAAAGAAGGTAGGAAGAACCTGAGCCATGGGCCGAAAGCCCATAGCGTTTGGCCCAAGGGGGCAGCCGGCCAAAAGGAGGGGGGCAGCCTAACCCTAAGCCTGCCCCTTCCCTTGCACCACCCCCTTCTCCCCATTCAGAGCTACCACCCCCTTGCCCTCCCCCTTGCTGTCCCGTGCTCCCCTGTGTTGCCGATCAGAAGCAAGAAAAGGAGGAAGAGAGAAGAGAAAAGAAGAAGAAGAAGAAGAAGAAGAAGAAGAAGGGAGTTCATGGTTTATGTGGTAGTTGAAATAAGTTTGAACAAAGTGAAGTATTGGAAGGTTCTATTGGCTCTTAAGAGATTCGTGTGGTTTGTTCCTAAAACCCCTTTTGTTGAGTTGGCAAAGTGTTGTTGCAATCAAAGGAAGCTGTTTCTTTTGTTAAATGAAAGAGAGCAGTATAAGTATTTGAGGTTGGAGTCAAGTTTTATAACTTACAGCTAACTTGAAGTGTGCTTAACCTTTTTAATTGTCGCATGAGAGTTTCTCAAGTTTCAAAAACAACGCTTGGTCTTATTGGTTAATATTTGATATTCTTTTCTTGTGGAACTTGTGCCCTCAACTGTGGTCTCGTCTTTGTTTTTTCGAGACCGTTGTTATTTGACTATTTTTCCTTAGTCTTGTGTTTACTGTGAGTGGTAAACGTTTTTCTAGGTGATAAAAATTGTTTTTATTTGCCTTTTCTTTTGAGAAAGGATCAACCGATTCGTTTTACAAGGGTCTTTTAGTGTGTATTTTAAATGTTGTTGTGAGACCTTGGGTTACAAGTTATTTGATGAGTATTAGAGGATGAATGGATTTTGTGATATAACTCTTGGAGAGAATTTTATTTAAACATAATGTATGTTTGTGGGGCTGAACTGATTGCATTGTGCAACTGGTAGAACCTATATCGAAGTGTAATACAAGAATCTTAGTTCATGTTGGGTTGTTGGGACTATCAAAAAGGTGTGGGAATCTAGATCAACCTACTAGAGTATCACGATTGAGTAATTCGCAAGGTTGTGTAGGTGAAATATGATGGTGTAGTTGTAGGATCAAGGATAACCGACTAGAGGGGGTGAATAGGAGGTTTTAAAACTTTTTAGCAAATTAACAAATTAAGCCAATTATGAATTATGTCTAAACTAGATACAATTCTGGCTAAGCAATTTAATACAAGATAAATGCTAGAATTGTAAATGCAGAATAAGTAAAGACAAAAAAATAACCACAATAGAGACAATGATGTTTTCCCGTGGTGTCGAAGACTTGCTGGTCTTCACTAGTCCACGTTGAGGAAGTTTGAACGAATCATGCCGGTTCCACGAATTAAGCCTTCCTTTGATCACTATTGATTGTTCTTCCTCTGCTTCGGAGATGGTGAACACCAAACCACTCACAATCTTGGCACCGGGCCTCTTCACAAGCTTCTTGAAGAGATCACCGCCAAGCCGTCTAGGAGTTCAGCAAAACTCCAAGAGTAATAAACCAATGGTCTTCGCTTGACGGCACTCAAGTGCAAAAGGATCAACTAGAATGAGTGAATGCACTTGAATGAACTCAGTCACCTCACAATGAATGCACAAGTGTGTTCTAGGTGTTAAGAGGATGCACAAGGCTCTAAGGATGTTAAATGAAGTGTTGCATTCTATCCTTACGCAGGTGGAGGGGTATTTATAACCCCCACAACCAAATCCAACCGTTATGAGAGAAATCCCAACTTTCTAGCGAAATGCGGTATTACCGCTGGCAAAGGGCCGGTACTACCGTGCCTCTGAGCAAAGCACCGTAACGGTTATAACAGACGCATTAAACGCCTCTACATAGCCGTTTTAAACGCGACGTGGTACTACCGCCAACTATGATGCGGTCATACCACTAAGGCCGGTCGTACCGCACATTGTAGTGGTACTACCGTTCGCAGGGTTTTCAATCTCAGTTGAAAAGGGTGCTTCTCTGGAAATTAAGTACCGCCAACTAGAAAACGGAACAACCGTGGAGCGGTAGTTCCGCTACGAAATCGCGGTACTACCGCTTCACTGACTTGAACCAGCTCACCCAATAACCTTGCCACGTGGATGGCTCAGATGAAATGAGTTGTTCGGACCGCACGTTTAAACCACACGATTTTGAACTTTTCGGACAGTTTGAACGGCCCACGATAGTACCGCCAAAGGACGTGTGGTCATACCGCTAAGCGGTAGTTTCACCAAGAAACACTCGGTACTACCGTTTGCCAAGGGAGCACAAGAGCTCCAAAAAGGGTCTCTTTGGAAATTAGATACCGCCAAATAAAATTCAAAACGACCGGACTACGATAGTACCGCACCACGAGCCGGTCGTACCGCTGAGCGTCCAGAGAACCAAGGTCCGATCAGACTACATACGTGGATGGCTCAGATTCATTGGGCCGTTCGGACCACTCGTTTAAACCACACGATCATGTCACTTTCGGATGGTCCGAACGGCACACGGTAGTACCGTCGAAGGATACGTGGTCATACCGCAAAGCGGTAGTTCCGCCATGTAAACTTCGGTACTACCGTTTGTGCTGTCAATTGCATAGAGAGCTTTCAAATTCAAATTCAAATGCATGCATGATCCTAAATTGATCCAAATGACACAAGAACATGCTATCAAGCTACTAGTCATGATCCCTCTTAATAGTACGGCATTTAACCTATAATTCGGTCTTCCAATCATTTCTCCTAAGACCGATAAAACACAAAAGGATCCTAGACTACTTATACCTTGTCTTTGAGCCATGTAGATCTTCATGTTGTCCTTTAGCATGCATCTTCAAGTCATCAAACTCACCAATGGGACTCAACCTTGTAAATACTCAATACACATGTTAATCCCATATTCAAATATTATCATTAATTACCAAAACCATTTTAGGGGCCTAGATGCTTTCAGTAGTGTAACGAGAGTAAGATTAGCGAATGTAATCTAATCGTTAAAGCAATTAATGAGATAGCCGGGATCGTTGGATTATTATCATGTTTGACTTGGCGTCAGTGAGTAACCCTCTGGGAGTTATAATCCTTATAAATAAAAATTTGGTCGAGAATATGTTTGTATGTTGATATTATGGATTGATCATGTTTGGATTGTGGGTGAAAATCTTTATTGAGGTGTTGGGAACATTTTGTCAAAATGATTCCTTTGGTAGAGGAGTGGACTAGAGAATCCTTTTGTGGATTAGTAGAGTCACCCTAAATAATTGTGGTTGTTTCTTTCGGTTTAACGATCGTTTTGGGTTGTCGGTTAAGAGGAAGGAGTTAGTGTGTTGATTTGAAAACCCATGATTTGGGAGAAGGTTTATTTCTTAAAAGAACATATGAGAAAAGAATATTTTCTCGGATAGAGAAGTGCTCTCTTGATTCTTGTTAGAGCTATGTGTTTATGACGGGTGACTTTCGCAAATTGAGTTTGGCTTTATGTTGGTATGTGTAACGTCCCGTTTGTCCTAGGGTTTCTGCCAGTTTTCAAAACCCAAAAGGAACCATTCGGCCTTATTGAATTGCTCAAGCTTAACTTGGAATTTTGGAAATTTGGAGACTTAACTTGAATTAATCAAACCTCAACTAAATCAGTTCGGTTATTTTTCAAGTTTGTTGGAGCTCTTCCTTTTCCTTGTTCACTCCGTGCTCTCTTTCGGCCCAATTCTCTTCTTCTTTTGGACCTCCTCCCTTCGTTTGGATCTGAGGGTCCAGATCTCCCTTTGTTTGGATCCAAGGGTCCGGACCTCCCTTGTGCTTGGACCACTCTTTAGCTCAAGACCTCCTTTTAGCCTCTCTATCGATTTTTCCCCTTGTGCCCTCTGCTTGGACTTTCCTTTAGTCCAGACCTCCTTTAGACCTCTTTGTTGGTTTGAATCTCTTCAGAGGGTTAAACCCCCCCTTTTTGATCTAAACCATCTTCTCTGTTTAGACCTCCTAGTGGTCTAGACCACCTTCTCCGTTTGAGTCCTTCCTTGGCTTTGACCTCCCCTTGTTAGATCTTAACCATCAAGATCTCTTTTGATCCATCTTGACCGTTAAGATCTCCTTTGGTTCATCTTGATCGTTGAGAATCCCTTGGTCTTCAGGACCTCTTGATTCGTTCGAACTTCCCCCTGGTCTTTTGTGTAGACCACCTCCCCGTGGTCTTTTTGCGAAGACAACCCTCCTGGTCTTCTACAAAGACCACCCCCCTTGGGCCGTGACCTCCCTCTGAGGCCGCGACTTCCTCCTTTGTCGTTTTGCCGCGACCTCCGCCTTCTGGTTCTCTTGCAAAGACCACCTTTGCAGTCAGGACCACTTCGTGGTCATGACCTCTGGTTCTTTTGCAAAGACCACCATTGTGGGAATGACCTCCTCAGGACCCCCCTTCTCCTCAGGACCTCCTTGCCTTTGGGACTTCTGGTCTTTCTGTAAAGACCACCTTTGCGGTTGAGACCACCCTTGATGGTCACGACCTCCCCTTTGGTCGCGATCACCCCCTTTGACTGAACTGTTTTCCCAGTTTGACTAGCTCCGCGTGTCAGTCCTGTTCACTTATATTTTTCTCTGCCACATAAATCCCTTCTGCGTTTAATATCGGTTGAGTCACATTAAATGCGGCCACTTACGTGGTCACTTGCGTGGCACCTTAATCTCCATCCTTGTTCCCTTCCTTCCCAGCAAAGTATGTTTTGACTGTCCTCCACCAAATCGGTCGTGACACTTGCCCTGACTCTTACCTACCTTTGACACGTTTGTCTCTAAGCCTCTCTACGGCTCTCTCTTTCTCTCTCTTTCATCTCTGGCTATAAAAATAGCCTAAGTGAGCCTCCTTTCGTTATTCCTAGCAACTCTGCCTAGTTTTCTCCGTGCCCGAAGCTTCGCCAAGGAGCCCTTTGAAGCGGCGCCGTTGCCTCCTCGTCGTCAAGAGCCTCTCGGAGCCTCTGCGACGACCTCTCTATCACCTCCAGCTGGTTGTTGTCCAGCCACTGGGTCAACTCCTTCATCTTGTTCTATCTTCGAGCTAGTTCTCAGCCTTGGTGAGTTTCTTGGTGCCTATCTTTTCTCGTTCATACGACCATATCGCGTGATCGTATTCTTTTTATGACTACGTTACGTGGTCGTGTCTCTTTCGCGACCACGTGGAATAGTCGTGTCTTCCTCAGGACCTCCTTCCCTGGATCTCTTCAGGACCTCTTTTCGCAAATACCACCTCTGGGTCTTTGCTGGTCTTCTTGCGAAGACCACCCTTGTGGTCTTTTTTCAAGGACCACCCTTTCGGCCATGATCTCCTCCCGGTCATGACCACCTCTAAGTATTTGTAGCCTTTTTACAAAGACCACCTCTTGGTCTTTTTGCAAAGACCACCCTCTCTGGTTTGGATCCTTTTCCATCGGGGCTTCCTATTTTCTGGTTTTTGGATGAGTTTGTTTAAGTCCTTTTAAGTCTTTTTAATTTCTCTTCCGAGAGTTGTTTTGCTTATTTGGTTCCTTGCGAACGTGTAGATCCCGATTTCGTGGAGGAGTACTCAGACCCAGCAGCCATTGCCGAAGCCTCGCCACCCTTCATCAAAGGCAAGTCACAGACCTTTGATCATGTTGAACCCAGCGTTTCAAAAATATGTTGTTTTACATTATCATGCATGGCTACTTTTATAAGAAATGTTTTGGGCAGTAGCTATATCCCACTTGACATTATGCCTCCTTGGATGATTGTACTCGACATGTTGACATGTTCCCTTTGGACACCTTAGAATGGGTAATTTAGTTGGTACTGTTTGATAACACCAACGTGGGACCGTATGTTTATGCTTAGCCTTGCTTTAGAACCGTGGGTCTTGAGAATCATGCTTCATCAATAATAATCTTGACTAATTGAACTATGGAACTGTGGTTGGTGCCACTATTGAGTAGTTGTGGTGCTGATGCCGCAGCTGTATTGATTGTGGTGCGATGCCACTCTTGTTAAAATTTGGTGTGCCAAGACTAGGGTGATCTTTGGCCGGGTTGAACCTAAAATGTTTTCACACTCGAGCAAGTGATCGTGCAGTAAAGGGGGTGCCATGCGCACACTAGGATGAGGTTGCCTTGCCTGAGTGGATTAAGGACTTAACTTTGTGATTCATTTGAACCGGGTATTACTGTGCAACCACAAGACCATTTTATGGGGGTGGTCTGGGCCAAATAATTAGCAATAAGCTAGCTTGGTTCTGTTATGGTAGAGGTGTGTGCTGATTCACACTTGGCGCAAGAGGGGGCACCCATTAACCTGGCAAGGGGGATCTGCGAAACCTTAGCGGCGCCCGAGCCGCTCAAAGCTTTGTAAAGGCCTTGTCACGCCTCTAGATCGCCACCTTCTAAGTAAGGGTTCCGACGGAACCCGACCCGCTAGAGAGGTCGTGGATTGTGGGTAAAGTTGTACACCTCTGTAGAGTGAAAAATCTATTCGAATAGCCAAGTCCTTGGTCATGGACATTGCCTGGTGAAAATTGCGCAAGGGGTAGACTTTTATAAAAATTTGTGGTCCACGGTTGGCCGTGGGTATCGGCGAGTGTTCTGGGTGGCTCCAAATGCTCGTGATGTCCATGGTTGGTCGTGGTGGTCTTTTGAACCCTAGGGTGGTCCAAGATGCTCCTGAGTGGGTGCTCGGAGGAGGTCTTGGGGCCCTAGGGAGGTCTTTGGGAGCTCTGGAGTTGGTGCTCCAGAGTGGTCATGGGAGGGGTCTTAGACGTGGGTGCGGCCAGACCTCCCATGAGTGGTTTTGGAAGTGAATTGGTGCTCACGACCTCCTTTGAAAACAAATGTATATATGTATTATGCTTTTAACTTGAGCTTTTCAATCTACTTATGCTATTTACTGTTAAATCTTGCTTTCTGCAAACTAACCTTACAGCTCTCCTTGGCCATGCCATTGCATGAATATTATGTGCATAAATGTTCCCTGCGATTTGCTGAGTACATTCAAACGTACTCATGGCTTTAAGCCCTCTGTTTGAGCAGTGGCAGAAGAAGATCAAGGGTGCTCAGACCTCTTCGAGGAGGAGTTCTTTGATGATCCAGCCGACTAGGGACATCCTCTACTAGACAGCCGGTGGGCTTGCCGGATGGCTCTGTGCGTGTTTTGTGTTCCGCTGCAAGTTCTGTTGCCGCTTTTTGTAAGCCTTGGTGGCGACCTTTGTAAACAACCTTGACCGTAAGGTCCTTGTTTAATATAAGTTAATTTGTCTGCTTCATCTTATTTCTTGTCATGTGGTTGTGATTACACCTGCGTTGATCTGTGCGAGCTAGCTAGTGATCCTGGGACTAGCTCAGAGCACAGAGGCTGGGACCCCCGGGAGGTCTTTGAGATCTCATGGGTGGTTCTAGAGGACCTCCTCTTAGGGTAACCTTGGAGGACCTCCCAGACCTTCGGGTGGTTCTATCGGACCTCCTGGGAGGTCCTGGGAGATCTTTCTGGGTGCATCCCGAGTGGGGTCTGACAGTATGTGTGGTTCTTACCAGTTCAGAAAGAATAAAGGAAATTATTGATTTAGGTATTCGAATGATTTCTCCTTTGTCTTAAGTGGTGTTTATTTGCAAACTGCCTAAGTGGAAAGTGGAAAGATTTTTGTGATGAATCTACAAGTTTGGATTTGACTCTTTTGGTGGGGGAGTTGGCATGTAGTTGCGATGAGAATCCTTTATTTTCAGTTGGGTTCTATTTATAAAAGGGATTGCTTAAATCGAGTTCTGTACCTGATTAAAGGAGGTGCTCCTTGTTAAGATGAAGATGTCGATGGAGAGTTGGAACAAGAGTCCCGTGTGATGTGTGCAGGATGTTTGGTTTAGTACCGAAGGGAAGGTTGGACCAAGGTACATTGATTTGATAACGGAGGTTGGCGTATCGCCAGGACTGTCTCAAGTCTATGCGCGAAGTACGCAACGTCTTGTATATCTAGTGCTGAGTGAGTATCTAAGAGATCCAAAGCTTGAGTTTTCGATAGAGCCGTTGGCCAATGAGTAAGACCTTACAGTTGTGTTCTGTGTGTTGAGAGAACCTTTAAAGGTCGAGACGAGTGTTGAGGTGTAAGACGTTGGTATACGTTATTATCTTGCAACGTGATTTTTGTGACTGGAACGACTTTGAATGGAAAACCTCATAACTACAAAGTTGTAGATAGTTTTCCATAGTTCAATTTAGAGTTCTCATTGACCTAATTTGGAGTTCTGAGGTTTGAGATACGGTGCCCGCAAGGCAGGCTACACAGAGAACCAAGGTCCGTAACTGAGTCAACTTCCAAGGCAAATTTTGTAATTAAGACGGTGTTTTCAGAAAAATTCCACAAATAGGAATTTGAATTACTATGAGTTAAATAAATTTGAAGACAAGAATCACTCCATTCTGAGTTCAAGAGAGAAAGTTATGACCTCCGAAATGTTTGCTGCACAGAAAGAAAGTAGGAAGAACCCGTGTCGTGGGCCGAAAGCCCACAGCATTTGGCCCAAGGGGGCAGCCGGCCAAAAGAAGGAGGCAGCCTAACCCTAACCCTCCCCCTCCCCCTTGCACCACCCCCCTTCTCCCCATTCAAAGCCGCCACCCCCTTGCCCTCCCCCTTGCTGCCCCATGCTCCCCTGTGTTGCCGATCAGAAGCAAGAAAAGGAGGAAGAAGAAGAAGAAGAAGAAGAAGAAGGGAGAAGGAAGGAGAAAAAGGGGATCTCATGGGTTTTTTAGCGTCGTCATCGTGTTCTCATCATGTTCTTCATGGGTGACCTTCAGTTTCCCTTTACTTTGTTATTACTTTTGCGATTCGGGCACTATCGGGTAGCAGATCGAGTGTAGACAGTTTGTATTGCGTTGTAGATTTGGATTCTTTAATGGCGAAATTTGGTGACAATTTCGTAAGCTTTCAAGAGAGACTGAAAATGCATTTTATGACAAGTAGAATGGGATTTATGAATTTTAGAAGGTTGCTGTCCAGTATTGACTTACTGCTAGTTCGTCATTCTGTTTGAGTAGATTAAATATATGAAGTGTTGGATTTTGGAGTGCGGTTAAGAGTGTAGTAATTAAGTGTTCTTCTACTTTGTCAAAGCTTATTTTGAGTAAAATATTTATTGTAGGCGGAGTGACCTTGGGTTTGGTTTCGCCTTCTCTACATTCCAATTTATCGCAACGCAAAAGACAAGTACAATTTAGAGTCATATTGGATGCTTGATTATACAAATTGGTTGAATGACTATGATATGGATAATCTTATGAAGTATGAGTATTTTTCCACTGATGGCATGTTTTCCGTTAAATGTTTATAACAATTGGAAGGTATGGAAGTGTTAATTTCGTTTCATTACATTCATTCCAAATTTTCATATTTACCCCACGGGAGTGGGTATTTTATTTCATTTCATTCAATGCAAGCATTCATGTTTAACCCATGGGAGTGGGTATTGAGATCCCCATATTTTCAATATGGGCAACTAGATCCCTGTATGAAAGATTCTTCATACGGGCAATGGATCCCCGCATTTTAAGAATGAGGGTATAAGTGAACACCGACGGGTGTTACACTAGCTATACCGTTATATGCAGAAGAGAAGTGGAGCCATATTCATGATTTGCATCAAGTGCATAGCATTTACTTATGTATTTGATATGTATTGAGAATGATCTGCTTTATATTCATTGTTTCATATGTTGTTCATATGTACTTGCTGAGTCTTGAACTCACACTTGCCATTCAATGTTTTAGGTGATTGTTGAGGACGACAATCATTGAGCGAAAGTAGCTCACAGATGCATATCACATTGTTGCACACTCCATTACTTAAATAATGTTTTTGTCGCTTCCAATCAAATAGAACCTCTTAATGTAATATTTGGTTATTTGGTACTTCTAATAGTTTCCTTCAGAGTTTTTAAATGTTAGATGATGATTCTATCTAGTTGAAACTTATTAATGATGCGTATGATCTTGTTTGGGTTGTAATATCTCTGTTTTTGATTTTAGTTCTGTGCTGAAAATTTATGTTAGTAATGTTATTAGAAATGACTAGTTTATGTCTAGTTGTCATTCGTTGTTGAATTGATAAAGAAAATTTGTAGTTTCGGTTTTGATTTGTTTTCACATAGCTAGGGTGTTACACTGCGCCCCTGTGAGAACCCAGGAAATTAAACTAATTTAAAACAAAGCTAATCGGTGATAGCAGTAAATAAAATTCATTTAAACAAAAACAAAACATAATCTCAGATTAATATTAAACACACCACCAGGTAGTCCCATATAAAATAATATTATCAGAACTCAACAACAGAATTTGCAGTGTGAATTTTTTGCCACAAGAATAATTCATCCTCATTACAACTCAAAGTCAATTCCAAGATTTCATTATCCATAAAAGTAATACAAGAATCCATCTCCAGAAATTGCAATATGAAATTAAAAGTAATAATACAACACTGTTTCAATCTCAAGTAAATTACAAAAATCCATTACAAGCAAAAGTAAATATCTCGGGATTATTTACAAGAATGCATTACAAGCTGAAATGAAACAATAATGCCATCTCCGAATTAATTGCAAGAATTAATTACAACCGATTAGAATATAACTTACAACTCTGAGTAAAGTACAAGAGAATAAATTGAAAAATCCTACATTGCATGTCGCCAAAGCCTTCCTTGCACCTCTGTCCATGTATCGCCAGCCATCTAACCCTTCCTCGATCCACATTTCCATCGTTCGCCAAAAACCCAGGAAACAATTAGCAAAACAAAAGCAATAAATTAAGGTTGGAGTAAGGGAAATTTTCGTCAAATCGCCTGAAGTTCCTCGAGGTTCCCAGACCAACCTAGGTTAGTCAGCAGCATAACCCTTTAGTAGGTTTCGTCACCCGGTATTTATTAGAATTCGACACCCACATATCAATTTACCTCAGCCGTAGAAAAATATGACATTGCCTTATGGACCAATGGTCCATTCCTTTTTCCTAACCCAATACACGCTCTCTATTTTATCGACTTACTGTCCGCAGAAGAAAAGCCAGAGAATAGTGCAGAGAGCACCTCCCCATATAACTCTACCCCCTGCCAAAGCCTTCCCATAAGTCCCTCCCTCATAAGCCTCCACCCCCACAAAGCTCTCATTCTTTCACTAGAAAGCAAGCAAACCTCTTGAGCAAAGCCAACCACATTTCATTCAAGCCACAACCAAAGCAAAGCCAACACCACCTCCACCTCTCATTTCATCCCTCAACCAAAGCAAGCAAACCATTGCCCCCACAAGTAAGCAAGCCCCAGCAAAGCACAAGCCTCACCACACCACCCACCATTGCCATCCATAACCAAACAAGCCACAGGGACCAACCAGAGGATAGGAGCGCAAAGGGAGGAGGGAAGACCGATAGAGCAAGGATGGTAGCAGCGTCGACCCACCACCGCCAAGCCGACCGGAAGCAACAAAAGGGAACAAGGGAGCACCAACACCCCGGCCAGCTCCAACACCACCATCACCACCACTACACTGCCACCCCAACCCAACCCAAACAAAGGTAAACCACCATTTTCATTTCCCCCACTATCATTTTGGCTCTAACCAAACCACAACCTAGAAGCTAAGCAATGCCCATATAAGCACATCAGTGCACATAGAACACACAGCAAACTCAATATCATCATTCATCCACATCACAGAGCAAGGGGAGGGGACGGGTAGAAAGAGGGATAAAGGGAAGTAGTGGTAGTACCTCAGTGCAGTGCAAAAACTGGCGGCAACACAACCACGACAGCAACCCACTCCATCACCATACACATGAATAAATGGAAATCAACTAGCATCAGAACATGAAACAAAAATCAACTAAAGTAGTCAATAAATCATACCCGCAACAAAATCCAAATGAACTAGAGCCGAAAGCGCAGGCGCGAGCGGCCGTAGGCCGGGCGAGTAGTGGGCCGAGCAAGCCGAGTCACAGGAGGCGCTGGTGGTCGGGTCGAAGAGAGACGAGCTAGTGGGGCGGGTGCATGCGGACCGGGTAGGTTGAGCCGATGGCAGCAAGCCGCGGGGCGGCCGGGGCATAGGGAGGCGGGCTGAGCGACGGCAGTGGCACCAGGAGGAGGCGGCACCAGAGAGGGAGGGAGCTCCATGAATAAGCCTCGGCCAGGAAGAATCACCAGGAGAGAAAATGGAGAAGTGAGGAGATGTAGAAGAATGGGGAGAAGAAGAAGCTCCAGGAGATTTTTTTCATTGACTGAACCGAATGGAGAAAAGTTGGAGAGAGAGAGAGTGTGTGTGTGGATTGAACAAAGGAAATGGGAATGGACGAAGGCAAAAGTGAAGAAGAAAGGAATCCTAGAAAAAAAATCTATGGGGGAGGACCTTGGGGGAGGCCCCTCCCCCATCTCCATCCATTCCCCCCCCCTCGAATAAACGGCTCAACGGCTCGAGGGGAGGGCCTCACGGTGAGGCCCTCCCCTAGAGAATTTCCTTCCGAATCCTGGAAGCTGTTGACCAAACCAAGTAACTCGATAGAGGAGAGAGAAGTAAAAGGGATTATGGGAAAAAGGAGTTAGGTGGGAGAAGGTTACGAAATTAGGTGTAGAAAATTAGAAAGTAGATAAAGGGTTAACGAAATAATTTATAGTGAGGATTATGGGTAGCAGACATAATTGTAAAAATAAACACCAGTATTAATAAGTATCAACGCTAGGTATTTGTTAGACCGAATAAATTCGTAAAGCTACGTATAGATAAATAATCATAAACCAGACTGATAAATTTTAAAAAAGTAATAGATAGAGAGAACGCGTATGTAGCAAACCTGTAAATATCGGGTGAATCGCCAGAAGTATAGATTTTTAAAACACGTGAGAAGATGTAGTAGTAGACCGACCGGTAGAAAAATTAAAAGTGGGGAAAATTAGGTAAAATAAATCTAATAAAATCGCCACTACGTTAGATAAATAATTTGACACGTTACCTGCGAGTTTCGGGCGAATAGCCAGGAAAATGGATTTATAAACTCCGTACAGATAAATAATAGTAGATTGACCGGTATAAAATAAAAATGGAAAAATGCGTATAAATTAATTTGAAACTCTAGAAATGAGTAGTCGCCGATAGAACTCCCCAAATTAAATAAATAATCCAAGGCATTAGAAAATAAATTAAGCGAGATAAAATAATTAGATTAAACAACACCGGCATAAAATCAATTAGGCAGTTTTGCACGCATAAAATTGAATAGACTTAGTTGCAGGTAGGATTAGTATAGTATTTTATTTTCGTGCAATTAATTGTGAGTATCGACAACCTCGAACCCAGAGCCAGTAGACCGGAGAACGACCGTAGTTCGGGAGTGCTAACTTAACGGGGAATCCGAAAAAGGTTATTAAATTAAAATCCACTAACAAAAAGAACTAACTCACTAATATGCGCATAATCGCACCAAAAGAAACTGTGTATTTAATTATTTATTATTCGTGCTGCTGTATAATTGTAGCAGATGAACCAACGCCGACAGGAGTAGTTGATACTGATTTTGTCGATGACGATCTTTTCTACAATTCCGAAGGCAAGCTTATCTTTTGATCACCAATCTAGTTATATTAAATGTAAATTGTATATTGTTGTATCATACACACACACACACACACACACACACATGCATGAAAACAATGTCTAAAATTCGAATCGAATAAAAAGAGAAAAAGAAAGAAGAGAAAAGAGTTGAGAGAAGAGTTAATGTTGTTGTTGGTAAAGGGGGCCCAGGGCAGGGGAAGGAGATGAGAAAAAGATGATGATGAGGTAAGAGGTGGGACCCCTTTACATGTGGTTAATATAAGGATCTACAAAACTCTTACTCGGAACAGAGGCCGTAAATTAAGTACCAACCATTTTCCCGTTTCGGTAGGCAGGAAATGCTACCTCGTTACGTGATTTATCCTCTCCACATCAGGTAAGTAATATTGCATGGGTTGAGTAGGGATGATCAACTCAGGGGCCGGTAGGAAAAGTCCAGAACTGAAGGAATCCGAGGCGTTATAGTAGCACAAACGGTGGAGTGTTGGGGCGTAGGAGAGATGGCCACCCCAACCAACATTATTTGAACTCAGTGGAGGACGGGGTGCGCCCCAGACACCGATGTAAAGTAATGGGTGGAGACTTAATCACATAACTTGGAAAACGTTCTGTATTCTGATCTCGAACCCGCATAAAAGGAAATAAAGGGGACCCAATTCAAAGAGAGCTCATAGTAGCTATGGGTAAAGTAGTACAAAGCCTGTACAGTGCTAAATAAAATCATGAATCTATGCCAGTCTCTTGGATTGGAGTCTATGGGAACCACTGGGGGTCTATCTTCTCTTCGAGTGACAAGTAGTCTTTTCAGAATTAAAATTGCAACTTAAATCTTGGTAAAGTATTTTTCCAGAAAAGAGAGATGAACTAGAAAATGTAACAACAAGCAGAGATGAGTCATCCAGTGCATTTTTTTTTTGCTATTAATGCTTGTTGAGTACATTAGTACTCAAACTTGTTATTATTCTCCTTTGTTAGATCCTAGTCCGGCCGAGAACTATCCCGAGTAGGACAAAGTACACGCAGGTACCGATGAGACCACAAGAGACGAGGACGCTTACCACAAGGAGCAGGGCAAGGTCGGCACCATATTCGGCATGTGGGACGAGTAGAAGACTGATGGAGCAAGGAAGGAAAGCGATGGGACTTAGTCCCATTTATCAGTTGTAAATTACTACTTGTAATGTAGACCATAGCCTTGCGTGGCTAAATACTGGAATAAGGTATAGTTTCTATCTGATTGTTCTGCTGCGTAGACTTTGGTAAGGCTTACTATTCATTAGAGTGGTGTCCTATCGGGTAGACAAATAGTAATTCGTATGCCTAAGTGTGATTACCCTTCGGGGTAATGACACGGGGCGCCACAACCCCTCTACCTCCCCTCCTCTCCATTCCCCTCCTTCCCTCTCATTCTCACCAAGTGAAGCTGCAAAGTGAGCTCAAGCTCCATTCCGGCCGTCGCGCTGCTATTACGCCACCGGCACTCTGGTGATCTCTTCGCATCGCCGCCTACATCACAGTGTGTTCTAGAGCCCAAGGAGTCTTTCCCCTCATCTATTGCCATCTTTTGTTCACAAGAACTAGCTGGCGACCCTTTCTTCTTCGTCTCTAGCCAAAAGCGCCAAATCAACCGCACCATCCTCTCCGGTGAGACCCAGTCCAATTCATCCCTCTCAGACCACCACCTCACCTCCCTTGAGCTCTCCTGAAGGTTATTTGCTTTCCCTTTCTCGTAGGACACCGCCACTATGTGGAGCTCCCCTCGCCGCCACGGGTCATCGCCGCCAGGCCTTCTCCAACTACCTCCCTCACCCCTCTCTGCTCCGGTAAGCTTCTTACCCTCTGTTGATGCTCATGCTTGCGTCGGTTGGGTGGAAGCATTGCTGAAACATCGTAGTCGCCAAAGCTTCGAGCGCCGCCACCGCTAAAGCTAGCCACGCCACCGCTACAGGCCACCGGCACCAGTAGGGTCGCCTGGACCATGGGAACCCATTTTGGGCATCCACTGGCCGCCCCGCAGCTCTGCTCACTAGCGGCAAACACGACTGTGAAGCTCCCCTAGCTGCCCTGCTCTTGTCTGAAGCAGACACACACTGTAGCATAGTCATTTAATTACTGAATCGTTGTCTTAGGGCTAATCATTGAGTAAAATTAGGTTTAAATGCACTATGGGTCAATGACGCGTGAGCCGCGAACATAAATCAAGGGATAGTTAAGTCCTGGGTTTTCGCTTTGGGTCAATGATGCACGGGCCCGGTGCATTAAGTGCACAGTGAACCCACCGCGTGGACTGAACATAGACCAGCACAGTGTGATGGGTCCATGGTCCATGCACTGTACTCGTGGACCAAGTCAATGACAGCTAGGCCCCACTTGTCATTCACTGGGACATTATCGGCTAGAAAATAAAGCAAAAGAAAAATAAAAGGGTGTGGGTCCCACCTGTCAAAGAGAGGACTCTCTGTCCCCTTTCCTTTTTCCAAGAATTAAATTAGGGTTTAAGCTTCAGAGAGACTGTTCTCACTCGTTTCAACTCCGAATCGAATGATTCTTGTTTCTAAATTCGTCTAAAATCAAGCACTATCCAACCAACTAGAAAATATCCATTTTGGAGTTCATTTGAAATTTCAAATGACATTTGAATTCCGTGCTGTGTGTCTAAACCCTGGGCAATAAACCCTAGGCCAAGGCTAAGGTGATAAGAGCATTAAGAATACTTGACTAAGGTTAGTCAGTAAATGTTACATGAAGATGTTAATAAATAAAACACAAAACTTTGTGTCCCTATTATTACAAAGTTAGTTACATAAAATGCCAAATGACTGGTAGGCCCTAGGCCGTTGCTATAATAAGGGTAAATGATAATAATGATAGTACATCAATGATGTATACAACCATTAGTAGAGTGGAAGTAAAATTAACGATGCATCATAGAGGCACACACTTACATGTAGACATCATTTGGCTAAAAAGCTCAAACACAACTAAGGGCCCATTCAGTTAGGGAGGTTAACCCAAAACCTATTAATGTTATAAGATAACCAGGGGAAACAATGTGTCACTAGGCGATAGCCCTAGGATTCCCTAACATAAGGTTAACTACCTTTCGGTACCAAGTAAAGTGTAGTAGTGATAAACTCTAATGAAGGTTAGCAGTGGCTATGACCTAGCCTTATGCTAGTGATAGTAATCAAGACAATAGGGTCAATCGCTAAGCAAAGGCTAGTAGGTGAGAGCCATAGACCATGTAATGTAGTGATTTACTAAACTAGAGGTAGACATTAAAACATGTTGTAACTTCAAATCAACCTAGTATGATAGGTTTACCTTAATGTGTGCCGGGTCATGCAAGTAATGAAGAAAAGTATAGATCACCGCCAAACAAAACCCACAGCCATAGACACCACTAAGGGTGTAAGGCTGATGTCTAGCCAATGCTGGAAAGTTCCAGCTAAGGCTCATGGAACTTCCTTGATAAATGCGAATCGATAAGATAAACCATTAAATGAACTAGGCCCCATGTGTCAGTGAGACTTATTTCTACCCTATGCGAACCCCGCACTTATGCATAGGTCTCACCTCACTATCATGAAACTCCCTCGGTAAATTGGAAATAATAACTAAAAGAATCATTAGAGCAGTTAGGCGTTGCGTGAGCAGCGGTGGTATGTTCCCAAGTGGATGATAGAAGTTCATCCACCAAACAACATCACCTAGGCTCTAACTATCGTCCATCGCTATTCGCTCACGGTAGAAGTACAATGCATGATCCGAAGCTGAAGCAAAGGATCCCATCTAGCCAGGTGATCTCTCCCATCTAGGTAACTGATGTGGGATATTCCTATAAACATTCTCCCTCCCACTGAAGTCCTAG
Organism: Phyllostachys edulis; assembly: GCA_036346405.1. NCBI lineage: Eukaryota > Viridiplantae > Streptophyta > Magnoliopsida > Poales > Poaceae > Phyllostachys > Phyllostachys edulis. The sequence goes on from CM070549.1 coordinate 65,110,932, forward strand.
ACCCTTGCACCATCGGACTTCCCGATAGTTGATCCCTCTCGCCTTTACTCCGGATCAAACGGTTAGAGTTGAGATTTATCTGTTGTGGCCTGAAGTATTTGCTTCATTCCAACTATCACGGGATGTACTTCATTCCATCTGAATTATTTCCTTCATTAACTTCTTTTGGTTATACTTCGTTTGAAGTATTTCCTTCATCAACTTCTTTGGTTATACTTCGTCTGAAGTATTTCCTTCATCAACTTCCTTGGATACACTTCGTCTGCAGTATTTCCTTCATCAACTCCAGATGAGTATATTTTGGTCTTGTCTGAAGTATTCCCTTCTTTCAAGATACCGATAAATATGTTTAGTTTTGTTTGAAGCGTTTTCCTTCTTCAAACACACCTATGTTTGTTTACTTTTATTTGAAGAGTTTCATTTGGTTTGAATATGTTTTTATTGGATTTCATTTGGTTACTTTCATATGTTCTTTGGTTCAATCGTATTCTGCGTAGATAGAATCTGAAGCTACAATGGAACAGCAGTCCGAGACAAAGCAAGGACAAGGTTGTTAGAACATTGAACAGGATGATTATCAGCATATTGAGCGAGATGATTATCAGAACATTGAGCAAGAACAGGACCGATATTATCAGAATATTGAGAAGGCGAGTCAACACTTTGATCATTTTGCACCTACTTTTGAAATGCGATTATATTGTTTTAAATTATGAAATTGCATTGCTATGACTTATACAAGTATGTTGATTTAGCTCATAGTTAATACCTTAATGATAATTGTGTATAAACTTCAAATCCTTGAACTTGAACACTATCCTTTGTCACCCTAGAATTAATTGTTTAATACTAGTTATTTAGTCTGTATCTACGTGTCATGCTTAGCCTTACTTAGATACATTGTCATGCGGGCAGTAAATTGCCCCAACATCAATAAAACATTTGAAAATGAGATTGGGCAGTCGAGGTTGGGGCCTGGCTGATATGTTGGAATAGAAAAGTATTTCTAAACAAAAGAAAACCCAAAAACAGATTTAGATTCGGGTGGCTGGAAAGAGTTGATGGTGCCGGGTGCACGACAGAGTAGGTATGTGGATGTACCACCCGAGTCAATTAAGGACCCAGATCTTGTGATAACCTCTTGTATAAAAATAGTGCAACCACAAGTCCATAATAGGTACGACCTGGCTAACTAATTTGTCCGCCGCCTCGCAACTTCATCATTGGTGGGTGTGTGGAGTGAATTAAGGTTAAGGGAGTCATCGATCTACACGACGCAAATGGGAGACCTCCTAGGGTGAGGTCCAAGAAGGTGATACCTAGTGGTGTGGAGTTGTGTTGAGGTGGGGCATTGTAAAGGCCTTGTGGTAATCAACTTAGTCGCACACCTATGGAAGAGTGTCAGGGATATTATAAGATGATTATCTCTTGTGGGTAAAGTGTTCGAAATCTATAGAGTAAGAAAATTATCTGGATAGCCATGCTCACAGTCATGAGCGATGCTGAGAACTTTCTTGAAGTAGCTTTCATTTTTATAAAACAATGATTTGTGGGTGGTATGAAAAGGTGAGTTAAAACCCAGAGAAAAGTGATGGCCTGGTCGAGGACCAGTGGTAAGTATAGGATATAACCCGGGCATTGGGTGGATGGAGCCACTCAATGGTATAGGAGGTTGGATCCTCCACTAGTACTTTACAACAAAACTCAGTTTATCAAAACTTGTGTTAGTTAAAATGCTAAGTCTCAGGATTTGCTACTACACAATCTATTTCAATAAGTGGCTTGATGCAAATAAAAGAACCATGAACCTCCCTTTGATTAGCCTTGTATATATAATAATTGCATTTTGTGTGTTGGATCGCGAGTATGGTTGTGTACTCATGCTCGCTCTTTATATTCTTTTAGTCAGTAAGCATAAAAGAAGGCTACATGGACAATTATGAGTATTGGTCAAGACTGAAGATCAAGAAGGCCAAGAACTTGGCTGCGGGCTTTAGTCGATTGCCTGTGGGTATATCGTGAGGGTTTCACGTGTTGTATTTCAATTCCGCTTCCGCGGCTGATTCTTTAAAGGTATTTGGCCTGGTCGGCCATTCTGAAAGACAAACGATGTAAGGTATATTTACGCTTTGTTTATTATTATGCAATAGCTTTATATTTTCATGATATGTGTTGATATCCAATGATGTAACTGTGAGCACTAGCTACTGATCCAGAGACTGGTGCTGTGAACACAAAGGATTCCATATTAAAACTTGGGGTCTGACACGAGGTACCCAGGATCAAAGTGAGGATTATCGTTCGCCGAGTTAGTGCAAGGTTAGGACTAGATGATGTAAAGGCTTCGTTATGGACTCTAGACTGCATACTATCATATTGTGTGTTGTGGTTTCGACGGATGCCCGACAAACTAGAGAACTCATATACTGTTGTAGGTGTAAAAACCAAACACGAGTGAGGGGGTGGACGTCGGCCGTCTGACGGGCCGTCGTCCACGAGGGTAAAAAATGACATGAGGATTTATACAGTTCGGGGTCCGAGAGGACCGCCTACTCCCCGCCGGTGAGCCAACGGGGTTACCTCCGAGAGGGAGCCCCGAGGGCTCACCAGCTTGAACATGTTTTTTATTGCTCAAGAGAGCCATCCTCTTGAAAGGAGGGATACACGGGTATTTATAGGCTCCCAAGCCTGCATAAATGACCAAAATACCCCTTAGGTATAGCCACACTATGAGTACAAGTGAGGGTATTACAGTTTTTATGAGCGCAATAGCATTTCTGTCTCAGATGTGTCTGTCTCCGAGAGGCAGTCCCGTCGGTGTGATAGATGAATTATTCTACAACACTAGCCCCCGCCTCTTGGCGCGTTCAGAGTAACGCTGTGCAAGGGCGCCTTGGATTGCTCCACTTTGCTATGGGCCGCTTGGCTTTTGACCGAATTGAGGGAGTCAATGTTGGTCAAGAAAGCAAGACAAGTCCGGCGAAGAAGATCGCTTTCCTCCGAGGAAATCGCCGCGCCGTTAGTCTTGCTTCTCCTCCCCGTTTCGATTCTTTGTGAGCATGTAGATTCGATGGGCTATAGGTTGAGCGGCCCGAGCACGGCGCGTAAGGACGTGTCTGATGAGCAGTATGCACACGGGGGGCCGACGAGGGGTCGCGCGACCACGCAAGGCAATGGAGACGCCGAGGGCGCGAGGCGGCGGACGCCCGGGCGCGAGGGTACCGCGCGCGCGTGGGTCGTTTTGATGGACGAGCGCCGGATGTCTGGCGCGAGGGTACCACGGCGTGAGGCCACCGTGAGGGGCGAGGGCACCGCGGTTGTCCTTTCTGACTTGATGCAACTGCCACTTGCTTTTTCATGTGGGGCACTTTGGAAAATGTGTGCTATGAATTGTTGGCTTCCAATCACAACATTGATCGTGCATTGGATTCTTTTTTTTCTTTTTACGGAGCTACCAAGAGCTTTGCTTTTTCCATGTGAGTCTCAGAGTCGTGTCTTGATGCGAGGCTACAACCGGTTGCAATCATAAAGGCCACCACTTAATCGTGGGAATTGTGGGAATCCAAGGCGCAGCAGCAAATGCCTTTTTATTCTCTCGCTTGCCTCTTTCTTTCTTTACCTTCTCACCACCAACACAGGGGCTATCTTCTTCCCAAATCTCTCCTTCTCTCCACCCGCTTTCTCCTCTTCACAAGCCGCCGCCATGGAGCTCTGGCCCACCATTGCCGCCTCGTCCCGCTCTCCTCGACGCCGCCCACTTAACTCGCCGAGCTTGTAGTACTTGCGCTGGAGATGTACGCCGCCATTAGCCATGGATGGCGCCCGCGAGATGAGCAGCCGACCTCTTGAGCCGGCGCAGAGGCCGCCCATCTGCGGATTTGGCCGAGGCCGCGAGTGTTGCACAAAGGCGTTGCCGGTGGCGGAGTTGACGCGAGGCCAAGCCGCCATTTTTGACGACGCCCATGAGGACGAAGCCACGGCGGCGACGGCAGAGACCACGAAGCGGTATAGCCTGCGGCGCTGCTTGGGTCGCAGGCGGAGAGCTCTCAGACGGCGAGGAGGATCTCGCCGAAGCGCCAAGGCGCACGACGCCGGAAGAGGGTGGGCGCCATGGCCGCGAGGCAGGCCAGTGGAGCTGTGGAGAGCTGTGCCTCAGATGGATCAAGGCCATGGAAGTCGCTGCTCACAAGGCGACTATGAGGGCCGACGCAGATCTCGTGGGGCGGTTCTGGACAGATACCTGGCAGGCCATGCGCTCGATTTAAATGAGGAAGACGGAAGCCGAGCTGCAAGGTGGAGCTCGAGAGGAGGAGACGAGTAGAGGAGATAAGAGGAGAAGCAGGGAAGGAAGCGGTGTGGAGGGTGGAGGGAGCCCATCTCATCATCTCATGGAGCCATGGCTTCTCTGTTCCCTCTTCGGGACGAGCTTGTGCGGCTCGAACCACCGTGAGTCGGGTCTTGACCTTGCCCTGCACTATGTCGCCAAGCGAGGCCGCATCGACAAGGCCATGCCCCCATGGCACGATGGCGCCGGAGTCAAGGTCCGCCGGCGGCGGGTCGGATATCCTCGCACTGCCCGTCTTCCCTCTTCGTGGCACGGCCTCGGGTGCGCGCACAGACGGCCGGCGCTGTTCAGGATGCGAGTGACGGTGGTCGGCATTGCACATCACTTGTTTGACGAAATGACTTTGTGTATATGAGCAGTTTGCAGCTGGAGCCTTGGAGGCCTATTGTTTGATGTTTGTATGTAGCATGTGTTTGCTTGTTGTTGGTTATCAATAAGGCTTGGGCGTGAGGGTATGCGCGAGGGTGCGCGAGGCTCCTGAGGGTCCTGAGGCCCCGAGGGCACGAGGCCCCGAGGGCGCGAGGCTTCGAGGGTCCTGAGGCCCCGAGGGTGCGAGGCTTCGAGGGTCTCGAGGTCCCGAGGGCACGACGGCGCGAGGCTTCGAGGGTCCAGAGGCCTCGAGGGTCCCGAGGCCCCGAGGGCACGAGGCCTCGAGGGTACGAGGGTGCGAGGCTTCGAGGGTCTCGAGGCCCCGAGGGTGCGAGGCTTCGAGGGTCTCGAGGTCCCGAGGGCACGAGGGCGCGAGGGTTCGAGGGTCCCGAGGCCTCGAGGGTCCCAAGGCCTCGAGGGTCCCGAGGCCCCGAGGGCACGAGGCCTCGAGGCCTCGAGGGTACGAGGGTGCGAGGCTTCGAGGGTCTCGAGGCCCCGAGGGCACGAGGGTGCGAGACTTCGAGGGTCCCGAGGCCCCGAGGCCCTGAGGGCACGAAGGCATGAGGCTTCCAGGGTCCCGAGACCCCGAGGGCACGAGGGCACGAAGGCACGAGGCTTCGAGGGTCTCGAGGCCCCTAGGGCACGAGGCCTCGAGGGTCCCGAGGCCCCGAGGGTACGAGGGCACGAAGGCACGAGGCCTCGAGGGTCCCGAGGCCCCGAGGGCACGAGGCCTCGAGGGTACGAGGGTGCGAGGCTTCGAGGGTCTCGAGGCCCCGAGGGCACGAGGGTGCGAGACTTCGAGGGTCCCGAGGCCCCGAGGCCCTGAGGGCACGAAGGCATGAGGCTTCCAGGGTCCCGAGACCCCGAGGGCACGAGGGCACAAAGGCACGAAGCTTCGAGGGTCTCGAGGCCCCGAGGGCATGAGGCCTCGAGGGTCCCGAGGCCCCGAGGGCACGAGGCCTCGAGGGTACGAGGGCACGAAGGCACGAGGCCTCGAGGGTCCCGAGGCCCCGAGGGCACGAGGCCTTGAGGGTACGAGGGTGCGAGGCTTCGAGGGTCTCGAGGCCCCGAGGGCACGAGGCCTCGAGGGTCCCGAGGCCCCGAGGGCACGAGGCCTCGAGGGTACGAGGGTGCGAGGCTTCGAGGGTCTCGAGGCCCCGAGGGCACGAGGGTGCGAGACTTCGAGGGTCCCGAGGCCCCGAGGCCCTGAGGGCACGAAGGCATGAGGCTTCCAGGGTCCCGAGACCCCGAGGGCACGAGGGCACGAAGGCACGAGGCTTCGAGGGTCTCGAGGCCCCAAGGGCACGAGGGTGCGAGGCTTTGAGGGTCCCGAGGCCCTGAGGGCACGAAGGCATGAGGCTTCTAGGGTCCCGAGACCCCGAGGGCGCGAGGGCACGAAGGCGCGAGGCTTCGAGGGTCCCGAGGCCTCGAGGGCCTGAGGGCACGAAGGCATGAGGCTTCCAAGGTCCCGAGACCCCGAGGGCACGAAGGCGCGAGGGTGCGGGCGCACAGGGCACGGGGCACCATGAGGGCCCGGGTGTATGTGATCGTTTGTCTTCGGTTGAGCTTGTAATCTGCAAAATGCAAAGATCAAAACCAAAACTCCAACTTTCTATGTTCTCTTTTCGAGGACTCACGGAGAAAAGTGATGCAATGATTTACTTGGCTTCGGAGAACCATTGTGCACATCGCCAGGGCACTCAGACATCTGGCTGTCAGCAGGGCGCTGGGCGCCGCGAGGGTGTGGGGCCCCGCGCACGGGGTATAGTCAAGGATGTCTATGTAACACACGCAGAAGCGCAAGTAGTAGGCCTCAAACCACTTCCAGGTGGGTTGGTGGCTGCGCCCGAGGCAAGGGGCTCATGCACGCCTTTGTGCGCACTTGTCGATGTATAGATCATTTTCACCTGGAGGTGGTCTGGATTCCTCGATAGTGTAGCCCCGTCCCTTGGGTGCTTGTAAGGGCGCCTAAGGGCAAATAAGAATGCTCGGGTGTGAGGGTACGCGTGAGGGAACGCGAGGGCTCCGCGGTACCGCTCGCGCGCTTTTTGCGTGTCCTCGCATACCGCGCGTGTGCTTCGCAGTTCCTTGAGGCCGCCGGTCCGAGGCATAGCTTTAGACTGCGGTGCGTCAAGAGAAGCCTAAGCAAAGCGAAGTCTTAGACGCGAGGCCGCCAAGCCGAGGCATAGCCTTCGAGGCGTAATCTGCTGGAGAGAAGCCCGTAGGCGGTTGTCCTCCTTCGCCCGCGCTTGACGAGAGTTATCAAGTAGAACTCCTCGTAATCGCCGCACTGAAGCTAGAAACGCTAAAGGATGTAGATAATACGAAGCGCCTTCAAGGAAAGAGAGAATGATCAAGACTTATTTCTTGTAGCAAGATAACATTCATTTGACATGAGCATTGATCGTCATTGCCGAGGACTAGTAGAGTCCCATCACTTTAGATACTAAGATCTCCGAGGTGATAGCCTTATACGAGCATGATAGTCCTTGATCGATATTTGAGCTGTGTCGATTGTAGATGATTTGAGCCGCCACTTAAACCTAATCATGGACATATTGGAGGGTGCCCACGAGGCTAAGTCGGGGGCACCGAATAGCCCATAGGGTGGTAGCCCCTCAAGAGACTTGGAGGCACCCACGAGGCTAACTCATGTGTATCTTGAAGGCGTGCCCACAACACTAAATCATAGGCACATCTGAGGGCGCCCACGAGACTAAGTCATGGGGCACCAATGGCCACTAAAGATGGTAGCCCCTCAAGGATTTTGGAGGTGCCCATGAGGCTAACTCATGGGCACTTTAGGCGATGCCCTGACAAGAAGTCATGGGCATACGGGGCACCCACGAGGCTAAGTCGTGGGCACCAAACTATGAGGGCAATGAAGCCCTTTTACCCCGTATGTGGGTTTTTTGTTATGATCGGAATGCATGAGAGTGGTTAACCTCATGGGCAATGAAGCTAGGGGTGCGGGGACCCAGAGGTCGCTCTGGCTGTGGCCCGAGTCTAAGGGGACGAGTCCTCAACACATCCATCAACTTGGCATCGGGCCAAAGTTGTCGATCATGCCTTAGGTCTAGTAGGATACGAGCCGCCATGGTGGAGGCAACGGACGCCCAAACTACCATGGACTTTGTTAGGGAGACCGCGGAGGTCGTGACGCCCTACGCACCACGAGGGTGGTCGCTCATGCCCTAGGGCCAGTAGGACACGAACCGCCATGGTGGAGGCGACGGACGCCCAAGCCACTATGGACTTTTGTTAGGGGAGACCGCGGAGGTCATACGCCCTATGCACCACGAGGGTGGTCGCTCATGCCCTAGGACCAGTAGAAGGACACGAGCCGCCATGGTGGAGGCGATGGACGCCTGCACCACCATGGACTTTGCTAGGGGAGACCGCGAGGTCGTGACGCCCTATGCACCACGGGGTGGTCGCCATGCCCCAGGTCCAAGAGGACATGAGCCGCCATAGTGGAGGCGATGGACGCCTGTGTCACCATGGACTTTTGCTAGGGGAGACCGCGGAGGTCGTACGCCCTATGCACCACGGGGGTGAAATCCCTTGGAGGAAAGTGTCTTGAGAGCCCATACGAGATTTATATGTCGGACCGCCCTCAACAAGAGAGGCGTTAGGGGCGCCTCGAGCGAGCCTTCATTGCTCATGCCGCATGGATGTCATGCGTCTCGGGGGTGATGGTTGGCCTCAGAATCCTTAGCCTCCTGGCTGCGAGGGTGCCTTGAATTGCTCGCCCTTGGCTGGGCCTCGCATTGACTCGCACAAGGGAGGAGGATGCGCATGGGAGCCCCAGGGCATGTAGGACGTTGCCATCCCGAGGTGGATGGCCCTGATCTCCGACGAGGGTGCTCGGCTGGGGATCCTTCAAAGAGCGAATGGGTCATCCACGAGATTATTACCCTCCGGAGCTGGGGGAGGTTTCGTGGACTTAGAGTATTTTTTGGTAGGAGACATAGCCTTTCATCGATTAGCTACGCCCCACTGGCCGGGCGCCAATGTTGTAGGTGTAAAACCAAACACGAGTGAGGGGTGGACGCCGGCCGTCCCGACGGCCGCCGCCCACGAGGGTAAAAATGACACGAGGATTTATACAGTTCGGGGTCCGAGAGGACCGCCTCTACTCCCTCGGTGAGCCAACGGGGTTACCTCGAGAGGAGCCCGAGGGCTCACCAGCTTGAACATGTTTCTTTATTGCTCAAGAGAGCCATCCTCTTGAAAGGAGGGATACACGGGTATTTATAGGCTCCCAAGCCTGCATAAATGACCAAAATACCCCTTAGGGTATAGCCACACTATGAGTACAAGTGAGGGGTATTACAGCCTTTTATGAGCGCAATAGCATTTCTGTCTCAGATGCATGTCTTCCGAGAGGCAGTCCCACAAGGATAGATGAATTATTCTTACAACATATACTATGGGTAAAGTTGTACACCTCTGCAGAGTGTAAATCTATTTAAATAGTCGTGCTCGCGGTCATAAGTATGCTTAGTATCGGTTCATCGGGTATAGTCTCTACTTTTGCAAAAAAGAAATGGTTTTTGTCGAGGAAAGAATGGGATTGTTTGATGTTGTTTAACTTGAGCGCCATGTCTATGGCTGAGAAAGAAATGTTGATCGCAGCCAAGGTGGGTTGTGATTTATTATTTATTAAGCTACATACTTCATGTTCCTTCATCAGTTAACTGCTCTTTAAACTTCTGTTGCAAAATACTACGTATTGATATTGCAAATAAAACTTGCTTAATACTAAAAATAACTTGTAGCATAAAGCCTCATCTCTTGTTAGTCATGCATTTATATTATTTTTGCGATACACTACAAGTCTTGCTGAGTACGCAATGTACTCAATCTTGCTTAAATTATTGTTCAGAGGATGAGGATGAGCAGATTTCGGATGACGCCTTCTTCGCTCCCAGTACCGGGGGTACGAGGACGGGTCTTTCTTGGGTCTTATCCTTATCGGTTGCTTGAGGGTTTGGATGGGGACACCGCTGGACTTTTGTATTTTAAATTACTATGTTTTCGCTGCTATTTCTGATACTTGATCTTTTATTTGGCTGGTCGACCGTGTAATGTAAATTATGTAAACTTTTAAGTTAAGCTCCGTATTTGTTTCATGTTGTATGTAATTGTGTATGGATGTGTATGCTAATGTTGTGGATGTGTGTACTAGCCACTGATCATGGGACTAGTACGGTACACACATGAGGGTTTTGGGTATTCAAAGCCTAGGGTCCGACATTTTGAATGTTGTAATGCAATTGTCCCTTGTCATGTTACGTTCATATAGATCCAGTAGGCAAAAGTTAAAGACATCTTGCAATTTATAAACAAGCATGTAACATCTTGGATACATGAATCCCTTGTGGAGACAACAAAAACTACTTCATACATATTGTACAAACTACTAGTAGGATACACACACACGTAAGTTTTTCGAGCCACCTCAGGTGGTGAAGAATCCTGTTCGGGCGCTCGTCTGCAGGTGACGTGTTCACCATTGGACTAGATAGAGCTATAGGTGTACATTCAACTTCTCTTTCCACCACGGCACCAACAGAGTCCAAATACTAAAAGTACTGGCATCTGCCGGCCTGAAATCCACACCGAATAGTCAAAACAGAAGTGACGTAGCAAACCAAAGATCCAAAAACCACCATTTGTAGAAATAAAATTGACCGAGAAATATGGGCACATGTAGAACACACGCCCCATGTTCTCTTTGGTGTTGGAGTACATGACATTTCCTTGGACCACGCAGTTTGGGGAGTTAACGCGCCTTGCATTTGCCAACGCCATAGCTCTTCAGCTCATCAAACTAGACGACTGAGACGTGGCTCTAAGGAGAGTAGTGAGACAAGTGCAAGTAGATGAGAAGAGAAGAGCACGGAGTTCACTTGGTTGGATGGGCTTGATAGAGCTGGCCTTGGATTTCGTTGCCGCAAACCTATCTATCATTTCAGTGAGGTCTACACATTTGTTTGGTCTACACAATGTGTGGGGTTCCACGATGCTGACTCCAGCACAAGGCTAGTCATACGCACAACAACAACAAATGAGATTGAAAACTAGATAGAAGCAAATGTAAGTCGTACAAAAATTAATATTTACATGACATTGGTGATACATCTAGTCGTGGCCCCTCTTCGGATATACTCCACGGGTGGCCCCTACCCTCGTCCAGTGGACCCGTTGTTGGTGCAAGTACGTCAAGGGCTCCGGTGGCCAAACTACCCTAGAGGGACGAGGAACCTCTGAAGGTGTGGTGAACCCCGGCAGTGTCGGCGGCTGGGACGGTGGAGGCACACCATGGAGCTATGAAGCCCCAATGGAGACATGGCTGGGAGCACCCTCGGGCTGCGAAGGTGCACTGTGTTGCTGCCCTGTTAAACAGTAAGACATACTTTTAAAAGTATTGCGAATGCAAAATGAAAACACGACGAGGGAGCAGCAACCAACCTGGTCGTTGCATCATAAGGGATGTCCCCCGTGCTGTGGCCCATGTACGCATGGAACTGAGGTCCTGTTGCAACAAATTGGCATTAGTTAAAAAATTAGTTACAAATGAACAAGTTAACGTGAGTTGTAGAGCTATGCCTTCGAACTCGGTAGGTGTACTGCTGGCATGGTGCCGCGAGGACCCGCCCAGGACAATCGGGTGAGGAGCCGTCGTCGTGTGTGTCAGGCGTGACACAGTGTGGGCCACCCCCATCCACGTACTCTGTTGGCGCATGACGGTGCGTCCACCACGTCACTCGGCCTCCGACAAGACGTGAGCTCGCCAACACACCTCCCATAGTCCCTGAGCCGGATCATGGCCTACCTCAGCTCATTGAAGGTCATGTCGAAGCGGTCCATCATCCGGCCCAGAACGTAGCTCGTCTCCGCATGCATAGCCCATCCCAGATCGCTCTGTTACGCATGAAGAACAAGTTAGGACACAAAAACATGACAAGTAAAGAAATACTGTGGACCGTTCACTACGAACCGCTAGGTGGAATGCAAAGTCCAGCTGCGTGGGGTAGGTGTTGGTCGTCTCGGTGACGTGTGGCTATGGGTCATCCACGACCCGGATGCAACGCACTCTTGTCCGAGTGGTGTACCACTGGATGTAGTTGTGGTGGTCGTACGGGGAAACCTCCTAGACCACGTCGTCCAATGCATGTACCAACGTCTGCACCCACGGCTCCATGCAAAGTGCCCAGGATGTGGTACCTAGGATACCCTTCCTAGTGTGCCTGCGGAAAGCAACATGACAAAAATATTAGTACACAGGGAAAATGATTAAGAAGATTTTTATATTCAAGATGAACTTACCCATGGACGTTCAGCAGCATGGCCCTCCCTAGGGGACTAGGACCTCCTGCCATAGACCGAACTGCCTCATCACCCATTGGATGGAGTACGCCTCCACGTACACGTCGTACACCAAGTAACTCCATGTGAATCTAGTAGGCGGAGTCTCGCGTGCATTGGCTGGACAAACTGTGGGGTGCGCGGTCAAACACCCTCTTGGCCGTGTAGGGTCTCTAGATGATGCGGTCATCCGACAACTGGTCGAACATCGCCACGTAGTCCGGGTATGAGGCGTGTGTAGTGACCGGTGTGATCGTGACCTATAGAACAAAGCAAACACACAGCTCTGCACGTAGGGTGGAAACAAAGTACAAAACAGATGGACCATGCTAAAAACTTACCCGTCGGCAACACCACACCGTACCCATGGTCGGGCAGTCAACATCATCGTCGACATATAGGGCGAGGGAGTACGCCCTGAGGTGCACTTGTGGTTGTCTGATCTCAAAGCGCTCAAACGACCACAGCTGCAGTAGTAGTGGGCATCTGCAGAGTATGGAGCTATCCGAAGCCCTTTGGCAAGCGTCGTAGAGGCCTCAGATATCGCAAGACAAGATCGGCTGGCTCCAGCGCATTCATCGATCTTCTCCAACTCTGTGTCCACCAACTCCTGTGTGTATTGAATCAGGTGCTTATAGACGCTATCATTGTGGGACCCGCATAACAAGACCCACCCGAAGAGCCACAACAAGTTAGCCTTGAAGTGCATCCTCACTGTGTAGTCGGGGGCGTCATGGGCATACCTTGTGGCTGCAAAATGACAAGGACCCGTTAATAAGTTTGGGGATAAATAAAGCCCAAACACTAGAGAGGGGGGAACTTAGAGCCACTTCAGCAAGGGCCCGTGTGTACTGTCGAACCTACTGCCTTGCGGCAGCACCCTGACGAACCTAGCAAGGAAGTTTGCGTGCCTCATCGACGCGACCTCGTGCGCAATCACAGGACGGCCCGCGCAAGGGAGACCAGTGAGGCACACAACGTCTTGCATCGTAGGAGCCATCTCTCCGCACGATGGGTGGAACGTGCGCGTTTCCGGCCTCCAATGGCCAACCAACGTCGTCAGCAGGCACCGGTTGTACGGAAAACGCCTGGATGTACGGACGTCCTGGTCGTCCTTTCACGTGGTCTCCACCATCCTCGCAAGCGGAAGCAGGCTGAACGCTCTCGGCCTAGGTCAAAATGATAAAAAGGGCACATTAGTACACCCACACAAGCCGTATTTAAATGGAGTACAAAAATATCACAACTGCACGTACCTTGGAACCCAACGTGAGTCGATCCTCCATGCCTTCATGGGCATGCGCAGACGCAACGTGCCAAGCTCGATGGGTGCCTCGCCCGGGTGGGGATGGACGGTACCTAGCTTCAATGACCGGGTCCAATAGCTTGAAGGGCCATTGCGCAGAACCTCCTGCGGACGCCATACCTGAAATAATATGAAAAAGAAAAGAGAGTGCTTACATTATTATTTATAAGAAACACAAACAGAAAAATAAAATAAACAATATTAACCATATTCCTAAGCCAATCGCTATTTCAAATGGCGACAGAGGCAGGGCTCCTATCGCCAATCCAACCGGCGACATGGGCATTTAAAACGATGACATAAGCCCATTTTAAAATTTTATTAGACGTGCATTTATTTATGTAATTTTTAAAAAAAGTACTATTAAAATAGAAACTTTGGCGACATGTCTACAATTGAACTACACATACCTAGAAGGATTTACTAGACTAAAAGCCCATACATCTCAAATTATCTAATACATAAGTAACATCATATCTAAAACTAAACTACACACACCTAAAAAGATGTACTGCAAACAATTACACTACGTAACTATACATCTAAAACTATCTAAACCATTCAATTACTACACCATAAATAAATTCTTTACGACTATCCACATTTCTATGACTAAAATACATACGCCTGAAAAGATGTACTACACCGAACTATACTACATAACCATACATCTAAAACTATTTAATCCAATAAATTACGGACCTACTAGTTTCAGTTGCTAACATACAAGGGTTTCGAATTTAAATGTAAGGTTACAAAAAATACCTGCAATGTGGGCGACCAAATATGGAAACTCTCTTCACTCCTCAGCTATGGACGGACAGAGCTTCGCCACCTCTTCTACTCTCCTCTTTTTCTTTTTTCCGGATTAAAAGTGAATTATGCCCTTTTTGCTTTTTATAGCCCGTCCTCTATCGCCATTTGGAATGACATCAGAGACCCTGTATGCCCCTGTCGTCATTCCAAATGACGATTTGGAATCCAATCGCTATTTGGAACGACGACGGGGCATTTACTTCAAATTGATTGGCGACATGGCTATTTTGCCATTTGGGACGACAATAAAGATCTAATTTTGTAATTTTATTGAAGGACCATTTATTATTATAATTTTAATTAAAAATTATATATTATTATATTAAAAAAATTCATGGTTTACCTACAAAGCAAATATTCCCCGAGTCCACGCTACATCTACCTTGAACTTACCGGTCAAGTATGTCTAATGTAGTACTGTTGCTGCTCCTTCGTCCATCGACGCAGCCGCTGGTCGTCGGTCCTCTTGTGTTAGCGCGTGAGGAATTGACCCTTGTGTTAGCGCGTGAGGAATTGAGCGTGCCACTACGTTACACTTCGCAGTGTGTAGCACGCGCGCGCCCGGCCGCCCGGAAGCATCCGACGGAAGCCTCGGTCGCAGCTTCCTCGCTTCCCCAGCTTCCGTCTCGTATAAATCCTCTCTTTCCCCACTCCCTCTTGAGTACCTCACTCGCAAGCTCACTACTCTCTCTCCATAGTCCAGACTAGTCTACACAGGAAGATATTTCCCCTCCGTGCTGCGCTGCCCCGAGCCCCCGACCCCCGACCCCGTCCCAGAGAGAAGAAGGTAAACACCAGGAACGAAACGCACGGTCATCTGCTTGCTCAGATCTGTAACCCCGCTTGCATGTGGTAGATCTGTTGAGACAAACGATCGAGTTTCTTGATCTGAGTTCTCTAGATCCACGGTTTCCCAAAGTCCAAATCTTTCTGATCGGGAGATCTCGCGGTTTCTTTGGTTTTCCCTGCTAAAGATTCTGGGGCTTTCGCTGTCTCTGAATTGCTCTGATCCGATCTTATCTGACCTGATCAGGAAAGAAAGAAGAAGCATGAGTGCCGTGGCGCTGTCGTCGTCGCTGAACCCGGACGCGCCACTCTTCATCCCGGAGGCATTCCGTCAGGTCGAGGACTTCTCGCCGCAGTGGTGGGACCTCGTCAAGTCCACCGACTGGTTCCGCGACCACTGGTTCCACCAGCACCAGCAGCTCGACGACATGGC
The DNA here is from genome assembly GCA_036346405.1 of Phyllostachys edulis. Classification (NCBI taxonomy): domain Eukaryota; kingdom Viridiplantae; phylum Streptophyta; class Magnoliopsida; order Poales; family Poaceae; genus Phyllostachys; species Phyllostachys edulis. Next base: position 65,126,361 of record CM070549.1, read on the forward strand.
CGACTCCCTCCTCGCCTTCGAGGCCGAGGTCGACGCCTTCGACGACGACGTCGCCAACCTCCTTCCGGACGCCTTCGACGACGGCCTCTTCTACGACCACCACCAGCAGCAGCACAGCCCCGCCGTCGTTGAGGCCGCCGCGCTCAAGACTGGTACGACTCAACTCACTGGCCTCAGCAATTCTCGTCATGTCTGACTGAGTGCTCAAATCAAAGGTGAAACAAAAATTGCAGCGAGCTCATCTGCATACGCCTCTACGTGTGTGTTTCTGTACGTGCAGATGCGGTGCTCAAGGCGCTGAGCTTGACCTCTCCCAAGGGCGGCGACGCTCCGCGGGGGTTCCGGGAGAAGCCCACCAAGTACGCCGGCAGCCCGAGGAGCGCCAGCGCACCCCGTGTCATCCACCAGCCTCGCTAGGTTGCGATGGCGAGCTTCGGATTGATGGATGAAGAATTGAGCAAAACCTGCCCTTGTTGCGCAGTGCTGCTTGCTCCTGTGGCTGCGGCTGTTGTGGTCTTTCTTGTAGTAGTAGTGTCCTTTTGTATAGCAAGTAAAAAATGACCCAAAAAAAGAACAACAAAATGCAACTGTTGTTTAGTGTTTCATTGTGAGTCATGTTCAGCTCAGTGTCTGAAAACTCAAAAAAACAAGGGGAAGAAGAATGTAGAATGCACTCCTGTTAATGCTTGATGTGGAATGGCAAGCAGTCTAATGTTGATTATTCAGCCTCTTCAGCTGTGCTGTTGTTTGTTACTACATGCCATTCTTCTCTTCTGGTACTGTATTGATTCATCACTGCGCACCGTATTCTCCATTGGAACCTGGAATCATGGCAATTCGCTATTCCGGGCGATGGTCTTGTTCGCTTGAATTTGTTACCAGCTGATAGCGAAGCCCGGAACTGAGGATGATGCTCAGGCGTACACACTCTTCAGCGGTTCATCCTTCACCATCTTTCTTTGTTTCAGGGATTCTTGGAAGCTTTTTTTTATAGTTTTGACTGTTCCAAAGTCGTGTCACGAAGTAAACAAAAGGCAAACTATTTATATATAGCACAATCATGCAATTGCACATCATGTGTTCATCTCCAAATTTCCATGGCAGCCATTGGACATAACATTGCTAATAAGGTGTGTCTGTCAATGGAATAAATCATCACTACCACGCCCTGTCTGCAATGATATGACATAACATTGTTAATGATATGTTTTGCTTCGAGGGATACGACCCATGAAAAGGATACGGCGCATGATAAAACATCATCTGAAAAAGGAAATGCCTCTCAAGCTCCTGAGAACTAAGTGTGGCCACACCACCACGCCGTGTCTGCAACTTTCAACTTTCAGATGTTTTTTTTCCTTGAAGAAAACAGGGCACATGGACGATTTTTTTTTTTTTAAATAATATCATTTTAAAAGATAATTACAAAAATAAATAATGCCTCAAAAATTACAAAAATAAACTACATCGTCGCCAGTTAATCCTGCAATAGAGTAGTGACAGGACCCTACTGACCCCGACCCTAAATTGGTTGGTCTGTTTGTGATTTTCGTAGATTTTCAACGGTACGAAATCTGTTACACTCGCAATAACATTTTGTGATCGTCGTATTTTGTTCTAGTGTGGTAAATTTCTAAAGAATTTTGCGATGATGATTGAGGTACAAAGATTCGTAAGTACGAATGTAAGTGATATTGTGATGCGCCCAGGAATTTATACATGGTAGAAAACTTTGGAGAAATGACCTCTTGCCATTACTTGCTCCTGTACATGCATTACATATTATGTAAGGAAACAAATGTGAATTTTTCATTACTATCAAAACTACGACAAATCACACTGATATTACATAACATTCAACAAAACGTCATAACACTTAGTTTATATCAAAACTACGACAAATCACACTGATATAACATAACATTCAGCAAAACGTCATAACACTTAGTTTTTTTCAAATCAAAATGATAATACAGAACATTGGCAATAACATATTACAACTGTTTGTGCTTTCTTGTGGCCGTGACCTCAACGTTCCCCATGTGGACTGCCTCAAGTCGGTCGACCGGGTGAGGTCCCCGCGGTGACGTCCGGAGTGCCGATGTATCCTTCGTCCTAAGGATTTCTCGTGGGGTATTTTTTGAAGGTGTTCCCAAACTCCCTGCAAATGGAGTATTTCTTCGTACGATGTCCGGCTTCTGCTTCGTCCATGTCGTTCCTGATGCGGCGTACCTATCGCTGGCCAATCTTTCCCTTGTGCCTATCAATGTCACTGGCCAATCACTCCGGATACGAATACAGATACAAATAATATCGAATACGAATACGGAGCGGATATGAATCGAAATGAATACGATCGCGGATATTTTTCGGAACATGAAAACCCCTTAAATTGTATGCCAGAAATTAACGAAAACATATAACTAATTTATTTGATGCAAACATTCATGAATTGTTCATATTTTCAGTAACCACACATAATATTGGCACTACCAAGCTGCATTAACTAGTTCATCACAAACATAACACTTAATTTACCATATTTAGCTCATAAGTTAACTCACAAAGTCACAAGTCATCACGCATTCACACTTAGTTCATCACATACATATATAAAACTTAGTTCACATTAACATTGATCAAGCTGGATGGTTAATCTATATCGAAATGACCGTAATATTCCAAAGTATGTTACCAAAAATAAAATTAATAAAGTTATTATTTTATTGGATTTTCTTATATTTAAAAGAGTTTTCTTAGTTAAAAAGAAAAAATAATAAAATAAAGTCAATTGTTTAATTTCCTAGTTTTTAATGTCAAAAATAAAATTTATTGAGTTTTCTGGAATTTAATTGAATTTAAAGTGAAAAAGGAAATTTTAATTAATTTCTTGAAATTTCTCGATTTTAAAAGGTTTTTTCTATTTTACGTAAATTAAAAATAATTTATGTGCAAAAATAAAACCAACTTTAAGTTGGAATTAATTTTATTAAGTTTAAAATAATTCAAGGACTTTATGTGATTTTTTCTAGAATTTTTTAACTCTATTTGCTATTTTCTAAAAGGCTATTTGATTTGTTGCATTTTCAAATTCTAAATCAATAAAAATCTCATTTTCTTTTAATAAATCCGATATCCGGACTTCGTCTTATCCAGATAATCCGTATTCATATCCGTATCCGCCGGATAGCATGCCTACCGTATTCGTTTCCGTTTCCGACAAAAAAATCCGAATTCATTTCCGATCCAAAAATTATCCGAGAAAATTCCGATCCGAGATAATCCGAATCCATTTCATTCGGATCAGTCGGAAACTATCCGATCCATTTTCACCCCTACTCATACTCCTTTTGCAGTTCGCGGATCTCCCCCAAGTGCTTCTCCATCTAAGCGAGATTATGTTGAAGTCTGAATGCAGGAGAACCAGACATGGAAGGGGTAGTACTTATTGTTGGAAATATACTCTAGAGGCAATCATAGAGATGATTATATTTCCTTATGTTCATAATATTGGATAAAATGTTATCTTGTTCCAAGTATAATATTGTTAATATTGATTATCAAGTATGTGACTTGATTGTGAAACTCTATATTTCTGCAATAATTTTTCTTATACGATCCCTGGTCGGAAACATATGAGGACACATATGAATCAACTAGCATATGTATTTGTTGATGACTATGTTTCACGGGTCATGGATATGGAGATATCAAACCAATAATATGGACACATGTTAGAGAACATGATGTTGGATTAGACCCACCTTGAGACACTATTGAGATTGTTATAATTCTATGTGTCGTTAGTTGGTCTCAAGCAATGTTGATGTATAATCCTTAGACCCGAGATCAGCATGGTTTCCTACATATGTAATAGCACTCTTAGGGTTGCCAAACGCTACACCGTGAATCGGGTAGTTATAAAGGTCATGTCGCCCGCAAAGTCGACTTATCAGTCACGCCGCCCGCAGTCGACTCATCGTCAAGTCGCCTTCGCAAAGTCGACTCGTCAGTCACGCCGCTTGCAAAGCTAACTCGTCGGGTCAAGTCGTAGCGCAAAGCTGACTCGTTGGGTCATGTCGCTCCGGAAAGCTGACTCGTCGGGTCATGTCGCTGCGCAAAGCTGACTCATTGGGTCATATCACTGTGTAAAGTTGACTCATTGGGTCACGTCGCTAGGCAAAGTTGCCCGGTGTTGTTACTTTGAAAAGTAGGGGGTGAAAGTGTAGAAAGAGGGTGGTGTGGGGTGTCCCGATGCAGAATCCCTCATGTGGTCGCGGTTTGCATGCAAAAAGGAGTTATCCAAACACGTGACTAGCATAATTATAGTTGTACAGAAATTAATATTTACATGGCATGACTAATATTTGAAGGAACAAATATCTACTAGCGGCCCCACTTGGGGCGCACCCCGCGTGTCGCCCCTGGCCTCGCCTGGCGATGGTCCGAGTACGTCAGAGGATTAAGCTGCCTCACTACCCGACCAGCGCAAGTAGCCTGAGGTGGTGCCGTGAGGGGGGGGGGTCTTACATCGGTTGGATTGGTCTCGGCACACCGTGCAGCTAAGAAGCCCCCACGGAGAACTAGGTGCTGGTCTAAGAAGAAGTCCCCGGAGCGTGCCTCCTCGTGCGATAAGTAATCATCCTCCTAAGGCGGTGGTTGATCTGTGAAGCATGACGTTACATATGTAATCATGGAGAAAACCACAAAAAAGGACATTACGCAAGCAAGCAAGGTGGTCATACCTAGTGGCACAAAGGTGTGCCCCGACGACTCCACGTACTCCTGCCTCGCGTGCTGGTGGAGCTCAGGACCTACAAGAGAAGATTGTCGTTAGTAACTAGTGGGGTTCAAAATAAAGAAGCATTACGTTACACATATAATCATGGTGATAACCACAAAAAATGATGTTACGCAAGCCAGCAAGGTGGTCATACCTGGTGGCATGAAGGCGTGCCCCGACGACTCCGCGTACTCCTGCCCCGCGTGTGGGTAGAGCACAGGACCTGCAATAGAAGATTGTCATTAGTAACTAGTGCGGTTCAAAATAAAGAAGTGGAAGTGAATATCTCATGCTCACCTCTAAAATGTCCAGTGGTGCTCCCACCATGGTGCCACGACGACACGCCCACCACATTCGGGGTAGGAGCCCGTGGCCATGAACCACCTTGGCTGACCCCTTGTTGTGAGAGCTGCCGGGCTATTTAATTTGTAATACTTAACCTTTCCATTGGTCCTAGCATTACAAATCAAATTTCATTTCGTGTATATGTACTTCCTAACCTGCAAAGACACATACACCTCACAAAAATTAAGCATCAACTCCATACAAAAGTTATTACATTACCGAAGTTTCATAATTTACAATATATCCAAACATACATTAAGATTCCATACAAAAGAGTCAAGTCCACAGCGGAAATAACACTTGCCATAAGATGGCTGAAAACAAAAGCCAACTGGTTTGCCCTTACCCACAAGGCAACCGACTGGAAACGCCTAAGCTAGTCATCAACAGCGAAGTCAACCTCACAAACGTTGACCCCTTGGGGGTCAACCTCCTCTGCAGCAAATAGACAATGCAGTTGAGTACAAAAATTGTACTCGCAAGACTTACAATTAACAAACCTATACATAGCTACATGCAGGCTTAAATCAATGGAAATGGCCATAGGTTTCGTTTTCAGCGTAAAGCAACATTTTATTTGCAATAGTGTAATAGATTGAAGGCAATTTGTCAAAACAGTTTTTAATTGATCAAATAGCAGTGAGACAATAATTATAGACATAATCAACATCCTAGAGGTGACTTCCCAAAGCCACCACAATAGCACGAATTACCTATTCGTACCACCTATTCTCAAGTTTAATCGAAAATGTTATAGTCTAACTCTTGCAAAACCTAACCAAGCGTGTCCATAACCTAGGACAAGGCTATTCGAATAGTTTAAAACCCTGTAGGGGTGTACAACTTTACCCACATGACAGACCGCCTTTTTGTCAAACTATTAAGCACACTTCCTTAGGTATGCCAGTACGGTTAAGTCCTACGAGACGTTTTCCAATATTGTGTATTAACTACGAGACGCCCGTATGGTTACCCATACGTTATGTCAAAGTCATTGTAAAGCCGAAGGTCAACTACCCTATAGGGGTAAAGCCCCTGGACAACTACAACGGCCTTCGGTGTGGAGAACCTGGACAGGATTCCACTCCCGCACACCCAACACATATAGACACATTTATTCTTTTAACACAACACACGCACCCACCACCTGCGACTCGGAGCTAACACACGCCAAAGTACTAAGTCAAGAGGGCTCCCATATGTCCCTCATGTGGATGCACACAAAGATGCTTGGATAGTGTGATATAAGATGTTCGGTCCTTGTTGACTCGGGTACCAAGCACACACTCAAAAGCACACCAGCCAACCAATGTGCCCAAGTCTAAAATATTTTATTTTTAGTTTTAGTTTTTTCAAATATGATATATACATGAGTACCCTGACTCAAGTATTTTAGAGTGAGGTTGTAATGATCATCGTCAAGGCGATGATCCCCAGACTACCGTTCTAAGCATGGCTAAGCGACAATTTGTATACAGTATATATAGTGACTAGAGCCCATCCATCGAGCTCTAAATCACCATGGATATAACCTAGGTTCAGTAGTAGAGGATGGATGTTTACCTACAGTTCATTTAACTAATCAGGTAAACTATCACGAACTGAGAAATAACTTGTCAACATAGCATGCATACATACAGTTGAAAATTTTGAAATATTAGCATGCGCAAATAATAGGATCAATGTGCATCAAAGGAGAACTGCTTGCCTTGCTGAAGAAATTCCATTTGCTTCTAAGGATCACTCTCGTATTCAATAGAATTGTCGGAACCTATCGATTGAGCAAAAGAGCAAATAAGAACGAATAACACCAAAATAACCAAAAACAAATATTTTTGCATAATCAGGTAGATTATGATTTTAGAAAAATTTAGGAACAAAAATCATTTTATTTGAAGTTAAGAAGAATTTTCTAGGAATTTTCCAAGTTAAAAGAATTTTTAAAGTAACAAATAATCCTAAATGGAAATTAATTCTAATACCGACATTTTATGTGGTAGTGACAAGTTTCAAACCTATTTCATATTAAAGTACAAAAAGAATGAAAACCAAAAAAATTGGTTTCACTCAATTTGGAGTTAAAATGAAATAGATATGAATTTTTGAAGTTTACTGAATTATCAATGCAAAAAATAATTCAATTCGGAATTTCAAAAAGTATTAAATACTTTTGATACCCAGGGCTGAGCTAGCCGAAGTCAATGACAGGAGGGCCCCCACTGATTCTTTTTATTTTCAAAATAAAAAAATTCCTAAAAACCTAATTCTCCTAGTGGGACCCACATGTCATTCCCATGGTCTATAGCATAGTGTGTGGACCAAGGTTCGCAACACGGTGCAACGGTCCATATGGACCCCGGTGGTTTACTGTGCCGAGTGGGCCCACGTGTCAGTGGGTCAGCACGAAACTCAGAGGGTTAAAGCGCGTGGATTTCTGTTCACGGGGCCCGCAAGTCAGCGAAATATGACGTCATTAATACTTTGATTGATCAATGATTAAACCCTAACGACCGTATTTAATCACCCAATCATCCTGCTATAGTGGCGGTCGAAACGCGCCACGTAGACCACGCTCGGCCGTGAGCTTTGCCAGCGAATCGCCGGTGATTCCGGCCAGGGCGGCACAAGTGAGTGCTCAAAATGGAACCCCCTCATCTTGACGGAGCTGCCGGTATCGGCGGCGAGACCGGTGGACGTCTGACGCGGCAGCGGCGCTCGGCTCAAATGGCAAACAAGAAACCGGCAACGCTCTTAACAATCTAGTGCGCGCATGAGCTACCAAGAGGTGCCAGGAGCTCACCGTGATGACCCGGAGCCTAGGAGATCGCCGGAGTTGGGTTAGCGGTGAAGGACCAAGTCAGCGGCGGTGGCTTCACCGTGGAGGCGATAGCCTGAGTAGAGATAGGGTCAAATAAGAGTAGGGGTAGCTTCAGTGAGTCCATAAGATGGTGTGAGAGCAAGGAATCAGAAAGAGGAGCTCCTCACCGGAGATGGGGAAGAAGAGTGTTGCTTGCGGCCGAAGAAGAAAGAAACCAAAATTCGATGACTCCTGAAGATTATAGATGAAATGAAGTTAGGGGAAACTCTTCTAGGACTCTGTGGCACGATATGACGCGAAAATGGATGCTGAAAAACCAATGATTTGCCGAAACGACGCTGAGTTGTGGCGGCCAGATTTTGAGAGCTCGGCTCTTCGTTGTATCTTTCGGTGGAAGAGGGAGATGGAGGTGTGGGAATGGTTCGGGAGTGCTGGAAAGAAGGATGGAATGAGCTGGTTCGGGAGTGTTGGAAAGAAGGATGGAAAGAGCTCGAGAGGCTTTTATAGCTAGAGGACGGAGAATCAAGAGGGAGCTCTGCTCGGCGCGTCACACTGGCAAGGGCGAGCTAGGAAGATGGAGGTGATGGGGAGTAAATGCCAAGCCAGGGCATGGGCAAGCAGCGAGAGATGCAGGCGAGAGGCGAAGCAAAACCGGGGACAGGGCGGATTGCGCGGCGCGCTCGACGGAGCTACCACGGCGCGGTCGAGTTGGCGAGGTGGCGCGGATGGGCGAGCACGACGTGGAGAAGGCGCTCTACAGTGCGGGTCCACACGTCAACGACCAAAGAGAAGGGGGCTGGGTCAGGTCTGATCTGGTGTGGTGGCGCGGTTGAATCAAGTCACAAAGAACCGGTTCGGGTCGGAACAGGGTTGGGTCCGATCGGTGGAATAGTAGCTAGGTTTGATTTTTGAGAAATAGGCTGAAATGGTTTGAGAATTTTTAGAGATAACTTCTTAATCCAAAATTCCTAAAATTTTTATGAGAGGTTAATGACTCTAAGAACAACCTTGTATAAATTTTCTAGAGTTTTTCAAGCATTGCATTTCTCTCTAGAAAAATCACAAGATGCTATCCTAAGGGTTTGACTTAGGGACCAACTAATTTGACTAGCCCTTTTGAAAAAGAAAATAAATTCTAAAAATTATGAAATTTTTCAAAGGAGTCACTAGGATGATTTGGAACCTAGGAAAAATAATTCTAGAGGATGATTACAAGATTTGCTCTAGAAGTTTTCAAAGAGTTATGCTTCTAATCAATCGAAGCATTAGGTTTTTGAAATTAAGAAATCCTTTGAAAGAATTTCCAGAAAATTCAAATGACAACATGAGGCATGAAAATTTTTAATTTGTTCTCATTTTCATACATTTGAAACACAGACCCGAGTTTAGGATGTTACACTTGTCCTCACACTGGTCGATCCACCGGGTCCTCGGCGTGCGTCAAGTGGCGTTCTGGATGCCTCGTCTCGCCTCTCCAAGATCCGCTGCAGGACCCCTCTGGTGTCCCCCAGCATCATCTTCTGCGTGGAGGCTACCAACTCGAGAACCTCCCGGTGTAGATCCGTTTGTACAAGTAATCAGCAAGTTAGAAACCTAAATCATGCAAATTAAATATGAATTAAGGACCGTTCAATACGTACGGAGTAGTGGAATGCGGAGTTCGGCTGGGTAGGGTACATGTCGGATGTCACAGCCTCGTGTCGTGATGGGTCGACCACGACCCAGACGCAGCGAAGTCTTGTCCGACTGACGTACAACTCCATGTACTCCTCGTACGTCCCGGGGTCGTAGAGAGCATCCTCTTGGATGAGGTCGTCGTAGGCCCTGAGCCAAGCCGCAACCCAACAGGACATCTTGTCCAACTAGGAGCCCGTGCTAAGTACTCCCTTCCTAGTGTACCTGTGGACGACAAGACAATTATTTGGTCGGCACGTAACGCACATTGTACGAAAGAAATAAGCGTGAACTTACACATGGACGTGCGCCGACACCCGCGCCCCCCCCACAGGGCTGGGACCTCCTGTCGCAGACCGAACTACCGCATGACCCACTGCACCTGGTACTCCTCCACGAAGATATCGTGCACCAAGGCCCTCCACGTGTACCAGTACACGTAGTCTCACGTGCACAGGCTCAATAGTCCTTCTGGCATGCGCGCGTGCACCCTCTCCTAAGTGTACGTTGTCCAGACAACGCGGTCATCCGTCAGCTGATCGAACATCGCAACGTACTCCCAGGGGGGGTCCTGTGTCGGTTGGGTTGGTCTCGGCGGACCGTGCAGCTGAGAAGCCCCCACACTGGTCCAAGAAGAAGTCTCCAGAGCGTGCCTCCTTGTGCGACAAGTAATCGTCCTCCCAAGGCGGTGGTTGATTTGTGAAGCATAACGTTACACAAGTAATCATGGCGAAAACCATGAAAAATGACATTACGCATGCAAGCAAGCACGAAGGCGTGCCCCGACAACTCCGCGTACTCCTACCCTGTGTGCCGGTGGAGCTCAGGACCTGCAAGAGAAGATTGCCGTTAGTAACTAGTGGGGTTCGAAATAACGAAGCATTATGTTACGCATGTAATCATGATGATAACCACGAAAAACAACGTGACGCAAGCCAGCAAGGTAGTCATACCTGGTGGCACGAAGGCGTGCCTCGACTACTCCATGTACTCCTGCCCCGCGTGCCGGTGGAGCATAGGACCTACAAGAGAAGATTGTCGTTAGTAATTAGTGCAGTTCAAAATTAAGAAGTGGAAGTGAATGTCTTATGCTCACCTCTAAAATGTTCAGCAGTGCTCCCACCACGGTGCCATGACGACATGCCCGCCACGTCCAGGGTAGGAACCCGTGGCCGTGAACCACCTTGGCTGACCCCTCATCCTTGCACTGGTCGGTCCACCGGGTCCCTCGACGTGCAACAAGTGGCGATCTGGATACCTCATCTTGCCTTCTCCATGATTAGGGATGGCAATTGGGCGCGGCGGGTACGGGTAGTGCTCGCCCATACCCATGCCCGCGACCCCAATTCCCCCCCCCACGGGCATACCCACGAAGGACGACGGGCGAAGAACCTCGTCCATACCCATCGCCCGCGGGTACCCGTCGCCCGCGGGCATGCCCGTTTATCCGCGAACAATGCACTACCGCCCGTGGGTACCCATCACCCACAGGCATACTGGCTTGGAGGAGGAAATGGCCACGGGCATAAAGTGAAATCATAAAGTGAACCTCAAGCATCAACGCAAGGGAACAGTACTTCAGATTTAAAACAACAATCACCTTTGATGTTGTACACCGTGCATATCATTCTTAACAAACCCCCCAAAGTTATCTGGTGAAACTTAACAGCAAGACACACACCAGCAACTTCAAAAATAGCAACCTGATTTCCATCCATTGCTCCAGAAATAGCAACCTTGGACCCAAATCAAATCTCACCCAAAGGGATTGAGAGCTACCTACATGTGGGTTATGTTACTTCACTATCTCTGTGAATCAAATCAAAGAGCTCCCTTTTCAGCTATAGCTGAGATTTCGATTAACGAATTTGAGATTGCACTTCATGGAAGCATTTGACCAATGGGCATTTCATTAACATACTTCACAGGATAAACAGCTAACTAACAAGAATGAGCTGCAAAATCCAGAACCTCCACAACTTGTGATATCTATTTCGATGAGTGTATCTGCAAATAAGTAAACCTCAAGCATCAGTCAAATGAAACCATAAAGTTCAGATCAAACACTAAAATCATAAAGTGAACCTCAAGCATCAGTCAAATGAAATTAATACTCTCAACTAGAAGTAAATCACAGATGTGAGAAGTAAGGGAAGTAGAGCGAAGAAGGCGCCACGAGCGAGCCAAAGAAGCGGCTTCAAGACACGGGGGTCAAGATAGAGAGGAGCTGGAGGAAGGCAGGTCGAGCTGGGGAGGCGACGCCAACGGCACGACGAGCTTGGGGCCGAGCTAAGGTCGCTGGAGCACACCCCATCCTCCATCGTGTCAGAGAAGTTGTTGTAGCAGCAATCCTCGGGCACCCCCACAACGCGATGCTCTCTTCGTCGCCCTCGGAGTCCGCCGCGGCCAGGAGCACGGAGTAGCGGCCGAGGAGGCCCGAGTGGCACGTGCTGATCCACACCGGGGGTAGGCACTTGGGGGAGAAGAGGCTGCTGCCACACACCGACGCCCTGTGCATCGCGGGGCTCCTCAGCGCCGCGATCTTCCCGACCGAAGGCCGCTCCGCCAACGGCGACCTGGTTGCGGCGACAGGAGAGGAGCATCCGTGCCATGAGGAGAGGGAGATCAAGATCTGGCTATGAGGCGGCGTGAGGATTGAGGAGTGACCGAGTGAGGAGGGGGGCGGCGGCCGGACATGAGGAGGGAGATCCGAGGGCCGCAGCCAGGCGTGAGGAGGAGGCGGCCAGGCGTGAGGAAGGCGGTAGCAGGCGTGCACGCGTGAGGAAGGTGGCCGAGCGTGCGGAAGGGGATCTAGATTGGATTATGGAGGATAGGGATCAGGGAGGAATAGGATTAGAGAGGGGGCAGCAGTTGCGTGACACATGAAGGCCCACCTGTTAGTATATTTTCACGGGTAATCGGGTGAAACGGGTACGGGTGGGTGTTACCCATGCCCATGCCCGTTTACCCATCGGCAGAGATTTGTTCCCGCGAATGTACCCGTGGGCAGAAAAATAGGAACATACCCACCTCCATTAGGGTTTTTACCCACGGGTAATCGGGTAAATGGGAGAAACTACCATCCCTATCCATGATCCACTGCAGGACTCCTCTGGTGTCCCCCAGTGTCATAACCCGGTAAGGAAGGTGACGTCCTGAAGGGTTGGCGCCATCTCCCCGCACGGAAGGTGGAACGTGTGCATCTCTAGTCTCCAGCAGTCAACCAGGGCCGTTAGTAGGGCCCGGTCGTATGGAAAATGCCTAGACGTACGACCAGGACCGCGGTCTTGGTCGTCCTCTCATGTCGCCTCTACCATCCTCGCTAGTGGAAGGAGGTCTGCCACTCTCAACCTGTGTCAAAACGATTAAGAATAAACGTGACTGCACGCAAAGTAGTAAAACCGCGATTGAGTGCATGAAGGTTAGAACTACACGTACATCGGAACCCAGTCTGGATGCAGCCTCCATGCCCTGATGGGCATACGCAGCCGTAACACGCCAAGCTCAATCGGCGCCTCGCCCTCCGGGGGGATCATGGTACTGAGGCGGCTACGGTGATACGCTTCAATCACCGGGTCAAGCAACTCGTAGTGCCCTGCGTCCGCCATACCTAAAAATTAAGTGCACGCATTGTCAAGACTACGAAACATGTACAAAAACCAAATTTCCTACTTTAAACATAATTTTTGCCGTTAACAGAATAATTACCACACAAAAATATAAACTAAATTTAAGCTACCTAGCAATTTAGACAGATGTTTAATACGGTCTTCCAATTTAAAGGACATTTTTAAATATTTTCCAAGTGCAAATATAAACAATAAACAAAGTTCTTCCTATTTTCCTAGTTTCCTAGTTTAAAATTATTTTTTGACATCAACAATATAATTATCACGCACAAATGGGAAGCTAAATAAAGCTAGGATTATTATTTTTACATATTTGTAATAAGTGTCTTCCTATTTCTGCAGATTTATCCTAAATCGTTTGAGTGCTGTAACATTCGTAATATGTGCACGACGAACTATACTATACACAGCTCAAATGATGTAGTACATAATTTGACTACAATTATCTAATCTACTGAATTCTATGTCGCTCATCTACTGAATTCTAAGTTGCTATTCTACTGAATTCTATGTACTTAATTCTATATACTTCTACTCGCTATTCTACTTAATTCTACTCGCTACAGCTCAAATGATGTACTTAATTCTACATAATTTGACATTATGTACAAAGTTGTAAAAAAAAAACCTGCAAGATGAGCGACTGGATCTGATGCTCTGTCAATCTCTCTCCTCCGAGACAAACTAACAGAGCTTCGCTGCCTTCCTTCTCTCCCTCTCCTCATCTCTTTAATTTTTGTCTGGAATTAAAATGAGTTTTGGAGTGATTTCTGGGGGTTTTTATACATGGGAACTGGCGACAGGGAGTTAACAGGGTCCCTAACGATTCAACTGGCGACAGGGAGCCATTTTTGTAATTTTTTAGGTGGCTATTTATTTTTGTAATTTTAAACCAGTGATAGGGAGCTATTTTTGTAATTTCTGGGACGGCTATTTATTTTTATAATTTCCTTTTAAAATAATATTATTTTAAAAAAATTTGCACATGGACATGCTGTCTGCTGAAGGACATGCCTTCCTTTATCCAATCTGAAGCTACCATGATCATCTACAGTTCCGCACCTGAGCAATTTGGCACCAGAAAGCATTGAGCAATCAAGACGATTCTTTTCCTGCACCCGATTTCTTCACATTTTGTTCCTTACGATTTTTGTCGTCATGATTTAGATGGTAATCTGGTATTAGGTGTTACGAGTTACTAACATGTGGATTAATATTTAGTATAGGTCCCGTAATTTTTTTACACAGAGGTTTGCACATGGAGACTTGTGATAATCTCTTGTACTGTATGAATGTCAGGGGCACAGAACAAAATAATCAGCTTTGTAAGGCATCTTATGTATTTTTTCTTCTTATAGAGGGGCGTTTGTCAAATATAGAAGTTTCGTAAGGGTATAGCCGAACATTGCCCTTTAATCACCCAGAAGGCCAGAACGAATCGATTACACGGACGAACGTGACCCCTCTGACCTAGTTGCCCCTCTCCATCAAAGCGGCGGCGCTTCCTCGTCTCTCCCAGAGAGAGAGAGAGAGAGCTCCGTAGCCATGGCGTGGGAGGAGGACGGGGTGGAGGAGGACGAGGAGGAGATGGCAGCGTCGGAGTCGGAGTCGGAGTCGGAGGAGGTGGTGGTGGGGCAGATGGCGACGGTGATGGTGCCCAAGCACATCAAGAAGCGCTCCCTCAAGAACAAGGCCCTCTCCGTCTCCCTAGACAAGAAAGCCCTCAGGTCCCGCCGCTTCCTATGCTTCTCTGCATCGCAGCACCGCAAGATTCTTGCGGCATAGCATGATTCGTGTTTGCCTAGTTTGTAGTGGATCTCTCTTTTTTTAATGCGAATTACGGAATCTTGGCTTGGTAGGGATTTCGTCACTGGGTTTCACAAGAGGAAGAAGAAGCGAAGAAAGGAGGCGCAGAAGATTTTGCAAGAGAAGGACAGACGGAAGCGAATCCAGGACCGCAAGAGGGTGAGAAATGGCACAAGCCCACACATACACTTCTCTCTTTTGCTTTTCTGCATTGTTGTGGTTTTTGGTAGATATATTGGTGTAGTAATGATCAAAAACTAATTTATCCCAGAGAAAAACAAAATTATCCCAGAGAAAAATGACTGGTCATCAAGTTTTTCTTGCAAAATCATTTACTATGTGCCCAACCGATTGTAGGATCCTTCTAGGTGAAGGGTTCATTTAGGCGCCCATGACATATGCCAATGTGTATGTGTCCGACATCAAGAGAAATTTTAGGAAGAAATGAATCATCGCACTGAAACAAGTAGAAGCTGAATGGGTGTGTGATACTGTATTGAAACATGGCATGCATTCATATTAGGTTGGCCCCGCTAATAATTCATAGACATCGCTATTGGAGTAATCCCTAAGGGGACTGCAAAGATATGTTGTGATGGGTATGGTGCACGGAAGATGCCTGCAGTTGTGCAGCACGCAGTGCTGTCCTGAAAGCTGAATTATGTGTGGATTCCTGCTTTCTTGTATGGCAAAACAATTCATGTTTTTTTTTGGGTATGGAAAAACACTAGGAAACCAAGATTTTGCTGGTTTACTGCCCAAGGATTTGACCAAACAAGAATGCTAGGGACATCATTGAAGGGCAGGGGCTTAATGCCATTTCAAGTAGTTTATGTTTTTTTTGTGTTTCCTGCGTCACATTGATAACATGAACAGATGAACTAGACCTCCAGGCTCTTGGTTTTTCTGAGTGATGCCGTTTTGTTCCAGAGAAAGCAAGAGAAAGAGATTGCTCTATATGGTAGAGTCCTGTCATCAGATAACGCCGATGGTGAAGATGCTGGTAATGACGGTAATGTGATGGAAACTAATGATGATTTATCTGCATCCGCGCCTGGTGAGTACAGGAACTAGATTTTATAACAGTTGCTGCCATGCTACCTTGTTACTGCCATGATTTTTGATCCTATTATCCATTGTTTTTTTATGTAGAAATCAAAACCTACGAAGATGGTGGGGCTAAGATAACAGTCACCACCAGTGAAATTACTCGTGACGATGATGACCTTGGCCCGAAAAGTGTTGTGCCTGTGTCAACGAGCTACACCAACAAGACTCCCAGCTTGGCTGCCAAGAAGAAATCCAGTTTAGGTGTAAAGAAGAAGCCATCCAAGAGAACTTTCAGGAATAATAAAAGTAAAACGAAAAAGGGTGACAAGAGGCGAGGTGCTGCAAAGGGTAAAAAGAACAGAGGAAAGAAGTAATCGTTTGTTTGGTTAGCACTATGTAGAAGAACTTTGTATGGCTGGCTGTCTGTGACTGGCCTCACATGCCCATTAATTAAGACATTTGATATGTTACTTGTTTGCTGATAAACCAGGCTGATATGCTGAGTTGTTGAATTGTACTAGCCTGGCAGTCTCATGGTCCATGGAAGAAATGTTCTCATATTTAGTTCCTATGATAATTTTCTTTTGGTTCATATTTTTTGCCCACTCTTTACCGGCAACATATTTCATGCATATAGAGGATTTGGTGGATATACGAACATAGTGAATCTGGACCGTCTAACATGAAATGGGCGGTCGAGATCTCAGCAGGCCAAATCCTGTCTCTCACTTAATGCTCTTTAGCAAAAAAAAAAAAACCACCTGATTTGTTTCTCTCACAATTACACCCCCACTCCCCTTGTCCTAAATTGATCCCTAGCAGGTAGCAACGCTTGCCTTCGTCCTAGATCGCCTCGCCTGAGCTAGAGTTTGGGAGAGAGGAGTGTGGCGGTGGCGCTGCACGTGTCTATCGTCGATGCGTTGTTCGTCCCCCGCCGCTCCCTGTGTCGCCCGTGCTCTCGAGTCCCCTGCTCCGTCCCATGCATCGAAATCCGTAGCGCCACCCCACCAATCCAGTTGAGGTACATGTGATTTGCATTGACAATTTAGTTGGGTTTTGTTTGATGTGTGTCGATCGTTTATTGTTTTTATTTTTGACGGGCAGACATATGGATTCAATGGAAAAATGTGAGCAGCTCCGTGCGGCCACTGGCTTTTCAAAGGCGATTCACAGGTGCAAGACATGCAATCAGATCACCACACATGACAGCTGTAAGATCGAGAAGGCTGACTAAAGGGGGGTGAATAGGCGTTTTAAAAACTTCTTTGGCTAAAAACCGATTTCTAATGCGGAAGCTAATACAAATACGGTTTTGCACAATTAAAGCCTAAATCAACTAGGTTCACCTAAGTGCACCAACAATACAAGTCTAATGATAAGAGTAACAATTAAGCATATGACTTGTAATCAATTCAATTAGCAATATGAATAGCACAAAGCAAGTAAGCATTCATACACAATAAATAAGCAATTTAATACAAGGAATATAAATTGCAATATGTAAATCACAATAATGCAAACCACAATTGACACGGCGATGTTTTACAGCAGGATCGGAGACTTACCAGTCTCCCTAATCCACGCTGAGGTAAGCCCAAACTAATTGGACCAAACTCTCTGAATTAAGCCAAACACCTCGATTCCACTAGTGGTAGCTCTTTCCCGCCCGGGTAGGTGAACTCCAACCTTCACAACACGCGGCCTTCTCACAAGCTTCTTGAGAAGATCACCGTCCACGACGCCCACGCCGCCTAGGTGTCAAGCAAACACCAAGAGTAATAAGCCAAGCCCCTTGCTTGACTCTCACCACGCAACTAATGCATAAGCTCAAGTGGATACGAAATCCACCTCTAGATGCAACACATGCAACTAGAGACATCTCTCCTTGCTCACAAGGTGCAACACATGCACAATAGAGAGAGAAGCTCACACTAGCTCAAGAGAGTGAAATGGGATGCCAAAGTTGCCCTCCAACCCACAAGGTGAGTATTTATAGCCCACACACAAAAACTAGCCGTTGGAGGAGAATCACGAAAATCGGGAAACCCTTAGATCAGAGCATAGGGCGGTCAGTCCAGGCCTATAATGCAACGGCTATAAAATAGCCGTTACATGCAATTTCCTCAGCCACCCCTCACAGGTCCGGTCTAACCGACCCCGTCAGTCCGGCCTTCCGGTGCAAGAAAACCGAAAAATATGCTCTCTGAAAATGTTGACCGACCTTATAAGGGCGGTCAGTCCAGCATGTGGGCGGTCGCATCACAGCATGTGGGCGGTCATCCGGCTCGATTTCAGCACGCATAACACTCGAAAAACGGTCATAACTTTTGACTCCGATGTCGGAATTGAGTGATCTTGGACTCTATGGAAAGCTTATTCAGAGGGCTACACAACTCACCTATTTGATTTGATCTCAAACACATTTTATCAAATCAAAAAGCACAACTCCAAAGAGCCACTACCATGGTCTAAGTCCAAATTATTAGCAACAAGCAATCTTAGACCATGCCAAGGGAAAATGCATGAAACCCAACAATTTGCAAAACACATTTGCAAACTTAGATCATGCCACAAAGAGTAGGTACATGAACTTTAACCATTTGCAAAACATATTTGCAAAGTATAGTCACATGCTACAAGGATTAAATGCATGAGCCTCGGCTATTTGCAAAACACATTCGCAAATAATAGCATCATGCCACGGAGAGCTAGAGCAAGCAAGATTGAGCAATCAACACATGATGAGACTCAAGCTACTAGACAAGACCCCTCTTAATAGTACGGCAAACCTATACTAGCAATCCGGTCTCCCAACCAAACACCGAGACCGAAAAGACTAGGAACACATCCTTAGCCCTAGCTAGTCATACCTTTGCCTTGAGCAACTACTTGAAGCTTGATGACGACATCCTCACTTCAAGTCCGGGTTCTTGACTTGAATGCTCATCAACACATGATGAGTTCTTCACTTGACCTTTATCAACACATGATGAAGCTTCGCCGGGATCTTGACTTGACGCTCATCAACACATGATGACATCCTCCATCCCGAAGTCTTGATATGCATCAACACATGATGCACCCTTTACTTGACTTCCATCAACACATGATGGGTCTTTTTTGACTTGATGATCAACTCATGATCATCTCCTCTTCTTGAACTTGATACACATCAACACATGATGCATCCTTTACTCCAAGCTCTTCAATATCATCAACACATGATGTTTTTCTTCACTTCGTATTCGACTTGAACATCATCAACACATGATGATTTCCTTTATCCCGAGTCTTGACTTGATGACAATCAACTCATGATGTCATCTAAAGTCTCCATCCTCATGGAACACAACCTATTCATCCAACTCATGGAAAATGTTAGTTCCATTAGCGTGATTGTCATTAATTACCACAACATACCATTAACTCATAATGGTGGGACAAGATACCACAATCTTTCCCTCTTTGGTAATTAATGACAACCACTTCAATTACAAATAATTGAATGTAGATTGGTATGAGTATATATGAACTACACAAGTTGTATATACTCAAAGGATATATGAGCATGTATGAGCTACACAAGTCTCATATATTCATATGAATATATTAACTACATAAGTTATATATAATCAAGGATATGTTTCAAAGTAAAGATCCTTAATATATGTGGAAACGGGAATATGGATCAATACCAATGAAACCACAAAACATAGATTGAGCTCCCCCTAAATGTGTGCATACACAAATGTGTAATAAGAACATATGCACATATTCAAGTTAGACTTTTGGTGAAATTCATCCTATATTTTGGATCCGAGAAATGCAACAATATATAGAAATATAATGTAGAATGCATACCTCTTTGATTTTCACCTTTATATCCAATTTGAGACTAAGCAATAGGTATATCAATAAACATGTTAGTCTCACAATTAGATTTATCAAAATGAATGCATACCTGTTTGGATTTTTCCTTTTATATCCAAGTCGAGACTAAACAATAGATATATCAATAAGAGTGTTAGTCTCAAAAATAGATTTGTCATTAATAACCAAAACTCCATTAACACATAATGGCGGTCTAGATTCTTCAATGTACCACAATCGCCTTCTTGTCGATTTATCGAGTCACGATCTTCTGAAATAAAATAGAGGAAAATGGCACAGATTTCTTGGGAGAAAATCAGACTAATCTTTATTGATATAATCTGGCTATTACAAGGGATGCCTACGACTAGGCAGTGGATTAATCCTAGTTACACTGAATATGATGCTTGCTATACAACTGAATCAGACTTAGAGCCTGAATCTAAGGCTGATTGTATTGCGTTGATGCCTTAATCTGATGCTAGATGCGATATCAGATGATCCTCTTCCATCGTCCGCGCTCCATCCTTAAATAACTTCCGAAGAGGTGGCAGTTGCTCCTGGAGAAGACATCCGTGTGAAGTGTTGCGACTGGTTGGAGCGAGGCGATGGTTGATAAAATATCAACCGCTTTACATTTGAGTGTCTGTGAGACACTCAATCGTACGGTGGTTGTTTGTCGTGTTTTAGGATTATAACGTCGCATGGTATAGAATATACAGCACGTGCTCCATTCATCACACGGTAAAGAATATACTTAGAATTAGATCCATATACCAGTTCAGAAATCCTACGAGCAGTCACCTAGTCGGAGACTTGGTACAGGACCTTTGTCCGACCAAGGTACCCATTATGTAACCTCTGGAATCCTTACGACCAGTAAGGTCATTAGCCTTAGCGGTTACGACCACGAAGACGTATGATCTTTTATTATGTATTAAAGTAATAAATAGAGATTGTAATCCTCGTCAGCTAGCCCCCGAACTTTAAATGAATAGGTCGTGTAAACACCTTCGCCCAACGAAGTCGTATCGGGCAGACCCTCATTTAATGTCGTGACATACGAGGTGGTCTGTATTCATTTTAAAGTTGTGAACCTGCCTTGGGAATCAAAGAGTTTTTATGTCTGTTGGACTGTTGGACTTTAGATAACTCCCGATTGCGGTTAAAGATTCAAAGCTATAAAATCCCCATTGCTAGGCTCTAGAGCTTTCACGCTTTCAGATCTTCCCTCAATTCTCTTTAGTTTCTTGCCAAGAATTATTTCCGACCTCTGCCTTCTTCTCTACCAAAAGTTTCCTCCGACCTCTATTTACCTTCTCGCGAGATCCCACCATGTCGGACCAGATCACCAAGTGGATGGCTTCAGAGCTGAGCGAGAGGAAGCTTGAGGCGCTTGAAGGAATCGGAATGCTTCCGGACAAGAATTTGATCAAGTGGAGGTCAGCGGCTGGAGAATACTTTTCGAGCTGTGAGGAAGGGGAAATCCCTATTTTCCTCGCCTACATCGAGTGCGGGCTAACGCTGTCGGCGCACAAATTCCTCTCCCGAGTTCTGGAGTACTACGGGGTAGAGTTGGTGAATTTGGCTCCGAACTCCATCGTCAATATTAGCATTTTCACCTATCTGTGCGAGGCGTACCTGGGAGTGCGACTGAATTTGAAGCTCTTCAGGTACTTTTACCAGATGGCGATGTCAGGAAGATCCACGGCGGATCCTGGAGAATGCACGCAACGCCTTCACGACGGGAAGGCCGATGAGTACATCCCAATGTACTCGAAATCTTCGTGGTCATTATAAAAAAAGAACTGGTTTTACATGATGGTCACAAAAGACGACGACCTCTACTTCGCCAGAAATAGGGCGAACGAGAACATAAAGTGGAGGAGAACCGTGGAGAAGAAAGGGATGGTCGGAAGATGTGTGGAGGCTATCCAATACCTAAAGAGAAAGGGCTTGACTTCCTAGCACGTGGTGAGGGATTTCACCATACGCCGAATTAGTCCTCTGAAGCTCCGAGACCATTCCCTACTCTGGTACATTGGTCAGGATGAAGGGATCAAGGTCTCAAGGGATGGTAAGTCTTTGAAAGTGCTCCGACCAGTATAGCTTATTAGTAGATTATCATATAACCCGAAGTCTTTTTGTAAGTCCTTTCTTCTGACGAGGTCAGAGATCGGATCAAAATGATCTGCACCGGGGAGCCTGATGAGAAGGGTGCATTTCCCGGCATTTTGGCAATCGTTTCTGATGAAGAGAAACTGAGGAGACTTAATGTAGATAACCAACTTCTTCATCTTTTATATGTATACTCCGATCTATTTCTAAGTTTGCTCTTAACATGTAGGCAGTCGGACTGAAGGTTATACAATCCGGTAAGGATCGTAATCCTACCATGGTTCCGACTGATTCCTGCCCAGAGGCCATGGAAGAAGATGATCTTCCCGAGGTAAAAGAGTACTTAACAGAGGATACATATTTAGATGGAAAATTTCATCACCTAATCAAATTTGATTTTTGGCTCAGGTGGAAATGATGGAAGGCCCGCAGAACAAAGCTGCGGGAGCTGCAGACCCCAAAATGGTCGTTCACGACTTGACAGTTGTTACTGAAACAACTGCTCTGGAGGTTGATGAAACCACTCCTTCTGACCCGATGGTCAGGAATACTATTCTCAATCAGCTGGTTGAGAATATTGCATCCGACCTCATGTTGGAGGAAGTTAGGGATACAACCAGCCCTTCCGGTGTTGAACCGGTGAAATTGCTTGAGAAGAAGAGGAAAGCGAGCGCTACGGAATTTAATCCAGCGCGTTTCAAGGTTAAAACCAAAAAATCGACCATGTACGTACAAATGAAATAGTCATATGAGTGCATACCTTTAAAGTCTTTGACAATTGAATTGTTGAATTTCCTTTCTCCTTTTTGTATAGATCTTCTGGTGTTCCGGTCGTCTCTGACCAGAATATTCCTGAGGATCAAGCAATTGAGGAAGTTCTCGTCTAGAACCCTTCTCAGGCTAAAGTTCCTGAGGACAAGGTGGTCGAGAAAGCCCCAGAGCAGGCGTCGGTACCAGCACTTGTTCAAGATTCAGTGGTGATTCTAACTCCATCTGCAAAGGTAGACGTCCCTGAAGGCCCTAAACAGGTTTCGACCCCTGTTGGTACTTACTCTCAATCTAACAAGTTCTCTTTTTGCCCTCGATTTATCGAGGATAAGGAGCTTGACGAGGTTTGGGGAAAGATATCGGACCGTCAAGCCGAGACGAGTCCTGATACAATTTTTGCCGAATATATTGACGTGGCAATCCAGGTAAGTATCTACGACCAATTTCATAGTTTCTCCTCTGAAATTTTATCAGAAGATTTAAAGAAGAATGCTATTTGTGTAGCACCTGGTCGAGAACTTTGCTGTGGTCAGAGGACTAACCCAGCGAATAAAGGATTTGGATAAAAACATTCTGAATTAAAAAGTAAGGACTTTCTTTTTAACTTATCTTCTTCTTCGCTAGCTTGTTCTTCTTCTGTTAATTAATTATTCTCCCTTACCATGTTTGATAGATTTGGAGAAAATAAAAGAAGAAGTCGTGGCTAAAGAAGCCAGAATAACCAAGCCTAAAGAAGAATGCCAAGCTAAGGATCAGTCGATCGCATATATGACGACCAAGCATAAGGAAGTCATTGGGAATTTTGAAAAGAAGATTGAAGGTAACCGGTCGTAAATTTGACCAATATATCATCTTTTCTAATCATGCTTACTCACCACTTGTTTTACTCATGCAGAGAAAAATCAAGCACTGAATAAATTTAAAAAAGCTTTGGAGTTTGACCAAGACAAGGAGGCAGCTCTTGTGCAAAAACTTGATGAAAAACTCTTTGCACTTAACAAGGTGATCTTTGATATAGGATCAGGATCAAGTCTTCCTACCATGAGAAATCCAACGGAGAAGATGGACTACTTGGGCCAACTTCTAGAATATCTCAACGTTCTGCTCAGAACTACTCGAGAAAATTATGCCCAGACGATGAAAGAAGCTGTGGCTAGTGGAGTTAGTTTTGCTTTGTTAAAACTGAAGGCTTCCGACCTCTCCATCAATCTCCAAGCTGTTGAAGATGATTTCAACTGCTTGCTTGAAGATGCAAACAAGACCTCTCGGAGACAAGGTTGCAGAAGAAATGGAGGTCGGATCTCCGTCAAGCAGCAACTAGTCAGTAGATCTCCAGGAGTAGGAATTTGTATTATAAGAATTATGAAATGTATAAAACTTACATTTTTGTCATCAACAAGTCTTTTGTTTAACCGGTCGACTTATGAAGTTCTCATATATTCTCTAGCCCCCGACAGCTTTATAGTAGGACTTTACTAAATAAGTAGTAAGTCAAGAAGGAGAACGGAAGTCTCAACCATTGTTTGAAGGCATATACTAATTATATGATAAAACTGATCGTAGTAGGAAATCAATTTGGTCGGAACCAGTGTATGATTTCGACTAGTTTTAGATCTGTTTGTCATAATTAAAATACCAAACAAAACAGTATATGGTCGGAAGAAAAAAGACTTGCTTTGATGAGAAAAGAAAATATGCGAGAATGTATGCAATAAACAAGAAGTGATATTTTCTATATGTAGTATCCACAAACTGGTCGGAAGAACTGCTAAGAACTGAAGACATGAAAAACACTTCGTGAAACGTGCTCAGGCTCCAATCCGACTAGCAGCGTGGATCGTAGGAAAAGAACCGTCGCTAGGAAGCTCCTTCCAGTGGGCAGGACCACGTGCGAAAAAGGAGAGACTTCGACTAGGAGGCTTTCTGTGTCCCAACCAGTAGCCAAACAAGAGTAGAACAAAATCTTGAAATGAAGAAATATAGTCTCCATAATCTTAAGCATATGAGTCACTATATGAAGTTACTTGTGTTATGCTCTAGTTACTCGTATATTTCTTTGAGAAAAGAGTGTGGTCGCGCGCGGGAATCATTGATTAATGATCACGACTAGGACCCATACAACGTGTGACTTAGAAGTCGTTGCCAAAGAGTAATAGAGATCCTTGTAAAGGATATCGGAGAGAAAATTATCTTCTCTGACTAGTTTAAACAACAATAGTAGACGACCAGAGTATAAGTACAGATATATAAACAACATCACTCGTCGAAAGAAACAAAGGAATGACTAATCTTGATAAAAAAATTAAAAGAATGTAAAGAATAATTAAACAAAGAACTTACGCAATTGATCAATGTTCCATGAATTAGACAAACAGTGTAAGGATATTCCCACTTGAGAGAAAACTTGTTGCGCTTTGCTTGGTTTTGAATTTTTCTGAGAACTAGATCACCTACAGCGAGGCTGCGAGGTTGCACCTTACGATTGTGATAACTTTGTATGGCTTGTTGGTAGACTGCCGATCGTATCAAAGCTTGGTTTCGTCGTTCTTCAAGGAAATTGATGTCGTCAAGTCGTCGTTCATTCTGATTGTTTTCGTTGAAACAATCAGTTCGAGCAGAGCCAAGTTTTAGTTCTAGAGGAAGCATGGCTTCAGCACCATAAACCAAGAAGAATGACGTTTCACTGGTCGCACGACTGGTCGTGGTTCGAACGGCCCATAATACAGAAGGGAGTTCTTGAACCCCAAGCTCCTAACCGTTGTATTAACTGGTCAAATACTCGACGTTTGATCCCCTGCATGATGATACCATTGGCTCGCTCAACTGCTTCGTTGCTCTGCGGATGAGCGACAGAAGCAAAATGTATCTTAATACCAAGGTCTTCGCATAATTCTTGGAATTTACCACTTGAAAACTGGGTACTGTTATCTGTGATTATACGACTGGATACACCAAATCGTGTGATCACATTTTTGTGAGAAACCTCTTAGCGGCCTCAGTTGTTGTTTTAATAACAGGCTCAGCTTCGATCCATTTTGTGAACGTGTCAATCATGATGAATAGGAATTCAAAGCCCCCAGGTGCTCTTGGGAAAGATCTTAGATTGTCCAGTCCTCAGGTTGCAAAAGGCCAAAAAAAGAGGAATGGTTTGCAAAGCTTGTGCCGGCTGATGTACTTGTCGGCTATGAAACTGACATTGTACGCACTTCGTCACGAGCTCTTTTGCATCAAGCAGGGTAGTTGGCTAATAGTATCCTTGCCTGAAGGCTTTACCGACCAGTGTTCTGTATGAATGATGTGCTCCACAGACTCCTTCATGAATTTTGGTTAGCAATTTAATGCCATCTGTTTGAGATATGCATCTCATCAACACTCTATGAGATCCTCGTTTATACAAGGTACTTTCGATCAGAGCATATGATTTGGCTTTTCGAGCTATACGATCAGCCTCTATATCATCTTCTGGAATTTTGTCATGCTAAAGATAATTATAGATTGACGTCATCCAATCTCTACCTTGATCGTGACAGCGCCAACCATCAACGACCTGTGGAGTATCCATGTTCTCAGGATCAGTTTGTACGACCTGTATAGAAACATATGTGTCCTCGGAAAGCTCGACCACCGAGGGTGAATCGAGTTGCTCGAGAAAAACTCTGGGCGGGACGGGTGACCTGGTAGAGGCCATCTATGCCAACTAGTCTGCAAGAAAGTTTTCCTTTCTAGGAATGTGTTGGATCTGGAAACCGAAGAGTGCTTTTCGAGTTTCCGTACTTCCGCCAGATAAGATGACATCTTGGTACTTGAGCATTTATACTCTTTCTCGATTTGATTCGCTACTAGTTGAGAATCGTCTTTCACTAGTAATATGTGAATCCTGAGCGAACGAGCTGCTCGGAGTTCTGCTAGTAAACCTTCATATTCTGCCACATTGTTTGTAGCAGGAAAATTTAATTGGATTGCATACTTAATGTGTTCGCTAGTAGGGGATATCAAGAAAACTCCAGCCCCCGAGCCCTTGAGCATCAAGGAGCCGTCAAAGTATATTGTCCACTCGTCGTGGTGTTCGTACTCGGGCCCTTGGGTGGGTTCAGGATTTGTCCATTCAAAGAATGAATTTCGCTATTGCCCGACTTGATCATTGTTAAGTGAGATGAAATGGAGGTCAGACGCCCCTAGCTCAACCGCCTATTTTGCTATTCGTCCTGATGATTCCCTATTTCCAAGGACTTGACCGAGGGGATACCCAATTGGTACGACCACTTTGTGGGCCTAAAAGTAATGCCTTATTTTCCTTGAAGCCATAAGGAGACCATAGAGCAACTTTTGTACCTGTAGGTATCTTTCCTTTGGTCCATGTAAGACTTCGCTTACGTAATATACTGGTCGTTGGACGTTATCACGCTCTACGACTAGTACACCGCTAACTGTTTGTGGCGTTGCAGTCATGTAAATTAGCAATGTTTCTCCTGATCTTGGAGAAACTAAGACCGGGGTACTCGTAAGGAACTTCTTAAGTTCTTCAAAGGCATTATTTGCCTCTTTAGTCCACTCGAAACTTCCATGTTTCCGGAGAAACTTAAAGAAAAGTAATGAGAAACCTAAAGAAAAGTAATCCTTTTTCACCCAACCGTGCTATGAAACGACTTAGCGCTGCTATACAACCAGTTAGTTTTGAGACTTCTTTCTTCGTGGTCGGAGGGCGCATCTGGTCGATGACCAATATTTTGACTGGATTCACTTCGATACCTCTAGCCGAAACTAGAAAACCGAGCAGTTTTTTAGCGGAAACTCCGAACACACACTTCTCCGGATTTAACTTGAGGTTATGCATTCTCAAGTTATTGAAGGTTTCTTGTAGGTTGGGAATGTGATCGCCAGCGTTGATGCTCTTCACGACCAGATCATCAACATAGGCTTCTAAATTGCAACCTATATGTGGATTAAAGGTTTTCTGCATCAACCTTTGAAAAGTTGCACCAGCATTTTTGAGATCAAATGGCATCTTAACATAACAGTAAGTGCCATATGGGGTGATGAATGATGTTTTCTCTTCATCTTCTTTACTCATATTAATCTGGTGGTACCCTAAATATGCATCTAAAAAACTTAATAATTCACATCCGGAAGTAGAGTCTACAAGGTGGTCAATGCGTGGAAGGGGAAAGTCATCCTTCGGACAAGCTTTATTAAGATCTGTGAAGTCAATACACATTCACCACTTCCCATTATTTTTCCTAACCATTACAGGATTGGCGAGCCACTGAGGGTGATCGACTTCACGAATAAATCCAGCCTTAAGGAGCTTGTCAATTTTCGATTGGATTGCCTCCTTCCGATCAGGTGCAAAGCGCCTTAGCTTCTGCTTGATCGGTTTCTTGTCAGGCTGGAGAGCTAGCCTGTGCTCGATCACCTCCCTAGGGACTCCGGGCATGTCGAACGCCTACCAAGCGAATATGTCTTGATTTGCTCGGAGGAAGGAGACGAGCGACTCTTCCTATTTGTGGTTGAGTCTTGCCCCGGCCAGTACTTTTCGGGTAAATGCGTCAGTGTTTCCTGACCCAGGCAACTTGGTGCTTTCCGAAGAAGCACCCTTGTCGAGTGGTACCTCCTTTGTCTGGTCAGAAGGCTTTGGTGTCATCTTTGGCCTCGAGTGCTTGACCTACACAGTAGATGGATTAGCTTCTCTGGTCGGAAGTTCATCGACCAGCTCTAAGGATTTCCGATCACATGCGTAAGCCATTTTTTGATCTCCTCGAACCGTGATGACCCCTTTTGGTCCTGGTATTTTTAAACTTTGATAACCGTAGTGCGTGGTTACCAAGAATTTTGCTAAAGCCGGACGACCAAGAATTCCATTGTATGTGGATTTGAAATCCACCACATCAAATAGAATCTTTTCTGTACGGAAGTTGTCAGATCTTCTGAACGTAACCGGTTGGGAAAGCTACCCTATCGGTTTGGCAGTAGAACCAGGAACTATACCATGGAAGGCATACTTCACAGGTTTTACCTTTGATTAGGGAACCTGCATCTCTTCTAATGCTCCCGCAAATAAAATGTTTAAAGAACTACCTCCATCTATTAGGACTCGATTAATGTGACGCCCCGTGTCATTACCCCAAGGGTAATCGCACTTAGGCATACAGATTACTATTCGTTTGCTCAAGAGAACACCGCCCAACGAATAGTAAGCCTTACCAGGTTACAAAATATAACAATAAGATAGAAACTATACCTCTTTATTCCAGTAATAGCCACGCAAGGCTAAGGTTCTTACATAGCAATTACAACGGGTAGACGGGACTAAGTCCCCTTGCTCGCCTTCATTGCTCGACCAGTCTTCCACTCGCCCCACGCATCAAATATGGCACACATCTTGCCCTGGACCTCGTAGTCAGTGACTTCTCCTCCTGCGGTTACATCGGTACCTGCATGACCGTCATCCCACTCGGGATAGTTCCCGGCCGGACTAGGATCTACAAAGGAAAATACTAACAAGGTTGAGTACAAGAGTGTACTCGGCAAGCATTAATAGCAAAGAATACACTGAATGAACTATCTCTGTTGGTTATCACATTTTCTATATCATCTCTTTTCTAAAAATAATTTATTAAAACATTAGGAGGCAAAATTTTAATACTGAAAACACTACTTGTCACTCGGAGAGAAGAAAGACCCCTGGTTCCTCAGAGACTCCAATCCAGAGACCGCATGAATTCATGATTTTCTTTAACACCGTGCGCTTTTGTACCACTTTACCCATAGCTATTATGAGCTCTTCAGGAATCTGGGTCCACCGTGATTTCCTTTGATGCGTTTCGAGATCGAAATACAAAACGCTTTCCATGTTACGTGATCAAGTCTCCACCCATTACTTTCCGCTCGGTCTTTGATTTAGTCACGTCACGACCTCGCCATACACCGAAGTTCCAAAGAATGTTGGTTGGAGCAGCTTCTATCATGCACCCAACACTCCACATTAGTGCTATAGCGCCTTGGATTCCCATTTCCGGTCTCTCCTCACGGTTTTGGGTTCATCCATTCACCATCACATATAATACTTACCCGATGTGGAGAGCAAAATCACGTAACAAGGTAGCATTTTCTGCCTGCCGAAACGGGAAAATGGTTGGTACTGAATTTACGGCTTCATACCGAGTAAGAGTTTTGTTTGTCCTTATATTATAACCATATGTAAAAAGGGGCCCACCTCTTACCTCATCATCATCGTCGTCGTCGTCGTCGTCGTCGCGTTCCCCTGCCAGGGCCCCCTTTTACCCACCTATTAATTCTCATTTCTTTCCTCTACTCATTCTCATTTCTTTCATCTTCATCTCAATCATTGATTTAAGTTTTGATAAAAACAATTTTGATGCAATAAACATATAATACAACAAAATACGGTTTACATTTAAGATAACTATGTTTATGTTCAAGAGAATCGCTTGCCTTTGGAGTTGTAGGAGAGATTGGCGTTGAGGAATCTCTAATCAACTGCTCCCGTCGGTGTTGGTTCATCTTCTGTAGCAAAACGGCAGCATGAATAATAATATAAGTAAATACATATTTGGTTTTGGGTGATATAATAGATACCTAAGTTAGTGACTTCTAAATGTTAGCACAAATTAATTTAACTAAAACGTTTTGAGATCTCTACTAAGTTAGCACACCCCAAAATAGTCGTTCTACTGCCTAATCGCGCTAAGGTTGAAAACCCGAGGTTCCAGCTTAACTGACTAGATTAACAAGATTAAACAGCTCAAAACGCCTGACTAAATACCAACGATGCACAAAGATTGCTACACAAGCAAGTTAGTCTATTAACAACAGAAATAACGACTAATCCACCTATCTAGCAATTTAATCCACAGATTGATTTTAAGTTGGTTAACTCGACAAGATCTAAGTTAAATCACTTAATTGCAAGAATTAAACAGCTAACAATAATTAACTAACAACTGCTACTGAATAGACATGAATCGCAACAATAAATCTAGAATCTACCGAGTTTCCTAATATTACCCTTAAACCTAAAGTCGTAAATCTAATTTCTAACCTTGTTTCTAATCTTCCCTAATCTCTCTCTCTCTCTCTCTCTCCCCTTACACAGCCAGCCCAAAATCAACCCACGCACACAGCTCTCACATCTCCCCTAAATCAAACTCTCATCTCCTCTCCCCACTCACCCGATGCTGCCACCGGCTCCTCCAAGCCCGGCCACCGCCTTCAAGATCACCGTCCGCCCGCTGCCCGCGTCCTCCTCCTCTCGCGCTAGAAGGCCCGCCACTGCCGCTCGGGTCGGCTCGGTGTCCAAGCGCCACGCCGGCTGCAGTGTGCTCCCGGCTTCCGCGCTCCTAGCCCCGGTCCTCCTCCACCGCTAGGCCGCCACGCCCGCCTCGGCTGCCCCACCGCTTATGGCTCCTCCTCCCATGCCTCCTCGGCTCCTCCTCGTGGCGCGTGGTGCCACGCCGCCTATGGCCTCCGGGTCCGTCGCCGCCTGGGTCTGCCGACCAGCCGCCATCGCCACCTCCTGGCACCGCTCCTCCCCTAGCTCAACGCCGCCACCACTCGCCTGGCCCAGCTCCCTCCAGCACCTCCCCCTCGGCCTGAGCGGCCCGGCCCGCCTAGGTCTAGTGGCCTAGTGGACTCTGGTTCGGCCGGCTCGGCCTCCCGGTCGCCGGCGCTGCGGCCCAAGACACAACCCTTCCATTTCTACCTCTAAGCTCTAGCTAAGATGCTCATCTCCTCATGCACAGGTGGCTCAAGTGATGATGGTTGATAATGGTGCATGAATGCAGGGCTAACTGGTGGATCTGGGTGGAAGTGGCCACTGGAGAAAGTAGCTACCAAGGTAAGAGCTCACCTAGAGCTTAATATGACAATGCCTTTACCTGTTGAGTGGAGATTGAGATGGTTTTGGGTTCAATGATTTGCAGGGGTGGTCGACGATGCTCGGGTTGAAGATGATGGCGGTGTGCAGGATGGTGCTGGTGCTGCCGATCGTCCTTCTGGCCACCTTGGCGTCGCCATGCTCCTAGCTCCCTGCTTGGGCTCCCCTGGTCTTCTTCTTCCTGACTTGGCTGGAAGGGACTGCTATGGAGGTGAGGCAATGGGGTAGTGAATGGGACTTGGATGATTGATGTGAAATGGATTGGGGGGATGAATGATGGAGCTGGGTGCTGGAGAGGATGAATGTGCTGCCTGCGCAAGGAGGAGGGGATGAATGGTGGCTGGGAGGTGAAGGTGAGTGAGATGAATTGGCTGCCTAGTACAAAAAGGGGGGGGGATGAATGTGTTCAAGAACTTCTTTAGAGGTTGCTATGCTTCAAGTGAATGGGTGAATGGCTTGGGCTTTTGGAGGAGCCCAAAGGCTTGCTGCTGTTGAGCTTGTGAATGCTGGGGGAGATGAACCCGTGCCCTTGGACTGGTTTTTGCTGCTGATGTGCTGCGCTGAGCAGCCAGAGAAAGGGGATGCCGCCTTGGAGGCTGAGAATGGGAAGGGGGGATGAATTGCTCAAAGCCTTGGAAGCTTGGGGAGTGGAAAGATGCAGGTGAAAAGGGGGATGCTGCTGCTGCTGCTGTGTAAAACCTGGGAAAGGAGTGCAGTCTTGGAAGTGGAGAAGGGAAGGGGGTGGTCCTTGGGGCTGCTGCTTTGACAAGCAAAGAGAAGGAGGAAATGCATGGGGGGTTGAATGGTGACTGTCTACTTTTGAATGCTCAAAAGATTGATGTTATATTCTATTGTAAACAATGTAATTGTTGATTTACTTATATAATGAGAATGGAAATGCAAATTTATTTATGACTTGATGCTACTGTTGCACTATTGAATGCAAATGAAATCTTGTGTTTGAATGATAAGATTGAATGGACGATGCAATGATGCAATGGTGGTGTGGTCGTCTTCTTGTCCCTGCCGTCGCCTTGCTCCTTGGCTTCCTCTTCCTGCGGCGTTCTTCTTCTTGTGGCTTTCTTCTTGTTCTGTCTTCGATTGGATGGTTGGTTATGGTGGTGAAGGCAGTGGGATGGGTGTTGTGAATGAAAGGGGAGTGAAAGTGGAGGCTGTGTGCTGGTGGTTGGGAATGGAGGAAGAATGGCTCTGTGAATGGGAAGGGAGGTTTAGGAAGGTGGCTAGCTTTGGGGGCTGGGAGTTGTGAATGTAAGGGGAAGGTGAAGGCTATGAAATGAGGTGAAGGTGAGCTCTATGAAATGGAGATGGGGTGGAGGAGGCTTAAGAACATGCTGGGGGGAGCTGCTGTGCGACTTGTGAAGCTCAGGGGGATGAATGGGAATAAGCTAGGCTATGCAACTCGTGAGGGCTGCTGCTTGTGACTGAGTTGATATACGCTTGAGGGAAATGGTAGAGAAGGGCAGTTGGATGCACCAGGGGGGATGGTTTGAATGCTTGACTGAGTTGGGAGGTGAGCTATGCTGAGTACTTGAAGAAGAAGGGAGAAAGGCGAATGTATGGATGCCAATGGTGCTGCCTACTACAATGATGCAATACTTGTAGCTCAAACTGATGCAAAGCAAACTTGCAAACAATACAATTATTGATTTATTTATCTAATGAGAACGAAATGCAATTTAAATATGACTTTGATTTTACTACTTTACTAGTGAATGCAAAGGACTCTTATACTGAATGATGAGATTGAAAGATGGATGACGGAATATTGATTCTAACGACTATTAATGCAATGCTTGCGAAAGGAAACCTGAAAATATTAACGAGTTGATATTAATTCAGTTGCTTAATAACGATCTGACGCTACGGTTAGCCCACTACTAAGACGAAATTAATTACCGCTAATTACCGATTACTGCTACTCGATTAGGTCTAAAAACTCGGGTTTTCACAATTAACCCTACAGTTATTAATAGTAGGTTCAACGACAATAGGGAACCTACCTGGTCGAGTCAAAGGATGTGGCGCCTTTCTTTGTCAAGGAGATTACGCCACCACCGGATGGCTTGATGGTGATCGAAGGCTCGACAAGGTTGACCTCCCGCTCCATGGCTTTCAGATGACGCCTAAATTCGTACAAAGAAGACCCACCAAAGATCATGTTGACCATATGTTGAGGCTCCTGGTACTCCATTTCTTTGTCGCCATCCTTGTCCTTCTTGGAGCACGTTTCCCCGAGTTCCTGTATCGAGGGGAGTGGACCTTTACCTGTATAGTAATCTTCCAGCTTCTTTTGCCAGACTCGGCAGGTGCACAAGTCATGCCCTGCCTGTTGGTGAAGTGGACACCACTTCTTGTTCTTCCTATATCCTTCGGTCGGAACTTTTGCTTTTCCACGACCGGTATAATCTTTCTTACCCTTAGTAAACTTTTTAGGAACCGCAAGGACTTCCTTATCATCGGGTCTATGGTTTTTTCTTTTTCTTGAGATCCTTTTTATGCTTCTTCTCTGTTTTATCCAAGATAGGTTGGGGGATTTTATCCTTCCGAACAATGGCCTCGCACCATTTAACCGCTTATTAGCTAGTCACAGATTTGTCGGCCATGTCGAAAAGTTCGACTATTGTTTTTGAGGGTGCATTGCGATGTCCTCCGTGAAACCATCGATTCCTTAGACTCGCTTTGAAAGCTTGGATGATGTAAGATTCTCGACCTCTGGTATTGAATTACGAACCTGGCTAAATCTTTTGATGTACTAACGGAGAGTCTCATTGGATCCTTGCCGGATTCGGTGAAGATCATCTTCCTTTCTAGGGTGGTCGTACGTGCCTTGGAAATTCACAATCAGAAGGTCGCAAAGTTGCTCCCAAGTGTAGATCGATCCGGCCAGTAGGTTAAGTAACCACGACCGGGCAGACCCTTCAAGTACTGTGGGTAGATAGTTTGCCATCACATTTTCATCACCACCAGCAGCTCTGATGGCGATGGTATAGATTTGAAGAAATTCTAATGGGCTCTGAGTCCCATTAAAATTATCCATGTTGGCTGGTCGGAACCTGTTTGGCCAACGTATAGCCTGGGGCCCTGCAGAGAAAGCTCGACAACCTGTAATTGATTCATAGCGCCTTCTTTGGACATGTGCCGGATTGTAATCAGTTGGAGATCGGTTTCTAAAATTAGAATGCCGGAGCTCCGGTGTCCCGATTCGGTCATGGACATTGGTATGCCGCCTTCGACCGCTTGCTTGGTTTAGATGATGTCGGAGATCATCAGGACCAAGCAATCTCTATTCTCGACGAGGTGAAGGAGTGACTGCTTGAAATAGCCTTCTTCCCTCATGACTCCTTGGTCGAAATCATCAAGAAGGTCTAGGTATCGATTGGCTTCCAATCTGACCATGCTGCCCTCTACTGAGGGAGGAACGTTGGGATGAAGTCATGGTTTGACTTCGTTAATTCCTTTGTTCCCGGTATGCTTCCGTTCGTTGCATGGTCTGCTGGAGAATTTCTGATACTTGACCTACAAGTTGTAAAAAACCTGGGGTCTCTGCTAGAGCAGGGTTAGAATTATTCAAAATATTCTGAACACGCTGCAGATTTTGTACTGTTACAGAAGGTCTCGGAGGATTCGTGTTGGCAGTAGGTGTTCGAAGATCTGAACTTTCCCCCGACCTTCTGGTTAGTTCCGTCCGATCCGTTACCCTTGGTGGGGAAGAACCAGGCGAATTAACTGATGGATGTCTATCAGTTCTGTTACCTTTGGCATTTGGTGCTTGATGGCCCGTACCATTTCCACCAGCACGTGGTGGCGTGGTAGATTGTGTAGGACCGTACACGGCATTTTGATCTATATCTCTGATCGCATTGACCTCGTACCTCCAACAACGATCTTCTGACAAACTTCCATCGTAACTAATGGAGAGCCTTCCAATGCTTCTGCGAGGAGTTTCCACGATAGAGAGCAGTCGGAGATTAGCACCTCCTGAGGTTTTTGTGGTGGGCTCAGCCTAATCCGGTGGATAGCCGATCGTATGCTGAGTCTTATCATTCCCACTTGGCCCACGACCAATGGTAATTTCATCAACACCGTTGCCAGATGTCGGTTGGCTCCTGGAATCATTAGAAGCTGTCGGTGAGTACCTTTCAGCCATGATTTCATCAAGAGCACACTGATCCTCGAGTTGCGGTACTGAATTTTTGTCACCCTTTTTGCTGGTCGAAAGGACCGGGTTTGGAGAGGTCCTTGGATATTCTGAGCTGGTCGGAATGGTTGGTTCCTCTGAAAGCGCCACTTGTCGTAATGGTGTATCCTCATCCATCCGGTCGATTTCGCAAATGTCTGCGACCTGCGAACCGGCGAAGGAGGAAGATGACGACATCCCGTTTTCTTGCATGGCGCGAATGCATTCATCCATGTTGAGGTTGGAGTAGTCCGCTAGGTCGAACCAATTCTCCTAGTCCCAAACTCCTACCATAGTCGCATGAGCGATTACGAGGAGTGAACGAGGATTTGATGAGCGAAGAATTTCTTCAGGAAATCTACGCCTTCTTCCCCACGGACGACGCCAGCTATCGACGATCGAGTCACCGATCTTACGAAATAAAAGAGAGGAAAATGAACAGATTTCTTGGGAGAGAATGAGACTGCTCTTTATTGATATAATCTGGCTATTACAGGGAGTGCCTACGACCAGACAGTGGACTAATCCTAGTTACACTGAATATAATGCTTGCTATACAACCGAATCAGACTTAGAGCATGAATATGAGGCTGATTGTATTGCGCTGATGCCCTAATCTGACGCTAGATGCGATATCAAATGATCCTCTTCCATCGTCCGTGCTCCATCCTTAAATAACTTCCGAAGAGGTGGTAGTTGCTCCTGGAGAAGACGTCTGTTGTGAAGCGTTGCGACTTGTCGGAGCGAGGCGATGGTTGATAAAATATCAACCGCTTTGCGGTTGAGTGTCTGTGAGACACTCAATTGTACGGTGATTGTTTATCAGTGTCTTAAGATTATAACGTCGCGTGGTATGGAATATACAGTAGTGCTCCATTCATCACACGATAAAGAATATACTTGGAATTAGATCCAGATACCAGTTCATAAATCCTACGAGCAACTACCTGGTCG
This sequence comes from Phyllostachys edulis, assembly GCA_036346405.1. Lineage (NCBI taxonomy): Eukaryota > Viridiplantae > Streptophyta > Magnoliopsida > Poales > Poaceae > Phyllostachys > Phyllostachys edulis. The sequence goes on from CM070549.1 coordinate 65,163,267, forward strand.
GATACAAGGTACAGGACCTTTGTCCGACCAGGGTACCCATTATGTAACCTCTGGAATCCTTACGATCAGTGAGATCGTTAGCCTTAGGGGTTATGACCACAAAGACGTATGGTCTTTTATTATGTATTAAAGTAATACATAGATATTTTAATCCTCGTTACCTCTAAAGAAACTGAAACAATGATCCAGGTATTTTGTTTTGTTTAGTTGCTATCAGCCTGTCCCTCTAAGTTGCTAGCCAATTGACTTTTTTTTTTGCTGGGAGTCGTCTACTACTTGAAGACGGCGAGTATTGCAAAGATTAGAATCCTGGAGATTTTTAGTAGTTTGTGTCATTTTCATGAACCAATGTATCCCTGCTATTATCAGACCATGTAATGCCATGCTTTAGTTTCAGCAAGGATGTTTGAACTATCTTTGTGCTCTATCAATGGAAGAATTTTTTTCTTTGTGCTCTATCAATTTGTTTTTGGACCTCCTAGTTGCTTTCAATTCTCAGGAAAAATCAACAGCACTAGCTACAAAATCAGGATTTTGCTATTGCTTGCCTCCCATGTACATGGTACAGTATCAGTTTTTGCTATTCAGTTCTAAAAATATTCAGTTCAGTTTTTGCTTTTTAGTGAGCCTGACACTGTTCTCCAAAGGAAGTTGGTAGCTGAAGGTATATGATCATCAGTTCTTTCATTTTTCAATTGAGTAAGTTTTTTTGGCTATGATTGGTGCAGATATATTCCACTTGATCCATATATCCAACATTTGCGAAGAACATGGACAACAATAATGGCATGCCGTAGGAGCTGTGGGGAAGGAAGAACAATAAGACAGTCCCTATTTTCCTTGCAATATGTAATCTTTGATTGTGTAACGAACTTGCTTGGGATTTCGTGATGTAATGAACTTCTTGATGATAGCGTCATAATATAGCTTGCAAAATAAACATGCTGGCCTGATACTGCAGCAAAAATCTGCATAGACAAAGCACCTAGTACTGTTCATAATGGTCGCTTTCATACATGACACAATGAAAAAGTGAAAGCATGTGTGAGTGCCTAAATGAAAGTATCGGGTTTGTGTGAGTGCCATCCTTTTGTAGTTGTACAGTATCAGGTTTCCTTACCAAACTAAAATCATGTGAGTGCTAGAAGCCTAGAAGTGCACAATATCACGTTCAGTGAATTAACAGTCTAAAAAAAATCTGAACATGGTCAATGAAATAGCTTAGCTCCTTGATCACAAATAAGTTACCTGATACTGTTTATTCAGATTTCATGTTAAATAAAGAAGAAAATTTCCTGAGTAAGAACCATGTATTTAGTCATCCTGATACTATTCGGTTCAGCTCTGTGCTATACAAGCAGCAGCTAGCAGCAACATATTGCACGCATTGAGTGTCATGCTCATAATCTCAATTCACATTATCAATTTCAATCATCCATACATGGACAACTAAAATTCATAACGAAATCTGACCATGTGAACCATGCAAACCAAGAAACAAATAGCTTGCACCTGATGATTTTCCATGAAACGGATACTGTTCATACTCTCAAAAACTTCTCATTGATAACCACATTGAGGCCCATGATTCCATTCACATTCATACAACAAAAAACATAGTTCATACAACCGGGTACAACTAGTAGTACAAATCATAGTTACCAGAAATGCGGTTCGTTCGAGTCGCGGTACGGGATTCGGGTTCGTAGTTCACCACTTTTTATTCCAATTTTCATTGCGAACACGAACCCTGTACCCTAAACCGGTTTGGGTTCGACGAAGCCGGTTCACGATTCATGGGGTTTTATAGCGAACCTGGTAACTATGGTAAAAATGCAGACTACAAGCTCATGAAACTAACCGAACGCTACAAGCTAAAGTTATCACAATTTATGGAATCACAATTTCACTTGAGAATACAACCACACAATATGCAATGATACATTCATATAACATAGAAAAAGATACACAAGTGCAATGAGATGCCATCATTCAATTCACACACAATCTTACTTCCCTAATCAAATCATGGTTGAGGAAACAATGCAGTCGGCGGGCATGAAGGCGAAGTGGGCTCCTCCGAGGTCGTGGATTCGAGCGCAGGCGATGTGATGGGCCAGATCCAAGGGAGAGAGCGAGGGCAGCGCCGAATGGAGGATAGCCCGCCACGTAGGGTAGGTGGGGTTCGTGATCGACGACGCTTGAGCTCAAAGGCTGTGGCTTCGAGCGCAGGCGACCCAGTGGGCTAGATCCAGGGGAGAGAGCGAGGGCTATCCCGAATGGAGGACGGCCTGCCCCGTCCGGGTAGGTGGGGTTCGTGGTCGATGGCGCTTGGGCTTCGAGGTCACGACTTCAAGCGTAGGAGACACAACGCCGAACGGAGGACAACACATCGAGGGCTAGGGTTTCGTAGGGCTAGGGAGCAAGGGTGGCACTGGGTTTCACAGGGCTTTAGGAATGGCCGATGGCGATGGGTATGGTGGAGAAGGAGGCGGCAGGATGAGGGAGGAGACACGCAGGGGGGTTTCGAAAACCCCCGAGTGCTTGCGCGGGGGCAAAACATAAGATCGCGTAAGTGGGATGGGGCGCCCGCTCACCTCGATCTCGGATGCCCATTTTAGATCGGATGGATCTCATTGCGTATGTCCACATGTCTACCAATCAGGCCTTGTTCACCAGATGTGATGCCCTCTTTACATGGTTTGAAACGAAGTTGACGAAGAATGACACAACTCATCTTATTCTTGAGGTAGTTTTGTCTGAGGAAATTGATGGATTTGCTTCTAGAGCTAGTTTGTCGATGGCGGCACCTGCCTGAAGTTGTGTCCTAGATGCATTACAACCATCTAGTGCTGGTGACTTCGACTGTAAACTTACTTCCGCTTGTATGCAATTTCAAGCATGAAACACGACTGCGGCTGTATGGGATCATCCAAATTTTTTCAATGGCTATGACCTGAAATAACCCAAAAATTTCAAAAGTTTCAAAGTTTTTGGAGTTTTTGAGCCAAGTTTGAAATCTTGCCTAGTTCGAAAAATCTCTCGCCAAAACTGCTTTCCTCTTTCGTCTTTCCGTTTTCTTCACCCGAAAAAGTCATTTCTAAACCCTGCCACCAGCCTATTTCCTTTGCCCCACGTCGCCTTGGTAGCCTTCGTGCCCCACCGTCGCTCGCCCTCGCGCCACCCACATTCCACGCCTAGCCTGCACCAGTAGCCGCCACCTTTTGCGCCACCTCGCCGATAGCATTCCTCTCGCCATCAATGCGTGCGCCACCGCCCTACCCTACGCACCCCCCCTCGCCACCTACTCAACGCTCCATGCCAGGAAGACGCCACCACCACCGCGACATTGCCGTACCACCACCCCCTCTCCCCCATATGCAGCACCTGTAACACCCCCAGCTCAACTCTGAGACTAGGATGTTACTAAACTAACTCAATAATTCAATTTACTTCCATCCACTGTCAATTAACAGCAAGCATTTCAACATCTAACAAGCTAGAAATAATTAAAAAAAACAAGCTAGCAATAATCAAAACTATATTGAATAACAAGATTCTAGACATAAACCTTGTTCTAATCATCAATTAACCGAACCACATGAATATGTCAGGATTCGACAATGCTTTACTTGGATGATAGTCTAAGCAAGTCATTTGATTTATTCTAACAAGTAAGAGTAAATAAATCAAGTTCTAAAATATTAAGGCATAAACAGAAATATCCATAAGACTCACTTGACTATTTCAATTACAAAATCTCAATCATCACGAAGGATGATCACAGTCTTAGAACAGAAGTAATAGCATGATCACTAAGTTTAAGTAAAAGTGCTATCTTTATATGTCATGGGTGAACATGAGTGAAGTGCACCAAATCTAACCCCTCCCATGCATGTCGCTTCCTCGAGAAGTACCTAAACAAAACATCAACAACAAGCGTGAGTCCACGACTCAGCAAAGTACAACAACGTAAAAGACAGAACATCATGAACAGATAATAAAGATAACAAAATCCTCATGAAAACATCAACAAGGAATCCATAACTGAATCTATTATACTTCCATGCAATGCATATGACAAGAATGCAACGTTCTTCATTCTTTGCAATTACCGGTAATACGGAGTAGTGTATCCGTTGATGCATACTCAAGCTTGTGCCCTCAAGCACAGGGACCTCAAGCCCACACTCCACGAGTGTGGGGACCTCATGCCCGTCCTATATATAACGGGGATCTCAGGTCCGTCCAATGCATGACGGGGACCTCAAAAGAATCAATTCTTGGCTACCACGTAGTCTAAGATTCAAGAATGAATGCTATGATGTAAATGAACTTAATATTATCAACCTATCATGAGATAACAACATTCAGCGGCAAAATCATAGATAAAATTCCATACAATTAAACCATGGCAATAATCATGAATTTAGCACCACCATTACTCTATACTGCTTGCACTCGCCTCAACCGCGAGACGGATGGCGACGAAAGGAGGACTCTATCCCCAGTTCTCACCACCACCTAGCATTCATAAAGCATACTAAGAAAACCTTTTAATTGCACAAAGCATAGCAATAAAACTAAACGAACTCATTTGCTCCTATTCGCAACCTGAAACAATACCAATACATTGCCAAGTCCCAATATGTCCAAAACAGATAGCCACCAAAGGAAAACCATAACTTTTGATTAAAGTTCCAAAAATCATGAACTCATGTTCTCTGGAATCGACGCACACATACCTACACATTCACAGGTGATCGAAAGTCCAGATTATTTCATCTAAACCTTTATTTTTATCTCCAAAGACAGTTATATCATCTTCGGTACTATCGACTTAGAAATTACATATATTTTAATTGGTACAACCAAACACAATGATCTAAGTCATTCTGGAATCTACAGAGAACTAGCGTCCATAATAAATTTATTATAATTTTTTTATTGTGCAACAAAAGTTGCTAACAGAGCAATCTTTCCTAACTATCCCCAACAGAGGGACAGAACTGCAACGAACAATTCAAAATTCCATAACTTTCGTTATAATTGTACCAAAAAAATATGAACTTAGACTCTCTGGAATCATTATTAAGATATCTATCCAAGTCATGGAGACCTATCGGTGTTTTAGAACCGATCTTACGTAAAGATTGTTTGATTCGGGGGGTCTCCTAGAATGGAATCACGTAGAGAGATTGACACGGGTATTTTTATACAGGTTCAAGCCTTCTCCGGGGAGAATAACAACCCTACTCCTGTGTGTGTATGGTATTGAGTGTATCTTGTACAATCAAGAGAAAAGACTAAGACTATTACAGAAGATAGTGCCTGTCTGTAGGTTTTATTGATCATAAGGTGGTCGTAGCTGACCTGGTCGTAGAAGAGATTACGACCATGGGGTAGTCGTAGAATAACTTACGACTGGATAGTGATCGTAGAAGAACTTACGACCATAAGGTAGTCGTAGTAAGACTTACGACTATGGGGGTGGTCGTAGAAGAACTTACGACCACCTGGTAGGCTTCTCCCTTGTAAATATAAGGGGTATACCTAGGGACCACATGACATCATATTTACCCATAATAAGAATTATAGATAAAAGATAAAATGAGGATTATTAGATCCTCGTCAAGACCAAAAGTCCAGATTCGTCTGTTTCCAAACCTTAATATGCGAAACTATGTTCGCTGCCCGAATTCTAGAGATTGAACAGACACTCGGATTGCAAAAATCGTAACTAAATATCTATCTATCCAAAAAATGCGATCCAAGACTTTCCAAAAATCTATCGCAATTACCCACATAACACTAGGAGACCCTAATCCCTGATTTTGCTTGGAACTAATTCATACTTACGGATCAACAGAACTGCAGAAATACCAATCTACAACAGCAGGGTACTAATCTGACTTTCGGCGACAAATCACATAAAAAAAGAATCACAATAACTAATGGGGAACACGAATTTACCCAATAATTCTCCGCTGGACCTCGCTGAAGTCCTCGCGAAGACCCCCTTCTTCTACCTCTTCCTCTCCTTCCTTTCTCCTCTTCTCCTCCTCTTGGCAAAGTAGCAGGGAAGGGGGTTGCTACATACATGTGCTACTACACACAAGCGGATCAGTAGCAAGGGTGCTAGGGTTTTGGGTACCCCCCTTCTTGACTTCACTAAATGGCCGGCCCACTTGGCTAGGATGCCTTGGACCGAAAGCCCAAGGTCTAATCCTCCCACAAATCCTGAATTTTCTTTTAATTTCCCTCTCTAAATAATATTATACTCACTAATGAATGATCGGGATATTACAGTACCGAATCCTCCCCGTCGTCCACCTCGCCGCCACACGCCACGCGAGCCTCGCTCGGCCACTGGCGCCACTGTCTCCTCGTGCTATAAAAGCCGCTCCACCCCATGCCATCTCCTTCACCATTGCTGCTCAAACCTCACTGCCACCCCCCCTTCGTCCCCAACGCCGACCAATCCCCCTCAAATTTTCGCCACCTTCACCTTTTTGCCCGCGAGTCTGAAGGTAAATTCGCTGCCACCGCCCCTCCCTTTCCCTCCTAACGTCATCGTTGGCACCGCCCCTTCCAACCAGAGCTTTCCCCCACCTCCATTTCCCCTATCCCCGCTGCCACCTCACCAGCACCACCCTCCACCGCCGCGCTACCCATTGCTCACGTGGCTAGCTCGCCTCGGTGCACCCTAGACCACGCCGTCACCTCCCCTGAGTTCCCCTTCACCCACCGCCCTTCACCCACCGGGTGCTCAACTCCCGGCCAATTTGGCAGAAGCATCGCTAGACCGCCGCCGCCAACCTCCCCTGTTCCGGCCATGCATCGCCATCGGTGATCACCCCTCCCCAAGCCACCACCACCACGCAAAGCCCAAAATGGGTTGCGCACACTGCAGTGATGCTCACAGTGCCTTCTGGCACTGTCGTTCGCCGCCGTAGTCGCTGTCGGTGTCACCACCACCGGCTCGGGTGCCCTATAGCGCGCCTGACTCTTGAGACGTGCAGCTTAGGTTGCACCGAAGCAAGCCAACGGCCTGGCCCAGTAAAGGCTGGGCCCAGTGGGCCAAATAGGCCAAGCCTAGTATTGTGTAAGTCCAACACTATTCAAAACCAACCCGTTAGCCGAAACCCTTTACTGTTCATAGAATCCAACCCGAAGTGAATAGTACTAGCCAGATACTATTCACTAGACACGATATTGTACACTCAAAACCCATTAGATATATTTATATCTATTTTGACCGTTTCGAGCCTGTGAATCCCATTTTCAACTCTGTTTAGCCAAATCAAGCATCCAATAAATTCTATTCGTCCACACCACCTTTCTCTTTTTATTTCTTTTCGAGTTTATTTAATTCATGTTGTTACCAGCTCGCTCCTTGTTGCGGCTCCTTCGAGTTTATTTAATTCATGTTGTTACCAACTCGCTCCTTGTTGAGGCTCCTTGTTGAGCCCGGATGTTTTATTTGGATTATTTTATTTTGCATTAGGTCCCGACTCTGACGACCAAGCTCGGGAGAATGTCGGACAAGATGTAGGAGAAGCAGAGATTTTTGAGGACTTTGAGCAAGGAGGCAAGTTGCATTCGTTTGATCATTTCGAGCCTATATTTCATGTACTTGTATCATTAATTCCATTATCGCTTTTAAGCCAATTACTTTATTATCGCAATTATATTTTTGAATGTCATGATAATTAGATAAATCCTATTACCCACACACACCCACAACATTCTATTCTTTGTAGGCTATATTCACCTTGAAAAGTTTAAGTTACATAAAATGATAGCATATGTTCGGTATTGTCACACAATATGTTTATAAATACTGATAAGGAATATTGGCTAAACGCCAATAGGTTTTGTAATACTACGATTTATTCTAAGCAAGAAAGCGTTCATAACAGAAATTAAACATAAGAAAAAGGGGGTTTCTGCAGTTCTTCGGCAACTTGGGCCTCAGGCCTTGGCCCAGGAGGCCCATGAGGGGCCGGCCACCAATAAAAGGAGGGGGAAACCCTAATCCGTACTGTAGCTACAGTACCGCCGCCACTACAGTGCGTTGCTACAGTGCACCTCCTCCCCCTCGCTGCCGGTGAAGACGATCCTTGTTGCTACCGGCCAAGTGGAGGAAGAAGGAAGGTCACCCGGGTGATTGCCCGCCAAGAAGAAGAAGAAGAGGAAGGGAAGAAGGAGAAAGGCAAAGGAGGGAGGTCTCCAGCAAGTGTTCGTGATCTTCAGCAACTCGTCGTAGGTAACCATCGTTCCCCATGGATTAGTTGATTAATTGGATGTTTAGCAATGTCGGCTGATTAGATCCCTTTCTGGCCAGTCGTTTGAACGGCGGTTTTGAGGTCCTTAGAGGCAGAATTCGTGGATCCCATCTCTTAGAAAAAGTTGGGTCGTGTCCTTATCTTTCTGTGGCCGCCAAGAACGCCCAAATCCGATTAACGATTAGCGAGTTATGAATTTTCTAGTGTCGCTGTCCTGATAATCTGTCAGCATTCTGATAGTCTGTAGAAATTTGAGTTAATCTATTATTTAAAAACGAAATTAGAGGATCTCGTTAGAATTAAAAAGATGGGTAATTTCCTCACCTTTCCAGAAAGCTAAAGAACGTAAGAATTGGACTTTCGTAGCAAAAGTTATGATAATTTTAGTGTACTGTCCAGAGAACCCGACGTGATAATTTATGTTCTGTAGATTGGTTTGGTAGGGGCAGTAGATGGCAGAATCAGAAGGGCTCCCCAACTAAGTTTATTTAGGTAATTTAATTATATTTCCAGAAAGTATTAGAACATCTTATTTGGACTCCTGAGCAGAAAGTTATGTATTTTAGAAGTTGACTGTCTGCAGTGAACACCAAATCGATCGGTAGAAATTGGAAGATTGGAAACGCTTGGGAGTTTAGTGAGTTCTATTGTGTGCTTATTTATGCTTTTGGTCCAGTAAGCTTGTCTTAGCTTGGGTTATCATTATGTTCAGGTGGGAGCGTGACCCTAGGGGCAGCACCCTCTTCGGCGTCCACCGGTCTCGCATGCAGTTGAGGCAAGTATTCGGGTTGTAGAATAATTAAGTTTGTTTGTTGAGACTGATTGCATCTTGTTCTTAATAGCCATGCGTGGATGTTAATGTGATGAATTACAATATATCTTGGTAAATGCAAGTTATGGTTAAAGCTTCTTATGTATGTGGTTAATGCTTCATGATATTATGTACATGTTGAGCTCATATATTTGGAAGATGTTGTCATTGTGCATATGCATGTCAAAGCATGATTGAGTCTTGGTCACTTGGTGACCAAGTATGAATATTGAGGTCCCCGTCATGTAAATGACGGGTTGAGGTCCCCACATTCGCAGAATGTGGGCAATGAGAAAAGAGGTCCCCATCATGATGATGATGGGCATAGGTCCCTATACTTGTGGAGTATAGGCTCTTGGTCCCTATGCCAGGGTGCATAGGCAAGGGTATACATCGACGGATGTATACCTCGCGTTACCGGTAAAATGCGAAAAGAGACAAAGATTAAAAGGTGCATTGCATGGACGCATTACATAAGCATGAAGTTTATGATTAGTGAAATATTTTATTTGGAATATTGATGCTATGACTGTGATTTTGGCTTTAACCTTGTTGATACTTGCTGAGTCTTTGGGCACACACTTGCTTTGTTATGTTTTAGGTACAACTGGCAAGAACGGCATGCATGGGAGGGAGTAGAATTGCTAAGGGCGCACACACTACCTCACATTCTTTTAAAGATGACTTCCGATAGTTCATACCTTAATAATAAGCAAATTGTTTAAGGATTTATCTTGGCTATGCTTGAATGCATTTGGTTATTTGTAATAAGGAGAGCGGTAAATTTTGATTATGCAATGCTTTGATGAATTTTGGATTTTGAGTTATTGCTAATAATATATGCATCCGTTGGAACCTCCTAGATACTTAGTTATACAAAGGAGGTTCTGCTAAATTTTGTAAGGTGTTTTAGTTTAATCTTGTTTAGTTTATTTAATTTAGTAGCATTCCAGGGCCTCTGTTTGGTGGGGTGTTACAGATTAGTATCGAGCGGTCAGAGGTCCGTGGTTAATGAAACATTAATTTTGACACACTAAGCACGATGAGGTGGGTTTTGGGTGTGCATTGCATTTACGCTTGCTTGAGTTGTATTGATGATTCTGTTATGAGATGATATGATATATCTATATTATAATACTATGGTTATATGTGTGGGGATAACCCACGTTGAGAGGTGGAGGTCGTGGTTGTGGTCTGAGGTCAGCATTGTGTTACACCACCGCTAAATGGTATAGGAATAGCGAAGTGTCCACACCGGATATTGTAGTACAAAGCGTTGATAGCGAGTATATTTAGAAGACTTGTTCTCTTCCTTGAAATTTGAATTTGGTCAACTCTTATCTAGTTGTGGCTGATGAACTTCTCTTGGATTAGTAGTCCATTGCAGTTGATGGGATTCTTTGAGAGACGTTGCTGTGCTCCCATTGGTTTAAGTTGCCCTGTAAAGCAATCAATGTTTTCCCAACCGATGAGTTATTCTTGCGGCTGGTAAACTTGGTTAATTGTCAAGTTTGACCTTCGTATTGGAGTTTGTCTTCCTTATTGGAAAATTTTGATCCATTTATTTCGCTTGATGATTTGGATAATGAAAGTTTCCTTTTGCAAGTCCTCTAATGCGTGGAAGCTTTGACTCAATGTATCTCTCTTAGGTATTTTGAGTGTTGAAGATTTATGGTTCTCTTTTATGAAAGAAGATGTTAAACCCTTTAGCGATGTTTTGTCTTGGTTAAATGAGAGGTTATAATCAAAGCAATTAATGGATATGATATGGATCATCAGGTTAGGACTGCAGTGTGTGCATGATCGATCTTAACTAAGATCCTTGAAAGGAAAGTTGATAAATTTGAAAGTGACTTGTAGTAGTTCTTGACGAGCCGTGATTAATAGTATGGCTATACCTAATTGTAATCAATAGAGTTAATAAGAGGTGTGGAACATTGATGAATTGAGTTGATCATTAGTAGTGATACATTTGGTAAATTTCTTTGGTAAATTGGATTAATAGGTCTCAATGGATTAATCTAACCGTTTAGGATGGTTAGGTTCAAAAGGAGTTAGATTATTGTCTTAGTGGATATTAATCTTAGAGTAACCTTTGGTGGATACTTAGTGATTATATGTAATTGCTAGGTGCAATTATTGTCTATTAAAGTTTGGTGTCGAGCATCACTAAGAGATAAGCTGATGGGATTTAAGGGATGAACAATGTTTACATGATGGTAGAACTATCGAATAATAGTTTTTCTTTGATGGGGGGGTTTTGGAATAACCTTTTAAATTGTGTAGTAGTTTCTCTCTAAAATAAAGTGGTTGTTGTAGTGAGAGTGAAAGAATTTGGTATACACTCAATTGAGGATGAGGTGACAAAGGGGTATGTAACATTTTGGTGAGCCTTTGGGGGCTTTATAAAGGAAGAGTTGACGATAACGAATCTTGTTAAGAGTAGATTATTCTTGATGTTAGCAAGATTGTCCACAAGGGATTCTGACTCGTTGTAGTAGTGATGATTCTTCTAGAGAGAAAGGAAATTAATTGCCTTGCGTAATATAAGTTAAAGGAAATGTTTGGAGTTTGCATTCGTGGTCTTTTGGGAGTTCATGATTTACATAGTAGATGGAATTAATTGAGCAATGTGACGTATGGAAAGGTTCCGTTTGGTACCTAAGTGATTAATGTTATTTGGTTTTATAGGCATTTCTTGTTTGGATTGGCAAGTAATGTTGTAATCAAAGAAAATTGCTTTCTTTGTTAACGGAAGATGTGTACCATAAGCATTTGAGGTTGGGGTTAAGAATTGTAATCTGTAACTTTTCGTTGTTACCGGCTTAAGAGTTTCTTGAGTTTCAATAGCAATGTTTTATCTTGATTTATGGAGGTTTGATATTCCTTCTTGTGGACATGTGCCCTCAACTGTGGACTCGTATTTTACTTTCCGAGATCATTGCTATTTGATTGTTCTTCTCGGTCTCGTGCTCACTCCGAGGAGCAACGTTTTCTTGTGCGTTGGAACCTGTTTTTGGTTTGTTTCTTCCTTTTGAGAAAGGAATTAACAAACTTATGTTGCCAAGTCTTATAAAGTGTAATATAGCGACTGGTTGTTGGTGGACAAGTATTTGGTAGTGGTGAGATTTTGGGAACCAACCTATTTGAAGTACAGATATATGTTGAATTGGTTTTGACCTATAACACCTGGAGGGAGTTCTATTTAAAAGGAATGTTTGTCGATGAAATAAAATTGATTAGTGTTACAACTAGTGGAACCTATGGCGAATTATGAACGAATAACCTTTGCCCATGTTAGGATTATCGAAAGTATGGACTCTTGATAAATGTATTAGAGTATCGCAATTGGATACTAAGTAATATTGTGTAGAAGAGTTATGATGGTGAAGTTTAATAAGAGTAGCGGTGTGGAGAAACCTAAGCGTTGTGCTAATTAATGGGATAGCGAGAATTGTTGAGATATTGTCAAGTATGATTCGCCTCGATGGGTAACCCTATGGGGTTAGATTATCTCTAAGGATAACTTGGTCAAGAATTTATTTATTTATCGATGTTAGTGATTGAGTATGTTTGAATCTTGGTCAACCAGTTAGAGTATTGCGAATGGGTATACTTTGGTTGTGTACCTGAATTGGATTGGTGTGGATTAGAGGAGATCTAAGATTGGTGAAATAAATCGCCTTGGGGCAGTTACTTGATTAGTGAGGAATGTTGATAATAATAACCGAGGTTATTATTGAGTCAGTGAAATTTTAGTAAAGGAATATGAGGTTTTCCTATCAATTATAGCGTAAATTCATGGCGAAGACTTGAAGGTTGAATTTGGGCTTTGCATTGTTATGGTAGCACATTGGAGACCCAAATATTATGTGTAGAGGTAGATGAACGTGCGAATTTTGAATAGTGTGTTGATCTTGGATAGTATACTTTGGGTAAAGTAAATGAGAATGTGTCTTTGAGAATTTGAAGTAGACTATCTTTAATGAGAATGAGATGATGTGGTTGTGGGTGAAAAATCTCTATTGAGGTGATGGAAACCATTTGTCAAAATAATTCCTTTAGTATAGGAGTGGACTAGAGAATCGCTTTTGTGGATTAGTAGAGTCCTCTAAATAAGTATGGTTGATCTTTCATTTGAGGATCATTTTGGGATTGCCGATTAAGAGGAAGGAGTTAGTGTGATAATTCTGGACACCCATGATTTGGGAAAGGGTTTTATTTCTTAAAAGAACATATGAGAAAAGAATATTTTCTCGAGTAGAGAAGTGCTCTATTGGTTCTTGTTTGAGTTGGATTTTTATGATGGAAATCATGTACAATTTGAGTTGACTTATGTTGACAAGGTGGTTCTGTCCGGTTCAGGAAAATAAATGAAGTGTTTGATTTGAGCATTTGAGCAATTTGTTTTTGGATTATGTGGAGTTTATTTGAAAACTACCTTGTTGGAGTGCGGGAAGGTTTTCATGAGGAATCTTCGATTTTAGATTTGAGGGTTTTGGAGGAAAGTTGGTATCTGCATTTGGTATCTGCATTGTAAATCCTTTGTTTTCAATTGAATCTGATTATTAAAGTTTGATTAAAATAAGTTGTGTTGCACGTCCCTGCTTAACAGGGGGTTCTCCTTATTATGATGAAGAGGTCGACTGAGAGATGGAACAAGAGTTCCATATGTTACGTGCAAGTTATGTGGTTTGGTCCCAAGAGAAAGATAGCCCAAAGTATACATTGGTTGTTTTCGATAGTTGCGGGATTTTGGAAGATGGCGATCGCTATGACCGCTTTGGGGTCCATATGCGAGTACGCAATGTCCGGTATGTTCAGTGTTGAATGAGTACCGGGTGATTCGGAGTTTTGAGGTTTCGTTAGAGCCGCTTGAACAATGATAAGACCTCACGCCCGAGTCTCGTCTGCACGATACTAGAGAGGTCGGAACGAGCATTGAGGCATAAGACATTGGTATCCGTGAAGGTGCCATGGTCGCATCACTATGAGCAAGAATCGACAAGGAATCGGAGTCTCGCATCTTGTGAGCGATATCCGAGTTTGTTCACCGTGGGTACGTGTTCTACCGTTGTTAGATTATAATCGCAATTTTTCTTTCGCATAGATTCGGGGTCGAATCCTGTTAAGGGGGGTAGAATGTAATACTACGATTTATTCTAAGCAAGAAAGCGTACATATCAGAAATTAAACATAAGAAAAATGGGGTTTCTGCAGTTCTTCGGCAACTTGGGCCTCAGGCCTTGGCCCAAGAGGCCCATGAGGGGCCGGCCACCAATAAAAGGAGGGGGAAACCCTAATCCGTACTGTAGCTACAGTACCACCGCCACTACAGTGCGTTGCTACAGTGCACCTCCTCCCCCTCGCTGCCGGTGAAGACGATCCTTGTTGCTACCGGCCAAGTGGAGGAAGAAGGAAGGTCACCCGGGTGATTGCCCGCCAAGAAGAAGAAGAAGAGGAAGGGAAGAAGGAGAAAGGCAAAGGAGGGAGGTCTCCAGCAAGTGTTCGTGATCTTCAGCAACTCGTTGTAGGTAACCATCGTTCCCCATGGATTAGTTGATTAATTGGATGTTTAGCAATGTCGGCTGATTAGATCCCTTTTTGGCCAGTCGTTTGAACGGCGGTTTTGAGGTCCTTAGAGGCAGAATCCGTGGATCCCATCTCTTAGAAAAAGTTGGGTCGTGTCCTTAGCTTTCTGTGGCCGCCAAGAACGCCCAAATCCGATTAACGATTAGCGAGTTATGAATTTTCTAGTGTCGCTGTCCTGATAATCTGTCAGCATTATGACAGTCTGTAGAAATTTGAGTTAATATATTATTTAAAAACGAAATTAGAGGATCTCGTTAGAATTAAAAAGATGGGTAATTTCCTCACCTTTCCAGAAAGCTAAAGAACGTAAGAATTGGACTTTCGTAGCAAAAGTTATGATAATTTTAGTGTACTGTCCAGAGAACCCGACGTGATAATTTATGTTCTATAGATTGGTTTGGTAGGGGCAGTAGATGGCAGAATCAGAAGGGCTCCCCAACTAAGTTTATTTAGGTAATTTAATTATATTTCCAGAAAGTATTAGAACATCTTATTTGGACTCCTGAGCAGAAAGTTATGTATTTTAGAAGTTGACTGTCTGCAGTGAACACCAAATCGATCGGTAGAAATTGGAAGATTGGAAACGCTTGGGAGTTTAGTGAGTTCTATTGTGTGCTTATTTATGCTTTTGGTCCAGTAAGCTTGTCTTAGCTTGGGTTATCATTATGTTCAGGTGGGAGCGTGACCCTAGGGGCAGCACCCTCTTCGCGTCCACCGGTCTCGCACGGTTGAGGCAAGTATTCGGGTTGTAGAATAATTAAGTTTGTTTGCTGAGACTGATTGCATCTTGTTCTTAATAGCCATGCGTGGATGTTAATGTGATGAATTACAATATATCTTGGTAAATGCAAGTTATGGTTAAAGCTTCTTGTGTATGTGGTTAATGCTTCATGATATTATGTACATGTTGAGCTCATATATTTGGAAGATGTTGTCATTGTGCATATGCATGTCAAAGATGATTGAGTCTTGGTCACTTGGTGACCAAGTATGAATCGTTGAGGTCCCGTCATGTAAATGACGGGTTGAAATCCCCACATTCGCAGAATGTGGGCAATGAGAAGAGGTCCCCATCATGATGATGATGGGCATAGGTCCCTATACTTGTGGAGTATAGGCTCTTGGTCCCTATGCTGGGGTGCATAGGCAAGGGTATACATCGACGGATGTATACCTCGCATTACGTAAAATGCGAAAAGAGACAAAGATTAAAAGGTGCATTGCATGGACGCATTACATAAGCATGAAGTTTATGATTAGTGAAATATTTTATTTGGAATATTGATGCTATGACTGTGATTTTGGCTTTAACCTTGTTGATACTTGTTGAGTCTTTGGGCACACACTTGCTTTGTTATGTTTTAGGTACAATGGCAAGAACGGCATGCATGGGAGGGAGTAGAATTGCTAAGGCGCACACTACCTCACATTCTTTTAAAGATGACTTCCGATAGTTCATACCTTAATAATAAGCAAATTGTTTAAGGATTTATCTTGGCTATGCTTGAATGCATTTGGTTATTTGTAATAAGGAGAGCGGTAAATTTTGATTATGCAATGCTTTGATGAATTTTGGATTTTGAGTTATTGCTAATAATATATGCATCCGTTGGAACCTCCGGTATACTTAGTTATACAAAGGAGGTTCTGCCGAAATTTTGTAAGGTGTTTTAGTTTAATCTTGTTTAGTTTATTTAATTTAGTAGCATTCCAGGCCTCTGTTTAGCTAGGGTGTTACAGGTTTTGATGGAGAGTTGATGATTGAGATCAAGATATTGGATAACCCAATATACTTGATAAAAGTGAGTCAGAGGTGAGATCAAGAAGTGGAAGCCACGCGTTGGTAATTGGTCCATCGTCTCACTAGATGACAAGTAAGGACTAAAACCTTGTACTAAATGACAAACATATAAATCGCTCAACCACAGGTTTGGTATATCCAATTTGGCTTAGTACACTGCTCTTCCGATTGAATATCTACGTGATGTCACCTGCTCTTGTTGTATAGAACAGCCGCGGATTGGGGTGGGATAGAAGTGAGCACGGAGGGACACTCGTTGATCTACACAACGGTCGGTACAGTCAGCATCGAACCGCGCATTCCACTGTTGGCCGGTGGTTTCCCGATGACTATATTGTCCAAGAACCTACCAGGTAGAGGCTAAAAGGTTGAGCAGTGAAAATACTTTGTTATCTCAACTCAGTCGTACGCAATCGTGTTGCATGTATATAGCTTGACAGTATGAGCTTGAAGTATCTGGTAGATAAAGTTGAGCAACTCAGCAGAGTATAATCAATGGTATTCGGATACATCATGCTTCCGGTTAATGAAGCTGTGTTCATGGGTGGTTCCAACATATGAGACATAAGTAGAGTTTTACAGATGTTAAGTTGATAATTGCAGATGTTGAAAACCCCTATTGTTATATTTAGAGTAAATATCACTAAACCACGAGTTTTAGGGCGATTGTATCTCAAAACCCTGTGTTTTGTAAATTGTATCGATTAACCCGTGTTTTGTAGATTTAGATCGCTTAGGATTGAAATTGTAGTTACAATGCATCTACTACCGGTTATGGTTTAACACTATCGTAGATAATCCTAATCCTCGATATTGTTGCTTGTGATTCCTAAGCCTGATCTAAATCTACACAACCTGGGGTTAACTGATACAATTTACAAAACCTAGGGTTTTGAGATACAATCGCCCCAAAACCTGTGGTTTAGTGATATTTACTCTTATATTTATTATTGTTTTACTGCTTTAAATACTAAACTACTTTCAAACTCAAAGTAATGCATCTACATACACCTGTTATGGTAAAACCATTCAAATCACTTGTTTATCCCATCAAGTAGTTGAATAGGATTTCTCATACAACTTGCTGAGTATTATTGTGCTCATTCTTGCTAATCATCAACAGAAGAACTTTGGAAAGAAACATGTGATCTTTATGATCAGATGAAACCAGTGGATGGTAACGACTACTGGTATTAGGTCTCAATCATGCTCGGACGTGCCTGTGGTTCAGAAGTACCTTTGTGTTGTAATATATTGTATTTGGACTTGGATGCCCATGCCCATGTCCAAACCGACTGTTAAGCCCTAACTGTTATAATAAAAGTTCTCCTCTTTTGTAAGTGTGAGCTTACTTATGATACTATTTTTTTACTTTACGATTATACATTTTGGAAGATTGTGAAGAGTTTAACATATGAGAAATGGTGAATTTTTTTTAAAATAATATTTTTTTAAAAAAAAATTACAAAACTAGGTTATCATCTCAAAAAATTACAAAAATAGGTTCCTGTCGCCAATCGCCATTTGAAATGGCGACAGAACCCCAGACACTGAGGCGGAGTTCTCATCGCCATTTCAATTGGCGACAGGAATATATGAATTTTTAAATATAGCAAGTAAACTAAAAAAATTACAAAATTTTTTGTGGAGTATCCAGATAGAGTTTTCTTGCTTGTGTAAGTTTTTCATAATTTTATCCATTATGAATTTGTCTCTAAAATTCATTTAAGTATACTATTTGTAGAATTTATAAATATACCAAATGAGGTCCAAAATTATGAAATTTTTGTGAACGCTTCTTACATAGTGAACTTGTTTTTGTAATTTTTCAGAATTTTATATGCTATGAAATTATCTCAACAATTAAGGGTACACAATTAAGTACAATCAGATTTGAAACCTAAATTCAGAATTTTAGAGATAATTTCAGAGCATATAAAATTCTGAAAAAATTACACAAACAATTACACTATGTAAGAAGTGTTCACAAAAAATTTCATAATTTTTGGACTTCATTTGGTATATTTACAAATTCTACAAATAGTATACTTAAATAAATTTTAGAGACAAATTCATAATGGATAAAATTATGAAAAAATTACTCAAGCAAGAACACTCTATCTGGATACTCCACAAAAAAATTTGTAATTTTTTGAGTTTATTTGCTATATTTAAAAACTCATATATTTCTGTCGCCAATTGAAATGGCGACAGGAACCTGCCCCCAGTGTACAGGGTTTCTGTCGCCATTTCAAATGGCGACAAGTTGGCGACAGGAACCTATTTTTGCAATTTTTTGAGATGATAACCTAGTTTTGTAATTTGTTTTAAAAAATATATTATTTCAAAAAAAAATCGAGAAATGGCGCCGTCACACGACCAATGAGCATCTAGCCATCCCCTCGTCAGTTGTCACCATGGGCGTCCAAGAATCTCTTGGCATGGATGAAGAAAGCTCACGCCGAGAGTTTTTTCTCAGGAGCATCGGTGGCTGGTCGCGACGTGCTCGTGCAGGACGGTTGTTACAAGGAGCACCATTTGGCACTTTGCTGGGCCGGCGTGGATGGAGTCGAAGCGGAGGAAGCGACGGCGGCGGACGGGACGGGGGAATGCTCCCCTTGTTTTTTTTAGGAGTTGCTTGTCTTATTTTGACTTGGACGTGGGTAACTGCCGTGCCACTCCCCTCCCCCTTCCCTCCGGAAATGGCGCGCCACCTCCTCTCCACTCCGCCCCCCGATCCGCCTTCTTCTCTCCTCTTCTCCCACCATTACTTCACTTTTTGCACCCCCTCCGCTCCGCGTATGCCTCTTCCCCCGTCATCCCCGGTAGATCCGATCCACCACCACCACCACTCCGCACGCGCGCACCGCAACCCGCAATCGCAAGGGGGGAGAATAATTTGATGTGACGATGGAGCGATGAATGCGGCAGCAAGGAGGAAGAAGGAGCAGCAGCGATGATGGTTGGCCTCGTGCAGCTGCTGGTGGGGTTCGTCGTCGCCTGGGAGACCGTCGAGCTCGTCCTCCGCCGCGGCCTCCTCCTCTCCGCCCTCAAGTTCACCCTCGCCACCGCACTCGCCACCGCCGCCGCCTGCATCGCCGTCCTGTACGCCCCTTTCTCTTTTCGTTTTAACCCGCTAACAAATTCACCCATTGCTTAAATCTCATGCTTAATTTATTGCGTTGTGATTGATGTCCAATGCTTGGAATGCACGATCATTTCGTTTTAAACGGTTGAAATCCAATTGCAGCTTCCTTGCCAAGGCTCTGGCCTGGGTGCTCCACCGCACGGCCAAGCTCTCCATCGGATGCCGCTCCTACGGCTTCAATTATCTCGGGGACATCACCATTACCTCCCCAAAGGTACCTAACCTACCTACCTGCCTAGCCAATGCCTATGCTAATGCCTATCCCAACATATGATCGAATCACGCCTGGGTCACTTTTCAGGGTGCCGTTGAGTCCATCTGTATCGGTGAAATTAGACTTGGCCTGCGAAGACCACTCACCCACCTGGGATTTACCATACTAAATCATGGCCCACTCTTGAAATTGCAAATCTCTGATTTGGACATTGTGCTCAGGCAACCTGCGAAATCCACAAACAAAAAGAAACCTCCCCCTCGCAAATCGACCTCAACCTCATCAGCAAAAGCAAAAGGAAAATTCGAAGGACAAGCGAAATGGAGGCTTATAACAAATGTTGCCAGTCTTTTATCATTTTCTGTAGCGGAGCTGAGGCTCAAGGTACTGCCTTCTTGTCAAATACTTATACTCCATCAAATAGAGTTATATATGCTGATGAATTGAATGCAAGCTGTAATTTTGTATCTTATGTTCTGGTTGTATATACAGGCTGTGTTGAACAGAGACGATATATTATTATTAATGCTCATATTTTTGTGCATGGCATATTCCTCTCCCAAACCCTTTTCAAAATATTTATGTCATCTGAGAATACGAGGGTTAAATATGAGTCACAGTAGCTGCAATTATTGTTTAAGTATATGCTTGTTGTCTGTCTTGTTTTTGCGTTGGTAATTTAAAATGTTCTTATTGTAGGCTCCAAAAGCTGCTCTTGGCATCAAGGACCTTAAGATTGATTTATCTAAAACTGGAGGATTGAACCCGGTTCTTAATGTTGAAGTACACCTCATACCTTTATTTGTGCAAGCATTAGAGTCAGACAGCATTGACAACAATACATCAGTATTTAACAAATTGGATTGGTGGGTCAGTGGACGATACTGTTCAGCCATGGATACTTCTGACTGTAGCTCTTTCTTGTTTGAGGATATAACACTCTTGTGTGAGCTTCATCAGAGGTAACCTTAATGGAAAGCTTTGCAAACATTCTCAATTGGGTTATAACGAAAAAAGTGCTCAGAGAAGACTATGGGAAAAAGATGGGGGTCATTTTGATAGAAAAAGTAGCCATTGATGAGTACTATACTACTATCTGCCATGATGTTGATTAAAAAGTAGTAGCCATTGATGATTACTATTTGCCATCTCTTTTGAATGGTGCTTGATGCAACATAACCATAATGTGCTCTTGTGCACTCACACATGACTGGGCAACATCACCTTCTGTGATTCAACTTTGGTTTCTAATACTCATTGGCAGATGAGGAGGTTTTGCCTTATCAATAGCACATATCCATGCTTTCGAGTTTTGATAATTCACTTCTTACACCATGCCTGTCCTCCAGAACTTATCAGTAAGCCCAAAAGGAAATGCGTATTTTCAATCTCCTAGTGTTTACTGAAAATCAGGATGATTAAAAGTACGAGGCTACAGCATATTCCTAACAATCAGGGCCGTACAACAATCTTTTATGCCTAGCTCGAGCTCAAAATTGTCATCGTAGCCATTTTATTTCCTGCAAATCCGGGAGAATCCATTCAATTAAATAAACTGCATGTGTTTTTATCATTTATTTTGAAACAACAAAAATTGAACTATTATTTGTTAAGGGTATAGGTGTGTGATAGTGCAGTATTAGTACCACGTTGCTTTTGCTTGCTTTAGCTCATCTCTTGTACCCCTATATATTACCCCATTGGGCCTCAATACATGATTCACTTGAGTCTCTCCCATTTGTAACATTATTGACAACACTCTTTAGGGATAAAGGAATTAGAGTCAAGAATTTGGATTTGATGTCTGGTCTGATTGTTGTGAACTTGGAAGAAAAACTATTCACCAAGAAGAAGCTGTCTGCTTCTACTGTTGCTGACCAGAAGGATGAACCTACTGTGGATATTAAGTCAGCTACCAAATCTGAAGGGAGCAAACTTTCATCATGGAACAAGAAGATCGATTTGTTTCCTGAAAAGGTTGTATTGATTTCCAGTAGTGTCACTGATGCTTATCATTTTTTGTTATGCATGGGCATTGCCTTTCTCCATATATGATTCTGTGTTTTTTAGCTTCTTTCTGCTTTTGAGTTTTGACATTTTATAATAAGAATCCACTTAGGTCACTTTGGCCACCAAATGGATGAGAACATAATGTTGTTAGTTATATTCACTTAGCAGGCTGCATTAACCAATATTGTGTAGGCAAGGTAAACCAATTCCTGATGTATACACATTACACAACTAGACCAAGATGTGTATATTTCTTTTTCTTTCGAATGATTGAATTACCGCTCTTCACTTGTAATATTTTAGCGTTTTTTAAAAAAGAACCTCCTTTTAATATATCAAACTATCAATGTTTCGTTGAAGTATTCTAGGGCTAAAATGTCAAATGCAAATATTTAGAGGTGATATGATATGAGATGTAACCTAAGTACTGAAATTTACGCTATTTCAAATATTTAGTGTTGGTGGCACTTCAACATCTTCTACAGTCCTTTGTTTTGCTATTTGAAATGGTACTTTGATCTTTTAATATAAGTTCACTGTTGGATTACTATGCACTAAAATTTAGTTGCTCTTTGGAAGGTTAGCTTCAATCTGTCCAAGCTAGATCTGAAGTTTTTGCCAAAAGACCATGGCCTCTCAATCAACAACGAAATTGGTAGCATGTCTATGAGACTTACGAAGTCACAGCTACAGGATGATTTCGGGGAGGCTGCAACACATCTTCGGTTGGAAACTGATGTGACTGATATTCATGTATGTTTCAATGTTTTCTATGGGACATATACGTTTTTCAATTTAAATTATATCATGATTGTTTGTTTTCCAGCTTGTAATGGATGGTGCTACGTCTGTATTAGAGGTTGTGAAAGTTGCAACTGTTGTTTCAGCTGACATTCCCACTCAGGTCAGTCTGATGTGCTCTAATTGTAGATCTGTGCTACTGTTGATCCAATGATTTCCTCAAGAAATTCATGTGGGCTTCAATTCTATATTAGTTGTAAGTTGTAACTTGCTGCATTTGCTGTAGAACACTTCCCTTACAACCCAATAAGAATTCCCGTTCAACACATAATTTTGACTTGACTAGGTTTCAATGCAAACAAAAGTAACATCAGTATTGACTTGAATAAAACTACCGATTCCACCAGGTGTATCTTCCACAGTCATGAGATGCAGCAAGATCCACCTTTTGATGTCTATTTGATGCATTGTTTTGAGATCGTTAATTTAGAATACAGAAGTGGATTTGGATATGAAAATCTCTTCATGGATTCTTAATTGCCAATATATGGCTAGAGAAATCCTGGGTAATTTGCATATATAGGACTTAAATCAAGGTCTGGTTTCATGGCCAGTTGAGTAAGACCCAAAGCTTTGCGTGTCCGTGTGGAGGTGAGGTTAGATAGATTAGACTCATGTTTCTTGCATCCATGCGTATCCACTCACATGCACATACAAAGAGGGAGGTAGCCATGGTCAGTTCTTTAGAGGGTTGAGTGAAACATAGGTTTTGGTGTCCTTGTTTTAGTAAAACATATTTTGCATATCTCTGTTTTTTTTCTGGGTGTACAATTTCTTTCTGCATCGGTTTTGGTGTCCTTGTTTTAGTAAAACATATTTCGCACATCTTTGTTTTTCTTTTTTGGTGTATTATTTCTTTCTCAGATCTAATGTGCTTGATGCATTGTATTTTCTCAGTCAACATTGCCAATTCGAGCTGAAGTAGATATCAAGATTAGTGGGGGCCAATGTAACCTCATTTTAAGCAGAATTAAGCCACTGATTTCGTTTAACTCAGCTAAAAAGAAGCCACTTGTTCTTCGTGAAAGTTCACAACAAGAGAAGGCATCCAAAGAAAAACTAGCACTGGCTTGGGTATTTACACTATCAGCACCTGAGTTGACTATTGTGCTTTACAGTCTTGATGACATACCACTGTACCATGTAAGTTCCTTATCGCGCGCTCTGTTCTACTGTTGTATTCCCAGATTCCCAGATTGAACTTTTAGTTGCATTAAATTACTTGCAAAGCTTACATTTTACATGGATTCACTCGTATGCTAGATTTCAATAGTGTCATGTTCTATTTATAACTCATCTTCAAAATTACTAAAATCCACACAATTGTGCGGGTTAGTATTCATATTTAGCTTCAGGTTCAGAAAAAAGTAAACTGTTAATGTTAGTAATCAGCTGAATGGCCATGAGCCTATGACCAAGTCCTGGTAACACGAGTACACGGCTAGTTCATTCAGTTAGAAACTCACAATGATACTCCCCCAATGAAAACATATGCAACTTGATTTACACAATACCAACCTTGAATAATTCCACGGCAGCGACGAAAGCGGCGGTGCGGGAAGCTGGAGCACCAGCGCAAGCGACGTCGACGAAGATGGCCTTGCCCCTCCTCTTCTCTTTCCTCACGACCATCTCCAGGAGCACCTAGAACTGGTAGGTGTCAAGCACGAGCTGGTCCACCAACTCCTCTACTAATTCTTGAACCCCTCTACTTCTTTAGACGGCTTCCGTTTGGGAGTGGCTTGGGGTTAAAGGATTGAAGGCGAAGATTGGATTCTTCAGAGCAAACAGTGGCAAAGGCGGGAGCTTTGCAGAGAATGGATATAGTGGACTGGATTTAAAGGAGAATGCTGTGAGAAGAGTGAGGAAGAATGGATGAAGGAGACGGATTGAGGGGCAACTTGGACATTGCTCGTACGCTCTCTCTCCTACTGATCAAGATAATATTATTATAATGGTTTTAGTGTCCTACAACAAAGGACCACAAAATTGTAGTGTCCTGAAGCGAATACACGATTTTTTGGTGTCCCACAACAAATGCCACAAAATTGCATTGTCTTGTAGCCAATTTTGCCTATGTTGAAATATAGAAACTTTGCAAAAGTTAAAAATCACTTGGTATTTCAGCATTTTCTGGAGAAATTAATTTAGACAAATTCCTAATTTATGCTAAATTAAATGAAACCAATCCATTACCTATCCGTATATTAATGGAGACCAAATGCTAGATCCATTTCCATCATATTCCATGTGGCAGTCACATACTCACATCTATACTATATTATAAAATGTTCATTCGAAAACGTTTTTTTTTTTTTTGCCTTTTCTGTTCTTTTTACTCATCTTCATGCCAAACTGCCTAAATTTGACTTTATCAATAACTGATTTGGCCATATGGAATCCACTTCCAAGACACTTCTCCTTGAAACTCTTGGAGATGATATGTCTGTGGTAAATGACTTTGTTAATAATGAAAATTGCTGGATGCCCATATGGCAGTTGTCCCATCTATCAAGATCATCCAACAGGATTGATAATATCTGTGTCTGCTTGGTAGTGCAGGACGATTAGCATGTAATTACCATGTTTCACTGGTTTCAAGCTCCTTTCATGTGTCCAAATAATGAATCATATCAAATTGATACATTGCCACTTTTTTATTTGACTGCTAATCTTACCCTGTAAATACTGGATAATGCAGTGTTGCTTGCAGTCTACTCATTTTTCTGCAAGTAAGATGGTAAACCAAGGAACTCAACTGCATGCAAAGCTTGGTGAATTAAAATTGCTTGTTGCTGGAAAACATCAACAGTCGATAAAAGAAAGCATTTCAGGCACCTTACTGCACATTAGCCACTCAACTCTTGATCTGGAGCAAAAGGACGTAGGCAAAGATAATGGCGTAGACCATGCTAAATCTGCTCTCTCTGTTAATATAGCTGGAATCAGAATGCACTTCTGTTTTTACTATCTTGAGTTGCTTTGTACAACTGCAATGTCCTACAAGGTATTTTTGAAAAGCATTCGTCCTCCGAAGAAACGACCTGTACAGGAAACATCTTGTCAAAAATCTACCAAGAATGCTAAAGGAGCACAGCTAGTCAAGATTAGTGTTGAACAGTGCTCTATTTTGTATGTTGGTGACATGCGGCTTGAAGCTATGAGTGTAGCAGATCCAAAGCGTGTAAATTTTGGTTCACAGGGTGGTCGTGTTGTGATAATCAATGATGCTAATGGTGCCCCAAGGATGGCCCATGTAAACTCAACCAGCCTTCCAGATCATAAGCATGTTAACTTCTCCACTTCTCTTGAGATTAATCAATTTGGTGTATGTCTGAACAAGGAAAAGCACTCCATGCAGGTTGAAGTTGGTAGGTCCAGATTAACACATAAAGAAGATCAGTTTGATGATAATCTTGCAGAGAAGGTTACGCTTTTTTATTTGCAGAAGGCAAAGTTTGTCCAGCGTTCTGGTGGGCTAAATGACATTGCAGTCTGCTCCCTCATCAACGTGACAGATATAGCAGTCAGATGGGAGCCTGATCCCTATCTGGAATTACTTGAAGTAGCCACACAACTTAAATCTGTTCTGCATAGGATCAAACTCCAGAATTATGTTACCGAGGTAAAGGATGAAACAGTGCACATGGATACTTTGACAAAAAAGGATTCACCTGCAGACCATGGCCAACAAGAAAAGGCACAAAAGAAACGGGAATCAGTTATTGCCATTGATGTGGAATCGTTGAAAATTTCAGGTGAACTTGCTGATGGGGTGGAAGCAATGGTTCATGTTGGCTCCATTTTTTCTGAGAATGCAAAGATTGGTGTTTTGGTTGAAGGATTAGCAGTCAGTTTTTGTGGTGCGTGGCTTTTCAAAAGCAGTCGTATGCAGATATCACGCATCCCGGTTTCTGTTTCAGACAGCCTTCCTGAAAAGAAGTTACAGTCTGCAGCTACATGTGATTGGGTTATTCAATGCCGTGATGCATATGTTTGCCTGCCGTTTAGGTTGCAGCTGCGGGCTATTGATGATGCAGTTGAAGACACATTGCGGGCCCTTAAACTTATTTCTGCAGCAAAAACATCCATATTATTTCCTGAGAAGAAATCTAGCAGCGCCAGCAGCAAAAAGAGCAAATCAAAATCAACATCATTTCGGTATGTAAGGTTAATCATACGTGATCTCGTAGCTGAAATTGAGGAAGAACCTATGCAAGGTTGGCTTGATGAGCATATCAATTTAATGAAGAATGTATTTAGTGAGTCCACAGTTAGGTTGAATCTGCTTGATGAGCTTGCTTCAGCCAAAAATAAAGACTCCCCCAAGGCAAAATTGGATGGTTCTGCTTCTGAAAAGAACAGCGACTGCCCTGATGTTGATGTCGAAGCACCTGGTGTGCATTCATTTGAAAAGCTCAGAGAAGAAATATATAGACAGGCATTTGAATCATATTACCAGGCATGTCAGAAATTGTCAGTATCAGAAGGGTCAGGTTCATGTTCTAGTGGCTTCCAGGCAGGATTTAAGATGAGCACAAACAGAGCAGCAGTTATGTCAGTCCGTGCAAAAGATGTTGATGTGAGCCTATCGAAGATTGATGGGGGAGATGAAGGAATGATTAGTTTTATTAAAACTGTGGATCCTGTTTGTGCAAAAAATGATATTCCATTTTCCCGGTTGTATGGGAGCAAGTTTACTTTGAAAGCTAATTCCTTATCTGCGTGTATAAGAGATTACACATTTCCACTCTTTTCTGGAACCTCTGCTAAATGTGATGGACGGCTTGTGCTGGCTCAGCAGGTTAGCATTCAATGCCATTCACTTTTCTCACTTACGGAATACTATTATAATGGTTAATTCATCCTTTGCCAGTAGAAAAGAGAAAGACTTGCTTGAACTGGGTATAGTTGTAATTTCTCCCTGTCTGTTGAAGACTTGAAGTACTTCATCATAGTGCTCTCAACTAGGAGCTTACAAATATTTCCTACAATATTTATTATACAGTTTGTATAAAATATTTTCTGGTTAAACATCACTCTAAATCATAATGATTCTTTTTCTGGTGGCAGGCAACCTGTTTTCAGCCCCAAGTTCGACAAGATGTTTATGTTGGGAAATGGTGGAGAGTAAATCTGCTACGTTCTGCAACCGGTTATACCCCACCAATGAAAACATATGCTGACCTACCATTGTATTTTCAAAGAGGGGAAGTCTCCTTTGGAGTTGGCTACGAGCCAGTTTTTGCTGATATAAGCTATGCTTTTACTTGTGCACTACGGAGGGCAAATCTAGCTAAAAGATGGTTGTTTGAGCGTCCTGAACCCCCTAGACGAGAGCGCAGCTTACCCTGGTGGGATGATATGCGAAACTATATTCATGGTAAATTTAGCTTATGTTTTACTGAAACAACGTGGCATCTCCCTGCTAAAACAAGCCCTTATGAGAATCTAGATCAAATGCTAATCACATCTGACTATATGGAAATACGATATGTGGATGGTTATGTCAGTCTGTCTTCAAAGTATCTAAAGGTGCACCTAAGCAGCCTAGAGAGTCTCGCGAAGAAATGCAGTCTAGAACCTCCACACCATACAGCTATACCTTTCCTTGAAACCCCCTCCTTTTTCATGGACATTTCCATACAGTGGGGATGTGATTCAGGTAACCCTATGGATCATTATTTATTTGCTCTTCCTGTAGAGGGCAAACCACGGGAGAAAGTTCTTGATCCATTTCGCTCAACTTCTCTCTCACTGAAGTGGAGCTTTTCACTTAAACCTTGTACTGCTGAACCTGGGAAGCATCAACAGAAGATTCAAGAAGTTTCAAATGACTCTCCGACTGTGAATGTTGGAGCTCATGATTTGGCCTGGCTATTGAAGTGGTGGAACTTGTTTTTTCTTCCTCCACATAAATTAAGACTGTTTTCCAGGTTTCCACGGTTTGGAGTTCCTAGATTTGTACGGTCTGGGAACCTACCACTTGATAGAGTTATGACTGAACAGTTTATTCGTTTTGATGCTACATTATTGCAGATCAACAATATGCCGCTACAGGCTGATGATCCTGCTAAGGGTTTGACACTGCACTTTACAAAGTTTAGGTATGAAATAGCTTTCAGTCGTGGGAAGCAGATATTTACTTTCGATTGCAAGCGTGAACCTCTTGATCTTGTCTACCAGGGCATAGATCTGCACTTATTGAAGGTATTTATTAACAAAATTTCTGAATCATCGACTACTAAGGATGCTCAGGTAGAAAATAAGAGTCTGCATACCAAAGTTGCAGATAGTCCTGGTTGTGAAAAGGGCAAAAAGAAAACTAGTTCGACTGAGAAAAGCCGAGATGATGGATTTTTTCTGTATTCTGATTATTTCACAATACGAAAACAAACTCCCAAGGCCGATGCTGCTAGATTATCAGCATGGCAGGAGGATGGCAGGAAAAAATCTGAAATGCCATTGGTTAAGTCTGAGTTTGATGGGGGGGATGAAAGTGACCATGCACAATCAGGTAGTGATGAGGAGGGATTCAATGTTGTGGTTGCTGACAATTGCCAGCGAGTATTTGTTTATGGATTAAAAATTCTGTGGAATCTAGAAAATAAAGCTGCTGTCTTCTCTTGGGTTGGTGGTTTAACCCAAGCATTTCAGCCTCCAAAGCCATCTCCTTCTCGCCAATATGCTCAAAGAAAGATTCTTGAGAAAAAACAGTCAATTAAAGAAGCTGAGATGTCTAATGATGGTGCCCTGAGTTCTTCACCCTCAGCATCGCAGTCTTCACATCCTCCTCAACAGACGAAGAGTTCAGAGCCACCTTCTTCCAACGGATCCAGCAAGCTAGAGTCAAAATCTAGTAGTGAGGCTGGTAATTTTTTATTACACATAATCCTTTTTTCGCTAGTTGTTTACATAATTGTGATTTAGCCTATGATTAAGTTGGTATTTGTTCATCAATAGCCACATACTTGTCACACTCTTTAATTTTCATCATTGCATCGAAGATCGAACACTTGCAAAATTTGGCAACTACATCAATAGTTTTCTTACTTTGACTATTAGCTCAACTTGTGATGTAGCAATGAAGCCTTCGAACAGTAGTGATTCTGAAGAGGAAGGTACAAGGCATTTCATGGTTAATGTTGTCCAACCTCAATTCAACTTGCATTCAGAAGAAGCAAATGTGAGTATACTGTGGCCCACCTTGTTTTCCAATTTTATTTTGAAGCAGCACTTAGCAGTTTAACAAATATCAGATTGTTCATTCAATATACATACTTCTATTTGATTTTTACTTCATTCATAGGCTTGTCACGCTATGCATAAATCTTTATCTTCAGGCCTTTAGCAACCGCTGGCAGATAATGCATACAACCAAGGTTCCCAAAACCAGCCCCACAGGGAGAAAAAAATACTGAACTTAGGCTGGAAGCAGTTTCCAGCTGGGGTCCAGAAACCAATTGGTCGGTTTGCTAAAGCAAATTTGAATTGAAAATGATTCCCAGGTGGTTTTCACCGGTTAATGGACCGGAAAGTCATAAAAAATATGAATTTTACTACAATTGATACCCTGCATACTGCGCACAAATTACTACAATATAGTTGCTTGTTATATAAATTTGAACACACTTTAAGGCCCGTTTGGAACGCAGGATTACCATAGGAATTTGGTTGGAAACCCCACATCCATACATCCAGTAAAAGTGGATGTTTCCTTTTCTACGAAATTCCTATGAAATTCTAGCGTCGCAAACGGGCCTAAACTTCATAATTCTGTGATGACTCGAGTGGATTAGAGGAATAAAGGTTGCATGTAGACACTACCTGACAGCTAGTGAATTTACTCTCAAGGCCATTTTTTGTTATTTCCTTACTGATACCATGATGTTGATGTTTATGGAAGAATTCTTTTCATTTTTTTGTTATTTACACCTAAATTTTAGGAGCAGTGCTGCAATGACTTAGTTGTCTGTTCAATTATATCAGGGTAGGTTTCTGCTAGCTGCTGGTAGTGGCCGGGTGCTGGTTCGTTCATTTCACTCAATTGTACATGTTGGTCAAGAAATGTTTGAGAAAGCACTTGGTTCCAGCAATGTAGCCATTGGAGGGACCAGGCCAGAAATGAACTGGTCACGTTTTGAGGTCTCTGTAATGTTGGAGCATGTTCAGGCTCATGTCGCTCCCACCGATGTTGATCCCGGTGCTGGTATACAATGGCTGCCAAAAATCCATCGCAGATCATCTGAAGTTAAACGAACTGGTGCTTTACTTGAGAGGGTATTTATGCCTTGCCAAATGTACTTCCGCTACACAAGGCACAAGGGAGGAACCCCTGAACTAAAGGTCTGTTCTCTTGTCGATGATTTCATTTTGCTTTGCACCTTTTACTGAGCATCTTTTGGCATAGTCTGTTGAGGTAGCTAGTTTATGTATTTACTGTTCTTTGTAATGCAGGTCAAACCACTGAAAGAGTTGACATTTAACTCGTCAGATATAACTGCTGGTATGACATCACGTCAATTTCAGGTTATGATGGATGTTTTGACTAATCTTCTCTTTGCAAGAGCTCCCAGGTACATCATCTATCTTGTAATGCTACCATTTTAGCATTTCAGTACTATTAGGCTATCAGTGTCATCCCAATATATTAGGAAAATTGCACCCTCTAGATTCCTTCAGGAAACTAGGAAATACTCCAAAAATGGGTATCCGGGGTTTGGTCATGTGGATATTAACAAATGATGAGCATGTTGTAGTTTGGTGAGTTTTTGGTATATTGTATATCTAACACCATTTGTTGGTGCTAAAGATCAACTGATTCTTTGTTTCTTTCCTGAAATTTTCATCTTGCCAGTGCTTTTACGGTCATAACAACATAACCTCTCTTGTTAGTAAAATAATCAGTGCACCAACAAAATAGGATAGTGAAAAGAGAAGGAAGACAGATGGTTCCAAATTACATACTATTATGTATGAGATACCTCTGTATTAAGTTATGGAAATGACACGGAGGCTTCGTTTGGAATGTGGAAATTTTTCCAGTTCCTGCGGTAACTGAATTGTTTCTTGTGTTCCTTCATTCCAAACATACCTGAAGCTGTCCAGAGCAAGGATTGAAAAGCCGTTACCGGGTTATTTCCTGCCGGAGGTCTGGTACCGGTAACCGGTCCGGTTACCGGTCAAACCGGATTTGGTTCGGCCAAAATTCGTTCAAATTTGATTAAAATTCATTCGAAATCTGAAATTTTGAATTTGGATTTGAAAAAAACGCCGGGATTCCATTTCCCGGCCACCCTCCGGTAGCCGGTTACCGGCCGGGATTTTTATCCCTGGTCCAGAGTTTTGATGGAAACAACACACACTGTACATGTCCATCAGTGCACACTAGTTGGAACTTGGAATATCTGGACAAAGACCTCTCTATGTTGCAAGCTTTTTTCTTTGACAGGGTCAGTGTCACATTTGAGGGTTGTCAAATTAGCAACTAGATTTCCCTATTCATAAATTATAAATGCTTCGCACACAACTTATATTTGATGGATTGATTGAACTGAGCCATCGTGCCCAGTGTCAGACATAACTTAGGCATATTACAACCTCCAGTTCAAAACATATGTCATTTTAGCTTCCGTTTCACAGAATAAGAAACCAATAGCCTTTTTCTTTACATGTTTGCCTTTATAATTGATCTTGGAAACATACAACTATACAAGAGCATTAGAAACAAGTGAGGTGGCCACTTGGTTAGTGGGAGGTTATTTATGCCTATTATCATTTAATAAGGGCATTTGGTGGGGAAAAAATGTTGACTAGAAGCAATACAACAAGTATTTGAACTTTGAAGTTTTGAACACCTAATGTCACTTGTTAAAATGGCAAGTTAATACGCCTGGAGGTAGTAATATGTTAGCATATCTTGTCCATGCCCATTTTGTTCAGTTCATACTTCATAGGTTGTCTATTGCAATGTTCAAACATCTTTTTGAGAAACAAAACATTTAGTAGGTAGGGATTTGTATGCGTGCGCATGCGTGCACCCATGTGTATGCTGTGTGTGTTCCAGCAGTCAATGAAGCATTTAAGACATGTCCTAGGGACATGGAAAGTTGTGTCAGCCGATTTGCTTGTAGTATTGTTTGGTGTACCAAATCATGGCTTAGTTTTTGCATTGATGGTTTAAATTTCATCTCTGATTGGCATCATTGATCATATTGGTGATTACCATGAGAGTAAATTTTCTTCCATGTTAATAGTTGTCCACATCATATCCCAAAGCATATACATCACTAGACATAGGGGCGGAACTAGAACAAACCGAGGTTCACCGTTTCACCATACATATAACAACATATATAATTTTCAAGCAACATTGTACTAAATAGTAATGTACGTGGCAAATATTGGCAAAATGCATCATCCGGCCTCAATGGCCTATAAAAAGAGAACAAAATGACTTAAAATTCTGAAGTAAAAAAATAGTATAATGATAAAATAAAAATAAATACATTACATTTTAGTATTTACGTTCTTTCAAGTTCATGAAGCGACGAACCACATCATTAGTAGCACTATCTTGCGCTTTCCTTTTCAGAAACTTTTCCATAAATTTACCTACCATTTGCCGATTATTCGAAAAACATTTCCATAAAATATTGGAATCATGGTATGTTCAACTGTTAAAGAACAATATATTATAAACATATGTCCAGACCAGGCACATACTTGACATTCTAGTAAACAATTCTAAGTTAAATCCAAAGCATGGTCCACTATGAGCACATCGATGATGTATATCACTTGCAATTTTGCCTCCGATTTGCAATAAACTCGGCTGGTATTCCAAAAACCCAAATTGAAACCCTAAGTATTAACCCTACATTTCGACAAAAATCAACCAACAATCATCACATTGAAACCATAACTCACAAATTTAGTCTCTTTGCTTGAAAGAAATCAAAAGGTTGAAGATGTGGGACATACTCTATGTCGATTCCGCGATTCGTGACTCTTAGTCCTTCCGACGGGTGACTTGGCGAGGGACGCCGCGGCTGGCGGGTTGCGGCCGGTGTGAGGCGGCGATCGAGGCCTCCCTTTGGGCTCCGCCACCGGCGATTGTGACCACCATCCACCGACACGGCGAAGCGAGGCAAATTGTGAGCCGCGGAAGCCGAGAGGGAGAAGTACAGACGCGGACTCCAAGGACACGTGACGCGGCGCACTCCTGTAACACGACGCACTCATGCGAGACGCGACTTGGGTGCGGCCTGTGCGGCTGCTAGTGCTGGGCTGCTGGCCTTGATGTGTGTGGGCATGCGGCTGCTATTGGGCAATGCTGACCATAGTCACCACGAACGTGGGTCGATCAGGTCGAGGAGCGGGGTCGTGAGACGTGGTATGCTACTTTTCCTTCTAAATTACAAAGGAATGGTGTACCATGTCTCACGAATCGTACCCGAGTCGATGAATCCGGTACGTGGTACGCGGGGTTGTGGTGAACTTGGTGACTATGGTGCTGACTGCTCGTGTCAACTGGGTCCGCATTATTGTGTAGCTCATTCGTCCTGGGCCAGCCATGCCTAGTGGGAGAGGAGCAGCGAGACTGCAAGAGGCCGGAGATTGGGCTGGACTGGGGTGCACGCATGGTATATATGGGCTAATCCCCACTATTTTTTTTAAACCCGGTGTCCTATGACATCGGGTGGGCCTATTGGGCTCCGCCCAGAAGCAGTTAGAGTTTAGATAAAAACCAAGCTAGTAGACCTCTTGCTTGATTTAGCACAGCAAAATGTTTATCCTGAAAGAAATGAATACTTATAAAACCGCATTTCATTGGTTTACTATCATCACTAACCAGGATTAGCCATTTTAAATTGGACATGGCAGAACGGAGTTAGTACTCCCATAGAATTTATACTTGTCAACATGAATCTCTTTCTTAAAAGAACAAATATACCAAAACTAGTTTTGTTTAGTTCATAAAAAAACACTTTGGTTTCTATAAATAATAAATTGGATTCATCTGTAAACTTCATTGGATAGTAAATATCTTAGTTAATACTTGCTCCGCTCTATTTTTCAGAACTCAGAAGAGCAATCTATGTTATCCCCTGGACAATGATGATGACGACATTGGTGAAGAATCTGATGCAGTTGTACCCGATGGAGTCGAAGAGGTAGAATTAGCAAAGATCAATGTTGAAGTAAAAGAAAGAGAACGGAAGATACTGCTTGATGATATCAGAACCTTGTCTACCGGTAGTGAAATATCTGGTGATCAGAGTCAGTCCCCAAAATCTGATGATGCTACATGGATTGTTATTGGTTCAAGGTCAATGCTGGTATGTTTCAGATTTCGTAAACTTCATCGGATAGTTCATATCTTTGTTCATA
Source organism: Phyllostachys edulis (assembly GCA_036346405.1). NCBI lineage: Eukaryota > Viridiplantae > Streptophyta > Magnoliopsida > Poales > Poaceae > Phyllostachys > Phyllostachys edulis. The sequence goes on from CM070549.1 coordinate 65,198,325, forward strand.
CTTGCTTCACACTAATGAAACTAATAATTTAAGTTCTCATTAGTATACACCTTATGAGTAAACTATTTCCTTGTTATGTCATTTAGATTTTACCACCATGTTTTACATAACCTGTGCCAGGTAAAACGTCTGAAGAAAGAACTTGTGAATGTCCGGAATGGTAGGAAAGAAGCATCTTCTACGTTAAGAATTGCTATGCAGAAAGCTGCACAGTTGAGGTTGATGGAAAAGGAAAAGAACAAAAGCCCTTCGTGTGCCATGAGAGTTTCGATGAGGATGAACAAGGTTGTCTGGAGCATGTTAGCAGATGGAAAGTCCTTTGCTGAAGCTGAGATAAATGATATGGCAAGTTGATTTTTCTCCAGCCTAATAATCTTGATTTTATGACTTCTGATAGTTCATAGGAGTACTTTGTTCAAATTATGGTGGAGAAAAATAACTGTTAGTTTCTTCGTCAAATAGCAGAATGTGCATGCCAACTTAGATCTAGCACTGATTTTTTTTTATCAATCTGCAGATTTATGATTTCGACCGGGACTACAAAGACATTGGCATTGCTCAGTTGACAACCAAGTTGTTTGTTCTAAAAAATGGACTTGCTAATGCAAAATCAGATACTGTTCTATCACCCTGGAATCCACCTTCTGAATGGGGCAAGTAAGGATGCCATCTTTTCCCCTTGCATGGTGTGTTTGGATGTTCAACATATGATACCTGTAGCTCTGTGCAGTATTAATCATAATTAACATAATATCATTTTTACAAGAATGAAGTGCTGTGAGATTCCTTTTAGGCATGTGCGGACATTTCGGCGTCTAATTTTGCCAACTCAATACTCTAGATCCTTTCATTTCTTAAGATGTTAAGAGTTACATTTACTCTTCAAGCTGACATGCAAGGATCTGCATTTTCCAATAGGAGTGGTGCCCAATATATGAAACCGTGTGGCACAAAATATATCTCAAAGCAACCTTAAAAAACTGAAGAAGAAAAAAGAAAAAAAAGAGGAAAATATAACAGGAAATTACCAGTGCATGACACATGCTGGAGTTCATGGACTATAGGTTCCTATCCTTTTTTTTTGGTGGATTAAGCTGACCAGAAGTACATCCAAGATCAAACTCTGCTCCATTAAGAGGAAAGAGTGGGCTACTCCTGCACTCCTGCTTGGAAGGACATACTTCCAATAAATCACTAAGTGAGCTCAGCTAAAGGCATGGTGATGCCTAGTGTGATTTTTTAGTCTGAACTTTTGTTTTACAGTTTTTTTCCTTCCATTTTTGTTTTGTTTTCTCCTTCATATGTTCATTTGATCCATTTTAGTTTAGAATATCTATTCTTCACTCTGACCAATCATGCTTCAACATTACTCATTTTAAACGCAGGAATGCAATGCTTCGTGTTAATGCTAGGCAAGGAGCTCCAAATGGTGGAAACTCAGTAATTGAGAGTTTCCTGGTAAGTTCAGTTGGATTTTTTTTTCTGCTGAACTAGTGTTTGCAAGTTCGGTGGCAATTTTTTTCCCTCTGATTGCTAGCTTTACTTGCTTCCGTTGTTTACAAGGATTAAAAAATATAGATCAGGATGCATAAATAAGCATTAGTCTGGTGTAACAATCGACTGGTTGTTTTGGGCTGTGTATTTACATGCATGGTGAATGACAGTGGCTCCTTTTTACCCTTGTTACTGTAGGTAGACATCTATCCGCTGAAAATTTATTTGACTGAAGCAATGTACAGAATGATGTGGGGATACTTCTTCCCTGGTGATGAACAGCACCCGCAAAAGCGGCAGGTTAGATCATTTCATGTTCTTTGTGTTATGGCGTTTTCAATCTTAGTTATGCTTTCTCCTTTGTTGCTTATTTGTGACTTGTCCTTTTCATTACATAGGAACTTTTCAAAGTCTCCACTACAGCAGGGACACGACGAGTAAAGAAAAGCACTTCTGTTGCAGAAACGAATAGCCCCAGTAACCAGTCATCGAAAGAATCCACACTCGCACAAAAGCCTGAACTTCGAAGGACATCTTCATTTGACAGGACGTGGGAGGAAACTGTTGCTGAATCTGTAGCTAATGAACTTGTTTCACAAATTCAGGGTCAGTCAAACGCCCAACCTGAATCTCAAGATGCTGCTAAGGATTCCAAGTTACTACGACCTGCTCGCTCTACTCGTGAAGAGAAGAAATCTGTAGAGCCTAATGAGGTGAAACAAACTAGGCCTCAAAAAATGAGGGACTTCCGCAATATAAAGATAAGCCAGGTTGGCATATACTTCATCTAATGCTGTTCTATTTCTGCAACCTACTAACCCTAGTACGCAGCCTGATGAAACAATTGCCATTTTTCTTGAATGTTTCTGTTAATTGAATATGCTCATTATTTCGTCTATATAACATGAATTTAGCTGTTGATGATATGCTAGGTTGAATTGCTTCTCACGTATGAGGGATTGCCATTTGCTGTAAGTGATGTAAGGTTACTCATGGATACCTTTCATCGTGAAGATTTTACTGGAACATGGGCAAGACTATTTTCACGAGTAAAGAAACATATTATATGGGGAGTATTGAAGTCAGTAACCGGCATGCAGGCAAGTTATTTTCATTTTGCTTTGTATTGGCATTTCAATTTTGGAATGCTAAGCAGTTAAAATAGCACATCATGCAAAGGCCCATATGAATGTCGACATAATCCTCTGTGACTTAGACGTTACTTATTTCTCTTTTACAGGGCAAAAAATTCAAAGCTAAATCCACTAGCCAAAAAGAGCCAACTGCAGGTTTAATCGCTGCCAGGGATTTTAATTTAAGTGACAGTGATGATGATGAAGCTGGCAGTTCTGATCAACTTCCAGCATTCCTTAGAAAACCAAGTGATGGAGCTGGTGATGGATTTGCCACCTCTGTTAAGGGATTGTTCAGTTCACAACGAAAGAAAGCAATGGCATTTGTCCTAAAGACTATGAAAGGAGAGGCTGATCATGATTTCCACGGTGAACAGAGTGAGAATGAAATTGAGTTCACTCCATTTGCTCGGCAGCTGACTATAACAAAAACAAAGAAGCTTATACGGCGGCACACAAAGAAATTCAAGTCCAAAGTTCATAAAAATGCAGGTGAGATATGGATCACTGATTGGCCAATTCTACCTGTCGACTTTAAATGCATGGAAGTAAAGATAGACAAAGAAATAGGACTCGTTGTCAGTGTTTTCAATCACTGAAAAGGTTTCCTTGTTCTCCACCCATGTTTTAAAAAAGAAGGGAAGATCTCATTGGTCTGTCCATTACAGTACCTGCCTATCCATCCAGCCATCTGGCTTGCATAGTGAAAACATGATATTTCTTGCATTGTTAGTGTATGAGGTTAAGAAAATTGCAATCTTTTGTGGTACAAGCAAGAACTTGGAAATTATGATGGGTCTGAGATCCAAATGCTTTCATCATTCACCCTTTTTTATTGAAATAATTTTAAGACTGTTATCATCTAAGGGACATGACTGAACAAATTGGAGGTGCCTCTGGTGCAATGTAGCCAAAATTCATCATAGACTGGTTTTGTGAGCTGGAACAAAACTGTTCTCGTTGGGATAGTTCAGAAGATTGTGATTACTTCTGAGTTCTGACTTGTGTGTTGTCTTCTTGTCCAGCTACTCAGCAAGAACATGGGTCGGAGCTGCCACCGCGTGGCCCTTCTGGGCACCATACGGACTCCTCCTCGTCCTCTGACAACGACTCATCACCTGCGGAAATGAGCCCAAAGGATTAGCCAGTGCCGGCAGGGAGGTTTCTTGCTCCAGCAAAAGCCCGCTCTGATGGATGCTTCCAACTCGTGGGTTAAAACGCCTGCGCGTGAACCGGGTGACGTGCAATTCTTCATTCCAGCTTCCGGTTGGGTAGACCGATCTTGGCGACGCATTTGAAGCATTATTTTTTGGAGAATACATAGCTGTGAAGCATTTGAAAAGAAGACGTAGGAGTATTTCACCATTTTCCCCCGTTAGGATGGAGGGTTGAAATAAGTAGTAGTGTTTCAGCTAAGGTTCAATTTCCTGCAATGAGCAGTAGTATTCTGATGAGGTGCGAGAATTGTGAATGTTTTTCGGTTCCTTTTTCTTTTTTTTACTGTCTGACTGCAGCAGACAACAGAAAATTTACATGATTCCACTGCAATTACATCTGACCCTATTAAGTCGGGCGGCATATCTAATGAACATAGCCAGTTTCGTGCACATATGGACATACTCATTCTTGACCATTTGATTCGAGACGGGTGGACTGGATGGAGCGGGCGGTTCCTCCAATCCCACTTATGCCAGCTCTGGACAATTTTGCAATAACCCCCTGGGTGCCATCTTCCCCAAACCGAACACCTTCAATCCCCTTTCCTCCGGTGTGACCGAGCAAGGGTTAGAGGAGGCGGCCCCTGCCCGGCCCTGCTCTTGCGACGATTCACCAACTGCGCGTCGGCCTTCCCCTCCCACAGCATCGCCCTTGCCCATCCTGTTGCTTCCCCCTCTATGGCTTCTTCTCCAATCGTGTTTGCCGGGGATGGCCATAGGGAGGCGGGGAGGCGGATGTGTTGATGGTGTCACCGCATGACGACAGTACATGCAAAGACAAAGAATAAAGTGGAGGAGGCCAACGAGGCGGAGTGGACGGCGATGTTGACGGAGGAGGCGACGCTGATTCTGTGGCTTCCTACCAGAATCTCATAGCAGCGGCCCGAAGCAAGATCAAGATCCTCAGGTTTCCACCTCACATCTTGGCGTGCTTCTCCTATGCCAGCCCCCTGCGTCGGCCCTCTGTGCCACCCCTACACCTCCACCCTGCACTACGCCAGCCCTCTGCGTCACCCCCCTACACCAGCCCTGCGTCGCCCCTCTTGCAGCAATGTCTATTTTGAAGCATAAAGTTGAATCATAAATTTGGAAATAAGAACAGTATCAGGATGTGCTCCGATCACATAAATTTGATTTTCTTGGTCATTGATGCATGCAGCATGCTGGGGATGGTTTTCCTTTTCTCTGGCCTGTATGTAGTCCTTTGGGCAAAGAAGAAATAAGGCCAACCTCTTCCCACGAATAGGACGGTGACAGATCAAACAGCAGACGATATGGAGAAGCCGCTGTTGTTTAGATATTAGCTTGCTTCTCTTGTAGTATGCTTTTAAAATCTCAGCCAGGCAAGATACATCAACTTGCAAAGAATGTATAGCTCTCTTCCTTTAGTTTTTGTCTAAACATGTAGTTGTTTGTTTGTACTGACAAAAGATTTTTGTTGTATGAATGTGAATGGAAGCAAACTACAAGCATGTTACATGTCCATACAACTCTGAGATGTTCTGTATAAAATTACCATCCAAGCAAACTTTGAGATGCAAACTACAAGCAAACTCTGAGATGCAAACCACATGTTCAGTTCTGGAGTCATGGACATGTAATATTGTTAGTTTCATAAGTATTGAGCTTCAGATTTTGTTGAGTTATGGACATGTATGAACTCCAGAATTGAAATGTACGAGCTTCAGATTTCATAAGTGTTGAGCTTCAGATTTTGTTGAGTTATGGACACATATGAGCTTCATAATATTGTTATGGACATGTAATACTCTTAATTTCATAAATGTTTGATTAAATATGCACTATGTGTATGTAAACTCCACAATTTCCTCGTGCAGTGAACTTGATTTATGCCAAGGCATTCATTGCATTGTTGAGATCATGAATGGAATAGTCCATATAGAGATAATAGTATCATGTCTGATCTGAAGATAATAGTCCCCTGACCACAGTAAGTTTGATTAAATATGCACCATCTCTATTTGCAGAATATTTCAACATTCTTGTGTTTGAAAAGATTGATACTAGGGGCAGCAGAATGGTCAAGGGAAATTGCCTCAGCTACAAGAATTACAAGTATCAAACTAAGGAGGCGAAATCTCTGTTTTCTGAAAGCACCATAACAGTACCAGATTCAGTGATACCAACAGAATATAATCTGATCTTCTTTCTTCTTCTGATGCTTCCAATGCCTGATACTGTGGCATAGACAACTAAGGACAACTAATGGTAATACTTGACAATAATCTGATACTTCAAAGATATCTGTACTTGCAAAATACAGCCGAGAGAAAGAGAGAGAGCACAACCCACTGCACATCATTGCTAGATGGTCTGGGAGGAGCATTCCAGTTTTGCATCAAAGAATTCAGAATTCATATTTCATTACAAACTTGAGACTGCATTACATCAGAATTCATATTTCATATTTCATTACAAACTTCACAGCCGAGAGAGAGAGAGAGAGAGCACAACCCACTACTCTCCCAAAACCAAAGCCAACACAAACACCAACAAACACCTCGGTTGTTGGTGCTGCTCCTCAGCACGTCGACTTGCAGGGGACGTTGGCGCAGGGGAGGGTTCGACGCGGGGGCGTCGGAGGCTCTAGGCCGGAGGCGCAGGGGGAGGCGCAGGGGGAGGCTCCAGGGCGGAGGCACCGAGGCTGGAGGCGCAAGGGCCGGAGACGCCGGGAGAGGCGTAGGGGGAGGCTCCGGGCCAGAGGTGCAGGGCGGCGCGGCGCTGGACCACCCCAACCCTAGCGCCTGTGGCTGACCACTCGGAGTGAGTCTCCGTGCGACATTTCTTCTTGTCCATGGTGCGGCAACGCGCAGGTGAGCACGAGAGCTTGATTTGGGTGAGGCGGAGGCGCAACGACCACAAGGGGGAGGCGGAGCGGCGCACGGAACACAAGGGGGAGGCGGAGCGGCGAACGGAGCTCAAGGGGGAGGCGGAGCGTCCGTCAAGGGGGAGGTGGAGCGGCGCGCAAGGGCTAGAGGACCGGCGCCGCCACGGTCGCCAGAGCAATTAGGGTTCGGGTGGGATTGGGGAATGGATGTCGCGCGAGGGGGGGGAGCGCGACGCTCGCCCACGCGCTCGCGATCCACAGCGTCGATTTCGTGACGGACGGCCGGGATAGGATATGTGCATAGAATATGCCATGTGCAGGGGATATATCGCCATTAAGTCGTGGCTTCGCCACTGAAGAGGGATATAATCGTGAAACGAATATCAGTAAGGGCACTCCTAACAGTTATATGTGCTTGATACTGTAGCTATGCTACATCCGATTTTTGTTGAGGTGGAAAGGCACTATCGTGCTAGGGCCAATTAATGTTGTAGCCTTGAAGCACTGAAGTGGCGCATAAAGCCAGAAATGCACGATAAGGCTGCTCCCAATGGGCAGTATCTTAGTGCAGTTTCTTAGTGCATGAGGAGTGTTAGGATACTATCTTTTCAATGTATGGTTTCTTATGGGTGTAGTATCTTATGTTGTTTCTCCAAATATGCTCAAGCGAAGCAAATGCGAGACACTATGAATTAAACCACGAGTTTTGGATCAGACCTATACAAATGTCTTTGTAATGAGACATTTTAGTCTACCCTTCATGTAAACACTGCTTATTCTTGTAAACATTGTTTGGGTAAAAAAAAAAACAAGCCTTAAGCTTGGGCCATGAGTGAACACTGACTCTGCTAATTAGGTCAATATGCCTAACAAGTAAATTTGCATGTTAACAAATATAAAGATCCAACAAAATGCCATGTGTGTTCAAATCCGCTGAGACCATAGCATGAAATTTTAACTCTATACCACTATACCACATATCAATCCTCTCGAATTAGCATTGCTTACAGGATCGCAAAATAAATTTTTACACATTGGATTTCGAGCCCAAACTGGTATCCAAATTAGATACTAGAGTACTATCTCTCCTCATTAACTATGATGCCACATCATCAATTTGCCTACATGGCATGCTTAAGATACTTGCCAAGGTGGAGCATTGGGAGCAGCCTAAATAGATCGAGACGCATCAACTAACCGACCAACCATGTACCGGCTGGTGTCAAGCCTATAAATACAATGCCCCTCGCCAATTTAAACGAGAAAGAGCTATTCGATTAGGCTGCTCCCAATACTCCACCTTGGCTAGTATCTTAAGCATGCCATGTAGGCAAATTAATGATATGGCACCATAGTTAATGAGGAGAGATAGTACTCTAGTATCTAATTTGGATACCAATTTGGACTCAAATCCAACGCGAAAAATTTATTTCATGAAGAAGCAATGCTAATTTGAGAGGATTGATATGTGGTATACCGTATAGAGTTAAAATTTCATGCTATGGTCTCAATGATTTGAACACGCATGGCATTTTGTTGATCTTTATATTTGTTAACATGCAAATTTGCTTGTTAGGCATATTGACCTAATTAGCAGAGCTGTGTGTTCACTCATGGCCCAAGCTGAAGGCTTGTTTTTTTTTACCCAAACAACATTTACAAGAATAAGGTGTTTACATGAAGGGTAGACTAAAATGTCTCATTACAAAGATATTTGTACTGTGTCCGATCCAAAACTGTCTAATTCACAAAATGCCTCGCACGGTTTCTGCTTTGAGCATATTTGAAAAAGTTTGGGCCAAAATAGATTATGTTCATGACTCCATTCATGTACCTCTAAATATATTTTGATGAAATTTTAGTTGGCACTTTTTATGTACGGATACATGTTCATGTATTTACGTTTGTGTGTATCAACAAACATGTATTGTTTTAGTACATGGTACAAATAGGCCACATTACTCAAATACTAGTAAAGATCATGCATGTAATTAAATGAAACAGCATAAAATATTACACCACAAGAAACTATGCATTGGAAAGATAGTATCTTAACACTCTTCATGTACTAAGAAACTACACTAAGATACTGCTCATTAGGAGCAGTCTTATATATCAAAGACTTGGTACGGAGTCAGGGATCGATCGTAACATATACTACCATTGATTGATGATTAATGGCGATGAAGAATCTGCATGGCCTGCTGCTGGTGGTGCCGAGCAATCCGGCTACTCCCATGGCGGCGGCCTACGCGCACGGCCGGCTGGCGGTGGAGGAGCTGGAGATGCTCGGAGGTACACTGGAGGATGACGGCGGAGAGCACTACGTGCTACGGGGCACTTCGTCCCGATATTACTCTCTCTGTTGGGTGGGTCCCAGCTTGAGTCACCTCAGCTCGCCCTTGGACAGAGAACTCCCGCGGCAGTAGGCTATCGGGCCTGGTAGGAATGCCACGTCGCGGTGAGGCCGGCGCTCGCCACCTCGCCCCTCCGGAGGTTGTACACCAGGGGCGGATCCAGTATAGGGACATGGGTGTACAGATGTACACCTATTTTTTTTGAAGAAAAACCCAGTATTTATGAGGTATATTAGGTATATATACTAGTAAGTATACTAAAAATACAGCTTTTAATCGCAGACCGGATCGCAGTCATGATTCAATGATTCACCCACTCACGCCCATCTCCAAACATCGCAAGACGCGACCAAGTCTGCAGCCAAGCTCGTGCCACTACCCATCCACCCCAACCCGTCCCACAAGTGTGCACTCGTTCCTTTCTTCCCAATTCCTCTCACTTGCTTTTCTTCCCGGTTCTTGGTTCGATCAAATTGGTGCTACGGGAAGCTTCTCCATACCGCTCTTTGGTGGCTCGGCATGGCCCGATCCCGGTCTTTGTCGCCCTGACGGCCAAGACTTCATGGCCCGCCTCCTCTGCGGCTTCGGTTTGGTGCTCCATTGTCGCCGTCAGTCGCATCTTGCTTAGCGGCGGCCCACTGGCCGCTTTCGCCTCCTCAAGCCTGCGTCTCAAGCGCCATGGACGCCAGTCATTGGCGTCTTGCGCTGCCTGTGCCCAATCGAAAGCCCGCCGTGCCTCTCCTCGCTCCGCCCTTTTTCGGTATGATGTTTTCAAGATGCTTGAGCAAATTTTATTCTTTGGATTTTGGTTGATTCATGCTTATGCAATGCAATGGGAATGCCGGATGGTGTGGGTCACGGTTTTGCTTCACACCGAGGTACTATTACCCTCTATTCTCTCTCATCTGCTTCATCCGTCCATGATCTGCACTCTAGTTCCTTTCTTCCCAATTCCTCTCACTTCATAGCTTAGCTTGTATGTATATGTCGCTGAATCGGATGTTGGAGTTAATCCTGCCATCGATTCAATTCCTATATCTATATCTCGAGTCATAGAGTAGTCTTGTGTTAAGTTGAGTCGGTTTGAAATTTTCGCTCGACTTCAGAGTGCGTGGTCGGTTTGAATATTTAAATCCAAACCAAATCAAGATTGTATTCTGATTGGTTTCAATAGTAGTATTTACTATCTTTAGGATGTAATCTTGAGTATAAATAGAGAGGAAAACTAAGAAAAGGGTGAGCGCTTTGGCACCGCAAATTCAGATTGTTCTCTGCTTTCTGTTGTTCTCTGCTGATTCGATTACATCGCTCATCCTACGACAATTAGTGCAGAGTCCTAACTTGGGAATTCTTGCTATCTGTCCAAAACTACATCGATTGGCACAATGGCACTCGATCGTTACTTGTTAGCTTCAGAGCTTGTATGTATTAATGTATACGTCGGTGGATAATTTCATAGCTTCATAAGATATTCCGTCATAAATGTCCCATTATTTATGTGAAGCATTTGTTTTTCATGTAGATCGCAGACCATTCAAAAATGAAGAGGAAGCGTATAGATTTGAAATCCTTATATGATAGAGTTGGAAAGAGGTATCTATTGAAAGCAAAGTTCAAAGCACTTCTCCTTCTATTCAATTGCAAGCACAAAATAGGAGTGACTCCGAACACCCATTCTGAAAATCCTGGATCCGCCACTTTTGTACACGGCGTACCGCCGACCGAATCCGGCAACCAGCAGCGCGTCCCCCTCATCGCTCACGTCGACGACGCAGATCTCCGCCCACGAAGCTCACGTCGACGACGTACTTGCACGCCCAGGCCGCCTCGTCGTAGTCCTGGAGCACCCACACCTTGAGGTCCTTGACCACCCCCTCGTCTTCCTCGAACGTGGACGCGCCAAGCGTCCCCTCCATGCCGACGAGCTCGCCCGTCACCTCGCGGTCTTCCACTTCCACCGGGCCGGGGCCGCGCTTGTCGCTGAACTCCTCCGACGCCGTGTGGAACACGCGCTGGCCGTCTAGCCGGTACATCCCGCTAGATCAGATTCTGGCCGCATGCTTATGTCCAACCAAATTTACTTTCTGGTTACGGTCCAAGCGAGTTGAATACAACTAAGCGTATAGACTGTCGTATGTAATTCTAATAGCAACAGTCTTATAAGTGCTATTGAGCATTCTCTCCTAAAAGACTATTCCAATGGGTAAGATCTCTTTCATACTTATAAATTGTGTTTTTTTCTATTCCACAACCGATGTGGGACTATTCCCAACATTCTCTCCCTCACATATCGACTGTGTACTTCTGCAACCATGAAGTCTAAGAAAATGTACCCCCTATCATTTATCTTCTTAAGAAGGCGCCTTGTCTTCTTCATGAGCAAAGCATATCATCGGAGTCCTCGGACTCATCATCTTCAACATGATTACTATCATCTTTCTCATGATCTCCTTTGACCTTGAGAGCAATGTTCTTTTTGCTTGTAGGAGACTCTTCATACTCCTTCAAGAAAAGCTCATGTGCAATGAGTCTTCCCAAAAGAGCGGTTGGTGTCAATGAGTTCAAATCTCCATTTGTGAGTAGCACCACGAGCGTCTTGTACTCCTTGGGCAAAACCCTAGGCATTCTTCTCACAATTTCAAGGTTAAAAAGAGTTAACCCAAGACCCTTCAACTCATTTACAATACTATTCATACGAGAGAACATTTCGTTTGCCGTCTCATGAGGTCGCATCACAAAATAGTCAAATTGCTCTTTAAGAACATAAATTTTGGCCTCTCGCACATTAGATGTGCCCTCGTGAATCTTACGAAGAGTAGTCCAAATCTCATGAGCCGTGCTAAGATTGCTAACACGGTTGAAGACTTCAAGACTAAGAGAGCCAAAAAGTGTATTCTTTGCTTGGGCATTGTATTGAAGGTTTTTCACTTCCATATCCGTGGGTGCAAGTGGATTGCGTGGAGCAGCAAAACCATATTCAACCATACGCCAAACGTCCAAGCTCATAGCCTCAAAGTAACAACCCATACGAACTTTCCAATAGGAATAATTTGTGCCATCAAAAAGTGGAGCCCTACCAACATTCACACCCTCACCCGACATCCTTACTCAAGGCGGTAAAACCCTAATTGAGCAACCTTGCTCTGATACCAATTAAAGTGGATTGAATGCCCAAGAGGGGGGGTGAATTGGGAATCTTTTTTTTTAAGAACAATTTAAAAGACTAAACAGATTTAACAAAAACTATGTGTCTATGGATTCTAGTGTGGACAAACAACTCCTACACAATTCTAGAGAAGTTTAGAAAGTGCAAGAAAGTAAATACGTAAATGTAAAAGAGACAAGAGACACAACCAATTTTTTACCGAGGTCTCGGAGATTCGGCGATCTCCCCTACTCCTCGTTGGAGCACTCTTGCAAGAGTATTGCTCCGACTTGAAACCTAGCAAGGTATCAAGCCATTCACTTGTGGTAGTCCTTCTCCTCTCCGGATGGGTGGACTCCGAACCTTTACAACCTTCCTGGTGCCTTCCACAAGCTCCTCCTTAGAAGGTCATCGAGAACCATGCCTCCAAGCCGTCTAGGAGACGCTGATATCCAAAGGTAACAAGCCTAGACCATCACTTGAACTTAGAAAGATCAAGCAACTAGAGTGATGCACACTAAGCCTATGGTCCCTCTCAAAATCTCTCAAAATATGCTCTTAAAATAACTTAGGTGCCCTTGATCTTCCCTTGGTATTAGATGATACTGTAGAGTGGCCAAGAGAGGTTACAATCACGTCCATAAACAGTATTTATAGCCTCCTTGAAGAAACTAGCCGTTACACCTAATATCCTGAAAAATCAGCACATTCCGGATCATTCGGAACCCTTCCGGATCATCCTTAAGCTTGAAGTCCAACGGTCACAAAGCTAGCCGTTGCAGGCTTAAAGTATCATCCAATAGCTTCCGGATCATCCTTACATCCGGATGATCCTTTCCATCCGGATCATTCGTATTGTACTACAGTTTTCAGCCCATCCGAAAATATCTCTCTGGATCAATGATCCGCTTGATAGTCCGATAGCATCCGGATCATCCGGAAGGACTTAGTTTCCAACAAGACTGAAAATTTCGGTTCTGGTCCAATGATCCGCTTAATGCTCCGTTAGTTTCCGGATCATCCGGAAGGCATTGTCAAATTTCAAATCGGTACTGCTCCAATGATCCGCTTGATGCCCCGTTAGCTTGCGGATCATCCGGAAGACATTGTCAAAAATCAAATCGGTACTGGTCCAATGATCCGTAAGCTTCCGAATCATCCGCAAGGTTTCACCATTTTCAACCTAGAAAAAGCCTTTCGCTCTAATGATCCGTTAGCTTCCTAATCATCCTTAATGCACTGTCAACTTTTCAACCTTATCAAATAAAGATCCAAAATGATTTCATTTGAACTCCAACTCTTCCAAGAGCTTCAATTGACTAGAGATGAGCTAAAAACCTAGTGTGCATCACAACTAGCTTCTCAACCTAATCAAGCTCAAGCTACTAGGCTAGACCCCCTTTATTAGTACGGCTAAAACAAAAACAAAGGACCTATCACTACAATGATCTATCCTTAACTCCTTGGATCATTTCTAAAGAACAAAGTTCTTAATCTTCAACATTTTCAAGCTTTGCCTTCAATGTTCATTTAGGGTCAACAAATAGCCCATATAACCAAACCATCATTGCGACCTAACTTGAACTTATGCATCACTAACAAAAAGTTAGTCCCGATGATTAAGGCGTCATTAATCACCAAAACACGAATTAGGGGTCTAGATACTTACAGCGATTCCCAACGGTGAGTCGGCATGTCAAAATTATAGGGGAAATTGTTAGATATAATCTTGACTTCTTAGTGTTTTGCAAGTTAATAGAGTAATTAGTTAGTGCTTGTAGTGGAGATAGTGGCCTACTTGAATGTGTTAGTGAGAATGTTACATGTCATCTTGTAGCTATACAAAACATTGTAACTAATTTGTAAAGGGGTGATAGGAATGGAATAACAGAAGAGAAAAAAGCAAGTGGTTAGGCATCACAAAACTCATCTGTGTTCATCTTTTTGTATGCGTGCGTTCTAGAGAGGAAACAATGTGCGAGTTCTCTCCGGGAGCTGAGCCAACAATTGCGTCCCGTCGCTTGACCCGCCCTCTCGCATGGGAGCACCGTGGTACGGGCGCGCTGAGAAATGGCTGCCGGCGTCGTCGTCTTCGTCGTCGCCGACGATGGTCTGGTCGTGCTCGTACCAGGAGTCGTCCAAATCGCTCCGGTCGGACACGTCGTAGCCGAATTCCATGTCGCTCCCGCTCTCCGACTCGGACGACTCCTCGAACGGGTCGACGAGCACCACGCGCAGGCGGAACTCCACGCCGCCGAGCTCGTCGACGGCACGGTCAACACAGCTCGCCCGGACGCGTGCGGCCGCCTTCTTGGCCTCCAGCGCGACCTCGGGACGTAGCATCGGGTTGTGGAGCGTAGCCACGAGCCCTTGGAACGCCCGGTCCACGGCGGCTTGGCAACCCAGATCGCGAAGCGGCACACTGCATGTCTCGTCCTCCAGCGTGTCAAAATCCTCGGCGCCGCCGTAGCGGTAGGACTGCTCGACGAGCAGCCGGAAGGTGGCTGTTGACTGTGAATCAAGCGCGGCTTGGATCTCGGCGAGTAAAACCAGCTTGTCGGGCTGGCCGAGTACGACGTACTCGTTCACGGCGGCCATGTCTAGCTGCGCTTATCCGGAGGGAACACCAGTTTCGCAAGCCTAAGACTTGTCTGCACACGGGCCTTCACTGGTTTAGAGCGCAGAGGCTAACGTGGGGAAACAATGGATGGGGACATGGGGTCGGGCCTTAATATAGGCGCATGGCTCATGTGTTTCCGACACGGACGAACGCCGGGCCTTGGGCCGCTTGGTCGAATTCCGAATCGGAACCGCTTCGAGCCGGACGTCCGAGCGAAACGGACGCTCTGGACGCAGACGTGGCTGTTTTCCATCTCGTTACAACTCTAAGTCACCGTGAGCGACGCTGCCGCCTTCTCTGAGTTCACAGGTGGCTCTGCCTCCTTCTCCGAGCTTCCACACGGGCTTCAAGCTCTCAGGTGGGCGCCGTCTTTGCCTTGTCCGAGCACTAATGTGTAGGGTGCAAATGGAACGAACCTGTCCGTTAAACCGCCAGCCCGCCCCCACAAAATCAGCCCACATAAACTCTCGCTAGAGCCCGCAAAACCAGCGCAGTTGTAGCAGGCAGCCCGCACTTCGCCAGAACACCGCATAACCGCAATAAAGATGTACGCAATACACCAAGGCTATGATCGACAGAGGAATTGATCAACACAAGAATGCAAACCGGAGGATGAAGAGGCGCGCACGCGACAATGTGTCTCGGCTTGTTTCATCAATGTAAGCGCACACGAAGCCGTGAGCGCTGCCGCATCCACGACCTCCTGCATGCCTATCGCCGCCGCTGTCTCTGCCATCCTCCCCAGTAGCAACTTGGTCAATAGAAAATGCCCTGAATTCGCACCCAAACGAACCGCATCGATTCTTCAGTTCGATGAACCTCCCAGGCGCCAACTACTGCATCGCCGGTGAGCTCTACGCCGTCGCTGGCCTGGTCGGGCCTATCCAAGAAGAGATCCTCAGGGACGCGGAAGGCGTCGTACGCGCAGACGGCGGCGGCGCCGAGGGCGAGCGTGGAGAAGATGAGAGATCCCACAGAGGTGAGGAAGATGACGAATGCTGAGGCGGCGATGAGGCCCACGAGGGTCTCCCTGTCAGAGAAGGCGCAGTCACAGGCGGCTAGCAGGGGTGCGTCGGCGGGGCAGAGGAAGTAGAGGAGGCACCAGGCGGCGAGGAGGTCGAGGAGGGCGGCGTAGGAGAGGGGGTGGGTGAGGAGGGAGGCGGCAAGGGAGAGGGCGACGATGGTGGCATAGTTGACGCGGAAGTAGGGGAGGTTCTTGCCGAGGCGGGCGGTGGCGTCGGAGAGCGATTCAAGGCAGGAGAGCGCGGTGCGGTCGAGGTGCTTCGGCCAGGGGCGGTAGCGTCGGTGGTGGGGAGGAGGGGAGGGGAAGCCGCGGCCATGGCAATGGGTGGAATTTCCAGATGTGCTAGTAGGGAGGACCAGAGGAGGGGAGGGGAAGCTTGTGATCTTGTGCGGGTGGGGGGAGCGGCCTGTGCGGGTGGGGTAGACAAAGCGGGTTGTGCTAGGTGGGTTGCGGCCTATCGCGGGTTGTGTGGGGTGGGTTGCGGGCTGTCCGCAGCCCGCCCCACTTGCACCCCTACTAATGTGGGAGCGATGGGTGTCACTGGGCTATGGCGTCCACTGCCCTCTTCATATGTTATGACGTTATCCTGTAGTCTGAGGTCGATCGAGCATGCCGACGCCATAATTTGAATTTTTGTTGTAGCAATTTATTTTATTGTTGCAATACGTGATTTGTGTTGTAGGGGCGGCCCACCGGCCCCACGGCACAGGCAATGCACTAAGGGGTCCCCAAAGGACCCGGCAGCGCTTCGGAAGGCTCCGAATGTGATTCCGGGGGTGCCCTCCAGGGGGGTCCCCCGAGGGCCCCGAAGGTGCTGCCGGAGGCTCCAAAAGCAATCCCGAAGATGACCTCCGGAGGGGCCCCGAAGGCCCCAAAGACTATCCCGAAGCCTCTGGAAAGATCCCCGAAGGCCCCGAAGGAGGTTCCGAAGATGCCCTCCGAGGGGGCCTCGCAGGCTCCCCGAGGGAGGGCTCCCGGAGGGGCCTCACAGCCATCAGCAAAGGAGCAAGAAAAGTGGACCATGCTTACTACTCGGGTGGACCAGGACTAGGGGAGTCCACCATGCGCCAAGGGCTACGCACAGGCTAGGAAAAACCCCTGCTACTCCTATGGTGGTTGTACCTTTATAGGGGGTGCGTGTGTAATTTCATGTACCCGGTTAGATAGACTATAAATAGACTCCTTTCCCCTCATATAAGGATGGATACAAAAAATTTTGACAATCAATACAAGTACATTTCCAACTGAACCTTTCTCCTGGGACCCCTCGGCCCCCTTTTGACGCCGGGGGTCTCTCCTTTTTTACTGTCTAGTCTTCTCACTACGACAATTTGAGATGTTGCGACTATATCTTTTGAATGTTGCAGTGACAAATCAAATCTTTGAAATGTTACATTTTGCCATCCAAAATGCTGCGTGCTTTCTATCTAATTGCTGATATTATTTTTTTCAATGTTGCAGTAGCTTTTTTATTGAGAGAACTGGAATCTTTTTTCAAAGTTTTTCCCGATGTTACAATTGTTGTTTGCACATGCAGTGTTGGACATGTGAAATCAGAATGTTGCAGCAATTTTTTTAGGATCAGATGAACCATTGGGTGGATTTGCGATGAAATTTTGAAGTGAGAGGGGTGACACTCGCGGGCGAGGAGGAGGCTCGACGAGACGAGATCGCGGATGTTGCGCTCGAGGCCATTATTATTGAATTTTTTTAATAATCTATTTGAAATTACAGAAATAATACTACTTATTTTTTTCTGTAAGAAATAAACATGTATCGCTCCACGATTGGGCGACTTGGTCTAGTCGCCCAACAGGTGAGCGACAGATGTCTAAGTCGTTTAACAGTGAAGCGACTGGTTCCTTCGCCTCCTAGTCGCCGAACGGATGGACGACTCGGTTCTAGTCGTCGTACGGTGGAGCGACTAGGATACATGTCGCTCTGACGCTGTACCCTAGTCGTCCAACCGTTGGGCAACTTAGTCTGCTCATATTCCGCACGCACGCGGCCGCCCGTGAACAGTTGCCATTTGAGAAAGTGACCTGAGAGTGGAAGAAAGAAAGAAAGAGAGGAGAGGGTGAGGGTAAGAGAGGAGGGAGAGGGAAAGAGAGGAGGAAAAAAAGTTTCTTCGCATCAACTACCACAAAGGTGAGTTTGTAGCATTATTTTGTATGAGTGTATTTTTGAAACCATAGTAAGTTAGCAAGCAACATTATGTGTATTGACATATTGTTAGCAAATGGAATAATAGTAGGTTAATTTAAAAAATCTTAGTTTGGAGATAGCATAATTAGTACAATTAGTTTGGAAGTTCGTATGCAGGAAAAATTAGTCGGTGAAAATTAATTCAGTTGTATTATTTCACGTGTTGCGTTAATTGCGTCTCGGCTTGATGAACGATAACGTGTTACTTTTCAATTATATAAACATGTTGATAACCCGTGCATTCGCAAATGTTAGTCTATAGAATGTCAAATACATGTATTTATTTGCACAATAAAGAATTTATAACATTTTATTTATAGTTTTCGCTGGATTAAAGAATTATAAAATACTAAGACAAAATTCACAGATATATGGTTCCAAACCAGTAGGATTCCCAAACATATGAAATTTTGTTTTTTTTCCCCTAAAAGCTTCACCCATTATAAATATATATAGTAACGATGATGTCTTAAGTATGTCGTAATCCATAGCAGCATGTACAAGTGTTAACGTAATATAGCCTTTTGTAAGAAAAATTGTGTATTTACCACTTGGGTTTTATGAAATTGTATATTTATTACCACTGTGTTCGAGCAAAGTGTTTAGGTGCCACTAAGAACATACCAAATATGATTTATTTGCCATTAGAATATAATTTAAATGCTCAATTAACATTAATGCTTTTAATTTTTTGACTTGCAGGTATGGCTCACGACCCTGATGGTTCGGATCGGCATCTCGGCCTCATTGACCGGTTGGTCGACGCTGAAGACCGCGTGAGCCGTCGTGTCCCGTGATCCGGTTCATGGGGACAACGCTGGCCGACTTGGGGTGGTTCAGTATGCGACACCCGACGGCTTGGAGACTAGACTCACGCTGGGTAGACAGGTTTGTCCGCAAGCTGTGCCACTTTTTTGTATCATATGCCCGCTATGTAATTACTTCTTCGTGCTTTGCAGGCTGAGCCATGCCGGCCTTCTACCTCTCGCACGGATGGTGGAGGCCACTGAAGAAGACAGCGCTCCGGTCGAGGACAATAGGGAGGTCCAGGCCGGTCCGAAGCGGTCACGACGGTTCCCGTTCGACCGATCGCTCTGGCACAATTTCGTGGACCGGTGGCGGCCGAGACGCACACCTTCCACCTCTCATTCGGGAGATGGCCCTTACTCGCAGATATCGCGATGTCGCTTTACCGCTTATCGCGGAGCCCTCATTCCGCCGGACGCTACCACAACTAGCACGACGCCTGGCAAGGTGTTTCAAGGGTTCTTCTGGCGGAGGCACGCCACCAGACTACAACTTCTCGAGCGACAATGGCATGGCCCGCCGCAGTTGGCTTTCGCAGCCCGCACGTGTGCTACCTATTTTCCATGTTTAGCGATGCACTATCCTAGCCATATGACGAGCTTACTAATTATTCGTTTTTGCATAGGTCGAGCAGATGGTCCTGCAGCCCACCGCCAACCAGGTGTCGCGGCACCTCGAGGCGTACCTGCTGTGGCTCTTCAGCTGGGTACTGTTTATCAGCAGCCACGATGACTCCGTCGACGCCCGATCAGCTAGGGATTAGCCATACTTGCCACGGCGTACCGCAGTATGTGCGATGCGTGCTGTAGGACGAAGTCGGCATATATCCTCACAGGCTGCCCTCTCATGCTACAGTTGTGGTCGTTCGAGCGCTTCTCTCTCGGACGGCTTATGCTGTTAGACTCCAGTCCATACGGCGAGGACATATACCACGGGGACGCGGTGGGCCGGTCGATCATAGGGCCCCTTTGGTGCCGTAGACGGGTACGTACTTCCCTATATCTTTACTTTAGTCGTATTACATGTCATCCTTTGTAACCACTGTTCTAGCTCGCAGGCACAGTATGCAAAGGATGACATCTAGACAAATCAACATATCATGCATTTATGTTTGTATAACGGCATCAATAATACTACATTATAATTTATAATCACTAGCACTCGGCACAACACATCAGCAACACAACACTAGCACACAGCGTAGAGAGTATGGCGGGGGTGAGAGCAAAGCAGATAGAAGAGCATAGCGGGGGTGAGAGCAGAGAGCAGATCAGAGTGGGGGCGGTGGGATTTGGCAGTAGAGATAGCTGCTGAGGTCGATTCGACGGCTAGTGACGGGGGAGGCGAGATTAACCGGTGGCGAGCTCGATTTGACGGCGGGGAAGGCTGGAACCCCAGCAGCAGGCTCAATTCGGCTACGGGGGAGGCGGGGGATGGGGTGCCCAAACCCTAATGCGAACTTGTTGGGATGCCTCGCCCCACGCCTCGGCGGACGAGGCGTACCAGCGGGCGCTAACCGGCGGCACGCCCGTGTCACGGGTGTCACGCGCCGCCATGCTCAACCAGGCTCTGCCGTCTGTGAGGCCGAAGTGGCGGCCAGCATTGCCACGCCGAATTTTTCCGATGCGCACCGGATTCTGATGCGAGCCGGTTTTGGCTAATCTAACGCGTTTGCATTCCGTATTTACAAATCGAACCACGTATTTTACGTATTTGCAAAAATGGCACCACTGGCGCACGGTCACCGTGCGCCAGCGCCCCTCACGCCGCCACGTGGCGCGCTGGCGCACAGTGGCAACACGCCAATGCGCCGTCGCCCGACACGTGCCCTTTTTTCGGCTAAAAAAAATCGTTTTTCTCATTTTTCAGTGACACGTGTCGGGCATGGGCATCGGGCGGCGTTACTTACTGCGTGCGCCAAAGACGCCACGTGGCGCGTGAGGTGTCTGGGCACAAGATGACCGTCTTGCCGCAGCACGTGTGTTTAAAGACGGCGCCGTAGTAATACCTGTCGTGCTATTTTTACAAATTTGATTTTCATGTGGTTAGATTTGTAAAAACGGAATGCAAACGCCTTAGATTAGCCAAAAACTCGCCGGATTGCACCCAACTTTATTTCATGTGTTTTTTATTTGGGTCCGTCTATACAAGATTTAACTATTTTCTCAGCCCAAAACAGTTAAATTTTTGTTCATTTACAACTTCATTGTATATAAATTACAGTAATTTATTTATGTAATTTTTGTTCTTGGTCACTGTAATTATTATCGAAAATCTTAATAAGTCATATTTCCATCACATGATTCAAAATCTAACATATAATTTGAGATATTGAGCAAAAACAAAGACAAATAATAAAATTCTATACCAACAAAATACGACAATATAGTAAACCCGTTATATTGGGAAAAAATCATAATAAATTCGGACCTAATTCATTATATAAGAAGAAGTGCAAATCTCAAAGCATATCGGACGGATGAAATTTCGACTATTTTAACAAAAGAAAACAGTCGCACGATGTTTAGCAAATCTCTTTTTTCTTTTCCATAGGACGTAATTTACGAAATCGTTTGATGTTACTCTGTTGTGTAATGGTCTGCGAAACTTGTTTTTTTATCAGATTGTAGGTTTTAATTGATTTTGTGCAAGCCAGTGTTCAGGTTCAATAATGCATCTCAGTATCTTGCACCTTAACGCCTTACTCAAGCGCCGTCAAACATCCGGTGCAATGGTCACTTCTTTGAAGGGAAAGGCAGCATCATCTTACCATAGCTAAGTAAAATAATAATAATAACACATTACATCTGTGTTGTATCAGCTGTTGAAAAATAGTTTGACTATTTTCATATGCTATGGCATAACAAGAAAAAGAATGTTCTGTGTCCAACAGGGCAAGATATACAAATTATGCGAGACAAAATGACCATGCCGAGTATTTCTCAAGGAAAACTTTGAAACTAGCAGTTTAAATATAGTAATCTAATACAAAAACAACAAATACAATTCACACCAGCTCCCGTGAAAAAAATGCCGCATTCACACGCCTATAGTAGCTGACCAACTGATCAATTGGGAAGGAACAATGATCCTTCAGTTTGGCGTCACTTGATAAGAGGCTCCATTGCTTCAAAGAACAGAGGCACCATCTCCCTATTTGGAGTTTTGACTGCACACTTCACGCCAGGAACACCAGCTGCAGCAGTCAGCTCTACCAGGAATGGAATTCCACGCGGAATCTTGGCGGACAGATACAGAACATCCATGTTTGCATTTTTCCGCTTGGCGATAAAGAACACATTTGATGCTCCAAGGTGTTCAATGGTAGCATCTATGCTGTTGATGACGGAACTGGGGTACTCTTTTGAAAACTCATTGTCATCAGGTAAAGATTTCCAGGCCTGCAATCAGACAAACCACCTCAAACTTCAGCTAGACAAAGAAAATGCTGAGCGCATCAAATCAACTACTACTACCAACAATACAGTACCACACCAAAGAAAAGTTCAAGGTTTTACCTCAAGGAAACTTGTTCGCTCCATTTTGCCATCTTCACCAAAGAAGACATGCAGCGGACTTTTGTCATTGAAGTACCGCACTGGTTGCTGATTATTTTTCACCGCAACCTGCAGTAGCGAGTTTGGTGCTCCAGGAGAGACATTCTGGAACAAAACCATTGGGAGAAGCGTCCTGGCTGAGGCCCCAGGTTGCAGTGGAGGAACCTTATTCATAGAAAGACACCAAGTTCAGTACATGAAATGGAATTTTTCAAAAAAAAAAATTACTTATAGAATATAGACATCCTAGCACCTGAAGTGGACCACCAGCTGCAAGACCAAAGGTATTCTTGTTAAATTGAATCATAAATCCATCTAACACACCCTGGGTGCCATTCTCAAAAGATATATCGTAGGATATCTGGCCATCACGTCGCACTAGTTGTGCGCTAATCTGGAGTCCTTGGCCAGTGGTTGAAGGCAATACAACAGGTAGTGGAGGTCTGCAAAAGAAAAGAACCAGAAAAATCAAAATGGTCAAAAACCTGCTCAAGCCACAAAACATGAAAAAATGTCAAAGCGGAACTTAGAGCAAAAACTGTAGAAAATTTTGCTGACCCTGAAGGTTCTGTAGGCACGTCAACGGGTACCATGGCATTATCCATACCCATTAAGTCACCTAGGAGGTCTGACATTGGAGCAGGAGCTGCTGGGGCTGCAGCTGCCGGTTGCTTCACTGGTACATGCAATGAAGTGCCAACACTAGAGGAAGGTGATGCCCCATCAACTCCCTGAGATGGTGACTCTGAATACCCTGTTTCAGCTGTATCAGCATACTCCTCATCATCAGCCCTAGGAGCTGCCTTAACACGGTTGACAAATGCTTCTGGAGGCTTGTGAAAAACTGATGAAAGGGTAGAAATGTTTGCTAGCAACTCATCAAGAAGTGAAGAGTCAAGCTGGTTGGAGTCATCGCTGATCATAGGTTTCTCTGCCAGAACAACATCTTTTGCTGCCTGCAGAAAGCCACACATAACTCAGTGGTCACATGGATATCTAACAAAAAATTGGATCAAAAGGTGTAAAGTGTAAACATACAATACCTCGGGATCAGTAGAAAGAAGTCGCCAGTATATGTAAGCTCGATCACGCAAATCAGGATTATCTGTTTCAACTGTTGCATTATTGAGAACAGCCTACATGAAATAACACAAATTAGCCAGAGTAACTGTGATAAACAAAGTTATTAGAAAAGATTTTTTAGGAGCAGGGAACCCATTCTTATTGGAACAAGCAGCTACTCATTTGCATAAATTGATCATTCGGCTAAGGAAAAAATGTGAATGCATTGTACCCATAGGAACCAAGCCTTCTCCCTCTTAACATACAGAGAATTGACTATTCTAACCATTAACATTGTAGCACAGATCAACACTATGCTTAGTGCTCTACAGACTTCAATAGCCATATTTTGAGCATCCATCACATGCCATGATACCAAATAAGGAAATATTCAAAGACACCTTACACCAAGTCGAAAGTTATCCTGTGCTCAACAATCTCTAAGCAATATTATTTGCACCAGTAAATACATAAGGAGCTAAGAATAGTAACCTGTATCATCTGTTGCGGCCCCTCGGTTGGCTTCTTAAGAAACAACTTAACAGTTGCTGTTAGCAACTGCAGTTGAACTAATGCTGGTTCTTCTGGGAATGATTCCAAGAAGCTCTCAAGGAGTTCATCAGCATTGTCAATTCTTTCGGCATATTCTCCAATTATCCAAATCATTGATGCCTGAAGAAAATGAAACATGTAAGTGAACAAAACATGCAATAAATTACCGAGACAGTGTTCATAGGCTAATACCTTAGCCTCTGGTTCATCTAAAGTGTCGAGACTTTCACAAAGTGTTGCAATGATAGACTCGTATCTGCGTATTCAGCAAGAAAACAATTACCTTTTTACACAAAATTTCCTTGAGCAAAAAAGAACTCTGATAGTTCCATAGCTCCAAATATAGAATGTCGAACTTTCATGCAAAGGCACTTACGTGTTTGGGTAGCGTCTAAAGATGTCCTTGATAACAATTATAGCTTCCTGCACAACATAATTAACTTTTATCTTAATCAGCTCAAGCAAAACACTGATGCACCTTTCAGCAGCTCTCTCCAATTTAATTGCACATCTTCCAATAGCACGAACAGCTTTCCGAACAAAGTCAACATCCACCTCTGTGGCGTACTCTTTGAACTCCAATAGCACCTAGAAAGACCTCTGTTAGCTTCTGAATGGAAACTTGCAGAAAACAAATCATCTGGTACCAACTTTTGAAAGGAACAAGATGTTCAATAAATTTAACAACTGCAGACAATTTGTTCCCACTTCCCAGAATGTTTTTTCTTTTGTTTCTGTACTTCTGTTACGCAAGGTACCAGAATAGCATAAAACTGTAGTTGAAAATACCCTTACACTCCAATCAACAATAGCTAGAATCAATAGTAACACACACGAGAATAGAAGATTCTGTACCTGATCTATGTTTCGATCTGAGGCAAGCTTTATCATAATCTCCAACTTTTCCATCTTAACATATACTGGGTCGTTGTACTTGCAAAAGAAGACCTATTGCCAGACAGCCCAGACATACTATTGAGTTCAAAGACATACTGTGACATGATTAATGAATAAGAATAGCTCAAAAGAGAAACAAATGTATCACCTTAATTTCATGTGCAAGTATTGTAGGCCTTTTTTGAACAATCAGATTGATGTTCCTCAATGCTACATACTGAATCTCAGGTTCTGCTGACAGAAGTGTAACAAGAGGGGTGCCATTTTCTTACAGAGATTCCGGACAACATCCGTGCTAGTAATGAGCTCCATTTGTAGAAGGATTATCTATGTGAAAGAAAAAGGATAGCATCAACAAAAGCTCCTGTCTGATATAGAAGGAGATAAGCAATAGGTTAAAATATTACTAAAAGAAACAGAACACCTATTTGGATAAATGAAAAATAAGCAGCAAATACTGCTTTGAATAGTAGCTGGATTGCCATTCTCAACTAGTTACATGTGGAGATGTATCATAGTCCTATACTCCTATTCGACCAAAAGGTCAAGAAACATACAAGTCAATCCAATGTTAGAATTCAATGGTTCCTACAATTTATTATGATACAAATTCAAGATGACAGAAGAAACTCATTACCTAATTAGAAGAAACTCATTAACTAATTAGAAGATCCCCAGATATAATCAACAGGAGTATGTATTAATTTTGTTTTGTCCTTGGAAACAAGTTTTTCCTACCCTGATACCCATGCAGTGAGGACTGGGCAGTACCTCTATTCAGGCATGACAGGTCAGTAAATTTGGAACTATGCCAAGCTATGGTTACTGAATAGTATATACACAAACTGCATGGGACCCTGTCTAAAACCATACTATGCTCTAGTAAATGTGAATCAGGTTTATGTACCTTGACAGCAGACAGAACAACTGCACAATTTGCATGTTGGAGACGGGGTGTAACTCGTTCCACTATATTTTCCGATTCCCTTGCATCTGCTGCCTTGTACCTTGACAGAGAATCAAGAATGAAAACTTGTCCCCACCTGCAAAATTACCAAATATGTTAAGCAGCCTACATTAGAAAAATCCAAAGGAGTTCAAAAACCAATATAGCCAAAAAAAATGCATCGTACTCTGTGCATTCATTCAGAGCAGTCAGAAGCTTTGACAGTGTATGGCTGGTGATCTCAAAGATTGGACGAGCACTACTGTCTTGAATCTCTGCTAAAGCAGCAACAGCATTTGCCACTACCATTGGATTATTGTCAGAAATTAAGTCTTTAAGGGCCTCTATAAATCCTCTGTCCTCCACTAGCTCAGCATTTATATCATAAAGCTTGGCAACACAAATAGCTGCTGTCTTCCGCACATACGGGTCATCATCCTGTGGAAACAATTCACCCAAATATATATTTATTTAGATGAAAGAATTCAGTTTAATTTTTTTTTAAAAGACTATAGAAGCAACAAAAATGACCTTGAGGCATCTTTGAAGAGGATCACAGAGATACTCTGTGATTTTGTCCACACGGATGCAACCCATTGTCCTCACAGCTAAAGCACGAATCAATGGGTTTGGATCTTGTGAATCCTGCAAAAGTTTCAAGTCACCAATCCTCTGATTAGTTGCTATGTCTAGATCATATATCTTATCACATGATAGCCTAATTTTTTTCTGCACAAATGTTTATTGCAAGCATGGTTATAATTTCTTACCTTAACAAATGTGTTCACGGCAAGTATGGCTAGGTCAGGTTGACTTTTAGCGTAGTTGATGAGATACAAATATACTAGTTTTTTCAACTCCAAGTTCTCAGTCTGCATGCAGTTCACGACATCAGTAAACAATGACGAGACATCTTTTCCAACAGTCATAGCAGCAATCACTTTCTTGACAGCATCTTTTCTCTTATCCTGCAAACCATGTTTCCAACAAAAGTTCAAATTCCATTCCATAAAAAAAAACTCAAATACCAGAAATGCTTACTGGGAAGTCAAAGTAAACAAGAAACTTGAGTGACATGAAAAAATATACAATCATAAATATGTTCCCGCATAAAAGAACAAGAATAATTTTAATATCGCCTCGCTAATGGTACGTGTATCAAGTAACAGAGTATATGCCTATTCGGTCCAACCAGTCTTTCCACCTAGCACACTTCATCCCTCAACTAATTTCATAGCAAAAAGGCCAAGATGTAAGTTTTCAAAAGTTAACACGATAATGGAATATTGACATTTATGATTCAGCTCGAATCGCACAATGTTTATTTATCTCCATGATTCATGACAGCACGTGCTTGGTGCTTATGTCTTAATACGTTTTTTTCTCTCTTTTGGCAATACAACATGCATTTACATCATATGCGCAACACTGCAACATTTAGAAAAATAAGACAAACATGGAAACAACTTTTTGCATCACCAGTGGGTAGAAATAGGCATCTCAATTTCACTAGACACAAAAACAAAATGGTGTAGTATGTCTTGCTTGCCACACGGAAAAGTGGTGAGACTACCCAAGCATTCCTTACTGTTTCAACAACTTTGCACACACGCATGCACAGTCGTACAAACAGTATAAATAAAGGATAAATACATGTTTCCTCAGCAACAAGGTGCGAGTTCTACAGCATTCACAGTTTAATTTACAACATCAATATATACTGAAAGCAATAAATCAAGTAAAATTGCTCCCTAGTAATGCGTATGAGGAGCAGTGGAGGTAAAATATGCACATGGGCACGGTGGTTCTGGTTTCTGAACCAGGTGGAGGTTAATGCACTGAACCCATGCACATACACTTCCAAGTCTCTACCCAATTCATCTAGGCAGACATCGAGCAGTCACTCAATTCAGACCAATCCTGCTTTCACGCAAAGCCTCGAGACGGATCAGAATTCAGCACATTCATCCCGCTCCAAAACAATCCAAACCCAAATCCGCCCGAACGATTCTAACGCAGCTAGAGCAGCCCAATCCTGCACCTAATTCTGTAAGCTTCATCTCATTCGTCCCGAACCTAACACCGAAATCTGCACTCGCGACGCAAAATCCAATCCTCCGAGCACGACCGAGCCCCACGAGAAAAACAACCAAAATCCGCAGATCTCGAACCGGTCGCGCCTAGGCACCCAACGCCCCGCCCAAATCTGGATCCAGGCCAACCAATCCACAGGCACACAGCAAGCCACAGGAGGAGATGACAGGCACGGGAGAGACAGCGGCGAGCGCGAGGAGGGGGGCGCACCTTGTACTGGGAGTTGAGCTCCTCCTTGAGCTCGGGGATCTCCCCCTTCTTGGTGGTGGAGAAGTACTTGGAGTCGTGCCCGCTCATCTCGCCCCGGCGAGCCTACCTGCCGGCAAACCACTCGCCGCCGCCCGCCGGTGGGTGGTCGTGGTGATCTCGCGCGCGGTGGCGGTGGGTGCGCGCGGCGGGCGCAGTGGGATTGGACTTGGCGAGGAGTGTGTGTGGGGGGAGTAACGGGGATTTGAGATATCCGGAGGGAGACGACGGTGGAGATCTGATCGGCTGCTGACGCCTAGGGTCCGTTTGGTTTTCGAAAAATAGACATATTTATGTGTTTGGTTCACTGAATAGAACCAATCAGTTCAGGACCAAGTCGTTCCATTAGAGAGAATATTCGGCCAATATGTTTACCATCTCGTTCAAGAAAAACTCCCAAACCGGGCGGTTCAGCTTCTCCTCGCTTCCCACAATACATACAAGATCTTCATGGAGTCGCTTGTCCTCCACGGAGAAGGAGAACAGGTCGGCGCGGTAGGGGAGGTCGGGGACGCCGAGCGCACGGAGGAAGTAGAGTGTCGGCCGGAGTCGGGCTGCGATGGAGGACACGAACAGGCGCGGGAATTTGAATTTGCACAACAGAGATTAAGGAATGGATGGGTGTTGAATGAGGGGGTATGGTGGCTATTTATAGAAAAACATATGATTTTTTTTTTGCTATTTTTAAAGCCTCAAACGATAAAAAAAAGGTCAAAAATGCCCCAACGGCAGATCCGCCCTACAGCACTGTGCAGCACTGGCCCATCAGTGGTAGCGACCCACTTGGGCCTCCCCCTTTTCTCTCCCTGCCGCCCCTATCACCTAGCCCTTCACCGCCAAGACATGGCATTGCCAAGAAGGTCGCTTACCGCCACCCCAAGCCCGTGTCGCCTCCCGGCCTCCTCCTCATACGGACCGTGCCATGCCCTCAGACTGCCTCCTGCCTCCTCCTCTCACAGATGTCAGATCCCCGTCTCCTCCTCTCTCCTCCTCTCAACCGTCGCCCCCACCTCTCCTCCTCTTCTCCTCTGCTTGGTAGTCATTGCCACGCCTCCTCCTCCCTCCCTTCTCCTCTTCTCTCCTTCAGACCGTCTCCTTCTCCTCTTCTCTTCTCCTCACTCAAGCAGCCGCAACAGACTGCTGGCGTCCTCCTCCATGCCGGCCGACACCGTCTTGCCACTCTTCGCTTCTTGGCTGCGCCTCTGGCTTCTCCTCCTCTCTCCGCTCGGGCAGATGAGAGCTCGGGTCGTGCCTAGCATGGCCCGACACTGTACGTGTGCCTGGCCACCCCACCGTGTTGGGCAAGCCCACCGTGCCGGGGTGCCAACCCAAGCATGAATCGTGCCAGCCCGGCCAATGTATAGTGTGTGTCGTGCTATGCCTCGAGCCTGCCACATCGCCCTTCATCGGTCCCATTCGACAATAAATTCTGCTAAAGCCTAGGGCTTAATTGATGTTCGTGAAATGAAATGAGGTCGAACGGCCCAAACTCGACAGTCTATTTTGTTATTTGTCCTGATGATTCCCTATTTCTGAGAACTTGACCAAGATGATACCCAGTTAGTACGACCACGCTATGAGCTTTAAAGTAATGCATTAGTTTCCTTGAAGCCATAAGGAGACTGTATAGCAACTTTTGTACTTGTGGATATCGTTCATTTGGTCCATGTAAGACTTCGCTTACATAATATACTGATCGTTGGATGTTATCACACTCAATGACCAGTACATCACTGACTGCTTGTGGTGTTGCAGCCACGTATATCAGCAATGTTTCTCTTGATCTTAGAGATACTAAGATCGGGGCATTCGTAAGGTACCTCTTGAGCTTTTCAAAGACATCATTTGCATCTTTAGTCCACTCGAAACTTTTGTGTTTCCGAAAGGTAATCATTTTTCTCCTAATCGTGCTATGAAACAACTTAGCGCTGCCATATAGCTGGTTAGTTTTTGGACTTCTTTCTTTCTGGTCGGAGGGCGCATCTGTTCGATGGACGATATCTTTGTTGGGTTTGCTTCAATTCCTCTAGCCGAAACTAGGAATCCAAAAAGCTTTCCAGATGAAACTCCGTACACACACTTTTTCGGAATTAACTTAAGGTTATGCCTTCTTAAATTATTGAAAGTTTCTTCTGGGGTCGGAAATATGATCGCCAGTAGTGATGCTCTTTACGACCAAGTCATCAACGTAAGCTTCTAAATTTCGACCTATCTGAGAACTAAAAGTTTTTTTTGCATTAGCCTCTAAAAAGTAGCACCAGCATTTTTGAAAACGAATGGCATCTTAACATAGCAATAAGTGTCATATGGTGTGATGAAGGAAGTTTTCTCTTTATCATCTTTACTCATATTAATCTGATAGTACCCTAAATACGCATCTAAAAAAACTTAATAACTCACACCCGGAAGTAGAGTCTATAAGCTGATCGATATGTGGAAGAGGAAAGTCATCCTTCAGACAAGCTTTTTATTCAGATCTGTGAAATCGATACACTTTCCCCATTTTCTGTTACTTTTTCTAACCATTACAGGATTGACGAGCCACTCTGGGTGGTCGACCTCGCGAATAAATCCAGCGTTGAGAAGCTTGGCAATCTCCAACTAGATTGCTTCCTTCCGATCTGGTGCAAAGCGCCTTAACTTCTGCTTGACCAGTTTCTTGTCAAGCCAGAGAGCTAGCCTGTGCTCGATCATCTCCCTGAGGACTCCGGGTATATCGGATGCCTGCTAGACGAATACATCCGAATTGGCTCGGAGGAATGTGACGAATGACTCTTCCTATTTAGGGTTGAGCCTTGCTCTGACTAGTATCTTTTGGATGGTTGTGCTAGCATTTCCTAGTCCAGATAACGTTTTGACGCTTTCCAGAGAAAAGCCCTTGTCGAGCGAAACTTCTTTGGTCTGGTCAGAGGGTTTTGGAGCCATCTTTGGTCTTGAGTGTTTGACCTGCGTGAAAGGTGGATTAGTATTCCTGGTCGGAAGTTCATCGACCAGTTCTAGGGATCTACGGTCGCATGCGTATGCCATCTTTCTATCCCCTCAAACCGTAATGACCCCTTTCGGTCCTGACATTTTTAAACTCTGATAGTCGTAATGCGTAGCTATCAAGAACTTTGCTAATGCTGGACGACCAAGAATTCCATTGTATGCAGTTTCAAAATCTACTACATCAAATGAAATTTTTTCTGTTCGGAAGTTATCTGGTCTTCCGAACGTAACCAGTAGGGAAAGCTGTCCTATCGGTTCGGTAGTAGACCCTGGAACTATACCATGGAAGGCATATTTCACAAGCTTTACTTTTGACTTAGGAACTTGCATCTCTTCCAATGCTCCCATAAATAAGATAGTTAAAGAACTACCACTATCTAGTAAAACGCGATTAACTTTACAATTATTAATAGTAAGTTCTACAACAATAGGGAACCTACCTGATCGAGTTGAAGGGATAGGGTAGTCTTCTTTGCTGAAGGAGATGACTGTCTCCGACCACTTGGATGGCTTGACAGTGATCAAAGGTTCGGTGAGGTTCACTTCCTGCTCTACGACCTTCAGACGGCGTCTTGACTCGTATGAGGAGGATCCAACAAAGATCATATCGACGGTGTGTTGTGGCTCCTGATACTATATTTCTTCATCGCCATTCTTGATGAGGGCATCCCTAACTCTTTACCATCTTCTGATACTACAAATCAAGCTACAAGTGTTGAAGCTCCAAATCTGTCATCTAGACCTATTACCTGAGCACGGGCCAAATTATTATAAGAACATGTGAATTTGTTTCTAGTTGAATCACATAATGTTATCGATGAGAATATTATACTACCTAAAAATAGTATTTTGCTTGTGCTCAGGTTCCAAGATTCAATGGTGGACGGAGATCAAGGATATGAGGCTGTTATTCAGGGAAGCCCGTCAAATGAGGAACTCGTGGTCCAAGCGGCCCAGAAGTTGGCCCATGACCCATTCGGCCATGGAGAGGACCATCAAGCCCAAGATGAAGTCAGCCAAGGGGCTGGCCCATGTAATGGTGCAAGGAACAAAGCCCATCTATATAACCAAGGCCCAAACCGCATGAAGCCCAACTGTGAACAGTGCACGTCGTGAATAGTACCACCGTGAACAGTAAACACGAATAGCCCCTAGGCCGAGACTATATATTGAGGGTTAGACCCCATTGTAATCTCATACCACGTTTAATATATTTTCAAACAACATATACTTATTTCTCCTGTTGTGCATATAGCCAAAACAGAGGAAAATTGGGCGTTTAGAACAAGGGGTCGTTCTTGCTTTTCCTTTGGGAATTGAGGGTTTGACGATCTTCGCTTCGTGGTCAGTGAGGATCCAATCAAGTGTGTGTTTGGACGAATTTTCCATAAAGCTGTAAGTTTGCGCATTGGTGCGGGGGATCAATTGGTGGTTCGTCGGGATATACAAGTTATTAAGAGGTTCTGCGTCGAGAAGACCGGGCACCCCGCATCAATTCTTGTCCTTTTTGGATCTTGGCTCTCCAAGCTCTTGTACGAAAGGGAAATGACCTTTACCTAAATAATAGTCCTCCAGCTTCTTTTGCCAGGCTCGGCAAGTGCGCAGATCATACCCTGCCGCCTGATGAAGTGGACACTACTTCTTATTCTTTTTGTATTCATCAGTCAGAGCTTTTGCCTTGTTACGACCGGAATAATCCTTCTTGCCCTTGGCAAACTTTTCAGGAATCGCAAGAACCTCTTTATTGCTGGGTTTGCGATTTTCTTACCCCTAAGAGCCTTCTTAAGTTTCTTCTCTGATTTATCCAGGACGGGTTGAGGTTTTTTCTCTTTTTGATCGATGGCTTTGTTCCATTCAACCGCCTCACTAGTGGTTGCATACCTATCAGCCATGTTGAAAAGTTTGACAGTCGTTTGTGGAGGATTCATTGTGATGTCCTTCATAAACCATCGATTTCTTAATCCTGCTTTAAAAGCCTGAATAACAGATGAGTTTGCGACCATAGGAATAGAGCTACATACCTGATTAGACCTTTTGATATACTGCCGAAGAGTCTTATTAGGTTTTTGTCGGATCTGATGAAGATCATCATCCTTTCTGGGGGCGGTCGTACATCCCCTGAAAGTTTGCAATTAGGAGGTCGCAGAGTTGCTCCTAGGTGTAAATTGATCTGACTGGTAGGTTGAGCAATCAAGACCGGGTAAATACTTTGAGTATCGTGGGCAAGTAGTTGCCATCATGTTGTTATCACCACCAGCAACTCTGATGGCGGTAGTATAGATATGGAGAAATTTCAATGGGTTTTGAGTCCCATTGAACATCTCCATGTTGGCTGGTCGGAACTTGTCCAGCCAGCGCACTACTTGGAGCCCCGCCGAGAATGCTCGACAGCCCGTAATCGAGTCATGGGGCCTTCTTTGAAAAGGCGCCGAATTGTAACCAGTTGGGGACCGATTCCTCAGGTTGACATACCGAGTATCCGGTGTCCCAACCTGGTTCTGGACATTAGTATAACACCTTCGACCGCCTGCCTGGTTTAGATGACACCGAAGATCATCCGAGCCAAGTGTTCGCTCCTCTTGACGAGGGGGAGGGGTGGCTGCTTGGAAGAGTCGTCTTCCCTCATGACTCCCTGGTCGGAATCTCTGAGGAGGTCTGGGTATCAATTGGTCCACAGTTCGACCATACTGATCCCTGCTAAGGGAGGAACGCTGAGACGAAGTCAAAGTTTGGCTTTGTGAATTCCTTTGTTCCATGTACATCTCTGTACGCTGCATGGTTTGTTGAAGGATCTCTGGTACCTGCCCTACAAGCTGAGCATATCTCGGAGTCTCTGCCAGAGCAGGGTCCGGGTTATTTAAAATATCACGAACTCGTTGCAGGTTTTGAATTGTTACCGAGGGTCTCAAAGGATTCCTGCCGACAAAAGGTGTTCGATGACTCGAATTTTCCTATGACCCTCTGGTTTGTCCTGTTCGACCCATTAACTGATTGATGTCCATCAATTCATTGCCTCCGTCGTCCTAGGTAGGTGCTTAAGTGTCTGCACCATTTCCACCAAACGGGTGCTGGCGGGATATGTTGTTGAGGATTGTGCACGACATCTTGATTAGTATCACTGATTACGTTAGCCTCGTGCCTCCAACAGCAGTCTTCCGACGAGCTCCCATCGTAACTAAGGGAGAGTCTTCCACTGCTTCCGCAAGGAGCCTCTAGGATAGGGAGCAATCGGATATTGCCACCTCCAGCGAGCTTTGTGGCAGACTCAGCCTGATCCGGTGGATTCCCGATCGTATACTGAGTTTTATCATCCCCACTTGGCCTTCGAATGGTGGCAACTTTATTGACACCTTCACCAAGTGTCGGCTGGCCCCTGGAATACATAGGAACCGTCGACAAATATCGATCGCTCATGACTGTATCGAGAGTACATTGACCATCTGATTACAGTATTGAGCCTTCATCACCGTTTTTGCCGGTCGGAAGAACCGGACTTGCAGAGGCGTTCGAATATTTTGAACTAGTTGGAA
Source organism: Phyllostachys edulis (assembly GCA_036346405.1). Classification (NCBI taxonomy): domain Eukaryota; kingdom Viridiplantae; phylum Streptophyta; class Magnoliopsida; order Poales; family Poaceae; genus Phyllostachys; species Phyllostachys edulis. The sequence goes on from CM070549.1 coordinate 65,233,047, forward strand.
CGACCGATTCCTCTGGGAGCGCCACTAATTGTGACGGTGAATCTTCCTCCATTCGGTCGATCTCGCTGGTCTCAGCGAACGGCGAGCCTGCGATGGAAGAGGATGATGACGACATTGCATCATGTTCCATGGTACGGATGCATGCGTCCATGTCGAGGTTTGAGTAGTTCGCCAAGTCGAACCAGTTCTGCTCATCCCATGTTCCTGCCATGATCGCATAAGAGATAACAAAACGGAAGAAAAATGAGGATTGCTTAGTGAAGAAAGCTTCAAGAACTCAACGCCTTCTAGCCCACGGATGGCACCAGCTGTCGACGATCAAGTCGCCGATCTTACGAAATAAAATAAGGAAAATGGCTAAGAGTTCTTGGATGAGAATGGGGTTTTTCTTTATTGCAATGAACTGGATCTTTACAGGGGGTGTCTTGAACAAGGCGACAAACTATCCCTAATTACACTAAGTGTATTGCTTGAATCTAATTGCCTTATGATGAATCAGATGTGTTGCGGTTGTTCTCCATCGGTTGTCTTGGGATTGTCTTTGTCATGTCCCTCTACTGTTCGTTATCCATCTTTAAATAACTGGCGAAGAGGTGACAATTACTCCTGGAAGAGACACCCTTTTGAAGAAGCGCGTCTAGTCGGAGGGACAGTGACAGTTAGTGAAATGCCAACTGATCAGCGGTTGATGTCACTGGGAGACAAAACCATATGGTGGTTATTGTTAGTGACTTAGAGCCGAAAACGTCATGCGGTTTGGAGCAATTAAGACACATGTTCCTTTCATCACACGGAAGGGGTGTACATGGAACCGGGTCCAAGTGCCAGTTCAAAGACTCTTCGAACAGTCATCTGGTCAAGCAATAGGTACAGGACCCCCTTTGACGAGGTTACCCATCAGGCGACTCTTGAGATTCTAACGACCATAGGGGTCGTTAGCTACGAGGTTTACGATTACATAAGCTATGTGACTTTTAATTAATATTTAGGAATTTAATCCTCGTCAGCAGATATAGCCCATCTGACCACCTCTACTAACGCTAAATCATTCTATTCTCTTTTTTCTACCTTCTAGTAACTTTTTGAGACTTTTGTGGGCCTTTTTTGGATGGCTACCTGGGCTTTGTTGGAACCGATTCATGAATAAGTAAAGTTTGCTAAATAGCGTACAAACCATCTGTCCATTAGTGCTCATGTGCATCATTAACAACGATCATTTTCAAATTTCAATGCATTGTGTTTGTGTAAGGCACCAAGGCCATGTACAATGTCGCAGGTACTAGATTTGTCGATTCACTATCATATCATACTAGTGCTAGATTTTGTCTTTCTCTTACAGTGTTTAGTATCTCCTTCTTTGTCCAACACAAGACCCACAACTAAATAAAATATCACTTTTTTCTCTCCCACCACACACTCTCACTCTCTCATTTCACTTACAAGTGGACCCATAATAATTTTTTTGAGTTAGCACCTGGTGCATCTACATACACCGGTGCTGGGAATCTTTAATGTGCTAGCCCCGACAACAAACTACATCGTAAGATAAAATAATACCTCGACGAACTACTTTAGTTGCATAATTAGTGTAGTGAGATTGTGAGCAGTAGAAAGGAAGAAGGCTCGTGCGACGTGTTGAGCCCTCGTGGTTTCAACCTCAGCACGCGGTCGAAGAAGCAGGCCAGAGACCGAGCAAACGAAACGACCATCCCCGCTCGAAGAAGCAGCCCAGTGCACGCGAGAGCAACTCAGCTGACATGAGCATGGCCCAAGCGATCGGTTACTATAAGGACATGTGCTAATTTGCTCCCCATTCTTCCGATTTGTTTAGGCAAATCTCTATATTCTCTTTCTAACAGGACGAAGGAAACCGCGGCCCCTCACGGCCTCCACGTAGCTCTTTTTATGAAAAGGCCCCTGCAGTTTTCGAAATCGTGTCGAGGTCCCGTTTCGATGGCCGTCAGCTGTTGGATCGCAATTGCACGGTTTGTGATCGTCGCGTTGAGGTTGCGTCCAGGTCATGGGCATCAAGGGGTTGCAGGGCCGACGGATCACAAGCATCAAAACGGGCGGCCCAGATCACGCCACACACCCTCCACCACGCCAAAACCCTAGCCGCCTGTAGCCTCTGATCCCGCTTCGTCGCCTTCCCTATCGCGCGGCACACATCTCATCGCTTCCTCCTCTCGCAGTCGCGCCTGCGTCCTCACCTCCTCCCCTCCACTCGTGCCTCCACCCGCGCCGACCGCCTCCTCCCTTTCGCCCGCACCGCCCTTGTAGCCCACATCCTCCCCTTTGTCCGCACCGCCCTCGTCGCCCACATCCTCCCCTTTGCCCTCACCGCCCACCCTCACCGCCCACCGCCAATGTAATACCCCGTTCAATATCTAGAACTATAATTGAGTTCAAACCTTTTTAGCAGGATTTAAAAAGGGATTTCAGAATTTCTCTTGAAGGGGGATTAAATCTCGGGCCAAAGGCCCATAGCCTTGGTCCATTAGGGCAGCCAAAAACCCTAAATGCTATTGTAGCATGCCTATGCTACAGTGTCGCCGCCACCTGCTATAGTACCGTCGTATGCTACAGTAACCACCTCCTCTCTTGCTGCTATCCAAGAAGAAGGAGGGAGGGAGAAGAACCCTTCAGGTGCCGCCGGCCAAGGAGAAAAGAAGAGGAAGAGGGAGAAGGAAGGGGAGAGGAGATCCTCGTGAGGATTTCAGCGGGTTCCTTCGTGTCCTCAAGGGTGATCCTCAACTCCACGTTGTTTTCTTTAATTCTTCTCTATGCGATTGTTGTCGATTAGCGTATCGGTGTTCTTGCCGTAAGTGATTCATTAATCTGTAGCCACATTGTTCAGTAGTTTTGGATTAGATCAATGCAAAATTAGGGTTTTGGGTCTCCTAAAGATTTGTGGGAAATTTCATTAGGTTTCGGTAGGATCTTAAATCACATCATTTGGAGGTGTAGTTTTTGAGTTATGATAATTGCATTGCTGTTCTCCAGAATCCCTGTCAAGTTTTAGCATTCGTAGTAACTAATAAATTAGAAATTGATAATGGCCGAACCAGGGATGGCTACCAACATGAATTTTGTAGATAATTCAACTAGCTTTCCATAATGTTAAAGAACACGATTTTTGGATCATCATAACGAAAGTTATGGATATTTAAATATTACTGTCCAGAATGTCTGTCAGATTCCAATAATTGTTTTGATCTGTTTGTTAAAATTAGTTAAAGGAAAAAATTGAGAATCTGGCCAACGAGACTTTTGTAGATAATTTCATAGTATTTCTAGAGAGACTGAAAATGCATTTTTATGATAAGCAGAAAGGGAGATATATATTTTAGAAGGCCGATGTCCAGTATTGAGTTACTACTAGTTCGTCGTTTCACTTGAATAGATTAAATATATGAAATATGAGTTTTTGGGAGTGCGGTTTAGAGCGTTACGATTAGCGTTGTTCTATCTTGTCAAACCTTGTTTTTAGTAAAGTATTTATTGTAGGCAGAGCGACCTTGGGTTTGGTTTCGCCTTCTCTACATTCAATTTGTCACAACGTTAAAGGAAAGTACATTTTGGATCATCTTGGATGTGTGTTTGTACAGATTGGTTGAATTACTATGATATTGATAATCTTATGAAGTATGACAATTTTTCCACTTATTTCTTGTTTCCGTTAAATGCTTATAACAATAGGAAGCTATGGAAGTGTTCATTTCGTTTCATTACATTCATTCCAAGTTTTCATGTTTAGCCCAAGGGAGTGGGTATTGAGGTTCATTTCATTCAATTCAAGCATTCATGTTTAACCCATGAGAGTGGGTATTGAGATCCCCATATTTTCAATATGGGTAACTAGATCCCCGTATGAAAGATTCTTCATACGGGCATTAGATTCCCGCATTTTGATAATGCGTGCATGAGTGAACACCGACGGGTGTTACACTGGCTATACCGGTATATGCAGAAGAGAAGTGAAGAAATATGCATTTGCATCGCATGCATAGTAGATTCATATGTATGTGACAATTTGAGAATGACTTGTATCCAACGAAATGTTTCTTATGTCATTCATCCGTACTTGCTGAGTCTTGGACTCACTCTTGCCAATTTTGTTTTTAGGTAAACATTGAAGGAAGATACGCGTTGGGAGGGAGTAGATCACACAAAGAAATTCACTTTATCACATACTTCACCTATTAAATAATAATTCTGTTGCTACCTTTCATTTGGAAACTACTGAATGTAATAATTGAATTTATGGTACTTCTATTGTTCGTCCTTAAAGTTTATACATGCTAGTTGATGGTTTAAAATTACCCGGATGTATTCATGATGTTGTTCCTCTTGATTGTATTGTGATAAACTCAAATTTAGTGCTTAAACCCTTACTGAAATTTATGTTAGTTAAGTTATTAGAATTGTTTTGTGATGGAGTTTAGTTGTCATTAGTTGTTGATTGTGGAGAAAAATTTATAGTGTTGATTGGTGTTAGTGGTTTAGGTTGCATTTTGGCTTCCGCATGGTCAGGTGTAAGATCGAGGAGGCCGACTAGAGGGGGGGTGAATAGGCATTTTAAAAACTTCTTTGGCTAAAACCGATTTCTAATGCGGAAGCTAATACAAATACGGTTTTGCACAATTAAGGCCTAAATTAACTAGGTTCAACTAAGTGCACCAACAAATCAAGTCTATTGAAGAATATAACTATTTAGCATATGACTTGAGCAATTCAATTAAAGCAATGGTGAAAAGCACAAAGAACTAATGCAATCATACACAATGAATAAGCAATTTACTACAAGATATATAAATTGCACAAATTAAAGCACAAGTAATTAAACCATAATGACACGGCGATGTTTTCCCGTGGTGATCGGAGACTTGCCGGTCTCCCCTAATCCATGTTGAGGGAAACCCAAACCAATTGGGCCGGCTCCACGAATTAAGCCTTCCTCCGAGGTAAGTCCAACCAACACCTCGCTCTACTAGGGTTGCTCTTTCCTCCACTCCGGAGATGGCGAGCACCACACTACTCACAAACCGCCCGGATCTTCTCACAATCTTCTTTGAGAAGCTCACCGGTGCAATAACGCCACCACGCCGTCTAGGTGTCGGCAAACACCAAGAGTAACAAGTCTCCAACGCTCACTTGAACCAATCAAATGTCAATGCTCTATGGATACGAAATCCACAACCTAAGGCAACACATGCACTTAGGGTTTGCTCTCAATCACTCACTAAGTGCAACATATGCACACTAGAGTAGAGAGGGCTTGCTCTTAGCTCAAAGAGTGTCTAGCACACAGTCACAACACTTGGATATGTTTCTCATCCAACCAGCAACCTTCCACACACGGCCAAGGCGGGTATTTATAGCCCACACAACCAAACTAGCCGTTGGAAGCAAAGTCCCAGAAAAAACGGGACAATCGGTAGTACTGCTGCTCAACAGCGGCATTACTCAAGACACATAGTAACGACTATAAAACTAGCGTTGCAAAGAGATCCGAATCGCCGCCAACACATACGCGATCGTTCCTTTCACCGGTAGTTCCGCCCAACATATTGCGGTACTACCGCTTAGCCAAAGAGAGCAACACATGCTCAAAATCGGCTAAGGACCAGATTACACTAGTACTGGAATTTACGTACCGTCAACATATAAACGGTAGTTCCGCGTGCCGGTCGTACCACGCACAAAGCGCTGGTACTACCGCGCTACTCCAGAGCGAGCCAAGACCAAAATGCAACGCTACTGGAATTTCCATACCGCTCCAACACACCGGACCTACCGACATGCGATAGTACCGCACACACCGAGCCGGTACTACCTTACCACGGTAGTTCCGCGATATCCACACCGGTACTACCGCACCACTTCAGAGCAACACATGCTCAACAAGTGCGGTAGTTCCGCCAAGGAACCACCGGTCATACCGCACAGAGGTAGTTCCGCGCAACACATGCCAGTACTACCGATTTTCAACAGAAAGCAAAGTTTGCATTCATGTCAACTCAATTTTTGCAAAACACATTTGCCAAATTGATACGAGATGCAAACACAAGTTCAAGGCATGATTCTCAACAAGTTGCAAAACACATTTGCCAACTTTTAGAATCAATACCACAAGGAATAAGGTACATGGACTTAAACCATTTGCAAAACACATTCGCAAACTAAGTCACATGCTATAAGAAATATCCATGAGCCACACCCATTTGCAAAACACATTTGCAAATATTGGCAACATGTTAAGGTGAGCTAGAGCAAACACAATGAGCTGTCAACACATGACTAACTCAAGCTACTAGTCAAAGACCCCTCTTAATAGTACGGCGACCTATACTAGCAATCTGGTCTCCCATCCAAATACCGAGACCGGTAAAAGACTAAGAACACATCCTTAGCCCTAGCTAGCCATACCTTTGCTTCTAGCATCTTCTTGAAGCTTGATGACGCACATCCTTGCTTCAACTCCGAGTTCTTGACTTGATGCTCATCAACACATGATGACATCCTTTGCTTGCCCTTCATCAACACATGATGAAGCTTCTCTTGACTTGATCAACACATGATCATATCTTCTCTTCATGAACATCATCGACACATGATGATTTCCTTCATCTTGAACTTGATGCGCATCAACACATGATACATCCTTTACACCAAGCTCTTGACTTGATGACCATCAACACATGATGTCATCCCAAACTGACAACCTCATGGAACATAACCTGTTTCATCCAACTCACAGAAAATGTTAGTTCCAACAATATGATTATCATTATTTACCACACCATACCATTAACTCATAATGGTTGGGACAAGATACCACAATCTTTCCCAAATTGGTAATTTATGATAACCACTTCAATTGTAAGTAATTGAATATAGAATGGTATGAGTATATGACTACTACACAAGTTGTATATACTCAAAGGATATATGAACACACAAGTCTCATATACACACATGAATATATTAACTACACAAGTTAAATATATTCAAGGATATGTGAGTGCACATGAACTACACAAGTTATGTTATACTCACATATAAGTATACTTAGACTACATAAGTCTTATATAGTCATATGAATATATCAACTACACAAGTTAAATATATTCAGGGACATGTTTCAAAGTAAGGATCCTTGATTATGTGGAAAGAGAATAATATGGATCATTACTAATGAAACCACAAAAATATAGAATGAACTCCCCTTAAATGTGTGCATACACAAATGTGTAATGGGATCATATGCACATATTCAAATTAACCTTTTGGTGGAGTTTAACCTATATTTTGGATCCGAGGAATGCCACAAGATATAAGAATTATGATGTCGAAAGCATACCTCTTTAATTTTCACCTTTATATCCAAATGAGACTAAGTATTATATATAACAATGGAAATGTTAGTCTTGCAATTTAGATTTGTCATCAATCACCAAAACTCCATTAACATATAATGGCGGGTCTAGATCCTTCACCAGGGTGTTACATCCAAGGTTGTGCTTTGTCAGTTTATATGTGAGCTATGTGTTGCTAACATGCTAGAATGAGACTATAGATCTTTCCTCTTCGTTTACAAGTGGTTCTTAAGATTCTTATCTTTTTCATGTTGTTTGAAACTCTAACAAAAACACTTCAGGTGGCACCATGGACATATAGGCTATAGGATTGGTCGTGTATCATTTTGTTACATCCTCTGTTTACTGTACTTGCACCAAACATGTGTTGCTAGCGTGTTGCTATCCTTGGTGGCAAGGAAGATCCCCATTAGCAAAGCAAATGGCCATAACAAAGCTATGAAATCTTCCATGCTTCCCCTTATTGTTGTTAGAACTTCTTGGTTACCTTGGTTTTTGCCGTGAAAGCAAATTATGTGTCATGCTAGAACTTGAGGTTGTGCTATTTCTAATAGCTACTTTGTTATGTATAATCTTTTGTTCTATATATGGATCCTGACCAGGTCCACTTCCAAGCTTTGTCGATCCCAGAGTTTGTACACTTCCATACCCTGGTTAGAATCTCTACCATTTATAATTACAATACCGACAAATGTGTAGTCTGTTGTATACGTGGATGCTGATACTTTTATAAAGACTTTCCTTATGGACATTGATCAAACTAATTTGAATGTGCAAACCTATATCGAGTCCGTAGTGCTCTAAAACATGCCCAGCTATCTCTATGGCAGGTTTTGTTAGTATGGATGTCATAGTTTGAATTTATGTTATTTCATTTGTCATGCGCTTAAAGAAATAGAAAGAAAACGTTGAATGAGCCAACAGCCACCATGTTTCTATAATCACATGGCCCATTTGGCTACAGAACTACATACTGTCATGTTCATACATGTGCAAACTGAAATCATCCATTGTCCTCCATACGCAACTCTCTTCGCAGGGTAGCATAGCACGCAAAACCTATCTGGTTATTATAAGCGATAATGCTATAGCGCAGATGTCTGATAGATCAAAAGAAAAACCGCACGCTACATCTGTCCTCCACGCCAATTAATCCAATACACCAAGTCTGAGCAGCCAACAACCTCTAGTCCTCTACCTGTCCTATCTCTAGAGACTACCCCCACCACTGGATCCCCAATCCTCGCCCCACCTACCATGAGTTGAAGCCTCCTCCATCTCTCTCCAACCTCTGAATCTTTTGCCCTAATCTCTCATTCCTTTCTATTCCTCACCTGCTCTATTTTTAGGTCAGATGAGGTCCTCATCGGTGCTATGCTTGCAAATACGTTGGTGCTGCACGGAGGCACAGGATGATGCAACTCCCAAGGTGTTGGGATTTGTTGTACTAGGTATTGTGGCCATAGATGAGGTGTGCCTATGGGCCAATGGTCGCAGCAAAGGCACAACGACAGAGGCCATGGAGGAGGCACACCTTGGTGTGGCAGCGGAGGTGGGGTGAGCAAGCGCCATGGAGGGATTACCATCGAGTCTTAGAGCCAGTGAGTTGGGTGTTTGTTGCAGCCATATATTCTTTTTTGCTGCAAGAGGTGATTTGAGATGTTGGGACTACAATTTTTTAATGTTGCATCTGGTGCTATTCATTGTTGCACATGTGAAATTAAAATGTTTCATCAATTAGGCTCAAATGTTGCAACACCCAATTGTCCAAATTTTTTTTTGTTGCAAAATGGTGTTTTTTTTGTGCTCCATTGAATTTGAATATGTCGTTGCTCTTGGGAGTTGGCTTGTCGTGTGTATGATGGGGAGGAAAAACAGTAGCATCATTGCTTTTGTGGCGAAGGGTTTGATATTTGTTGCGGACGATGTTCCCTTTTGTTGTCCCATGAAATATTTTGTTGTGTTTGAGTTAGGGGAATCGGACTTATGAGATTTGCTCATGTTATGAACATCCAATGACAGCGAACCGTTAGACGCTAGCACCGGGATAGCAACGAGCTCGTCGTCATCCGTTGCGACGGTGATCCCGAGGTACGTGCGATGCTAGTCAGCGACCGTTACATCGCCGCGGCGTACATGGGTTTTGGGTAGTGTGAGGTGCTGATTTTGGTTGGTTTTTCTCGTTGGCAGCACCCAATCCCCACCTCCTCATTTGGTATGCTTGTTGCAAGTTGATTTGTTGCAACAGATTTTCTCAATTGTTGCACAGAGTGTTTCATTTTATTGCAATGTGTCTTCTTAAAATATTGCATCAACTTTTCCAAATTACATTGCACGTGGTCATTCTTTTGTTGCAGTAGTATGTGATTCTCCTTTTTGTTGCGAACATTTAATTCTATTCTTGCACAAACAATTTTAAAATGATGCTACTATTGTTTTCAAATGCTGCAGTGTTGTAAGGTCGTAAAATTTTTGTTTGGTATTTTTGATCTTGTTTTAGGACTTAGCAAAGTCATATACTCATGGTTTTCATTCTTCTTTCGGTGAGAAGATGATATCTTTTTTTTTTCACATTTTCTTTGTATTTTTTTCATTGTTATTTTGTTTTTTTGCCGCATGTGATGATTATAATTGTTGCACAAGTTATTCGACGATGTTGCATCGGAGCTTACGATATGAAGTTTTTCATCGTACGTCTGGGCGATAGTTGTACCCTATTATAAAAGGACTTTGTAGTGATGGTGAGTATTTCATCTACCTCCCTACCTCTTGAGTTGGTGAGATCACTACAACGAACTGACTTATAAAGGCGAATTCTTTATATCGTGAAGGAACTTTTTTTTTTGCCCTTAGGCGGTTGTAGAGGCGTTTTTGAAAACGCCTCATAAACGTCTTCTCATGTATCGTCTCTATGACATTAGTGGTGTTTTTCCAAGCGTCTCTAAGGGATATGCGATGTTATGTAGAGACATTGTACTATGCCTCAACAAATAAAATATAAAAATGTAGGCACTCTTGCAAAATGTTGGTACTCGAACTCAAGACCTCATGGGGAATACTTCTCTTAGACCTGTCATAGTAGTCACCTCAACCTCACATATTTAGTTGTGTGTTGCAATATTATTATGTTGTTCTTTTAACACATATCAATCACCGAAAAAACGCTTCTAGAGGATTGGAAAGTGTCTAAAAAAATATCTTTACACAATATAACCTTTAGGCGAATTAGAGAGTCTAAAAAATGTCTATACAAGATAAAATTATGTATGTGTCTCGAAAATGTCTCAAAACCGTCTCTAGCGTACAAAATTTTGGGGCGATTTTTAAAGTATTTCTAAAAAGCACCTCTAGACTATATAACTTCTTATTTTAGAGACAAATTAAAAAGCGCATCTAGAAAAGCGTCTCTATGGAGGGTTTTGTTGTAGTGGATCTTTGATGGATAAGTATATGCATACATGTATTTATTACTACAAAGATATGTGGTTTATTATAAGACTATTTGTGGTTTGTTGATCGTTATTACCTAGGAGGAGCTCTCTTGCTTCTTCAATCGATCTTCGTCTTCCCCAGTTCAGACCGACCATACGGTGTGACTTTTTGCATGCAGATGGCTGACGGCTGACGGCTGACACGACAAAGCCATCAAGAATGAACAGATCCATCGGATGCACGCACGCATGCCTGCGTGGTCTCGAGAAGGCGGGCTCACCTGGCTGCCAAATGCCGATCAATTCATGCGAGTGGCCGGGCCAGCCAGACACGAGGCACGTTCATTCGCTGTGTTTACCTTGCCGTTGGGGAACGAACACATAAGGTAAAAACCGTGAAACTGATGGCCTGAACGAATGTAATCCTAGGCGCGCACGCGGTCCTGCCTGTCCGGACGGGTTGTGTCATGCTTGCTTCCCAAACTACTCATGTGGCAATGTCTCCTACACACGATGTGCGACTTGTCTAGTTGTTCACTGATGCTCTCGTGCTCAACTCCTGGACAGTAGCTAGCGCTGTGCATACACCTGACCCACCACACCTGCAAATTGCTCCCTCCCCAACATGTTCCCTTGCAAAGAATCAACAATGGATCGAAGGCACAAGGCCGATTTCCGTGATTTGGTTTTCACTCGGTTACATTATGTTTTCGTGAGTCGGGATAGTGGCTAGAGCACCTCTGCAGATCCTCCTGGTGCCATATACACTGCTTCCTCCGGTCTTTAAAAATGAGTATGATTTAATCCCAATAACCACAATCTTAAACAGATGAGTATGATTTAATCCCAATAACCACAATCTTAAACAGATGAGTATGATTTAATCCCAATAAGCACAATCACTAGATGGCTAGAGTGGCCGCGGTAGCTGTTGCACTGGCATCATTACTTCTCTCCAGACCTGCTTCAGTCATAACAACCAGTGAGGTACAGGATGGCTACAATGGCCGTGCCACCTGTTGACTCCATCCTCCCATCTTGCCCCATTTCCAGCCGTTGCCTGCCACCGAAAAAGGAAGCGACGGTACACGTTTTGTACAGGCAAATCCTGTTGAAACGTCGAGGCCAAGTGGCACCCACATGCACATTTGACTATATTCCGCACCAACTGAACGTGCTAAATCAATAGAGCCGGCCCAAAGGTCTCGGTTTAGTTAGATAATCTTAAAGAGAAGTAGAAACAACCACCACAAATGGATCAGAGCACCAGCGTAGCATTGGATCTTTGGTTATCATTATTGAGTTGTATATACCAATTAATTCATCAAAAAAATTTGAGGAAAGACGGACAATTCACTTATACTTTAACACTCTCTCTCATATGCTCCGTCAGACCTAAGACGTGGGATAGAAGTAGCTTCAGTCTGCCATTGTGAAGGTAGGAGTGCACCTGACGCTTTCCAAGCTAGCAGTAAAGGAAACGGTAGTACAAGGAGAAGTAGCACTTAGTGTAAACAAGTTGGTACTAATGCACACACTTGTACAGCGCGTAGGCTGCGTGTATTAGTGAGCTGTGGAATTTCTAATGGCGTTGAGTATTAGGCAGAGCGTGAAGCTCTCGATGGGGCTTCCGTTTGCGGGATTCAGTGAACGGAGCTGCACAGCCTCCGTACGCTGTTGGGTGCCAAATGTCAATTCCCCAACCAATTAAAAACTGCGAAGATTTACTAATCCTACCTGACCCGGTTAAGATCTCAATGCAGAGTAAAATTTTCTCAGCTTAGCTCAAAGTCAACCGAGTTTGCCATCGGATCCTGGAGCCAGACCAGCTTAAGAAATCAAACCGATTTATCCACTTCACTGCACTGCACTGATCAATCAGTGCTGTATTATACAATTTGGCTGGCAGAATCTTTGGCAGGGGCTGCAAGTCTAGCTTGGTCCTGTTAACTTCTGCACATAAACAACTAACCAGTAGCCAGATCAGCTCTGCAAGACTGCAGCTTGTTCTGAGGATGTTTGTGTTTTGAGATGTCATAATATGCTCACAAGTTGACGCAAATGCAAGTCGCAAGTCTTAACATGTGCAGAGCTCAGCACACGGAGCTGCTTGATTGCGTTTTACTGCAGTGGGACATAACAGATAAGGTTCGGCTTGTTTATGAAGCGGCTCCATCTGGTTAATAATCAGTATTGATCTGATTGTACTAAAGGTACTATCAGTAGGTACCACAAATGTCGTCAATTCATCTGATCTCTGCAGCGTTACACCTAGCTTTTGGAAAGGTGCAAAATAATTTTGCTAGCTGCATGCCGTTTTTTGGCGACTGTGTGGTCTATGACCACTCCACATGACCTACTGCCCAAAGTTGCAGTAATGCAAATCAGCAGGACAGCACCTAACACTGGTCACATCATGCAATGTCACTGTTTCCCTTTTTCCCCCTCTTCCAACCTCTACACTTTTCCTTTGCAATTTGCATGCATAATCCAAGATCTACAGTTGAGCTTATGGGAGGGGCATTGCTGCGGCATCAGTAGCATGGCATCTCTGAGCTAAATGGAGAGCATGTCTATCTTTGTTTCGTTCTTTTCTCCATGTTAGTAAGTTTTAATAATGGTTCAGATCGACATACACTTGGGTTAGAATTTGCCCTCTAAGTGTAAATGCTCATTTATTCCTTAAAATCCAAAGTATGTATGATTTAGTTTCATACTGTCTAACCAAATAGTGGAAAAAACAATTTATAAGGTGAAATCCTTGCCACCCCTAAACATGTAACACATAGCATATGGTGATATGAGGAGGACTATAGCTAAAACCACACGCACGTACGCATGCACTCGTATATTCGTGTGGCAATCTCGTGACTTATGCATGAACGTGTCGTGAACCTAGTCCACTTTTCTTTTGCTAACCGTGCATTTCTCTCCCTCCATTGATACTGGCCAAACTTCACTGGTCGGAAAAACAGTGTGGTCATTCAGAAGATCAGTGTGCCGACCAGTGTGGTCATTCAGAAGACCAGTGTGTTGACCAGTATAGTCATTCTGAAGACCAGTGCAGTCATTCGGAAGACTAGCGTGGTCACTAGTCGGAAGACCAACGTGGTCATTAGGAAGACCAGTGTGGTCACTAGTCGGAGCCGTAGATCAAGGTATAGTCAGGAGCTAGTAAACAATACTTAATTACCATTAATTAGTTTTTCAATTAGCAGTTACCAGCGGTTCATGATGTGCTTTATTATACATTTACTAGATAGTAATTTGTCTCGATCTTAAAAGGATCTGGAGACGTCTAGACCTGAGACGAATTGATTCACTTCTGTTTCTTCTTCTTCTTCTTCCTCTCTGTTCTACTGTGCTAGTGTGTTGTATCGTCGAACCAAGCCATCCCTTCTCCTCGGCGTGCACCGAGAAGGAGGATGAGCGGATATCTCCGAACCACTACTGTAGAGAGTACCTGCAAGGGGCGGCAATAAGATTTTTGGGCAGCGTAACTACGCGACCGCTCGCTGCATTGTTTCATCTACGTTCTGAACTGCATCGAGTCTATGATGCTTCCTGCTTTTCATTAAGCCCGACTATAAGTTGGTTGTGCGACCAAATTGCTATGTTATAATATTATTATTGTGTATATTTAGAAGTACAATGAGTTGTCTGTTGTTAATATTGTTTTTATGCATCTCTAGTTATTTGTGAATTTTACCTCGTAACGAAATCTGGAATTAAAATATTATCAAATATTTACAACAAATTGTGTGATTTTTTTATTAATTAACTTTTTTAATTTTATTTTAACGTTAACCCTCGGCGAACTTTATTTTCAATTCTGACCCTTTTGGTCACGCCACCACCTGTGGCGTGACAAAACAACAATATCACGCTAGCCTATATTCGGAGAGCTCTTGTCACGCCACCACCCATGGCGTGACAGTGTGGTTTGGTCACGCCACGGGTGGTGGCGTGATCAAAAGTGCTATTTTGGGGACTTATCCTATAGTGTGACAGTGTTGTTTTGTTACGCCACGAGTGGTAGTGTGACCAAAGGGGTCAGAATTGAAAATAAAGTTCATCGAGGGTTAACTTTAAAATAAAAATTTTAAAAATGTTAATTAATAAAAAAAGTTCAAATTGTGTGTACCTTCCGGTCTTCCTCTCAGTGGAGGAGCATGGCCTGCCACATGGTTGCTGGCATAATTGCCTGCCTTTGCATGCTACCTTGGTGGATTGGATTGGATCTGAAGGTCCAACTTTGTCCTGTGGAAAACAAGTCAAATGGGTAGTCTTCCTTGCCACCAATTGAACAAATCAACGCTTAGAATCGGCTACACGGTGGGAAGATATCGTGCCACTAAATATTACGAAATCTCCGTAAAAGAGCGGTGCTAGCTACACCGATGTAGCAACGCTCGCTGCATCCGGCACTGTCGAGACATGTGCTTGGGACGACTGAGCCCAGGACGGTGTCCGAGAGCAGGTGCTGTTTTTTGGCTTTTGATCAGATCTTGAGAGCAGGTGCTCGGTGAAGCGCCAGCCCTGTATTTGTCAGGGAGCCCTTTTTCTGCCTGCTTTTCTTTGTTTATTTCTCAAGTGGGCAGCGGTTTGTTTGTACCAATGCACACTGCATACATGAACCCAAAAAAAATGTCAAGAAAGAAAGAAAGAAATGTGACACCTCAACCTTTGGTTTTTGTAAAATAGCACGTACAAATCTTTGGTTTTTGCAGAACAGAAGATACATAATCATGCCAATATGTAGTATTCTGATATTCTCTCACAGTCAACAACTCGGCAAAGCGGCAGGCTCGGATGAAGGCGAGGGGTCATGATGTAAGCAAACATGGAAGAAGGTGAAGGGCGCTCCACACCTAGCCAAATCTGAAGGTCTCTTTGCAAATGTGCCATCTTATATAAATTGGGGTGAGAGAGAGAGAGAGAGTTCTATTCTCATGTGGGGTTCTATCAGATGGTGAGCATGACCAGCTGGTTTCCCACTGGAATTTGGTTCCCTCATATGGCAGGCATGAACATGGTTTGTCTACATGAGCCTCCTCTCTGTGCCATCAGCTCCACAAGAAGCTGCTGAGAGACTGAGGGGTCCTTGGATCACTCAGAGTCCCCTGCCATTCCCCTACAAGGTACTCACTCATATTGGCACTTCAATTTCAGCTCCTTTTTGTTCTCATGGAGAGTTCCTCATATGCGTTATTCCATCTCCTCTTTCCCCCCCTTGTTCCTTCTTCCATTGTGATTTCATTTCAGAGCTAGTAGTCCCCCCCCTCCCCCCTATTATGTTTGATTGTTTGTTTGTGGCAATGAACTGCAGTAAAATCCTCGCATTCTAAGGAGAACAATTTTGTTCTAACCTGTCGCATCGAAATGCTGTTTCTGAAATTGATTTCCCGTTCTAGGTATTCCAGTTGGTGTTTTGGTTTGATTTCTATCTTGAACTAGCACTGGGCAAGACAAGACAAGAAAGCACTCCACTAACCACTGCTTAACCAAGAAATGGCACCCACTGCATGATTAAAAATGGATAAACTTGAGATTACTGACAAGGCAACGGCAATCCTAAATCCAATGCAACCCTCTTCGTCCCTTTTTTCCTTCTCGATTTCTTCATTTGCACAGACACGGACAGTGATTTGTGTTACCAGCAAAGTGCCGTCCTGTTACACTTTTTTGTCAACATTTCCGTAGATCTTACGATTGGGACATATGAACCACTAATTCTTGATTCCTTTTTTTTTACATTTCTGGTAATGGTGATACGTTTCTTGCTCCAGATATTCCTCAGTAGAGAGTAGAGTTATAATCACAGTGCGACATCCGACATGGAAAGGAAGAAGAGGGGCTGGTTTGAGCGCATCAAGAGGCTCTTTATCTCCGAACCGAAGCAGAAACCGAAACCAGAAAAGGTTTGCACTTCTTGTCGCAATCTTGTTCACCTTTGCAAAAAATTCATTGATCCATGAAGCTGACGACGAAATTTTGTTCAGAAGGTAAAAAGCAAGAGATGGCTGGCAGGGAAGCTCAAGACCCAGCAGTCGTTCGCCCTGCCGGCTCCGCCGCCGGAGCCGGTGACGGATCAGATCAGGCAGGCGGAGGACGAGCAGAGCAGGCACGCGATGGCGGTCGCCCTCGCCACCGCGGCGGCCGCGGAGGCGGCCGTCGCAGCCGCCCATGCTGCCGCCGAGGTGGTCCGCCTCACCGGGCAGCCAGCATTAGCGACGGCGGCGCATCCCCCGCCGTCCAGCCAAGAGCAGGCCGCCGTTGTGATCCAATCAGTTTACCGTGGATACCTCGTAAGTGAACATTGCATCACTTAGTCTCGTAACAGGGTCTGTTTGGTTGGCGGCACGCCCGGTAGGCAACAAAATGCTAATGCGGTTTAACCATTGTTTGGTAGATGATCACAATTTAGCTCCCCTGTACAATTTGGCCGTAATGGCCTTGTATATATGGCAAAAAAAAAACAGCCAAATGCCAATGGATTTGGCGTCCAATTCGATACGCGACCAAACCACCAAATGTTTTTGATGCGCCGTGCTGTTGGTCCTGCAAAAAAAATGGCTTATCAGATCGTAAACACCAACTGAAAGTTGTCTCTAATGCTCTAATGTTCTCCATGTCACGCAGGCGCGGAGGGCATTGCGCGCGCTCAAGGGCCTGGTGAGGCTGCAGGCGCTGATCCGCGGACAGGCGGTGCGGCGGCAGACGGCGGCGACGCTGCGCGGCCTGGAGTCCCTCGTGAAGATCCAGGCCCGCCAGCGCGCCAGGGCGAGCGCCGACGGCGCGGACGCGCTGCTCAGGAGAGGACGGGAGCTGTACGCCGCCGCGGTGCACGTAAGTATCACTCGCTGCTTAGTTTTTTTTTTCTTTTTTCGCCCAGGCGGTTTTCGTTAGCCGGGATGAATAGGGGGTCGACGACGACGAACGCGCGAATGATTCGCGACGCACATGCGCTGCATGTGGGTTAAAGTTGGCAGCAGAGGTGACTCGTCGTGTCGTCTCAATGCGTGTCTTCTTACCATCCTCTGATTAGCAGTGGTACACGCACGCGTGTGGGCAATTCTTGAGGCCGTTGGTGTTGTGTCTGTCCCTATACTAGAGGCTAAGGCTACTTCTATTATTCATGTGCCTATAGAACTATCACGAGTGATGGGCTAGCTAACCTAGATTCACATCCTCTCTTTTTAAATACATTATGTGAGCAAATAAGTTTTATTCATTCACACGTGTTTTCTATTCCTGAGCCTATCTACACTAGATTACGCTACACGTTTGCATCAATCGGTTCCATTTGGGCATGCGGTTGGCTGGCCAGTAGTCTAGCGTAGACCCTTCCGAAATGGGATGATGCTTGCCTGAATGCATGATGGAGTACTATCCATCTACCAACTCTGTATGATGTATGGACGGACCGGTAAATAGGCGTAGATCACGAGGCTCTGTGTGCCGTAGAGACCAGAGAAGACGAATACTCCTTGCAAGTACTGCAGTAAAAAGTGAAAGCTGACTGACAGAACGCATCTAGTTGGCATGTTTCGGTCGCCGTGCAAGTCACTGCACCGGCGAATGAAGTGTCGGGGAAATGAAATGATTGATTCCCGTCGCTGAAGCAAAGCCGCCGTCCTGAGACTGAGAAATGAGAATACTTCGCCTGTGCGTGTGCGTGTGTGTGTGTGTGCAGGAGCAGCAGCAGAGCAAGGGGTGGGACGGCAGCATCTTCTCAAAGGAAGAGATGAGCGCGATGATGAGGAGCAGGGAGGAGGCCGCCTGGAAGCGCGTGCGCGCGCTCCAGTACGCCTCCTTGCAAAACGTACGTAAAAATTCCCCTCTCCACTGACATTTACAACGTACTACTTCACTTGAGACGTGGTAGTTCAGGCCCGGGTACTGCAATGTGTACCAAGTGTTGGTGATACACACACGAATTGTCACTGACAAACGGGTCCGAGTCTCAGCTACATGTGCAGTGCAACTCATTTTGGACCTGCTTGTCGGTGACTGCTGGTGACGATCTCGCGAGAGATTCTTCAGACTTGAGAGCATTTGCGTGTGGCTCACCCGAACATTTTTACTTCGATTTGTGTTTTGTGTTACCTTCAGAATACTGGGTGTTGACGTTGTCGGTTGTCAGGAGAAGATTGGCATCAGGAGGCAGCCCGTGTCCAAGGACGAGCTTGAGACGCTCAACCAGAGGTGGAGCTGGCTGGAGGAATGGGTCGGATCGCAGCCGTTTGACAAGGACATCCCCGTGGCGCACCAATCTCCGTGCAGGGAGGTCGTTGACGCCAACCAGCAGCCGGCGGCGCCGGTCCTTAGCTCCAGGGACTCCCTCGCCTGCCTCGGCTCGCAGCACCCCGACGACGACGACAGGCGGCTCGGCTACTCGGCCAGGCGGTCCTTCGTCCGCCAGAGGGACGACGACGCGCCGGCGGCCTGCTCGCCGGCGCCGTTCCCGAGCTACATGGCGTCCACGGCGTCCGCCAAGGCCAAGTTCCGGTCGATGAGCACGCCCAAGGAGCGCTCCGGCGCGTCGGACGTCTGCTACTCGGAGCAATGCTTCCCGTTCGCCGACCGCCTGCTGTCGCCGATCCCGTCCATCGCCAGCGACGTCGTCTTTGCTCAGTCCAGCAGGCCGCCGGTCGCGCAGCGGTCGCCGCGGGTGAAGGGCCCCATGACGCCGACGAGGTCCCGGTCCCGGAGGTCGCCGAGCCGCCATAGCTTCGGCTCTGAAGCCGCGCTGCACCAGTTGCAGATGGAGCAGTACACCCCTATCCGGTGAACAAAAAGTGCTTGTAATGCAACGAACGACGCATCTCTGGTTCCTTGTGTGACGATCGATAAAAAAAATCATGCTCTATGCGTCTTTTCATCCTTTTTTACTGGAAGCCTTCTCAAATTGAGCTATGCGGCAATGCAATATGAATCTGAAACTTGGGTGACATGCGTACATATAGAAAATAGAAGAATACAAAATAGTACGGCGCCTTACGGGAATTCACCCGTGAGTTCATATAATTGTAGCTAATATTCTGATAATAAGCGCTTCTTGAAGAGTAGCATCTCAAGCTGATTTTACATGAAAACATACGCACACGCACGCATACATTGTAAACAAGGTTCCGAAGATGCGTCCAGTGTATTCAGTAAAGGGGAAAAGAAAGGGGAAAAAAACAGTTGATCCCAGATTTCACTTACACACGAGCGTCACATCGAGCAGTAAACTACCACTGGTGTACATTCCAATTGCAGACGGAGCAAACGTCGAAGTATCGCCCACGGACGATTCAAGCGAAGCCATCGTATTGGGATCATGCATCTAGACTACAATCTCCTGATTAAATAATGTGGAGATGTAATATGAGCATTCATCCAACGTCAGTGACAAGAACAGGTGTAGAAATTTAGATTTTTTTAATCACAAGCGTGGAACTCACATGGAAACACTTCTGTGGATCAGCTACTCGATCATGTAGAATTCTAGCATCTCTTGTTCCACAGGATGAGTCTCTCCCACTATGATGAGGCAGTGAAGGGTGCACCAAAATCAACATCCAGAAGTTTTTTCATAGGACCAGCAACAATCTTCTGATCATCACTTCCAAGCAGGGATCAAATTCCCGGCCGGTAACCGGTTACCGGCCAGGGGCCGGGATTAGAAATCTCGGCCGGTCTTCTCGGTTTTTTCAAATTCAAATTCTAAATTTTGAATTTTGGATGGTTTTTAATCAAATTTTAGCGAATTTCATACCGGGAAACCGGTAACCGGCCGGTTACCGGTACCGGCCAAAGGGTGGGATCCATCCCGGTTCCGGTTACATGAACCTTGCTTCCAAGGCGAGCTACACCTATGCATAGTGAATCCGCGCCGTATGCTGGAAACAAATGATCTTTAAATGTTAATATAGCAGTAAGAACCAATGGGCTAAAATAAACAGAGCATTTAAAGCACTAAAAAAAACTAGCAATATTTGCCGTTGCAGGACATTATTCAGAGTTAGGCATATATTCCTGTGTGAAAAAAAGCATTTTTCAAGAAAGCTAACTAGAGAAAATAAGTTCAGAGACTAGAAAATACCTGATCCCCCACGACCATTCTCCACCTCCAAAAGCGGACTCATTGCAGTGTTCACGGTCATGAACCTCGGTGGTTCATGTTACAAATGAGTTGCTGTTTGCCAAATTGAATCCAATAACAAATGATAGATCTATCCTAAATAACAACATAAAAAGCACAACTGATGAGAGCTGTTTGCATCTCACAGAACATTGAGCATAGCTAAGTCTTGAACTCTTTATTAAGTCATAAAAATGTAATTCTGCACTGTGAGCTACTGGGAATCACAGACAAAAAAAAATGCAAATTACCTGCATAAGGACTCGAATGTTGGCTCCTTAACACGAATATCTGCATTGAATAATTGAATTGATCAGCTTTTTTATATTTATAACACTGAACCAAGCCCACTAGCAGTAGCAGAGAAAGTGATAATAGTACAACAGTAATATTGAAAACTCATGGTGCTTAAAGATTCTTGTGGTTCAAATTACTTAGGCTAGAAATCTGAAGCATTGAATGTAACAAAAACCACCCTTGACACCATTTGTTTGACAATCTGTAACATCCCAAATCTGGGGGTGTGTTTCAAATGTAAAAAAATGAGTAGAAATTAAAACTTTTCTTGCATCTTGTAGTTTTTGAAGTTTTCTGTAATTCTTGTAAAAGAATTGTGGAATTCAAAAACCTAAATCTCCAAATGACTAAAGTCATGACCCTCTTTCAACGTTGTTGATAATCTTGTGTTCAACATTTGGAAATATTTTTTCTTGGTTCTAGGAATGCTGTGTGACCCCTCTGAAAAATTTCATAATTTTTAGAAATTATTTGATAATTTTTGGAGGCAAGTCAAACCAGTTTGACCTTAGGTCAAACCCTAGAACAAACCTTGAGGAATTTCTTGAGAAAAATGCAGCGCATAAAAATCTCTGGAAATTTTATGTAAGGTTAATCCGGGAGTGAGGAACCTCCAGTCAAAATCTCAGAATTTTTGGAGTTAGTTTGCTACCTCTAAAAATTCTTCTAAATTCAGTTTTCAAATTCAAACCCAATGCACTGTTCCTTGGGTCCGAGCCCGATCTCCGTCTTGACTCGACCCAACCGCCTAACTGTACCGGCTCGGTCGCTTTGGCGCGTTCGTTTTCCACCGTTGGATCTCCATCGGGCGGCCAACGTTCGCGGGGAGCTGCTCGACCTCGATCGCGTGTCAACCGTTGGATCTCGATCCAACCGTCGCAATCGCGCCCATGCCTGTTGGTTAGGCTCGACCATTTTGTCGCTGTTCCGACTCGGGTCGCGCCGGTTTCTGTCACTAGCTGGTGGGGCCGTCGTCGCGAGTCGTCCCTTACCTCCGGTCGCTGGCTCGCGCGGTCGCCATGGCCAGAGCTAGCGTGGGCAACGCAGCATCGTGTCCACTCTGCGTTCTCGTCAATGGCTCTAAGCATTAAATGCGTGTCAGCCTTTCGCCCTCGAGTCGTGGTCACCACCTGCTCCAATCGCTCAGCTCGCCCAGGGCAGAGCTGTGAACCGAGCTCACCTTGGAGCTTTGCCCTAGCTCCCTCCTTCGCTCTCCGGCTATATAAAGCCCCCAAGCTCCTCCTCTGCCTCTTTTAGTCACCCTGTAGCTTCACCTTTGCCCCTCGAGGCTTGGTTGAGCTCCATTCTCCAGAAACCCCCTCGGTCACCATTGTTGAGTTTTGAGCTCCTCGGTGAAACCCGTACTCCAGTGGCTCCCTTACTCAATTCCTTGCTCCAACTTGTTCCTCTAACCTCCTGGAGCTTAAACCCTAATTCAATTTTGGTTTGCATCAGCAGGAAGCGATTAATTTTGGATTTCCCCCTTGTTGGCCGAGTTTCACCCCTTTCTTCCCCATCTCTGGTAAGCAGCTTCTCTCTTCAATTCCTTGCTCTGGGAGCATCTCTGAGCTTTGTTGAACCTATCCCGATGACGCGGTGTTGCTCTCTGTGCTCAGGCCATCTTCTCCATGTCGTCTCCCTCGGAGCCGGCAAGGTTCTCCGCCGCCAGAGCTTCTCCAACCTCCTTTGAAGCTTCTCTGTGCTCAGGTAGACTCTTGGTAGTCCCTAGATGGCTGGGCACCTGCTTACTTGAACAATGCGGAGCTTTTCCTTGTTTTTGTTTTCGGCTGTGCCTTGCACCGCCGCCTCTCGCCGGCTCGCCGCCGTTCTGGGCCACCGCCGACGGTGTGAGTGGTCCCAGTGGGTGCGCATTGCTATTGCGATCTCGTTTTGACCCTTGGACGGCGTCGGCGTGGTTCTTGTCGCCGGCGATGAGCCGTGGAGTGCGCTCGGCGCGTTGTCGGACGGAGCAGCACTGTTGCGTCGTCATTAGGACATAAATCGCGTCATTAACTGCTTAATGATTGGTTAGCGCAGTTAATGGCTGTCTTAAGCGTTCCCTTGAGTCGCTGACAGTGGGCCCCACGCACTTAAGCGGCACTGTGCGCGTGCGTTTTGTTGGGTCGCTGTGAGCCGTCCATCTTTAGATCTGCGGTTCTGATCGCGTGAACATTTTACTTCTCCGTTCGTTGTGAGCCGTCCATCTCGCGATCAACGGTCCCCCTGCACTGAATTGTTCGCGCGCGCGAGTTCAAACGCGGCTGCGGTCGATTCAATCTGGGCCGTTGGATTCAAGATCAACGGTCCACGTTCATCTGGTCTCGCGCGCGCGTCATCGCGTTCGTCCCGTGGGCTTGGGCCGTCCGATTCGATATCAACGGTCCACAAATTTCCACGTCGCGTTAGTTTTAGAAATTTCCCGAGGGAATTATTTGTGAACTGAAAAAGGTATTAAACTTTAGAATTGTGTAACTAATTCGCTTTAGCTCCGTTTTAGTTGATTCAAATTTTGTTAGCTCTGGTTTGAACTAAGTTTTATTCTAAAAATGGTTGGAAGCTTGGTTCGGCTCCAGAAAGTGGTTTAGTAAAATTATTTAGAAATAGGCTTTAATCGTTGCTCTAAAAATTGTATTTAACTTGAAAATTGCATAAGTAATTCTCTATAGATCCTTTTTGAGTGAAACCAATTTTGTTGGGTTCCTCTGTTAGTGTGCTTAATTGTAGAATAGGTTTTAGGCATGCCACTATTTTTAAAATCTTTGTGGGTGTATTTTATTTTGTGCTCTTGTGCATGTCTTTGAAAAATCATAGAAAATGCATCCTAGCTCCAAATGAGGTGAATCAAATTGCGTTGTTCATCTCATGAGGTGCTGTAATTACCATAAAAATCTCAGGTGCAACACCTCTTTGGAAAATTGTGCTAATGAATTAAATTCGGATGAATAGTACCCGATTGCAATTTTTCAGCATTTTCCAGTCGGCTGATTTTGTTTTGGCCATAACTTTTGCATTGAGAATCCAAATCAATTTGTTATTATTGATAAATTTCTTAAAAATCATGATCTTGCTGCTGTAAAAATTTCAGAGCATTTGGTGAAAGTTGGCTGTTGAGTCTTTTCAGTGTTCTTCGTTCTTATCGGTTCTTTTCGTTAGGTGCCGACGAGTCCGTTGATAACGGAAGTGATCCTCTGCAGCATATTGAGCAACTTCAATAAGGCAAGCAGTTTGATCATATCCAATCACATTACTTTTAAAGTCTAGTACTTTGTTCGCAAATGATATGTATGCATGCTCTATTTTGTTGTTAAACTATCAATCGATTAGTTGATCCTATAGATGCATATTCTGTAGGTAAATGTTCAATCTCTACTACTAAGCCTAGGAATATCTTGCTGTGATTTAGAGTTCGTTGGATGAGCTCTTATCACTTAGTAATTTACGTGTTGATATTGCTTAGAAATGCTTAGCTAACGGTAGAATTGGGCGGTTATCGACTTAGTCGATAACTTTGATCACACAAAATTATTATTACCATTATGCTCAGCACTTTGTGCTTTGTTACTTTGTAAAGTCAAAAACTGAAAATGAAAATGAAATGTGTGAGACTTGGGCACAATGGTTGATGGTGTGATCTTATGGTGTGACTGGAATGGTGCCCAAGTCAATAAGAACCGAGTTACTTGTGTCACTAAGCCAAGCGATTATTGCGTGCTAACCACACGAGGGGGATATGTGACCTCTCTTGACTTGGTACTTTGGCGTGTGTTAGCTCCGAGTCGCAGGAGGTTGTGTGGGTGTGTTGTGTTGAAAAAGAAACTTGTGGTTATGTGTTGGGTGAGCGGGAGTGGAATCCGATTTAGGTTCTCCACACGGAAGGGCATTGTAGTTGTCCGGGAGCTTTACCCTACAATGGTAGTTGACTTTCGGCTTTACAATGACTCTGTCTCAACGTATGGGTTTCTATCCATACGGGCGACTCGTAGTTAATGCACAATATTGGAAATGTCTCATAGGACTTAGCTGTGCCGACATACCAAAGGAAGTGTGTTTAATCATGTGGCGAAAAGGCGGTCTGGTGTGTGGGTACATTAGTAGGGTTCAAACTATTCGAATAGCCTCGTCCTAGGCTATGGACATGCTTGGTAAGGTCGTGCAAGAACTAGACTATAACATTTAATTAAAACTTGATATGGGTGGTATGAATTGGGAATTCATGCTGTGTTGTGGTGGCTATTGGGTTAGCCACTTCCAGGATGTCTTGTTATTATTGTTACTTGTTGTCTCGCTATTTTTGTCAAATAAAAATAGATTGTAAAACTGCTATAAATCTATTACATTATTGCAAATGAAAACTTGCTTTATGCTGAAAATGAGTCTAGAGCCTCCTCCACTTAAATAAGGTTGCATGTAGCATATGTATAGGCCTGTTACACTACACGTAAGTCTTGCGAGTACATTTTTGTACTCATTTGCTTTGCTTAACTAATTGTTGCAGAGGAGGAAGTCGATCCCCAAGGGATCCACTTTTGTGAGTCATGTGGGTTTGACGACTAGGTTGGCGGCTTGGTTGGTTGCTTTGTGGGTTAAAGGCACACTAATTGGCTCTTGTTTATCGTCATCTTATGGCTTTTGCTTCCGCTGTTTATTTATCTCTTAGTTGTTATTTGGCCGATCGATCCCTTTTGTAATAACTCTATATTGTATGTCTTTTGGTTTGCTTAGTTGTGCTTCGGTTCTATGTGTGGAATAGAATTGATGCATAATTTTGTAAAAGGGTATGTGTACTACAAGTTCTTATAGTTGCCCTGCAAATATCATCAGAATTAAATACAGAAAAAAAGGTCAACCCGCAAAACTAAAGCACAAGATGAGAATTTTGCATGATTATCACACCTGGTTGAAGTCCAAGCCCCTAATCAGACTTGCATGCATGCGCAATGACGCATATGCACACAGAAAGAGTCACGCATCCATTCCAAGGCCCATATGTATGGGCTGCATATCTAGTGCACAAGCACCATTTGATACATATATAAAAAAAATTTTAGTTTGGGTATCAAATTAGCATAAAAAATTCTGAAAAAAATTCTAGATGTAATTTATGGTGTTTTGTTCTACCCTTTAAAATTTGAAGTTCAAACTCAAAGTATGTTAGAAGAAACAAAAAAAGATAAGTTTACTGTGAATAGTAACATTTACCTTTTTTTTCCCTTTGCTTTTGATATATCATATGTCAGAAATTTCTCATTTTTGTAACTCTCAAAGTGGAATGAGTTTGAACTTGGAATTTCGTATATAAGTAGAGTAGTTTCAGAAGTATATCTAGAATTTTTTTCAGAATTTTTTATGCTAATTTAATACCCAAACTAAATTTTTTTCATATGTGCACTAAATGATGCTTGTGCACTAGATATGCAGCCATATGTATGTGCACACAAATAGGGGGGAAAAATGCATGCCTACACATACATGAGTCTACTTTTTCATTCGAACAAAAGCGGACTCAAACATGTGCACATATACACATACACGCTGAGCATGGCATGAGGAGGTACATGCATGGTTGTTTCCTTTGTACAAAGACAGATATTAAAGACTTAAACCCCAAGGGCATAATTTGAATCGAGGTCTGCGAGATGTAAGTAACGATGCCCAAGATCCCAACCCTAGCCGCCGGAATCGTTCGGAGAAGAAAGCTACCGCCGCAAGCTTCGTCGACGAGTTTCTCCGCCGTCAGTGCACCTCAAGCCTCATTGTCCGTCAGTGCACCTCAAGCCTCATTGTCGCCACCATTGAGATCGCAAGGATGAGATCTGCATCACTCTCACCTTGAAGTCACCGGAGCATCACCCGAGTCCAATTTCCGTCGACAACTGAGCGCCTTCGCCGCTTCAACCTCGCCGCTGGCCAACTTCGTCGTCCCCTTGCGTCTGTGAGTGCACCATTGTGATCCCTGTTGCCTCCGCTACCTGTTGCGCACCACCATTCCAATGTAGTCTAGAACGCCGGCGACCTTCGGGATCCGAACGCCACCACCGTCGCCGTCGTCCATGTCACCGGACACGTCATCCTTTTTGCTTGCCTGTCAGCCTCATCACCGCCACGTGTGTGCCATGTTAGCACCTAGCCGCGTCAGCATCAACTGTACCAAAACCCTAAACCTAATCATAGCTAAACCTAGTTTATGGTGGACCGAGCCACTGACATGTGACCCCATATGTCAGATCCACTATTCCATAGGCCAGTGAGCCATAAACTCGTGAGCCAGAGCCGTGGACTTGGTCCATAGACCAAGGGTCCCACTTGTCAGTCTATGTTTCCTATTTTCCATATTTTCGTTTAATTCAGAAATCATTGTGGATGCAATATTTCGGGATTTCCTATAGAAAGAAAATTCTAAAAATTTGAAATAGTAATTTCTTTCTATTTTTCTTAGATTTAAATCTTCCGAGAGCCCGTTCTTCCTCATTTGAACTCCGATTGAACTCATTCAAATTTCTAAATTTATCTAAATTCAAGATCTACCTTCCTGATATTTTTATTTAATTTTTGGAGTTTATTTATTGTTGTGTTTTGTATTTATTTGGTTTTCACTTTCGTTTGCGAGTAGACGTTGATACTTCGGGAGCTTTTGAGGAATGAGGAGTTGATTAAGCTCAAGACCAGTACCAAGACTTGTTTCAAGGCAAGTTGTACCTTGGACCATGTTGAACCCAGTTTTCCAAAACTACCTTGATTCAAATTATTGTATTTTACTTTAAGTATTTATTTAAATATTTCGGGATTAGGTATACACCAATTTGATTATGTCCACTTTGCTCATTGTATTGTCATGATCTTTTGTCACTCTAGCTTAGTTAATTATTAGTTGGTATTATCATAACACCAACGTGGGTTGGTTAGACACGAATAGTTTGCTTAGCCATGCAACGAGTTATTGATATTATTTTGAGTTGCAAGATATGGACTTGACTAAATGATTATGGAACATGTTGTAGAAAAACTGTGTGTTGTATGTTGTTACTCGTTGATGGCATATGATGCACTTAATCAACAGGGTGAGAAAAAGATTTGGACTAAAGCGAGTGGAAAGGATTGGTAATACGGTGGATGTGTGATTGGGAAAAGTGAATCTTGGTTACTAGTTAGAATTTGACAGTCTCGCCTTGGTCAATTAAGGACTTAACTTTGTGTGCTATTGAACTGAGCCACAACTATACGACCACATATCTGGTATGAGACATGCCTGACTTAGTAAGTTGTAGAATTTTAACATTGACTACAGTGAGGTTGGGGTCGACTGTATGCACATCGAAAGAGTCAATTGTTGAGATGAAACTTCCGAAATATTTTGTTATGATTGGTGCTAGCTACACTGGGTATATCATGTGGGTAAAATGTACAGCTTCTGCAGAGTGTTAATTAATCTATTCGAATAGCCGTGTCTGCGGTCATGGACATGCTCAGGGATCTCACACGAAGGGTGAATTTTCATAAAAACAATTGGGAAGGGCAACTGTGTGGGGAAACTTATGCAGCTGTGTGAAAAAAACTGATTAGGTTATGTGAATTTTGTGAAAAACAATTGCTACACTATTATTGATATTTGTTTTAAATTACGCTTTCAATCTATTACTCGTATTCAATTGTAAATGCCGCTTTGTTGCAAAATAACCATAGAAGTCATGTTGTTTGGAATAAGACATCATCTATAATTGCATTCTGTTATACAACTTGTTAAGTACTCGGAGTACTCATTCTTACTGCAATCATTCAGCTGAAGTGGAGGAGTCTTCACCCGTTTTTAAGGAGAAGCTATACGAGGATTGTGATCGTTAGATCTTAATCCCAATCGGTTGTCTGTGATTATAACAAGTTGATTAGTTTCCGCTGAAGTTGCTTTTGTTCCGCTAAAGTTTCTTTATTTAGTGTCAACCCTACGTGATTTAATAAATGTAAACGCGATCATAAGGTCATAACCATTATTTATTAATCAAATTAGTCGTTTATTCTTATATTCGTCTTGTGTGGAATGATATTCATTTATGTTGACACTGTGTGTACTAGTACGATTCTGAACTAGTGCATTATACATAAATGATCCATATTTATATATTTGAGTCCCGACAATGCACCACTGTGCGCTTCACAGAATTGCAACTAGTTCGATTGAACAGCTTTGAATAGCTCCTTCCATTTCTCCGGGTCGCTCCCAGGTCCTTCCCCCTGCAGCGCGTTGTCGCCATCTCAGTCAGAAGATAAAGAAAATTCAATAATAACTAGGAAAATAAGCAACAATGCACAAATAGTGAGGTCCATTTTGGTGTGTAATTCTAGTGGAGTGTCAATATTCATGCCACGAGTGGAAGTAAATACCAGGATAAAATAAGCACCATTTTGCCTATTTTAGCTGGAATGTAAGCAAAGGTCTAAATCACACGTTAACATCATGTCAGAAGCTGGAATACCTGAATCTTTGGCCAAAATGGCAGTATTTGACGTGCGATTAATAAAAATGACACTCGTAGACGTATTGTAAAAATGACGTTCTCATCCGCACGATCACCGTACGCAGTTTAGCCGCCACGTGTAGCGCCGTGACGAAAACCGCACGGTGACTGTGTGGTTTTCCGCCACATGTCGTGCCATGGATATTTTCCGCCACGTGTCGCGCTGTGGATAAAACCGTACAGTGACCGTGCGGACGAGAGTGTCATTTTTACAATTGCGACTACAAGTATGTCATGTTTGCCAATGGCGTGTCAAATAAAAAAAAACTCGGAATACCTTCACTGAATTAATCTCGTATATTTGTCCTTCGGTGGATTCAATATCCAAAGCTTGGATACAGGCTTCTGCCACCACCAGTCTGCTAACTTCTCCCACAAGCTTGTCACCTAATAGGATAATGACGAAGTGTTAGAATAATAAAAGAGCTTATCAAAAGCGGAAGTTCGATATCAAGTGGAG
The DNA here is from genome assembly GCA_036346405.1 of Phyllostachys edulis. NCBI lineage: Eukaryota > Viridiplantae > Streptophyta > Magnoliopsida > Poales > Poaceae > Phyllostachys > Phyllostachys edulis. The sequence goes on from CM070549.1 coordinate 65,263,253, forward strand.
GGGAATAACAAAAGAAGTAACCTTGGCCTATGACAACTGCTCGTCTTTCTCCCGCTGTAGCTTTAAGAAGTGTGTTAAGATCATAGGAAGTGTAGGGTCCATCAGTCAATCTCCCAGGTCTGAAAGCAGCTAGTATCGTATCAGAAGAACATATCCATGATGAGCCCGTCAAAAAGATTTCTGTACATAATATTAACCTGATAATGGTGAAAGTTATGCCTGAATTGCAGATAAAGTCCTCTCCCATTTTCTTGTACTTAAGCACACCAAAGAGATTCATGATACTGAAAAATGAGCAGTATGACATAAGGTTAATATATTTTTATTATAGATCGAACCAGGACGCCCACTCCTTAAGTGAATGCGAGAACTCCTAGCCAAATTTCAAAATAAATGAACTACAGCAATATCGAGGTGATAGGCACAGAGTCCCAAATTGGAATGAACAAGCATGCAAGTCTTACACCACAAATATACTGGCTAACAGGAAGCCATATCTAAACTGAACTACTAAGATTTTTCATATATAAAGTGTTTATGAAACTTTGGTGAAACTGCCACATTTCAGGATCACATGGCATACATGAAATTTTTGCTTCAGAGACTAGTATGATGACAGGAAGTTCAATTGTAAAATACCAAAATTCTTCATTGGAATCATGGGGTATACCTCCATGGTAGTTCATTGTATTTTGTAACACCAATGGATGACACCAGAACCAGTCTCTTGATTGTCCGTGGCATGGCGCTCACCAGATTTCGGATGCCAACCCAATCTGGGAACAGAAAATGGGGTGTCATCAGCAACAAAAAACAAGCCATTGTTTTCTCACCCTTGAATTCATCACTGACGCTGCTAGTTTGTCATATGTGATAAAGATGGATCTTGATATATCAATTTATAAAAAAAATAGCATCAACATCTGTGGATCAGGAATAAATATGAATAGTGGCGTGCATGACCATGATCAATAGAAGGCACATGTCAAGCTCTGAAAATGGATATTGAGATTTCAGAATGGTTAACAACTTATGCATTCTTCAACTGTCAAAATTCAGTATTAAATTTCTCCATTGTGGAATTGAAAGACTTCTAGCCGGATCCCCAAGATTATCCTTGACCCAAAAGCCTATGTCTATCTTAAATTTTGCATTGTCATAGAATAAACAAATAGAAGAATTCATTAAAAGAAGTCAACTGCAGAAACTTAGGCAGTACGTACCTACACGTTCAGGAGTGTTATCCCCATCCCAGCGCTTTGAAGGAAATGCTGTAGTTCCGGTACAGCAGATCACATGTGTAACTCCCTATGAAAAGAGACCCTATATTTTGATTTATTCAATCATGTATAAATAGATGCCCATAAACTGATACGGCGTAATTTTTCCGGGGAAGAAACCGGCGGCCGGAGAAGGCCATGAGTTTCTAGTCGAGAACGAAGAGGATAGCAAGGTAAGTTGCGCTTGCCCTTGTGCGCGCGGCGAGGCTCGTCCCCAGCCAGCGACAAGGCTCTGAACAAGAGAAATTTAGGAAAGGCTTATTCTTGCTTATTTTATTGATATTATTAGCCTCCTTATATAGAGGTCGCCTAACAATCTGACTAGGGAAAGAATTCCTTACTAACACGAAATTGACTCAGACTCTGCTACAATTACTACTCGAATTATCCTAATTTACTACCAGACTCTGATACATTTACTACTCAAACTATCCTTATTTACTACTAGACTCAGATACAATTACTACTAAGACTATCCTAAATTAATATCAGACTCTGATACAATTACTACTCAAACTATCCTAAATGACTCGTTTCTTGCGGCTGATGTTGTGTTGTTGTTCTCCGATACCGACGTTGGTACGGAATTCCGAGCTTGCGCCTGGTCGCGAGTCCGATACATCTTGCCAACAAAACACTCCACAACATTTCCTCCTTCCCGCACAAATAGCTCGTCCTCGAGCTGAAAATCTAAGTATTGAGCACGAAATGCAGGTAACGAGATCCAGGATGCTTTAGATGCCGGAGAATGTATCCACTGAACTAGCAGCTCCCATACTCCTCGATTCAGCCTTGCACGCCGCACTTCAGCAGGCTCAAGAACCACTTTACCATGATGAATGACTGGCAATGGCACCGCTGATGCAGGCGGTTCTCCCTGATATTCCTTAAGTAGGATCACATGAATCTTAGCCCTAGGAGGAAGTCGTATGCGATAAGCAACTGAACCAATTCGCTCCAAAATCTTGAACGATCCATAGAACCATGGGCTAAGCTTTGAATGACCTGAACCAACTACAGAAGAAGTACAATGATGTTGTAGCCTTAACCAAACCCACTGGCCAATCGAAAACTCAACATCGCAGTGGCTCCCATCATAACGTTGTTTCATAGTATCTTGGACTTGTAAAAGACGTTCTCGGACTTCAACTAGAAACTCATTGCAGTCCAACAGTTGGCGCTCCACGGCTGCCACCTTTGCAACACCTGGTTCATAAGAAATCAAAGGAGGAGGGTTGCGGCCATACACCACTCTGAACGATGTGTCTTGCATCAGACTGAAAAGAGGAGTTGTAGCAATATTCGGCCTCATTGGCGCGGTCAATCTCTAGACAAACAACGATAGTACATAGTGATAATATGATTGACCACCTCCGTTTGACCGTCTGTTTGTGGATGAAAAGCTAAGCTCATCTGTAATTTGACCCCAGCACGATGGAATAACTCCGCTAAAAAATTACTGGTAAATGCCGGATCTCTATCACTCACAATTGATGATGGCATACCATGTAGGCGGATGACCTCATCAAAGAATACACGTGCAACTGAACTGGCCGTGTACGGATGGGCAAGAACAATGAAGTGTGCATACTTGTAAAACCGGTCTACCACAGACAAGATGACTGATTTGTGGTGAACTTTAGCAAGTCCTTCCACGAAATCCATCTATATATTTGACCAGACTTATGCATCGGAAGAGGTTGTGGTAGCCCTGCCGGATGAAGATGTTCTATTTTGTTGCGCTAACAGACGGTACACCCTTTGATAAAATCCCGCACAAGGCGCTGCATACTAGGGACATAAAATTTTGACTGAAGCCGGTGTAGCGTCTTTTGCACCCCCTCGTGACCCTGACCATGGACTGCTCCCAACAATTGTGACCATAACGGCGAAGGCTCTAGCACGAACACGAGTCTGCCATAGAGTAACAAATTATCAATCACAGTCCATACCTTTTTCTCCTATCCAGCCCGCACCCGGTCATGCAAGGCCACTAGCGCAGGATCGGCATACATCTCTAGACATTGATCATACCACGGAAAATGAGGTGCTGAGAAGTTATGCAGCATTGAGGATTCTTCATCACGCCTTGACAAAGCATCTGCTGCAGTATTCTGTTTTCTTGGCCAATACTCCACCGAAAAATCATAACCAAATAGCTTGCTTACCTATTGATGCTGAGGTATGGTTGACAAGTGCTGGTCAAGCAAGAACTTCAAACTGTAATGATCTGTAAGAACGAGAAACACCCGTCCCTATAAATACACACGCCAATGACGAACAACCTGTACTAAACCAATGAGCTCCCGTTCGTAAACCGCGAGCTTGGCATGTTGAGGAGCCATGGCTCTACCAAGAAAGCAATGGGTCGCTTCACCTTATGGAGAACAAAGACCGAAACCATCCTAAGCATCACAATCCACCACGAAGAGCTTGCTAAAATCAGGTAACTAGAGAACCTGAGCTGTAGTTAGTGCTTCCTTGAGTGCTTGGAAGGCACAAACAGCTTCTTCCGTCCACTAGTAAGCCTCCTTCTTAAGCAACCTTGTCAAGGGCAATGCCAACACACCATAATCTTTTATGAACATACGGTAATACCCGGTTAAAATGAGAAGTCCCCCCAATGCTTGAATCGACTTAGGCATCGACCATGCGGCAATAGCAACCGCCTTGCTCGGATCCATAGCAACTTTGTGTCCTGAGATAATATGGCCTAGATATGCTACCTCCTCCAAGCCAAAAGCACATCTGGTCTTCTTCAAAAACAATTTATGTTGTCGCGAGACTTGCAATATTGCCTGCACGTACTGAAGATGCTCGGACCAAGACGAGATGTAGATCAAGATATCGTCAAAGAAGACAAGAAAAATCGACGAAGGAACAACTTCAATATATCATTCATGAGCACCTGGGACGTTGCCAGTTCATTGGTTAATCCGAAGGACATGACCAGAAATTCAAAGTGGCCATGATGCGTGCGGAAGGTTGTCTTCTTGATATTCTCAGGATGAATGCGGATTTGATGATACCCACTACGCAAATCAAGCTTTGTGAAGAACCTGGCGCCTTCCAATTCATTGATAAGCTCATCAAGCACTGGAATTGGAAACTTATATTTTACTGTTTGCGCATTCAATGCTCAGTAGTCCACACAAAAACGCCATGTCCCGTCCTGTTTCTTCACAAGCAGTACCGACACCGAGAATTATGAAGTACTGTGGCGGATGATTCCCTAGGCTAACATATCATCGCACTACCTTTCGATTTTGTCCTTCAAGAGCTGAGGATAACGATATGGCCGAACAGCAGCAGATGGTAGCCCCGGCAACAGATGGATATGATGGTCATGGCGGCGTTGTGGCGGAAGCCCTCTTGGGGGTTCAAAAAGCTTTGCAAATTCACCCAACAATTCTGCCATGAGGTCTTGTTTGGTACATGCATGAACTTCAGCACCACCGACAACTGTACCCATTCCTTGCCACACGACACGGTGATCATTCCACCAAAAATACATGGTAAGCTGATCAAAGTCCCACACTATTGGCCTAAGAGACCGCAACCATTGGCATCCCAAAACGATGTCATAGCCGCCAAGAGGAATAGTGTAACACACCAGTTTGAAAACCCCCGTTCTAATAGTCACTGTTGCAACACGGCAAACGCCCGCACTGGCCGCCCGATCGCCATTGCCAATAGTAACATACATGCCTGGCCGTGGCACGAGCTCCAAGCCAATGCGTCGTGCAACATCCTCTACAATGAACGTGTGCGTAGAGCCGGAATCGACGAGTGCCTGCAATTTCTCACCACTGACTGAAACATGTAGCTGCATAGTGTTTCCCTTGTGGATGCCAGTAAGAGCATGGAGGGAAATCTCCACTGTGCCATCCTGTAGGTTTGCCAAGTCACCATCTTCTTCTAGCTCAAGCAAATAAATTCCCTACATGGTGCATTGCTTGGAATGTTCCTTTGTAAACTTCTCCGGGCAATTGAAACACAACCCCTTCATCCTGCGATCAACCAGCTCTTCTGCGGTCAGGCAACATAACCACGACTTGGGGGCAGCTGTGGCCGCCTCCATCGACGCGAGTTGGTTGTTGGGGTCGTACTGGTGTCCGTTATGCTGGTTTTAGATGTCATGATCGCAGCCGGAACCTTTGCAATAGGCCTTGGTGCGGGCTTCACCTCAATCCGGTCCTCCTGGAGGCGCTGCTCAAAAGCCCTAGCCAAACACATTGCAGGCTGCAAATTTGTCGGGTTTTGCAACTCGACATCAGTGCGTAATGGATTCTGCAGTCCTACGGTAAAAAGGCTGGACTTGTTGTAGATGAGAGAGCGGCTCAGCACGGCACAATGATGCCAAGAACTGAGTTTGGTACTCCACCGAACAGGTACAACAGAGTTGCGCCAATTCTCCCAACGGGTTGCTCCTTAGCGGTGGGCCAAAACGCATGTTAACAAAGTCGACAAAACACACCCATGATAGGATGCCCTCGTCATGTTTCAGTCGATAGTACCATTGTTGTGTGACTCATGTCATACGGTAAGACGCAAGCAACACTTTTTCTTCTTCCAATGTACGCTGCATGCTGAAAAACTACTCGCATCTGTTGAGCCATGGCAGCGGATCTTCTTCTCCATCATAGGTTGGGAACGTGAGGCGATGGTATTGCGACGCCCCGTGACGATCGTTGTTCCCACTAACCTGCATCGACAAACTTGCGGATGTCTTGCGCTTGCCTAGGTTAGCACCATCGTGCTCAACCCTGGTGATAGCGAGGCTCTGTGTTTCCTGCCTCTGCATGATGTCGCCCTGTTGCTGCTTGAGGCCGGACATCTCCTTCATCCTCGCATCCATCTTCAGGAACATATCGCCTAGGGTTTTGGGTTCCCCCATTGTTAGGGTGGCGGAACCTGGCTCTGATACCAAATTGATACGACGTAGCTTTTGCAGGGAGGAAACCAGCGGCCGGAGAAGGCCGTGAGTTTTTGGTCGAGAACGGAGAGGATAACAGGGTAAGTCGCGCTCGCCCTTGTGCGCGCGGCGGGGCTCGTCCCCAGCGACAAGGCTCTGAACGAGAGAAATTTAGGAAAGGCTTATTCTTGCTTACTTTATTGATATCATTAGCCTCCTTATATGGAGGTTTCTTATCAATCCGACTAGGGAAAGAATTCCTTCCTAACACGAAATTGACTCAGACTCTGCTACAATTACTACTCGAACTATCCTAATTTACTATCAGACTCTAATACAATTACTATTTAAATTATCTTAATTTACTACCAGACTCTGATACAATTACTCAAAATATCCTAATTTACTACCAGACTCTGATACAATTACTATTCAAACTATCCTAAATTACTACCGGACTCGGATACAATTACTACTCAAAGTATCCTAAATGACTACATTTCTTACAGCTGTTGTTGCGTTGTTGTTCTCCGATACCAACGCTGGCACGGAATTCTGAGCTTGCGCCTAGTGGCAAGTCTGGCGTCATCTCTTATACATCTTGCCAACAAAAGAGTCCACAACATAAACTCTATGAATTCAGCTTCAAAACAATGAGAAGAGAACAACCTCAAACATTTCTGGATCCAAATCATTAGCATTTCTCGTGTCCACTTTGTAAACCTGCCATTAAGAAGCAACTCATATGAGCAAAAGTCACAATTTGGACTTCTGGAGAAAATAGAATGTTGAAGCTCTGGATATAAGATTACCTGCAAAGGACTCTCATCTTGCTTGCCAAATAGGGACACTGCCTTTTCAGGATTTCTTAGGAGCAACCTTGACTTAATGTTCCTGCTCAGCAAAGATGCTACAACCAACTGTCCTGCAAGGATGAACACAATCAATATCTAGCCAATTGCTCTGGTAACAGTGAAAACTGTTAATGCAGGATAATGATAAATATCAGACTGAATAAGATGCAAAGCACAATAGGCATATATCCATAAACTACTAGCATGTTTAGATTGTTTGCACAAAACCCCTGCTTTCGTATACTATTTAAATTAGACACAAATACATCTGTCACAGCGCACACATATCCAAATTGGCCTTTGTTACTACGAAATAAACTGGGAATAGTCCACACATCAAATAACAAAGATGACAGATTGACAACCGTTTGTATAGAGGGCTTCTACTCTTTGAAGTTTGAACTAGGACCCCTAAGGTAATAAACATAGAATTCAGCTAAGATTCAACTGCCCAAATCAGATTTGGATTGTTAACTCTAATAGGTGACGACCTGAAACCGAAGTTGCAATATGGAACATGAAAAACCCGATCTCGATTGACCACAAAACTGCAAGCTTAGACTTCTAATTACCACCCAGCACTAGTTATGAGAAATTTTACCCTTCATTTAATTTACCATTTCCATGCCCACCTGCGTCTTATAATCATTAGTTTATCCGAAACTGTAGTTTGATAATTGGTAAGTGTACTCGCAATCAGAGGAAAAAAAAGCAGCGTCACAATCTATGAGCAGACATCCGCTACGAATTCTTATGTGGGTGAGAAAACTAGTACTAACAGAGAGCAGAGATACTGATCTCCTACGGTCCTACCTACGCCGCCGGTTCCGCCGACGACGAGAACCAGCTTGGAGGAGGCCTCGGCCGCCCCCTCCGCGCCGGCCTTGCCTTTTCCTTCCGTCCGCGCCTGCTGCCGCTGCCCCTCCTTCTCCTGCACGACCTGCGGCTCCACCGCCGCCGCGAGCCGCCACCCGCCATGACCAACCGCCGCGCACGCGAGTCTGGAGGAGGAGGTGGGGGGAAGCGAGCAAGACCGCAGCGCCGCTCGACCGTACCTACCTGGCTGCGCGGAGGCGAGCTGCTGGGTGTAGATTAGGCGCGAGGAGAGCACGGGGTTAAGGTAAGCCATTGCCATGGGAGGCAGCAGGGGAAGAAGGGAAGAAGCCTTGGAAGCGCGCGCGCGACGGCGGCGTCGGGGAGGAGATATTGGAACGGAACTTGGTGGCGAGGCGGAGTGGGGACGGGACGCGACGCAACGGTGGCCACTCGGCGGCCGGTGGGACCTCGGGCTCGGCGCGAGTGGTCCGAGACGTGCGGCGCGGCTCAGCAACATCCACCGCGGATCCGACGTGCAGTTCTACTCCACGTGGTACTATGCTGACCGTACATTGAAGTAAACACTAAACAGAAATGTTGAATTTAATTGATACGGATGGTGCATCACCGATACATCTTTTTGCAAGCCACTATAAACGGGAAGTGTTTCTCTGCCTCAATGATCCTGAGCCGTTGGATGGAGTGTGGACTGATGATATCGATCGGTACAGTAAAATCTGAACATGTTTTGTTACTGTATTTTTCAGTACGCTGATTCAGCACAGCAATCTCCAGTAAACTGCTACGGTACTACTTCAGATAAAATGCTCATCTTCTCACGTATCACTGTTCTCATCGTTATTCTCTGCTACTGCAGAGGATCTAGATCCATTATAAGCATAGCCAAATATTTTATGCTTACAATGTGCAACGTATTATTTTTCAAACAAAAGAGCACTCCATCTACATAATCTCGATGGAAACAACGCTACTACTTCTCTCCAACATTTTACCTCTCTACTGTTATCAAACTCTAAATCCTCTCCAAGACAACCGTAGAGGTCATTGTGATGTATTTGTGCTTGTCAATCGACCTTTAATGTGCTCTCTGCTCTTCGTCTATCTAGTGAACTTCTGCAAAAGCTCTAGGCCTCCCTTGCGTAATAAAAACTCGCACGATGCACTGAGTTCTTGACAATCACCTCTTCCAAATATAAGTGACTACTGTGTCTAACCTCTTAGAGCATCTTTAGTGTATTGAACCAATGTCAATTCAAGTCATACCACGTAAGCATTTGAGGAATTGATCTTTTTTTTTTCCAATGTATTGAACCGATTCCTACTAATAACTAGAACCCACGTTATATTAAAAAACCACAAAATAATAATATCATCGCTGAACCGCACTCTCTCCTATGTAGCTGTTTAATGCACATATGGGTTGTTTAATGCTTTGAATACAATGGTATAGACAGCTACTGTCTATAACAACTATTCATATCACTTGTAGACAGCACTAAAGACAGCTCATACAATGGTATAGACGGTTGCTATCTTTTTAGTTGTCTTTATAGAACACACAATCTTTTAATGCTTTTCTTGTTTCTTGTGCTATAGTCGACTACAGGATTGTAGACATCATCTTTCTCTCTCTTCATTCTCTTTCATCTACGTCAGCAAAAATCCTATGTAGCAATGGTTATAGACGGCTGAAATAAGCCCATTGTACATGCTCTAAGTAGAGTCCGATTCCATGCATTTTTTTTTGAAATTGACCCCTCTAATGTATTGAATCAATTCAATGCATTATCTCTCCTCATTTGAACCGGCTAAAACATAACATTAGAGATAGTCTCAGTATATAACTCTCGACCTTGGAATACATACTGTGATCCGACCTCATCCATCATTTATGAATGTGTCAACGCCGGGCCATTCCTACTCTTTCTGATCGAACGCACCTTGATAGCGCCTGTATATTTCAGTTGCCTTCTAATATCTCATATTCCTTCTTAACTTGCAGGTAGAGCCTAGCATCAAATTGAGGTACCCATGTATTGAATCCCTACTTCTTCAGTTCTCGAAATCAAAAGGCCCATGCTATCTATCACATCCCTGAATGAAGTTGTCGTGATGAACATGAAGTTACAGTGATTCACATTGTTGGAACTGACCACAACCCTTTACGCGAAAGAATAATCACAATAAGCCTCCCGTTTTCCGGACACGGTCCACTCCTTTTACTTTTTTATATATGAGTCATGCACAACAAATCTCCACATTAACGAATACACCACCTCGAAGATAAACAAGATAACACTTTAACATTCCTCGCGCATCCATAAGCTGAGGTTTACCTTTTGTTCAGTTCCTAAGACGATTACAGATTTATTCTCGCCAAAGGGGCGATGGTGGGCTTTTTGAGCCCCAAAGGGGCAAGCCCGCGTCCCGACCCGCTCGCGCCGGCGCCGGCGCCGGCGGAACCCGGTCGTGCCGATGCGGTGTCCCCGTGCGTGCGTGTGCGCGTACTGGTGCAACCCCCACGCGCCCCCCATTTCCGTGCGGGGAAGCGCTGCCCCGGACGTGGCGTGGCGGCGATGGGGTTATTGGAGCCTGGACTCGCCCATTGACCCTTCTCGCCAACTCCCCCCTGCTTTCTATCTTCAAGTCTTCATCATCAACTGGTGCCACAAACTGCGCTTGGTACTAGGCACTGGGTTAGTGTTTGTCAGGCAAGTGCTCTGAAAGCCAAAAGCCATGAACTATGTTAGTAAGAATAATTTCCCCAACTTTTCTACAAGAAATTTCACGGGAAGTTTTGCAACATTATCAACTATGTCCAAGTGTTTATCTGTTTTCTAATAGCATTGAACCATTGGAGCTGATGGTGGGCTAATGAAAACAGCAGCATCTGTACTAATCGCGAGAGAGCCAAAGAGCATGTTTTTCATGTAAGTTGGGTTCTAGTACATAAAAGATGGATTACAGAGTAAAAAATGTAACGAAGTATGAAAAAACCCCACAAAACAAAGAAGCAGCTTTCTATTTCTTCTTCCCAGCTTTGCCCTCCTTCCTTCTGACAACCTCGTCGGCATACCGAATACCCTTTCCCTTGTATGGCTCGGGCGGCCTCCACTTCTTTATAGTAGCAGCAAATTCACCAATCGCGCTCTTGTCATAGCCACTCACAATGATCCTGGTGTTCTCTTCCACCTTAACTTGCAGCCCTTCTGGAACAGCCATCCGAACAGGGTGCGAGAATCCCAGGTTCATCACCAGATCTTTACCCTCCACCGCCGCACGATACCCAACCCCAACTAACTGAAGCTTCTTGTCGAATCCTTTTGACACCCCCACAATGATGTTGTCTGTCAGGGTTCTGCATGGAATATTTGCACCCATGTTTTCAGAAGGCAAGGCGTGACAAGATCATAAATTCATAAGATGATTAATATAACCAAGCGATGGTTAAGAAATTTACAAACACCATTCTGTAGAAGGTCCTGAATGCATATGCCAAACAAAATTTACATACTGCTGAGAGAAATAGGAAAGGATTGGCTGAAGCCTGAAGACCAAAAATAAGCCCATAAAGATAGTGAAGGATAGAGAATTTGGTGACTAATCACACCTTTGATCAACACTTGCTCGCGCATAAAACACTTGTATTTGAATACCCCTTAACCAAGGTGGGTGTTTTTCCCAATTTACACATTCCATTTATATATTAAAATAATACAAGGAGAAATCATAGCCCAATTGCCACAAACACTAGATGATATTTGGTGTATGGACAAAAGCAGATTTTACAGTTCCTAAACTCCAGGAAAGTAGCAATAACCTAGCCTATGTCAGTTATTTCCTTGGTATGAAATATGAATAGAGAATAGAGAATGATAAATGCAAGTAGAAAAACATTCCTATCCAAATATTTGTCAAACGTATTACAACTGTGAGAGTTTCTTCCTTCAAGGTAGATTACATTTTCTTCGGTGTACACTCAAAGGAATAGATCCTAGTTCCTGAGATCCAAAACAAAGAGAGGGCGAGAGGCCATCCCCTATATTGGTTATTGGTAAGATAGGAGGTCAGAGAACAATAAATACAAGAAGTTAAATACTGCTATATAGAATCTAGATCCTTATAGTTGTGGGAGCTAATAGGATTGTAGGAATGTGCTTATCTATTCCTACATGGCAAATAGCATGTGTGATACAACTTATTTTTAAGGCACTGCTAGTATCACAATCAAATGCCCATATGATTCCTGTGTTTATGGGGCATTTTCCATTCATCTTGAATGCAAGAAGTGGTGGCTCAAATATGCGAGTTGACACGAGAACAGAGAGCTGATAAGATGGTAGCTAACTTTAGGAATGCCAGGAAAAGATACGGACACAAAGAATAAAATAGTGAAACTATGAAAACACAATATGAGCAGTGAACCAGCGAAAAATGAAATAGCAAACTCATTTTGTAGTTTCCATTTGTCAGTTTTACCTGAAAAGGCCATGCATCTGGTTCGCCCTTTTGGTTTCCACTGTCTTGTAGACTCTCAGCTTACCAGATTCTTCTTTCACAACTTTCACTTCACCTGGATAACTTAGCGCTAACTCCCCTAGTGGACCCTTAGCTCTGACAAACTGCTCCTCTAGTGTGAGGGTAACATTTGATGGAACTTCGATTGGCTTCTTTCCAATTCTAGATTCCTTGCATTCCACTACTTTTCTGACAAAACCAACTCTGCCAGCAGGGATAACACGAAGACGAATCCCTTGTGTCTTTCCAAGGAAGCCAGTCCTTGAATTGCTGATTTATTTCAGACAAAGAAAGAACTCCATCAAAATTCTCACATTATATTGGAGAGAAAAACAACCTTTCATATTAAAAAAAATAACACATTATGACATTAGTAAACCAAAATGAATTTAAAACCACGAACACTCAGCAGAACAATTGTTACTAACAAGAAAGATGCGATCCAAAGAACAAACAAAAAAATCTACAAAATCCCAAAATTGGTTGCTAGAAACAGGCAAACAGCATCTCCACCTTGAACTATTCAGGCAGCATACCAACTACCAAACTCCTTTTCTTTCTCAGTAATAACTACAAACAAACCATTCAAGAACCTATATTCCTGGGGTTATTTCAGTTTCTACCTGAAACTTGCATCAGATTGAACTCCTTGTTTGGTATGTGGTTTATGTAGAATTCCGGGAATACTTTGTGTGTCTCCCGTAGGATCCTCACATCTTTTATTTATAGTCTAAACATTGAATCCGACTCTAACACAGCATTAAATCCGACTCTAACACGACTCCTTACTAAATCTTAATACTAACTCACCAATACTCCCCCTCAAGATGTGTCAAAGATATCAATCATGCCCATCTTGTTACATACTGTAGAACACCCGCTAAGTCGCTAGAACCTAACTCTTTAGTGAAACAGTCAGCCAACTGTTCACCAGACTTGATATACTTAAACTTCAGTATCCTACCATCAAGCTTCTCTTTGATGAAGAACCTATCAATCTCAAAGCGCTTGATACGATCATGTTGTATTAGATTGTTAGCAATGTTAATTGCAGATTTATTGTCATAATGCAACAGCAAAATATTATTTCTCCATACTCGAAGCTCAAACAATAAACCCTTCATCCATATCATTTCACTCACACTCAATGCCATTGCTCTGTACTCTGCCTCTGCAGTAGACCGAGCAACAACCTTCTGCTTCTTGCTTCTCCATGACACAAAGTTACCTCCCACAAAGATGCGATATCCAGAGGTAGACCTCCTATCATCCACACTGCTCGCCCAATCAACGTCGCAATACCTTTCCATATTCAGATGTTGATTCTTCCTGAACCTTCAAATGCCACAGGATTCGATAGACAACATCCATGTGTCATGTTCTAGGATTATGCATATATCGACTAACCACACTCACTGCATATGAAATATTAGGTCTTGTACGACACAAATAGATGAGACGCCCAACAAGCCTTTGATAAGCTTCCTTGTCAACTGGATCTCCCGACTCAGCACATAGCTTGTGATTCCTATCAATATGTGAAGCAATAGGGCGACACCTAAACATACCTGTTTCTGCCAGCAGATCAATGACATACTTCCTTTGAGAGAGAACTATACCATTCGAAGAACGAGCAATCTCAATCCCATTCCCAAGAAAGTATCAAAGAGGTCCAAGATCTTTCACTTCAAATGCCTCTCCCAGTCTTTTCTTCAAGAACTTGATTTCCTCAGCATCATCTCCAGTAATCACAATATCATCAACATAGACTGTCAATATGGTGATATGTGATCCTCTATGCCTATAAAACACAGTATGATCTCCATTGCACTGAGAATAGCCATACTACAAACTGCACGTCTAAATCTATCAAACCACACCCTTAGAGATTGCTTCAGACCGTATAAAGACTTCTTGAGTTTACACATCTTCCTATCAGTCTGCCTGTTCTCAAAGCCTGGAGAAATCTCCATGTATACCTCTTGTAAATCACCATGTAGAAAGACATTATTCACATCCAACTAATGTAAGGGCTATCCGAAGTTAGTTGCACAGGAGATCAACGTTCTTATCGTGCTTATCTTCGCCACTGGTGCAAAGGTCACATCATAGTCTATCCCATATATTTGACTATAACCTTTTGCAACCAACTGTGTCTTGTATCTCTCTATCTTACCTTCAAGAGTTTGCTTAATCGTAAATACCCATTTGCATCCTACTGCCATTTTTCCTGTTGGAAGTGGAACATCCCATGTCTTGTTCTTTTGAAGTGCACTAAGCTCCTCCTTCATGACATCCTTCCACTTAAGATCTTGCTTAGCAGCTCGTCAATCCTTTGGAACATGCCCTGTCTGAAGAGATGCGATGAATGCTTTGTATGCAGGTAAAATATGGGAATATGAGATGGAATTTGCAATATCATGCTTAACGCCGTACTTAAACTCTCAAATGATAGATGTCCCAAGCGGCGATGATATAACAAAACTTCTCCCTCAATTCCTCTTGAAGCCACATGCCGCATCAATCTGATCAATGTACCACAGTCCATTACGCCTTATTCCAGTCACAATCCACTTCCCAGTTCTCTTCTCCTGGAACAAACACGAATCCTTATCAAATGTGATAGTGCATTTGAATTGGTCAATTATAGAACTAACTGAAAGAAGGTTGACTAGAAAAGAGGGAACATGCAAAATGGAGGATAAAGCAATGGATGGTGTGCACTCTACAGATCCTACACCACCCTGAATAAGCGGGGAAGTTCCATCAGCTGTTTGGACAGTTTCAAAATGAATATATAGGGTGTAAGATGCAAATGCACTAAGTGAACCCGTGACATCCTTGGATACCCCTGAATCTATGATCCAATCAATATGAGTGTGCTTATATGTGGATGCAAGTGCATGTGTCTAAGTACCTTCACCCACGTGGCTGTAATTGATAAAGTTACCAAAGGAGGTGGAATCATGAGAATTCTCCAATGTCTTTCCCTGCTACCACTTCTCCCACTGCATAGCTTGCCCGCCTATCAGAGTAACAGACGTGATCTCTTCTGTCATGGCCATATTAGCCCTGGGGCCAACTCGGCCACTTCCTCGACCTCTACCTTCACGATCTCCACCTCAACCTCGATAATCTCCACCTCGGCCTCCATGACTACCACGACCTCCATCTCGACCTCTATACTGTGGAGAATGATAAGCGCGGCTCAAATGTCCTCTCATCCCACAGTTGTAGCACTCCTTATCATCTAGTATGACGTATGCGGATCTGACTGGGTTGTTGTACCCCATTACTCGTAGTCGAACCTCCTCCTGTAACATAGCCGAAATAACCTCCTACATAGTAGGCAGGTTTGCCAAGTGAAACATGACAACCCTTCTACTCTCAAACTTTGGGTTCTGTTCCTTCAGAAAGTGTGTAACCCGTCTGCGTTGCAGCAACACCCTGTTAGCCTCAATATCACCAGCACATATTAACTAAAGTGGATCATAGTGATCTAAATCTGCCCACAGCTGTTGCAGTTCACTAGCATACTACTGGACAATCTTCTCCTGTTTCAGGGTCTCCACCTTGCCCTGGACCTCCACCATCATCACATTTCCTGCCCCGGAATACATTTTGCTCAGCGTCTTCCACATCGCCGGTTCACTCTGCATCCTCTTCACCATCCGAGCGATGGATGGAGACATTGAAGTTAGTAACCAAGCTACCACCACAAAGTTGGTGGTGTTTCACACCCTCCAATTCATACTCGCTTTGTCTGCAGGCTCAACACAAGTCTCTTGCAAGTAGTGCTCCACCCCTTTCGTCATCAGAATCAGCTGAGCCCTTCTAGACCAACTCAGATAATTCTTGCCCCCTTCCAACTTAACATCATTTAGCATCAGCTTCAGCTTTAATTTAGATGACCCTGCAGCAACCCTCGGACCTATCATACCCGTTGCTAAGAGGTCCTGTAACATGCTCCTCATGTCACTTGCGTGACCAGCGGGGAAGTAGTCTCAATAACTGTCTTCCTCTTCTCTTCTACCGCCCTTATTGCGACTTCTTCCTCCTCCTTTGCAGCCTCAATCTGCTCAGGATTCATCTCGAATAACTGAAGAAATGCCAAATACCACCAAGATATGCCGCGCGCTACACGCGATCACGACAACTCTTCAGTAAGAAAATATCTAAGAACTTTGACTACTAAGAAACATCAACATCTCCTTTTCTTTCTCTTTCTTCCTCTCTTTTCTTGTACGCAAAGACAAACAGCACAGCAGCAGCACTTAACCAGCAGATCCCTTCCCCTTCCTCCTTTTTCTTCTGCACACGCAAGAGAGCAGCAAAGTAGCAGCACCTCCCTCCTGCTCATCTTCCCCAACGGCACAACCTCTCTCCTCTTCTTATTCTTCCCAGGGCCAACAAGCAAGGCAATCAGCAAACTCACCAGATCTGGTCATGCGGCCTCCTCGCACCAAATCTAGTCGTCCTCGCTGGGGTCTCTAGCCGCCGGCCGACAGCAGCTTCGACGACCTGACGACTGTGCAGCAGTCCGGCGCTCATGCGTCTCACTCGCGCCGCACAAGGCAGCTGCAGCCTATGTGGAGTGAGGAGGCTGCAGCCTCCCACCGCTGAGGCAAGCTCGCCGCTACTGTTGAAGACGACGACCAGCGACAACGATGTGGTGACAGCGGTGGCTGTGGTGGATGGCGACGGTGGCGGATTGGATCTAAAGTGAGCTTAGGGATTAGGGTTAGGCTCTGATACCATGTAAAATTTCAGGAATACTTTGTGTGTCTCCCGTGGGATCATCACATCCTTTATTTATAGTCTAAACATTGAATCTAACCCTAACACAATATTAAATCCGACTCTAACACGGCTCCTTACTAGATCCTAATACTAACTCACCAACAGTTTATCAGTAGTAGGATAATGCATTAATACATTCAAAACTTTTGACAAGTTAACGTTCCAATTTAAGCAGAGCAATTTTCCCAAAGTACTTTGAGCTGAGGTCAGGGGCGGAATTAGAACGAAAATGACCTGGGTTCACTACTTCACTATACATATAACAACATATATATTTTTCAAGCAACAATGTACTAAATAGTAATTTATGTGGCAAACATTGGCAGAATGTATCATCCAGCCAGAGGTTAGGCTGAACTGGGGTACACAACTTTTGAGCCAGGGGGTGCACGCATAGTATATATGGATTAATCTCTGCTAATTTTTTTTTACCCGGTGTCCTGTGACACCGGGTCTTGCCATTTGGTTCCGCCACTGGCTGAGGTATCAATATATGTAAACATGGTCACGAGGTTGTCACAAAACAGTGCTAACATGAACAACTTCACGATTCATCATTACCACCACATTTCGTGAAGTTACAACTTACAAGGTTTCAGATACCGCAAGGATAAATACATAGTATAGGTAGGTTATCAACTAGTGATCCATGAAAGCAAAGTAAGGTACTATATCCAAGGTCTTAGCACAATGATGAATTAACTAACTGATCAGACAACTATCCGACCCCTTCATGCAACTCTAACATTTCTATAAGAAAGGGCACTACGCTCATCCAAATTGTTGACGCCATTTGAGGTACTTCCATCCAGAGCTACAAATATTATTAGGGACAAAGTGAGCAAGCCCCCTCACATTTATGTGCCTTGCGAGTTCTTACTGTTGGTGAACTGCGGGAAGACATAACTTAAGACGCTGATTTAAATTCTTCTGCAAAAGTAGACGGCTGATTGGCACAGTGTCCCTAAGCCAATCGCATCCGAATCAAGAATGTTCGGTTCCACTACACCCTTCCCCTATTCATGGCGGGGCTACAAGGCTATACAGCCTATGACTAATGCCGGTACTTGGAGCAAGAAACGCAGAAAATTTATCCAAGACCGCATGGGAGCGATTATTGACCTATGTGGGTGGAATCGCAGCACTTCGTGTGTTTCCTCGAAAAGGAAAGAAAAAGAATAGAAGAAAGATTGCGTGTCCTAGAGAGCTCGCATCTGACGCAGTGAGGGGGGAGGAGGAGGAGGAGGAGGAGGAGGCGTACCAAGGGAGATGGAGGGAAGGGGAGAGGGACGCCATGAACAGGGAGGAACTGCCTCCTCTCGCTCGCTGCGTACTTGCTCGTGTGCGGTTTTCTTATCTTTATGCTCGCGGCCTTGCTCCTCTATTATCCACAACACAACAAAGGAAGAGAAAGGGGTGAAGCCGGGATTTTTTTGAAAAAATTTTATTTTTTAATTACGAAATACAGTAATACACTATCTTTTTTTATTTTACAGAAATAATACTCTATCACTCCACTGTTGGGCGACTTGAACCTAGTCGCTTAACCATTGGACGACTGATCCAAATCGCCCTACGGTAGAGCTACATATGCAGTAGTCGCTCTGTGGTTGAGCGACTTATGATAGTCGCTCAATGGTCAGACGACTACTCCACACGTCGCTCAATCGCTGGGCAATATAAAATCATAACATTATTTTTTATTAATCCGATGAAAATAATTATATAGGAATAAATTACAATTTTTGTAGGTAATACATTTAACGAATCTTGTTTGTAGGGAATTTTTTTTAATCCTTTTTTAATTATATTTTAAAATTAATCCGTCGCGAACTTTATTTCCAAATCTGACCCCTTTGGTCACGCCACCACTTGTGGCGTGACAAAACCACACTGTCACGCCATCCGTAGCGGCGTGGCCAAAGGTGCCACGCAAGCCCTTGGCCGCGCGCGTGCCAACGTGGAGCTTGCGTGGCAATAGTCACGCCAGCTTTCGTGGCGTGACAGTGGCCGTTGTCACGCCAAATTGCGTGGCGTGATAGTGGCGACTTAAGCCCTAGACCCAGGCGCACCTCTTCATTTCTTCCCGTATTCTCCAAAACTCCACGGTTCGCCCATGCCAGCCATGCTTCCTGGTCCATCCATCACGGCCTCCCTTCAGACCGCCTCCGCCCAAGACCTCCTCTCCATGCTCCCTCCTCCTGCCCCCCCCACTGCTGCCTGCTCTCCTGTGACGTCTCCTCACGCTGCTCTGCTCCGCCTGGTCCTTGCCAAGACTCCTCCTCACTCCTTCACGGCCACGCTTCTCCTAGATCGAGGTATACATGTGGGCTTGAATGAGTGTATAATATGAGTGCTTTGTTCTAGGGTATATTATGTTCAACAATTAGTTAATGTTGTTAGTTAATGTGATTAATTCCATAGTCTACATACTATATACGCTTGATTACATGTTGATTATTGTGTTCGAGCCATTGGATCTTGCGTATTTGTTCTCAGATACGCTGAGGATCTTTGAATAAATTGAATGGATATAGTGGCGCCTTTGCTTAAAGGATTTGTTGCTAAGTAGTCTTAGTTAATTAGAGTATTTTGATGCTTCATATATATAGTATGTACACAAGATAAAGAGTTGTTACAAGCGTGTAATTAAAGTGGCTGTTTTAAGTACAAGTATATATCGACATGTCAGATTATGGCAATGCAACAATGCTGCCATTTGTCATGCGCAACTTGATACCATTTTTGCAATCTGGCAACCCGCAACCCACATCTGGCTGCAATGTGTGCCATCGTGCTCCATTTCACGATAGAAAGAACCACAAAGAAACAAGCCTTCCTCAGAAGTCGGGGGCAAGCAAACAAATCTTGAGGACACACACTCAAGTTGGCCAAATAACTACAAAGAAGGATAGTGAGCCAAATACAACATCCAACTAACATTATCTTCCTTGGTCTACAATGTGCATTCACGAGGATTCAAATGTGAGTTCATCTCATGCCATTGGAGCAAATCGGTTTACAATAGGTAGTGACAATTAAAAGATGAAAGAAGCTTCAGTGGCAACTACTCAGAGTGTCACTTTTCTTGTTCAAACAAGAATTTGTCAACAGACAACTTACTCCACCTCTTCCAAGAAATCCTTGATCTCTGTTGGGCTTAGAACTCGCATTTTGCATGGAAAGTATTACTTGTCAAGAAACACTTGAATGCGGCAAGGAATTATTTAGTATGACACCCGCAAAAGATAAAATGGGAGTAGAAGCACAAACATATTGGACATAAATTGTAAACAATCGCATAGATCTAGGACTTGTCAACGCTTACATGACCAAGAGAATCATAAATATGAATATTTCTCAACAGCTACTAGGTGCCATAGTAAGGAGTTAAGAGGAGCACAAGTTGTTACTACCAAATGAAAATTGTTATAACAATGTTGACAAGTTAGGAAGGGTGCAAGATTTAGCTCACGAGAAGAGGCAAAAGCGCAAAAGGAACATTGCAATCGATAAATATGCAAGAAAACGACTTTTGAGGTAGACTAGGTTTAGTGCGCCAAACCATCTGTGAATCATGTAAACTTATCTCCTTTCGCATATAAGATTTTAACGAGTGGTTCGTGGCACTCGGCGCAGAAGCTCTGGCGCACCAGAGCGAAGTCTGGGCGGCGATTTCAGAATGAGCTCGAGCGGTCCCAAACACGTGGTTTGGGCGGTCTCGAGAACGGATCTCAAGCGCATTCGGGCACGTGGATCCGTGGTAGTGTAGGTCGCACTCGAGAGGCAAGCTCGAGCGGTCCCAAACACGTGGTTTGGGCGGTCTCGAGAACGGATCTCGAGCGTGATCGAGCACGAGACTCTGTAGTGTAGGTTTTGGATCTTTTGCATCTCCTTGTTTCTTGGTGTTATTCGCCCACCGTATGGCCTAACACACCAAGTCGCTGTGAAACAACCCGCCAATTATGCATATGTTTGTGCCGTTAAATCGCTAGCACGCCTCGTGAAACCGAGCTTTTGTTATGTCCAATGTTTATTGTGATATTTCTTACTTGCGGTATTTCGCTCATATGGCATGCAAGATCGACGTTGCAAAATTTTGTTGGATGTAGATGGACAGAGTTGTACGATATTTATCGGTGGGTCCATTTGCCAAACCGAAGTTCATCGATTTCGGTGACATGATGGAAGCGAATCGAATCCTTGTATTTCACGAATCACGGACTTTAAAACTCTTGTGAGTAGGATTAAGTCGACATTTGGATGGAATGAGCCCGGGGTCGTTGTCGAAATGCAAGGACGATATGACGCCGGGCAGGGTTCAAAGATGCACGCCTTTTTGGTGCCAATCCTGTCCGCCGATGATTGGCACACGTACAAGGAAATTGTGCAAACATCTCAGTCCGGGCGTTGGAGGTGGCAGTGGAAAGGACAATCGTTGTTGAGGATTTGCGGACAATTTGGATGTGGTGAATGGCAACACGGAGGAACAAGACCCCCCAATGGAAGAGCGTCATTCCGAAGAGTTCGTTAGCGTGAGTCGTACCAACCATGACCCCTTGTCGGTGGATCTGCTTATATCTTCCCCGCAACGTGTTGTTGACCCTGTGACTGATTTCAACGGTGCTGTAATGAACAACGAGCTTGAGGAGGAGTTGTTTCGCGATGGAACAACCCGTGAAGAGGAGTCTGACGAAGGATGGAGCTCGACCGAAGATGAGGCTCCGGCACCTCTTTTCTCCGCAGAGGAAGCCAGGGTTCTTCGCAGTGTAATGGGTGAGGTCCCATCGGTGCATTCGTTCGATGATGTCAGTATGGTTCATAAGGCGATTTGTGCTAATGGGTTGAGGAGTAGGGATGGTATTGCGGACCCGGAGAAAGACATAATACGAAAGAACTTGTTGTTTCCAACCATAGAGGACATGAAGGTTTGGCTGCAAGAATACTCAGTGCGGCACCATCGTCCGTTCGTAGTGCAACACTCTGATGTGAACAAGAGGTACACTGTGAGGTGCGAAAGGGGTGTGGATGGAAGGTATGGGGCATAAAACAAGGGACAACCAATGGAAAATAGCAATGTGAAGCGACCTCACACTTGTGGGACCGCACAAGTGTCCGGGAGCACCTCCAGCGCACTTAAATTTCATTGCTAGGCGATATGGCGGTTGTGGGTGTCGATCCCGATGTGTCCGCGCCACCCTTATCGAGGTTATCTACGGGTTCATTAAGTACCGTGTGAAGTACGGAAAGCATGGAGGGCAAAGCAGAGTGATGCACGATTATTGTGGGGTGATTGGAAGGAGGCTTACGGTTTGCTTCCTCGAATCCTAACCGCTATGCGAGCCAAGAATCTGGCATGGTGTTTCACCCTTGCGGGACAACCGCATTTAAACTCGATGGAGGGGTTACTGAAACACGCCCTTCAATGGTGTATTGGTCCTTTGGGCAATGCATAGAGGTCTTCAAACACCGCAGACTGTCTTATCTGCTGACGCTACATTCTTGACGGGAAGTACTATGGTGCCTTGATGCTCGACGTGGTATTGATGCGAGGACCAATCGATTCCATTAGCATTCGCATTGACAGAGGGTGAGAGCAATGCAAGCCGGGCATGGTTCTGGATATAGTTCGCTCACGCCTCGTTGGGCTCGGACGACGTGTTTGCATCATCTCTGACAGCACCACTAAGATTATGAACGCTGTGAAGAGCAGACTTGATGGACACCCTGGATGTCTTTGCATAGGTGGTGCATGCGCTATTTAGCGACTAATTTCTTTAAGCAATGCAACAGGAAGATCTCACCAGAAAGTTCAAACTGTTGTGCGGATGCTTGGAGAAGAGGGAATTTGAGGTCAAGTTGACGGAGCTGAGGGGGTTGACCAACGAATGGGGTAAGTCGTGGTTGGAGGAGATCTTGCAGCAGAAGGAGAAGTGGGCACAGGCATACGATAAAGATGGCTGTCCGTATGGAATGATGACAATGAATATATCGGAGGTGTTCAACAACGTTATTAAGGGTATCCGTATGATGCCAAGATTCGCTATCTTGGAGTACTCCTTTCGAAAGACCAACAAGTACTTTGTGGAACGGTGGACCCGCAAGGATGCATTTAACGCCATGAAGGCTAGTGTGGTCTGCTACTAAGCACCTTGCTATCGCAGAGGCCGATTCATGCAATTAGGAGGCGGGGAATACGACCTATTAAGCATATATACGTTGTCAAGGCAACGGGCACATCGATAAGGGCGAACGTTACGGTGGCGGAACCATAGAGTGAACTCCGAGCGAGGGAAATCAGACATGCATGGTCCCGACGTTGCTGCATGTCCCATGCTCTCACGTCATCACCGCCTGTCGCGTGCGCGGTGTAAGTCACCTTACCTTCATTGCGTCAGAATTCTCGAAGCAAGCCACGATACAGACTTGGGAGAAGCGATTCGAGCCTTATCTAGATCCCTCGCATTGGCCACCGTACGTGGGGGAGGAATACATTCCCGACGTAAACATGATGAACAAGCTACGCGGCCGAAGGAAGAGGAAGAGGCTTCAGAATGACATGGATCGCGCGCAACAAAGGCGGTAAGGACATGTACTCTCTAGGGACTTCAACGACGCCAAAGAAGACGAACAGTGCTCTGAGTGCCACGAGCACGCATACACACAAGGGCAAAGCACGCCAAGAGGGAATCCCACCGGCAGGTCAGCAACAAGCGCCACATGTCGCCCACCTACTTGAGGTGTTCAACGCCGTTGTCAACGCAAAAATGGTTGTTCTTACGATATAGTACTTTCATTTGCAGTTGACATATTGTTTTGAACGTCATGTGTACTTACTTTCATTTTGCATTCTATACATTGTTTTGTACGTCATGTGATCTTACAAAAATCCTATCTTGTAATGCAGATGTCAAGAAGACGCCGCAATACGCTGCTGTTCTCCTGAGTACGACGACGACCACCGCCGCCGCAGATAGCCCAGAGTGGTCGGTGAGATTTGTCTTGTTGTACTTCATCGTGCTTGTTGTTTCACTTATTTATTTACGTATCTCTCTTGCAGGCACTCCAGCCACTTCGCCTCGGACCCACACCCCCTAGATTGGGATGAGCGGTACGAGCCACACGTCCGCCAGAAGTCTCCTTGCTTTGGCGCGATAGTTGTCAACAAGCTCCCTCATATGGATGGTTCTGCGCCACCGCCTTCGGTGGACCGGTGGCGCCGGAGACTCACACTTTCCACCTCTTAGTCCGCCAAGCGAGATGACTATCACGCTTGAGACGCTGGTATGATTTTGGGCCTCCGTAGAGGGTGAGCCTGCGGATCGGGGACGCTAACAACGGCTTGCCGGCGAGACCGGGTGGGAGAGTGGCTCGAGTGCGACCGAGGACCCCTCGCGACTCGAGAGACAACAGCCATCCGCGGTGCTTGCGTCATATGGTCGCCATGCAAGACTTTAGCGCAGCCCGCCGAACGCAGATGTCGCCACAAAGGAGCGCTTCACAAGGGCGTGATGTGGCATCTACTTGGCTCCTTCCTCTTCCCGGACGGTCGGGCAACGCCGTTTCTTGGATTTACTTGCCGATTTTGGCAAATTTCACGACAGCGGGACCTACAGCTAGTTCGCTACACTAGCGTGTCCGCATCGCAAGATCTGTGCGATGCATGCCGATCGTGGAGGAGGGCAACTTGGTGGTTGCGCATACCTCCCGCAGATCCGATGTGGGGCGCTTCCCGTGGTCGACTCCACTCGTCTTGCCTTTGCGTACGGATTTTTTAATTAATCACTCAAGTCTCGCTCCGTGAAGAAATACGATGATATATATCTCCATGCGAGCATGGCCATGGCCCATTGAAGACGAGGCCTCACGCCCCACAAGAGCCTACCGAGCTCTATCATAGCACCCATCGGGCGCCCGAGGTCGCAGTACCTCGATATACGAACGAGCTCGACGTCATCACACAGATCGTGCATCGCTTTCAAAAGTTATTTTACTTGTTGCATTGACCTATTGAACTAAACCATTTGCCGCAGTCACGTGGGTCGCCATACGTCCGAGACGAGGTCGATGGCCTTGCGCTAAACCCGATGTGCGGCGGGGCAGGGGACTCGTGGTTGACCTTCTCGCCATTGATCTACTTCCATGCGGTGGAGTACCGCTTTGCCCCATCGGGTCATGAGGCGCTTTGGGAAGTTTCGAGCATGGCCACCGCAGTTGTTCTCGGCGATATAAACCTTCATGGGTAAGTCCTCGTCGTGTATGTGCGGCTTCGTAGCGGTTTTCGTGCTAACTTTAGATTGTCGCCGCCGCAGATGAACCGGCGGCGAGGTACCGCAAGACACGGACCGTCACATTATCACCGAGCCTCACGTTTGAGTGGCAGACCGAACAAATCGGTCCAGGGACGTGACGCAGATCCATCGAGGCATAACTTCGCCGATACCTACAAGGGGCTACGGCGTCGCGCGTCTCCGCCTTCGGCCGGCGATGATCGACGCGGATGTAGATGATGGTGATGACGACGAGGAGGACATCGTGACGACACGATGAGTTCACACGACGGGCACTCACGGTAGAGGGCCCCCATCAACGCTTACTACGTGAGTACATTGTATCACACCACTAATTAGCAATGTCACTATGCGAGGCTAATTGAATGTGTTTTCCGTTCAGAGGAACACAAATACCAAGATAAGCAACGAGGCCGGAAGGTTCTTATGCTACTGAGAGGGTTCGGAGGGGAGCTTCCAATGCTTCTGGGACTTCGCTGAGGTAACACACACTACGTTAAATTAACATGTTGTCCCTTGTTATTTATTTTGTTGCATTAAACTTCACTACCTTTTTGTTGTTCAACCTTGTAGTTGGTTCGCCGCCAATGCCGGCGATTGGCCGCAAAGATGAGCTGTGTGGCGGCATCGGGAGAGGTCGTGCTACATGGGCCGGCTCGGAGTGGCTCAGACGAGGCCGAGGAGGATGAGGAGGAGGCCGGGAGGCCGAGGAGGCCGAGGAGGAGGCCGGGAGGACGAGGAGGAGGCCCAGAGGAGGACGAGGAGGACGCCATCGCTAGGATTCCCAACGAGATGCTCCTCAAGGACTCGTTGATGCACCGCCCGACTACGCCGACTCAGACACACCCCACCCACACCGCCAGAACGGGCGTGATCGCTACGGACATTAGTTCCAGAACGCTGCCGAGGGCACACGAGCCCAACAAACCAAGAGCGAGGTTCACGCCGGAGGTCGGTCTTGTGGCAAGCGCAAATCGATGGGATGGATTATCGTGTGCTTGCCTTTTATGTACGCTTCATATCTTACGAACTTTGTCCGGTCATTTTGAAAGTTGTATGAAATGAGATGGATGATGGTTGCATGTTATTGCTGTTTGAATGAAATCATTGTAATGAACTTCGGATGGCCTATTTGGATGAGAAAATAACATTACTACTGATATGGATGAAATCACTGTTTGGTTGATTGCTGTTTGAATGAAATCAGCGTTTGCTTTATTCAATGCAGGTGAGTGCTACTGTCACGCCACTAATAATGGCGTGACAAGTCTCTCCTGCCACGCCACTTAAACTGGAGTGACAGGACTTAGCCCCGGCAGCGACAAGGCTAGGGTGCAAGCCCTTGGCACATGAAGCATACTGGCGTGGCGACGCTTTTTGCCACGCCGTTAATGGTGGCGTGACAATACGATCTGTCACGCCATGTAAGTGGCGTGATGAGACTTAGCCCCGCAGCCGATAAGGCTAGGTGCAAGCCTTCGCACATGAAGCATACCGGTGTGGCAAAGACGCTTTTGGCCACGCCGTTCATGGTGGCGTGACAATACAGTCCTGTCACGCCAGTGTAAGTGGCGTGACAGGACTTAGCCCCGACAGCGATGCCCCTTTTTGGCAAGCTCTCTGGCACACGAAGCATTTTGGCGTGGCACAATGCTTCGGCCACGCCGTGCATGGTGGCGTGACAAGGGCTAGGATTAGGGTTCTAGGTTTTTTGAGTTAGGGTTCTAGGTGTTTATGTTGAGATTCAGGGTTAGGGTTTTACATTGAGGGTCGTGGTTAGGTCAAGGGTCCTAGGGCTTTAGGTTTTAGGGTTAGGTTAAGGCTTTAGGTTTTAGGTTCGGGGCGGTGGTTAGGGTTTTAGGTTAAGGGTCAAGGTTAGGGTTTCTGATTGAGGGTTAGGTTAGGGTTAGGGTTAAAGTCTTACGTTTCATTCGAGGTTAGGGTTAGGTTTAGGGTTAGGGTTTTAGGTTTTTAGGGTTAGGGTTTTAGGTGTTTAGGTTCAGATTCAGGGTTAGGGTTTTAGATTGAGGGTCAGGGTCAGGTCAAGGGTCAGGTTAGGGCTTTAGCTTTTTAGGATTACGGTCAGGGTGGTTTTTAGGTTCAGGGTTTTAGGTTTATAGGTCAAGGGTCAGGGTTAGGGTTTCAGATTGAGGGTTAGGGTTAGGGTTAGGGTTAAAGTCTTAGGTTTTAGATTGGTTCAGGGTTAGGGTTACGGTCAAAGTCTTAGGTTTAGGTCTAAGTTTAGGGTTTAGGGTTTAGGGTTTAGGTTTAGGGTTACACCTTTCAGACCGATAAGACATCACTCTGCAAAGCAAGACAGGACTCTGCATGAAATTAACCACACCATGCGCAGTGATAAGACCAAATGAGTCGACTTTGTGCGGACAAGCCCACACGGGGCAGCTTTTGGCAGAGATAAGACCAAAGGAGACAGCCTTGCGACCGACAATCATCCTTTCTCTGGTCAACGTGATAACACTCTCGCCTTTCCTTGCAGAGTAATATCTTTTCGCTCAAAAGCCGGTGAGGCGATCGAGTTGTCACCGCGTGCAAAGTTGTCCCGCCTTGTCTTGTCACTCTCCAAGGTCAGGTCCTTTGGCCTTATCAACGCAATGTTTGCCCGTAGTCTTGTTATTTAGCAAAAAAAGCCGCCCTTGGTCTTGTCATTCAAGCAAATGCTTGCCTCGCCCGTCTTGTCATCGCAAGGTCAGTTTCTTTTGGTATTGTCATTTGCACAAAGCTGCCTGCTTGGTCTTATCTCTCGCCAGCAGCGGCCCAGATAAGTCTTGTCATCTACAACCTAACACATTACCCCATCAAGTCTTGGCCTCCCGCTGGCTATAAATTGTGCACCCCATGCTCTGGAAGGACCACTCGATCCTTCAAACCATAGAAAGAAGAACCTTCTCCGTCATACACTAACATACCATGGCAGACACCCAGAGACCACCCAACCGGTCGCTGGCCGCGAGTCACCGAAAGGAGGAGGACTTCGCCCTAACTACTGGGTTGGTGACGAACAAGCGTGCCCAACCTAAGTGGCCGAAATGCAGACACGGGGAGGACGCTGTCGTGTAGGTCATAGACGACCCTTTCGATGGCGAATGACGTTTCTTTCGATGCCCATACTCTAGGGTAAATAGTTTTGTTCAGGTTACTTATCGCTAATACATCCTCCATACTAACCGTCCCTTCGCAGATGGCGAAATGTAACTTTACCCATTGGATCGATCCTCCCCACGCTTACTATGTTGTGAGGTGCGTGGAGGTATTGTGGAATCGAATCTTGATTTGGAGGCGCAAATTGAAGATCTCAAGGAGCAAAATGATGACCTCCGCCAATCTGTGTGCAGAGAGGGCAACGAGGAGGTCGTGAACATAGGAAGTTCCTATGATCCCACATGTTGCAAGGCCAACCCTAGCTACATATGTGCGTGCCACTACAACGACGGCCACCACGTCCCGAGGCGCCCACCGAGAACACTCCATGTGGGTTGTACGAGGCACCTTCCGCATTAGTTCCCTAAGGTCTAATTTATTTCCATTCAAAAAGGCGATATGTATCGTAGGAGAACTTCGGTTTATTGCATCGTGCATGATGTTGTTTCTTATGTATGTAACCAAACCCTGTGCGCCATGTTATTCCAAACTTTGTTATGAAGTCTATTTTAATTCGCAACTTTCAATCTCGTTGTCTTTTCGCTTTCAATTCTTCGTGTAGTAAGGCATCGAACAACATGACAAAAACAAGTTCCGAAAGTTTACGGTTTGGTCTACGACCACAAACCTATGATTCCAGTAGAATGTCTGCGCACCACCTATCATTCCACTAGGATGTCTACGCATCTTTCATCAATCAGTCTTGTCTAGCATACGTGGTAACGATCTTTACACTAGGATGTAAACTCATTTTTTCAAAGTTGCATTATATATCACTTCTAGGACACGCCTAAAAATATTGTAAAGTGTCTAAGGTTTTCAAACCACAAAAGATTACATGTCTATATATTCTATTTACTCTCACTAAAAGGATGGTGTTATATTTGCTTATGTACAGAGGTCTATATATTCTATTTTCAAGTTGCGAATAGAGACATGTTATGTACCAATCGTATCTTCAACTATTTTTCGCACAAATAGAATCCAAACAAATTGCATGACCACATGTCGTGATACATGGCGTGACAGATAAATCTATCACGCCAAGAACTACTAAGTGATATTGCTCTCTCGTCACGCCAAGAAAGAAGGCGTGGCGGATGCCACGAAGCCTCCATTTGGCCTTGGCGTGCGGGCGAGGGCTTACCTGGCACCTTTGGCCACGCCATCACTGGTGGCGTGACCGTTCAATTTGGTCACGCCACGGGAGGTGGCGTGACCAAAGGGTCGATGAAATAAAGTTCGCGACGGATTAATTTTAAAATATAATTAAAAAAAGGATTAAATAAAAAAAAATTCTGTTTGTAGGTTGTTATTTTTTTTAAAAAATAAAAGGGTGGTGACAAGGTTGGTTGATCCGTTTGTGATTTTCGTAGATTCTTAAGGGTACAAAATGTATTAGACTCGCAATAATATTTTGTAATCGTCGTATGTTATTGTAGTGCTGTAAATTTCTAAAGAATTTTGTAAGGACGATTGAGGTAGTAATGAGTTATAAGTAGGAAGGTAAGTGATATTGCGATGCGCTAGGGAATTCATACATGGTGGAGAACTTTGGAGAAATGGCGCAACGATAACAACACGACAGTTAATCCAACAAGTGGGTTACATGACATGCGGGCTAACAAACCAAGGAATCATGTGGTAGCGTTGCGTTACGCCTCTACGGGAAGTAGACTCGTTGGGTCACATCGCTGCGCAAAACTGCCTAGTCAGATAACATCGCTTCGCAAAGCTGTCTCGTTGGGTCACGTCGTTGCGCAAAGCTGCATCGTTGGGTCACGTCGTTGCGCAAAGCTGCATCGTTGGGTCACGTGTGGGACTACTTTGATCATATGGAGTAGTTGCCCCGGTGGTTGAGCTACTTGGATCAGTCGCCCAATGGTTGAGCGACTACTCCACTTGTCGCTCAACCGCTGGGCTACTTGGATCATTGATTTTGTTTTTGCCATCGGTGGACAGTGATTGAGGTCACATAACTTCTGGAGGGAAACTTTCTGTCTTTGGCGCTATTTTTCTGCTACCCCTAGCTATATATGGATGCTTTGCCTGCCATTCACCCCACTTTTCACTTCCTCTTCTCCTTTTTTCCGGTCTTAAAAGGGATGTCTTCGGCCTCATCTAACTTTGAGTGAGCGGACAATTAGAATCACTGTGGTAGCACCTGCTTTGCCCTCGTTGCAGGGATCCGGCAAATGTCTTCACCTCGCATACGCCAACGAATCTATCCCGAGTGTTCATGAAGTGTTCAAATCTTACGGTAACTTGTGAAAAATCATCTCAAATGAATTCTATTCGAAATAGCATGTTGTTTTATTTTCATTTGAAGCTGCAATTCTTTTCCAAAACACAACATGTCGGTTTTGGCAGTGGGTTGATGAAGCTGTCCCAGTGGTTCGAGATATTGCAATGCAAATTACTACCTTGCAAGAAGACTCACGTGGTGTTGTTGTATTTTGTCAGTGACTCGACCCTCTGATCAACCAATGCAAAATGAAGAGAATAGACTTAAAAGACTGGATGAAAGGATAGAAAGAGTTGAGACAATGCACCATCTGTTCCTCATGTCTGGCCAAGGGAACGACTCCTCGGGGTTTTGCTGAAGTTTTCTGATGGCCTTCATTGTCCCGGGGTGGCAATCATGTATTATACAGACATCAAGACGTGCCCCAATTACTCCCTCCTTCAGATATCGAAGGAACCACAACCAGCTGTCGAAATTCTCACTTTCCACGAATGCGATGGCCAAGGGTAGAATCTGGTTGTTACCATCAACACCAATTACTGTCAAGATCTGACCCTTGTATTTCCTGGTTAGAAACGTCACGTTGACTGAGATCACGGGTAACATGTGTCTAAAAGCATCGATGCAGGTACCGAAGGCTAAGAAGACCCTCTGCAATACCATGAAACCTAGCGACAGTCTTCTGGATGGCTTGTCCTTCACAGTAATGTATGTGCTCGGGTTCCTGTCCTGCAACACCTGGAGCATACGAGGAAGGTTGTCGTAAACCGCCTCGAAAGAATCGAACCTCCTTTCCAAAGTCTTCTGCTTCGCACGCCATGCCTTCGCATAGCTAATCTTGTACTTAAATTTCTGCTCGATAGCCACCATGATATGCTTAGCCTCTAGGTCCTTCTTCTTCACTATCTCTCTGTACATGACATTGGCTATGAAGGTGGACGTTAGGTTGCGATGCTTCGACAAAACACTACTGAGCACGCAGGAGTGCACCTTCACCTTGGAGACAATCCAGTGAGTCTCGTACTTGGCTCTACGTGCGTGCACACGCCAAGGACAACCAGCCTACTCGCATACCACGGTGTACTGCTCCTGGCTAGATTTGAGGACCCAAAATGTCCGTTGCATGGACAAGGCCCATAGCTTAATGGCATCCTGCAGTGATCCCTTGTCAGCAAACATTGCATGAAGCCAACCTCCGCATCGCGTGGTACTCCCACGATGATTCGCGGCTCGCTGCGTGCAAGAAGTCCTCAACCTCCATCCTATTCTATTCCTGCAGGATAGGACCTTCGTTCTCATCGGAAGAGTCATCGTCATACTCTTCTAAAGCTTCCTCCTCGGCTAAGGCCATCAAGTCATCGATCTCCATCTGACGTACTATGCTATCGACATGCTCCCCAGCATCCGCCTATCTAGTAGGCTAGCGTGCGGTGTGCGATCTTCTTCTTCTACCTCCGCAACATCGGCCACTGCGTCCTCCTCTCTCTAGGCCGTCAAGTCATCGATCACCATCCCATGCACTGTGCTGTCGACATGCTCCCCTGCATCCGCCTGTCCAATGGGCTCAACGTGAGGTGTGCGATCTTCATCTTCTGCCTCCGCAACATCGACCATTGCATCCTCTTCATGAACCACGCGCTGTGCGCCTGAGCTGCTCCCACCAACTGGACAATAACCATCAGCAGGGCCTCATGCGACTCCCTTCGGACATGCTTTCACGAGTAGCACACACTCGTATTCATGGCGCCAGTAGCCTTCCATAAAGCCCTTCCATGCAACAGTGCGCATCAGTCTGCTCAACTCCCACGGAATGTGCGTGGCAGACCGGCTCCAAAGGCCATGTAGAACGACACTGCACATCTCGGGGTCTAAGGAGAAGCTGCAGGTGAGCCAGTGCAGGACATCTCCGATTCGAGCATTCTCCGTGTTCAGATGTACCATACTGACTTGCGGAAAACCACTCAGGTCAACACCGTATGGACCTTCACGAATCGTACCAACACCGTAATGCATTTTTAATCTTATGGGCTTCGACATGACTGATTTCTCACTGCGAATATTTTGAACATGGTAACTAGCCATTTGTCAACATACATTCACGAAATATTTCAAATAAGAACGGATGAAACTATTACCTTCACACGAAGATCCTCTCTCCTTATTAACGATCTTCCTTCTTCTTTCTCTCTCCCTCTCCCAGGATCCTCTCCTCACCTTCTCTCCCTCTCCCGAGCTCCTCTATTCCTCCCCTCCCCCTCGTTGTTCTCTCTTCTCTTCTCCTTCTTCACCTCTCCCGACCTTCCCCACCTCTTTACTTCCCCTCTCCTTCTCTCCCTCTTCACTTCCCCTCCCCCGAGCTCCTCTCGTTCTATCCTGAGAGAAATGGCGAAAGAGACCTTGACGGGCCGGGTGTGCCTTTGTATACAACTATCTAGTCACTCAACCGTTGAATGACTTGGCAACAACTAGTGACCCAACGGCTCGCCGACAAGCTGTTGCCCCTAGTCGCCCATCAGTTGAGCGACTAGAGGATAAGTCGCTCAACCGTTCAGCGACTACTACTAGTCGCTCAACCACAGAGTGACTACTACACGTGTATCTCTACCGTAGGGTGACTTGGATCAGTTGCCCAATGGTTGAGTGACTAGGTCAAAGTCGCCCAACGGTGGAGCGACAGAGTATTATTTTTGTGCCCAATGGTGGAGCGACAGAGTATTATTTCTGTAAAATAAAAAAGGGAGGTATATTATTGTATTTCGCAATTAAAAAAATGATTATTTAAAAAAAACGGTGAAGCCGTCAAGGGAGACAAGACGGGTTCAGGTCCCATGGCGGTGGACATGGATGGTAGACCCATCTTTTTTTTGAGAGAGAGGTGATAAAACCATCCTATTAGGTTGAAATTTTTAAATAATATTATTTTAATTAATAATTGCAAAATTAAATAGTCGAAAATAGTTTTTTTACAAAAATGCATGCTATCATCGTTTCAAATGGTGATAGGAGCCTCTCGCCAGATGAAATGGCAACATGTGCCCTATCGCCACTTCAAATAGGGAACAGGGAACATGTTGCCAATTGAAATGGCGACATGATCCCTTTTTTCAAAATTAAATTAAATTTATAATTTTTGTATATCTTTAATTGTCCGCACTACCGATAATTTTCAAAAAGATAACGAAATATAAGGTAGAGAAAAAATTGTGAATTTCGATGTGACCAAATATATTTGGAATGCGTTTTAGGCGGCGCAATATAAAAAATAGCACCCTTCGGCGGCGCAATATCAAAAATAGCCTCGTTCGATGACGCAATATTATAAATAGCATCCTTCGGTGGCACAATATCGAAAAGAGATCTGTTCGGCGACGTAATATGAAAAATGTGCGACGTACTTTGCGAACAGACTGTAGTCATTTCACCTATGAAAAGGCTAGAACTAGAGTGGTGGGGGGGTGTCGCGATGCTAACCTCCCCACGCGGTTACCTATACACACAACAAGAAGAAATAGTATCGAAACTCAAGACTAGCATAATGTAAGTCGTATATAAATTAATATTTACATAATAAGACTGATATATCTACTTGCGGACCCTCTTGAGGCGTACCCCACGTGTGGCCCCTTCTCTCGCCTGGGGCGGCTACGGACGCTGGTGCGAGTACGCCAAAGGCTCCAGTGGCCGAGGTACCCAACCGACGTGAGTTGACTGAGGGGGTGTCACGAGAGGGGGTGTTGCATCAGCTGGCTCGCTCCTAGTGCACTGTGCAGCTGTGAAGCCCCAATAGAGACCTGGCTGCTCTTGTCATGTGAAGACCCACCATGCGCTTGTCGTAGTGCCAACTCGTAGTCCCTAGAGTCTGCTCCCTCCTACGACCCTAGCTCTTCATCCGGTAGGGGTCTACGACTTGTGGAATAACACGTTATGCATGTAAACAAGAAGAAACTATTGAAAGAGTACGTTATGCGTGTAAACAACATAGACATACCTGATTTCTATGTAGCAGCGGACGACTCAGCGTAGTCCTACCCCAGTATGGACGGTACTGAGGACCTGCCAGAAGAAAATATCGTTAGTTACTAGTAGAGTTCAAAATTAACAACCAAACGTAAGTGTTTCAGGTGTACCTGCGAACTGAGCTAGCACTGGGGGTACTCCCAGCAAGGTGCCATGAGGACCCACCCGCCACGTTGAAAGCATCTAGGCCCCTAAAAATTGTTTTGGTAATTAATGACAATATGTGAATATGGGATTAACGTGTTTATTGAGTATTTACAAGGTTAAGTCCCATTGGTGGTTTTGATGACATAAAGATGCATGCTAAAGGGTTCAACGAAGATCTACATGGCTCATGACAAGGTACAAGTAGTCTGGGATCCTTTTTATATTTTACCGGTCTTAGGTGAAATGGTTGAAAGACCAGATTATAGGTTAAATGTCGTACTATTAAGAGGGATCATGACTAGTAGCTTGATAGCATGGTCTTGTACAATATGGATCAATTTAAGATCATGCACGCATTTGAATTTGAATTTAATAAGCTCTAAGTGTTTTTGTCAGAAATCGGTAGTACCGGAGTTATATTGGCGGTTGTATCGCCTGAAGCGGTATGACCGCACTTTACTTGGCGGTATTACCGGGTTTTGATCGATTCTTCCAACTGAGCACTAATGTGGTACGACCGGCTCTTGGAGCGGTACTACCGCATTGCGGTCATTTCGATTTCTAGTTGGCGGTTGAATAAAAACAGAGCGTGTTTTTGGTTCGATGCCTCGTTGGAAATCGGTTGTCTGCGCCATGGAAGCAGTAGTACTGCACCGAGCGGTCGTCTGGAATTCTTACGTGGTGGTACAATTTTTCCAGAGGACACCTCTTTTCAATGGGTTGTAAACCCTACGATCGGTTGTACCGCGCCTTTTTGCGGTATGACCGCATCAAGCGGTTGTACCACAACTCTGTTGGCGGTCGTACCGCGCCGGTTTTTCAACGGCTATGTCAGAGTATTTAATGTCACTGTTCTAGCCGTTACTTGTGCTCTGACAAGGGTGCGGTCGTACCGCAACTTATATGGCGGTCATACCGCATTTCGCTGAAAGTTGTGGATTGCCTCCCCAACGGTCATATTTGTTGGTGGGGGTTATAAATACCCCCCACTACTCAAGGACAGTGTGCTAGAGTTCATTTATCATCCTTTGAGCCTAGAGAGCCTTGAGCATTCACTCAACACCAAAATTCACTTGTGCATTCATTGTGAAGTGGTTGAGTTCATTCAAGTGCATCCATTCATCCTAGTTGATCCTATTGCACTTGAGCGCCGTCAAGCAAAGGTCACTGATTTGTTACTCTTGGAGTTTTGCCAAACTCCTAGACGGCCTTGGCGGTGGAGCACGGTGATCTCTTCAAGAAGATTGTGAAGAGGCCCAGTGCAAGTATGTGAGTGGCTTGGAGTTCGCCATCTCCGGAGTGGAGGAAGAACTACCCATAGTGATCGAGGGAAGGCTTAATTCATGGAGCCGGCTTGAGTTGTCAAGCTTCCTCAACGTGGACTAGTGAAGACCAGCAAAGTCTTCGATACCATGAGAAAAAGTCTTTTTGTGATTGTGGTTATTTCTTGTCTAATCTTATTCCGCATTACAATTCTTGCCTTTATCTTATGATTGAATTGCTTAGATAGAATTGTATCTTGTTAGACATAGGTCTTAATTGGCTTAAATTGTTAACTTGTCAAAAAGTTTAAAAACCTCCTATTCACACCCCTCTAGTCGGTTATCCTTGATCCTACAAGTGGTATCAGAGCTTGGTCTCTTATTGATTTAGACTTAACCGTCTAAGAGAGAAAATGATGGCTAGTGAGGGAATTGCTATAGGAAAGGCTACTTTGTTTGGTGGCTCTAATTATGCTTATTGGAAAATTAGAATGTCAATTTATTTAAAGGTCATGAGTCGAAGCATTTGGAAAATTGTAAATGAGCGTTACATCATGCCTGTTAATCCACTAATTCTCACGGATCAAGAGGCGCATAATGCTCATTTAGATGCCCAAGCTATGAACGCTCTCTTTGGCGCTTTGAACGCGGATGAGTTCAATAGAGTGAGCAATTTGAAAACCGCTCACGATATTTGGACCACCCTCTCGAAAATCCATGAGGGAACATCCACGGTCAAAGAAGCTAAATTGCATAGGCTTCGGATCAAATATGAGAACTTCATAATATTGCCTCATGAAAACATCAATAAGATATATTCAAGACTCAACAACATTATGAATGAGCTCAAAGGCCTTGGGACTAACCTTCTTGATGTTGACATTGTGCGCAAGATTCTTAGGGCTCTTCCAGACAAGTATGAGACGTTGGTGACGTTATTTCTCAACTCTCCCGAGTTACCAAGAATGACGCCAACGGGACTTTTGGGCAATCTCATCACCAATGAGTTGTTCAAGAAGGATAAGGAAGAGCTCTTGGAGACATCTTCCTCAAAGAAGAAGATTACCGCTTTCAAGGCCAAAGTGGAATCAAGTGACGATGAGGATGAAGAAGAAGACTCCGACAAGGAGTATGCATTTCTTGTAAGAAGAATGGAGAAGTTCATGAAGAGACGCCCCAATAGAAGCTTCAACTTTGACAAGTACAAGAAAGGGCAATCTTTAAGTGACAAACATCGTTATAGCAACATTCGGTGCTATAATTGTGAAAAGAAGGGGCACATTGCTTCCCGTTGCCCCGCAAATAAGGATGATAAGGGCAAGTCATTCAAGAAGAAGGAGTATAGTGGCGAGAAGAAACTTTTCAAGAAGCTTCATAGAGATGGCAAGCATGAAGCCCACATTGGAGAGTGGGATTCAAATGATGAATCAAGCGACTCCGATTCTAATGAGGATGAGTCTCCCAAGAAGAAGGGACTCTTGGCATCGCCATCAAGGAAGCTCCGTCGCTATTCTCCACTCCTACTTGCCTCATGGCAAAAAGAGATAAGGTAAAATTCATTGATAATGATAAACCAACTTATGATGAATTAATGGATATACTTGAAGACTTAAATGAATATCTTGGGAAAGAAAAGTCAGAATATAAGGTCTTGAATAGAGAGTATATTTCTCTACAAGATTCTTATGGGGGGCTAAAGGAAGCTCATGACTTGCTTATCCAAGAATATTCAAGCAAGTCTTGCTCTAGTATAGGAATTACATGTGATATTATTGATGATATGCCTAGTATAGAAATTGCTAAAACTAGTGCATCTATTTCATGCAATGATCCTATTGCTATACCATGTTGCTCTAATATTAATGCTGATCATGTTAATTGAGCAAAATAATGCAAAGCTTATTGTTGAGAACAATGAGCTAAAAGAGTAAGTGATCAAGCTGAGCAAAAGCTTGAAAATGTGTTTCAAGGGTAAAGCCACTCTTGATAAACTTTTGAGTGAGCAAAGGTGCTCATTCAATAAGGAAGGTCTTGAGTAAGTGCCTAAGAAAGGTAAGAAGCCGGCAAACAAGCTCACAAGGTTTGTTAAGCAAAATGGTAAGTATTACCATAAGTGCCGGGAAATAGGACATGTGCAACAAAATTGTCCTAAGGGTAAGACTCCATCTCTTGGTATATATGATTCATACTATATGCTTAGAAAGACTAAGGATGGTAAAGTAATTGCTAGATTTATTGGCACTTCAATTTTAGGCACTAAAAAGAATGCTATTTGGGTGTCTAAATCCTTGGTTACTAACCTCCAAGGACCCAAACAAATTTGGGTACCTAAAAGAACTTGATTCTTGTTTTGTAGGTGAAATATAAAACCGGTGGAAAACATAGGGTGCTTGATAGTGGATGCACTCAACACATGACCGGTGATAGAAAGATGTTCACCACATTTGAGAATGGAAAATGAGTAGAAAAGATCACATTTGGCGATAATAGCAAAGGAAAGGTAATAGGATTGGGTAAAATTGCTATCTCAAATGACCTTTCTATTTCCAATGTATCTTTAGTAGAATCATTAAATTTCAATTTACTATCCGTTGCTCAAATATGTGATCTTGGACTAATTTGATCATTCTCTAGTGAAGGCGTTACAATCTCAAATGCTAAAGATAGTTATTTAATTTTTAAAGGCTTTAGATTTGGAAATCTTTATTTGGTGGATTTTAGTTCAAATGAATCTTGTTTTAAAACTTGTTTAATGGCAAAAACCTCATTGGGTTGGCTTTGGCATAGAAGGCTAGCTCATGTTGGAATGATTCAACTCAAAAAGCTTTTTAAACATGATTTAGTTGTTGGCTTGAAAGATGTGAAGTTTGAGAAAAATAGACTTTGTAGTGCTTGTCAAGCCGGTAAACAAGTTGCTAATTCTCATCCTTCCAAAAGTATCATGTCAACTTCTAGACCATTGAAACTCTTACATATGGATTTGTTTAGGCCAACAACCTATAAGAGTATCGGGGGTAATAGCTATTGTTTAGTCATTGTGGATTGTTACTCTAGATATATATGGGTATTCTTCCTAGATGACAAAGGTGAAACCTCCGGCATTTTCAAAAGTTTTACAAAAAGGGCTTAAAATGAATTTGATTTCAAAATAAAGAAAGTCCGTAGTGATAATGGTTCCGAGTTCAAAAATACTAAAGTAGAAGACTTTTGTGATGAACTTGGAATAAAGCACGAACTTTCCACAACCTACACTCCGGAGCAAAATGGAGTTGTACTTGAGGAGTATAATACTTCCGATAGCTTTTGGGCGTAAGCAATTAACACTGCTTGTCATGCCATAAATCGGCTTTATTTGCATCTTCTTTTGAAAAAGACTTCCTATGAGCTTCTTGTAGGAAGAAAACCGAATATCTCTTATTTTCGAGTATTTGGTTGCAAATGTTATATTTTGAAGAAGGGTGTTCGTCTTTCAAAATTTGCAAGTCGTTGTGATGTTGGTTTCTTGCTTGGTTATTCTTCAAGTAGCAAAGCCTATCGTGTCTTTAACCAAAACTCTGGTTTAGTTGAAGAAAGACACGATGTGCAATTTGATAAAACTAATGGCTCTCAAGAAGAGCATGAGAATTTGGATGATGTAGGGGATGAAGCCTTAAGAAAAGCAATGGAGTATATGTAAATAGGTGACATCAAGCCCGAAGATAATCCATCATCTTCCACTCAAGTTGAGCCTCTTACGTCTTCCACAAGTGAAGTACAAATTAATGAAGAGGATAACAAGGAAGATGATCAATCATCCAACCTACCACCAAGAATTCACAATGCAATTGCAAAGGATCATCCAATAGACCAAATATTGGGTGACGTAAGTAAGGGTGTTCAAACTCGCTCTCGTGTTGCTTCTTTTTGTGAACATTACTCTTTTGTCTCCTCTATTGAGCCAAAGCATGTAGAAGAAGCACTTGATGATCCGGATTGGGTGAATGCTATGCATGAAGAACTCAAGAACTTCACCCGCAATGAAGTTTGGATATTGGTGGATCGATCCAAGGAACATAATGTGATTGGTACAAAATGGGTCTTTAGGAACAAGCAAGATGAGAACGGTATGGTTGTAAGAAACAAGGCAAGATTGGTCGCTCAAGGTTATTCACAAGTCGAAGGTTTGGATTTTGGTGAAACCTTTGCTCCTGTAGCTAGACTTGAGTCAATTAGGATATTACTTGCTTTTGCATCATGCTTTGATATGAAACTATTTCAAATGGATGTTAAAAGTGCATTCTTAAATAGTAAAATATCCGAGCTCGTCTTTGTTGAACAATCTCCCGGTTTTGAAGATCCTAAAAATCCAAATCATGTCTATAAACTTTCCTAGGCGCTCTATGGTCTCAAACAAGCTCCTAGAGCATGGTATGAATGCCTTAGAGATTTTCTAGTCTCAAAAGGATTCAAAATCGATAAAATTGATTCAACTTTTATTTACTAAAGTCTTAAATGATGATTTCTTTGTTTTTCAAATTTATGTTGATGATATCATTTTTGGATCTACTAATCAAGATTTTTATAAAGAGTTTGCTGATGTCATGTCTAGTGAATTTGAAATGTCTATGATTAGAGAATTGAGCTATTTCCTTGGACTTAAAATTAAGCAACTCAAAGATGGAACATTTGTGAGCCAAACCAACTATGTAAAGGATTTGATCAAGAAGTTTGGCATGGAGGATGAAAAACCCATTAAGACTCCCATGGCAACCAACGGTCATCTTGACTTAAATAAGGGAGGTAAATCGGTAGATTTAAAGCTTTATAGGTCTATGATTGGTAGCATGCTTTATCTTACCGTATCTAGGCCCGATATCATGTTTAGTGTTTGCATGTGTGCACGTTTTCAAGCAACTCCAAAAGAGTGCCATTTAATGACTGTTAAAAGAATACTAAGATATTTAAAGCATTCATCTAGCATTGGCCTATGGTTCCCCAAAGGTGCTAAATTTGATTTAATTGTATATTCGGATTCCAATTATGCGGGTTGCAAGGTAGATAGAAAGAGCACCTCAGGTAGTTGTCAATTCTTAGGAAGATCTTTAGTATCATGGTCATCCAAGAAACAAAACTCCGTAGTTTTATCCACCGCCAAAGCCGAATATGTTTCCGCGGGAAGTTGTTATGCTCAATTACTATGGATGAGGCAAACATTGATGGATTATGGAATTAAATTTGATAAAATGCCTCATTTGTGTGACAATGATAGTGCGATGAAAATAGCTAATAACCCTATTCAACACTCAAGAACCAAGCATATAGATATTCGTCACCATTTCTTGAGAGATCATGTGAGCGAGGGAGATATTGAAATTAGCCACATAAAAACCGAAGACCAATTAGCAGATATTTTCACCAAGCCATTAGATGAAGGCCGCTTTTGCAAACTAAGGAATGAGTTAAATGTCATAGACTATTCAAATGTTGGTTGAACTCTTGCCTCATGTATTGTGCTTCATTTGGTGTTATTTGAGATCTTTTATGAAAATATTTTCAAAACTATTTATTAAAGAATGCTATGTTCATAAAAATTATATTCTTAATAGACATTAGTTTATTAAATGTGTAATGATCCTCAATGATATTTATTTGAGTGGAAAACTAAGGATCATTTGCATATATTCTCAAATCCAAGTCAATTCATTGAACCTCCCGGATAATCGAAACAACCGACGTTATACGCGTGGTATGACCGCAATGCAGTACGACCGGCTTTATAACTGCGGTACTACCAGTGGCTTGTTCATGGTTCGACCGCGTTGGTTTTTGAGAGGGTAGTAACTCCTTGCAGTTACTATTTACCCGAGACTTTAATCCTCGTGATGGCTCAACCATTTTCACACCATTCCATTTTCGCTCGGGCTCTCTCTCTCCAAACCCGAAAGACCTCCAAAACCCTCTCTCAAATCCACTCGGATCTTTGGTGATTCTTTGTACCCTTGTTGGTCCTTGCATCTCTAGAGTTCATCTCCTCCAATCCATAAGGTAAAATCTCTTTTGATTCAAATTTTACCGAAATTTGGAACCCTAGGTGTCATTTTAGGGTTAATTGAAGATGTAGATGATTTCTATGTTTCTAGTTGGGCAAAAGTATCAAATTGATGTCTAGTGATGTTTGTGCATCCAAATCATGGATTCACCCTATGAAAAACATCGAAAAATTCATTCTTTTGCTTAACCTAGAACTCGGTCAGGAAAATCGGTACAACCGGTTCTTGGCCTTGATCGGCCATGATCTTGATCGTCGCATCGCCATCTAACGGCA
Source organism: Phyllostachys edulis (assembly GCA_036346405.1). Lineage (NCBI taxonomy): Eukaryota > Viridiplantae > Streptophyta > Magnoliopsida > Poales > Poaceae > Phyllostachys > Phyllostachys edulis. The sequence continues at coordinate 65,305,882 of CM070549.1, forward strand.
TACGACCGATCATCCTGACAGAGAAATAGAATTTCATTTCTTTTTCACTTAATTCTATCTTGATTATTCAATTGAACTTCTTGTAACCTATTCTTTGTATATGAAGATGCCTAGGACAAGAATTGCGACTCGAAAGTCGCATGGGCCACCTAGAGGAGGGCAATCTTCATCTCAACCTCCAAGACCTCGACCCCCTGCAGTTCCAATTCAAAGCACAAGATCTGTTCGACAAAAGAACGTACACGGCAAGGGTAAAGGGAAAAGACCAGCAGAAGATGACCCAGAATCTAAAACTGAAGAAAGCTTACCTCCAGCTGAGGCAGATTCTGATTCTGAAATTGAGTTAGAGCCAGAAGATCAGTCAGATGATTTAGGAGCACCTCCAGAGCCTCCAATCGACTTGAGACTCCTCACTCCTGATGAGTATGCAATCAAGCGACATGTAAATCAATATCTCTTCAAATCAGACTCAGTCAATCCAAGATTTCATACAGTTTTTCAAGAACAAGTGTATGAGCAGTTGTATGGTAATCATAGAAACTTTGCAGATCACAAATGGATTAAGTGGCCTCACATAAACTCATTGGATAAGTACAGTGGTGTTTACCGGCTATTTCATCGAGTGGGTCTTCATGATCTCGTGTCTCTTAAGCAAAATTATGATGATGAGATTATCAGGCAGTTTTATGCCACAGTTCATGTTGAGGCAGATCTTTCCAGGATGAAATGGGTCACTGTTACTAGATATGTGGAGAGTACCAAGGAGGACTTTGAGCGTGTGTTGAGGACACCTTCTGGTACTTGGGATAAGCTTTTTGATACCCCTACTTTACTGCCTCCCGCTTGGTCTGACTATTATGATTCCACTGTCAGGAATAAGCTAGGAACAATTACTAGACTTAAGCCCATTCAAACATGATTAATAGGATTATTAATCATACCATTTATCCCAAGAGTGGGAATTTTGATGCAGTCAGAGGATATGCTTGGAGTATCATTGATAATATTATGAAGGGAAAGAAATTTGATGTTGTGGATGTCATTCTCCAGGGCATAGTTTCTTCAAAGAATGATAGGATTAATAGGATTTACTATGCACCTTACATCATGTCCTTAATTAGGCAGAAGATTGAATATCAAGGGGGATTAGGCACAGCTCATAAGTCTTACAAGCCTCGAGACAGCCCTCCTACTCGCCATGATGATTACTCGCTATTCTTTGGTAGTTCCAATCGATGTCTTTGCTTTCAGAGAGTGCTCTCTTGAAGGTACTCTTGCACAGATTCTTCAAAATCAGCAGTTGATCATTAGCACTTTGGAAGCAATGAAGACAGCCCAGATAGAATTTCAAAATGAGACACACAACAAGCTAGCTGACCTGGAGTTGACACATAATGACTTCTTTGATGAGACTCATAATAGGATTGTTGCTATGGCAGAAAGCATTAACGAGATGGAGCAGATTTTGAGGACTCCTCGGCGCTACTCTCGTCGTCGTCCTCCACCTTTAGGGGCCTCTTCTTCCTCTACTGTTCCTCCTTTGGCCCTAGTTTCAGTGCCTCAGGTCTCAGTGCCTCCAGCTCCTGTCTCAGCTCCTTCAGCACCTGCTACCGATTCAGTGGCTCAGGATCTAGCCTCTCAGGACCCAACTCCTCAGGATCCCGCTCCTCAGGACTCAGCTCCTCAGGTCCCTCCTGCTCCTCAGGACCCAGCCACAGCTCCTCAGGATTCAGCTGCTCCAGCTCCAGCCTCTCTAGTTCCTCAAGCTCAGGTCCCAGCTTCTCTTCCTCCCTAGGACCCAGCAGTCTGAGATGTTTTTGGTACCTTGATGCCAAAGGGGGAGAAGCGAGAAGAGAAAGATTAGGGGGAGCAAGTCGTTTATATTATCTTTTATGTGGACTTTTATGTTTTGTAATGTGTTGAACTCATGCTTATGTGCTTGCTTGTAATAGTTTAAAACCTTGTTGCTAATCTTGTTGAACTTGTTGGTTAAATGTTTATGCTTATAAACTTCTCTTGAAATGCAATCCAATTTATAGTCATATCTTAATATTGCATTTCCTTCAAGTTTAAACATGGTAAAGAAACTCCACCAAAATTGCAAAAATCTCTACATATGCTTGCAAAGCTTTTCTTTCACTTATATGCACATGTTTAGGGGGAGCTTTCTTTAAATTGGATTTAACAAGAAGATAATTCTCAAAACTTGAATATGGGATTAACGTGTTTATTGAGTATTTACAAGGTTAAGTCCCATTGGTGGTTTTGATGACGTAAAGATGCATGCTAAAGGGTTCAATGAAGATCTACATGGCTCAAGACAAGGTACAAGTAGTCTGGGATCCTTTTTATATTTTACCGGTCTTAGGAGAAATGGTTGGAAGACTAGATTATAGGTTAAATGATGTACTATTAAGAGAGATCATGACTAGCAGCTTGATAGCATGGTCTTGTGCAATATGGATCAATTTAGGATCATGCATGCATTTGAATTTGAATTTAATAAGCTCTAAGTGTTTATCGGACCCGGGAACGAAAGATCCCGAATCCTCTGTGTTCATACACCAGTCCAGGATTTCCGGTGTACACAGTTACAAAAATGATAACATAACCAAATCTCGCATTGCATTAATGGTAAATTAGAGTGCGATACAATTGGGCATGAAGCCAATTAAAAGATTAAATAACACAGCGGAAATAAAAACGATAGTAGTAGGCCAGAACGATCCGCCACAGGCAATCGTCTGGAGGCGTAGCCGAGGCGTCGGTGTCCTCACCGTCCTGATAGTAGTCTTCTCCTGAAATTTTGTTGCATAAAGCAAGCATGAGCACAACTACCGTGCTCGCAAGTCACACCCAATATGGAATTGTAATGCATGCATAAAGTAAACAAAGGACATTGGCAGCGTTATTTTGCGTAAAGCAGCAATTTTAATTTAAATAATCATAGTAGATTGCAAGGCCATTTTCATACAATATCTAAAATCATAATTTTAAAAGACAATTGTATAACGTGGATAACCTCCAATAAAGGTGATGGATATCCTCCAATCACAATGGCTAACCGCCCAATTCTCCCACAGGACTAACCATCCTGAAAAACATCTGTTGAGATCATTTTAAAACCAAAAACAAGTCTAACTCAAAGTGGCTTTGCTAGCATGTCCATGATCATGACGCGCTATTCAATAGTTTTCTACTCTGCGAGTTTATGCGGCTTTACCCACAAGACACGAATTCTCTAGTTTATCCCAATATATCTATGCCATTTGCTCACTACCTTAGGTAGCAGTCTAGAGCACGTGACAAGGTCTTTACAATGATCTACCTCATAGTACTCATGCCCGCTAAGGTTTAGCCCCTTTGGACTAACCATCCGCAGTTCGGGGCCCCTCTTGCGCCAAGTGGGACTATAGTCTAACCGACACCCACTCATACAAAATGGCACGAATATCTACGGGTATCCCAAATTAATAAGCCAGTCCTACCCATACAGGGCGTGTGGTGAGTGCAGTAAGGCATAGCAAAGGCAGCTCAAAGGCGGTCCTTAATTGACTTGGGCGTCTTTCAAAACAAACCACAGGCTTTAATCCTAACAGATTAAACCGATGCGAAACTGCACCCACCATTCATCCGTTTCACCCAAGTCCAAACCATTTAATTTTATTTTAGTGAAAACCATCTTTACAAACTCTCATGGTAAAACAATACCATAGATTTAATTTCAAACAATTTGTAATAGTTTGGCTAAATCCTCCCAAAATCAAAATCATGGTCTAAGCATTTGCTAAGCGTTTCCAAACAATTTATCTATGGTGACAAAGGGATGACATTTCAATATTCAAAATTGGCCATACAATAACAATTGGAATAACTAAGCTTTTAAACAGGGTATTAAAATAAATGACTAAAAATATGCATGCAATAATAAATTTAAAAATTGAATTAAATAACTTTAAAATAGTAGGTGCAACATGGTCAAAGTGTAACTTGCCTTCACTGAAGTCTTGAAATTCTAAATCTTCAGAAGAATCAAATTCCCTGGAATCATCGTAGTCTAAACGTGAAAATACGACAAATCAATCGAAATTCAAATAAATCCAACAAGACAAATTAAACTGAATCCAAATGAAATAATTTTATTTTATATAGCTAGATAATAATTTTCTAGGATTCCAGCAATTTGAATCATTCAATTTGGAATTAGGGTTCAAAAGATATGAATTTTACAATTTTAATCCTAAATTTGTAGTTTAAATTATTTCAAATTCAAACAGATAGTTTAAACCTACTCCAAATCAAATATTTATATTTTATTTAGCTAGGTATCAATTTTATAAAATTTTAGAAATTGGAATCACCTAATTTGGAGTTAAGAATCAAAAGATATGAATTTTATAAACTTAAAGCCTAAATCGCAATTTAATCCATTTTATGAATTATTTTTCTAAAGGAAATCTAGTTTATTGCAAGAAAGGCTGCGTCGTGACAGGGGATCTGCCATCGACATGTGGGCGGGTCAATGGACCCGATCCACGGTGGTCAAGGACCACGGTGGGCGCGTCCACCGTCTGATCTGGCGGGTGTGAGGTGACGTGGCACCACGGGGCTGCCACGTGAGCAAAGTGGCCGAGGTGGCACACAGGTGGCGGCCACGGTGGCGTGCCACATCGGACAAGAGCCGGCGGCGGCTCGGTATGGCTTCGGCTGGCGTTTAGGCGGCGCTCCGTGAGTGTGAGTGGTCTTGCGTGTGAGAGAGACAACGAAGTCGAGGCTTACCCAGCGCAAGAAGCTCGTTGGATTCGCCGTGGCGAGGTAGAAGTGGCGGCGGCGTTCGGTGAAATGGCGGCGCGGTGTTAAGTGGAGCTCGGCGAGAGGAGGCGCGACCGGGTTATGGCAGCAGTGAAAACGACAGTGTGGTTGGCGGCGGAAGCGCTCGGCGGCAGCATGTCGTCGATTAAACTCCGTGGCCGGCGGTGAAAACTCAATTCCGATGAACACACGGCGAGAGGGTGAGTGGGTGGCGGCCGGATCGGGGTGAAGAGAGCTACCAGGGCCGTCTTTATAGAGGCGAGGAGGTCCGAGGCGGCGAAAGAGTGGAGATCGTGGCGGCGGTTCTTGCGTCGTGGCCTTATCGCGCACGGAGAGAGAGGAAGAAGGTGGGGCGAGGCGGTTGAAGGCGCCGAGTCGTCTTGCGTCGTCTTGAGATCTGCGGCTGTTGGAGGAGCCGTTCGCGAGCTCTGGCGCTTGCCAAAAAGCGCATGACGAGGTTGACCACGCGGAGAAGAACACGGGGAAGAAGATGACGCGGGGCCGTCGGATCTTGATCCGACGGTCGCGAAGAGCGGGTGGCGTGGTTGCTTAGGTGCCGTCCGATTGGGATCGGGCGGGGGAGAGAGGTCTTGAGCGAGTGGGTAAAGCGGTGGCGGAGGTGGGCAGTGAGGGAGATGGGTTTGAAATTGCAGTCTGATTTCACCCGAGAAGAATTAAAGGACTTTAAATTGATTTGCTAATTTAAATAAACTGGTTAATTCGAATGGGCTTTAGAAATAGTAATTAAATTCCAAAAATTCTAGAAAAATTCACATAAATCTCTAGCATTATTCTGGACTTAAATAAAATAATTCCAGCTTAAAGTTGATAATAGATTTTGAATTTGAATTTGTTTTGGCTTTAAATAATTTAAAGAAAAGCTTTTAAAAATTCAGAAAATTCACCAATTCAAATAAGTTTTAAACTTTAACCCAATTTAAAATTTTGGGCTGTTACAGTGTTTTTGTAAGAAATCGGTAGTATCGGAGTTATATTGGCGGTTGTATCGCTTGAAGCGGTATGACCGCACTTTACTTGGCGGTATTCTAGGGTTTTGATCGATTCTCGCTAATCGGCGCTAATGCGGTACGACCGACTCTTGGAGCGGTACTACCGCATTGCGGTCGTTCTGATTTCTAGTTAGCGGTTGAATAAAAATAGGAGACGTGTTTTTTGGTTCGATGCCTCTCGTTGGAAATCGGTTGTACCGCGCCATGGAAACGGTAGTACCACTGAGCGGTCGTACCGATTCTTACGTGGCGGTACAATTTTTCCAGAGGACACCTCTTTTCAGCGAAGTTGTAAACCCTACGATCGATTGTACCGCGCCTCTGTGCGGTATGACCGCATCAAGCGGTGGTACCACAACTCTGTTGGCGGTCATACCGCGCCGGATTTTCAACGGCTATGTCAGAGTATTTAATGCCACTGTTCTAGCCGTTACTGTGCTCTGACAAGGGTGCGGTCGTACCGCAACTTAGATGGCGGTCATACCACATTTCGCTGAAAGTTGGGGATTGCCTCCCCAACGGCCATATTTGTTGGTGGGGGTTATAAATACCCCCCACCTGCTCAAGGATAGTGTGCTAGAGTTCATTTATCATCCTTTGAGCCTAGAGAGCCTTGAGCATTCATTCAACACCAAAATTCACTTGTGCATTCATTGTGAAGTGGTTGAGTTCATTCAAGTGCATCCATTCATCCTAGTTGATCCTATTGCACTTGAGCACCGTCAAGTGAAGGTCACTGATTTGTTACTCTTGGAGTTTTGCCAAACTCCTAGACGGCCTTGGCGGTGGAGCATGGTGATCTCTTCAAGAAGATTGTGAAGAGGCCCGGTGCAAGTTTGTGAGTGGCTTGGAGTTCGCCATCTCCGGAGTGGAGGAAGAAATACCCATAGTGATCGAGGGAAGGCTTAATTCGTGGAGCCGGCTCGAGTTGTCAAGCTTCCTTAACGTGGACTAGTGAAGACCGGCAAAGTCTTCGATACCACGGGAAAAAGCCCTTTGTAATTGTGGTTATTTCTTGTCTAATCTTATTTCGCATTTACAATTCTTGCCTTTATCTTATGATTGAATTGCTTAGATAGAATTGTATCTTGTTAGACATAGGTCTTAATTGGCTTAAATTGTTAACTTATCAAAAAGTTTAAAAACCTCCTATTCACCCCCCTTTAGTCGGTTATCCTTGATCCTACACACGTCCGGGGGAGGAGCCATGGGGCGTGACGCACCGTGGCTCATCCCCATCCATGAACAGCCCGGTCTGCTACATTCCTCGGCCCACATCACGACGTAAGTTGGATGGCTCACCTCGTCTTCTCTAGGAACCAGTCCATGAGCTCTCTGATCTCGTATGTCGTCATGCTAAAGAGCTCTTCGAGCGTCCGAGTACACACGGAGGTCGTCATCTCATACATATCCCATAAGAGATCGTTATGTACACATAATTAACAAGTTAGAAACCGAAAACATGCGTAGGAAATAAGAAGTATGAACCATTCAATACGTACCGCACGATGGAATGTGGAGTCCGACTAGGTGGGGTACATATTGGTCGTCGCGGCCTCGTGGCGTGGTGGGTTGTCCATGACCCTAACGCAACGAACCCTCGTTCAAGTGGAGTACCAATCTATGTACTCCTCGTACGTCCCAGGGTCGTAGGGAGCAGTCTCCTAGTGCACATCCGCCAAGGCGTGGAGCCATTGCCCAATCCAATGGGCCATCTTCTCAGTCCAGTAAGTCATAACAGCAACTCCCTTCCTAGTGTACCTGTGGAAGACAAAACGATAAATTCGTAAGTCTGCAAGGGAAAGGCTATGATGGACATAAAATGTGAGCTTGCCCATGAACGTTTGGTGGCACCCACGGCCCCCCAGGACACTGGGAACTCCTGTCGTAGACCAAATCGGTGCATCACTCGGTGCACGTGGTACTTTTCCATGAAGACATCGTGCACCAAGAACTTCTGCGTGTACCAGTAGTGCTAATCTCGCGTGCATGGGATGGACAAGCTTCAGGGCGCACACGCTGACACCCTGTTGATAGTTGATGGCATCCAGATGATGCGGTCATTTGTCAACTAATCGAACATCACAACGTTGTCCGGGTAGGACTCGTACGTAGTGATCGGAGTGCAGGTGGCCTATGGAATAGAACAACAAAACTCAGCACATGCAATTAAATTAAATTACGAAAAGGACTAAATGTTCAAAAAAAATGTAACCGTCGGTGACACCACACCGTACCCATGGTCGGTCGGTCCACAGGGTCGGCTGCGGCATACATCACATCGGTGTAGGCTCTCAGGTCTAGCTGTGGTCGTCCGATTTGAAAACGCTCGAAGGACCACATCTGAAGAAGTAGCGGGCATATGGAGAGGGCGGAGCTGTCCCAAACCCAGTGGCACGCGCTGCACAGGCTGCGGTATGTCGTGCATAGCACCGCCGGGCCCTAGGCGTACGGCGGGATCATGATCACCTCCACGTCCGCTAGCTCTCATGCGTAGCGGAACATGTGCTTGTCCATGCTGTTGCCATGGGACCCTTGGAACAGGACCCACCTGAAGAGCGACAGCAAGTATACATCGAAGTATCTCCTCACTGTGTACTCGGGTGCGTCCGATCTCAGGGCAGCCGGTTACAAGAAAACAGAGACACGTCACTAAGTTGAACAAAGGAATTGAAGCAGAAACACAAGAGTTGTAAATACTTACGTCGAACTGGTTGATCCACTTCAGCATTGGCCCTTGTGTACTGGAAAACTCCCTGTAGCTGGCGTTGGTCGGCAGCAACCCTTGGAACCGCGTGAGGATCTCTACGCGTCACATGTTCGGGATGTCGTACGTTGCCATGGGGAAGCCCGTGCAGGGCAACCCGGTCAGGTAGCCCATGTCCTAAAGCATCGACATCATCTCCCCACACGGAAGGTGGAACTTGTACGTCTTCGGCCCCATCATGAGGCACCGGTCGTACAGAAACCACCTCGATGTAGACACCCAGGTAGTGACATCGTCCTCGCCCTCCCACATCACCTCCACCATCCTAGCTAGTGGAAGGAGGCCTGCCACTCTCAACCTGTGTCGAAAGGATTAAGAACAAACGTGGGTCCACCCACATAAGTCAGACCGAAATTTAGTACACGAAGGTCGGAACTATATGTACAGCGGAACACAACGTGGGTCCACCCTCCATACCCTCTTGGGCATGTGCAACCGCAACACGCCAAGCTCAATGGGTTGCTCACCCTCCTGCGAGAGGATGGTACTGAGGCGGCTACAGTGAGTCGCATCAATGGCTTGGTTAAGCAGCTCGTACGGCCACTGTGTAGTGTCTCCTAGGGCCTCCATACCTAAAATTTAAGATGAGACATATTTAAAAGTTTATCTCGGCATATAAAAAATATTTATGGTGCAAAAATGAGAATAAAATTGAAGCTAGGAATATTTTAATGAGGCTCTACACACCCTATTTAGCTACTCTAGATTTTTTACAGAATTTTTAGAGCCATCTTGCTATTTTCGCAGTTTAAAAGGTATTCTCGGCATATACAAAATATTTACCATGCAAAAATAAGAACATAATCGAAGCTGGGAATATTTTAATCATGCTCTACACACCCTATTTAGCAACTCAGGAATTTTTACAGAATTTTTGGATCCATCTTGCTATTTTCGCAGTTTAAAAGGTATTCTCAGCATATACAAAATATTTACCGAACAAAAATAAGAACAAAATTAAAGCTGCAAATATTTTAACCAGGCTCTACACACCCTATTTATCTACTCTAAAATTTTTACTAAATTGTTGGAGCCATCTTGCTATTTTCGCAGTTTAAAAGGTATTCTCAGCATATACAAAATATTTACAATGAAAAATCAGAACATAATTGAAGCTAGAAATATTTTAATACACATTCTATTTAGCTACTCTGGATTTTTTTGCAGAATTTTTAGAGCCATCTTGCTATTTTCACAGTTTAAAAGGTATTCTTGGCATATACAAAATATTTATGGTGCAAAAATGAGAACATAATTGAAGCTAGGAATATTTTAATCAAGTTCTACACACCCTATTTAGCTACTCTGGAATTTTTACAGAATTTTTAGAGCCATCTTGCTATTTTCACAGTTTAAAAGATTATCTCAGCGTATATAAAATATTTATCCTACACAAATGAGAATAGAATTGAAGATGAGAATATTTTAATCATGCTCTACACACCCTATTTTGCTACTCTTGAATTTTTACAGAATTTTTAGAGCTACCTTGCTATTTTCAAAATTTCAAAATTATTTCCCGTGTAAAAATTATCTAAACAACAATGATAATCTAAACTAAAACAGACTACACTACAATCCTTTTCTATAGCAATCTAAACTAAAAATTACCTGCGATGTAGGCGACATGATCTACTTCTCCTCTCTCTCCTCCGCTACAAACCGAGAGGGCTTCGCCACTCAATTTTCCTCCTCTCCTCCTCTCCTCCTCTCCTTTCCCTCCCTCCTCTCTTTTGCTCGGGTGGAATGAGTCTGGGGGAGAAAAATCGGGGGTTTTATAGGGTGGCCCTTGTCTCCATTTGAAATGGCGACAAGAACCCGTCCCTTGTCCCCATTTGATTTGGCGATTTGGTACTGTTCACCATCTTGTCGTCAGATGAAATGGCGAAAGGATGCCATTTTTTTTACAAAAAAATCGACTATTTAATTTTGTAATTATTAATTAAAATAATATTATTTAAAAAATCCTTATTAGGTTCATAGACTTCCGTTTCAAATCAATTTCATACAAATAGTTCTATTATTACAGAAATCAGGGGGAAAATTATGCATTCTAAAAGGACCTAAATGTTTTCAGCTAAAAGTAGAGTACCGCAAAGAATACAATCTGCAACATAAATGTAAAATTCATCGATAGAATTAGCCAATTAGGAGATACACATATATAAGTCTAACCTAATGTTAATGTACACATGCCAAGTTACCTATTAGTTAAATGAAAATGGGCACTAAAATATCATTAAGGTCGCTTCGTTATCTCCGGTGTAGATGTAATGTTTGTACGATCGTTTAGGGGGAATGTTAAGGACCCATACAATTTACGTACACACTACAAAGTTAAAAAGGAGAGAGAAAATTCGTAATATGTCACTGAATAACTATATGATTCACAATATATCACTCATTATGAAATTAACATGTGGGCCTAGATCCCATATGTCAGTGAGATACCAGTGACATTACGAAGATCCGAAGTTATTCAGTGGCATATAATGAATTACAAAAAAATCAATAGAACTTCTTTATCACTTATAGTGTGGTTCGCTCCAAACCAAACATTAAAAAATTGTCAATTAGGCAAGGATCAAGTACATTGTTCATCCCTGAACTCTTGACCTGGTTTAATGTTCATCCCTCAATTACAATACCGGATGAAATGCATACTCCAAGTGTCAATACCGTGCAAAAACAATCATTTATTCCTTTTGAGGGTTGTTTCGTGCCACGTGGAAAAAATAAACCTTTCTCGTGCTACCAGGGCATCCACACTGGCGAACCATTGACTCAGTCGCTCGACTAAAAGAGGTTGCGCTTCAGTGAACGCCTCACTCTCTCTCCCGAGAAGAAGAAATGCCTCACACTCTCCCTCACTCTCTCTGTCGACGAGAAGAAATCCCCAAAGTCCTCCCCTGACCTGAGCTCCCTAGGCGTAGATCCCCCCTAACAGGAGAGGATAGACCGGGACCAGTGAATGAACTGCTACTGGCCAAGCGACATCGGTGTGGCGCAAGGATTGGCAATGAACCCTGGTGAGTTCTTCATTCTTAGATCTGGCATGATTTGTGGTTTGTGTGAACACCTTGAGGATATGCTCATAATCCTAGGTGATGATACAATTGGCAATTTGGTTGAAGGTTTGTTGGATTTCATGTTTGTCGAAAGTTTGAAAGAATGTCGGGATAATCGGTAATCTGGCGTGTTAATCATGTAATACCGCTTCTTGAAACGACCATTTGTTGTTAAGCGGTATGGAAAAACGAGCGAATGCAAAATGGTCTTGGATTTCCTGTGGAGCGGTATGATTGCATCTTGCTTGTTGGTAATACCGCGCCGGTATGACCGTTGTTTTGCGGTATGCAAATTCGAGAGAGGAGTTATTTTGGAGATTTTGGGATTCTCAGAGTGCAGTCTGACCAAGAAGATGTTGTGGCGGTACAACCGCGATCTTGATAATCTGGTGGTTATGTGGCGTAGTACCGCTTGTGGAGTGAATTGGTGATTGTCAAATTTCTTGGAGAATTGATTTTGGGTTAGGTCAAGTTCATGGGTATCATTGCATATGTGTTGCATGATGCATGTTTTGAGCTAACGTGGGTCAAGTTGTGAAGAACTTGTTCCGGAGCGATTTCTTGGTCTATTCTTTGTGCGGTGGCTTCGGTCAACGACGGTCAGTCAGCGAGGAGGATCGGGACTAAACTTGGAGGCGAGGTCGGAAGCGATCATGGATGCGGGTGAGGTCAAGTGACTCAAGCATGGCACAGAATGGACAAGGTGGATCGAGCCGCGATTCGATCTGTTGGTTGGATCAAGCGGCGCGGGTCGGTGCAAGTGCCTTGGAGGTTCGATGGGATTGGACGGGAGAGACTTCTGAGCATGATGAGAGCCGTTGATCAACCTACGTGGCGGGCGGCGATTGCTTGACGAGTTGGACTCGGTCCATGGAGAAGGATCGAGAAGGGTATTTTGGTAATTTCACCAAATATTACCTTGGTGACCTAATGCCAACCAGCGGCGCAAGGCGGTGCGTCAAGAAGTGGATTAGGTCAAGAAAAGTGAAGAGCGGCGCTTTAAAATGCGTGCGTGTGTGTCCGTTTGTTATTGGGCCTAACGGGAGCCCATTAGGGTTAAGTCTTCTAGAAGCTCTAGGCCTCATATAAATAGAGAGGGTCTTTGTTCACAGCAGCCCAAGCACTTCATTTGAAAACCCTAGTTTGGTTTTTAGGGTTTAGGGAAGAAAAGAGAGGCTTAGGCTCTAGAGATATGGATTGATGTGTATGCTCTTGGATGGAGCTCTAGTCCTCCTTGAGGGAGTGGCTGTAACCAGCAACATCATGAATCTATCTATGGATGTTCTTCCAAAGATGAGCTCCCCTCTTGTGTTCTTCCTTCTCTTTTGATGTTTTTGGGTGCTTCCTTGATCCTATGATTTTTGGTTGCTCTTGTGCACTCTTACTCCTTGCTGTGACATGTGGGAACGTATCTAAGGTCACCTAGATCATCAATCTCCCACGAGCAAGAGTTGGATCAAGTTTTTCGTTTTGCTCGGTTCTTTGCCCTTCTTAGGTAAAACTGAAAAAGATCGAAACTTTGACGTAGATCTGGACGATCGCCACTTGGAATAGGTTCCTAATACCCTTAGGAAGGTGTGTTCCAAATTTGGTGGAGTTTGGCCTTACGGTTTAAAAGTTACGTCGATTTTCGATTTTGTTTTCAGGCTGTTCTGTTCATCGTCAGGATAAAAGGTAGTACCGCACTTTTGCCTGAGGTAGTACCGCACATTTGCCTGTGGTAGTACCGCGATGAGGTAGTACCGCACTTACAACAGTGGTAGTACCTTTGTCCCTGATTTTTCAGGATTTCTTGAGGAGTTCTTTGTTGTGCTTTGAGGGTTTAGGAGTGGATTCTTTACAAGTCTTCCTTGTGTTAAGCTTTCATCTTCATAGCTCTCATAGCTATTGGAGTGATTTGCGTTTTCTTGAGTTGAATCCTTTATCTTTGCAAAAGATTCGGTGCTCCTATTCACCCCCTCTAGTCGCCTATTAGGTCCTACAATTGGTATCGAGGCGAGGTTAGCTCTTCTCATAGATCTTAACCGATTACGAGGAGCCATGGCGTGACAAGTATTCACTCAAACCTCATATTTTCGATGGAGTTGATTTTGGTTCTTTGGAAGGCTCGCATGCAAACCTACATCGAGGCTCAAGGGCACATAATTTGGCTTAAGGTAAAAATGCTTATGTCGTGCTTGGTAGATGAAGATGTAATCAATCGATGTAGAGGCTAATAGCAAGGCTCGGAACTTCTTGATTCAAGGGCTTAGTCGATCTGAGTTTGGCGTGTGTCTCATTTGAAGTCCGCTCATGAGATCTGGAAGACCCTCTGTGATTACCACGAGGGCTCTACAGCTATCAAGGAAGTGAGGCAGAACCAACTCAAAAGGAATACTCAAAGATCGAACAAAAGCTGGTGAATCTTTGGATGAGTTATTGGGAAGGTTTTCCAAGATTCTTCATAATTTACGTCTTTGTTGGTCTCACATTTCTTGAGTCTAAGAATGCCGCCCGGTTCTTGGGTGCTCTTGATGTAAGAGTGCAGGGGATGAAGATCACGTCCATCAATGACAACATTGTCATGAGTGAGCTTACCATGGATAAGCTTTACTCGAGGTTGAAGTCGCATGAGATTGATTTCATCTCGTGACTCCCCAAAGCAGTCGATGGCTTTAGTGGTTGACCCATCTCGGGGTAGCTCTTCTAATTCTTTGGACTTTGGCTCATCTGGTCTTTCTTTGTCGCTTTGCATTCTTTGAGCGATGGCGACTAGAGAAAATACACGAGGATGATTTAGCCCTCCTAACCACTAAATTCTCGAGAGTCTTCAACAAAGTGAGAACGAGAAGGAGAGGTGGCCTGTTACTTGCTTTGAGTGTGGTGAGCCAAACCACATTCGCTCCAGTTGCCCCAAGTGAAGGGCAAGATGGAGAAGGACTTTTGAGGCGTCCTCAAGCTAAGGATCTGAAGCCCAAGCGAACTATCGCAAGTTCGTCGGCAAGGTCCTTACAGCTCTTGAGTCTGTTGACATGAGCGATGTGGACTCGGGGACGAGGGCAGCGGCGACTCTCATGGCAAGAAGAAGGATCAAGACTTCACCGCATGTGCTTCATGGCCAGGACAGCCACGGCGTCGACTCCTCCAACGGCGGCGACCTTTTCAGCGATCCCGATGAGGTATGTCCCTCACTGCTTTCGGATGAAGCGTGCTTTGGTCATTTCGAGCGAAAATTAGATAAGCAAGCTAGAATGCTTAAGAATCGGGACATCATGATTGATAACTTGAAACTAGAAGTTGTTACACTCAAATCGATTAGTCACGAAGATGTTTGTGATGCTTATTCGGAATGTATGATGAATTGGTAACTCTAAGACTTGCTCATTCCTCTGTTACAAATCAATTAAAAGATGCTCTTGATGAACTAGAAACTCTCAAGTCTAGTCACCTTGCATGAATGCCATTGCTTTAGATGTGACTCTTGTTGATGCTATCCCTTTGCCTTGTTCAAATTGTGCTTTGCTTGAACTAAAATTGGATAGTGCTACAAAAGAATTGAGTAAATTTGATGCTAGTCACACTGCTCTCATTGTGAGAAAAATAAGATTAAAATGAAGGAGATGTACGAAATGATTACGTACTCTAAAAGCGCTTCATGTGAAAACGTGTTAAACTCACACTTGAGAATGATGCTTTAAACAAGACACTAGAAGAAAAGGCTAAAATTGAACAATCCATGTCCATATTTGCTTCCAAGAAAGTTGTTGATTCTTGTACTCTTTGTATTGAACTTGGGCATAATGTAGATATGATACAAGAAGCGTTTAGAGTTAAGTTCAAAGAAGCGGTTGGATAAGATTAGGGATAACTATTGTGTGTCTTGTGAGGCTTTGAAAGCCGAGGTAGCTCACTATAAGGAAAAGTCGATAGGGCTAGCAAGTCAAATAAGTGTGTTTCTTGTGTTGAACTAGCCAATCAAAATGACTATCTTAGAGGATCTCTTGAGAGATTTGTTGGTGGGAAGAAGAACCTCAATTTGATTCTAGACAAATCTAAGGTGAGTGTGAAAAATAGTGGGCTAGGATTTAATTCTCTAGAGCATTCCAAGAATCATCCACCTAAGGTTGTTAGAGCTGTTGAGAGTGGCTTTGTTTGAGGTAGAACCACCTAAGTCATCCAAGATAGTCTTTAAATCTGCTTTGGTTTTGCTCAAACCCTTTCTAGCAAGATAGGTGCTACATTTCATCGGTCGACCCTCAAAAGGTCAAGTACCATTGCACCTTCGCAAGAAGAATGGCCATATTGTTGAGTTACGCTTTAGTAGAGCCAAGATTGAGAGGAAGGAGAGGATGAGTGCTTTGAGGTCCATTAGAGGAGTTTTTGCACCTCTTGTAGTCTCTAGAGCAGACGACATGTCCTTCCCACTAGACAGAGGCCTAGGTTTGTAGATGACTTCTTTGACTCTTTTGGTGGCTCTAGGCGGTAGCTACGGTTTAGGATATCATGAGGAGAGACCACGGGTAGCATCTAGGCAGAGAAGTACCGATCTTTTGGTAGATCGTTTGGAGAGGTCTAGGTGGTTCACGTGTGCATTCTTATGATTTTGTTCCTAACCATTTCTTGTTGCTTCTCTTGTTTTGCCTAAGCATCATGTGACTCGATCTTGAATTCCCAAGTCTTTTATCACTAACTTGATCTTGAGGCACATATGTTTCTGTTCATGCTCATTAGGTTCGTGTGCGAGGAAGGAGGACATATGGATTGTTGACTCGGGTGTTCTCGACATATGACCGAGGGATTCTAGATGGTTCTCCTCCTCACACGTGCATCCGGCAATGAATTGATCACATTTTGGGATGCTTCTACCGGTACCGTGACAACCAAGGGCACAGTGCGCGTCAACAACAAATTCATGCTCAAGGACGTCGCTTTGGTAAGTAAGTTGAAATATAATCTGCTTTCTGTTTCTCAGCTGCTTGATGAGGGTCTAGAGGTGAGATTTAAGAGTGGTGAGTGTAGGGTTTTAGATTCCTCTGGTGAGCTTGTCTTTAAGATTTCCAGGTATGAGAGGATCTTTTGTGCTAATTTCTGTATCTCTTCTGCTTCTAGCCCTAGGTGTCTTGTTGCTTCTGATTCCCATGATCTAGTTTTGTGGCATCGTAGGCTTGGTCACATAGGTTTCGACCACTTGACTAGAGTCAGTAGCAAGGATTTGATTAGAGGTTTACCTAGGCTGAAGGCTGTTAGAGACCTTGTGTGCACACCCTGTAGACATGGTAAGATGGTTTCTGCTTCTCATCCTCCTCTTACCTTAGTGATGACCAATGGACCAGGTCAGCTCTTGCACTTAGACACTTGTTGGTCCTTCTAGAGTCGATCTGCTGGGTGGTAAGTGGTGCGTGCTTGTGATTGTGGATGATTACTCCGGTATTCATGGGTTTATTTTCTAGTTTCTAAGGGCGAGGCATTTGGTTTCTTTAGAGATTTGGTCCTTAGACTTCTTTGTTGATCTTCTGGAGCTTTGAGAGCCATTAGGAGTGACAATGGGACGAATTCAAGAATTCTTCCTTTGCCACCTACATTACGATAGGGGCTAGAGCACGGTTTTCTTCACCTAGAGTTCCCAATGAGAATGGTGTTGTAGAGAGGAAGAATAGGACCCTTGTAGAGATGGCGGGACCATGCTAGATGAGCATTCCACACCTAGGAGGTTTTGGGCTGAGGCTATCTTTACTACTTGTTATATTTCTAATAGGGTGTTCTTGAGATCTGTTATTGGTAAGACTTCCTATGAGCTCAGATTTGGTCATAAGCCCAAAGTTTCTCATTTCAAGACTTTTGGTTGTAAGTGCTTCATTCTTAAACATGGCAACCTTGATAAATTTGAGTCTAGATGTTACGATGGCATATTTCTTGGATATCTGCTCATTCTCGTGGCTATCGTGTATTTAATTTTGACACTAACAAAATTGTTGAGACTTCGAAGTCACTTTTGATGAGGCTAGTCACGGTACTAGACCCGATCTTTGTAGGTACACGAGTTTCGATATTAGAAAGCATCTTCGTCGGCGATGACTCGAGGATGAGGACCCGATCCATCCTCGAGTCATTTCGAGAGGGTTGGAGAGCACTGCTTCTACTACATCGACTTCAGGATGAGCGACCTCTTCCTACCTTCACTTGCGATCGAGTGGCTCTGCTCCTACCTCCACGATCCATGAGGTAGAGGCCACTTGACACCGAGAGCTCCTCTTCGCATTCGGCGACATCATCCACGAGCGAGATGATTGGGGATCTTCATGGCGAGTCACTCGCTCGAGTTCATTCTCTGATTCCCATGCACATTTTGCATTTGTCGCTTCTTTTGAACCCGAGATGTCACCCATGCTCTTTCGATGCCTCTTGGGTCAATGCCATGCATGAAGAACTTGAAAATTTTGAAAGAAACAAAGTCTGGACCTTAGTTGAACCTCCACCTAATTATAATGTAATTGGAACAAAATGGGTTTTCAAAAATAAGCAAAGTGAAGATGGGTTGGTAGTTAGCAATAAGGCTAGACTTGTAGCACAAGGGTATTCGGAGTAGAGGGCTTAGACTTTGAGGAGACCTTTGCTCTGTAGCTAGATTGGAAGCCATTCGCATTTTGCTAGCATTTGCGGCATCCAAAGGCCTCAAGCTATTTCAAATGGATGTCAAAAGTGCTTTTCTGAATGGCTTCATGGAAGAAGAGGTCTATGTCAAGCAACCACCTGGTTTTGAAAATCTTAAGTTCCCAAACCATGTTTTTAAACTCTCCAAAGCCTTGTATGGATTGAAGCAAGCCCTAGAGCTTGGTATGATAGGCTTAAGAGCTTCTTGCTCAAAAATGATTTTAAAATGGGAATGGTTGATAAAACTTTGTTCACTCTCGGGCATGGCAATGACTTTTTGTTGGTTCAGATTTATGTGGATGACATTATATTGGTGGTTCTTCTCATGCTTTGGTGTCAGATTTTGATTCTATGAGCGGGGAGTTCGAGATGAGCATGATGGGCGAATTGACTTTCTTCCTTGGTCTTCAAGTCAAGCAAGCTGAAAGAAGGCACCTTCATTCATCAAAGTAAGTACACAAAGGACCTTCTTCGTAAACCCGACATGGGAAGCGATGAGACCAATGTCTACTCCCATTGCCACGACCACTGTCTTTGGACCCAGATGAGGATGGGGAGCAGTGGACTAGAAGAATACCGCATGACATGATTGGCTCCTCCTCTACCTCACGTGTCGGTAGGACATACAATTATTTGTGTGTGCATGCGCTCGATTCGAGCTTCCTCGAGCTTCTTATCGTCAAGCGGTCGTCGCATATTCAGTACCTCCAGGACACTCTTGACTTTGGACTTTGGTATTCTTCTTCTTCTACTCTCTCTATTCGGGCTTTTTAGATCTTGATTTTCTTTGGGTGTAGAGTGGATAGGAAGAGTACTTCGGCACTTGTCATTTCTTAGGCACATCTCTTATCTCTTGGTCATCTAGGAAACAGTCCTCTGTTGCATAGTCCTTCTTAGAGGCGAGTATGTAGTATGACCGATGGTTGCTCTCAGGTTCTCTGGATCTTATCTACTCTGCGGGACTATGGGTTGTCCTTGGGTAGTGTTCCTCTTTTCTGTGATAACACTAGCGCCATTAATATTGCTAAAAACCCAGTGCAACATTCTAGAACTAAGCACATTGATGTTAGATATCATTTCCTTAGAGACCATGTAGAGAAGGGTGATGTTGTGCTTTATTTTGTAGAGTCCGAGCAGCAGGTTGCTGACATTTTCACTAAAGCTCTTGATTCTTCTCGTTTTGCTTCTTTGCGGGGAGAGTTGGGGGTTATTAGTTCTCTTGGCCTGCTTTGAGGGGGAGTTTGTTCTTTTTGCATTCATTTGTGCCATAATGCATTTTTCATTTCAGCAACTTGCATTGTAATATAAACTTGTGGAGCTTTGATTATTATCCTTGTATGACTTGATTTCATACTTTATACCCTGCCATGTCTTGTGCTAGTTTGCTAGACTTCTTTATGGCTTTTTATGTATAGCTTAGCTTTTGCCATGCTAGCTTTATTATCTGTGAGAAAATTGAATCAAAACATGACTTGTTGGATCTTGTGACTAGTTTTGCTTTAGTGATCCTCTCATGATTCATGCCATGTCATATAGGCTTAATTGAGTCTTGAACTTATTCGAGTTTCAAATTGAGCTATGATAATTCTTAAGTCAAGCAAATGAAAAATGAGCTTTTTGTGCGAAAAAAGCTGATCTCACCAATTCTTTCTCATGAGGCGACTTGCCATTGCACTAGGCATGAACTCGGGGAGTTTTGGATGACCTAGACCACTCTCTTAAGCTTTTGTTGCTTGGGATGGTCGTAGTGAGGCTTGAGATCTAGCACAATGCTAAGAAAACAAATTGGCAATTGGTTGAACCTTAGGAGGCGATTGTGGATGGCTCCTAGTCCATGATTTGCTTTACTAAGATAAAACCAATCATTTTGACAAAGTGCTCAAAGTGCTAAATTCTAAGTGCTTGAACAAATTGATTCAAAATTGATCTCAAATGCTCAAAATTGACTCATTTTCTAGCTTCGGCTCCACTTTGCTTATAGACATGGCACGACTCTTTTTGGATAACTTTAGTTAAAGCTGTGATCTTGAGCACCTTGTCATGTTGTCGATCCTTTTAATCTCAGATTATTGCTATTTTGGTCTTAGCTTTCTTTGTATATGTTTTGCCATGATTGAACATAGCTTCTTCACATAATATGGATTGGTGTAATACTTATGCAGTCTTTATGGATAATCTTCATGGCTCTTTTTGCTCAAGTTAAAAAAATGAAAAAATGAAAAATTACAAAACTTCTGACCATTCCATTACTTTCATGCTCTATCTTCTTCCATGCACCTTGATGAATTCATTGTCAAAGGGGGAGAAAGATTGGTAAAAATGTTGTTTTAGAGCTTTTTGGAGTCATAGGGTTTTTATTGATCATAGTGAGTGGGATCATCTCTATTGCATTCTTTTGGTCTTATTTGCCTTTTCTGAATTTGAATTGCAATTTTTTGAAGACTCACAATAATCAAAGGTCAAATAGAACAAGTGTTCTTTCTTTTGGACCAAAGTGAGATTCTTAGCTACTCTTTGGAATTTGAAGCTCTCTCTGCCTTCCTTGCCTTATCTCACTTGTTGAAACTTTTCTGAAGCCAATTTGGTCACCTTCCTTGCTGTTACTTGCTAAAAGACCAAATTGTGCCTTTTTGCGAAAACTTGTTTTCTTTTACTTTCAAATCTCAAAACATTCATTTTTGGGTTATTGCCAATGTGTTCATCAAGAGGGAGATTGTGAACACCTTGAGGATATGCTCATAATCCTAGGTGATGATACAATTGGCAATTTGGTTGAAGGTTTGTTGTATTTTATGTTTGTCGAAAGTTTGAAAAAACTCGGGATAATCGGTAATACCGGCGTGTTAACATGATAATACCGCTTCTTGAATGACCGTTTGTTGTTAAGCGGTATGGAAAACCGAGCGAATGCAAAATGGTCTTGGATTTCCTGTGGGCGGTATGACCGCATCTTGCTTGTCGGTATACCGCGCCGGTATAATAGTTGTTTTGCGGTATGCAAATTCGAGAGGAGTTGTTTTGGAGATTTTGGGATTCTCGAGGTGCGATACGACCATGATGTTGTGAATGAGGTACAACCCATGGTGCGGTAATCTGCGGTGGTTATGTGGCGGTAGTACCGCTTGTGGAGTGAATTGAGCTGATTGTCAAATTTCTTGGAGAATTGATTTTGGGTGAGGTCAAGTTCATGGGTATCATTGCATATGTGTTGCATGATGCATGTTTTGAGCTAATGTGGGTCAAGTTGTGAAGAACTTGTTCCGGAGCGATTTCTTGGTCTATTCTTTGTGCGGTGGCTTGCGAGTCAACGACGGTCAGGCGAGGAGGATCGGGACTAAGCTTGGAGAGCTGAGGTCGAAACGATCATGGATGCGGGTGAGTCGGTGACTCAAGCATGGCCGAGAATGGACAAGGTGGATCGAGCCGGCGATTCGATCTGTTGGTTGGATCAAGCGGCGGGGTCGGTGCAAGTGCCTTGGAGGTTCGATGGGATTGGACGGGAGACTTCTTGAGCATGATGAGAGCCGTTGATCAACCTACGTGGCGGAGTGGCGATTGCTTGACGAGTTGGACTCGGTCCATGGAGAAGGATCGAGAAGGGTATTTTGGTAATTTCACCAAATATTACCTTGGTGACCTAATGCCAACCAGCGGCGCAAGGCGGTGCGTCAAGAAGTGGATTAGGTCAAGAAAAGTGAAAACAGCTTTAAAATACGTGCGTGTGTGTCCTGTTTGTTATTGGACCTAACGGGAGCCCATTAGGGTTAAGTCTTCTAGAAGCTCTAGGCCTCATATAAATAGAGAGGTCTTTGTTCACAGCTGACCCAAACACTTCATTTGAAAACCCTAGTTTGGTTTTTAGGGTTTAGGGAAGAAAAGAGAGGCTTAGGCTCTAGAGATGGATTGATGTGTATGCTCTTGGATGGAGCTCTAGTCCTCCTTGAGGGAGTGGCTGTAACCAGCAACATCATGAATCTATCTATGGATGTTCTTCCAAAGATGAGCTCCCCTCTTGTGTTCTTCCTTCTCTTTTGATGTTTTTGGGTGCTTCCTTGATCCTATGGTTTTGGTTGTTCTTGTGCACTCTTACTCCTTTCTGTGACATGTGGGAGCGTATCTAAGGTCACCTAGATCATCAATCTCCCACGAGCAAGAGTTGGATCAAGTTTTTCGTTTTGCTCGGTTCTTTGCCCTTCTTAGGTAAAACTGAAAAAGATCGAAACTTTGGCGTAGATCTGGGCGATCACCACTTGGAATAGGTTCCTAATACCCTTAGGAAGGTGTGTTCCAAATTTGGTGGAGTTTGGCCTTACGGTTTAAAAAGTTATGTCGTTTTTTGATTTTGTTTTCAGTTATTACTGTTCATCGTCGGGATAAAAGGTAGTACCGCACTTTTGCACGAGTAGTACCGCACATTTACTGTGGTAGTACCTTGATGAGGTAGTACCGCACCCTATGATGGTAGTACCTTTGTCCTGATTTTTCAGGATTTCTTGAGGAGTTCTTTGTTGTGCTTTGAGGGTTTAGGAGTGGATTCTTTACAAGTCTTCCTTGTGCTTAAGCTTTCATCTTCATAGCTCTCATAGCTATTGGAGTGATTTGCGTTTTGCGAGTTGAATCCTTTATCTTTGCAAAAAAAGATTCGGTGCTCCTATTCACCCCCCCTCTAGTCGCCTATTCCGGTCCTACAGTTTGTCTTGCGTGATTAGTTAGGGTGTTTTGTGGCCACCAAGTTCTTTTAGTGTTTCGGATAGGGTAGTGTATTAATCGTTGGTGGTTAATTTTCATGTAGGTATCATCTGATTTAGTAATGGATAATTTGGACAAGCTAGCGGTTAGGTTCCATTACAGTGGTGATTTCTTTGATGATAGGAAGAGATTGCATTCTTGCGGAGGAAGAGAAGGCATGTCTTACATAGATCGTGATAAGTTGTCACTGCCCAAGGTGAAAGGCCATTTGAAAGACCATTGTGAGGAAGTTGAATTGGTACTCATGCACTAGCTTTTTCCTGGCAAAGTTTTGAAGAATGGACTGAGGGTACTAACAGATGACAAGGCCTGCCAGACCATGACTGACTGTATCACTGATGGGGGTGTCGTGGATATCTTTGTAGAGGTAGTAGGAGTTGATGCTACCTCAGATGATGTGGGTAACAAAGAAGATGAATGCTGTGATTGGGAAGATGAGGTTGATGCTTGGCTACAGACAGATGATGATGAGGTTGTGTCAGATAATATTAGCAAAGAGGTGGAGGTGATACCAATGTCACCAGTTGAGACTGAAAAGGATATTGGCTGCAAGAAGAAGTTCTACAGTGCACTGCCTGATAGGAAGGGGAAGGGGAAGGTTGGCATAGCTGAAGCAGCCCCTAAACATGGAGGAAATGAGGATCACTCCAGTTCAGGCAGTGACTATCTCCCTAGAGATGATAAGACCTAACAGGATAATGAGGAAACTAACGAGAACAAGTAGAGATATAAAAAAAATTCAACAACAAGTGATGCGGCCAGAGTATCTATAACAAATGTTTCTGATTTTTCTCATTTAACACTTGATCAAAACAATGGACATAACATTCTCAAGGTTGCTGCAGTGCATGAGGACGTCACGCATGCTGTTCAAAGCCAAGGAAATAAAACTTCATGTGTGCATGTAGTACTTGGGCGGTGCATGGAGTCAAGCCATGCATATACATGCGCACGCATGCTGTTGAGTGTGTTTGATCTAGGAGGAGGCCATGTAGTGCACATCAAAGAGTTTGATTTCCTTGAGTTCGACATTGGTACATTCAAGAAAGGCCACTCGTATTTGTTTCACAAAAAGGAGATCGTTTCGGCCAGGAGATTAAGTCTATGTTTTATCTTTTCTCTGTGCAATCTTGGATGGGGGCCACCAAGTCAACCTAAGCCAGTTCAATAAGGAGAGATGGTGCACTAAAAGTTAATTATTATAATTACTTGTAATAGGATAGTTAAATCTATTTTCAGCAATTAGAGTAGCTTAAATATATAATTAAAGTAGGAGTCTTTTTTTTGGCTCGGATTACTGTTCACCGAGTCAGATTACTGTTCATCCACCCCGCTATTCATCTGGACTATATAGTTAGGGTTAGACCCCATTGTAAGCAAGTCAGAGTTGAAGAAAATACAGAAAATTCACAGGTTTATGTGGCGCATAATGAATACATGCATTTCAAAAATTCCCATCTAGGGTTTTATGGTTGCGTGAATATTGAAGGGAGGTTGTTCTTCCAAGATCCATGATTCCTTGTAGATCATCTCACCAATTCATAGCATCCTCAATTGCTCACGGTTTGGTGTTATCTTCGGGTTTGATTTTGTTTCTTTCTTCGGATTGATTCAACATCAACCAAGTATTATTTGCTTTGGAGATATACTTGTTCTTCCTTTTTGCTGAACCAAGAAGGAGGAAAGCTAGACTATTGCTTCGATCAAGATTGAAATACAAGTACCGTGAAAGATTGGGCCACATTACGCATCAACTACACGTTGATCCGTATCAACAAGTTGAAGTTAGGAGACTCTTTAGTCCAGACTGGGCAATTAGTGGCCATTGATGAATCTAAAGTAGACAAGTTGGGAAAAGGACAAGTGGGCGGTGACACTGCTTATTTTTCTGAGAGTGAGGAAGAGGACAGCTATGAGGAATGAGGCAGTGATGGTGAGCTCCTGAGGAAGAAACCAAAGTACCCTAAGTATGACCCAAAAGCAAGTCTCCCTACATTTTGCTTGGGCACGACCTTTAGCTGCAAGGACCTTTCCATTCAAACGGTTAGGTAGTATGGACTAGTTAGGAGGCATTTTATTACATTTCCTAAGAATGACAACTTAAGGGTCATGGCCAAATGTCAGTAGCCAAAGTGTCATTGGATCATCCTGTTGTCAAATAACAGCAGGACAGACAGCTGGAAAGTCAGTAGTTTTAAGGATGAGCACACATGCCCCCCCAAGAAGGGACAACAAGCTTGTCACTTCCAGGAGAATATCTGAAAAGTTTGAGTACCATCATGGCAAACCCAAAATGGAAGCTTGAGCACATGAAGTAAACAGTCTAGGAACAAATGCATGCTAATGTGAGCATTGCTAAGTGCAAAAGAGCTAGGTCCCTTGTATTGCAGAAGTTGTTAGACCCTAAGAAGGGAGAGTATGGTGGGGTCTTTGACTACCAAATGGATCTTCTTAGGAGCAATCTAGGCAGCACAGTGGTGGCACTACTATAGAAAGGGTCATCACAGACGGTTCTAAACCATCATCACAGACGGTTTCTAAACTGTCTGACTTTATGTGTCTATGATAACAGACGGTTTTTGAGCCATTTATAATAATCAACAACACAGACGGTTTTATGGTATAAGCAAATGCAGAAGAATAACTATCACAGAGCGGTTATATGTACCAACCGTGCGTGATTAGATACATAACAGAGCGGTTAGTAAAAATAATAAATGCGTGATATCATAAATATCACTGAGCAGTTTTTGGTAGTGGCGATGCAGTGATACCTCGAATATCACGGATGGTTTTTGGTAGTAGCAAATCATGATATATCGAATATCCTGTTGTTTTTGGTGGTATCCATACGTGATTGGATATGTATCACGAGCGGTTGTTAGTAGCGGTAAATGCGTGATTGTATATATATCTCAGACGGTTAGTGAAAATAGCCGTCTGTGATTTCCAACATATCACAGACGATTTGTTGGTGGTAACTGTCTGTGATAGTATGCAGTCACAGACGGTTTGTTGGTGGTAGCCATCTGTGATAGTATGCATTCATAGACTATTTTTGGTGGTAATTGTCTATGATATTATGCATTCACAGACGGTTTTTAGTTTTTTCAGCTAGCCTCAGGTAATGCTAGCCATACCCTCTGAAAACAAGCAAGCAGAAAATAGATATATCACAATTGATTTGATATAGAACAACTCAAAGTGATTTAAAAGCTCAATATCAATTACAAAGTTATTTGAATTACAACTCAAAGTGAATTACAATAAATCGGTGTCGCCAGGGTGAAACTCTCCATTCTGGTGAATGATCTCCCCTGTGATGAAGTTGGCGAGCTGTCCTCGAATGTCTGTAGGGAAGTCCAAATGGTAGGCACTTTTTTCAATTGTCATGCCCTATCGCTAGCAAGAGTAAAGTAGTAAGCATATATATTTAAATTCATAATTATATAGGATTGACTGACAAACCTCTGGATCCTTCGTCTTAGCACTCATGATTTCCAGCATATGACGACAAACGTAGAATGCACTTACATTGCCTTGTAGTTGTTGTTGGTGGCACTGTAAAAATAGAAGTGTGATATATGATATATGTATAGTCAGTTCGAGAGGCCAGGTTACGAAGTGTGATATAGGATTTTTGTGCTGTAGCGGGTACCGAAAATTTAGTCTTGTGTCGTAGTGTATCACTCCGTTCCTTGTGTGTCCCTCTCCCAGCAACATAGGCGCTAAACGACCTACGTGATTCCAAAAAATTATCCTCAAACATTTCAAACGAAGGAAGACTACAATCGTATGGAGGAAATGAGCATACCTGTCGAGTAATTTTTGCACAATGGTGAAGTCGTATTTTTTGTCGACTAGGGAATCAAGGTATATTACCTTGTTCCACTTTGGTACAATGACTAAAAGGATCCAGTGGTACCTATGAGTATGTCGCTATAGTTCGTGTTGCGTATAAAGAACAAATGAAATTTGTATAGCAAGTAGTGAAGCACTTACCCCTAGTTGTAGGGCACCAGTATGTAGTCCTTGTCGTGGTGAATAAACAATCCCCTTGTTATGTACTTCTCGAGGAAACCCACCGGTTGTTGTGATCGTCGGGCTTCTTGCATCATGTATCTATACATAAGCAATGAGTTATGATATTTATCAGTATTGCGTGAATGTAGAACTTGCTTGTACACATTTACAGTGTCCAGCATAGTAGAAGTGAGGCATCGAGGGCGCCGAGGTTGAATGGATCAAATAAGTCTTTGAAGCCCACGATGAAGTAGCCCGCCTTGTGGAGGAAATGGTTCTCCGTGTAGCTGACGGTGAATCCAGTAGGCCGGTCTTCCCTCGCCTCGTCGGTCTGCCGCATGTACCAGGCATGCAAAGTCCCGCAAGCCAAACCAACGTGGCATAATATTGTGTCGGAGACCAACGGCATTTCAAGGGAGTACATGCCGGGCTTGTGAGGCGCCTTAATCTTCTTCAATTTGTCCTTAGCGCCTCATGTGCTATTTGCCTTCCTAGAAGATGACTCGACACACTTTTCTGGTTTCTTGGGCGTCGTCTCCACGACAGCCGATACAGAGGCCTTTTGAAGCGGGGGTTGAGGTGGAGTCATCGAGGGTACTGTTGGAGAGGCATGGTCGTCGTGTGGAGATCGCGGTGCTCCAGGGTCAAGGGTGATATCCCTCTTGGGCCACTAGACATAAGTGTGCAAGGCATCCCCTAGTGTTATGATCTCTTCATTCGGGCGCTTCTCCAGCGGACGGCCATCAATTTATCATGTACCATGTCCACCTGGACCTTGGCGTAACCCTGCGCCAGCTGGGCATCGTGCACCACTATCCCTTCCTGGCATGGATACACCACCCCCCGCCCAGCCTCAATAGAAATGGACCCAACCAGCCTCACTTGGAGCCTGCAGGGTGTAGACACTACAAAATGATACACAATCAGCTAAGGCGTCCTACAGGTCTATCTTTCGAGCATTCCTGAGATGTACATTACCTGGATGACGTCGATAGGTAATTGGACATCGCCAAGTTCAGAAAGTGCAGGCGTGGATGCGACGCTACTCGATGTTAAGGGGGGCTGGCTTCCAAAATCACGGGGGTGGCTTGCGACTGGTTGATGAGTTGATTCATTTGTTTCAGCAATGATGTTATCTGTCCTTGAAATTGTGTACTAATCTCCTCTTTCAACTATTCCTCGCGTTCGGCCTTGGATCTCTTCCGACTCCTATACGCCTCGGAGTCTTGTGGGAATCCATCCCTCCAAGGTACGTAAACTCCAAGGCCTCGTGTGCGACCCAGGTGCTCTTTATTTTCCAGGGCCATGGATAGTATATCCTTCTCTCTTACTGCTTCAAAGGAGCCTTGGGAAGATTGGGTACTCAATGTTTGCTGCAAGATGCCATCATGTTATTTTAGACCTTACGAAGTTATGGACTTATTAACAACTAGGTAGTTCGACATATCTTACCAAGCGTTGGGATACTTCCTCGTCTTTTGGGTTTGTGAAAGAGATGACGCCCGACGGCGTGATTGTGGCCCTCCCTCTTAACCAGTTTCGGGCGCGCTCGTCTGTGATCTCGACAAATGGCGGGGAGACATGCGACTTGATTGCCACATTATCCTCACTCATCCATCCCTGGATTTTACCCACGTACCCAGCGATGCCGAGTCTGTGGGGGTGAATATTTTGTGCATGGATAGCCTTGGGCGCCACACTTTGCTGTTGAAATTCGTTCGTCGTCTTCATCCGCACAAAGGCGTCCCATGTATCCGACGACACAAAACTATACTTCGTGCAGGTTGTCCGATCCTTGTTCAAGTACTCCGTGACAAGCTTGCTCTTGAAGGTCTTCCAAGTGTGTCCCATCGAGAGGAACGCCTGTCGTCGCACGAGTTTGGAGACTTCTGCTGGGATATCGGACGACGATGTAATTTCAGTCCACTACTGCGCTTTCTCTATGGCCCTTAGATCCTTCCATTTCTGTGTGGTGATGAGGACCCGTTCCCTTCCAAGTATCTGTAGGTGGTCGAAATCTTGCGCGCTTTCTCGGAAGCGAGAGGACCCCGAAGTACTAACGGTAGTGATGGTCATTTGGCCCATAGGTATTTTCGATATTCCTCTGGCATGTTGCTTAGGTACCACTTTCCTCGGAGATCCAGTCGCATTCGGTGACATCGATGATGGTGGCGAAGATGGTGCGGACGCCATCTCGCAAGATTAACAAATCAGTACTGCATCAATAAATGATATTACTGCAAGATCAACAAATCAGTACTACATCAATCAGGATAAAAATGCTCAAAAGATAGAACTTCACAATAAAATAAATCATCGACTGAGAGTTCACTGTCAATATTTCAATTGAACCAACTACACAATATTTCAATTGACAGGAATATAAACAATGGCAGAACAATAATCACAGTGAACAGAAGCTACCAACAGAATGGAGCAAAGTGACCAGACAGCATCAACATAATGAAATAGAGGTATCTGATGAGCATGAATAACATGACACAATATTAGAGAATCCAAAGCGATGAGCTCGTACCTCCCACAACATTACTAAGCAATATCTCCTAGTGCCAGAGTCAATCAAATCAGCATAATTTGAAACTTCTACTAGCACAATCCAAAGCAGTGAGCTCGTACCTTGACGGGAGGCGTGGACGAAGAGGGAGTCGAGGTCGAGGGTCGTAGAGGGAGGACGCCGATGTGGGGAGAGAGGAGGCTCGGGGATGACGGCGGTGTAGAGGAGGATGATGGCGCGGAGAGAGCAGGCTCGGGGATGACGGTGGTTCTTATTTGCCGGGGCCTTTACATAAAAAAACTTGAACAACTTGCTTTGTGAGTACGAATGGTTCGTCCTTGTATCCGACACATTCGAGGTCCACAGTAGTGACGCTGTACTTGTCGACCTTCACACCCTGTGGAAGTTTGACCCAATGGCACCGAAACAGGGGGATCTTGAAAAGTACATAGTCGAGCTCCCAAATGTCCTCTATGAACCCATAGTAGGAGCTCAACCCAGCGGTATTGAACTGCTCATGAAGTGCATCTATGCGGACACCACTATTCTGGACTGTGCTCTTCCTATTCAGAGCTGTCGTTATAAAATGTGTACCCATTTAAGTCGTATCCTTGTCATGTCACAATTGTAAATTTTGGCCATTTTGCCAACCATGGTAGGTTATCATCACTTGATGATGGCCTCCCAGTGAATCGCACCTTTAACCATGAGTTGAACCGGTGGTTGTGCTCTCTCGTGATCCAAACCTCCGATCGGCCTGGATTCTATTGGTGTAGCATGTCTCTGTGCTTGTCGATGTACGGGGACACTTAGGTCATGTGTTGCAAGACCGTGAAATGGGCTTGAGCGTACGCGTCAAAATCCGGAGTGATTACTTTCCTTTCGATGGTCCCGATACCCTCCAGCCTCCACTCATGACAAGATAGAGGCACACCTATCGGTTCCACCTGAGCCATGTCCTCGACGCAGAACTCAATGACCTCTTCAGTTGCATAACCTTTGATGATGCTGCCCTCCGGCCGAGATTGATTCCGTACATAGGACTTGAGAATTCCCATGTACCTCTCGAACAAGTACACATGACGTAGGAACACAGGGCTGCATATCTTTATCTCTTTCACAAGGTGAACAGTGAGATGGACCATGATATCAAAAAATAATGGAGGGAAATACATCTCAAGATGACATAGACTCGTCACCACCTTGGCCTGCAGCGCATCTAGTCCTTCGGGATCGATGACCTTCTGAGCAATTGAGTTAAAGAAATAATACAGCTCCATGATTGTCACTCAGACCTTGTTCGGCAAAATACTTTTAATTGCAACAGAAAGCATTTGTGTCATTAGCACATAACAATCATGAGACTTCATACCAATTAATTTTAAATCTTCCATAGAAACAAGTTTCTTCATGCTGACGGAGTAATCGGACAAAACTTTCACACCATGTAAGCTCTGGCATAGTTCCTTTCTCTTGGCCTTGGAAAGAGTGTAGCAAGTTGGGGGGAAGGTACGTTCATCCTTTATCGGTCTCTTTCGGTGCTAACTCGGTCTTTATGTTCATATCAACCAAGTCACGCCGTGCGTTGACACCTTCTTTTGTTTTGTCACGAATGTTCAGTAAGAGACCAATCAAGCTATCACATATATTCTTCTCCACGTGCATGACATCGATGTAGTGCAAACTTCTAAGTGCTTCCCATAAGGTAAGTCCCAAAAAATCGATTGCTTCTTCCAGATGTTCTTCTGACGAGTCATCAATTTACGACTCTTTTCAAGCACAACATCGATATCCTTGACCATATCATAGACCTCTTTTCCTCTAAAAGTCCTTGGAGCTGAACTATCATCCTTATTTTCGTTGAATTGTTTCTTTATCTTGCGGTATGGATGATACGAGAAGAACCTCTGACGGTGCATGTATCTGATTTCTTGTGAGTTGTTGACCACACACTCTCGGTATCATGTAAGCAGTGTGGACATGCTTTGGCTCCTTTTGTACTGAACCCCGATAGGTTACCAAGGATAGGAAAATCATTGATAGTGCAGAACAACATGGCGCGTAAAGTGAAGTTCTCTCGTTTGTACGCATCTCATACCTGTACCCCTTCGTTCCATAGTGTCACAAGACCTTCCAGCAATGGTGCTAGGTACACATCAATTTCGTTCTCAAGTTGCTTCGGCCCTTGGATAAGAAGTGACATCAAAATGTACTTCTGCTTCATACACAACCAAGGAGGAAGGTTGTACATACATAGATTCACGGGCTAGGTGCTATGTCGGCTGCTCATGTTACCGAAAGGATTCATTCCATCTGTACTCAACCCAAATCTTATATTCCTTAGTTCCGCACCGAAGTCTTCGAAGCTCCTATCAAAGTTTCTCCACTGGGCAGAATCAGTAGGGTGTCTTATCTTTCCATCTTTCTTACGCTCATCCGAGTACCAACGCAGCAATGTTGCCTCCTTTCGGTTCGCAAATAAACGCTGCAAATAGGGAATTATAGGCAGATACCACAACACTTTAGCAGGAGGTCCTTACTTCACCTCGATGCCCTCACCATCATCGGAGTGATTCTTATGCTTGTATTAGGATGCTTTGCACACCGGACATACATGCATGTCTGCATACTCTTTACGGTAGAGGATACAATCATTCGGGTATGCATGTATTCTTTCTACTTTCATTCCCAATGGACAAAGAACCTTCTTGATTTGGTAGGTGGTTCTGAGCAACACGTTTCCCTCTGGAAGGATGTCCGCTAGAAGACCTAGTAACGCCGTGAAACTCCTGTCGGACCAATCATTGCATGCCTTCAATTTCAATAGTTCAAGCACAGAGGACAACCTTGTGTATTCCGGCTTGCATCCCAGGAACAAAGGTTTCCCTAAGTCCTCCATTAAGCCCTCGAATCTACCAAACTATCTCTCACTATAGTCCCCTTCTGCATCGTGTAGCATCTGATCCAGATTGTCGTCGTACGACCTACCCTCATCGAAAGCACAGTCCATATCCGGCATATCGTTGTCTCCCTCGATGATGTTACTACCTTCCGGTATAATCTTCTCTTCACCGTGACTGGTCCAACATGTATACTCATTTTTGAAACCCCTTCGAATCAGGTGCCCTTCGATCTGCGCTGGGTTGGTAAACATCTTCAGATTATCGCAATCAATGCATGGACAATACATAAATTTTAACCCCTTCTTCAACATATCTTGCTCGGCAGCTCTTTTAAAAGGAGATATGCCATCAATGTACTCTTCACTCACACGGTTTTCAATGTACATCCAGCTTCGGTCCATCTGCGCTATGCACGTAACAAATTGGTTTAATGCACGCAACTACTCCTCTTATTGACCAAACATACTACAAATTGAATAGAGATTAACCCCGGGCAAATATAAATTTAAGGATTACAGATCGTTACCCTTGGAGCTCACTACGAACATCCCAAATATCCCGCGTGATCTCTTCCTATTGACCAACCTCTCTTTCTTCCTCCTTTCCTTCTCCACCCTTCCTCCTTCATTTGACATAGTCATAACTGAGACTCACTATGATGTAAACAATATTATTTTACACAATACAGGATAAGTGAATGTATATATACATGCTGCTCATTGGTTTATTGTAAATCTTAACTGTCAATAACCTCCTTGGATGATAAACCTAGCTATCATCCATGCATCTCTCTAGATTATAATGCATATAATTAGAAGTAAATACTAACCTTAGATCACCAAGAATAAATAGATCTACAAGCACACCTACAAATCTACGATATTTAATTCTTTCCCCAAATGCCCTAGAGCAGGCCGTCTCCTTCAAAGCAGTCACATATCAGAGACAGATCTGTCTGGAGTCGGGACGGCAAGATATTTAATAGCGCATATCACAGACCGTTCTTAAAAAAATCGTCTATGATACGTAACACAGACGGTTTTAAATAACCACCATCTGTGATAATCATAGGAACCTTCATAGACGGTTCTTGTTACAGACGGTTCTTAACAAGAACCGTCTGTGACATTCGCAGACCTCACCGACGGTCTCTGAATTATCACAGACGATATTTATTCAAACCCGTCTGAAATATGTATCACATGTGGTTCTTAACAATAACCGTCTGTGATATTCGCTATTAAATATCTGTTCGTCCCCTCAGATCTAGATCTATCTGAAGTGAGAAATGTCTTTGATATATGCGACTGCTTTGAAGGAGGCGGCTGGCTCTGGGGCGCGTTTGGTGAAAGAAATACCGTAGATTTTCAAATGTGCTTGTATTTCTATTTGTTCCTGGTGATCTAAGGTTAGTATTCTTTTGCCTCTAATGCGGCTGCTTTGAAGAAGATGGTGAGTACGGCTAAGAAAGCAACCAAGCCCACCACGAAGCATGATCTTTTTTCGGTTGTCGTCCATGCAACATGAGGTGATGAGACAGTAGCCACGACCTACTTCATCGAAGCTGACACACTCTCCTTGCAACCATGCTTCTTGAACTTGCAGGGGCTGGTCATACCGTGATTGTATTCATTAGCATTCTCTAGCTGGTCGGTATGACCAGCCCCTGCGAGCTCAAGAAGCATGGCTGTCAAGAGAGCGTGTGTTCGATGAGGTTGGCCGTGGCTGCTGTCTCATCCTCAGGTTGCGTGGACAACAAAAAAAATCATTTTTTTGTCATGGACTTGGTTGCTTTCTTAGGCGTACTCACCGTCTTCTTCAAAGCATGTTTATCAGAGATGGTTCTTGTTAAAAACTGTCTGTGATACACATCACAGATGGTTCTAATTAACAACAGTCTATGATAAATAAACATCACAGACGGTTCTTTTTAATAACCGTCTGTGATAAGTATATATCACAGACTATTGTAGTTTATAACCGTCTGTGATATTTATCACAGATGGTTTATTCCACTAAACCGCATGTGATAGTTCTATAGCCAAAAAATGTTTGCATGCTAGCATAAGTAGGTCCAATCCTGAGCTTTCTCATCTTCTTCTAGTAGTTGAGCTCGGTTCTTTCTCCTTCTGGCCTCACCTCACCTCATCTCCTCCTCTTAAGTGAGGGCCATATGTCTGAGGCGTCGAGCTCACCGAATCGGATCTAAGGTTAGTATTCCATTGTCTCTGATGCAGCTACATGATCTTTTTTTCGAGGGGTCGTCCACGCAGCATGAGGAGGATGAGACAGCAGCCACGACATACTTCATCAAACCAGCAAGTTCAAGAAGTATGGCTCCCAGGAGAGCTCATGAAGAGGCTATTTCACTGGCATTCCTCCAGACACAATTGTAGGCCTCGGATCTGTGCCACGCAGCTTGTAGAATCCTCCTCCTCATGCTGCATGGGCACATTCGAGGCCTGTAGTTGTGTCTGGAGGAATACCAGCGAAATAGCCTCCTCATGTGGTCTTTTGGCATCCATGCTTCTTGAACTTGCAGGCTCGATGAGGTTGGCCATGGCTGCTGTCTCATCCTCCTCATGGTGCGTGGAGGACCCTTCGAAAAAAATGATTCTCAGAAACGGTTCTTGTTAATAACCATCTGTGATACACATCACCGACGGTTCTAGTTAAAAACCGCCTGTGATAATTAAACATCACAGATGGTTCGTGTTACTAACCATCTGTGATATTTATATATCACAGACTGTTATAGTTCATAACCATTTGTGATACATATTGCAGACGGTTCATTCCACTAACCCACCTGTGATAGTTCTATGGCCAAAAAATATTTGCACGCCACCATAAGTAGGGCCAATCCTGAGCTTTCTCATCTTCTTCTAGTAGTTGAGCTTAGCTCTTTCTCCTTCTGGTCTCACCTCACCTCATCTCCTCCTCTTAAGTGAGGGCCATATGTTTGAGGCGTCGAGCTCCTTTGAATCGAGGGCCTAGCGCTAGCCTTGCTAGGCGGGTGGATTGCCCTAGCTGCAGTGTGCAAGCAAATGTGTTCTACACCAACAGAAATCTTGGTGGTGTTTTACAAATGTCCTTACTTCTCAGCAAGTAAACTTGAGTTTGATTTCTTGTGGTTTGGATGTTTCTCCAGTAGATATGAAATGTGTGTGTTGTTTTGGTGTTTATGCAGTTACGTATCTTTGGGCGATGTTAATATTTTCGTGACAGACACCATGGACGAGCAAGGGCCTTGACAATCTGAGAACAAGGATGGATTCTAAGTGGAGGCGAGAGAATGGAAGTTGTCTTTGGAAGCGAGAGGCTAAACATCTTTGGAGTTGAAGATGGAGCGCATTCTAGACCATATCAAGTGGCTGGAGAAGATTGCGTGTGTGTGTATCACTGTTGTGATTTATGGCATATTTGTGAAGTAGCTGGTCTCCTGTGGTAGTATGCAAAATATCACATACGGTTTGCAACATCCCAATTTTCTGAGTCTTAAAAATCCTTTGATTAGTTAGTAGTGGAAAAGTCACCCTTTTGATTTATTTGAATTTAATTCAAAAGCTTACCTTGGACTTTTAGTATCAAAACAATTTAATATGATTAAAGTCAACATCAACATTTGTCAAAACTATTTTATTTGGATTCTATGTGCTTGGATATATTTTCTAGATTTTTCTAGAATTTTCCAAGTTCATTTGCTATTTTCTAATTGCTGTTTGAATTCTCAGTATTTTCTAAAAACAAAAACTAATTAAAATCTCGGAAGCAGGTCTCGGTGAATCTCTTACGGCAATCTCCTATTCGCGCATGGCCCGCCAGCGGCCTGATCAGCAGCGTTCACGCGACCGCTTCGCCCGCACCACTTCCGATTGCGCCCGAGTAGGACCGCGTTATCGGCGTCGTGTGTGCATCTCAAATCGCGTGTGCGCATGTTGGGACCACACAGCCGACCTCGTCGTCTCCGATCGGGACTCCAGTACCACCACTATTTTCTGTTTTGTAGTCCATGTAGGGCACGCCTTTCGAGGATATTTAAGGCCCCGAGGACCATCGAGAGGCGCACCCCGTGACGCGCCGCCCTTGATTCGTTGCTTAGCGCGGCTGCTGATGTCGTCGTCTCCAACACCAGCCGAGGAGCTTCGTCTTCACTGCCGTCGTTCTAGCCATCTCCGTCGCCTTTGGACGCCACCGTCGGACTCGTCATGCCGCCCTCATCTCGGAACCGCCCTCGCCGTTACCAGAGGACCTCTCTAGCGCCGTCGCCGTCAAGCCCGAGATCTAATCGCCGCTTTGAGCTCGTCGCCGACCGCCACTATTGTCCTCTCACACCCGTGAGCATCGCATCGAGTTTCCCCTCGCACCCTCTTCGTTTTGTGCACCTCCGCCGCCGCCGTTGAGCGGCTAGTCGCCGAAACCGTGGGTTCCCGAGCCTCCGCCGCCGTTGAGCCACCGTGTCTCCGCCACCTCAGCACCCATGCCAGCCAGCATCCGCGTGTCATCTACATGGCGTTGAGTCAGCCACCAAGTCAGCACCTGCGTGCCACCTAAGCCTAACCCTAGATCCAATCCTGAGTGGATATGTTCCATCGTGAGCCGAGCCACGACATGTGGGGTCCCACATGTCAGAATTTTCTTTTATTTCTTTTAAATCCGAAAATCCCAGGGCTGACGTCAGCCTACGACATAATCTGATTTTTCCAATGGAAAATAATTCGGAAATTCCAATAAATCCTAATTAGGGTATTTTTCTTTAGATTTGAAGTTCCAAAGGCCATATCTTTTGCATCTGAACTCCGTTTGAGCCCATTCAAATTTCTAAATTCATCTAAATTCGAGATCTATTTATCTGAGATTTGTATTTAATTTTTTAGAGTTTGTTTTGTCTCTGTTATTTATTTATTTTGTTTATTTGCTTCGTTTGCGAGTAGATGTTGATACTTCAGGGAACTTTGAGGAAGAAGTAGTACCTCAAAATCAAGACCAATACCTAGATCTATTCCAAGGCAAGTTATACCTTTGATCATATTGAACCCAGTTTTCATAATACTTTGATTCAAATTATTGCATTTACTTTAAGTATTTATTTAAGT
The DNA here is from genome assembly GCA_036346405.1 of Phyllostachys edulis. Taxonomy (NCBI): domain Eukaryota; kingdom Viridiplantae; phylum Streptophyta; class Magnoliopsida; order Poales; family Poaceae; genus Phyllostachys; species Phyllostachys edulis. Next base: position 65,343,455 of record CM070549.1, read on the forward strand.
GCTTTTGGGTGTAGTTATTAATCCTAATTGTTATTTCCACCTTGTCTATTGTTATGTCATAATCTTTTGTCACCCCAGATTGGTTCATTATTTAGTTAGTATTATCATAGTACCAATGTGGGTTGGTTAGATACGAGTAGATTGCTTAGCCTTGCCACGACTCGTCATTTCATGTAAGATGCAAATATGAATCTGACTAAGTGATTATGGAACTTTATAATAAAACTGTATGTACTTTGTGTCATTACTCGTTGGTGGCTTGTATTGCACTTAATCAACATAGTGGGAAAGGATTTAGACTAAGGCAAGTGGTGGATACTGTGTGACATGGTGGCTGTGTGAATGGGAACATTAATCTGTGTGGCATAGTTAGAAATTAGAAGTCTTGTACTGGTCAATTAAGGACTTAACTTTTTGCGCCATTGAACTGAGTCTTACTATACGACCACATGCCTGATGGGACAGGCCTAACTTAGTAAGTTATGGATTCTCGACATTGATTACCCAGGTAGTAGGTTAGACTGTGTGAAAGGATGGAGGTGTAAACTACCAGGTAGTAGCATCGCGGGATGGTTCGCCGCTTCCCTGTCCAACGGTGTGTGTTATGCCAAAGTACTGTGTTTGGGTTGGTATGACGGTAAAGCACACTAGAAGTGTCAATTGTTGAGATGAAGTTTCTGAAACATTTTGTTATGATTAGTGCTAGCTACACTGGTTATATCGTCTGGGTAAATTGTACAAACTCTGTAGAGTGTTAAATCAATCTATTCGAATAGCCGCGTCCGCGGTCATGGACATGCCCGGGGATTTCACACAAGGGGTAGTTTTCATAAAATACTTGAGAAGGAAGCTGTGTGATCTAAGTCATATAGCTATGTGAATAACTTGTTTAGACTTTGTGTTCTTTGTGAAAACAACTGATAAAATTACTATTGTTTATTTGTTTTACTTCATGTTTTAATCTATTATTCATATTCAATTGTAAATGTTGCATTTCTGCAAAAGAACCACAGAAGCCATTCCTTTGGAATAAGCCATCATATATAAATTGCATTATGTGGTATGACTTGCGAGTACGGTTGTGTACTTATGCTTGCTATAATCAATCAATAGAAGTGGAAGAGTCTTCGCCTGCTTTCGAGGAGGAGTTCTACGAAGGTGCTGATCGTTAGGGTCTTGATCCCAGTCGGTTGTCTGTGGTGAATTGGTGGGATTCTGCTGGAGTTTAGTTTGTTCCGCTGCTGCTTAATTCTCTATTGTCAGTCCTGCGAGGCTTAATAAATGTAAACTCGACCATAAGGTCAAAATGGTTATTTGTTAATTAAATTACTCGTTTATGCTATTATTTCATTTTGTGTGGATCGATATTCATCCATGTTGACACTGTGTGCACTAGCGCCATCCTGGACTTGTGCATTATACACAGAGGGTACATAATTGCATTTTTGGGTCCCGACACTTTTCTAACCACAAACCGTTTGTGATAAGATATATCATAGACTGTTATTTTTAATAACCATCTATGATATTATAATTATCATAGACGGTTCCAACTACAAACCGTCTGTGATAAGACATATCACAGATAACTGTCGGTGATATTATAATTATCATAGACGGTTATTAAAAATAACCATATGTGATAGTTGCAATATCACAGACAGTTTATTCCACTAAACCGCTTGTGATAGTTCCTTCCCTATTAAAAAATATTCTGTTTTTCGGGTGATATTATAATTATCATAAACGGTTATTAAAAACAACTGTCTGTGATAATTGTAATATCACAGACGGTTTGTTCCACTAAATCGCATGTGATAGTTCCATCCATATTAAAAAAATGTTATGTTTTTTTGGCTGCTAGCATCAGGAGCATCACTAAAAAACTGCTAATTTTACAAGTAGTTCAACACCTGTGAAAAGAACTTGGTCTACTCATGCCTAATCCTATAGTCATCGCTATAGAAGATGATGTAGTCGTCCCACCCTTCCGTCACACCGCAGCCGGTTCTCGTGCACCGGTGGCCATCCACCGACAGCGCCCACACTCGGCCCATCGGCCTGTCCATCTTCCACATCGCCGCCTGGACCGTGTCCGCAGCGAGCCTTCAGCACCGCTTGCACTCTCGATTGGTCCTCTTGGCCGTCTCGCACCCGCCGGTCGGCTCGCCCTTGACCTGACTAATGTATTGCTTCCAAATGTCGCGTGCCTCACCGACCTTATAGAGAAGGAGGCCAAGCACGTAGGCCGTGGCCTTGTGGCCAGCGACAGCCCCCCCTTCGAGGAACACGAGGCCGCGCTACGTGTCGTGGAGCGCGAAGATGAACGTGAGACCGATGATGAAGCAGTCCTCTGGGTTGCCAGCGCCGGCTAGGTGGTTGACGACGGCGAGGTAGCGGTCGTTGTCCAACCACTTCATCGCCTCCTCCCGCTCCAGCGCAACGCGCCTCCCCACGGTGCGCTCCTTGGGCAGTTTATACATGTCCTTGCAACTCCAATATACGTACACAGTTCAAGACATCAGAATTACTCCGTAAGAGAAAATTAAAATTAAGAGCGTTGTTGCTAGTCAGATTAGTGACATGTTTTTCTAGTCAAACTAAAAGGCTAACATGTATGCATGCATGGATTGGTTGCACAACAAACAGTAGTACGTATTTTTGTAGGTATATATATATATATATATATAAATACGTACGTGGCTCGTAGGCTGCAAAGGTCAGCCATGGGCTGAGGAGCTCACGGCCATAAGGCCGACGATGTTGACGACGACATTGTGAGGAAGAGCGACGGCGATCGCTGACCTCCTCGCCTTGGTCCTCGCCGTCATGCTCCGTGCGCTCACCATGGTGTGCGACGTACGGTCTGTGAGTTTTCAATACCGTAGTGATCGAGTTTTTTTAACTCTACTGGTTGTCGATGGAGGGCGCGAAAGACATCATCATTCTTTGAAAACGTATCACAAACCGAGACAAAGAGACGCATCGTAACGTCGGTGTGCGAGATGAAGAGACGCATCACGCGGGGACCGAAGAGGCGTGAACATTTTATAGACGGTTCCAACCACAACCATCTATGATACACATCACAGACGGTTATATTTAAACAACCGTCTGTAAAATATCCATTATCACATACGGTTCTTTTTAATAACCGTCTGTGACAATTCATTATCATAGACAGCTTTTTCCACTAAACCGCATGTGATAGTGTTCAGCATAGACAGTAACTTAACTTCAAACTGGATTTTTTGTATCATTTTTTGTATTTACAAATGGCCAAACAGTGTGGCCAGTTGCTTCTTACAAAAGATTTTTTAAAAAGTAGAAATATTAAAAAGATCAAGTTTTTCTAGTGGCCCAAGTAGCATGCTATCTCTGTTATCAAAGCTTCGTAGGCGACGTCATCGGCATCAAAGGGTTTAGGATCAACGCAGGTAGCTTGAAACACTTCCAACCATTGATGCGATCGTTCCATACTCGCCCAAAGAAGCTCCTCCCGAGGATGCGGAAAAGCGCCCATAGGCCCTCTTCTCTTGCTTGAGGGGTCTCGGCTTGGTCGACTCGATCGCTCGCTGCCTCGATGTCGCATTCCAAGTGACAGTAATCCTCATGCAGACATGCAACCTCTTGCTTGAGGACTACACCGATGGCGAGGTTAGCTCATGGAAGCTCTGAGACCACCGGAAGACCACAGCGAGGAGGTCATCTAGGCGGTGCAGCGTCACCGTTACGTGTCTCGGCATAACCTTTCTTTGGAGGAGGGACACTCAGTAAACACATTGTGCTTAGTAGCTTTACGCTTGTGTCTGGCGGCGAGGTGCTTTCGTCTGAGATGGCCAAGTAGGCCATCAATGCCGGTGTTGGGGGAGAAGAGTGATGTCGGACCCGGGAGTAACACCCCAAATCCTCTGTGTATTTCTGAACTAGTCCTATGATCAGTAGCTAGTTCACACAATAAACAAATATGGTAACAACCATAAATCACACAATTTTATTAATAATCAACAGAGTTTATTACAAGAAAGGCTTACAAGCCAACAATAAACAAACACAACGGAAGATGGAGAAGACATAGTAGAGTCCAGCTGATCTGCCACAATCAATCGACTGGGGTAGCGGCCTAGTCATCACAATCCACACTCATAGCGAAGTCCTTCTCTTTTGAAATTTGTTTGCATTAAGCAAGGGTGAGCACAACTTCTGTGCTCGCAAGTTACACCTAATAACAGATTATAATGCATGCAAGGATTTATGAAAGAAAGGCTTATTGGTTAGTTTTGCATAAAGCAATGTTTTCTCTAAATATTTGTACTAAGTTCCAAAGCAGTTATTCTATAACTAAAATTCATTTTACAAATTCTCAATTTTATAGTAGGATAACCTCCATATGAAATATGGTGATGGATACCCTCCTATCACATGGCAAACCGCCCAATTTCTCAATTGGATAAACTATCAAAAATCATTTGTTAAAATCTTTTGAAATCAAAACCAAAGTATAACTTTGAGTGGCTTTGCTCAGCATATCCATGACCGTGGACACGACTATTCGAATAGTTTTACACTCTGCATTGGTTGTACAGCTTTACCCACATAACACAACTTCTCTAGTTTGTTTGGCATCCGTCGATACCACCACTCACTACCATAGGTAAGCAGTCTAGAGCATGTGTTAAGGTCTTTACAAAGCACCATTCCACCATAGTCCCACCTCACTAAGGTTTCACTTTTTTTGGACTAACCATCCGCTGGATTCAAGGCCCCTTGTTGGTGTTTTAGAACCGATCTTACGTAAAGATTGTTTGATTTGGGGGGTCTCTTAGAATGGAATCACGCAGAGAGATTGACATGAGTATTTTTATACAGGTTCAGGCCTTCTCCAGGGAGAATAACAACCCTACTCCTGTGTGTGCATGTCTTCCTGATTGCTTGCTGTGTTCTCTGATTGCCTCCCCTTTCTTCTCTGATCGCCGCCTTTATATAGTCGTGAAGGAGTAGCCGTTTCTCCAGGTGAAGAGGCGCCTCAGCATGTCCTGTAACGGGCGCATGTTTGCAGTAATCACCGCAGTGTTAACTCCTTCATGCCGCTTGGCAGTTATTTGTTAGAGATAATGGGGTATTACGTGCTATTACTCCGTAGAATAACATCGTATATTGACTGCTTGGATTCCTTAATCAATTGGACCCACTCGTCTGTAGGTTTTATTGATCATAAGGTGGTCGTAGCTGACCTGATCGTAGAAGAGCTTACGACTATGGGGGAGTCGTAGAATAACTTACGACTGGATAGTGATCGTAGAAGAACTTACGACCATAAGGTAGTCGCAGCAAGACTTACGACTATGGGGGTGGTCGTAGAAGAACTTACGACCACCTGGTAAACTTCTCCCTTGTAAATATAAGGGGTATACCTAGGGACCACATGACATCATATTTACCCATAATAAGAATTATAGATAAAAGATAAAATGAGGATTATTAGATCCTCGTTACCCCTCTTGCGCCATGTGAGAATACATAAAAGTAGGTCATTCTGACACCCACGCAACCAGACACAACCACGGTGAAACGTTGCAAATTAGTTAGCCAGGTCCTGCCCACTTAGGATATGTGGTAGTACGATGTAGCTTAGTAAGATACGGCTCGAAGACTGGTCCTTAACTGACTTAGGTGACTTTCAAAATAACCCCTGGGCCTCAACCCTACCCAGATTGAGCCCGTGCATAAACCTGCACCCACCAACTATCTATTTCGCCTAAGTCCAAACTAATTTTTGATTTTATTTCAATTTTCAAAGTATTTGTATACTTTCATGACACACCAATGCGATGGATACAATTTAAACAACATTTGATTTTTGGTTGTAAATTCCCAAAATCAAATATTTCAGGTCTAAGTGTGGCTAAGCACAATTTTTTCCAAAATATTCTAGTTCATACAATTGCATAAATTAGATTTTCATCTAAGGTATCAAGATATGTTTGATTCAATAACAAAGTGGGCTATACAATGGTAATGGGAATAACTAAAATTTCAAAGCAGGTATTTAAATTACATTGAATAGAAATAGCATGCAATAATAATTTAAAATAGAATTTAGATAATTTGAAATAATGGGATCAAATATGATCAAAGATGCAACTCGCCTTGCTTGATTAATTGTTGTTCTTAAACGACGTCGAAATCCGGTTCTCCGAAGTCGCAAAATCTATACGCGTAAACGAGCCAAATTCAAATAAAATCCAAAAATTATAAAATAAATACTATAAGGAAGATATCGACTTTATATGAATTTAGGAATTTGAATCGACAGAATTGGAGTTCGTATGAGGGAGAACGAATTTTCGGAAGTTTGGATGTCATGTGAAACAATAGAATTCCGAAAATTACTGTTTTGGAATTCTTTACTGCTTCAGTTTGATTGGGCAAACAGCATAGCGTGCATGACATAGAAGGCATGACTTGCAGGGACCACATGCTAGTGAGAGAGAGAAGTGAAGTGAGGGAAATGAAAATGGACATTGACAACTGGGGCCACCTTGTAAGGGACTCAATGAAAAGAATTGAAGACCCTAGGGCAAGGGAAGACTACCTTGGCCCATCTAACCAACTGAGCCAAAGCACTTATGTGAAAAATATTCATGGCAAATTAATTGAAGCAAAGGATCAGACAAAAGAAAGAAGAGAAGAATGAGAACACCTTACAGTGGATGTAGCAGCGCATGGAGATGGCCACGGCGCTAGTGAGGGGCTGCACAATGACGCTGGCCGACGGCCAAAATGGAATGGCACGAGCTTGGGGAGGATGTAGGACGTGGCGGCACGGTGGACGGTGGACGGTGGCCGGTGGCGGCGACCATGGAGGCGCACGCTGGTGGCGGGCTGTGAGGTCCTTCTCGGGATAATTGGAATGCTCGGATTTTTTTAACTGCGGTACTACCGTTCGATGAGGACCGGTAGTACCGCCCATGTTTGAGCGCTGATACCACCGCACTAAGGAGCAGTAGCACCACCCAGGTCTGAGCGCCGGTACTACCGCACTAGGGAGCGGTAGTACCGCCCAGGGTACCCCGAGAGGAGGTTTGCCAAGACCTCCCAGGAGATCTCAAGACCTCCTGGAGGTCTTGACCTTTGTGCACTGAGTTAGTCCCATGATCATCACCTTCTTCGCCGAGAGACACATTGGTGATCAAATCCATACCACAACAAGCTAAAGGAAAACAAAAGGCAAATTATCAAATATTATTAAAGACCAAACGGTCAAGCTTCTTACAAGAGCCGCAAGGTCTTAAAACACAAAACACTGCGGCGGAAAATGAAAACACCAGCGTGGGTCCAACCGATCAGCCCACCGGCTATCGAGTGGAGGACATCCCTAGGTCGCATAGTCTCCAAAGACCTCATCAACACAGAGCACGGGATCGACGACGGGGATGCCACATAGGACGACACACAAGCACAAAGGCTTTGATGGTGCATAGAATAGGCGACGACTAGGCAGATGGCATGGCGTATGTGGCACGGGCACTAATCTAACGTCGGGACCCGCTCACCATAGAGACTAAGAGAGGGAGAGCTGGGCCCCCACATGTAAGTGTAATAGATTTGTTTTCCTTACATGACATATGGGGACTATTCCTCATGGATTGAAAGAGTTAACAAAGAAACATGCATTAGGGAATTACTATATGCTTTGTATGAGAACATAAGCGATCTGAGGGAATAGGGCTCGGCACACTCTGACATGAAGGTAGCGGCATGGCCTTTTGGCCTTGAGCCAAGCGAGGATTAGAACAAACAATAGACAACAGAGAGATGATCGGCTCCATACAAGAGAAAGGAAAAGAAATCTGATAATCTGTATTGCTTGCATCGGTCGAGAGAGATCTGAGAGGGCTTGACCTAATCGCTGCACAAGGAGTTGGCATGGATTTTGGCCTTGAACAAATCAGGGATTAGAAAAAACAATAGAAAGCAAAGAGATGTGTAGTTCCATTCATCGGAGGAAGGAAAGGAAAATAATGAAGCATCAGAGAACAATTCACGTAGGAAACAACAGATAACAGAGAAGGGGAAAAAGATTAAAGAGATCACAAGGATCTATTCGGCTAGAAGAAGAACAAGGAAGAGATGTTTTACTTGGGCCAATATGGAAGAGAGAAACAAGAATCACTAAGGAAATAACGAGAACCGAACACACACACACTTTGCACCATGAACATGAATAGTGCCTGAGGTTTATGGTGCATAGTGTGGCAATGACCCGGACCTTGGCAGCGGGCGGCAAAGGCAAAACGGAAAGGAAACACGAGGCGGAGATGATGGCGCGGTCCGGACATCAAGATTCGGCTCCATGCGGCAGCGGCGACACGAAGAACGGCGACCACGGCGGCCTCACGGACGCGTAACTCTTCGGCGATGCTCTCTGAAAAGGGAGGTGAGCCTGGCGTAGAATGCGGCGATCACGAACCCAGCGGTGGTGGAGTTGAAGGCGGGGATCAGCGGTTGCGGAGTAATTGGCGGAGAAGGACGGCGTACAAAGGCGAAGAGCGCTTCGATTCTCGGTAGCGGTGGATGAAACTTGAATCAAAAGAGGAAAATAGGTATGAGCGAGGGCGCGAGATGACACGATCGGATTTTGGAAAAACTCACCGAGGAAGCAAGGAGCTCGATGAGCGTCATGGCTCGACATGGCGGCGGTGCTCGGCGATCTTGAGCGAAGGAAGAAACATGACGTAGAGGGCGGCGGCGAAGCCAACGCCATAAACGGTTGGTGGGAGGGCGTTGGGCGAAAGCGCGATTAAATCGGAGAAAATTTCGGTTGAAGCTTCGGTTTTACGCAGTGCGGCGAAACTAGATTGATTCGGAGAAAACCAAATCAGGGGATTGGAAGAGGAGATCAAGGCAGACGGCGTGGCGCAAGCGGCTCGCTTCTATCGTCTGAGAAGAAAGATATGGAATTTTGAATTTCAAGTTTGGAACGACCCCGTACTGGACGGAGGTTCGGCTATTCGGTTCGTTCCGAGGATAACGATGAACAGTGTCTCGTGATCTACTGTAGCACGGGATCCGGATGAACAGTGCCTGATGGGTACTGTAGCAGTGCGGCAGGAGAGAGAAACGAGGATTTTTGGAATTAAAGAAAATCCCAAAAATCGAGGAGGACAAATAAATAGCAAACAAATCTAGAAAAATCTCAGAAAATACCAGAAAATTCCTTGGAACACAAGGAAGCCAAATAACACAGGTTTTTATTTAATTGAAGTTAATATTAGTCAAATTAAATATTTTTAAATTTAGAAAATTCCCAATTAAGCTTTATTAATTCAAATAAAATTGATGAAATTTTCCAGGGACCTAAACTACTCAAAAGATTTTTGAAAAGCCAAATTTTGGGACGTTACAAACCTCCCCCCTTAAAGGAATCTCATCCCCGAGATTCAGGCTGGCTATAGAATAGGTTAAAGAACTCAGCCTTCGGGTTCTCTTTTAGCTTTCAAACTGCTTTGACTTTGACAGAACTGCTCTTCTAAACACTTACAAGACAAACACCTTGCTTCTTGCTGGACTTCTTGCTTCAACGAAAACTTGACAAATAGGCTCTTGGTAGGAAAGGCGTCTTGAAACTCGATTGCTTCTGACAGGCTGCTTGATCGGTGCTCGAAGACACTTCTGGAGTTGAGGAAATTCTGCTACTGACTGGTAACTCCGGTTGACAACTCTTCTTCTGAGCTTCGAAATCTGAACAGACTGAGACCACCTCTATCACCTCTATCATACAATCCTTAACACAGATCTTCAATAGGTAGCATGACGATAGACATGAATGTGGGGTGATAATCTGCATAACCCGCATAGCTTTTTTGCTTGAACTAAGCTACTTACAATCCATTTAGGATTAAAGACACTTGGTCTTTTGTTTCATGATTAATGCAAAAATCCACATACTTTGTGACCTGATTTGCCCTTAGCTGAGTAATAACTTACGATCAAAACTTTGCGAACTTCTGATAGTAACAACTGCGAACTGGCTAACATCTGGTATGGTAGGGGAACTCTGCACAGAACACTTATTTGCTTGACTTGGTACCGTGAGTAAGGCACAACTCATTAATCCTTTAAATCTGTCCGCGGATGCAGGGTGATACACACTACTGAATTGAAGCAAGCATCCAAAGCATCATAGACACTCTGTCGCTGACACGAGGTAAACTGGGATCCTCGATCCGACACTAACCTTTCTGACATATCGTGCAAACTGATCATCTCTGTTGATCTGACACTATACCCATTTCAGTGAATGCCTTCTCTGTCGTATACAACCTCTGTCGTATACCCATCTGCTAAATGATCTACAAACTCAGTGATATTAATAGGAATGAAACAGCAGATTTCTTTGACGAAACTGTCTGGTCAAGCCTGATTTTCTAGCATCCGTTTGAACTCTAGGGTTCAACAAATATCCTCTTTCACTGTTTCAAGACTCAACTTCTGACTTTCCTAAGTAACTTTAGTGTAGGACCGGAAAGGCGACTAGAGGGGGGGTGAATAGGAGCACCAATAACTTTTTTGCAAAGATAATGGATTCAACTACTTAAATGTAAATCACTCCAATAGCTATGAGAGCTATGAAGATGAATGCTTAAGCACGATGATGAAGACTTGAATGAATCCACTCCTAAACCCTCAAAGCATAGCGACAAACTCCTGAAGAAATCACGAAAAATCGGGGACAAAGGTACTACCATTTGTTGTAAGTGCGGTACTACCGCATCGCGGTACTACCATGAGAGCAAATGTCTTGATACTACCGCATCGCAGTACTACCTCGAGCAAAAGTGTGGTACTACTGGAATTATCTGACGATGAAAAGCGACAAACTGAAAACAAAATCAAAAATCGGCGTAACTTCTAAACCGTAAGGCCAAACTCCACCAAATTTGGAACACACCTTCCTAAGGGTATTAGGAACCTATTCCAAGTGGCGATCGTCCAGATCTCGTCAAAGTTTCGATCTTTTCAGTTTTACCTAAGAAGGGCAAAGAAGCAGAGCAAAGCGAAAAACTTGATCCAACTCTTGCTCGTGGGAGATTGATGATCTAGGTGACCTTAGATACGTTCCCACATGTCACGACAAGGAGTAAGAGTGCACAAGAACAACTAAAACCAATGGATCAAGGAAGCACCCAAAATCATCAAAGAAGGAAGAACACAAGAGGGAGCTCATCTTTGGAAGAACATCCATAGATTGATTCATGATGTTCTTTGTTCTGACCACTCCCTCAAGGAGGACAAGAGCTCCATCCAAGAGCATACACATCAATCCATCTCTCTAGAGCCTATGCCTCTCTTTTCTTCCCTAAACCCTAAAAACCAAACTAGGGTTTGCAAATGAAGTGCTTGAGGCTGCTGTGAACAGCACCCTCTCTATTTATATGAGGCCTAGAGCTTCTAGAAGACTTAACCTAATGGGCTCAGTTAGGCCTAATAACAAATGGGACACACTGCATACGCATTTTAAAGCGCCGTCTTCACTTTTCTTGACCTAAACCACTTCTTGGCCTTGCCGTCTTGCGCCGTGAGTTGGCATTAGGTCACCAAGGTGGTATTTGGTGAAATTACCAAAATACCCTTCTCGATCCTTCTCCATGGACCGAGTCCAATCTGTCGAAGCAATCGCTTTGCTCATACGTGTAGGTTGATCAGCGGCTCTCATCATGTCGGCAAGTCTCTCCGTCCGAATCCCGCCGGAACCTCCAAGACACTTGCACCGACCCAGCCGCTTGATCCAACCAACATCGAGCTGCCGGTTCGATCCACCTCGTCCGATACATGCCATGCTTGAGTCACTGACCTCACCGGCATCCATGATGGATTCGGACCTCGGCTCTCTAGCTTAGTCGATCCTCCTCACCGATTGACACCGCAAGCCACCTACCGACAATAGACCAAGAAATCGTCTCCGGAACAAGTTCTTCACAACTTGACCCACGTTAGCTCAAAACATGCAATATGCAACATATATGCATTAACAAACATGGAAATGACATAACCCAAAAATAATTCTCCAAGTTAAGCGAAACTCGAAACCAAATCGGTACTACTGGCCATGTTATGGCGGTACTACCGCAAGATCGATAATCCGCACCCATAATAACGATCGTCTACCGCTCCTCAAGAAATCCAAAACTTCCAAAAACACTTGTTACGGAAAAACCATACCGCTCACAGCGTGCGTTCCAATCATCTTGGTACTACAGGCAACCATAGCACAGTACTACCGCTCAACGAAAATCAAAACACAAATAACACTCGATTACGGAAAAACCATACCGCTTTGCTTGCGGTAATACCGACCAGCGGTACTACCGTCAAACACAAGCGGTACTACCGCATCAGCGGTAATACCCGCGCATTACACGCCGGTACTACCGATTATCCCGACACTTGTTTGAAAAGATTTCAACAAAACCGAAAACGATCGTTTCGACAAACCCAAAGAGCTATTGCCAATTGTACCATCACATTAAGATCGTGAGCATATCCCCATGATATCCACATTTAGCTGACTGAACAATATATTATTGCGGTAGCTCTTCTGAAATTCTAACTGATTCAGTTCACTTCTGGCGATCTAGGCGAACTTGCTCTTTTACAATGATGAGGGTCTTGGCTAACTTAAAACGACTGCTTTACTGATCTTCAACTGACACTGACTTGTTCATAGATGATTCCGGGGCAAACTGAAATTCTTACTCAAAACTCAAACAGGCCGACTCTGAGGTTCTAAAGATTAGCTCCTGAATAGACTGAAATTCTCGCACATCCTTGTGCTAACAATTTACTTTACAATCAACACTGACACTTGCTAAGCTGATGGGCTTGATTCGACGCTGCCTTTATCTAAGAAAATCACCTGATCTGCTCTAACATATCTACAAACTCTTTTAACAACTTTTGGAATTCTTGCATCTGGAGTGAGTGACTGGTTCTTCTGAGGACACTGGCTCAGATAATGATCATCGCCTTCACATAAGAAGCATGTGATCTTGCTCATTGGACATTCTCCAACGGAATGGTTTCCTTCACAACTGGAACAATTGATATTGTGCTCGTCGACGCTATGGCCTATTTCTCCACAACGAATACATGCACAAACTTCTAACTTATCTGATTGGTAGCACTTCAAATGACAATGGCTGGATTTGGTGTAGGATCTTGGAATAGCAGGTTGCTCTTGATCAATCTTGCTTAATGTAGCATCTTTGTTGTGGCGGTGGTGAACTCGACCGGTGATGGTGCTCTTTCGTCTGATGGTAGTGCGAAACTTTTCCCACCAATCTAATGCAACTCCTTCCAATTGATGAGTAACGCAGAGAACTTTCTCATCATCGTACCTTTACTGTAGTTAGCTTTTCTTCTATGGTGCGAATCCAGGATTCTGCATCCTTGAGCGCGGTTGATCCTTCAAAGACGGGCGACTTGGTCATCATGAACTTCACAACTTGGGCTGAGGGCGTGCCGTTGGGATGGCAACGAGTTGTGCATCCTTGCAAACATTACTACTGTCCAATAGTCAAATCGTCACTAGCATAAGCTAATTCTGGGTGGCAGGGAACTAGCTCGGGTCTGGATGTATCACTACTGGCGTTGGAGATAGTTGCTGTTTGTCGTCTGCTCTGGTACTGACATTGGCGACGATACGATGGCCTGCTTGATTGTTTTGATTCATCAAATTGACCAAGGTAGCGGTGGTCTGATTCTGATGTTTCATCATGTTGTTCATGTTCTGCATCATCGCATTCATGAATTGAGTTTGAGCTACCAAGAATTGTTCCATGACTGGATCTGCTACTTCTGATACTGGCAATTGTCCACTGGGGTTGACAAGATCTGGCGAGCCTGGTGTCTCAAGATTCTTGACAAGGTCGGCTTCTTTGGGGTTCTCAAGCTATTTGGTGACTAGGGCTAATAGATGAGAGGGAAAAGCATAAGGTAAGGGAAGACAATCTACTAAGGGGAGCGGGTTTAACCCAAGGAAAACCAGGGAACACAAATAGCCGGAGAGCTATTAAGAAGCATAAAACTCACAAGCAAACAATACAGACCAAAGAAAACGAAAATCTAATCGTCTAGTCGATTAAGCTCTAACTTAACTGGGTGGCCTGGCTCAACACACGGGAGGAACCAACACTATTTATCCTATATGGCTTGTCTGAAGACAACTTAAACTGGTTACGGTCTTCATCAAACGTTGACTGCTTGCGATCCTTGGACGCGAAGCTTGGAGAAGGCAGGAGCGACGTAAGACTTCTTCTTGGTCTTCAATTCTTGTGACGAACTTGTCTTGAACTCTTGGGTAGATGTCGATGCGTCGTTGTTGGTGGTTGCATGGAGAGTTGCTCAAAACAGCTCTTGGGTATCCACCAAGACATTTGGTAACGACAACTATAGAAGTTATGAGGGAAGCGAGTCCAATTTAATACTCAAAACGGTGAGTAAGAATATAGATGAGAATGGATAGAATGGAAGAGTATAGAAGTTGGAAAGGATGAGAATAGCACATCATTAGGATTTTTCATTTGTAAAATATGTTTTGAAGTTTCCTTAAAAACGACCATTCTAACTAAGGTCACAACCTACAGTCGATATGGCTCTGATACCACCTCTGTCGGGACCCAAAAATACAATTCTGGACCCTCTGTGTATACTGCACTAGTCTAGGATCACGCTAGTGCACACAGTGACAACATCAGTGAAATATCAATTCCATATACAAAGATAACTAATAAATAGGCAAATACAATAAACATCAGAGTAAAGACCTTAAGGTCAAAGCTTACAATTAATGCCTCAAAAGGCAAAAAGCTCAATGAAGGCTGCGGCGAGGCAAGCAGGATAACTCGGTGAAGCCCATCCATATGCCCACGAGCAATCGGTTTGAGTCTGCGACCTAGTTCTCCACGATCCTTGAAGTAGACCTTGTTGGTGGCGATTCCTTGATTACGCTTGATTCGTCAAAGCAAGCGTGAGTACACTGCTTGTCTGCAAGTCATACCACGTAAATGCAATTATAAATGTAGGCTTATTCCAAGGGAATGTCATTCTGTGGTTATTTTGCAGAAATGCAACATTTGCAATTGAATACAAATAATAGATTGAAAGTAACTAAAACAATTAGACAATAATAATTTAACAATTTGATTTCACAAGACACACACAGCCTAAATAGATTATTCACATAGCCATATGATTTAGATCACACAGACTTCCTTCCCACAGCTTTCTGAAGATCTAACCCTCGTGTGAAATCCCGAGCATGTCCATGATGATGACGCTATTATTCAATAGATTGTTTAACACTCTGCGGAGTTTGTACACTTTACCCACAAGATGCAATCAACTGGATCGAGTGATCACAACAAAACCCGACGGCTCTTTATGCAATGTGGCGAGAGAGAGAAAAAGAGGATTTTCGGAATTAAAGAAAATCCCAAAAATCGAGGAGGCCAAATAAATAGCAAACAAATCTAGAAAAATCTCAGAAAATACCAGAAAATTCCTTGAAACACAAGGAAGCCAAATAACACAGGTTTTTATTTAATTGAAGTTTAGATTAGTCAAATTAAATATTTTTAAATTTAGAAAATTCCCAATTAAGCTTTATTAATTCAAATAAATTTGGTGAAATTTTCCAGTGACCTAAACTACTCAAAAGATTTTTGAAAAGCCAAATTTTGGGACGTTACAGCAAGCCGTGGGGAGTGTATGCAATAATACTTATGCAAGGCTTGCCAAAAGAGAGTTGTATGGTTAGTTGCAAAAAGCAAAGTTTGACAGTAAATAACATAATAGATTGTAAGGCAGCAAGTTAAAACAATAGTACATAACTACTTTTGATTTCAAGAGAGGTCGTGAGCACCCACTCGCTTCCCAAAACCACTCTGGAGCACCCACTCCAGAGCTCCCAAAAGCCAACCGTGGGAGGTCGAGCCACACCCATGACCAGGACCTCAACCACGACCACCCTGGAGCACCCACTCCAGAGTTCCCACCCAGCCCCTGGACCTCATCTCGAGCCAAACATGACCCCTCTAAAGTCGGCCAAGGTCTCTTCGAGGCAAACCCACAGTCTCTCGCAGACGCGCCCAGGGACACAATTTCACAAAAGCTACCCCTTGCACCACTTCTCCGGGAGATGCCTATAACCAAGGACTTGGCTATTCGAATAGATTTTACGCTCTACAGAGGTGTACAACTTTACCCACAATCCACAATCTCTCTAGCAGGACGGGTTCCGGAAAGACCCTTGCTCACTTCCGATGGTGAGCAGTCTAGAGAGCGTGACAAGGCCTTTACAAAGCTTTGATTTGGCTCGGAGCTGCCCACTAAGGTTTCGCTTCCGGATGGGTTGCAAAGCCACCGGATTCGTGCCCCCTCTTGCGTCGTTGCAATAAAACTTGCTCAACCACAACAGCATCAAGCCATCTCATTGCTAATTATTCGGCCCAGGCCATCCTCATAAAATGACCTGGTGGTTGCACGGATTACCCGGATCCACAGACACAAAGTTAAGTCCTTAATTGTGCTCAGGCAAGACTTCCACAACCCCAATAGTGCAAAGCACCCACTACTCACTCCCGGCCTTCTTGCCCAAGCATAAAATAATTTGGGTTCAACCCGACCACTGGACCACCCAGTCCTGGCACAACAAGTTTTAAGGTGGTCTCGCACCACAATCAACACAACGTATGGCATTACACCATAGTCGGTTAACAATGGCACCAACCAGAGATTCCATAGTTCATTAGTCAAGATTATTAATTGATAAGGCATAATTCATAAGACCCACGGTTCTACAGCAAGGCTAAGCATAAGCAATCGGTCTCATGTTGGCATTAACAAAAGGTACCAACTAAATATCCATCCTAAGGTGTCCAAAGGGGATCATGTCAACATGTCAAGTACCCAAGTCCAAGGAGGCATAGTGTCAAATAGGAGAATAGCTACTGCTCAAAACAGTTCTATAAAAATAGC
Organism: Phyllostachys edulis; assembly: GCA_036346405.1. NCBI lineage: Eukaryota > Viridiplantae > Streptophyta > Magnoliopsida > Poales > Poaceae > Phyllostachys > Phyllostachys edulis. The sequence goes on from CM070549.1 coordinate 65,360,495, forward strand.
CATGCAAGTTTAACAAATCAAAATATTTTTGTAAAATGGGATCAAGATGATCAAGGCCCACGACTTGCCTCTGTTGAAGGAAAAAGCTTCGGTTGGAGTAGCTTGAACCACGAGCACCTCAGCAATCAACCGAAATCTACACGAGCGCAAAGAAAACCCAATAAGCAAAGAAACTCCAAGAAATCCAAAAGAACTTACTTAAAGCAAAAGAAACGAGGTCCACTGAGAGGGGAAGGTCTAGTGAATGGGAGGTCCAAACCCAGGGAGGTCAGAACCAGAGGAGCTTGGGGAGCACACCAAAACCGAGAGGAGGCTAGGAATGGTGAACAGGGAGGAAGTGGACGCCCCCTGGTGCTCTATTTAAAGGAAAAGAGGAACAGAAGCACCACAACAAGGAGGAGACCAGGTTCAAAGCATTGGTACAAAAGGTACACTGCCAACAGGTACCACAAAGGACACAAACAAGGCTAAGGAGGTGACAAAAAGTAGGAATAAGTATAAAGGAAAGGACATCACTTTAATATGACTTCAACCCACATCAAATGCGCTTTAGAACCTGGGGCAAGGGAGTCAGTCAAAAGGGTGAACATATGGTCAAAGGGAATGGTCCAAGGAGGAGGTCCTGCGAGGAGATCCTGAAAGGAGGTCCTGCGAGGAGATCCAAAGAGGAGGTCCTGCGAGGAGGTCTAAGGACAGGAAGTCCTAAGACAACCATGGAGGTCTTGACTATGGAGATCCAAACACAAGGGGAGGGGGGGTCTAAACACAAGGAGGAGTTCTAGACCACAACCACAGAAAGGTCCTATGGACAGGAGGTCCAAAAGATACAAAGGGGTCCTCTGGATAGGAGGTCCAAAAGACTACAAAGAGGTCCTCTGGATAGGAAGTCCAAAAGATACAAAGGGACGGGGAGGACCTGAGGACAAGATTCACAAAAGGGCAGGTCCTGACGGTCAGATCCTCAAGGTGCAGGTCCTGACGGTCAGATCTAGAGCAAGGGGAGGTCCGCAGAAACAAAGATGCGCGGGAGGAACAAGGGCCGTCAGATCTTGATCGGACGGAGCAAGGCAAATGGGCTGTTCGGACCAAGCGAACGAGCCAACTCACCCAAACCGTCTGATGCAGATCGGAGGGCTAAAAGGAAAGGGGATGTTCGTACCGTCCGAACACTTCAACAAGATTGGGCCATCCGATGCGAATCAAACGGTCCTAAGGCAAGAAAGGCAAAACCCAAGCGGTATGACCACAAGAGCCAGCGGTGAGTCCAAACGCTAGGGAGGTCTAGACCTAAAGAGGTATGGGCCTTCCGATCCAAACAAAGAGGAGGTCTGGATCATTAGATCAAACACCAGAGAGGTCTGGACCCTTGGATCAAACAGAGGAGGGATCTGGATGGTTAAGATCTCAAAAGGGAAGGTCCAAACGGCTAGATCTGAACAAGGGGAGGTCTGAGCAGCTAAGATCTCCAGAGAGGAGGTCTAACGGCCAGATATCAACAAGGGGGAGGTCTAAGCGGCTAAGATCTCCAGAGAGGAGGTCCTAACGGCCAGATCTGAACAAGGGGTTTTTATGTGACGAAGACCATGCTCGAGCAGTAGGTCCGACCTGAGGAAATTCAAAGGACACAGAGAAATCCAAAAGAGTACAGAGAGGTCCTAAGGACGCAAAGAGGTCCTGAGGGTTAGATCTCTCAAATGAGACCCCAACGGTTAAGATCAAAGCAAAGGAGAGGTCTGCGGAAACAAAGATACGCGGGGAAAACTAGGGCCGTTAGATCAAGATCGAATGGGGCCAAGCGAAGGGGCCGTTCGGACCGAGTGGAGGCCTCACCAGATTAGGGCCGCCCGATACGGATCGAATGGCTCTCAAGGAGGGAGACGTTCGGACCGCCCGAACGCACCCTCAGGATCGGGCCATCAAAAGCATCAACGGTCTTGAGGCGAGGAAGGTTAAACCCTAGCGGTACGATCGCAAAACGACAGCGGTAGGTCCACAAGGACACAAAGGAGGTCTTCAAGGAGTCAAGGGAGGTCCTTTGGACTCTGAGGACGTCCAACGGGCAAGGGATGTCCAAAAGGCTCAAAGGAGGTTTTAACAAAGGCGGTAGTTCCAGCACTACCACAGCAGTACGACCGGAGGTCGGAAGTACCGAAACGGAGAAGGTAAAACCAGAGTAGGGTGTCGCAACTCGAACGGACGGTACGATCGCTAGAGGGATGGTGGTAGTACCGCGACCCGGACTGAACCATCCTTAAGGGAGGTCAAAAGGAGCTCCATATGGACATAGGGAGATCCATATGGGCACAAGAAGGTTCAAAAGGAATCCAAGGATGCCCAAATGAACTCAGGGAGTTCAAATGAACGCGGAGAGGTACATGGGGAGGTCCAAAACAGAGAAGGTGGTCTAGATCCAAGGAGATCTAGACAGAGAAGAGGGTTTAGCCCAAAGGAAGGTCTAAACAGAAAGAGATTCAAGCCAACAAAGGGAAGGTCTGGACTAAGGAAAGTCCAAACAAAAGATACAAGGAAAGATCCAAAGATCAAAGAGGTTTGAAACACAAACCCGAGCTGGTCTAAAACTCAAAAGAGAGGACTTAGACCAACAAAGGGGTCCGAGCAAGAGAAGGTTTGGAGGAGGACAAAACAAGACCCAACAGAAAACGCTAGCGGAGGTCCAGGGGGCAAGGGAGGTCCAAAAGGAAGGAAAAGCACTGGGTCGAGGCCAAGCACAAGGCAAACAAAGACAAGGGAAGAACTCCAACACAGCTCAAAAGGAAAAAGGCTAATTTTAGTTAAAGTTTGATTTTAGTCAATTAAAGCTCTTTTGAAAACTCAAGTTAAGCTTTGAACTCTCATCAAAACCAAATGGTTATTTTTATTTTTTTAAAAAAACTTAAAAGACTCAGGACGAACAAGACGTTACACGGGCACACAGGGCGGTGGCGCTCCAGCGATGTTCTGGCGAAGAGGGAGGGAGCAACGCGTAGAATGTTGTGAGGTGAAGCTAGGGGTGGTGGAGATGGCAGCAGAGCTCCACTGTGGGCGGTGCTAGAGGCAGCAGAATGGCTTTCGGCTGACAGGACAAAATCTTCGATTGCGGCGAGGAGGAAGGGAGATAGGAGGGGAGACTCCGGGGATGAGATGGGGGGAGAGAAGGGGCTCCCGGTGCTCCTATTTATAGGTCTAGAGAGGGACCGAGGAGGGAGAACGACGCACGGTGTCTTCAGGCGGACATGGTGCGTTCCCGTGATTTGGCACAATGATGAGGGGAGGAAAGGCCGGGAATGGGGGAGGTGTGATATGGGGGTCGCATGAAGAATCGAGGAGCAAATCACTAGTTTTGATGAGCTCCGAAGGCCTCTAATGGCGATGCCCTGTGTTGGTCGGTTTTCGACAAAAGGAAGCCACGGGAGGAAGAAACAAAATAAGAGAGAGAGGAAGAAAGGGAAAGAAAGGAAGAAAAAGGAAAAGAGGAGAAAGGAAGGGAAAAAAGAAGAAGAAAAAGAGGAAAAAGGGAAGGAAAATATTTTTGGCCAGATTATAAATTGAAATGAATTCTAAAATTTTCATTTCGGGCAAAATTCAAATTCCAATTTGAATTTTTTAATTCAGCTGAAATTTGAATTTGAGATGAATTCAAAACAAGAATTTGAATCCAGTGTTGATCGAAAAGATATTTGATTTTGGAACACGGATTTGAATTGAGACTCATAATTTGGATTTTGATTTGGTGTAAATTTGAGATTCGGAATTTTCATTTTCGAATTTCAAAAAAAGCAATAAATCAAATAGACTTTTTAGAAAATAGCAAACAGAGTTCAAAAATTCTAGACAAATTCACAAAAAATCCTTGAATTATTTTGAACTTAATGAAAATAATTCCAACTTAAAGTTGACATTTATCCTTGTACAATAATTAATTATATTTTACGGAAAATAGGAAAAACATTTTTAAATACCGAGAAAATTCTAGAAATTAAGTAAAATTTTCTTTTTAACTTTAAATCCAATAAAATCCCAGAAAACTCAATAGATTTTATTTTTGACTTTAAAACCAAGAAAGTAAATAATTGATTTTATTTTATTTATATATATATTTTAACTAAGATAACTCTATTAAATTACGTAAAATCAAGAAAATTCCTTGACAGACAGAAAATCCAATTAAATAATAACTTTATTAATTTTTTTTGTAACAGAACTTTGGGATGTTACAAGTGGGGGGCCATTTTGTTTGTGCTTGAGAGTAGAGCGATGTGTGAGGCGTACGGTGGCAGATGATCTCGTTTGAGCTTCATAGTAGAGCGATGTGTGAGGAGTACGGTAGCAGATGATCATTCTTATAAAACATGCAAGGAATAACGTCGGTGCGATAGACAAAGAGACGCATTACACGTGAAACGAAGCGTCATTGAACATATCACAGACACTTCTGACCACAAACCGTCTGTAATACAAAATTATCACAGATGGTTATATTTAAAACCCGTCTGTGATATTTATTAATATCTCATACGGTTATTTTTAATAACCGTCTATGATATTTCACAGATGATTTTAAACATGAACTGTCTATGATATTAATATATATCACAGATAGGTTTTAAATATAACCGTCTATGATATTTCACAGATGATTTTAAACATAAATCGTCTGTGATATTAATAAATATCACAGACGGGTTTTAAATACAACCGTCTGTGATAATTTCACACACGGTTTTAGACATGACCGTCTGTGATATTACATCTTCACAGACGGTTTTTACCATACCCAGTAACACAGACGTGCGATAAACCAAAACCGTATGTGATTGTTTTTAATACAGACGGTTCCGGAGAACCGTCTGTGATGAGGCGTCCAGGATAACCCCTTTTGTAGTAGTGTGGTTAAGCTTCATCCAAATGCAGAAGTATTTCAAAGGATGTGCATATGTTTGGATGCTTGCAGAAGAGGTTTCCTAGTTGGGTGTAGGAAAGTGATTGGTTTGGATGGTTGTTTCTTCAAAGGTCCAACCAATGGTCAGATAATTTGTGCAATGGGCAGAGATGCAAACAATGAGATGTACCCCATAGCATAGGTTGTAGTTGAGAACAAAACCATTGAATCATGGGACTGGTTCTGTGGGATTTTCTTTAGAGATATAGTAATTGGAGATGGTGATGGATGGGTTATCATCCCATATCAATAGAAAGTAAGTGGCATAACTTAACCAGTACTTAACCATTCGTCTCAGATCACATGACCTTCACAATTTGTTTGTTGCAGGGTCTACTAAATGCTATGCAGTATTGGGTACCCAAAGCTGAGCGTAGGATGTGTGCAAGACACATTCATGCAAAGGAAGACTTACAAGGATGTGTGCAAGACACATCCTTGCTTGGCAGAAGAAATTTGGATGTGTGCCAAAGCTCCATGTGGCATCTGCAAGGGCAAAGTCATGTGTGAACAGCCAAATGACCCAAAGCTGAGCATTTGGCAAACAACTAATCTCTAGTTGAAAACATCTGTACCTACAGCTGTAGGACCAAGGATGACCTACTAGAGGGAGGTGAATATGAGGTTTCTAAAACTTTTTCTATAAAATAAGTTCTAACATAATTAAAGTTGAATGATTAAAGCATTCACTAAGCCACACCTCAATTCTATGCCAATACTAAATACAATCCTAGCTTAAGCAATTGATCTCATTAGATTACTAGAAATGTAAATGCGGAAATAGTAAAGACAAAAGAGATAAACCATAATGGAGACAAGCGATATTTTTCCCGTGGTATCGAAGACTTGCCTGTCTTCACTAGTCCACATTGAGGAAACTTGAACGAATCAAGTCGGCTCCACACGAGCACTTCCCTCGATCACTAGAGTTGTTCTTCCTCCTCTCCGGAGACGGTGAGCACACACCACTTCATAATTTTACCGGGTCCCCTCACAATCTTCTTTGAAGAGATCGCCATGCAAACTTCCTCCAAGCCGTCTAGGCAAGCACCAAGAGTAATAAACCACAGTGTTTGCTTGAGGAAAATCAAGTGCTAACAAGATCAACTAATGATGAAATACACTTGAATGCTATCAACTACCTCAAAATGAGAATTCAAGGCAAATGGGTAGTAGAGAGTGATCTAAAAGCTCAAATGTATTCAATGAGGTTCAATATGCTCAAACGTCCTGAGCTAAAGGCAGGTGGGGAGGTATTTATAACCCGCACCGACAAACCTAGCCATTTGGAACAAATCCCTGAAAAAAATCAGCATTTGCGGTAGTACCGCTGTAGAAACCCGGCACTACCGTAGTCACTATTCAACGGTCGACTGTTGTTCATTAAATGCTTCTGAACTAGCCATTATTAAAATATGCGATACTACCACACTCATAAGACCCGATACTACCGCAAAGCGGTAGTACCGTTCGGCTAGAACGGAGCTACCGATTTCCCGAGGTTAAAGAAATGCGGAAAACATCCTCTCTGGAAATAATGTACTGCTATATAAAAATGGTACTACCGCACTCCGATAATACCGCTCAAGAAATGCGGTCATACCGATTTCAAAGGTAGAACAAAAACTCCCACAACTCACTCTTTGGAAAATACGTACCGCCAACTAAACTTCAGTCATACCTAGGTGTAACAGCCCCAGTTTTAATGAACAGCAATAAAATGCTTTTCATAGCATTTCTGGTCAATTTGAAACTTGGGCAATTTGTTACAATTTTAAAACCTCCATTTTCGATTCACATCTTAGCCTTGTTTTTGGAAACTTCAAAAGAAAATACAAGTCTATGCTTGTATTGAGACCGGGAAGTATTTTTGTCAAATACTAGAAAAATTATCTTGAATAAAAATAAATTTTGTCAAATTTTTAGAAATTATTTTGATCTTAAGAAAAATCTTTGTTCTCTAAACAAACCTATTCGGTTTAAGTAATTATTTAAGTATTTTAAATCATGAAACAGTGGTTTTCAAAATTTATCTGGGACATATATCATCCCAGTAGCCTCTCTGCAAAATTTTGTATTTTTACAAATTTATTTGATATTTTAAACCCCTGGTCAAAGTTTTGAAGTTGGTTTTGAGTTCAAGTCAACTCTAAACCCAACCCTAAACCTTGGCTGTAGCGACTGGACCCAACCCTTAGCAAACCCGTGTGACCTAGCCTTGTGCCTTTCAACCCAACTCTGTCACGTAGGGCTCAGCCTCAATCTCGTGGCTCATCGTGAGTCCTCCGATTCAAAATGAGTGAACCAGATATGTTGGGACAATCCTAATCTCCCCACGCAATCTCAGCCCTTGGAATTAATCTCAACGAACCTGATCTACTGGGCTATTCGGACCTTTCGAACACGCCATGTGATCTAAGCCGTTGGATCTTCATTGAGTGATCACCTTTTTATCGGGCCATATCTTTTCCTAAAGGGTTAAACCATAATCGCGCTCTTTTTCTATCAGCCCTTGGATTTTAAATCAACCGCCATGATCAGTTGGGCCGTTTGGACCGTCCGAACGCGCCATGATTGTGAGTCGTTGGATCTAAAATCAACAGCTTTGATCAATTGGGCCGTTCGGACCGTCCGAACAGCCCGTTGATCTCAACCGTTGGATTTAGATCCAACCGCGCCACCCTTTTTGATTTAAAACTCAATCGCGTGCAGTTAAGCGTAGCCGTTGGATTTAAATCCAACGCTCCTCCTCGAGTGGGCCTTCCGGACCGCCGCAGCGCCCCCTCGATCTCAGCCCTTAATTCAAAATCCAACGGTGCCGCTCTTAACCTTTGAAGCTTTAAGGCGCGCATGTATTGTGACAATTGGATTTCAATTGAACGGTCAAGATCAATTGGGCCGTTCGGACCGTCCGAACATCCCAATCAATCTCAATCGTTCATTGTTGATCGCGCGGTCAAAAATTTGTTTGAGCCACTGTGTTGTGTCTTCACTGAGGCTAACAGTGGGGCCTGCATGTCAGTGACTCAATATCACCTCCTCCATGCCTTCGCGCTAGAGCCGAGCTCGTCGCCGTGCGGTGGCGCTTCTGCGTGAGTTTCGCAGCATGCATGTGACACTTGGCATTATTTTGCTGCCGTGAGGACACGCACAACCTCCATTGTTTTCCCCGGCGACATGGGTATAAGAACCCTAGTTTTCACTCTCTGCCATTTTTGTTGCAGCGGAGCTTTCCTCATTTTCTTCGGCGTAGCTTCTCATTCTCACCCTTTGTTCATCTATCTCAATGCTTAATTCACCTTGTTAATGTGAGTTTTGGCATTGTTTGTAGATTGAAACCAAGAGTTTGTCCATTGGTTGTCCAAAGCACGCCCAGAGCGCCACCGTGGTGATTTTCTTGCTCCAGTGAGCTTTTTCTTAGCTCTTTCGCGTCACTTCATGCCATAGGAGCTTAAAAGCAAAACCCCTCAATCTATTTATCTTTTGATGCATAGAATCACCAGGAATCTTGGATTTTCCCCTTCTCGGTTATTTTCGGTTCTGGCATCCTCAAACCCAACCTGGTGAGCTTTTATTCAATTTCTTTGGTTCAGATCATTTAGGGGCTTTACTTAAGCTATCCTAATCATCCATTCATTGAATCCTTGATCAGATTACCTTGTTGCAGTGAATCTCCTTCTGTTGTTTTTCAGTCTTTCTTATCGTCGTCAAGTTTAGAGCTTCTCTGATCTTTTTCAAGTCCAGGTAGCTCCCTTTTTAACTCCAGTAGCTTAAGCAAGAGTCTTTTTGCTTATTGTGCTTTGTTTTCAACAAAGCCCTCTCTCTTTGCCCTTGCTGTTCTTGTGGTCGGTCAGACTGACAAATCTGTAGCAAGGTCTTATTTGTCCTTACTAAATATAGTTGTAGCTTTAGCATTTTACTAGTTGCACATTAATACTTTGACCATGTTTCTTTTCGGCATTTTGTTCTCTGGAAGTTCTTGCTGTTCATTTGAATTTTTGTTCTTTTTAGATTCTGACCTTACCGATGTGAGTGAAAATCCTCCTGTGCAACAAGAACCTGAACAAGTGGTTTATTATTACCAAGGCAAGCATCCTCTTTGCACCATGTTGATCTCAGATTTTTTTATACTTTAGAATTTCAAAATACAGTGATACTGTTGCATGCTATTTTTGAAGTATTTGTGATTTGTGAGTAGTTAGTTATATCCCAATGATTGTGGCTTATCATGAATTACATTCATACACTTATGCTTAAGCTAGAATCCTTGTTCTGGTATTTTGTTCTGTAGATCGTTGCTTAGCAGTGCAAGTCTGTAGAACGTTAGTGATTGACAAGCTTCTCTTGTCAGTCATGGGCAAACCAGTTAAAACTTTTACCTTCGATTCTTTTGATCAATTTGGGTAAAACTGAATTTTGAGTTAAGTCCTTTCTGTTTTAATAAAATTTTGGCTTTGATCTAGACAAGAGGTTGCTAGTAATGGTGCCTTCGTGCACGAGATTGGGTAGTGTGGTAGTCTTGTCGGGATCGTTAAGGTCTGAACTTTGAGCCTTTAATTCCAGTACATTGTGTACTTCCACACGCAGTGTGTGGGTGCTGCTTGGTTAAGTAAGGATATGGTGTTTTTGAGTTGAGGAAATGGTGGTGTGAGGACATTTGTAAAGTTTACGTGTTCGTAGGGTGCTAAGTTCAATTCTATAATGTGTAGGGGAGCACTATTTTTATTTTGTTCATTGACTCGGCATTCCTAACACAACTTGCGTGCTCGTTTGGTTAGTAGGCGGTATAGCTTGCACGAAACGGGATTACGTCACGCATGAGTGATTCAACTCAATAATATCAACTTGCTGAAAAATACCGAATCTTAGTTTACCCAATCGACATACCAAAGGAAGTATGTCATCGTTCGGAGGCATCCGAAGGCTTACGGGCTGACTAAGTCATGTGGGTAAAGATGTACACCTCTGCAGAGTTGAAACTATTCGAATAGCCATGTCCACGGTTACGGACAACACTGGATTTGTTGGTTACGGACAACACTGGATTTAAAAGGTTGTCAGGGGTACTGTTTCGGCATGAAGGGGTATTCATGCTAGCTTTTTATTCAAAGTGGACAACCACTTTGATTTTGTGAATGATTGTTGAATAATCTTTTACTTACTGTTTTAGTCCAAATCTGTTCATAAAACTGCTTTAGCAAAACTTAGCAAGTGTAGGACTGAAACCTGGCTTCATGCAAAACTATTGCCATTATAACCTTCCTGTTGTCAGCCTTATGCATGTAAAGTTCTAATCCTTTGTTTAGGTGCTGCTAAACACTTTCTTTTAGTAGTTTTGTGTAAGTCTTGCGAGTACCTTTTGTACTCAGGTGCTTTAACTACTTGTTACAGGTGAGGACGGTTACTTGTACGAAATACCCGTTAGCGCCGATCAGGGCGATGCTAACGAGTGAAGCTGTTTCTATCCTCCACTTAGTTGCCTGAGGGTTATGAGGGCACACTTGGTGGATTTTTGCTATTTATAGTTGTTTCCGCTGCACTAAAACATCTGATGTTTTTGGTTGTTCGGTTGCTTCTATGAACCGAACTAACTTGTAAAGTTTTGTATGCATTATTGTATCTGTATGCCTTATATGACATGGTACAATGTTGTTGAGGATATATGTGCAATAGTCTTTGATCTTGGGAACTATTGTAGAACATATATCCGGGAACATGGCATTGTGTATATTCTTTGTTGAAAATTATGCTTTCTGGTATAATTATTTGACTTGGAATATACCCAATCACGGGGGTCCTCACACTAGGGATGGCAATCGGGTGCGGCGGGCGCAGGTAGTGCTCACCTATACCCATGGCTGTGATCCCGATTTTCCACCACGGGCATGCCCGCGAAGGACGACGGGTGAAGAACCTCGCCCATGCTTGTCGCCCGTGAGCATGCCCGTGTACCCACGAACAGTTGTTTCCAACTAGGAACAATGATCTCTTAGCTTGTTCATTCGAAGGATCTAGCTCAATAATTTTGCATGTCTGAAGAGGAATAAATAGACAATACTCTGTACTAGTGAAACTTAAGAAATGATATCAAAACTAACGTTCATGTGGAAATAAAATGATGTGAAATTGATGATCTAAGCACAGAATGGAGACAAAATCTAACCACCAATAGCCCTCATATTCTACCCACCAGGTTCTATGTCAAGCAAACACAACAACAACATGTGAGCCAGATGTCCAGTGATCACCATGAGCTGGCAGCATAATCCCATTTGTGCATGAGCCTCGCTACAGCTCTATTAGGGTATTTGCCCGCAGACACGCGGGTAATCGGGCACAATTACCATCCCTAGTCATACCACACTGCGGGACTATCGGCTCACAAGAGCGGTACTATCAGTTTTACTGAAAAACTTCCAGAAGCTATTTTAAATGCAACGCATGACACCTAGTTGATCAATGATGGCACAAAAATAGATCCTCAAGTTACTAGCCATGATCCCATTTTATAGTACGGCATCTAGGCTACAAATCCGATCTTTTCTCCAAACACCAAGATCGGCAAAAACTATAAAATGATCCTTAGGCTTTAATAATACCTCTGTCTTGAGCCATGTCGATCTTTATCACCTTTGCATTGCCATTTCCATGTCACCATTCAAACTCCAGGACTAAACCTTTAAAACATCTTAGCATACATATTAGTCCCATAACACGTTGTTGACATTAATTACAAAAATTATTTTTAGGGGCCTAGATGCTTTCAATCTCTCTATTTTTGGTAATTGATGACAACCTAAGCAATATGAATTAGTTTAAAGATTTTGAATATACACCAAGTTGTATATTCTTGTTTTGACTTTTGAATTGCAAAATAATTCTTAAAATGAGTTCAAAAGGAGATGAAGGATTAATTGCATTCAAAACCAACCAACAAATAAACAACACTCCCCCTAAAGACGTGCATATAGATTCAAGAAGAGATTGTTATGCACATTTGTGAATTTTTAGAAATTTCAGCGGATATTCCTTTATTGATTGAATATGCGGAATATGTAAACATGTATCATTCAAGCAAAAAGATAATAATCATGATAGAAAATGCTTGATAACATAAACTTGATAACCATAGATAATAACCATCATGTAGCATAGCATAAGAGTTACGAAACATCATAAGTTTAACTAAGCGATTACAAGCATGCATCCAACAAGTTCAAATGCTTCAAACATAAAGTCATTACATTACTAAGTTCCAAATATAGATACTATAAGATATAATAAGATAGTAGCAGTATTGGGCTTCCATCTTTTAGCTCTTTAGCTCCCCCTAAATCTCTCCTCCTTTGGCATCAAGTACCAAAAAGGGTTACTCAAAAGGAGGAGTAATACTTGGTTTGAGTTATGTATGAGCTATGTTGCTTTCAATGAAGAAGCCAAGCTTGTCTTGAATCAGTTGCATTATGTGGGGAGCATAGAAACTTTGGTCTTTTGTATCACACATTGAGAAGGAGATATCTGTTAACATAAAATCGACGATGTCGAACTTTGTACCTTTCAAAATGTGATAGATGATGTTCCAAGCCTTGCGATGAACATTATCATTGTCACCACCTCTAGGAAAGAAGGTTGCCCTCAAAATTTTATTGATGATACTTGGCATAGGTAAAAGTCCAGTAGTTTTTCCAATCTTAAAAGGTTGAGAAGTGTCATAAAGCTCTTCAATTTGAGTTAAATCCCATGGTTCTTCCTGATGTACTTTCATAGCTACTGAACCACTCCGAAGTTTAGGAATGCGCCAAGATTCACGACAATCTTCCTTTAATGCACTCAGTTTCAGAGATCCAGTCATCCATGTGATAGAGTCATAATTAGGAGAGACATATAGTGTGGCATAGAACTGCTTGATAGCTCTACTATGATAATCACTCTTCAGAGTCACAAGACTGTCCAATTTCACTCTATATAAGGTGTAATAGAGTCCATTGAAGTAGGGGTTCTGACTCAAATGCTCCCAAGTCACATACTGATGATGAGCAAAACTATTTTTTTTATCATAGATGTGAGAAAACATATTTTCTTGGAACTTTGTATGGAAGGAGGGATCAACTGCATTCTTTGGTAATAGAAACTGATTTGCATGTCTCATTGTAGTATAAGTTTTCCCTCTGATCTTCCTTGGATCAGCAACAAAGAATGGAGTATTGTTTGGCATATAATCTTCATCACTGGTGTCATTATCAGTTGAATCTTCTTCAAAACCATCTTCAGACAGGTATTGAACTTTTTCCGTGCCTTTTGAAGAAGAAGGTCTAGAATTGCGAGACATAGTTGCTAAGATGGGATAAGAAAGCAATCAGGACAAGATAGGATAGAATTTGAGTAAAAGAGCATGAATAAATCAATTTGTTTTTGTAGGAGCGGTAGTACCGCAATGGACATCCAGTATTATCGACTGGCAGTAGTACCGTAGTCCTCGAGCGGTAGTACCGCTTTCACAAAACCACATAGGGCAATTGTTTGATTTCACATCGAGCGGGTATTTGGCATGAACCAATTCATGAAATGGACATAATATGTCACTAAACACCTGTTTCTACCAATTTTTCCAAAAGAAATTGACTAAATCATACACATTTGACTCAGACCATAGAAATGAGATAATTGCCAAAACTTTGAGAAAAGAGGTGAATCAAGCACAAATACCTCAAGGGATGGATGAGATATGACTGCTAGAATCAATCCCAATCAAAGATCTGACCAAAAACTCCAAGAACTTGAGAGATTTGAGAGGAGTTTTTGAGAGAGGAAGAGAGAAAATGGCTTTGGTGGTTTTTGAGAATGGGAAGCGGTTGCACCGCACGAGAGAAGAGAGGCCAAGGGATAAGGTCTCGGCCAAAACCATTTCTGGGACCACCAGCCAGATGCGGTATTACCGCAATGAACTCGTGATATTATCGAGACGTGGTAGTACCGATGGTAAGCCACGGTATTACCGTTTTTCCTGGAAATGCACGAGTTAAATAGGAATAAAAATGATCCTTAATTATAATCACTCAAATAAATCTTTCAGGATCATTATACATGAGAGAGTTAATAAAAGCTCCAATTTAACATAGTTTTTTTAATCAAATTATAGAATTTTTGAGAAAGATTTTAAAATATTTTTCATAAATATTTCAAGAAATCCAAATAAGAGCAAATAACATGAGGCATGAGTTTCAAGCAACATTAGAATGATATATGACATTTAACTCATTTCTCAACTTGCAAAATCGGCTTTCATTTAAAGGTTTGGTGAAGATATCGTCTAATTGATCATCGGTCCTTATGTGGCTATTTTTTATGTCTCCTTTGCCCACATGATCTCTCAAGAAATGGTGGCGGATATCTATATGCTCGGTTCTTGAGTGTTGGACCGGGTTATTTGCTATCTTCACTTCACTATTGTTATCACAGAAAAGAGGTATATTATCAAATTTGATTCCATAATACATCAATATTTGCCTCATCCATAGCAATTGTGCACAATAACTACCCGCGAAAACATATTCGACTTCGGCAGTGGATAGGGCTACGGAATTTTGTTTATTAGATGACCATGAAACTAAAGATCTTTCTAAGAATTGACAACTACCCAAGGTGCTTTTCTATCCACTTTGCAACCAGCATAATCGGAATCCGAATATCAAATTAAATCAAATTTTGTACCTTTGGGAACCATAAGCCAATACTAGAGGAATGCTTTAAATATCTAAGAATTCTTTTGATGGCCACCAAATGGCATTCTTTTGGTGATGCTTGAAATCTTGCACACATGCAAACACTAAAAATGATATCAGGCTTAGATACAGTAAGATAAAGCAAATTATCAATCATAGACCTATAAAGCTTTAAATATACCGATTTACCCCTCCACCCATTAAGGTCGAGATGGCCGTTGGTTGCCCATAGGAGTCTTGATTGGTTTTATATCTTCCATGCCAAACCTCTTGATCAAATCTTTCACGTACTTTGTTCGGCTCACGGAGGTCCTATCTTTTAGTTGGTTGATTTGAAGTAAAAAAAATATAGCTAAGTTATCTGATCATAGATATTTCAAATTCCTTAGACATCATATCACTAAATTCTTTGCAAAAATCTTGATTAGTAGACCTAAAAATAATATCATCAACATAAATTTGACAAACAAAGAATTCATCATTTAGAACTTTTATAAACAAAGTTGTGTCAACTTTTTCGATTTTAAATCCTTTTGAGAGTAGAAAGTTTCTAAGGCCTTCATACCATACTCTAGGAGCTTGTTTGAGAGCATAGAGTGCCTTGAAAAGTTTATACACGTGATTTGGATTATTAGGATCTTCAAAACTGGGTGGTTGTTCAACAAACACAAGTTCAAATATTTTACTATTTAGAAAAGCACTTTTAACATCTATTTGAAATAATTTAATATCAAAGCATGATGCAAAAGCAAGTAGAATGCAAATGGATTCAAGTCTAGCTATGAGAATGAAAGTTTCACCAAAATCCAAATCTTCGACTTGTGAGAATTCTTGAGCGACCAATCTTGCTTTGTTTTTCACAACCATTCCACTTTCATCTTGCTTGTTTCTAATGACCCATTTCGTACCGATTATGTTATGTTACTTGGGTCTCTCCACCAATGTCCAAACGTCATTTCAGGTGAAGTTATTGAGTTCTTCATGCATTGTATTCACCCAATCTAGATCATCGAGTGCTTTGTCTACATCTTTTGGCTCAAGAGAAGAGACAAAAAAAAATTCACAAAAAGAAGCAACATGAGATCGAGTTTGGACACCCTTACTCACATCACCCAACACTTAATCTATTGGATGATGTTTTGCAACCATCTTCCTTGTTATCCTCTTCATTGATTTGAATTTGGCTTGTTGTGGAAGAGGTAGGAGGTTCAACTTTTGTGAAAGATGGTGAGTCACTTAAGTTTTCCTTTGGCTTGATGTCTCCTATTTGCATATTCTTCATTGCTTGTCTCAATGCTTCGTTGCCTACATCATCTAAATTTTCTTGCTCTTCTTGAGAGCCATCAAATTGAACATCATGAGTTTCTTCAGCTAAACCGGAATTTTTGTTGAAGACACGATAAGCTTTGCTATTTGATGAATAACCAAGTTGGAAACTAGCATCATATCGACTAGCAAATTTTGAGAGACGAACAACTTTTCTCAAAATATAATATTTGCAACCAAAGATAGGAAAATATGAGATGTTCGGTTTTCTTCTAACAAGAAGCTCATATGAAGTCTTTTTCAAAAGACGATGCAAATAGAGACGATTTATGGCATGGCAAGCGGTATAGATTGCTTCCGCCCAAAAGCTATCAGAAGTATTATATTCATCAAGCATTTTCCTAGCCATTTCAATTAATGTTCGATTTTTCCTTTCTACAACTCTATTTTGCTCCGGAGTGCAGGTAGTAGAAAGTTCATGCTTTATCCTAAGTTCATCACAAAAATCTTCGATTTTAGTGTTCTTGAACTCGGAGCAATTATCACTACGATTTTTTTAAATTTTAAAATCAAATTTATTTTGAGCCCTTTTAGCAAAACTTTTGAAAATGCCGGAAGTTTCGGCTTTGTCATGTATGAAGAAGACCCATGTATATCTTGAATAATCATCCACAATGACTAAACAATAGTTATTTCTCCCGATACTCTTATGGGTTGTTGGCCCAAATAAATCCATATGTAAGAACTCTAATGGCCTAGAAATTGACATGATAGTTTAGAAGGATGAGAATTTGCAACTTGCTGTCAAGCTTGATAAACTCTGCATAATTTATTTTTCTCAAACTTCATATCTTTCAAGCCAACTATTAAGTTATGTTTGAAAAGCTTTTTGAGTTGAATCATATCAACATGAGCTAGCCTTCTATGCCAAAACCAACCCAAAGAGGTTTTTGCAATTGAACAATTTTTTAAGCATGAATCATTTGAGGAGAAATCCACCAAATAAAGATTTACAAATCTAAATCCTTTGAAATCTAAAGAGGTATCCTTTTCATTTGAAATAGAAACATCATCTTGAGAGAATTTGCAAGATAAACCAAGATCACAAATTTGAGCAACAGATAGAAAATTAAAATTTAGTGATTCAACTAAGATACATTAGAAATAGAAAGGTCATTTGAGATAGCAATTTTACCCAATCATATTACCTTTCCTTTGCTATTGTCACCAAATATGATCTTATCATTTCCTTTTCTGTTCTCGAATGTGGTGAACATTTTTCTATCACCAGTCATGTGTTAGGTACAACCGCTATTTAGTACCTAGTGTTTTCCACCGATCTTGTAGTTCACCTACAAAATAAGAATAAAGTTCTTTTAGGTACCCAAACTTGTTTGGGTCCTCGGAGGATAGTAACCAATGTTTTAGGCACTCAAATAGCATTCTTTTTTGCGCTTAAAATTAAGGTGCCAACAAATTTTTCTACAACTTTACCATCTTTAGATTTCCTAAGCATGTAGCATGAATCATCAATGCCATATGATTTAGTTTTAGCGAATGAGCATGCATTTGATAAATGTCCTACATTACGACATTTATAACAATATTTACCATTTTCTTTTACAAACATTGTGGGCTTGTAAATTTGCTTCTTATCTTTCTTGGGAATAAACCCAAGTCCTTCTTTATTGAATGAACATATTTGTTCACTCAATATCTTGTCAAGGGTAGGTTTTCCCTTTAAGCATCTTTCTAAGTTTTTGCTTAGCTTGGTGACCTGCCCTTTCAATTCATTATTTTCAACAATGAGCAAGGGATCACATAATTTGGCCATACTAGAAATTGAATCAATTTTAGAGCAATATGGCATGGCTAATAAATCATCACAAGAGTTAGAAGCACTAGACATTTGAATAACATTTGAAGTAACTTCTACTCTAAACATCTCATTCATAATATCACAAGTAATTCCAACGTTTGAATGAAAATTTTCAATATCCTTTAGAATGAGTGAGCCATGAGCTTCCGTTAGCTCCTCATAAGAGTATTTTAGAGAAATATACTCTTTCTTCAAGGCCTTAAATTTTGACTTCTCTTTTCCAAGGTATTCATTTAATTCTTCAAGCATATCCATTAATTCATTATATGAAGGTTCATTTTCGTTAATGGATTTTACCTTGTCTCCTTTTGCCATGAGGCAAGTAGGAGTGGAGAAAAGCGATGGTGCTTCTTTAATGATGATGCCAACAAGTCCTCTTTTCTTCAAAGACCCATCTTCATCATCGGAGTCAAAGTAGGAATACTCCTCATCGGAGTTCCACTCTCCAACACATGCTTCATTCTTGCCATCTTTATGAAGCTTCTTGAAAAGCTTCTTCCTGTCGTTGAATTCTTTTTTCTTTGACGACTTGCCCTTGTCATCCTTCTTGTTCAGGCAATGAGAGGCAATGTGCCCTCTTCTCATAGCACTCATAGCAACGAATATTGCTATAGCGCTTGTTGTCGTTGGAAAAGTGCCCATTTTTACTTTTTGTCAAAATTTGCACTCCGGAATGGGCGTATTCTCATGAATCTTTTCATTCTCCTCACAAGGAGAGCGAATTCTTCTTCGGAATCATCTTCTTCTTCCTTCGCCTCATCACTTGATTCCACCTTTGCTTTGAAAGTGGTAATCTTCTTCTTGGAGGAGGATGGCTTCATAAGCTCCTCCTTGTCTTTCTTGTACAACTCATTGGTGATGAGGTTGCCTAAAAGACTGGTTGGCGTCATTCTTGGCAATTTCGATTAATTGAGAAATATTATCACCAACGTCTCGTATTTCTCCGGGAGAGCCCTAAGCATTTTTCGCACAATATCAACATCAATTAAGTTAGTGCCTAGACTTTTGAGTTCATTTACAATGTTGTTGAGTTTAGAATACATCTCGGTGATGTTTTTATGAGACAACATTGTAAATGTCTCATATTTAATCCGAAGCCTATGCAATTTGGCTTCTTTAACTGTGGATGTGCCCTCATGAATTTTTGAGAGCGTAGTCCATATCTCATGAGCGGTTTCAAGGTTGCTCACTTGATTGAACCCATCCGCGTTTAAAGCTCCAAAGAGAGCGTTTATAGCTTGATCATTGATGTGGGAGTTTCGTTCCTCAAGATCCATGGGATGTGTAGGATCAAGTGCCATAACAAAACCCTCACTAACAATTCTTCATATGCTTGAGCTCATGGCCTTTAAATAAATAGATATTCTAATTTTCCAATAAGCATAATTTGATCCATCAAATAGAGGTGTCTTGCCTATCGACATACCCTTACTAGCCATCCTTTCTCTCCTAAATAGTTAAGTCTAAATAATAAAGAGACCAAGCTCTGATACCACTTTTAGGATCAAGGGTGACTGACTAGAGGGGGTGAATAGGAGGTTTCTAAAACTTTTTCTCTAATTAACAATTTTTAGCAAGAGTGATCTAATAAAACAAGTTCTAACACAATTAAAGTTGTATGATTAAAGCATTCACCAAGCCACACCTCAATTCTATGCCAATACTAAATATAATCCTAGCTTAAGCAATTGATCTCATTAGATTGCTAGAAATGTAAATATGGAAATAGTAAAGACAAAAGAGATAAACCACAATGGAGACAAGCGATATTTTTCCCATGGTATCGAAGACTTACCTGTCTTCACTAGTCCACGTTGAGAAAACTTGAATGAATCAAGTTGGCTCCACACGAGCACTTCTCTCGATCACTAGAGTTGCTCTTCCTCCTCGCCAGAGATGGTGAGTACACACCACTTCACAATTTTACCGGGTCCCATCACAATCTTCTTTGAAGAGATCGTCGCGCAAACTTTCTCCAAGCCGTCTAGGTGCCGGCAAGCACCAAGAGTAATAAACCACAATGTTTGCTTGAAGAAAATCAAGTTCCAACAAGATCAACTAATGATGCAATGCACTTGAATGCTCTCAACTATCTCAAAATGAGAATTCAAGGCAAATGGGTAGTAGAGAGTGATCTAAAAGATGCGGTACTACCGCACTGACACGACCCTGTACTACCGCAGAGCGGTAGTACCGTTTGGCTAGAACGGAGCTACCGATTTCCAAAGGTTAAAGAAACGCGAAAAACACCCTCTCTGAAAATAACGTATCACCATATAAAAATCGGTACTACCGCACTTCGGTAGTACCACTCAAGAAATGTGGTCATACCGATTTCAAAGGGAGAACAAAAACTCAAAAAATTCGCTCTCTGGAAAATACGTACCGCCAACTAAACTTCGGTCATACCGCACTGCGGTACTACCGTCTCACAAGAGAGGTACTACCGGTTTTACTAATGAACTTCCAGAAGCTATTTTAAATGCAATGCATGACTCCTAGTTGATCAATGATGACACAAAAAAATAGATCTTGAAGCTACTAGCCATGATCTCTCTTTATAGTACGGCATCTAGCCTACAAATCTGATCTTTTCTCTAAACACGGAGATCAGTAAAAACTATAAAATGATCCTTAGGCTTTAATAATACCTCTGTTTTGAGCGATGTCAATATTTATCACCTTTGCATTGCCATTTCTATGTCATCATTCAAACTTCAGGACTAAACCTTTAAAACATCTTAGCACACATATTAGTCCCATAACACGTTGTTGACATTAATTACGAAAATTATTTTTAGGGGCTTAGATGCTTTCAACAGCCTGGCATGCTAAATCAGAGGATCATCAGAACCTCTACTACTGCCAAAGTCAATACAATTCATGGTGGTTCTGCTACTATGAACTTGGAGGCAACTGTGGCATCTGCAAAGGCAAAGTCATGTGTGAACATTCAAGTGACCTCTGGTTCTGCTTCTGCTCAAACCAAAGCCCAGGCACCTATCTGCCAAAAGAAGAAGCTAACTCCAAGCAAGAAGAAGCAAAGTTGTAGTTCAAATCTTGCAAAGCTTCTGGGTATGCCAACTAATCAGTGATGTTACCAGACTTGTAATGTTCAGACTTGTGGATTTTTTATGTGTTGTCATGTAATTGCCTAACCCGTGGCTTGTATGGTGTTATGTAATTCCTAAACTTGTGCCTTTGTAATGTTCAAGTATTGCCAAACTTTTGGCTCATGTTATGTCATTCCCAAACTTATGCTATCGAATTTGTTGTTAACTACTACGTGTTCTACTTGTCAAGTATTGCCAATTTTGCTTGGACAGTGGTGGTTGTGGATGAAAAGATGTATGTTTCAACATTTGGTTTTGACCTCCATCCAGAGTACTAACTACTAAATATTTAACTGTTTGTTGAAACAAACTGGATGTTTATATGTACACAATCTTGTTTTGCCAGAGAGGCCAAACTTGTGACATACACATACCACACGAAAAAAATGGAAAATATACATACCAGAAACAAGAACAATAACAATCTCCTAATCTTGTTTGACTGCTTGTTGAAACAGGTTGAAAAATGGAAAATGGAAAATACCTTACATTTATAAGTTCAACAATATCCCATATGACAAAAAAATGGAAAACAAGGAAACATTAAAGTATTGCCAAACTTGTGCCATGCACATATCAGAAACTACCAGAAAAGGCACAACAGGATAACATTCATCACAAATAATACGATTCCCCAGATTCATAACTAACATTCATACATTATGCAAGAGATTACAGGACTGGGCAATTTCAGTTTCATGCCATACTCATAGTACTAAGGATCCTAGTACTAACTAACATCACAACAAAAGCACCAAACAAGAAAAATAGCATGCTCCTCTGTTTCTCCAGCTCTGCTACCCTACCAGCGAGTCCAACTAGTGAAGCCTCCTTTTCTCTCAAATTGGAGGTTAGTGCTACAACATATTCCCCATGCCTCGACTTAACCTCACTCAACTCTTGTCTTGCATCGACAATGTCTCCACTGAGCTCACCGTTCTCCTTCCTCAAAGCTCTAACAACATCGTGCGAGTTCAGTAGAAGCTACCTCAAGAATGAGGTTGTCTCGTCATCGCACCATGCCCAAAACTTGCGGCCTCCAACCTTCATATTCCAATCACAAATCAGAATAGCCTAAAAAAACAAATCGACCAATTAGCGAAGAAGACTTATCTGAGCTCGCATGCATGTCATGTACCTCCGTGCCGGGTTAGAGTCGCTCCATGATATCCACTGACCATCCTTCTCCCCGCAGTGGCAATGGATAGTTGGAGCGTACTCCAGTTGTCGCTCTCTATACGAGATAGGTGATGTGGAGGGACCATGAACTGCGCTGATGGAGGGTAGACTCGATGTCGCCGACTTTGTGTTTCCTCCCGTCAACGCTGACCTAGAGCTCATAGAGCTCGCCATGGGGCTGTATTCTCCAGTCATCGGGCACCACTCTCCAAACCATAACCCCCCTTCATCGGTGCCGAGAGAGAGTGAGAGCGAGAGAGAGGGATAGAGAGAGTTGGGACCGAATCCGAGTCAGTAGCCAAGGTGGAAAGGTGGCACGATGGAAATGATTCTTTTTTTCATGGGACACGAAATAACCCTCAAAAGGAATAAATAACGGTTTTTGCACGGTATTAACACTTGGAGTATATGTTTTATTCGGTATTGCAATTGAGAGGCAAACATTAAACTAAATCGAGAGATCAACGACGGACAACGTACATCCATTAGGCAATCTATATCTATACTAATTGGAGGCTCTTCTAGAAGCCCCCATATTAATCCTAGGAGGTAAAAAGTTAGAAATTCCCACATTAATCAGTGAAAAAGAAAAAAGGCTAGAAATTCCCACATTAATCAGAGAAAAAGGGAAAACCATCTAATTTAGTATGTGGTACAACCTACGGCTTGAAAATATTTTTTTTAGCCGACAGATTTATTACAACGCCTTTAATTGTTGTGCTTTCCGTATCAAACAAGTAGTTCTCTCTCCTTAACAAACATGGAGTCCGTTGTTGCTACGCTTCAGCACATGGAACATGAGAAATACTAAAACACTCCAATCTTTTTTTTTTCACCGTTGTAAGCTACAGCTTGCATCAACTATAGAGATATGCATGTCTTTTAACATTGTACATTGAAACTAAAGAGTTCGAATAGGAGGGATTAAAAATTATTTATAATAAGTACAAAATTATGACTGTACTAACTTTTATATTGTTAAACTAATTATTGGTATTTTTTTTTACAAAATTTGACTCACGAAATGTATGAACGCCTTATAAAAAAACAAACGAAGAGAGTAAAACTTCTGTAATACAGGGAAACACCGTTTAAAATATATAGCTTTTGCGTATATACAGGTTGATAACTAGCTACTAGTTAAACTACCAGCATCACCGGTGCACCACGGAACCCGCCTTCCCCTCACATTTCCCCTTCTCTTCTTCCCCACTCCCTCCTGTCTATCCCCTTCCTCTCGCCGGAACCCTAGCCAAACTCTTCTCCGGCCACCTCCCCTGCGGCGGAGGCGGCCGGAGATGGAGGACGTCGGCGGTGGTTCATCCGGGACGTGCCCCAAGAAGCCGCCCCACCTGGCGCGATCGCTGACGTACCACAACCACCACCCCTATCAGGGCCAGGGGCGCCGCCTGCCGCCGTCGCCGGCGTCCAGGGCGCGGCGCCACCAGCTCCCGGACGGTCCCCGCGCTGCGCGGCCGCAAGCGGTGGTGCTCTACACGACCTCGCTCCGCGGCGTGCGTCGCACGTTCGCGGACTGCTGCGCGGTGCGCGCCGTGCTGCGGGGCTTCCGCGTGGCCGTGGACGAGCGCGACGTGTCGATGGACGCCGCACTCCGGCGCGATCTGCAGGCGCTGCTCGCCGCGCGGGGCCGTGCCTTCTCCCTCCCGCAGCTCCTCGTCGGGGGCCGGCTTGTCGGCGGCGCTGACGAGGTCCGGCAGCTGCACGAGGCCGACGAGCTGCGGCGCCTCCTCGAGGGCGCCGCGGGACAGGACCCCGCCTTCGTCTGCGACGTCTGCGGAGGCGTCCGCTTCGTCCCCTGCCCCGCCTGCGACGGCTCCCGCAAGGTTTTCGTGGAGGAGGAGGGACAAGCCCGCCGCTGCGGCGACTGCAATGAGAACGGCTTGGTGCGCTGCCCCAATTGCTATTCTTGATCGCTTAGTATATAAACCTTTGAATGTTAATAGTACAAGGATTAGGTAGTAGATAGAGGCATAAGTATGTGCCTTTCTTGATTCTTGGTCTGTGACTTGTGGTTATGTACACATGTGTGGGTTGGGTTTGCTGTTAGTGTTTGGCGGAGGAGAACGAACGAGTTCTTGCCCCTGTAGTTGTGAGATTTGCAGTGCAGCAAAAAATTGCGCTCGGTGATTAAGGAGCGGTGCTATATGTGTTTGTATGAAATGTATCAAATATTCTGCACTGGCGTTGGACGGATCAATGTAAGTAAATAGATTTGGGATAAAGGATAATCGATATTCACTGAATGTTTCTACCTACTTTGTTCCATCTTTTTTATGGTTTGCTTGGCTTCTAGGTGAATAGATAGATAAACGTTTGTGCTGCTTTGAAATATGTGATGTGCAGATTATTTAACACACATCTCACTCCGAGCTTAGTATTAACTCATTTTTTTATACAAGAACTAATGAATTATGTTCATGCACTTCAGTAGCTTAATTGGAACTTAGAAAACCATTGTAACCATGGGGCTTAGTTGTTCATCCATCGCTGAAATATTACCCCCTTTTTTCTTGAAGAACTGTAGTATTGTTATTTGCAATGTGTAGTTTGTAAAACATTGTTTCTTCAGCAACATCAGTTCAGTTCTTCCTAACTTATTGAGGAAATTTTTTGTGCATATAGTGGCACTCAACCAGTTTTGACCTTTGACAAAGCTAGTCCTTTAGAGTAGAAAAAATCTTTGTACATGACAAGCTTTAGAAAAAGTGACAGATATATGGGTCAGCATTCAAGATAATCAGAACAGTAGAAGATTAGTATTGTAAATGTGTGTCTTTCCTGATTACTACCTCCGCTTTCTTTTTACTTTCGTTTAGGACATCAACATGGCCTCCAATACATGTATTTAACCATTGTCTTTTCTAATTATATATTAGAAAAAATGTTACAAGTTTAGTGATATAGAAGACAAATCTAATAGTACAGTTTTTATGTGACAAATATAAATACTTTTATGTATATTTGTTGTCAAAGTCTTAAATGCTTGACTACACGCATTCGAAAAGGACTGGTAAAAGATACTAATTTGTACCACTGAAAACCGGGAATTGGCGAGGCCATCCATTAAAACCTGTTAATCCATTGGATAGAATGAACGGAAAATTTATTGCTGCCATCATTTAGGGATGTGCTTGGTTGTAATTAACAGGCAAAGACTATGCTTCATCTCTGTCTGGCAAAGAGATGAACCTAGTTCACGTCCATGGGTGTGTTTAATGGAAGAAGAATTAAGAACTTGAACATAAATGTTCACTATGTTTGTTGTTAGCTTCGTGACATTGGTATTTTTTTTTACAATATTTTTCTTTTATTTTGAGGTGCGTTGTTTTGGAAAAATAATTTCTTCTTTGGCAGTTATAGCTTCCTGTTGGAGTTTACACAAATCCTTATTATCCATCATCTAATCATAACAGAAGGTTTGGGTTTGATAAATGATAAGTGCAATATGTCATCACGGATTGGTCTTATTTGTTATGACGGCATAATCAAGTACAAAAAAATTGTTTGCAATGATAAAATCATAATGCTTCCAAACAACCATCCTGCCCAAGGATTCCTCCAACCAAAACACTACAAAAATTTGAAGGCCTCCTGTTATGAACTGATTGATACTTTTTGAAGGCCATCCACCAAAATTCTATCTCAAGTCGCTGTCAGGTGGACCCTATGAGACTCGGATATCACCTTTCACTTACAGCCCTTGATGACTGTTCCATGTTTATTGCAAAATGCAGTTTTCTTACTGTTGAGATATGAATGGTTCTGATATCATATTGCTCTGTGAGCTGGACCACTAACATTACTTCATTGTACGTATATGACGGTAAAGAATTTGAAGGGAAGTCAGAACGTACGGGCACAACATTATAGCTCCTATAACGTACAAGCAGTACTACTAATTGTTTGTCCTTGTTTAGTTCTGCGGACGCCATGATGCAGATTTCAAAATCTTACATCCAGCGCTTCAATTCATCTTTTAATCTGGCAAATGGCCTGAGCGTTCAAGGCTTCAAAACTTATGTTTTAACCTTGCATATCAGGTAGCAACTCTACTGGCATAGGCTTACAGGCATTCTGTTATGCATTCTCCACTTCAAGCATTCTGGAAATAATCGTTCATGCTTCATGGCATTTCACCTTGATTAGCTACAACATGTTTTAATTCTCAAGCAGTTGCAGATCCTGCAGTTAACATCGCTAGAAACATATGACCACTGGAAATTGAGTTCCATACAGACAGAAGCTACATCCTTTACATCTCATGAGTTGCCATTAGATTCCCCTATACTACAGAATGGCGACTCTTAAGCAGTTCAAAGCAAACAGGAGATTGCCATGAATTCTACATCAGTACCACCCAGGTTTATATGAGTGACATCCAGTCATCCAGTCACCAATCTAACAGAAGATGATAGTTAAAACAGGCTAAAAATAATACGAGTTGTTGGCTTCAGAATCACCGCCTATGTATGGCTACAGTTCTTGCAATGTGATTCACGGGTTCATGCCAGTGAAAAAGATGAATTCGCTGGTTATTTCACTGTTCTTTCCAAATTCTCCCAGTGACCCGCAGTTTGAGCTCCTTCCTTTCACCTCCGGAGAAGAACAAGGCCATGTTCCGCTGGATGATTAGCCCATCATAGCTATCTCGGACCTTCCGATGGCTGTCTCTGATGCTCCGGGGAACCCCTTGCCAGACCATCTTGCGCCCATTGCCTCCTACCTCCAGGCTGTAGCTGTAGTTCTTTGTTTCCGTGTCATCTCCCATGAACCTCAGGAAGGCAATGTACACAGGTGCCATGCCCAACTGAAATGCTTCAAAATGTAGGCAGAAGTACTGGCCGAAGCAGCTGAAGACCTAGATGGAGACATTATAATTACTTAGTTTACTTCGCTCAATGCAAAAAAAGGAAATATCACATTTTGGATTGCACTTAAATAAAACGGTGAGCTGAGGAAAGGTAGTAGATAAAGAGGCTGTTTGAAATGTTAGCTAATCTGCTGCAAAATAGGCAGACTTTTACTTGGAAATGGATGCAGGTGGATCTCTACATGTAGTGTCTTGATAGGTGAGAAACTATTATGGTCCAACAAGTATGCAACATGACCAGCATCTTAATTGTATATGTATGAAACATAGTTGGCATATCACGCAAACCACGATCATATTTGACTAGTACAAAAAAAAGTTCTTGTCTTTTTGACAGAAAGGCCCACAAAAATTACCACAGAAAAATGGACTTCTTAGTATCTTTGCAGAAGTAAACAGCATTAAGAAAATGCTCGATGGAAAATTCTTAATCAACATGCTGGTGTTGGCGAGAGATACCGTAAGCATCCAGGTGGCATTCTCAACTTCATGAGGATTTGACTTGACATAGCGATGGTTGAAGGTGCTTCCATTGTGCATGTCAACTTTGTGATCATCTTTCAAATGATTTACCAAGTATGGAATGTCACCAGCAACTGTGCATTCAGATCCAGCATATGGGCAACTATAAGGCCTATATTGGCACTGTGACTCATGCTTCAGCTTGCAGTAGTAAGGATAAATGCCTAAGCAACCAAAGTTCTGGTACTTGCATGGAAGTTCAAGAGATGCAGCCACCTTCTCGAGAGCAAGGCATCTTATGTTACCTAGTTCATGCCTACAAGTTGGACAGCGATTGTGCACCCTTGGTTTGCATCCAGAGCACAATGTATGACCATTAGAGCACTGCAAACACAAAAGATGACATTACAATATAGTAAAAGAATGCGCGTAGTGCACATACTATTTAGACAACATGTTTTTTGGCACTTAAGCATACGGAATAACCTTTCAAAAATGGAACAGAGCATATACGAGTAAGCAGCTTAGAATGATCATTTTGCGCTGGAAATAATCAAATAACAGAAAGCAACAAGAGTGGTTTGTAAACACTGGAGTATGAAAGTACGTAGATTTCATACAGATCATACTTAAAAGGTGATCACAGTTACGAACTCAGGATACTGAAAGCAACTCGTAAACTTATCCATATTTTTTTTATCTAAGTGACAACATTTGAACATGACTAATTCCATATAAGCAGACAACCTTTTTAACAGACAAAATGTACGGAACAGTATAAATGCGCACCTGATGTATAGGAGGATACATGGCACTCAAGCAGACTGGGCATTCCAGGAGTTCGCGCACGCTGCTAGAAACTACCACATTCGGTTTTGGTGAATGCTGAACATGATCGCCAACGAGTTCAGTAACATCCAGTACCTCGGACTTTGGTGGATCGATAACCTCAGAACTGGAATCATCAATATAAGCAGCTGAGGCCATGGGCAAACTCCAGAGATTGTAGAGTCCTGCTAGGGAAAAAGGACAAGCATTTGCCTTATAGCACGGGAATTAAACAAGGACTGGAAAAAAAATAAAGTCAGTAGTCCCTACTAATACTGTAAACAAAAATCATTGCCTCATCCAACCATCTCTTGAGTGCAAGCACAATTGCCCAGTTCCAATACAGTCTCTTTATATGATTGGATATTGTTTAAAGGCTTTGAGAGAGATAGGGCCATAATGGAGCAGAAATCATGAGAGCACATGGGCTAGGGCCTCACATGAAACTTTCAAGTGTTGACCAGACAGGTCTTCTTACTACAAATGCAACAAATATATCAAAAGTGTTTCGGGTAGGCTTTATATTAAGAAACTTTTTAGTAGACCTGCTAAAAGAAAGAAAAAATGTACATTTTGAGAAAGAGGGTGACATTATTGCATTTTTCATTCATTTGCGCGCTTGTAGTTTAAGTGCATTTAAGTAGAATTAATGCTTTTTTTTTTCAGAATCATGGCTTCTTTTGAGGAAGAAAAATGTTACCATTATTAAACTAACATAGAAAACCTTGCAGATAAACCCTAATGTCTGCAAGTACTGACTGTAGTACCTTACTGAGATATGCAAACTTTCTATTTAGCTAATAATCCAATGTACAGGTTGGAGATATGCAAATTTTCTATTTAGCTAATAATCCAATGTACAGGTTGGAAGGGAAGTAAAAAACACTGGCAGAGGAGAAGTACGCACTAGTGTTGACTAGCAAAAAAATTGCAACTGAATATAATACACAATTGATACAACCAAAATTTTCGGGAACGGAACATCAAACGAGTGAGCACAATCTAACAACCAAATTATGAGCACAAAGGGACATCCGCACAACTGTGAGCACAGAAATTCGTGAGAAACTGAGCACACCATCTCGAGCTAAACCCTGTAACTTAGCAACACGATAGCATATACATAAGTACATTCCCATTAGGCACACCATCTCGAGCTCCATTAATAGCCATTATGCACAATATATATTTCACAGATGGGCGACTAAGAAATGCCAAGAACCCTATGTGGGCAAACCAAATCAAAGCTTAAAATTTTCTCAACCAAAGCAAAAAAAGTTAATGGGAAGAGAGAATGATTTAGCCAAGAAACAAGCGCATCTGCACGGCACGGAACCACATCAGATCGAGAAGCAACCCTTAAAACATTTGCCCCAAACCAAAGCACGTAGCTGCAAACACCCCCAAAAGCCCTCCAACCGCTCCGCCCGCATTTGAACCACTCGAACGGAATCGACCCGTGAACTCGAAGAGCACCTGGCGAAACCCCTAACCCAATCTTTCACCACCCAAAAAAACCTGAAAAATTCCACACAGAAAAACCAGAGGGAGAGAAAGCAGCAACGACCCGAGAACGACGCCCTACCTCGGGGGGGAAGAGGGACCGGAACGGACGCCGGCTCCGGCACAGCGATCTGGCCCAGTGCGGTCTGAGGCCGCGATGGTTGAAGAGGGGGAGAAGAGGCCGAGATGAGAGAGAGAGAGAGTGAGAGATAATTCGAATTAAAGCCTCTCTCTCTCGCGCGTTTCGTTTCGTTTTGTTTCTCTGGTTGTTTCTGTGTCCTGTTAAAGTTGTGAAGCTTTTTTGTTTCCTTGCGGCGTTCGTTTGGGACCGCTCCCCCTCTCTCTCCTCGGGGTTCGGGCTTTCGTTAATTATAAAGTAGTAATTAATTAATTCTAACCAATTTAACTACGGGAGCGCTTGATCGTGAACAATACCGTGCTTTAGAGAGAAGTTTAGTAAAGAAAATCTGGTTTTTTTGGCCACGTAGGATAAATGAGGTGTTTATTTTGTAGTATCTATATTTGATTAGACATTGATGCTTATGTATATAACTATATATAATAAATTGATAATATAATCATCTAACCATCTACAAAACAGATGCTTGCATCGGAGGAAACAAGTTTTACATAGGTACTTAATGATGTGGTTATATTCTTTTTCTTTAAATACTTGTATATAAACATTATGTATCGTAGACGCCCTAAGTGTGTAACTAGGTACGGGATGTAGTACATAAAATCGACTGTAAAAACGGTGGATTAGTGTTCGAACTCGCAAAGAAAACGATCAGATACAACTGCGATAAGTTATGCAACGCTCCGTCAGCTTGGCCGCTTTCTCGTCGGTTTCGATCGTAATCTGGGTGTTATTTTGCTTGGAGCGAGTATTAGTTCTTTTCAAACGCCGAGACGCGTCGCCGACGCGGAGCCACGCGCTTACTTGCGTCCGTGGAACGGTGGAAATAGAAGCCGAGAAAGCTTTGCTTTGCTTGGTGGTTCAAACAAGCAAGCTGTTACGAAACTTTGGGCCTATAAAAATATCTAATTATTATAAAAAGAGAATTGATGGTGAATAAAAAGAGCTCCACCTTTCTTTTCCTACATACTTGTTCGCATGATTATAAATATTATGAATTGATCTACGAGTAAACACCGTGACGACTATCGAAATTTAACACGTTAATATCACGATAGCTCCTAATCGCATATGTCGTTCTATATATTGTCAAGTCGATCGACTCGTTCTTCTTGATTCTAATCATAGATTATTTTGTGATCTATCGCATGACTCTGCGCATCATCCATGTGGTGACCGGGCACCGGGAGACGTCCGTGGCAAAGATCGGCGCATCGCTCGCGTGAACTTTGGATCGTGCGCAAACTGCGGGCTCACGCGTCACCAACTCCTTGTGACCACTTGCTCACGATCTACATCATGCAATCTGCGAGCGGATTTCAATCCAATCAATTATGGTACATGCCTTCAGTTCTGTCTTTGGGTAAGTAATATATTTTCTAATCTGCTATCATGCTTTGGATTAATCTAGTAGATTAATTGATAGACCTTAGTTCAATTACTTGCTAATTAGGGTTAAGATTGAGATTACCTTTACGTCTACTGTTGAACTTACCGTGCACATTGTGGTGAGACCACAATTTGTACTATAACATATATTCGTAAAACCAACTAAAATTATAATATTATGAAAATATATTTCGAGACAAATCGTTTTTATGTAGCTGATGTAAAATATTCATAGAGGCACTGCCAGTCAAAGTTAAAATATCTCAACTGCACATGTTTTGAAATGACACTTATTTTTTTTACTGAACGGAGCAGTACTCTCTTTGTTTTCGTATGCCTGATACCTATCACTTTTGACAACAAAATTCTTCTACAAATATTTGGCGCTTTGCAATCCCCAGTGCATGTTTTTCCAGATTATCCCTATTTTGGCACTTTTGACAATAACTGTTTACGGCCCCTTCACAGCCTCATTGCTCATGCTTGATATATTAACGAAGGGCATTTTGATCACATTTTATCTAATTTGTGATTATCTTGGTGCGCATGATGTGCCAAAAAAGTAATAAATATATTCGAAAGCAGATGAAGCATGTATTTTGCACGGGCTTACAATTACAGCAAGATTTATAAACAAAAAATTGTACAACGAGAAGAACGCTTACCCTGACGCCCTGGCCCCTGCTGAAGTTGACTCGGAAGTCGGAGGGTCTAACTTAGTGCGTGTTCGGTTTATGATCTCAGTTTACCTTATCAAAATTTTACTATTACTTTGAAAATTTGGTAGTGTTTTGTTCGATTCCAACATTTGATGTTACTCTCGAAATTTTAATAACCCTAGCACTTTCTTGCCAATAGGCTTGGGCGGCGACAAAATCATTGGCCAAATTTTGGCGTGGCATAACCAACATGCAAGCATGACATGTGAAGCAATGGCTGGATGCATTAAACACATAATTTCTTTAATTATCTAGCTTTAAACAGCTATATCTATTTAACCGAGCATCCGATTTGTAATTTATTTGTATCGTTATATTCCTTGTGATTTAATTAACAAAACAAGATCCATATTAACTATATTTCAGTAAAAAATTTATATGTCATGCGGAGCACACGCATCATACTCATAATTTGAAAAAAAATTAGCAATTTTTTTAGGTATGATTACAATCCAAACGTCTCACTATACAAAAGTTTTGATTATACCGTGATTTTGGTTTTGCCAAAATTTCGGCTCGGCTAAAGCCCATTTAAATCCGAAGCCCAGGACCGCCGTCCCCCCCGATCGCTATGGCGACCTCGCCCCCTCCGCATCCGCAGAGCCCTAGCTCCGGCGACCCGACCGAGGCCGCGAACCTCGCTGCCGCAGCTCTGGCAGCGCCAGGTCGCGTATGGAGTTCCCTCCTCGCCCGCCTCCCTCCGCTCCCGGACTCCCGCTTCCTCGCCGCCGTCTCCGACCTCCACCGCCGCCTCTTCGGAGGCCGCCGCCGCCGACGCAGACGCCCTGGTCTCCCGCTCCCCATCCACCCTGCCGCCGCCGAATCCGCCCGGTGAGAAACCCCTGCTCGAGTTAATGTGGCTCCTGTGCTTCTTATGCTGTGCAAGCTTTTGCTGGAGTAGTGCTGTGATCGTGCTTTCGTGGACTGTGTGACTGAACAAGTAAATTTGTACGAATTTCTGGTTACAGCTGGTCTGTGAGAAACTTGTAGTGTGTTCGGGAATTGTTCACTAGATGCAAATATAGGCAATCCG
Source organism: Phyllostachys edulis (assembly GCA_036346405.1). Taxonomy (NCBI): domain Eukaryota; kingdom Viridiplantae; phylum Streptophyta; class Magnoliopsida; order Poales; family Poaceae; genus Phyllostachys; species Phyllostachys edulis. The sequence goes on from CM070549.1 coordinate 65,393,557, forward strand.
TCACTTTTCTTGACCTATTATTTGATGGATCCGGTTATGTGGCTATGTTATGTTCCAACATTTTTCATATGCCATTGATGACCGTGATGATGCAGAATTACTAGGAGATTTTTTTGACTACATGTTATTTGCAGGATTGCTTCTGAGATGCCCAAAGTTTTTGGCATCCTAGAAGATATTGTGCAACACACTCTGTCTAATTTGCATGGTATTCAGAAAAGCTTACTCTTTTGGCAGTCCAGAGCTGAGGTATTAAGTTAATTCATAAACCTTTGAAGTGTTTTTTACACTGTTAGTATTTAGAGAAGTGTATCTTATTCTTTGTGCTAGTTACCTATTTTTGCTTGTGGAATGCATTTTTTTCCTCCAGGGAACTAATTCGCAGAAAGTGTATTTTATGATATTTGAAAGAGGTCCAAGGGCCTTTGTTGAAGCAACATGTCAAACGCTGACTCGACTCAGGAGCAATGGGAGTCCACTCCAGGACCTTTTGCACTCTGCATCTGATATGGTCTCAACAAAACTTGATGCCCTGACAAGTATGCAACACTGCCTGGCTGCTTTTCTTGCTGAGGTTTGTTATAACAAAGCATAAACAGTGCTACAATTTTGATAAACTCTCTATGCCGATGTCAAGTAAAGTTTTCTCAATAGTATTTTCAAAGTCAACTTTGTAGCTGCTCTATTCCAAAAAAACTGTTGTACTACTGTAGTCAAATTTCAAACCCATCTTTGTTTCTCTCTCGGATAATATTGCTTTGTGCTACATGACTGCAGTATCATATACATGAGTTTAAACTCTACCTTGCCTCTTCTGTAGGTTTATTCTGAAGTTGATAAATGCAGAGAAGGATTAACTGAAAGTTCAGATAAATCGCTACATACACTGTTTGTTGTTTTGAATACCGTCTTCTCTAAATTGGAGGTATCACTAAGAAATGCTGGTGAGGTATGCAACGTTTGTTTATCATATATTTGGGTGTTATTGGCGCAACATACTTCCTTCGTTGATGTTATGTAATAAATTACATGTTTTTCAGGGGCAAGCTCTGCTATTCACACATGATGGAAACTCATCTGAACTTCTTTTCAGAAGATTGCCAGAAGTTGATGTTGAGAGCTCACAGTGGACAGATGCCTTATCAACAGATGCTATAAGTTTGATATATCAAAACCTCCAGGAGTTAGATAACTTTCTTTCCTCTCAGGTAAGCAACTCTCCTTTTGTACAGCAGTGACACATTGATATTTGCTACTTCTTAGCCTCAGTTCCAGATTAATGTTACCAGTGTTGTCGAAGGGGAATTAAGGGTTCAATTTTATACTGATGAATGTTCTACAATTACCTGTTTGTGCTTCTTGTAGAAAATATTTATATCTATATGTAAGTCAACAAATATTATGCCATGCATACATGCTTTTGGACTATAAGTTAGTGGTAGGATTTTAGCTATAACACCAATCACATTGGGCAGGTGATTATCAAAGTTCCCACACCTGAGGTATCAGAATTAATCACGTGGATAAGCTAGTGCTAATGTGTTCAAACTTGTATCTATCATAAAACTATTGCAGCATTGTCATGGTATATATATATATTTGACAATTTGTCCATTTCATTTATTTTTTCTGTTATAAACAATTTAATTTGTAACGATTACATAGAAATAAGTGGGGCGTGTTCACTGTACAAAAGTAAATCTGCTGGTGTAGTTCTTAGAAGATTAGTATGTGTTGTTTACAATTTCATTATGTAAAACAGTATGTTGCTTAATTATCTGAAGCATCTTTTTGTGCAATCGTAGCTTTCATGCCATAAAAAACCAAGGAATATGACCATATACTGGTTACCCTACACATGTGGAGCATTGGGCCTCTCTGCATGTTCTCTGTGGCTTTTACGCCATAGTAGCTTGATGGGAAGTTCTGACATTGACAACTGGGTTCAAGATGCTAAAGAGTCAATGACTGGATTTTGGGATGAGCATGTTGAGAAACCAGTAAGATACTTTCTGTATGTCCTTTTATTATTTGTCTTAAGCATGAATGCATGATGCTAGCGTAAGTTAACTGAAGATAAATCAAGCTATTTTATGGAGGTAGAGCCTTTTCTGGTTGTTTTTGCTTTCTACATTGACGTATACAAGATGTTCTGTGAGGTACTGCAGAGAGCCTGGGTATGTTGGTCTGCTCATGCAAATATTTGTCTAACAAAAAGGAAAAGCAGATCACTGGAAAGAGAGGCATGCTGCTTTCATGGGCATGGGTCACGGCTCAGTAAGGGCAGGAGATCAGGCGCATGACAAGATTAGATTAGTTTCCTTATATCAGGGATTAGTTTCCTTAGGGATAAGATTAGATCAGATTAGTTTCCTTGTATCAGGGATTAGTTTCCTTAGGGATAAGATTATATTAGATTTGATTTGATAAGATTGGTTGCTTAGGGGCTAAGTAAGCCATCCCTTATTGTTAGGATATGATCTTATATATTAGGAAGGTTATCCTTATTAATAGGGGCTCAACCTCTATATAATATAAGGGGCATGCTACCATTATCAATCAACCAAGAACTATATATCAAGTTCCTGGTATCCCCTTCTCCCTGCCCTTGTGGTGCGGCTGCCGGTCACGGCGTCGTCACACCATTTGGGTCCAGGGACACCTCGTACAAGCCTTAGCGCTCGTCCAAGCATGCCTGTTACATTTGGTATCAAAGCTAGTCACCATGGCTTCCGGTGCCGCATCTACCCACGCCCATGACAGCTGGCTTGTGCATTGCTAGCTGTACTCATTAACTATGGTATTAACATATAGTATGAAAGTCATTTCATGTGTGTTTTTACTGGAGCACTTGCACTTATTACTGTGAACTAACTTAAGTAGACGAGTGTATATAAGCCACGAAACTTGTTACTCCCTCCGTTGATTTTTGTAAGGTGCGCACATAGTTCAAGATTCAAACTTTGTAATTTTTTACTAACAATTAATCCAACAATATATATGTTGTGTGGTACAAAAGTGGCACTGTTGGATTCGTGTTTGAAAATATTTTCTTGTGATCTTGATTTTGTAGTTATGCACAATATATAGTAAAACAAATTCACGGTCAAAGTCCAATTCGGGAGACTGCACCAAGTTAAATTGCACCTTATAAAATCAGTGGAGGGAGTAATATGCACCAGAATCCACATCGTAATGGCCTAAACACTGTTCATTGTGGAACCGTTGAATTTTAGACAGCATTGCTACAAGCAGGTCTGGTTTTAGTTGGAAACTTCTAATTGGACTTATTACAGCAGCAAGATTTTTTCATGCATTTGTTGTTAAGCTAACCTTGATGTACCATATAGTTCTTTAAATTTGGAAATCAGTTGTGTTATTGCGCTCACATCATGACTATTTTGTTCTCTTTTGACAATCCTTAGATCATCTCCATTAGAGATGAGCTTTTTCAGACATTCAAGCGAGGAGATAAACGTGTAATGGAAAAACAAGAGGTCCAACTAACTGAAGAATCGTTTCGCAGGTTATTCAACAATGCTGACTCTCTAATATGCCAAAATCATTGCACTCATGGTTCTTTCTTGAAGCTAGCATATGCGTTTTCCTTACTCAACAAATTAGTACAGTATTTTATCTAAATTATTATGTATTTGGCCTAGCTTAAGTTTCACCTGCTTACCCAAATAAATTTAGAATAAATTACACAATATGTACCTGCTGGTTTCAAGATTTTGACAATGAGTATATCAGACTATCAGTATATGTGGTTTCAGTAATGTTCCAAACATACATGTGTGGATCCAACAGGAGGGGCAGCAGCTGTTGTGGACATGAGGAGCAAGGAGCAGCAGATATTAGTATAAGCTATTCTATTGTTAGTCTTGTTAGCTATTTAGCTATTTGTTAGGCATATCTCTTATCCTTTGGCTTAGTTAGATAAGGTTGTTAGGTGAAGCCAGCTCTAAAAAAGGGGCACTCGGCTATGTCATTTGATATCAAGCAGTGATAATGAAATAGTCTTTCTCCTTGTTATCAATTAGGAGAAGGTTGTGCAATGTACTCATTGTTATCAATTAGGAGAAGTCCTTTAGATTGAGCTAGGTGAGCTTTGTATTGATCCTAAGTGTATGTTTGATGGACATATTCTACCCAATAATTATAAATTAGTTGGTAATATGTGGGTTCCACCCACTGTTAAACAATTTTTGCATTGACTTGATTTCCATAATGGTAAGTAGGATGAGAAGAAATGTTTGACGAATAAGAATCATCACCAGAAGGTAATAGGTTGGCATCTCGACGTTCATAAGTCCGAATAGACCTTGAGCTAGCATGAGATTCATAGGAGTACAATAATTCAAGCATATTTAGCTCATACAATAGGTAATTTAGCATAAAAAGACCTAAACCAACCTACAAAGTGCATTATGCAGCCTTAAATTTAAATTTGAAAAAATCCGAGCTGTTATTTGTCCTCCCGGTTCCCACCGTTTTTTCCGGTAACCACCTGTTTTTTTCCTGGCCGACACCACTCGGCTATTCTTCTGGTGATGTTTACCCTATGATCTAAGGATCACAACAATTTGGTATCAGAGCCGTCGATCCTTCACGGCTTCTGCTGCCATGGCTCCTCTTTCCAAGAAGGAGCTCGGCCAACTCGCAACCGCAATCAAGGAGTTGTGCAATCAGATGGAAAAAGGCTTTGCTAGTCTTCAGCCAGGTCGACAATCTTACCAGCGAAGTCGACAAGCTCATTAGGGTGGGGACAACCGACATGACTGCCACGGCGCTGCCATCTACGTTGCCGGAGTTTGCCACAGTCCTGCCAAACCCTGTCACGGTAGCCATGGCGCCTCCGAAGATTGTCGCAGCGAAGACACGACTTGCTGCGACACTGCCGAAGCATGCAACGATGTTGCTGAAGCTTGCTGCAGCAAGCGTGGTACCGATTCCGCGGCATCGGCGGTCGCATCTGCCTCGAAGTCGTCCGAAGCTACCGTGATGTCGTTTGTGCCTGCCACAACATTGCAGGTTGCGCTGCCACGTAGGCCGGGCGCAGCGGTGCCTACCGCGCTTACCACGACGCCTGCCACCGTAGCCGCGGTATCTATTACGCCTACTGCAAAGCTGATCGTGGGCTGCCTCATCCACATGTGGAGGACACGTACTTGTGGTGCTCCGATGCGGTGCAACGCCGACATAGCGACCTCTTATCGACATGGGGTCACCTTGGGTTGCAGCCATGGCCGCCACCTCTTATCGACATGGGGTCACCTTGGGTTGCAGCCATGGCCGCCACCCTGCAGCTCAAGGACGAGCTGCTCATCCAGGAGGGGCGAAGTGTCATGGCCGTGGGTTCAACAGGAGGGTCAAAAGCTGTTGTGGACGTGAGGAGCAAGGAGCAGCAGAGATTAGTATTAGCTATTCTATTGTTAGTCTTGTTAACTATTTGTTAGGCATATCTTTTATCCTTTGGCTTAGTTAGATAAGGTTGTTAGGTGAAGCTAGCTCTATAAAAGGGGCACTCGGCTATGTCATTTGATATCAAGCAGTGATAATGAAATAGTCTTCGCCCCCCCCCCCCCCAATCTATAGTCTTCCCTCTCACCAAGCGGCTGACATCACCCAGCTATTCTCTCGGTGATGTTTACCTCTATGATCTAAGGATCACAACATGTCATTTGGATTTGAGGCACCTACCGTACTTCGAAGCGTTTTGCAATTATTTGCAATTATTTTAGGCCAAAAAAAGTGGGAGAATATCTGTAAGTATTGTACGTGTAATGAACCTTAGTTCACGACGTGGCAAATACTGTACGAAGAGGGCCGGGACCTAAACAAAAAGCTTCTTCATCCCAGCACCTTAATGTTATTCATTATCTACTTTTCTTTTGCTATTATTGGTCTCTGCTAATATTCTTTCATTCTGGAGTGGTGTAATTTATTCAGTACAAGATTTATTAATTTTCATTTTCTTGAATATGTAAACTTCAGCTTTGCAGTTATTTTCTGAAATGCATTAGAGTATCATAAATTATATTTTGCATTATTTAACCCTACTGGTTACTTGTTGGATTTGTAGGATGTTGCTTGTCTTTTGTGAGCAAACTTCAAATGAAAAGCTGCCACAAGATATATCAGAGCAAGCGATGATGGAGATTGTCACGAAGAGGTAAGACTGTTTGAACTATACATACTGTTGTGGTTTTGGAACTATACATACTGTTGTGGTTTTGACATTCATGTCTTAGGCCAAATGTTGCAAGTTCAAAGGCCACCTGTAATATTTATTTCCTCCAGAATTTATTGTGATTTCCTCATGCTGAAGAGAGCAATTCCACGTTTCCACCTTTCTCCGCTGCTGTTTAAAGGAATACTAGTACGGTGCCCGTGCGTTGCAATAGAATCATAAAAGAGGGTGATACATAAATATAAGACGGGATCCTAAACCATATAATAAATATCAATTTTCTGTCACACAAATATTGGTTCACTTTGTGATAGAAATATTTTTATTCATATAAAGAAACATCAATGTATGCATGTGTATATAAAAAGCGAATGTGTGTGCCACTATATTTTCACATTGCTACTCCGAGGAAAAGAAAAGTGGGAAGAAAAAAGATGATTTGAGGCCCTGAATCCTGCCACTCTACGATGCACTGCACGAGATATATCGATGCTGTTTGGTCTTGAACGCGGTGATCAGATTTCCCAAAAAGCTCCTAACATCGATGCAGTAGTATATATATAATAAAAGTAATAAAAATATATAATATAAAAGATTAGTGATAAACTGGGGAAGCACCAAAGTAGTGAATTAGTGAAACAAAAAGGGAACAAGATAAACCAAGAAGGAAACGGCAAGGAACAAGAAGGGAACAAGAGAAACCAACAAGAGAAACCAGTGAGATGAAGAAGGTACCGACTGGAGGGAGCAACAGGAAGAAGCCAAGAAGGGAACAAGAAGAGGAGAGAAGAGGAAGTACCCGAGCCGCATCTGCACCCAAGATCTGCGACGAGGACCATGAGCAGAGACTACAAGATCGAGCTGCCACTGCATTCATGTCCTCTCGTGTCTTGTCGTCAGCACAATGCCAATAGCTGAAGATTGCATACAATGAAAAGAGAATAAACACACGCAATTGCAGAGAAGTTCATATAGCAATCATTACCACTGTGGGCACTTTACACTCTTTCATGAATGACCTTTTTTGTCCCTCCATGCATATGCCATCAGCCCGCACACCATACAACCTGAGAACAAATCGAATATGATTAAATATGATAGGAAAATTTTAGCCGAGAAAGAAAAGAAGAAAACCTGCAAAATGTGCAGCATATCCCACTTTGTGTCCCATATCTAGCATATTTAGTAAACCGATGCATTGCAACATATATTTAGTAATTACATAAACCTATATTTAGAGCAGCCGTGCCCATAACTTTGCATCAGTTACTTAGTAGGCGGCAAAGATTTACATCAAATTGTGATATTAAATCATTGTAGGAGGGACTAACCCTTGTACACTAACCTGGAATACTATATTGTGCAGCAAACATGAAGCATATATCAAACTCTACGATAGCTCGCCGGCGGCGACAATCTCCGCCTCATCACCACCCACCACAACCACCTCTTACCCACATGGATCCTGGAGTTCATTATACAGTGCTGCCTCTCACAGTTGTGCCCCCCTCACGCTGTCTTGCCGCGGCAGAGCTCGTCGCCGCCGCGCGTGGCCCGAGCTCATGAATGCCACCGAGCCACGCATTCTTCGCCTCGCCGGACCCTACCGCGCCACTGGCCTGACCCTTAACCGAACATCAAGGCACTCCAGTCTAGGCTGCCGCATTGTTCTCCCAAAATTGGAGGATGCAGACCAGGATAGGAGATGAGGCATGTGATAGGGTGGATCGAGATTTAGAGTGAGGGGGTTGGGGGCGACGGATCAGGAAGGGATATGGGTGGCGAGTGTGGCGGTCGGCGAGTTAGGCGTGGGCGACCCCCGCCACCGCTAGACCCCACTATCCGTGTCACCTCGCCATGGCCAGCTATTGCTTCGCCACGCCAAGACGTGCTCACGCACGGCGGCCCATCGTACCACCCCGCCATGGACCTCGTGGCGTACTTCACTGTCACATGCTTCTATCACAGCATGGCAAGGCCGCCACTGCCAAGGAGAATAGGGATACCGAGCGAGGGAGCGGACAAGGAGCCCTTTAGCCGGCAAGCACATAGGGGCTAGAGACCAAGGCAAGAAATAGAAGGAGAGGGCCCGTCGGCCGGCGAGCACACGGGGAGAGGGGGGATCACGAGGCGAAGGGGGGTTGGGCAGTGACGATGGGTAGAAGCTCCCAGCTGTGGCGTGGGAAGACAGCGATGGGGCGGCGGCGGTGCGGAAAGGTCCCGGCGGCGGCGACGTCAGACGACGATGAGGTGATGACGTGGGGAGGAGGCGTATGAGAGAGGGGTGTGGTGTTTGATCGAGGGAGGGGAGACATGGGGAGTAGAACTAGGGAAGTGGGAGGCAGTTGTGCGCAACAAAGAGGTGAAGCGGTTTAGATGGACCGAGTGCTAGGGGAGGGTCCATGAGTCAGCACTCGGTTTTCAGTCACATGCAATCGTGACTCACACATAGAAGAGAGGGAGGGTAGGGAAGGACGGAGGACCACCGACTCCTATTTTTAAGTAGTATAGAGATATTATTTGTACCTTTTGCTTCTGTGTAGGAACTTATGGTCCTTTGTTCACAAAAGGAAAAAACACGGTGTATGTCATATACTTCATTTGAGTTCTAGTTGCTTTTTGAAACTAAAGTAATTGTGTTGCCGTGTGAGCTAGTTGAAGTGTGCGAAATATACGAAGACGTAAGGCATATAAAGGTTTTGTCGAGATCTGTGAGGGGCCCTTGCCTCCATAAGGCTTCATGTTGGTGCATCCTTGGCTCCACTCGGTGGTACTTGCAAGCAACTAAAGCCAACAATTGACAAAAAAAAGGCATCAGCACCATTTGGCCTTTCCAACTTCATGGTTCGATTCCTGTTTGGAATGAAACCAATTAGCCATCCAACTTTATTTTTGTTAGGATTTCTACCATGTGTTTCAGGTAAAGTCAAAAGTAGATTTGGCTCAATGTTCGAAATATTGAAGTTCATATTTGGATTGACCTCAGTATTTGCCAAGAATCAAATTCAAATTGGATTTGACCTTAAAATGCATAGCAATTAACAAGTTCATGTTGTAGAATTTTTATTTAATGCTTTTTTGTATTTAAAATTTTAAACTATTCTTGAGAATCCCAAGTGAACTTTTAGAAATTTTGAGTTTTCACCATGATTGCTGAATTAACTAATTTCTAATAATAGACACAAGCTTCACGTAGCTAGAAATCATTTTGACTGCTTCCATGGCCCAAGGAGCTGGCTACATGACACTACAATTTTGTGGCATTTGCCGTACGACATCGAAAAGTGCCTTTGCTCTAGGACACTACAATTTTACGACTCTGCTGTAGGGCACTAAGGCCATTATAATAATATTATCCTTATTAGTAGGTGAGAGTGTATGCAGAATGTCTGGTTTGTCCCTCCCTTCTTCCTCCATTTTTCCTCACTCTTCTTCATTATCCGCTAAATCCATTAGCTGATGCGGCTCATCCCCAAACCCTAGCCCGATCCCAATGGTGACTCCCTATAGGGGGGCCGTGGCACCGGCGCCGATCATCGGCGACCGCTAGCTCGACCTGCCCGTTTGCTTCATGGGTTGCCATGCGGGTGCACTGTTCGACGCCTCTGTCACCCTGTGGCTCCACCCTGTGAAGCTCCATTACGCCGCCTCCCGCCCCAAGGCGCTGCACGAGCTAGAGGTTGTCGATACGGGAGCGCCCGTCGACTACCTCCATGCCTTCGTCGCCGACCTTGGGGACCACCGTGCGCTCGAGCAGCTCTGTCGGATCCTACGCCTCCTCACATCACTCAAGGTCGTGCCCGCTCTCGGTCGTTCGTCAGTTTCGTGGGCCACCAAGAGGGCACACTGCTCGAGCTGCGGGTTTTGTTCTCTCCACCTCCGCCACCAGGGGTCTACTTGACCTCCGCCACACTCTCGAGAGGCTCATCTGCTACAATTCCACGTTGCGATTATATCATGTCTCCTAATTCTGATGATAAAGTTACGTAATCCGTTGTTTGTGGAAATGTGCATGGTGACCTGAGATGCTAATTATCATCCCATACTGAACTATGAAGTATGCTGAGAAAAGTAGGACATAGTGAGTAGTTGTGGGATGAGATAACCGGAGGACATGGAGAAGGAACGAGGAAAAAGAAGAGAAGGGCATGAATGTCATTTTGAATGGTTTCTCTCTCCAAAACAACAATAATATTATTATAATGGCATCAATGTCCTATAGCAAAGAGTCACAAAATTGTAGTGTCCTGGAGCAAAGACACGATTTTTCGATGTCCCACAACAAATGCCACAAAATTGAGGCGTCTTGTAGCCAATTTTGCCATGAATTTATCATGTTGCAATTTAGTCCTGATCATGTCACTAGTAACTTATTAGCATGGCATACGTTTGTAATAGCATCTGGAGGAGAGTGATAATGTTTTATGCATGCTTTATAGCTACTTTACATATGTTGCTTATATAATTTTATAGTTACTTTACATATGCTGCTTGTATAACTAGCTGATGCCTAAGTTTCTCTGTTTTGGATGATCACTTGATGAACTAATTTTGGTGCTGATTCTTTCATTCAAAGCTAAATTGACAGTTTACATTCTATTGACCATCTGAGTAATGAACTAATACTAAATTGACGGTTTACATTCTATTAACTATCTGAGTAATGAACTAATGGGACTACATTGATCCTGTTTATTTGAGCACTGAACTATATATATATTAATGCAGGTACGAGAAGGAAATGATGCATCCAATTAAAAATCTGATCAGTGGAGAATTAGCACGTATCATGCTTATTAAGGTTCTTTCACTTCTTTCTGTATTTAGGGTGGCATTCAATTCAAGTTAACTTGCATTTTTCTCACCTTCAACTTTGAACATTTCAGATTCAGATGCATGAACTGGATCTTCAGGAGTAAGTTATACTATTGCTGTCTGACAAGTGACAATATTGATTGAAATGCATAAAGATATATTTTCTTATCTGATATTCACCACCAGAGATAATTGGATTGTTCTTACACAGGGCAATGCTGGAAATGGATCAGCTTCTTAAGGGAAATGCGATAAATTTTGCTATTCTTGCAGCTCTACCTGCATTTGGTCTTTTGCTTCTGCTGCTCCTTTTAGTGCGAGCATGGGCTATGCATGTATGTATATAGACTTCCATCATTATCTTCTTGTTTTGCAATATCACATCTGGGGCATCTGGCACAAGTAGTTGTAGATCTATGGGAACTTGATATGTTGCTCTTTAACCTATTTGTGCCGGACATCTTTGCAGTTTGCACCATGGACGTGTGTGTGTGAAAAAGCAACAAGGATACTAGGTTAAATATGGCTAACTATTACTGTGATTATAAAATAGGACCAAGGTGCAGAGGGAAGAGGTAGGATTGCGCAGCATCAGCGAAGGCTGCTTCTCGTTGATGTAGAGAGAAGGCTTATGGAGTTTCAGAATTGCATTGTTAATGGAATGGTAATTTTATCTAGATCTTAAGTTAGTCTACTCTGGCATGTTTGTTTAGATGAGTTACACATGTTTCTTTTCAAGTTTTTAATATTCATTCGGCCTTCTGTTTGTGGTTATTCCTAAATATGATAATAGCACTCTTGTGTGTCTTGGATCCGCACAAATATTGTCCTTTCACCACATACGAGAGAGCCAGAATTGCCCTTTTCAAGAATTGACGCCCTCACCCACCTTCACCTGAATGTCCAAGATGAAAGTGCGGTTGTATTGATGAGAAAGCCATTTGCCACCAACTTTTGAATTACAAGTATAAGAATATTTTTATTATGATACGCACTAGTAATGATTCCCTGAATTTCCTACTTTACAGGAGGAGGAGGCATGCTGTACGTTCGGATTAACACTTTACGCCCTAGATAGATTATACAAAGCTGTTGAGTTGCATGCAAAAGAAGCAGGCGAGTGGTCAAGGTCAGTCTCAACTCAGACTCTTAGTTCTTTTACTTCCCCCCTGGCTACTCTGGATGGCCTGTGGACCAAATCTTTTGCACTGCAGATTGAGAGAAGAAATTTTTGATCTGGCAAAGCGTAACATGGGAATGGGAGACAAGTTGGCTGTTCTTTCACGCTTGAGGGGGAATGAGGGGATGTATGACTCCTTACGTGCATCGCCATCAGGTGGTTTGCTGCATCTGTAGTTTTCTCATCTTTCCTTTTACTCGAGTGGTGATTAGTTAACTTACCGTGGTTCATTTTGGAGACGATGTTATACGCAAGTCCCACGGTGACATTCAATCTACTTGGCCATGTTAGCAGGATAGCCGTGAAGATTTTGATACGAATGTTTTTTTTTAGCCTTTTGGCTCTACGTACAATGGGGGTGCCTTGTGCCACCGCCGATGCATTGCACCGGTTTCCGAGGTGTATCTGCCACAATTTGTGTATTCAAAGTCCCCACTTGCTGGATGCTAAACGTATCCACTTGTGACCCTTAAATGGGAGGGGAAATTTGATATATGTCATTGGAGAGTTTATGGATCTAAATGTGTCACTAAAAAGTTTTTAATTCTAAAAATGCTACTTTCTAATGTAAAATTTTACACTAGGGAAATGCTGAGAAATAGTATGCCGCTCCCTAATGAATGAATCTACAAAGTTGCTTGTTGTACACCTTGTTCATGGTTGTGGAGAATTTGATCTTTCCTGCTACCAGCGATGGTTGTTCCGTTGTCCAAAGCAAAATGCGGTGGTTTATTACTCGTGCCTAAATAAGACGATCTCCTTATTCAACTATTTCGGTGAAAAGAACAGTTTTTGTTCATGCGATATTACTAGAGACAGCCAAGCACATTGCTCAAGGCACTGGCGGCGTCAGGGAGGGGTGTCCCTGGTGCACGGACACTCTCAAAAAAATATGCAAAATTTTTCTAGCCAGGTATTATTGGCTATGCTAATGTACATCTATTTTGCTTAGGCTGATCAATCCATTTTTTTAGCACAGCTAGCAACTAGACCAAACCCATCCTGTGATCTTTTTAGTCTACCAATCAACCAGGCCCTCAAGTCCTCAACTCTCTAGTTCTAGTTTCTAATCTTTCAACTGAGCTCACAGAGATAGAGGCACCACATCAAGCAAGCAGGCGTCAGGACTTTGGCGACCTGGGCGGCTAGGCGCCGCACACCCACACGTCAATTTGGCCATTGGCGTTGGGCGAGTTGGGCGTTACAGCCGGCAGCTGCGCAGGGGAGATAGGAGCTCAGGTGAAGTCCCATACTTTGATACTCTCATAGTCCCATCTACATTTAAATTTAGGGATTGGATTTGGGCATTTGGCCAATTAGGGATTGCAAAATTGAATGTTTCCTGTGATTTGTATATGCGGGACAAGTTGAATCCTAAGCCGGATGGTAGATATGTGCCTTATGGAAGATCATTACGTTTTTACTCAAAACAAACAAATGAAGATCATTTTAGAAGGGAAGTGTATCTTGGCATAATTGATAATGTTTTCCAAGAGCTTGACAATCGGTTTGACAAGTTTAAATCCTATGAATTCATTTACTTATTATGATAGGAACAAAGTGCTTAGTTTTGCCAACTTTTATCCCAATGATTTTTCAAGCACAGATTTAATGAGACTTTCTTTTCAACTTGATAACTTCATTGATGATATGCAAAGCGATGATAGATTTAAGGGTCTAAAGAATCTCGGTGAGCTTTCTATTAAGCTTGTTGAAACAAAGAAGCATGACAGTTACAAGTTGACGTCCTTGCTTCTCAGATTAGTATTGTTCCTATCGGTGGCAACGGCGAGCGTTGAAAGAGTATTTTTGACGATGAATCTTGTGAAGAACAAGCTGAGAAATAGTATGAGCGATCAAGTATTGAATGATTGTTTAGTCATCTTTATAGAACGAGATATCTTCTCGAATGTTAGTGATGATAATACAATCAAGTGTTTCCAGGGAATGAGATCGCGTCGCGTGGTATTATGATTTTCATTAGCTATGTAGGACTCTTTTATTCATGTAAGATTTTTTTGAACTATTTGTATTGCACTATTAACTAATTTCTAACACTTTTGTTTAATTATGTTGGACTTATGAAATTACTTATGTGTCGTACAAGAATTTTTTTTTGTCTTTGAAGTGTGCACCATCATTACTAAATTTTTGGCTCCACCACTGTCTCAAGATGACAAATCGTTGCTGCAATTAGAGACGCGAAAACCAGAACGACAAGCGATCAGGAACAAACGACTCGAGGTAACGCAAAATAGGAGAAGCAAATTGTGGTTGATTTGGAAGCTTCACTCTCCGACCATGGCGAGCAGCGCGTCCTTGTAAATGGCCATGGGTGTTCCTAGCCATCGCGTCCACGACCTTGGCCCCGTACTGCTTCAGGGTAGGCCTCCTCGACCTCCTCCGTGTCCATGTCGGAGCGTGACACGACGGCCCCGGTGGGAGCAGCCTTGTCTACTTGTCAGCTCCGTCGTCCACGAGTTGATGCGTCGGAATCAATGCTTAAAAATGGTATATGAAATGTTGGATAAGGCTGCTTCCAGTGCTCCACCCTGACTGGTATCTTAAGCATATCATATAAGTAAAATGATGATGTGGCATCATAGTTAATGAAGAGAGATGGTACTCTAGTATCTAATCTGGATACCAGTTTGGTCTCGAAATCCAACGTATAAAAATTTATTGTGCGATCCCGTGCGGTGCGGCCCATCTCGTTCCCATCTCTATTTTCTTTCCCTTCTCCATTTTCTTTCCCGGCGCCTCCTTTCTCCTCTCCTGGCGCTCCCCATCTCATTCCCATCGCCAACCGCCCGCCCCCATCTCCTACCCATCGTCGGCCGCAGGTGCCTCCTTTCTCCTCTCCGCCGCCGGCGACTGCCCCTTTTCTCCTCTCCGCCAGCGCTTCCTTTCTCCTCTCCTACCGCTCCCCATCTCGTTCCCATCGCCGGCCGCCCGTCCCATCTCCTACCCATCGTCTCGCGCAGTGCCTCCTTTCTCCTCTCTGGAGGCGATCGCCTTTTTCCTCTCCTGCTGCTCCCCATCTCGTTCCCATCGCCGCCGCCCCCCATCTCCTGCGCTCGCGATCTCCGCGCTCATGGATGGAAGCGAGGATAAGGAGCGAGGGCCACCACCACCGGAGAATGGACCACTTCTGCACCGCCGCTTATTCAATTTCCCGCCAGTAGCTCCTCGGTCATCCTAGGACCGCCAAATCAATGGCATGTTCTTCTTATCTCCCTCGCCATGTTTTCGCTTTGTTTGGATTTCAGACTATATGAAATTTCAGATGATGCGGTTGTGTTCATTTTGCTTTGTTTGGATTTCAGACTCATATGAAATTTTCGAACTACTAATTGGGATGAATGATTGGCAAGCAATTTATTTTGAAGAATCCATGAATATTCTTCCCGTAGATCAACCTCCGATACACCGAGTTCACATCTCACCTAAACTCCAAATTGCAAGATGCATTCTCGTAGTGTAAATTAGTAGTACATAATCCGCTTGTTTGGCTGAGATTAGAACTAGTTTTAAGTTTCAATCACTTTATTACTATCGATTCGGCACATCTGATTCTATTATGGAACATATGTTTGTATGCACAAATGTACAAAATAGGACATAATCTGATGGAAACCGAAGCATATCATTATACTATAGACAACAATAGAATCGGATATGTTAAATTGTTAAGTCGATATTCAACGTCATTGTGCTAGATCGAAAGTTGGATGTTTGATCGTGTAGAGAGATTTCAAAGATGATTGAGCATATCTTAGTTAGTTTTGACCGAACTACGAGTATGCATGTGTTGCAGGTATATCATTGCTCTCTGCCCCTTGCTCTCTCGAATTGCAAGGTGCTTACCTTTGTTTATATGTCCAACCAGGTTGCCCAAGGGTCCTACAAGTCGGGAAGGTTGTCTGTGATTCCCTCCAAGTTGAAATCGAAAAAATGTTAGTTGCTGGGATTGAGGGGTGCCTAGAAAAAAAGGAAGATGGCAGTTGGTATTTTGAAGGATGTTAGTTGCTGGTACTATTTAGGATGCACTTGTTTGAAGTATTACTGTAGCAGCGGTGGACGAGTTCCACCTTTTGCCTTGTTCAATCTCTGAAATGCCACTTATCTATTTTAGTTTTATGATGGTTTCACACAGCCGAGCTAGTTTTGTGTTGTTTTCACATACGAATTGTGATGGTTTTACACAGCTAATTAAAAAGCACTAGTCTGATCAATTGAAGGGCCACATACACTTTGCGACTATGTATTCACAAGCTCTCTATATATGGCCGTGCTCCACTTCTCTCTCCATTTCCTACTCTACACCGTGCTCCACTTTTCTCTCCATTTCCTCCACAATATGTCTCATCAACCAAATGATGCCGATGAAGAAAACATCATGGATCCGACTGCATTGTACACACTGGATGAATTTCTTGCCGAGGAGGTCACGAAGAGTCTAAAGGGAAGCCTTGAAGCTCTAGAAACAAGATCTCTTAGCAGAAGTGGTCCAAGGAGGTACATGAATAGGCCGCATGAAGAAGCTCATTAGCGGCTTGTAGATGATTACTTCTCCGACAACCTTCTCTATTGCAACAAGGTATTCCGTAGAAGATTTTGGATGAGAAAACCCTTTTTTTCTACGTATCATTGACACACTAGGCAAGTGGTCTTCGTATTTCACTGCAAGGACAGATGCCCTTAACCGCTAGGGGCTCTCTCCGTTGCAGAAATGTACGGCGGCTATTCGCCAAATGGCGTATGGTACACCTGCAGACAATCTTGATGAATACCTGAAGATTGGCGAGAGTACTACAGTTGAGTGTTTGAAGTTGTTCGTGCAAGGCATTATTGATAACTTTGGAGAGAAGTACTTACGAAGCCCCAACACTGAAGATATGGAGCGCCTACTTCGTATTGGCAAGAGTCGTGGTTTTCCTAGCATGTTGGGAAGCCTAGACTGTATGCACTGGTGTTGGGAAAAATGTCCCATGGTATGGAAGGGTCAATTTACTAATGGTTATAAAGGCGTGCCTACTCTTATTCTGGAGGCAGTTGCTTCTCAAGATCTTCGGATATGGCATGCCTTCTTTGGTGTTGCCGGATCTAACAATGATATCAACGTGCTGACTCAATTGCCGTTGTTCATTAAGCAGTTGAAAGGGTGTAACATTCTGATTTTCTAAATCCTTTTTAAATGTGTAAAATAAATTAAAGCTATTTTATTTTAATGAGAATTGCAAGTTTGGTTCGGTTGGAGAGGTTTGAGTTGCCTAGACCTCCTTTCATTGGGACATCCGTGTGTTCCAAAGGAGCTTCTTGTTCACTGCGACCTCCTGAATTCATGTAAATCCCTTGGATATCCTTTCTTGGCGAAAGGACCTCCCTTGTCTTTGATCTAGCAGTCCGCACCTCTTCCCATTTCCAATCCAAGGGTCTAGACCTCCCATGCGCTATGTCCTTCGTGGACCTCCCTTTGTTCAATCGAATCAGTTCAGACCTCCCTTTGTGCAATCGAACGGTTCAGACCTCCCCTCTATATTGAATCTAATGGTTTGGACCTCCCCTCGCTTTAAGTCCGAGGGCCCAGACCTCCTCACGCGTTGTTTTTCTTTGGGGACCTCCCCACATGGCCCCGGTCTTGGTGTTGGACCTCCTCTTGGAGATCCAACCGCCTGCACCTCCCGCTGACCACCCTTGGTGAGATCCCGACCGTCAGACCTCCCCGTCTGACCTTCCCTGCCTAGACCTCCTCAATCTTTAGACCTTCCCGTCCTTGGGCTTAGGACCTCCTAAGCCGCTCGGACCTCCTCGAGGACCTCTATTGTGGGTCAAGACCTCCCTATTTTGACCCGACTGTTTCTAAATTGACTGGCCCCACCTGCCAGTCTTAACCATTCTCAATTCCTCCGCCACGTTATTATATTGAGCATTTAATATGGGTCTTGTCACATTAAATGCATTCATATACGTGGTGTTTTACTTTAAATTGGGTTACTTAACCGTACCCTGATATTTTTCTTTGTTCCTTCCCAAGCAACATACATTGTCCTTTCTCGTACCTTTTAACCAGGGTGGTGGTGACACCTGCCCTGCCACTACCTACCTTTGACCCATTTCCATACTTATCCTGGACTCGTGTATTTCTAGTTTTCTTCACCACTTTGACTACAACTTGTCTAAGAAATTCCACCACTCCACCTTCTCCATTTTCACCCTCTCGGCTCTGGACCAGTGGCCTTCCCGGGAAAGCCTGGCTCTCACGACCTTCCCTTTCACCCATTGCTGCTTATCCTTGGTAAGTTCTTTGATGATCTCCTCCACCTTTGTGTTTACCACTACCCTGAGCTGGCCATGTCTTTCACAGGACCTTCTCTGGTGGGTTTCTTTTGGAATTCTGTGGTGCTCGTGTGAGGACCTTCTCTCCGGACCTTGCGCAAGCATTTTTGGCCTCGGGACTTCTCTGCCCACTGCCTAGGTCACACCTTCGGGACCTTTTTCCAAAGACCCCTTTTTCCTCTGGTAAGCTAGACCTTCTCCAAAAGAACCTAATCTAAATACAATGCTCTTCTGTTAATTGGGTTTTTGAGATTTCTCTGGAGTTCTCCTGGTTCTTTATTTGGATCTTTATTGGATCTCTGTTTGAATCTTCTTTGAATTTGCCTTCTATATATATGTAGATTGTGAAGATTCCGGGGAATCCGAAAGTTCTGAAGAAGAAGAATCTCTAAGTAGTGAGCAAGGCAAGTTACACTCTTGATCATATTGCACCCAGTAATTTAAACTAATTATGTTCTGTTTTAATGTGTACTGCATGCTTATTTTTATCAAGTTAGTTCAATACCAGTTTTAACGTTATAGTTATACCCACTTCCTTTGTATGACCTCTGTTGGTTTGGTACAGAACACATTGTCACCTTTAGGTCAAACTTGGCTAATACAGTAGTATGAGTCAAGACCATTTGAAAAACATATGCTCAGTTATGCTTAGACCAAAACTATTGATTTGGGGAAATCTTTACCAACATAACCAAATAATGTTTTAAATGTTTTCACCATGGCATTGGGTTGTCATGGAGGTATGAAAGTATTGCTGGGGAAGCAAAGTTATGAAAATGGATTTTTGACTGGGGCGAATTGGTTGACTTGGTTGGTGCAAGTTGATGCACGGGATCGTGCCTTATGGTAGATCGATGCCCTTAGGTTTGTGGAAGTCGCCCTAGTCATTTGAGGACCGGTCTTTGAGCGACCAATGCCATGCCTATAATGGGCTATGCCACAATCGTGCAACCACATGTCTCCAGAATGGGGTGTGGGACCTGGCTAAATAATTTGCAAAACTCCACTACATGCTGCTCCATTGGTGGTGTGGGAGGTCTTGTTGGCTAGAGGTCTTTGATGACCCATTGTTCCCACCGGTGCAAGAGGGGCTTCCCGCCGGATGGCTATCCATAGGGGGGTGAAACCTTAGCAAGGAAAGGCTGTGGTGGAGCAATGCATTGTAAAGGCCTTGTCATGAGCTCTAGATCTCTTACCTTTGGAAGTGAGAGGTGGTATTGACGAATGCCGGACAAACTAGAGTACTCATGTCGTGTGGGTAAAGTGCACAACCTCTGCAGAGTTAAATCTATTCAATAGCCGTGTCCACGGTCAAGGACGTCTTTGGCAAAGGCCACTTGAAGTTAGTGGTTGACTTTGGGAATTTCTCGAAATGATTTTCAAATCTGTTTTGGGATCGCCGTCCCATGGGTTTGGGCAGGAGCCTAATGTCGAGGGTATCCTTCACCAAATAATGATGAATGCTATCCAACCTAAAAATTGCTTTGGTAAAATGAATTTTATCTATTGAAAGACCTGCTTTGGAACTTAGTAATGGTATTTGAAAGAAAATTGGCTTTGTGCAAGATCACCCTATTATGCCATCCTTTGATTATCCATTTATGCATGTCATATTGTTAACCCACGGGTGTAACTTGCGAGCACAGTGGTAGTGCTCACTCTTGCTCATTACAAATTTTGCCAGGAGAAGATATTGGCAGTGATGAAGATCGAAGCAGCTAGGTTATGCCCTCCAGTCAGCTGCCTGTGGCGTGTTGATGGACTCTCGTGCTTTCTTTTGCTCTCTTTTGCTTTTATGTATTTATGTTGGGCCCAAGGCCACCTTGTAACCAACTTTGTTAACATGTGGTATAAATAAAAGATTGTTCTGGATATCACCACTGTGTATTTTTGTCTGTGAAGGGCTAGCCATGATCCTTGGGACTAGCTCAGTTTCACAGAGGACCTTGGAGCAGTGCTCGGTCCTCCATGATCTCACGTTGGGAAAAACATGTGGGGTTCAAGTGGATTTAGGGCCCCACGACCTCCTCCTCGGAGGGTCGTGGGAGGTCTTGGTGCGCCTCGACCTCCTCATTTATTTCCACGTGGGGCTATGGCAGTCGTGGGTGCTCCTCGGTCAAAGACCCTCTCTCGGGTCATGTTCTCTCGACTTCAGAGGTCTCATTGACCTCCCGGGAGGTCTTGATGGATCGCCGAGAGGTCCTTGCTGACCTCCGGAGGTCTGGTGGACTTTCCAGAGGTCTGGAGGATCTCTCGGGTGCCCTAAGACTGGGTCGTCACAAAGGGCAAGCGCCTCGGGTGAACTATATTGTCAACGACAAGGAATACCAACATGGTTATTACCTTGCAGATGGGATATATCCAGAATGGGCTGCGTTCGTGAAGACAGTATCAATGCCACAAACAGAGAAGCACAAGTTGTTTGCTGCGCATCAAGAAGGGGCAAGGAAGGATGTGGAACATGCGTTTGGTGCCTTGCAGCGTCGATTCTCTATTGTGCGTTATCCTGCGCGTTTGTATGACCGGGGCGATCTCCAGAATATCATGTTAGCTTGCATCATTCTTCACAATATGATAGTTGAGGATGAAAAAGAAGAGGCGGCAGATGATCTTGACTTGAACGAGGCCGCAAGCACATCGACCGTTCTACCATCCGTATTCCAACACGGCGACATACCGGAATTTGCCGATGTGCTCCAAAGAGATGCTAACATCTGGGATCGCCCTACTCATAGAGCACTAAAAAATGACTTAGTTGAGCATATTTGGAAAAAGTTTGGGCCGAAATAGATTATGTTCATGACTCCATTCATGTACCTCTAAATATATTTTGATGATATTTTAGTTGGCACTTTTTATGTACGGATACATGTTCATGTATTTACGTTTGTGTGTGTCAACAAACATATATTGCTTTAGTACATGCCACAAATAGGCCACAAAGCTCCAATACTAGTAAAGATCATGCATGTAATTAAATAAAACAGCCTAAGATACTACACCATAAGAAACCATGCATTAGGAAGATAGTATCCTAACACTCCTCATGCACTAAGAAACTGCACTAAGATACTACCCATTGGGAGTAGCCTAACTCACATAGAGTGATGTTTTGAGACAGCCGAGGACAAGGATGTTGACCGCCTTGTTCAAAGCTCATAAAAGGGTCGAAACCTTATGCCAATTAGCAAACACAGTCAATCACTTAAACCACTTGATCGACTTGTCGAATCGACTCAATACATCACCTACACTAGGTACGGCGGAACAGGTGGAGATATGGTAACACAACGGTAGGGACTATGAACAATAGACAAAGTGATCTCGATGAGATAGGTAATGCTAGTGTACTCATATGAGCGTAGTAGAAATAGGGGCCACCCATCAGTGATGCTGTTTGTCGTAGACCCAGGGCTCTATAGGGTGAAGTAGAGTTTGTGGAAGTAGTAAAATAGTTGGTTATCTCGTCGTGTGCTGCACACTATCATGTTGTGTCTATAGCGTGATAGTACGAGATTGAGATATCTTACAAGTAAAATGAGGCAAACTCTGCGAGGTTAACTTTTTTTTTCAAACATGTTGTGCTTCCGGCGTAATGAAGCTATGTTTTTGGGTGATTCTAACTTCGAGGCATAAGTAACTTAACAACTGTTTGAATGATAATTTTTTGTGATCTTGACTCATTACCCCCATACTCTTGAATTTATAACAAATGCTTTCAACTAGTTATATGTATGCTTTGCTGATTAAAACAATGTCGGTACTAAATGCGATAGGTCCATCTAACCCTCGTTGACAGACCTTGCCATTTCATCGTGGCTTGCTGAGTACTAAGAGTACTCACTCTTGCTTTAAATCTTCAGAAGATAAAAAGAAGGAAGAAAAGAGGCAACACTACATGACAGGGTCGCTTTTGCGCTCATACTTGCCTATGGAGTTTATTTGGATCTTCTGCAATGTATCACATTTGGCCTACTAGCCCATATACAAAATCGACCGGCACACCATATTTCCGCTTCTATGTAAGTGTTCATTTTGTGAAACTTGTGCAATGTACTTTTCTTTGCACAACTGAAATCCTAGACATTTGCGAGAATATGGAGACACCTGACAATTATAGTGTCACTGCAACCACCCCACCCTTCCCGTCACAGTCGCCATATCTAGACGCTACCTCCGCCTCCCGGCGCCGTCGTCCCCTCCTCCTGACTCCACCGCCTCTTCGTCCCCATGCCATCTCCTCCAGAGGTTGTCGTCTCCTCATCCCGACACTGCATCCCATCCTAATGCCTCCGCGGTCTTGATTGCCACCGCCGCCTGCCTCAACCCCGATGGTCGTTGCATACTTGCATCCCTCCCCGACATCACTGCCACCTCTTGACACCGCCACATTCTCAAACGCCACGCTATGATGCAAGTGTTGTGCAGATCTATGCTTGTGTGCAGATTTGATGATTATGTGTTCATGGTTTGTTGTTCATAGCTTTGTTCTTATGTGCAAAGTATAGCTTATAAGTTTTGCTTTGATATGTTGCACTTCTTTTCAAGAACATGATCAGCCATTATGTTGCACACTTGCACATGTTTGAATAGTTGGTAAATTGGGGATTTGGTAAATTACGGGTGATGTTCACGTTCATACCAAATTTATTAGAACGATAGCTTAATGTATTGCTTGTTTGTAAATACCGAGGACTGAGCATTGGATTCAAATTTCAAAGGAAATATTGCATTGAGAAAGGAAATTAATGGCCTAGTTAAGCTACATTCATTTCATTTTCTTTAGTAGATAATCGGCTTAATTGTTCATAACTCAATGCAATTATGTCGTTTGAACTTTTTTTTTTTGCAAAATATAACAAAAACATTCATAATAATGGTAAATCAGTATACAACACATGCTATTAGAACCATCAAAGGTATTTCAGACCCTTTGAACCTTAATCCGTAGCTTGAGGAGCGCGGCAACCCAAAATCAAACCCAAAAGGCTAGTTTACGGGTGTCCGCATAAACTGTTTTGCGTAGACACTCCCGACGCTTGACACGTGACAGCACAGCGAGCGTAGCACAACAACGCTGCCTCCCATCTCCTTATTCGTCCGCTTTTGCGTTGCCTCCCATCTCCTTAATCTCTTCGGTCTACTCTTTGTCTCTCTTCTGCTCTCTCTCTCTTCGTGCCGCCGTCGGCGCCTCTCCCTCCCTCTCCCTCGGAGCATTAGGTGTTGTCCATGAGCACCGTCCCATCATCCAGTTGCCTCCCCCTCTCTCCTTTCCAAAGCACCGGGTGCCGTCCATGAGCTCTGCACCGCCGTCTGCTCCGCGAGGCAGACCTCGTCGTCATATGTGACCGCACCACTATTTTTTTTCATTTATATTTGAAAGTTCTCATTTTTTTGCAATATGATTTGAAAGTTCTTGAGTTGAAGTTTTCTTGCAGCCCATTTGAAAGTTCCTCGGTTTGTTTTTCAATGTGATTTGGAAGTTCTCAGTTTGAATTTTTTGCAATCCGGTTTTGGAAGTTGTTGAGTTGAAGTTTTCTCGGAATCCATTTCAAGGTTTCTTGGTTTGATTTTTTGGGGTGAGGGTTGGGGGGTGGGGGGGGGGGCAGTGTGGTGGTAGCGGCGGTGAGAAACGGGGAACTAGCTTGTGCGCGTGCAAGTTTGAGCCAGTAGCCAAGGAGATCAACGGGACGCGCTGCGCGTGTTGGCACAACGATGCCCGCATCTACTACATGTAGCTCATAGGAGGTGTCCGTGATGAGTAATCCCTACGGGTAACCGTAAATTAGTCGTTCCCAAATCAAACTGCCAAACAACATTTTCCCAAGAGCTACGCTAACTACTACAAAAAGACTAATATTGGATGTCTTATTATAGACAGTTGCTCAAAACCGCTCAGATATATGCAATCACGCATTTATTTTGGTTTTGCTACCGCTCTGCCTATATTATCGCTGCACTAAAACCGCTCAGTGAAGTATCACGCATGCTTCAACAAGAACCATTTGTGATATTACTAAGTATCACAGACGGTTTCAACAAACAACCGTCTGTGATACTTCACAGGCGGTTTTAATAGTAAACTGTCTGTGATATGAGATCATATCACGGACAGTTCCATTATGGAACCGTTTGTGATAAGTATCACTGACGGTTCCATAATAGAACCGTCCGTGATAAGTCTATTTATTAGTAGGAGCCCGCCAGGGTTTGCGCTCTAACTCGTCACTCCCCAGCGTCCTTACTCTCGTCCGTTCCCCTCCCCACCCTAGTGACCCCGTCGCCGACGCCGCCATGCATTCTTCCTGTCATCGACGGTTGTGACACCACGATAAGAGTGTCTTTTTCAGTGTCACCGTTGTGCCACAACTACGGTGACGTTGCGTGCCTTCCCCTCTTCCTCCTCCCTCCGGCGTGCGCGACCTCGGCTACCTCTCCACCGGCGATGTCGAGGTAAGACAGATCTATCACCTATTGGTTGTGCTGTTGGTATTCATGTGAACCGAGCTCCTCCTCCCTCTCGCTGTCAGCTCCCGCACCTCCAGATCAAGCTCCCTCCTCCCTACACCGCCAGATCAAGCTCCCAGTCCTCCCTCACTGTGCCGCCGACCCTGGCTCCTCCTCCCTACGTCGCAGCTCCAGCTCCTCCTCCCTCTCGCCGTCGACTCGTTGCGCTACCTCAAACCTCCCTCTACTACTACAAAAAGGCTAATATTGGACGCCTCATCACAGACGGTTGACCAAAACCATCTCAGATACATGCAATCACGAGCGGTTTTGGTTTAGAGACCGCTCGTATTCTTGGTACATGCTAAAACCATCTGTGAAGAGGTGATATCACGCACGGTTTATAACTAAAACCGTTTGTGAATTATCACGAGCGGTTATTGTTAATAAGCATGCGTGATAATTCTACATATCACGAGCATTTTCAACATAGAACCGTCTCAGAAACTTCGCGATAGCTTCTTAACAATAACGATCAGTGATATTACTACACATCATGCACGGTTTTTGTAATAATCGCGTGCGATAATATCGCTTCTGCCTCGGTGAAGCCTGATGAGTTTCTTTGTCGCCGATGCGTCTCTTCGTCGCATCAATGCCGCTTCGGCTCCCCGATGCGTCTCATCGTCTTACGCTCTGAATTTATTCCTTGTATTATAAAAAGGATCATCCGCCATCGAAGATGATCATCCCCACATATAGATTTAGTACTTATAAAAAAAACAGAAATGATTGCCTCTTCTGTTTCGTTGTCACTGGCATTGATGGCCTACACGCCGCCTTGCATAAGCACCTCTCACAGACGTTGAATCGTCTTCGCGGAAGAACATTGTTTCAGCAATGTCTTCACTCCTCTGTCCGAGAATTTGCCAGAGCAGGTGACGGCCACCTTCAGCCGTCTTGACATCCTCTTCCTTCGTCTTCCGGTGGTCTCCCACTTTCGGTGAGTTTATCGCGTCATTGACGTGGTCCTCGAACGACGTTGCCGTCTCCGGAGGCTTGTTGTCACTTGATCATGAATCGAGGCGGCAGATGCAAAGTCGACGGCCGAGACCCTTCAAGCAAGGAAGAGAGCCTATGGGCTCAATTCTTCTTGGTTCAATAGTCCAAGAGTCTTCGAGACACTTTCGAGCAATGCGTCGTGAGTGGGCGATTTCGAAGCTTCGCTTGATCACGAACCGTCCGCCCTCGACGCCGCCGCCTACGAAGTATTGAAGACGGAGATAGCAGCCTACCTTCGCCACTAGAAAAACTTTGTTTATTTATAGGTTTCTACTTTTTTTTAAAAATCTTTTTGTAAGAAGCGTTGTTTGGACATATGAAAATTCCGAAATGAAAAAAAAAATCTAGTTTGGAGGTGAAGTTACAATATTAATTATATGTTGAATTATTGCTATATATATATATATATATATATATATATATATAGTTAAAGCATATTTTGAGCAGTATTTAAATGACAAAATTGACATATAAACATGTAATTTCTTCGTGTCATGTAAGTGTATATACAAGATAATATATACTTGAGAAAAAACCATATCACAGACGGTTCCATACTAGAACCGTCCGTGATAACTATCACTGACGGTTCTATAATAGAACTGTTTGTGATAAGTCTCTTTATTAGTAGAAGCCCGGCCGCTAGGGTTTTTGCTCGCCCTAACTCGTCACTCCTCAAAGACCGCTAGGGTTTGCGCCGCCTCTAACTCGTCACTCCTCAACAAGACTTACTCTCGTCAGCTGACCTCCCCACCTCGACGCTGCCGCCCGACCTGTCTGTCATTTATGCCCGGTTGTGACACCACTCAAGACTCGCACAAGACACTCGTATGATGGGAGTGTCTTATGTAGTGTCGTGGTCGTACCACAACCACAAGTGACGCCGCCACCCAAGCCACCGGGCTTGGCCTGCGTCGCGCCTCAGGCCGCCATGGCTTGGTTCTCTGCTTTCGGCCTCCTCACGCCGGCCCCGCCCCCGGCTTTGCTTTCCCCATCCTCCTCTATTCTCCTCTAGATCTATTAGCTTAATGTCTTTTTTGTTGAGTTTGATTTTTATGCTTAAGCCTTAAGTTGTGTCCTGATGTTTGTGTGATTTATGCAAGGTGAAGGAGATGGATGAGGGTTGTGTTGGTGGTGGGGTCGCCACCGTGGTTGCGCTGTACTGAGGTATCACCCTACCTTACTTCCTCTCTGTCTCTACCCCCCTTGCTCTGTGATGAAAATAGCTAGTGCTCTGCGATGGATGCCGAGGGCTATTACTAGTGTGGTGGGTTTGGACACCTTTGGTCTTTCTGTCTTGTTGTTGAACTGCTCAAGGA